>SRKS01000003.1:1200000-2400000 GCA_004802645.1 Amesomyces nigricolor | reverse complement strand
TAGCGTGGAGAAATCGTCGGTGAACGTGTCCACGGCACCGCCGCCCAGGCCGATGAGGACTCCCCTGTCACCCCAACCGGGCACAAAGACCAGCACACCGTCCGCCCTTTCGGGGAAGGCATCGGCAACTTGCAGACCGCCCTCGGTAATGTTCCGGTACACGCCCGCTTCGCCGGCCCCGGTCCCTTTGGCGAGGGAATACACGCCATCGTTGGTGTAGCCGGGGTGGGTGAACTCGAGGAGGCTCTTGAGATAAACACGGGCAACCTGGTTGGACCATCCCGGAGTGGTCGACTGGTCGAGGTGGCCGCCAAAGTACCAACTTAGTCCCAGCTCAGGGACGGATATTCCAGCTCCCTCTGCAGCTCGCTGCACCAGTTCGTTGTCTGGGGCTGAGTTGTTACCAGCTGATGTTTTGGGCGAAGGATACTCGGTCCACTTCCGGCTGCTGATGGAGTATTTCCACGTGGAAATAGGGGCAGGTTCAACCCATGGGTTATCGGCAAATTGGCCTCCGTAAAGGTAGAGGTTATTGTAATCATTCCAGAGATATCCCATGGCAATAGCAGGGGCTCCTGAAGGCTGGGGTAGGGCTTGGAGTGCCGGCGACTTTGCGTCCCAAGATTTTGTCAGGTCCAGGCTCAAGAAGTTGTTATCTGTAACCGATCAGTCCCTGAACAGCAGATGGTGAGCGTTTTGGAGGGAAATTACTCCAGGTATCAGTCGTCTGGTCCTCGGAAGTCTTCGCCTGACCACCGTAGATGTACAGCGTTCCATTGAGTTGCGCGCCTGTGTCCCAAAAGTCAGCTTGCCTTCCCTCCCTTTCCATATTGTTTCGACACTCACTCTGATGAGCCCACCTCTTGCACACATCCTTCGGACTGTCCGCGCGGGTATCAAGCACCGGCCCGGTCGGCCTCGTATAGATCACACCAGCGTCCGCCACAGTCGGCGCAGCTTCACCACCGCCCTGGTAATAACTAAAGCCGGGCAGCAAGACAGCGATGAGCAGCGCAATCGACGAGATCCGCGTGATGGTGGACAGGCTGGGAGGCGGCGCACTGGAAACAGACTTGATCCTCGGGCGCCGGACCCGGGTCAACCTCGAGTACCACGGCCGCTGAGAGGTTGAGGAGGTAGGTGACTGGGGAAACTCGTCGCGGTCTTCCTGTTGTTGCCGTTCAGTGTCGCTCTTCCCGTCGTCGCTGGCGTTGTCGTTGTCGTTTCCCCGTTCAGGGGTATGAGTTTTTGTTGGCGAAGAGAGCCCTGTCAACTCGCCGAACTCCTGCTCAGTCGTGTAACGCGTGCTGGGTTCATCCGTGTCCAGGCCCAGTTCCCGAAACACGGACTTTCGTTCCTTGGTGATCTTGCTCGACATGGAGAAAGATGGGGGTTGTCCTGAGCCCTCACGGATTCGGTCATTTGTGAATCTGTGGTGAAACCTGGGTCTCGGCGAGCAGCTGGAGGGTATTTCAGGGTCGGACGAGGACTTTGGCCCTTGGGTGTAAGGCATGATGACAGCAGTTCCCGGCCTGCTTCATGCGAAGCTACCTATGACGATCGGGGAAAGTGTGTGGCTGCGTGTGCAAGGGCTGCTTGGGCAACAACAGTGGTTGCCACCACGGCGGGAGGGTGGGCGGTAAACCAGCCAGGGACAGCAATGAGGTCACGGCACCGAGCGAATCATGTCTTGGACGCAGTGCTGTGACAGGAACTAGCAAAAATAACACGAGATGTTTGAAGTACAGAAAAGAAGAAAGGTCGGCCGCCCCTCAGCGAGAGTGGAAGGGAAGTCAAAACAGGAGGGCTTCTGTGTTCAAGAAATATGAGCAGGCTACTGGGAACTTGGAAGCCGATGTCCATCCCTCGATTTGCCTTCATCCTTTCTGCTTGTGATTTTCGGTTTCAAGATGATCGAGGAGTTCCCCGGATTTCTGGGAACCATTCCAGGTTGTTCTGCCGGGCCCAGATCATGCCCGGAGTGGAGCTAAAAATGGACAATAGCGGGCAACGTGGCATGCGAGCCAGAGAATAGACGACGGCTTGGAGGCGAAGACATCATCGCCCTGGAGTCGTCGAACCAGAAGGCGATATTCCCGCACATCAGTCGGTGGTTCAGCGAATGGGGTGCCACCGAGGACAGGTTCGCCATCTGGGGGGCAGGAAAGGAGTCCTGGTTGGAACAAAAAGCTGTTTCCGGGTCCAAGGTGAACTGCCGAGAAGGGCAGCTCTCTGCGGTGCTGTATGGGGCAGGATTGGCTCGCACTGGCTCCATGACCTCATCTACCCCCATCGGCGAGAATGCTCCGGATCTTGGCATGTCACTTGCTTCCTGGGCGACCTGCTGTGTCTCCAGCAGCAGGATGGATATCGATCTTTTAAAATGTCGCTCGTGGTCGAACAATGGATTGTGTGTTATGTGCAATATCCAAACTGAGACGAAGTGAGGTGCGATTTGAGTTTGGACGAAGGCTTGGCACTGTGTTTCGTAGCAACTAACAACCGAATGAATTGCAGGGTTAGGGTTGTGCGCACTTTATCCCCTTTCTGCCTTGAAACACTGCGTCGGCGAGATGGTTTCCAGGTTATTTTCCCCAACATTTCCAATGAACCAGAGAGGGGGAACATAATTTACCAAGTGTCTTGCATTTTTATTTCATTCTATTCTTAAAAAGAGGCACAAGTTGAGTTGTTCAGTCATGATTGGATCGGGTCCCAACCTCACGGATCTTTGTCGCAGCAACAGGTGCCCAAGTCGGGACTCCATCATTTGCGTCCCTCTCAAGAAACCCCAAGTGATAAACGTGAGCGAGACACTATTTTATATTGATTCGTAGATTTGCTATACAGATGGTGTAGCCGACCATGATAGGACCGGGGATAATTAGAGAGCCCTACTATCAAGATGTCTGGTCTTGTGAGGGATCAGGTCTATCTAGTCATGAAACGGATGGAGATATGTACGGAGCTGCAGATCGGCTGCTTGTCCGGTATCCGGATCACCCAAGCGAGTACCCGTGGCTATTGGATACTCTGAAAACCAGGTAAAGATATTGTCATGTCACTTCTGTGCCTTGGCATCGCATAAACACACCACAACTCCCAGACTTTTCCTTTCCTCACCCCCCCAACTCCCCAATCACCCTATTCCCTTAGTTATCCTCCTTCTTCTCCTCCCCAGCCGCCACCAGCTTCCCTACAACCATATACTTCTCCTCAAACCTCTCCTCCCACCCCCTCAGCGCGTCCATCTCGCTCGGTCCCAAGCCATCCAGCGTATCCAACGGCCCATCCAAGTCCTTAGTCAACATATCCTCATCAAAGCTACCGCACGCCAAACCCCGCGACGCGTCGCGGCCCGCGAAGTTAGCGTAAGGGCCGCCAGGGCCGTAGAAGTTGCGGCCGCGGGTGACGTCGAACACGTTGCCGCGGACGGCTAGGTACACGGGCATGTTGTTCTCGCCGTTGTAAGGGAGGAGGGTCCGCGGTGTAAAGGTGCGGAAGACGATGGCGGGCTCGTCCTTGGCCACGGGCGGGGGCGGGCTGGGGCGCAGGAGGAAGGTGTAGGCAGTGTAGAGGAAGACGGAGAGGAGGAGGGCGTTGAGGGGGGTGAAGAGCTCTCTGGGAGACGAGCAGTGTTAGTATGAGCGGAGGGAGATGGGGAAGAGGGGGCAGGGGCAGGGCGGACCTGGTGGATGGATTGGATGCCATTTGGGCGACGCGTTGCTGGACGTTGTCCATTGCGCTGAAGCTGTCTGCGAGATAGTTGGGGATGGCTGATTGGGTTGATTGGGTTGATTCTCCGTCCCGGTTCTCGTTCAAACGTGGTGAGTGTGGCCACACGGTAGTGTATCGGCTAGAATTTAACAAGGCGCACAAAATTGGAATGCGGAAGGCTCGGGACAGGTCCGATAGTCGTCGGCTTCGTCGGTGAGCTCCAGTGCCACACACGGAAATCGGACCCCGACTCGTGTCTCAAGCACAGTACGGATAAGAAAGTTTATCGCGATGTTGAGGCTGGAGCACGAGCCACATCCGGGAGGCTCCCGCTACAAGAGGCTTGGCGACCGTTCCTTGGCGTGGGTGGGGTCTTGACCCTCCGATCGTGGATCGCAGTTCCCCGCCCCAACCCAGCCAGTTCCCTGCCCAGCTGAGGTCATCGTGCATCCCGAAGCAGCTCGACAGGCCGCAAGCAACGGGAAGCCCACTTTGTTGGTCGTCCACGATCACCCAACACTCTAGACCCTCCTCTTCCATGACGCTTGCGTCTGTGGCCAAGGAATCTATCGAGGCCAAGAACAGGTCATCCCGCCCATTGCCCCGCGTCAACGTCAGTAGAGTTGGAGTCGCACCACAAGCCGTCTTCGTCCAACCCAGCTGAACTCCCTTCTCCACAGTTTCCCCCGCACTACTATATAGAACTCTCTCTCCTTTTCCCCCTTCAAGTTGGAACTCAAGTGAACCAACATCTCCTAACAACACTGCAACTTTCCATACCCCCTTTTAAAAACAATCAAACTCCATATCCATCACAATGGATTATCTCAACAAGTTCACCGGCGGCAGCAGCAACCAGAACCAGGCCCAACAGCAACAGCCCCAAACCAAGTCCAGCGGCGGCTTCATGGACAAGCTCCACGGCATGGCGGGCGGCGGCCCGGAGAGCGAGAAGAAGGAGGACGCGCTCGACAAGGGTATGCACACTCCCCTCCCCACCCCAATCAGCAACCAGACAGCGTATGAATAGGAAGCTAACGGACTCAATTCAGGCATCGACTGGGTGCAAGAAAACGTCCTCGGGCAGGGCCAGCAGAGTAAAGAGAACGCGGCCGAGCAGGCCAAGGACAAGCTCATCGCCAGCCAGATCCGCCAGCAGTACAAGAACGCGACGGGCCAGGAGATGCCGCTCGGGAAGCAGCAGGAGGCGGTAGAGAAGCAAAAGAAGACCGGCAGCTTTGGCGGGCTGTTCTAAGCGAGCGATTGGGAGTTGGGGATGATATCATGACTTTATGACGTTGAGTTAGCAATGGATTTATCTGTTCAACTATATGATCTTCTGGTGGTGTTTAAGAACTTCGCCAACAAGCATCGGGTTGCCATAGCCAAACTCAAACGTGGGCTTTTTACTTCACCCCCGTCACGCAAAGCACGTTGTTTTACAAGACCAGAACCTTTGTTCCATACAAATCACAAATATCCCGTACAGACGCTGTAATCCATGCTGGGAAATAGTCAGCACCAATGAACTCGCAGAAGAGTATGGCAAAGCAACTTACCCGCCCCATCAACTCCACGGTCTCCCAAATCTTTGTCGAGAATCCTGTTCCATCCCCCCACCCCATGTCCCAGAACGCCGTGGCCAAGCAGCCCATGTCGAAGGGTATTGTAGTACATGACCAAACAAAAAGAATATCCCACATTGAGGCTTCATATTGAGCCTCTCCCCCTCCTTCCGAGTGTCCCCGTCATCGTCTTATGCGGCGCTGTAGAGCTTCATCGTTCTGAAAATCGGGTCCAGGTCTTCGGCTTTGAATGGCTGTCCGGTTAGCTTCTCGTCATCTTTGTTACCATAAAAGCCATTAAACGATGAAATCACAGTCGCTTGAGCGTGGAGGTGTCCTCCCTGTCCTTGGGCTTGACCAAGACCCGTGACAGGTTGAGGGTGGGCGAGATCCCAACCATGCTCGGCAGTGGCACTGCCCTCAACCGGCATGATCGTTGGGCAATACCCAAGGGCTTGACCACCGCCCTTGGTTGACATGGTGACGACCTTCCGCGGTCTGCCTCTGCTTCTGGTCTGACCGAGACCACTGCCCTTGGCAACGGCCGTGGCCTCCTCTCTCTCGCCCTCAGACTGCCGCCCCTCGAACTTTTGAGGGATAGGCGGGTAAAAAGCAACGCTGGGGAAAGACAGAACCTTAGGAAAATCTAAACGCAAAGCAAAAAATGCAAAACGCATAAGAAAATCGTTAGCAAACCCACCCTTTCAAGTAATCATCATTGAATAAGGCACGATAGCCTTATCCACGACTGGCTCACGTCTTGAAGTGTTCTCCGCCTCGTTGCCCCAGTTCGAAAACCACTCAACCTCCTTCTGCCGCGCTTCGTCGAATGCCTTCTTGCACTCCTCAGGCAGCAGGTCGCGGATCTCGTCGGATACGGCCCGTAGGCCCCTAAAAGGAGCCAAAAAGTCGGCCGATGCCGACGCGTCGTAGTCGGGTTGAGAAGTGCGGAAAGGCACGTCGTATGCGGCGGGAGCCACGCCGGCAGGCGGAGTCTCCAAGTGGGTGTCCATGACCAAGAAGTTACGGGAAATCGACGGCTTGACATTGGGGAACACGGCCGAGTTGTTAGGTAGTGCGTCCTCCCGATCTACGATTTGCTCAATCCTGGCGTGCGTCGGCTGCATGACGGCAGGGTAGTGCATCTGGTTAGTGTGGATGTCGTAGACGCCGTTCTGGTTGAAGCGGCGGAATTCCGCAAGCTGGGAATTGAAGTTGCTGGTTGTAGGTGTTAGTATCATGACGGTTACGCAGAAACATCGGTCTAAAAACTTACCTAGCCGCGCGGGCATGCTCCAGCTGCCAGTTTACATCGTTGACGGCGACACGCTTCTTCTTGCTGTCTACCTTGACGTTCTGTTGCGGAACAGATGGGCCGCCAGAGTGGTACACAGCGCTGGCACCATGCCAGGCGACGTACTGATTCTTGTTGTACGGCTTGTCCTGATCGTAGATGTCCTTGTCGTCGGCCAATGCGCCTTCGACAACACCTTCTTCGCGCGCCTTGGCAACTTCGTAGTCGTCAACAATGCGGCGGCCGCCGACAATGATGAGAGCACCAAACTCGCGGAAGACTGACCGGGCCGTCACGATACCTATCGAGCGGCCTTTGTAGCTGTGTGGAATGATGTCGCGCTCAATCATGTCGCGCTTCTCTTCATCGTTGACGATGATCTTGTAGAGCTTCTTGTGCTTCGTGAAGAATAAGTAGGAATCGCGGAAACCGACGCAGCGGGCGGGCTCGGTTGAAAGCATGTAGAGGCGGTCGCCCCGGCCGATGACCTTGAAGGTCCTGCAACGGTATTCGCGGCCATCCTGGAGATTTCCCAGCTTGTCCACCTTCTTCTCGCCCTCGGGATCCTCCGGGAGGTCGACCTCGTCGTTCACGATGTCGACGACAGTGCCGTCCTTGTCAATGGATTGCTGAGTCGGCTGGTAATGTTGACCCTTGCGACCGCCCCGGCCGCGCCAACCTCCACGACCACGGCGGCGCGGGGTGTCGGGGTTCGGAGGCTCAATCGGCAACGTGTCCCAGTCGGGAGGCCGGTTCTTGGGCGGGCGACCGAGGCGGCGGCGGCGAATGACGGGCTCGGGCGGCGGGGTCGGTGACTTGGCGGACTCTCCGTCTTCCGCGGCGACTTCTTCCCCAGCGCTGGACTCGGCATCCTTTTCGTGCAGGTCGGCAGCTTCGTCCTGAGGGTCTGCATCATCCTCCTGCTCGGGAACATCGAGCATGGGCTCGTCCTCGTCATCGAGACCCTCGAAGGTCTTGGGGGTGCTCTCTGTAAGTTGAGGCATGATGTTAGCGAACTTGCAAAGTCGGGCAATGTTGAAAGAGCGACGGCAGTGTTGTGTTCCAAGTGGACGGAGATGAGAGGTGCGACTGCAATTCGACGACTGCCACTTGGAAAGGGCGGGAAATTGTCGAAGTTTGCTACCGAACGCGCCTGCCCCGCGCTGACCGAGCTGTTGGTCGCAAAAAGAAGATAAACCGATCGCAACCACGATCGCAACGTCCGGCCAGCAACGGGGTATTGGTGCTTGGTGGCTATGTGGGGGTGTGCATTGAGATGAACTCGGAGGGGAACTCACCAAGAGCTTGCTGGGCGCGCTTTGCAGCGGCGCGGCCCGAACGTCGGGACGGCATCTTTGAAAACTGTTGGCTGTTGATGTGTCACGACGTTTGTTTCGCGCAGAATGTGTTGTTCTGATCTCGCGCGGGTTGGCAATTGGCAGATTTCGAAGTCGAGTGGAATGCGACCTGCCTCGATTTGGCGACGCGGTTGATGGATCGCAAGGGTCGTGGATTTTGGCGGTTTGCACGAAAACGCCCAGACCACTTCCACAATGCCAAGCGGGGCTAACGCTTATCAAGCTTATCGGGCAGATTTGGTCCACTTCATGTTAGGCCAATCAGATTGCGCCTGGCGGACGACAACCCAAACGTCCCCCTTCCGTTCCTTCCAGGAGCGTCTGCGAGTAAGCCATCCAACAACACAAGACCTTGGACTCTTAAAGTACTACCATGCAAACTTCGGATGAACTTGATTTCTTATTATGGCATGCTTATGCCCCAGTACCGCGTCTTGAGCTTGATTGTAACAAGAGTTAATGCAGCCGAGTAATGGTTTCCATAAGATGTTTTATGTAGTTCATGCCAAACACGACAACGGTCGGATGTCGAGGCCTCAAGCATGAGGAGGTATCTTGAGCAAGCCGCAGAAGTCTGGCATAAACCCCACCCCGCCCCAACGTCACCGTTGAACATCAAAACCTCGATTTGCTCCTGGCCATTTGCCTGTCCACCCCTTCCTCAACTGACCATGCTTGGGGCGTGGCTTGAGATTGGCATGAAGCGCAGCGGGGGAACGGGCGGTGCTCTCAGAGGCGAACAGTGAGGCTTTCTACTCCACGGGCGCTTTGTGCCGTGTAATCGGAGTTATTAGGGTACCCAGGGCTTGTTGTCGAGTTCCTGTTTGACGGCTGTTCCAGCATCGTGCCCGCTTCAAGCTCGGTTCCCGCTGTGACAGAGAGCGACCAAGGGCTTCTCTACTTAAAAAATAGGTGGTGTGGAACTTGTATCCATTTTGGTCCAGTTATCGATACTGCTACTGCGTAAAGTAAATCAGTGTCGTAGTGGTCCCGCAGAGAGATATGGCGAAAGACGAAAAGGCCCCGTAGATGTCTAAATAGACCTCAATCCAGCCCTGAATCACTTGACGATCAAGTCCTGGACAGGCTCAAGTATCCATGTCGTCACCACGCCGGGAAAACCAGCGATTTCACTAGATGTATGCAATCGTGGTTTTTAGGCCGTCTTCCCATCGTCGATGATCACAGTCCTCCTGTCGGCCAACGGAATCGCTGGTATATGTCGCCTGTCCCTGGACAAACTGACAATGTCCCAATGCTCTTCTCGTTGTGTTCAACTTCCTGCCCACCATGGTTCACGGGTAATAGGCCGGTAAAGACTACATCCAAATTGCGAATTCTTCGTTCCAGCAAGATCGGCGACGGAAACATTTCAGATCCACTGTCAGCTTTGCTGACAATTATCCAGCACTACCTTCTTGCCCACCACCAGGCCCATCTGCTTCTTCTCCCCATTCTTCTACGCGTTCACAACCCTCTGGACGCTGTCCTTTCTTCTACTTGCTGGGCTCGCTGCTTTTGTGATCATACGCAAGGTCGATATTGTGCCAAGAGTCAATACAAACCGGGTTCGGAATCAAGGAAGGGAAAAAGGAAGCACGGGTGGGAACATGCGCAAATTGGGCAAGACGAGCTCAAAGAATCAAAAGGCCGGGATAGATTGTGCGAGCTGTTCCATGATGCTATGCTCCCTAGAAAATAGCAGAACTAGACCCAGTAGATCTTAGAGCACTTGTATCTACAGAACCCCTGGGACTTTGCTAATGACCTTACTACTGTCAACTCGAATGACATTGCTTTGGCAGAGTGGTAGGTTCTGGGCACTTTGAAGCTTCGGCGAACAATGAGAGGCATGCAGTGGTCAGAAGGACCCATTCCGCAGGGGCAGAAACATGGGCTAATAATGAGCTAAGTCAGCTACAAATGCATCCCCCGTTCCAGAGGGTTGATGTCTGTGTTTGACTCCCAAGGCGTCCGATGTTCTCAACCCAAAACGCTCCAAACTCCAAACCAAGCAAGGAGGGCTGCTGCCAACAACTGGCGTCGCGGTCGTTACATTTTCAGTAAAGACATCACGCCCAAATCTACCGCAGATGACCCTTTGCTGCTACTACCGCCGCACCCGTTTCTCAGGGTACCTCCTGCTGCTGTGCCAATCTGCTCTCGGTGGGGTTCAAAGCGTAGTGAATATTGTACGTGGGTAGGGTAATGGGAATGTGTTGGGGGTTACTTGAAATTTGTGTGAGTATTGGCGATTTCGAGGCGTGCTGGAGAGAAACGCGACGAGGAGGAAGGTGAGCACGGTCTTCAGTTGACCGGCAGCTTCTCGGCGCTGGGGATGCCCTCGGGGAAGTACTCCTTAGGGAAGACCTCCTCGGTCAAAAATTGGTCACGAGCCGCATACAGAAAGCGATAGGCAGTCTTGACAGTGCCATCACTGACGCCAGAGACCTTGGAGATCTGCTTGGGATTCCGGGGCTCGCCCATAAGGTGCGAAGCCATGTAGATGCAAGAGGCGGCAACCGAGAGGGGAGAGCGGCCGGCAAGGTCGGCGACTTGTGTGGCTTTCTTGGCGAGGCGCGAGGCGACGCTCTCGACGGCAACAGGGTTGAGGAAGTTGAGGTGGCTGCAGAAGCGGGCACACAGCTCGTGAGAGCTTGTAGAGCCCTTGGACTGGTACTGCTGCTGCGCAAAGCTGGCCTGGGCGATGGTGGCCTCGCCGCCCATTTTCTGAAGAAAGACTTCAAGGAGCTTGAAGACGCGGCCGATTTCCTTCTTGGAAACCTTGGTGAGCCCGTAGATCTCCCGGAAGGTCCGCGGGACGTTGGTCTGGCGGCAGGAAATGAAGATGCAGCCGGCAATAATGGCTTCTTGGGACTTGCCCTTGAGAGCCTTGTTGTCATCGACCAGCTTGAAGATGTGCTTCGCTGTGTTGGCGACCTGGACGCCGGCATTGATGCTGTCGGTCAGACCCTGAATGTCGCGGTAGGCGTTCATAAGCGCCTTGGACCCCTTGTCCTGGTTGATCTTGTTCTGAAGATGGGCAAGGTTCCTAGCATTCTTGCCATCGAAGGCGATCGAGGTCTGGAGCTGGTCGCCGTCGATGAGGGCGTTCGGGCCCTCGCCGACACGGGAGGGGTCATCGTTGCCTTGGTCGTCGTTGGCAAATGTGCGCCACTCGGAACGGGTGTCAATGATGCGGGAGCCCAGAACGAGACCGCAGCTGGCGCAGACCACATCGCCTTCAGAGTATTCCTCGACAAGATTGGGCGGGTTCTCCTTGCACTCGGGGCAGATGAGGTAGTAGTTGAGATCTTCCTTGTACTCTCCCTCCTCGTTCTGGGCGGGGGCGGCAGAATCGCCGAAGGGATCCGAGCTGTCGGCCATGTTCGAGAACTCGTAGCGACGGAAATCGGGGCAGAGACGAGCGATAAATGTCGGTTGGGTGGAGGAATCTACAAGGCAGTCGATGCTGGTTGAGAGAAGGTCGGTGGAAAGACGCTGGAACGGCTGCCCGGCTTTCCTGGAGAGAAAGCAAACTGACAAGAACAGTAAGAAAAATGAGGTTGGCTAACGTCTAGAAAGTGAGCGAGGGGCGACGGCGAGACACAAGTCCGGCGCAGAGGGATGGTTGTGGACACAGCGGGAGGTGCTGCTTTGGTTGTTGTCCCACGAAATGTAGGGTCTTTCTGGACCCTCGCGGGAGTCAGAACCAGCGAAAGTCGACGGCAATCGAATGATGACTCAGCATGGCAGTTTTCGAAATCAAGTGGGGCTTCCTGCTGGACCGACACCCTAAGGCTGAATTGGTGGGGCTCGTAGAAGTTCTGGGGAAAAATCCGAACTAACTATTTTTGGAACTCTAGGGACTTGGTTCTTCTTTCGTCGAAGCTCAAATTCCAACCTTGATCCTGGCCTTCAACAATCGACCTTCACCTCGTCCCCTATGTTTTCTTTGTGGCCTGTCAACTCTAAATTTTGGTTGCGGAAAGCTAAATTGCCAAAATATTCCTTGCTGACGCACACATCACGAGACAAAGCTCCTCCATTCGAACACACCTAACCAATTGTCGACCACATCCCGAGTTCTGAACACGATAGAATTCCCAACGAGTCTCGTCTGGGTCAGCCCTGCCATGTTCTCGCTTGAGGCGGGAGGGGCCGCCTCAACACAGCGCATTCTTCTCGCCCTTGATGCCGGCTTCCGCGTGGGCCACCTCGCAGTAAAAACGCACATCAGACATTGAGCCTGCAGCGCCTGAGATCGTTCATGGAAGATACTCAGAAGTTGCCGCGCGGCCTGCTGACTCTCGTCGGGGATGTCGTGCGGGTACCGGCGGGTGTGGGGGCGTTGTCGGCACGTCTGCGCATATCGGTCTCCAGGTTGAGGTTAGAGATGGGTGCCTCGCCGGTGAAGGGATGGCGAGGATGGGCACCTCGCTACTAGTCACAGGATGTTGGTCGCCCGACGTGGACCGTTCACGACGCTCTCTAGCCTCCCATCTCTTCCAGTCATCCTTCACCCCCAACAGCTCTTGCTGTTCCATCGCCGCCAGTTCCTCGTACATTTGGTCCACCATCGCCGAGTATCGACTCCCTGTAGAGTCGGTGGACCGTGACGCCAGGGATTTTCGAATCATCTGCCTCCGGCGCTCTTCTTCCTCCCCGACCAGATCGGTTGCGCTTAGCTTTCGTCGGCGGAGGAACTCATCGTGGGTCAATGATGGGTGGAGTTGTTGCTCTTTTCGATATTGGCGGCGCCTGGATCCTTGGACGAGGATGAGGGTGAATGTGCCTCCAAGGGCGATGATGCCGCCCACGATCCCCAGCACGATCCATACCGCGCGCTCGCTTATTGGGGAGACGTCGTTGTTGTCGAATGGAAGCTGTCCTCCGGTGTCTCGAACACCGAGTTTGAGGTCGATAGTAGGCATGGTGATGGTAGAAGACCTGACTGTGCGCTTGTGTCACGGAAGAGGAGGGCAGCACGCGAGAATTGATGCCCCTTAAGATATAACAAGAAACCGAAAGCATACATTCGTCCTTAGGGCCAAGAGCATCTGGCTCAGATCCTGAAGGTGGTCTTGAGTATTATACACACAACAGCAATTCACGGCTGGGGAACCTAGAGTAGATCGGGACATCTCAGAGACTCAGACAGGCGACAGCGCAGGCAGGTTTCTATAATTGGAGGCATGACACGCTGTCTCGGTTACTTTATCGCACCCGGCTTGAGAGAGACCCGTGGTGGGGCTTCCATGCGAGATTCTCCTTCATTTCTGTGGGAGAGCCGTTTGGTTCCTTATCCCAACATTGGGTTGCACCGCCGGGGCGCAGTGCGGCTGGATAACGGCATGCTCCGGATCCTGAGCCTCTTCGGCCGATACAGGGCAATGCTATTGATCCAGGTTGTTCTCAACACTGCCCTGCAATATGTCTTGGCGAGCTAAGGTGGGCTTATCCTGGACCATTTGTTCACCGCCGTGTTCCATTGTCTTAGATCAAAATCTGGTTCGAACGTGTAGATGTTGCTTCAAAACCCCTCCGCAAAGTCCGCGAAGGACGATCTGAAAGATTACCATGCATAATCGCGAGAACCAACACATCAACACGAGCTTGGTTGCTTCGAGGAGGGTCATGATCAGTGATGATTCGACTGTTTCTGACATGTTCGTTGTCCGCCATTGGCTGTGTAAGCCACATCCCGAGGCGATGCAAGTCCGCCAAGCCCAAGTTCGGGGGTCATGTGTTGACGATTGTCCCTGTTGATGCTCTTGGTAAGACGAACGGGATACTATATCCGAGCCTGTTGGGTGCAACACAGAGCCAACCGGGTCAAGAGCCGAAATGAATCAAGCTCAGGCTGTGATGCACTTAGGATCTTGTTCCACGGAGCAAACTGCCTGACTCAACCAAAAGCCTCGGCCTGGGTCCAGAATTGAGAATGCCAGCTCCAAGTTCATCTCCATATAAACATCACACATAATTTAAAGAGAAACGGGTATCCCCAAGCACCATATCCAAGCGCCAACGCCATGCAATCACTCATCCAGTCCCTTTTCAATTCCTCATTGATCAATATCCTTCATCCCCTTTGCCCCCCCCCCCCCCCCCCCCCCTTCCTTTTCCCTAGAACCCCCTTCGTCCTTCCACCTCCCTCCTCCCTTCCCTCCCCCCTCAACCTCCTTCCCTCCCCGCCCATCTCCTTCATAACTACTCGACGCCCGCGAGCTACTAATCCTCCTCAACCCACCACCCCGCTCACTCTCCCCATCCTCCTCGCCAGGCTGCTCCCTCAGCGTGAAATCCGTCGAGGGCTCCCTCGTCACGCTCCTTTGGTTATGGTAGCCGTGGCTATGGGTGTGGTAGAACCCAATCTCGAGATCGTCGTGGTTGTAGTTGTTGTGGCCGCTGTAGTGTGCACTGGTGGTGCTGCTCCGGCGGACCCAGCGGTGCCAGGTCATGCTTATTGAAGAGACGTCGGTTCCGACCATGGAGACGCGCGGGTTGAAGCTGTTGCGTTTGTCGTCGTGGGCGAGTTGAGGAGTGATGATGGTTGGGGGGGTGGTAGTTGTTGGGGCGTTGGGACGGAGGTGGAGGAGGGTGCTGATGGCGGTGGAGAAGGGCGTGAGGATGTTCCAGAATCTGGAAAGTGTTAGTAAGTCCAAGGGCGGTTGTGGAAATTGGGGAGCATGCTTACCCTTCAATACAGAGCAGCACATAGACAGGTATGTGTGCGGAAGCGGCAGGCACCCCCCAGTACGTGTAACCTTCCGGGAAAACATCGCCCAGTCCGACGTAAACCAAGAACAACGTGATGTACGCAGTCCCGCAAACAGATCTTGATATGAGTCCCCACGTAGGCCAGGGCTTCGCTGCCCGAATGAGTGTAATGGCATCTAGAACTACGTCCGCAAGGAGGAAGAAAATAAGAACGATCGCCATGATGCTGGTGACGCAAAATACACTGTTAGTTGCCATGTTCCTTGACTTGACACCAGCGGAGAAATTCTTACCTCTTATAACTCGCCATATCCTCCCTCAACACACGCATTCCGTATCCCAAAATCCCAAACAGCACCAGACATGGGATGACATGCAGCACCCCGTTCAAAACTCGCAGCCACATGGCCCCTTTCCCTTCTGGCACCTCGATCGGGTGGGGATCTGGAACCGGTGTGGCCGAGAGAGTGTGGGTATTGTTGGTATTGGTGTTGACATTCTCTGCCGACGCCCCATACCAATAGTGATCCATGGACCTCTCCGAGATCGAGGCTGCCGGTGTCCCATCCGTCATGACCTCCTCTGTGAATCGTGACTGTCGCCGCGGGGTGAGCCGTGGCCTGCTGCCAGCTGGGGTGAACATTAACGGCGGGAAGCACGGAGAACAGGGGGTTGATGGCAGAGACGGGCCTGGGGCCGGCTCTTCCCTCGGTGTTTCGGCCATGATGAGTTGTGGTTTATCCGGTTTCGTGTTTGTGATCAACGAAGAGACGTCGTCGGGTCTGGTCTGCCGATGAGCTGTCAGGACCCACGACACATCTCAGGCGGTGAGTTAATCAGCTGGTCCTCGTTTGGAAAGACGTTGAACGCAACGCGGTCGAGTCAGGGTGGGATGCTTTGACGCAAACCACCCCAATGCCTCCTTTGGTTTGAGGCAGATCCAGAGTCGTGGAAAAGAAATGCCGACAGCACATCAGTTGAGTCGTGCTCTCTTCCTCGCCAGGTTGCTGTTGTTTGGAAATCCGGCGTTGGTGATGAAAAAGATCGATGCGGCGCAGTCACAGTGGCACAGCCCTCAATGTTTGTCGACTTTCAGTGCTGCCGCAAACGTTGGACCAACAAAGGATGTTTGGGCAAATATGTCTTGGACCCCATTCGAGATCAGGCCCTGTCGAGCCCAGGGCTGACGGGTGGATGGAAGAAAGGAGGGGTGGCAGACCACGCTGGGTCTTGAACAATGGTTGAGACCAATCAAAAGAAAACAAGCATTTTGCAGAAAAATAGTGCGGCATGAGGTAAAAATAACGATTGGAGTGCCTGACAAAGATCCTCCTGCTGCATTCATGTGCTGGTGCTGATTTTTCCCGCCAAGTCGAGAACCGAGGCCCCTTGGGCAAAATGCAAGCCGGCGCGAGCCGAAACATCCCAACACCTGCAAGGGGAAACGAAGCCATCACGATCCGGGGCCTCGCCGGGATGGCACCAAGGGTGAAACAAACCGGGGAGGTAATCTGGGGAAGCAGGGAACACCCATGGCAGATTATCCACAACTCCCAATTTGACCCGAGTCTCTAGGCTTCTAGAACGGGCACTCGCCGATCACCGAGACCGTTTCGTGGGATGGATTGTTGCCCCTGAACTGACGACCTGACTCTCATAAACAAAGACTTTTGACACACCGGCTCAGATTTGCCTTTTAACCTCATAGTCAATAGAACGAAGCAGACGGGCAGTTGAGGCACAAGGGCTTCAGGTAGAAACCACAATGCGCAGGTCAACTCCCGCTGTCATCGCGACCGTGACTCAGAAGTATCTGTAATTTCTCATCACCGCCGAGTGTGCCGTTCCGAGGGCCTTAAGATATAAGGGTTGTCCCCTTGATGCGACCGCTTTCCATCTTGGCCGTCCTGGAGCCGAACTGGATCTGCAAATTTGTCAGTGCCTATGATCATTTTCAGGAGGACAAGGGCAAAGCTTACAGCGCGTTTCTTCTCCTTTGCGACGCCGTCCATTCCCAGCTCCAGTGCCAGAAGGCGCAGAATCCTCTTTCCAGCTTCAACACCACTGGTCTCTTCACTGTTCTCAAAGTCGCACTTCTCCCAAGCCGGCGTCTCGATGGCCCATCTCACCAGTCGCTCATCCAGAAAAGGAAACCTCACCTCCTTACCCCAGTGTGCCATCGCTCGATCGTCACGACCCAGATTGCGCTTGCCAAGCCGGCCGACGTCGAGCAGTAGCTCATCGATCAGCCCAGCGTAGCCTCGCTGCTGATATGCAGACGGATGCCGCGAGTAACCTCCAAAGAGCTCGTCGGCACCTAGACCGGACAGAAGAACCCTAACGGGTGATGTGTAAGGAGAGGACGGTGGAGAGTCCAAGCTGGAGTCTTCGGTGCAGAACCCCTGGCCTCGGGCGGCGAAGTAAAGAGCATACGCAATGGAAAGATCCATCTCGGTGTTGTGGGGATAGATCAAGGAGATGACTTGTTGGCGATGCGCCTGTGTCTCGATGTACGGAACATTCACCTTGAGCAGTCAGTAACATAACATTCTGAATCAGGAGACGGAAGCTTACAGCGACAAAGTGAAAGGCTCGCCCAGGACAGACCTTTTGCAACTCTGCAAAGGATCGTCTTCCAGTAATTCTGTCTGGGCAAGCCTCGTAAAAGTCGGAAAGTTTGCCTTTTTCCTTCTGGAGCTGGGCAACCACTCTCGGATTTTCGAATGCGACATTGAGCAGATCGATGCCCTGGTCTGCATCCAATATCTCGTGGCAGAGCCGTGCAAGGACCGTGCAATCCAGTCCTCCCGAGAAAAGTACTGCGACGCGAGTTTTGTCGCTGGCGTCTGAGCCCGGCGGCAGCGGGATGTTGAATACCCTTGACCGCAGGGATTCAATCAGCTGCTGCTTCAGCGACACCACTGACGGTGATTCGGCCGTCAACGCGCAGCTGCTCGACGGTAAGGCTTTGTTGAATCGACCAATGCCGGAGACCTGGAAGAAGTCGAGTAAGCCTGACAGGACAATCCTCCACGATCAACCACAGCCCTCCCCAACCACCCAACCACACTTACGAAGTCCTGAGCATCCTCCCCCACCACCCAGTCATACCTCTTCTCATTTTCTCCCTCTCCCAACTCAACAACATGAACACCATCCGCTTCCACCTCTTTCCACCCCTCCCCAACCTCCCCCGCCACACTACACAACGCCATCCCCCCTCCCTCCAAATCCGCCCTCAAAAGCGACCTCCTCCCCAACCGATCCCTCCCATACCACACCCTCCCCCCAGCCGCATCATAAAACACAAACGCAAATGGCCCTTCCACTGCTCTCAAAGCCGCCATCACCCCCTCCACCCCATCACCGTCCCCCTTAGCAACAGCACCCTCCGCGGCAGCGGCAACCAAACTCCCCAGCACCACCTCGCCATCATTCACCCCGCCCTCCACCTTCCTCCCATCCACGCGCCACGCCTCCCCATTCCAGCACAGCACCGACCCCGACGCGGGATCGGTCAGCGGCTGGCGCGCGACATGGTCGCCGCGCAGGGCGAGGACAGTGGATGTGAAGCGGAGGGACCAGGTGCTGGCAGTGGTGGTAGTCGTGGGGTTGGGGGTGGTGGGGGTGGTGGGGGTGGTGAACGAACGGTCGACCTGGCCGAAGTGGTCCGGTCCGCGGGCGAGGAGGCGGGGTTTGAGGTCGGGGGGGAGGTCTGGGAGGGGTTGAGGATGGGGCGCTTGGGGGTGGGAGTGTGGAAGGAGGGGAGGGTGGGGAGCAAGGATGGCGTGGATGCCGCACATTGTTTGTTGGGGATTAGACAATGTGTCGCGCTACGCGAGTGGTAGGATTGGTGCGATCGGGATGGTGGGTGTTGAAAGAGATTTGGCGAAGACGAGAAAAAGTGTGTTTGGGTATGTTTGGGTGTTGAGCGATGACTCAGCAAGCTCAAACGAACATGGAAGCCGCAAATGATTCCGCGCTGATGAGCGTTCACAGGAAAGTGCGGAAATGAACAACGGGCAGGAGCGAAATCCCAATCTGCAGTGCAAAAAAATCGACGCGCAGAATTAAACAAAAATGGTTTAAAAAGGTAACATATCTTTAGCTGCAACTCGTTTCGATCAAGTGACCTCCGGGTTATGAGCCCGGCGCGCTTCCGCTGCGCCATGCAGCTTTTGATTTGTTGAGAGCTGGCGCCAAGCCTTAGTATATAACGAGCAGCACAACCCTAACCCTCTTCCCATTCGCCCGAGGTCCGAGAAACTTGACGGTGCAACTTACAGGTTGAAATTGGCTACAGTATCATTCAGCGATGGAACAATGTCTCGCTTTGTTGGTTTTTTGGAACAAGTCAGATCACTATATATTACTTCATGTCCCAAATTCCCATCAAGAGAAGTAAGACCCTCCATACCGTTGCACCTGGCCAAATTATGCAAATACACCCAGAAAAGACGCGAAGGTATCACCGCCATCCCACCCAATGCTCCTTGAAACGATGAAACAAACTTCATCACATATCCTTCCCGTATCCTGCTGGTATGCGGAGCTAGAGTTCATCTGCCAGTCTCAAGACGACAATGCAAGGCATGCATCAACCGCCAACCCAACCCTTTCAAAAACGTTAGCACTTCTCTCAAAGAGCAACAAGCGATCCGTGGAAAGTTCACATACCTCCCCTCCTTCTGATACACCACGTCGCTGATAATCTCTCGGTCCAAATCAGGGAACATGCCCGCCAGTGTCTCCACCACATTCGCATGCTCGGCGCGATGCAGCCGCTGCGCCTCCGCTACCTCGGCGCTCGCCTGTCGCGCAGCCGCCTCCTCAGCTGATAGCCGTTGCCTAGCCCGCAAGTCCCCATCCCCTCGGTCCGGCTGCGGTGTGCGCACTGGGCTGGCAATACTGCCGCTGGCAGCCGCTGCTGACGACGAAGGGGCCTCGTCCGAGAATATCCGGCCAATGGTGCTCAGAGGTCTTTGGATGGATCGCAGCAGGCCCGTAATGGCGGCTTTCTCATCGTTACCGCTGTACTCGCCACTGTCACGTGGCTCATTGGGGGACGTGGAGCGGCGGGGGCTGGAGGGGCGGTCGACGTCGAGAGAGGGCCTGGCTGTCGATGGTCTGGATTCCGACGTGCCCGGCGGTTTTGGCGCCGTCGACTTTTCTGATTGGGGAGGTGGTGGCGGTGGGGATTCGGATCGGTGCTTCTCAGCAATGGCCGAAACGGCGGCCTCGACGTTCTGCTCAAACTCATCGTCTGTGATAGTTAAGGTGGTACGGTCCATATTCTCGACGAACTGGATGGCGCCCATCTGTAACTTGTTAGCAGAGTTTGGACTATTGCCCCTGTCAACCAGAACGTACCAGCGAAGAAAGGTAGTATCCAGCCTCGCCGCCCAGCTTCTCTTGGTTTCGGAATCTGAGAATGTACTGGACGTTCGACACCAAGTGCTCCGGATTCGCTTGCAGCACAACGTATATTAACATGGGCATAAACGAGTCGGCAGAGGAATCCGACTTGGAGTGCTTCAGCAGGCCTGAAAACGTCAGCGAAAGAACCACTCAGGGTCCTCAAAACACTCACCAAAAATGACTTTGCAGCAGTTCAAGACGCAAATGATCTTATCCCGTGGTGCACGGTAGGACTTGATCTTGAGAAGCTCTAAATAGTGTCAGCCGCTGAAGGCAGGCAATTGTCAAGATCACCGACCTTGCTGCGCCAGCTTCAGGAACCGCTTCCCACTCTCGCTCACCGGTGGTATATCGAGATGCTCTTCCCTGACCCAGCCGTAGATGTTAATCTTTTGAGCAAGAATCTCGTCTCTCTCGACATCTTCTTGGTGCTGGCCCCGTCTTCCAGGGCCCATCGGCCGCTCGCCTCCCCTCTTCTTAGGCTTCGCGCCAGGTATCGGCTGCGGCGCCGGGATGGCCGGAGAGAAGGTTTGGGTGTAGAGGCGGTTCATTACGAGCTTCTCCATGCCCTCCCGGGCGTTGTCAAATTCTGCGTCCGTGACGTCCATCCAAACCTCGCACTGTGCCATCTTGTTCGCGATAAACGCAAGGAAGTCGCTGATGATCTTGACCTGCTCATGCACCATCCACTGGCGTTTCCCAAACTCTGTCAAGAACGACTTGAGGTATCTTGCAACGGGATCGGCCTTCTTGTTACGCAGTTGTTCCAGGAATCGATGGAAATCAAACGGTAAGCTCGGCTCCGGTTCTGGCTCCGGTGGTGGTGGGCGGTGTAGAGAGGTGATGGGTGACATGGCAGAGTCCACGCTGCCGTGCGAATCATCCCGGGAGCGCCCATGGTAGGCAGACTCGTCTTTTGGTGGCACAGGGGGCCGGAGTTCTTCGTTCTCCCTCCTCGACCTTGTACTCCCCGGAGACGACGTCGACACCCGAAGACCTTGCATGTCTTGCAGTTGTTGGGCGATATTGGTTGCGAGTGGCTCCAGACTTGACTTCCGTGGCGGATGTTGAATGGAGGTGCCTAGCAAGGGCGAGGCCATCTCCAGCCTCGGGCTCATGACCTCGTCGGCATCTGGACCGCCGCCGTCCTCGCCAAACTGCTCCATAATGCTCTGGATCTCGGACCTAGATCCGCGCTCCTGCTCATCTTCGCTGGTGTACCTCTTCTCATCGTAGGCGACATCCGACCTTGTTGGGGATGGGTTGGAGGATCCAGCCCTTGATCCCGGGGCCGAAGAGGGCGCTCGGGACGGGGGTCGGGAGAAAGTCGGCGTTGGTGGGGTGGGGTCGACGTAGGTTTTGGACTCGGCAGTTAGATACTGCGTGGCTGTCGTCGTTGTGGGAAGTGTTGTCGGTCTCAGGGTCGCAACTGAAGAGGACATGGGGTCGACGGCATCATCGGGCTGCTTCCCTTGCTTCGTGCTAGTTCCAGGCTCGTGGGACGGGTGCTCTCTCAAAGAGCCCCCGGTTCGGCCTGTGGCCGCCCTATCCTGCAAATCCAACAAATCATCCTCCTGCGTGTTTTCTGGTTGTACGGGGATCTGATGGGAATTTGAGGGCGCCTGCGCCCCACTGGCGGACATCTTGACTGCGGGAAGTCCTTCTGCCACGGGCGCTACCTGCACATCCTTTGACCCTGTTCTGTGTTTTCCTGCGCCAGGCTGGCTTAGAAAGCTGGCCTCTTGGTCGTGGGGAGACATGCAAGGAAACTGGCAGCAAGTGGTGGGTCGAGGGGAAGTCGGGTGGTGGTTGAAAGCTGAGTGGTGTGTTGATAGCCTGATGCTGGTCCGAAATGGGCGGTCGACCAGCGGAAGTCAAGTGGGCGTAGGAGGTAAGCGGGGGTCGTCTTTGAGAAAAGCGGGAAACGAGAAGGGCGGGTTGGGACTGGAGGTGATGTTCAAGTGAACGGATCTGCTGAGATACCAAGCCACAGGGCCAAAGCCGTTGTTGAGCTGCCAAGAGGTGGGTTGACGTTGACCTGGGGAACCGCAATGGCGCAACTTGGGAGGCTGCAGGGGCCTGATGGTGGGGTTCAATGCCCACAAGGACCCCCCCGCCCACTATTGCCGGAGAATTGCCGGCGGCAGGCCCCTGGCTCTCCACTCCGTCTTTCCATTCGAGGACGAACAGAAACACCACATCCGGATTCACAGCTTCCATCCCAGCCCAGCCTGGAAGTCTCCAAGCTCTCAAACCACCTCCTACCAACGCTAGGGCTCATGGGTTTGCTTAAAACTGAGGCCTTGGCTGCGCCGTTGCAGAAGCGAATTACTCGCAATCCTGCTAAAGTAAATCTGCTTGGGCCTCTGGGGGCGGAAGAATCCAAATTCAGCTGACGGCGGGTTGGACAGGCTCCCATGCTTGAGACCCCACCCACTAAGGCATCCTTCGTCTCCCTTCCTATCTCAGGGAAAGGAACCCGACCAAATCACTTCTCTAAACCCACCAGCCAGTGCTTCTTGTAGTGATTCAGCTTCTCTCACTTCTTTGCCCCAGTATTTCGCCCAAGTTTGGCTCAAACCCGGAGAAACCCTTCGGCATCCACTCACCGTCATGGCCTCATTCGGAGATCTACCACCCGAGGTCGTCAACCACATCGCCGACTTCTTGGCTGACGGCGACTGCGAGGGGAGCTTGGCTGCCCTCGCAGCGACATGTCGTGGATTGCACTGGCTCGCCATGCCATACCTTTACCATGACATTGCCGCCAGACATCCAGCCCTCATCCACTGGGCTGCCCATTTTGGGAACCTCGCCCTCGCCGGAAGGCTCATCGATGCCGGTGCCTCTCTTGACTCCGCGATGCAGTGGGGCGATGTTTGGTTGCCCTGGATGGAGTTTTCTGCCTCCAAGACACCTCGAGAGGTCTACAAAGCCATGCGCGAGGGTGCCCAGCTGTACTGCGTCCCTCTCCGCGCCGTCGGTCCGGTCCCTTCTCTATGCCTTGGTTGCTAACCCGGGTCTTGACAGCATCCAAGACCTCGATGTGAACAACCTGCAAGCTCATTCGTGCCGGCCGTTCTGGTATCCCATTCACCTCGCAGCAATGAGCGGCAGCCTGGATTTGATTGACCTGTTTATCCAAAACGGACCACCCGACATACTCACCACGAAGTCGTATCGGGTATGCCCCTGTTTCCCAGGTGTCCTTACTGGACCATCGACGGCTCTACATGTTAGCCCTGCCCTCTGTTTGCCTCTTCACATCGCTGCCTGCTGCAGTCATCACCATGTTGTGGAAGGATTGCTCAAACGAGGCTCCCCAGCCCGCGCGTTCTTTCATCTTTCTATCCGCGTCAATACCCCTCGTATTTTATGGGATGACCAGCACTACTGCACCCCTCTGCATGATGCTGCCCGGCTCGGCCATGTCGACTTGATTCGCTCCATCCTCGACAAAGGCTATCAGACAGACGTCCATGAACTTGACGGCAGCCAGCTGTCACCAATATGGCATGCCTATCTCAGTGATAACTGTTTGTGCCTCTCCTCCTTCTTCCATGGGTTTTTGCAATACTGATCGAAGCCTGCCTTTAGGGGATGCCGTCGACACGCTCCTCGCTCACGGAGCCGACATCGACGATGACATTGGGTTCGGATATACCCCCCTGCTTGACGCCTGCGTCTTTCAAAGATTCCAAAAGGCGGCTGAGCTGATAGATCGTGGCGCAAATGTAAACGTTGAATTCTCGATCACTCGAGCGGGAATGCACCAATCTGGTATCAATTGGTCTGCAGTCCAAGGCTGCCGGCCAATTGACTGCTGTGTTAAGAGGCACATCGATGACTACAAGCATCTTGCTGACTTCTCTGGCGAGCTGGTCTCGGACAAGGAGTCAGAAACCTGGCAGCCCAATGGCGAAAACGGGTGGGATGAATACAAGGAGGGAGAAAATCAACGCCTAGTTGTGGTCTCGAAGCTGCTGGCCGCTGGTGCCGACTGTGGCCGCAGTCAGTCGCCCTTGAATCGCCCTCCACCCCTGGTAGTGGCAGCAGGCCATCAGTGAGTCCTCCACAATCACCAAGCCCCAGGTCGTGCTCTCTCTCGTGGGATTTTGCTGAGTCTATTCCTCCACTGGCAGCATGTTCGAGATTGTACGCAAGCTGGTCCAGCACGGGGCGTTAACGAATGAGGTGGACGAGTATGGCGTAGCCCCCCTTGCGGCACTCTTCGCCTACGACTGGAGCTATTGCCCGTTCCACCCCCGACTCGAGAGCTGGCCCGAGTCCCCAGAAAGCCACTTCCGGCGCGCCACGCCCTGGAGCGACATGATCTGTGATCCAAACCTTGACCCCCTCGAGGGTGGCTGTTCCGAGCTCAGAGCATGTGCCACCTTTCTCATCCAGAACGGTGCCGATGTCAACATGCCCGATTCACACGGGAACACGCCCTTGTGCCGTCTCTCCACCACCCCGTGGTTGAGGCCCTTTCTCAGCCATCCCCTCCGCCACATGCTCCTTTGGGTCACGCCGGCAGATCGGCGTCGTCTGGGTCCCTTACTTCTTGAACAAGGTGCAAATCCTGACATTCAAATGAAGATCATCAAAGTCAGAGGCGAGGAGCCAAAATGGTCTGTGCCTAAAGCCACTACCTATTCGGACGCTCACCGCTGGCCGCGAACGCCTTTGGAACACGCCTTCTGGGACTGCGATTTCGATGCCGTCGAGGGTTTTCTCGAAGCAGGCTCCACGCCTGAGCAAAGCACAATCCTCTGGATGGTTCAGTTGCTGCTCGAGTCGGAACAAGACGGAAGTCTACCAGAGGTCAGACGGGCCTTTGAGGTGGTGGGGAAACTGCCCGCAAAGTCTCTCCACGACGCGCGCCGCAACCCCTGGTACATGTATCTGGCGCTTCGAGAAGGCAATCTCAATGTGGCTCAGCAATGCTGGGAGCTCCGTCCGGCCTTTGACCAGCTTTATGAACAGGTGCGCGTGCGCCACGCGTGGCCTCCTGCCCCACGCCCTGATCAAGATGCCGTCACGGTGGGAGAGCTGTGCTTGCAGGCGGCTGAAAGCTGCGGTGCAGACGAGATTCTAAGCGGGCTGCTCGAATTGGGCTTCAGTCGTGTCCCATCCTCCGCTCTGTTGACTTCTATTGAGGAGGGTAACCACATGAACCTTCAGACGTTGGTAAAGCACGGGGCGAAGGTTCACATCCGGGACGACGACGCAGAGTACCTCCGTTGCTGGGGAACGGTGCATGGATGCGTCAACCCTGTGAAGCTGGCCATAATCCAAAACAGCACCTCGAGCCTTGATGTGATGTTCACTAAGGCCACAGAGCCCGTTACCCCCTGGTTCCGGTACTTTTACCTCAAAGAAGCGTACACGGCGTTCAAGGCGGCCATGGTCTCCAATCTGCTGCTGTATCCCACCATGCACTCTCAACAAACCGACATCGACGACGGAACCGACCTGCCTCTTGCACATCTCGTGCGTGATGCTGTGAATATCTGCGCCAAAGCACCCCAGTGGGACTGTGGCAACGGCCCCAACAGCTTTGGTCCCCGGTTGAGGATGAGCCGCGTGAAGGAGTGGCTGGAGTGTCTTGTGGAGTTTGCCCAGGCGGGCGTCGACCCGACCCTGAAGGACTCCGTGGGCAAGTCGGCGCTCGACTACCTCGCAGAGCACATGGCTTACGCGGGAAAGGACCGGTTCAAGAATTATCTGGCCTCCCAGCTGCGATCAGCTGCAGGAGCGGTGGAAGGGGAGATGCTCGATGCTGCCGCTTGCTATGAGGCCCTCAAGTCGTACTGGGATCGAGCTGAGTCCTAGGAAGCTGGAACAAACAGCAAGCAAGATGTAGGGCCCTATCATAGGGTTGTAAGACCATTTTCCAATAAAATCCGTGTTGTCTGATTCCCTACCTTGGAAACCCCTTCAGAAAGCATGCTTAAGCTGTGTTAAGATGTTTCTTCCACGACTATCACGCTCAGCCGTGACTTACCCCCCGTCCACCGTGTTCGGTCATCATATTACCGGCCAATGTGTTGGAAACGCTGGCGCTTCTCCTGACAGGCTCAATGGTGGTCCCTTGGTATCAACGTTCAGCCTTGTCTGCCATGTCGGTTCCAACTTCGTAGAGATGCGCGTCTTAGAAGTTGTGGCTTACCGAGTGACGTTGCTCCGTGAAATTGCCTCTCGTAAGGGTTGAGATGGAACCAGAGAAGCCGACACCGAAACAGTGTTGGATCTTCAACGTCCGAGGTTCAATGGCATATTATATCCTATTCTAGAGGTTCAGCTCAGATCACCAGACGGCGTGAGAAGGAGAAGCGTCTTGTCAAATCCATCCCGATCGCCTTCCGGCTCTCTCTCTGGCTGATCTACTCATTTTCCACCCTACGAGTATACACCCCCAAGACTGAGTTGATGGGAACTCGGGTCACTGTATGTCCCAGCTACGAAGTGAGCCTTGCAAAACTTTTGATGGTCTTGACTTGAAACCTCAGAAGAGCACAGAGAGATTGGAGAGGGCAGAAGAGCAAAGATTCAACACCCAATGCCATCATTTCGGAGCCAAGAAAGGGGTGATCCGGAGTTCAACACTTGAGCAGGCAGAAACCCCCAGCCTGGGACCTTCCCGCCATGACAACAGGGACAACAACACGGGTGTCAAGTGACAGACATGCCATCACCAGGCAGGGCTGTGGTGAGCAAGATGACAGATCTCTTTGCTGCCTGTCGTCGCGCTTCGGCGCAACAGCACTGTCACCGCCTGGGATACCACGCGGCAGCCTAGACCCAGGCGCCCCCAGTTACGATGCCTCTATCGGCTTAACAACCAAAGTGATGTCGTGGTGACAGGCAGCCGATGCCTCCAGCAATTCACCTTCTACACGCTGCCCAGTGTTCAGAACGGACCTCCCTCACAGACCCCTCCGTTCGGAGGCGATATCGGACCATCGCAGCCTGCACTCAACCCCAGGCACATCCCCAGCCAGCCAATGGCCACTCGCCGTGACGACGCACTCACCACAGCTGCATCACAACCGTTGACATGCCCTGACTGGACAGATGGCAAAGGGAATCAGGAAAGTGGGCCGTGCCCATGCCATGGCGGTGGTTCGTCTCTCGTCACGGGGGCGGGGGTTGATCATGACTATCAGGGTCTTCTTGCTGCTTCTTCTCCATGGTCCGAGTGACACTCTCGAATCATCGAGAATGTTTCTGAGATGCGAAGAACAAATGTTTCACCTCAGAACCTGTTTGCTCTCCCGGTAAACCATGCTGACGAAAGGGTGGCCACAGCCCGGCGGGCGGGAGGCGACCGCCGCTTGATCGGCGCCGGGGGATCCACTCTGGGCCGGAGAGGGGACGGAGGTTTTCCCGTGGGAGGGTGGGAGCTGCGGTGATGATGATATCGCACCGAAGCATCAGCAGTGAATGAATGCCAGATTTGTGTCACCATGGGCGTCAGCGGCAACCTCGGGGTGGAATGCGCACTTGAAACGAAAACAATGAAAAATGTCACGGAAAGCGAGAAAGGGAGTCCCGAAAATTACACCAAAAGGGTCAAGGAATTTGCCGTTTGGCGACTGAAGCGCTGTGCCGCCCTCGCTTCCAGGCGAGGGAGAAGAACCGAGAGTCTGTATCGTTGGCCGATCGAACCAGGAGAACAGTCGATGGGGAAAAATCAAGATCAGGAAAGCACAACCCTCGCAACCCCTCGTCCAGCTCATGCAGCCAAGCCAAGGAAGGTTTCTTCCTTCGGCGCAACACCAAAAACGCCAATACGACTGCGGTATATTTCGGCCTTCCCATGTTTTTTTTTTTTTGTTGAACTCGGAAGGAAGTCTTCAGTCAATGGCACGGTTTGTGGCATGGAGAACCCCGCTACGGCGATGCTGGAAAACGCGGGTTGCAGCTTGGTCGCGCGGGGTCATGCCCTGCGTTCCTGCCCAACTCCGATTCTAGCCAGATCTTTTTTTTTTTTCCTTCTTCTCCCCTTTTTCTTCCCCAATCGAAGCCAGCCGCCGAACAAAAAGGCCCATGGAGCGCACGGAGCGGGGCCCGGGCCATTGGGTGTGGATGATTCGGCGGTTCGGTGTTGGTGGAGACGGTCAGGTCGCCCGCTGTTCCCAGACCGGCACATCCGAGGACGATCTGGCCCGGGTTTTGCAGTTGGGGGACAGAGAATCCAGATCAAAGAGGAGCCTTCTCATGCGCGACATCTCAGGCGCTTGTTCATGCGACGGGGCGCCATGAAACCGGCCTGCTCCCGGGACCTCCGGACGGGATGACGATGACTACGGACAGGTGCTATGTTGGTTGGTGCCATTCGTGACGAGGCTCATGGCAAGGTTGTCCAAGCATCTGGTGATGGCCGCTGTGGCTTCGTCACCGTCCCAGGCAGACTGTGTGTCTGCTGAGAGGGCGACATTCGTTGCCTCTGTGGTGGGGGACGGCCCCCAATAACTCCGTCAGTGAACCACCTGGAGGGGGTTGATGACCGCATGAGCGGCTGCATGTGGAAAACCGCGGGATGAAAGATCCCACCCCCCACCCTCCAGGTCTTAAGACAACAAAACCATGAGCCAAGGGGCGAACAAGTGAGCCTGCGCGCTGCCTTTGCTGCCGCCTGCAAGCACGCAGCGTGTTGGACGCCACCACTGTTTATGATGCCCTGATTGGAAGAACGGAAGACCAGAGGAAGGGAGTCGAATGTTGCCGCCTTCCAAGCGGAAGCTTTGTCTGGCAGGATGCTGCGTTTCCATCTCCAGGCTTGTCACTGACCGCCTGCCACACCACCCGCGTTACAGCCGGCGGGGCGGGCTGTCCCCTTTCGGCGTGGGAGGCACACACTCCACGCAGTCCGGAGGAGGGCAAGGATGAATCAGCGCCGGGAGCCGATGAACCTGTCGATTCATCTCGCATGGCGGGTGGGTGTCATGGTCAATAATCTGGAGTGACAGCAAGTCGACTGTTGACCTGGCCTGGCTGTGACACAACTTCTTCAGGCCAACCCTCGAGATCTGGTTGGACGCCTCCGCTGACTCTCACCTAACCCTCACCTGAGCCGAGCCTGTCGGAGACTGGCGGGAGCCTGTTGATGGGGAGTGTGTCTTCCGAGTCAGGAATCTGGGTGTGTTGGGGCGGGCAGTGCATTCCGAGAGAGGGGGCCCGCAGTCGAACGAGTTCCTTGCCGCCGACAATGAAAGGAAAAAAAAAAAAAAAACACCAAAAAAGAGTCCTTTGTATCATCGGGTGGAACGTTTTCTGTTCTCATCGGTTCCGGCTGAGGTGTGGTGAACGCCACGGCTGGGCTTTGCTGGACTTTCTGACGGAACATGTTGACAAACATTCTGCGATTCTTGGCCCACAACACCATGAATGTTCAGCGCGATGTATGGATGCCTCAGGCTGTGGACTGTGCCTGTTACGACCTCGCCAGAACGGACGCTCTGCAGCAGCCAATCTTGCTGTTGCCGAGCACCACCCGAGAATGGAAGACTCAGGGAGGCAAAGGGAAGACGATCCCGTGCTGCAATGAGCAGCTGCCCCCGCCTCCAGAAGATTCCGTGTGTAGTTGACGCGCAGCAAGACTGCTTTGTGCTGCCTCTGGGAGCCAACAGTCGAGTCGAAGATGTCTTTTGCCATCATCAAAGTGTTGTGGTGGCAGGTGCCGCGCCGTGGTTGTCGGGGTCTCCCGTTCGACCTTGACCGCTTCCTTTGCTTCATAGACGCACCCCGGAGTGTCGAATGGAAGACCAGCAGTGACCAACCCTGAATCTCCGATAGGTTGGGCCAACGGCGTTCTTGGATGTTGCACATGACTTGAAGATGATCTGACTCGTGCCTGGCACAGAGAGCAGCAGAGTGAGGGCGTTGGTTGGACCAAGGCGGGCGAAAGACAACCGCGTTTCATGGCTGACTTTGGCTGAGAGATCCAGCCTTTTGCGGATGGGAACTGGCAAGCCCAGATCAGTGCGCTGATTTGTTGTTCTTGATCGGCCCGCACATTTCCACGAGGGAACATGGAGCCACCCAGCAGACCCGACCTGTGGATCCACGGCCACACTCAGATTTTTTTTTCTCTGGTCTCTCAGATCGCAAACCCAATCATCATCAATGCTGGTTCCTTTGGCCTTGCTGTCTCCATCGGCCTTCTGGAGGAGTTCCTCGGCTCTGGGCAATGATCACTGTGGCTTGAGTCGGGATGATTGACGGCACCAATCAGAGATACTGCCACCTGCAGGCTGTGGGGGAGCTTGGCTGTGTCTTGTCTTGAGATGACCGCGGCCGCAGCCGGGCGAGGCGAGGGCAAGTGAGACTTGGAGAAGATCGAAGCTTTGGAATCTTGATGTTGTCCTCTGGGGCGAAGAGACGGCGAGGTTCTCCAGAGTGATGACACCAGCCCATCGCAAATTCTTCGCGGTATTGCCTCGCGGTCGAGTGACAGAGAGGCTGATGTCTCTCATCTTGGAAACGTCCATGGATGGTCGAACCGCAGGACAGCATCCCGAGTTGCCCCGTTGTGAGCTGTCTCCTGCATTAACCCCAACCCTAATTTGCTCGGCCTTGGTCTTGACCATGATCTCGGTTGGCTTTTGGTCAAGAATCACCCGTTAGATCATCGGATTCATGCCGAACAGCTCACCTGGACACGAAGTGTGCTTGCGAGGTCTGCCCGGGAACGTGAGCGTCTTTCTTCGATCCGTCTGCAATGGTGTCGACTCGTCCCTCGGAATACGAAAACTGCCGTCCTGCGTCCCTGCACGGCAGTGGGGTGTGAGAGAAACCTTCCACTGGCATTCCACACGCCCCTCCGCTCCACTTGCCTCCCCTGCTCACTGTTTTTGGTTACCCGTCCCCTACCATCGTGCTGCGGCGCTCTTCTGACCGCCCGCTTGGCAGAAACTGGCCACTCCTAGAAGGCTCGGCCGTGCCAGGAGCCCTTGTCATTTCCGTCACCTTGCCCCAAATTTGACGCAGATGGCCCGCGTCGCTGCTGTTTGTGAAATTGCGGGTTGGCGAGAGCGTGTCGGTTCGACGTTGCCCAACAAGCCGTCGACTGACAGACGGACAGGCTGCCTTCATTGTCCCGCTTCCGTCTCTCAGTCGCTTCTGCCTTTGTCAGGCTTCAGGTTGCCGCCGGATGATTCCTCTATTAGTATCGTGATCAGCCCGGAGTCGTCAGCGGCCGTTCCAGGTTTGTTTGGGAGGGGGGAATGCTTCGCCATCCATCCTCCTTCTTTGACGACAGTGGCCTGCCCCATCGAGTTCCCTCGGCGCCTCTGCCCGCGCGTGCCGGCCACCCTTTGCCCTTCTGTGGGACCCGCCCATCATGAGCGCCGGCCACTCAGCCATCATCCATCGCCCCATTCGCCCACAGAGCCACTAACACTGGAGGTTACCCACCCTGTTTCGCTAGCCCCCGGCCACTTTGATCAGTGCTCCGCACCAAGGACCACCCGCATCGACACCGCACCCTTTTTTCCTTCTTCTCTTTCCCGCCTCCCGCTTCTTGCTCCACGACGTGCTCTCTCTCTCTCCTCCTCGTCCTCGCCCTCCCCCCCTCGACCAGCGCCGAATCCGCCGAGAACCGAGCGACCGACGTGCGACCAAATTCATTTTTGTGTCGTCCACGACTGGATTCGGGTGTTGTCGACCGTCGTTGATTCGAACGGAGCCGAGAAACAGCGCCTGCAAGCGATCCGTTTTTCGCCTGGGTGCCGTTGTGTCTTTTGCGACTCGCCGCCGACACAACCCGGAGGACAACCCACTCTCAGCACAAGTGAATTGCGAGCTCTCGGTCAATTCTCACTAGGTTCGTGTTTCCCTCCCTCTCATCTGTGGCGTTGCCTATCGTTTTTCTTTTTTTCAACGGGGCGAGACTGCGCAATTTGCGGTTCCTGCGGTTGTTTTGGTCTGCCACCGCGATCTCGAATCGGACCCGTCTCGACTTCTCGTCAGCATCTCGCCGTGCTGAACATCCTGCTCTCGGGCCTCCCGGACGCGTTCATTACCTACCACTTGACGGCCATAGTTGACTGACACGTCCCACAGTGCCTCGACGTTCCTTTCCTTTCTCCTAATCTCGCTCACCTCTACGTTTCAATCATCGAGTTTCTCCGGTTCAACCTTTTGTTCCAACCACAATCACAAGGAATCATCAAATCGATCTTTGTGTGGTCCGGCCGGCGTCAGACCCCTCGAGACATCCGAACCCGAAACCTCTTCCCCGTGCAGGCGACGAAACCTACACTACATGGCTCAGCCATCCCAGTAGATCTCGATCCTCCCTCGTCTCTCGAGATCGCCCGCCCGACTCTTCGGCACTGGAAGTTTAGAACGGCATTGCCTCTGTTCAACCCGTTCTTACTTCAACGCTCGAAGCAGTTCGACTCTTCCTCCGCCTATCCGATTTTCCAAATCAATCCCTCCACGTCGCCAACATGCCTGGAGGTGTCTGTGCCGTCCTCGACTATGAAGTCGAGCTGATGGCCGACTACGTTTCCGAGATGGCAACTCGGGTTGTCATGCCCCAGCGCCAGGTCAACCCGGCGTTCCGCAAGTTCGTCTCGCAGATATTGACTTCGACACGGCTTCCGAGCACCACGATCTTGCTCGGCATGAACTATTTGGCGAAGCGCATCAACATGATGCATGCCGCTGGCCAGAACAACCACACCGAGGGCCAGATCTGGCGCATGCTCACCATCTCCCTGCTCCTCGGCAGCAAGTTCCTGGATGATAACACCTTCCAGAACAAGTCCTGGTCGGAAGTGAGCGGCATCGCGGTCCAGGAGCTCAACACTCTGGAATACGAGTGGCTAGGCGCAATCAACTGGTGCCTCTACGTCAACCTGGACGCGAGCAAGGACTACCAGGCCTGGTTGTCAAACTGGAAGGAGTGGCAGGAGGCCAAGAAGCGCCAGCAGCAGGCCAGCCGCGAGCGCCTGGCTGGTCTTTCGTCCCCCATCGAGCCCGATCTGGGACGCGTTCGTGCCCAGCACCTCTATTCGGCCTGGCACCAGCGGCAGGTGGCCGAGTACGAGCGCCTGTCAAGCATGAAGAACAACCAGCCTCCCGTCGGTGGCTCGTTCAGGCATGACCCGTCCCCGTGGGCGTACTCGATGGGATCTTGGCCGCAGACTGCTCCGCTCACGCCTCCCGATTCTGGATACGGCACTCCGGAGTACACCAACTCGGCTACCCTCAACTCGAGCTACAATGAGTGGTTCGATAGCGCGCTGAGCGGCAGCGGTGCCGCTTCCAGGCAGTACCAGCAACCCAATTCCTACAACGCCTTCCGCCAAAACAACCACCCCTCGCGCAACACCCCCCCTAGCTACGGCCACTACTATGGTTACGGCCACAACATCTGGGATCACCCGAGCGCTGCCGACTGCAACTGTGGCAACTGCGCTGGCGTGCACAACAAGCCGGCGGGTTACTTTGGTGGTCACACCTACACCCAGGCTGTCGTCGGTTGAGCACCCTTTCCTCGCTGTCTAGTTGTGGGGTAGACCAGACCGTTGTACGCGGTATCCACGTCTTCTTTGTTTGCCTCCGTCGTTGGAACCTTCCACGAGGCGCGACCCGCCATTTCCTTGCATCCTTGGACGCATGTTTCATTCACGGCACACCGGAGATTCGAGACACTCTGCATTCAGATACCCCGAGCGACGACCAAGCGATGGGCGCCTTACGGCCTTCGTCACGCTCAGCCCTGACTCTCAAGATGAGCCGCGGCTTCCGATGACCACCTCGCCCGTTGCCCCACCTTCACCCTTTCCAGGCCCAGTCGTCCTCGACTCATGAAATTCCCTTTCGGTATACGGCTCAATGCTATCACATACATCGGCGTTTTTGGATCCAATACCATTTGTGTTTTCCTTTACGGCTTCGTCTCATAGACCGGCGAACGGTTTTTTCCGGCATCTCAAAAATTTCCGCTCCGCGCACTTTCGACGCTTGCGCAGAGCGAGCCCAGCATTCCCAGCAAGGATAATCGCTGCTTCGTTGCGCAGCATCTCCGGCTTGATAATCACGACCTTGTCAACCTTCCTGGGCCGCCCTCGCGCTGTCGACTTGATCTTCCTGAACCCCTTACCCAAGGGCCAGCGGTGCTTTTTCTTTATCGGCATCCAACACCACAACCTGCTTGTCACCAGGCAGTTTAATCGTGGCGTTTCCGGAACCGCCATGCGGCATGTTACCACCCAAGAAAGGGTTATTGCCGGTTTTTCTTTTTCCCCTTTTCTTTGACCAAAAGTTTGCTGGCGTTTGCGAAGTACATATCGTTGCGATTTTTACGGATACTAATTGTTCTGCACCGAAATGGATTATGGGGAGGAAAAGTTGGACTTTGCGGTGGCCCACGTTTCTTTGAACTCGTTTGGGTCGCTGTGGGAGGCGCGTTTCATTCATCATTCGTCGGTCTAATTTCGTTTTCGGTTTCTACACCGGTTGGGGCTTGTCCAGTCGTCATGCTTCCCTGGACACGGGCGGCTTCATTTTTACCCCAGGCACGGCAGATAGCAGTCGCCGCTCAGCCAGTCTGATCTTTTTTCCATTGGTCTTACAGGGGGGTGGTTAGATGCATATCGGTCGATTGCTTTCTTCCAAGGTAGAAGGGGGATTGAAGGTGGACGAGCAGCAGACAACTTTTTTTTTCATGTCGCTGTTTCGAGGGTTGAAGGGCGGCTGCCGAGAGCACGCAACCACCTGGGTTTTTCTTACTGTTGTCTAAGATTATGACTTCACGAGCTTGGGGGGTATAGGAGGAAAAGGAGGATGATTTGAGAATGGGATGGATGGCAGGGACAAAGGATTAAGGAAGAGAGCTAAGCGGGATGGGAGGAGATATGACAAGCCACGGCGCTCGCGCCTGGAGCAGGCACCGTCGCGCCGAGAGCCTTGACAGGATCAAGAGTCGGGCATCTCGGGCGAGTGTGTTGTTAGGACAATGTTGGCCCGCGCGGCACAGCGCGTGGTCGAGGTCATGGGAGTTACCTACACTACCCTTGAAAACACGAAATACAAAAGCAAATTCAAAGTGCAAGCCGAGTCTCGTATTGCAGTGACATCCAGGTTGCCTGTGTCGAATTCGTCTTGGGAATGCCATGTTCGCTCAGCCGTGACTGTTCCAACTGGTCTCAGCTGCTGGGCAGTTGTCAAGCAACGACATCTGCTCATTCCCAACCCAGTGTTATTTTCTTGCCATGAGTATCGCCAGGCAATTCTCAATAACCTCACGTTTTAGTCAGCTGGATAATCCGCCAACGCCATTTCATTGGATCAAGTGAGAAGGCACTGCCAGCTGGAATCTTCAGGGAAAAATCCGGACAAATCTGGACACACTTCAGGGAGCCAAGGTTCACCCATCCACCTCCAACCACGTAACCACAGACCTACACACTCAACCACGACAAACAAACACCACTCCAGACACCAAAAGAAGAAGAAACAAAGATGTCCTCCCGCTTCATCTCAGCTGGCTCCATCGACCCCACAACAGGCGAAGCCACCACCGCAAACCCATCCCAAGACCAACCCCCAACCCCCCAACCCCCAACAGCGAAACAACTCGCCTGGGCCACCGCCACCGCCGACCTCGAAACCGCCCGGCGCCAGCGCGAAGAAGCCCGCCTGCGCGCCCAGTCTGGCGCCAACACTGAAAAAACCCTCTACGAAGCCCTGCAAGCCAACAAAGCCGCCAAGCAAGCCGCCTTCGAGGAAGCGAGCAGGCTGAAGAACCAGTTCCGCGCGCTGGACGAGGATGAGGTGGAGTTTTTGGGGGAGGTGGAGAGGAGGAGACGGGAGGAGGGGGAGAGGGTCAGGGAGGAGGTGAAGAGGGGGCTGGAGGGGTTTCGGAGGGCGCAGAGGAGGGTTTCCAGGGGGGAGGGGGATGCTGAGGGAGGGGAGGGGGAGGCGGGGGAGGATTTGGTGGGGGTCGGAGAGTTTGGGTTTGAGGTGGTGGGGAGGAAGAGGAGAGGTAGGGGGGAGGGGGGAAACAGGAAGAGGGTGAGGGGTGTGGTTGGGGGGTTGAGGAGGGAGTCGATTGGGGAGGGGAAGGGGGGAGAGGGGAAAGCGAAGGGGAAGGAGGATGGAGAGGGAGGGAAAGGGGAGGTGAAGGAGCCTAGCGCTGGGGAGGATAAATGCAAGGCGTCGGAAACTACCACTTCAACATCAGCTCCAGTCCCAGCGCCAGCGCCGAAAGCAGCAGCACCAGCGGCTTCGACGAGTGTATCAAAGTCTGGGGGGTTGTTGGTGGATTACGGCTCTGATAGCGACGATGACTAGTTCTGCTCCCTCCAAGTTAAGTCTATTCAAGTTCAAGGGCTTGGTCTGTCACAGACAAACTCGATGCTCGCCCTCCCTGTGTTGTATCTTGACGAAGGCCCTTCGCCGGTGGCTGCCTCCTTCATCTCAAGAGCCATATCAACCATTAGTAGTCATGCAACACGGAGGAAAACCACAAACCCGCTTTGGCAAAGAAAGCCAGCTATAGTACTGCTCGACACGGCATCACGGTTTCAGACTCATGGTTGTTGCGCAAGATGTCAATCACACACATGGTTTTGCTGCTGTATCGTCAAACCTCCTGTACTCCGGGATCTATCATTTTATACAGTATGTCCTACAACACACGCCCCCGCGGTGACAACCAGCTATGCACCGTAATACTCCAACATGGTTACGAACCGCTTACACCCAATAGTTTTACACGTACACCTTCACGCAACGCCGGGCAGACACCTCGGCCCAATATACCTTCCCATCTCGCTCCCAATCACTCCACATCCCATGGGGCGGGCTTCTTCTTCTCAAAGGCCGCCTTGGCGCCCCAACGATAAAGCTGGCGCAGCTTGCCCTTGATCCAGCCCTCAACCTCCTCCTCCGGCACAACAATCCTGCTCACGCGCTCCTCATCCTCAGGCATCAGCTGGAAGCGGCGCATGCGATCGGCGATGCGCTCGTCCATGACGATAGGCTTGGCGCGCACCCTCTCGGTAATTTCGGAGGCCGCCTTGTCCTTGGGGTCGTCCTCCTTCCAGGTGGACTTGATCCAGTCCTTCTCTTCCCACACGAGCTCCTTCTCCTGCTCGTATTTTAGGGGCTGGCCGGTGGAAGCGGGGCTGGTATCCTCGGCTTCGCTGCCGGAGAGGTGGCGGTACTCGCGGTAGGTGCACAGGCAGACGGCGGCGACTTCGCGGCCAATCTCGTCGGCGAGCTTGCGGCGGTTGAAGAAGCGGTACAGGCGAGTTGGGGTGTTGAGGAAGCCGAGGAGATGCGGCTCGTGAATGGGGGCGGAGGGGGCGAACTCGGCGGGGGCGAGAGACGGGAGGATGGAGTTGGCGTAGTCGGCTGTTGTGTTGTATGGCCTTGGTTGGGGCGGCCTCTTGGGTTTCTTCTCCTCCTCTGCTGGCTTCTCCTCGGCAGGCTTATCTTCTGCTGACTCGGTCGCGGGGGCCGGGAGCGGCTCTGGCTCTGGCGGCGCTGTCAGAGGTCCCAGCCAGCCCTCATGCAACCCCCTCAGGTATTCCTTCCATGTGTGCCGGCCGATGACAACGTCGCCCCGAATGCCGTCGTACTCCTTGATGCCCCGCTCCTTGCGTAACGCCTCGATAATCTCCTCCTTAGTGGGCTCTTTGTTTGGGTCGACCTCGTTGCTGCCCCCTGCGTCTTGACGGATTCTGCGCACGCGCTCGGCCATGTACGCGCGCACGTCACCCTCCCGACGCCCCTGAACAAACTCCCAATCCAGGCCGCTAGCAGCCAGGATCGGCTTGACATATTCGGTGTAGTGGTCCTGGGCAACGCGAAGACCGTCGCCGGGGGGGTTTGAGAGGTAGATGGTGAGCTTGCGCGGTTGCGCCAGGCCGAGAAGATCGGGCATTGGCTCCTTGGCGAGGTGTTCGACGGCGTGCGCCCATTTTGCGATGGCCCTCTTCTTCTCGCGCTTGTCGTAGATAATGGCGGCTGATATTACCGAGGACACGGTCCAGAAGATCATCCAGTTTCGGGAGGGGAGTTTGCGCGGGAGGGCGGGGAGGCCGAGCATGCGCAGGGCCTGGTTTTGTTGGGGCACTTTCGGGGCCTACACACGGGCTTGGTCAGGTTATCCTACGGCATAAGATAAAGAACAAAAGTATCATACAGCTTTGGCCGCCGGCGGCGGCGGTGGTGTTGGTGTCGGCTCGGCCATGGTGGCCTGGGTAGTGTTGTTGAGCTTCCTTCTAGTAGATCCAGGAGCACTACAAGCACATTGGGCTTGGGGGCCTTAGGGGAGACTCTTGGGTTGGCAGGGAGGTCGAAGGGCCTCGCCACTATTCACAGATGAGGTGCGGGCGAAGGTGTTGGGATATGATCTTCAAAACTGGAGCATGGTCGGGACTCGGTCATTCGACGTCGCCGCAGAGTTCAAATTTCCAGGCGCCCGTTATCGCGATAAGAGGAATCTAAGCGCACAGACCATACATGTGAGTTCCAAGGCCTTCTCCTGTATCTTCAACTCTTTCACAACACCAAGAGACCCCATCATCTTCACAAGTGAGGCCGTGTTGTTGCTTGGTGGGCCCCAATGAACTTGAAGAATTTGACCCTTGATGTTTTAGTTTCATGATTTCCATGTTTTTCTAATTTTCACCCTTGTGATTGATATCACAGCTCTCCCACCATGCTCACATGGAGCAGAAAGAGCAAGAATGGAGCACCTGTGTAAAGCCAACTTTCTATTATTGACGTTTTTAGTTTTAGAATTTAACAATGCATCAGATTTGCAATTTGAAGGTGCATCGAGGCACCCTCAAGGTTGCCCGGCTGTCGCTGTCACACTGCTTGCATCCCGGCCCCGCATTTAAGGGGCAACTTCAACATCGCATCCAGCCACACGATGTACCTACTTCGTACAGTTCACGTCTACTAACAAAAGAAGCATCCAAGGATTAGAAATTAAAAGCACACCTCTTTCTTAATTACCAGGCCAGAGACCGGCCACATGGATGAGGCCAGAGATATCCCCGGTTGACAGACTGACACTGACAACCCTACCCCTCTCCCGCTTCTCCACTGTCGGCTGCCATTCTGAGCATCTGGAACGAAGTGACACCACACAGCGCCTGAGGTTCTCTCCATCAAATCGCTGAGAATTCATTGGCAGTGAACATTACCCCGCGCTTCCATCAGACCGTGTCTCGGTAGCCTGTGTTGTGCTTCTTTCCCAGAGTTTCTCGAACCTTTTCCGGGGTTTCACAGACTCAACAGCCTTCCGTCGTCCGAGACCTTAACTGACCCGACCCTGACCCTGGCTGGTCTGCTTCTCTGCCCAAGCAACGGACGGGGAGTCGCATCCACAATCACAGCTGCCCCTTGCCCCACCTCCTCCTGACAGCGGGGGCGTCCCATCGACAGCGAGCAACCACCGAACCACCAGAGACCAGACGCCACAGGCCTCGATCTCCCACACCACCACCCTTGTTTCCGAAAAGCAGGGTCCCTCTCAATCTCCCATCCCTTCCCTCGCAACGCCAGCTCGCCGTCGTCTGTTGTCACCTGCAGTCCGTTGCCCGCGCGAGCCTCCAGACTTGAGCACAGAGAAGCAGACGACCCCGACCAATTGTGCGCCTGGCCACACCACAGCACACCGTCAACATGGACAACCAGCAGGGCAACCGCCTGTATCTCAACTTTGGGAACAACAACGACCGCCTCTCTGCCACCGACCGCGCGAACTATCCCACCACGCCGTCCACCTTCCCCCAGCCCGTCTTCCAGGGGCAGGTTGCGAACCCGCCCCCTTCCCAGCAACCCCAGGCCTACCAGCAGGGCTATGCGTCGGCCGGATACTTCCAGGGCAATCAGTACGGCAACCAATATCCCCAGGCTTCCGATTACAGCTCTGCCAACCAAGGCTACGGCGGCCAGGCCCGCTCGACCACTCCCGGCAACAATGACCCCAACACCGGGCTCGCCCACCAGTTCTCCCACCAGAACCTAGGTGGCGCCGGCAGAGGGTCTCCCTACGGCGCCGCTCGCGGTACCCCGCCCGGCCAGCGCCCTCGGACGGCCGGCACCCAGGGCCAGCAGGCTGGCTATGGAGGCTACGGGAACGCGCCGCCGATGCCGACGGCGAGCCCCCATCTCGACACCTTTGCCCCTGCTCCGGAGAGGAACCCGGACAAGTACGGCCCGAATGCAAACAACAACCAGAAGAAGTGCTCCCAATTAGCTTCGGACTTTTTTAAGGATAGTGTGAAGCGGGCGCGCGAGCGGAATCAGAGGTGCGTCGCCAGAGCCTGTCTCAACTCTCGAAGATGGCCAAGCACTGACAACCCGACCATACAGGCAAAGCGAAATGGAGCAGAAACTCGCCGAGACCACCGACCCTCGCCGCCGGGAACAGATTTGGGCTACTGGAGGCCGTAGGGAGGGCTCCTACCTGCGATTCCTGCGGACGAAGGACAAGCCCGAGAACTACAACACCATCAAGATCATCGGCAAGGGTGCCTTCGGCGAGGTCAAGCTGGTGCAGAAGAAGGCCGACGGCAAGGTCTACGCCATGAAGTCGCTTATTAAGACGGAAATGTTCAAGAAGGACCAGCTGGCCCACGTCCGCGCTGAGCGCGACATTCTGGCCGAGTCAGACAGCCCGTGGGTCGTCAAGCTGTACACCACCTTCCAGGACACCAACTTTCTGTACATGCTGATGGAGTTCTTGCCCGGTGGCGATCTCATGACCATGTTGATCAAGTATGAGATCTTCTCGGAGGACATCACGCGCTTCTACATTGCCGAGATTGTCTTGGCTATCGACGCTGTTCACAAGCTGGGCTTCATTCACAGAGATATCAAGCCCGACAACATCCTTCTTGACCGTGGTGGCCACGTCAAGCTGACGGATTTCGGTCTCTCGACCGGCTTCCATAAGCTGCATGACAACAACTACTACCAGCAGCTCCTGCAGGGCAAGTCAAACAAGCCGCGCGACAACCGCAACTCGATCGCCATCGACCAGATCAACCTCACAGTCAGCAACCGGTCGCAGATCAACGACTGGAGACGCTCGAGGCGACTGATGGCCTACTCGACCGTCGGCACCCCTGACTACATCGCCCCGGAGATCTTCACCGGCCACGGGTACTCGTTTGACTGCGATTGGTGGTCGTTGGGCACCATCATGTTCGAGTGCCTGGTCGGCTGGCCGCCCTTCTGCGCCGAGGACAGCCACGACACGTACCGCAAGATTGTCAACTGGCGGCAGTCGCTGTACTTCCCCGACGACATCCAACTTGGCGTCGAGGCTGAGAACCTGATCCGGAGGTAAGCATTCCTCCCTTCATCCCCCCTCCACACACCCAGCTAACCCGCCCCAAGTCTCATCTGCAACTCGGAGAACCGCCTCGGCCGCGGCGGCGCGCACGAAATCAAGGGCCACTCCTTCTTCCGCGGCGTCGAGTTTGACAGCCTGCGGCGCATCCGCGCGCCCTTTGAGCCGCGCCTCACGTCCAACATCGACACGACCTACTTCCCCACCGACGAGATCGATCAGACGGACAACGCCACCATGCTCAAGGCCGCCCAGGCCCGCGGCGTGCAGCAGCAGGAGGAGAGCCCCGAGATGAGCTTGCCCTTTATCGGGTATACCTTCAAGCGGTTCGATAACAACTTCCGGTGATTTTGTCGTTGGGGTGAGGGGGATAAGGGGTAGGGGGTGGTTGAGGCGGTCTGGATTCACCGCGCTTCCATCTCCTCGACCTGGTACCGTTTTCGTTTGCTTTTTTTGCTTGCAGATATTGTATGCATGGCTGGCCAGGTAGCAGGTGGATATGATGAGCATTGGGCGCAAGAAGCCTGTTCTAGCGGAGGAGATAGAGAGAGATAGCCAGCTGGGATGTTGATAGCCTTGGTAGAAAGACCCATGCTGTGTGTGGGCAACAATTTCTTGTTCTCTACAACTGTCTATCCATCCTATCTGGCAAAACCTTTTGCTCAGCGCACATCATATAGGGTATTGTTCAATCTAAACCTCTCTCAGATTTCTTTCAACTTGACCAAGCCCATTACAGTTCCTGTGCCCGTCTCTGAGGGCAATGGCTCCACTGTCCGACCGTTAGCTATGAAAATGAGAGCGCCTGTCGGTGTAGCCTTACAGCCTTCGGAAAATTCGCGGCCATCGTGTCGCTGCGCTGTTTTCCCCTCTCCCTTACTGAAAACGAGGTAGGGATCTGGTGACTGAAGGAACGATGCTGGTAGGTGGTGGAGTGCTGTCTTGTTCGCTCGCTTGAAGTGATGCCGCGCTCCTTCCACAGCTCGTCCTCGTGTCCTCCATAGTTGTTCCCGGAGACCATCAGCTGGCTTTCCCTCCACCCGTACCCTCAACTCGTGCCGCTTCGAAGGTTCGTATCATACACCCTCACTCCTCTGCTGTCCCCCTCCTCACCACCGCTCACCGCCTCCCCGTCAACCCAGGCGCCGCATTAAACCTCTCCTCACGCTCCGTCATAAACATAATCTGCACCCAATACTCCTTCGAATCCGGATCCCAATATTCAAACTGCCTATCCTCCCTCTTATCCAGCTCCCGCGCGGGGATCTTGAACCCGCACGTCTCGTAGGGCTCGGCCGCCACCAGCAAATACTGAAAATTCCTATCCGGCTCCTCCACGCGCTGCGAGAAGGCACTCATCACCTGCCACTTGGGCGCCACGCCCGTCGCAATATCCGGATACTGCAGCTGAAACAGCAGCCCTTGCTGCCTTGTAATCGGATCCCTCACTTTCGTAATCTTGTACCCCGGCCGGCCAATCTTCACCACGTTCTTCCGCGGCCCACCAGCGCCCAGCCCCAACGCCGCAAAACCAGCACCGACCACCCCAACAGGCAAACCCGTATGCGGATCGACCTCGCCCTTGCCCTCCTTCTGCTCGCGGGCCGCGCGCCGCGCGAGGTTGGTCTGGTGCTTCTTGCCCTGGGTGTGCGCGAGGTAGGAGCCGTCGTTCTGGTGGACTGTGAGGCACAGGCGGCACTCGAAGGAGCCGAGGTGGTTCTTGAAGATGTAGGGGTCTTTGTCGAGGTCGATTTGCTCGAGGGCGAGCTTGCGCAGGCGCTCGCGGCGGTCCGCGTTGGAGGCGGAGTGGGAGGCGACGCCGCCGCCGCCGAATTTGGAACCGGCGCGGTTTTGGTAGTCCATGGTTTTTTTGCTGTGTGGTATGGATGGGGGGGTGTTTGGAGGATTGACTGGGGGGTTTGGTCGTTGGGTTGGTGGCTTGTGATGTTCTTGTGTTGAGGTCGCGGTATGGAGCTTTTGGCGCGGCGACAGCGCAGAGGCGAGGCGCGATTAGTTGGAGTGAAGATAGGACCCGGCTGCTGGCAAGTGTCACCAGGTGTGTGTCAAAGCCAAGACTCGCTCGGTTCTTTCTTTGTGGGGACCTGCTTCAAAGAGTGGACTTCTTTATGGAGGCGCTTTGGACACCCAGTTTCCGTACCGTACATCACCATTCCGTAAGTTACGGTTCTTATAAAGAGAGTCCCATCCGCAAGGGAGTGAACCCCAACAGCAACAGCACCTTCCAAACAGGCGGTCCGAGTTGAAACTGAGTGTTTGAGCACACTCCCGGCACTTTTAGCGATGGCCCTGGAGAATAAACCGCTTGGCTCTCGGGATAACGTTGCGATGGACTCGAAACAGTGGATTCACGATGATCCTGCGTGGGTTCCTCGGCTTTCGCTGGCGCGAAACCGGGCTGTAAGCCGGGGGGCCGTGACAACACTTCCGAATGCAAGCCGCCCTTTCTCCTCTCTCCAACCTCCTGAGGACAATACACGACAGTTCTCCGGGTTCTGGGTGGTATTTCTGGCGTCTCAAATTTTCTCTTTTTTGCTGCCGACTCTTTTTTTCCTTGTTCAAGCCACGATGAGCTGGGCATCAAGGACGTCTCGCGGTGTATTTCGGTTTGGGGCCGCCGGGCGGATCCGGGAGTGCCCAGCCGGCCCCCGGCGCTTCTCCGTCACCGCTGTCGCCGCGGCGCCCGGCTCGCTACCGCTTGACGGATATCGCGTGTTGGACATGACAAGAGTTCTGGCGGGTGTAAGAGAAACCAATTTCACTCGTCGGCGTCAACTTGCTAACAAGAGCTTTGCAGCCTTACTGCACTCAGATCCTGGGCGACCTTGGGTGAGTGCATCGTGATAATGAGCCGCAAGCATAGTCTAACAACCCCCAGCGCAGAAGTGATCAAAATCGAGCATCCCGTCAGAGGCGATGACACTCGAGCTTGGGGCCCGCCATATGCCTCGTACAAGTCGGGCTCATTGCAGGAGGGGCCTGGCGAGTCGGCCTACTTTCTGGGTGTGAGTGTATCTTAAGGGGGAAGCCGGTATTGTCTTGCTCACTCTCTTTTAGGTGAACCGCAACAAGAAATCGCTAGCCCTGTCCTTCCAAGATCCAGCAGGCGTTGAGATCCTCCACAAGCTGGCTGCCAAGTGCGACATCCTCGTGGAGAACTACATCCCCGGCTCCCTTAAGAAATATGGCCTCGACTACGAGACCATCCACAAGATCAACCCGTCTCTCATCTACGCCTCCATCACCGGTTATGGACAAACTGGCCCGTACTCACAGCGCGCTGGCTATGATGTTATGGTTGAGGCTGAATTCGGGTTGATGCACATTACCGGAGCCAGGGATGGACCACCAGTCAAGGTTGGCGTTGCAGTCACTGACCTGACGACGGGCCTCTACACGAGCAACAGCATCATGGCAGCTTTGCTTGCCCGCGCCAAAACTGGCAAGGGCCAGCATATTGACGCGGCGCTCAGTGACTGTCAGACGGTTACCCTCGCGAATATCGCGAGCAGTTGCCTGATCAGCGGCGAGAAGGACACGGGCCGTTGGGGGACAGCTCATCGTAGGTCGTCTGCCCTTCCTTACTCTTGGTACGTTGACTAACAGGTACAGCTTCCATCGTCCCATACAGGTCCTTCGAAACGAAAGATGGCGACGTCCTCTTTGGCGGCGGAAACGACCGCCTATTTGGCATCTTGTGCGATGGACTCGGCCGTCCTGAGTGGAAGGAGGATCCTAAGTTCAAGATCAACGAATCTCGGGTGGCCAACCGCAATGAACTGGAGGCCGAGATTGAGAAGATTGCCATGACCAGGACAACACAGGAGTGGCTCGACATCTTCGAGGGCAAGGGCATGCCTTACGCTGCGATCAACGATATCCAGGGCACGCTCAACCACGAGCACACCAAGGCGCGGAACATGGTCGTGGAGGTCGAACACGGGGATTGCGGACCCATGAAGCTGCTCAACACTCCTGTCAAGTATTCAGAGAGCACACCTGGTGTCCGGAGCCCGCCGCCAACCCTGGGGCAGCACACGGATGAGGTGCTGAGGGAGCACCTGGGCATGGAGGATGGTCAAATACAGGAGCTGAAGGAGAAGGGCGTAATTAGGTAGAAACAGAATACCCAGAGCTCAATTTGAGCGACTCAATACCAACGGAGTCTCCCAAATCTTGGTCATTTGGTGCGTTGGAGAGTCCAAGATTGGGTCAGCCCTGGCGGGTTAGGGTTGCTCACGTGGTTTTCACGTGACCGACGTCACTAACCTCATGATTTGTCGTCTCATCGCCGACACCAAAAGTTGATGCTCGACTCTCGAGGCTGAGGAAGAAGAGTCGAATCGTCCAACTCAATTGAAACAAACGCCATTGCACCAATCAAGTATCTGACACCTGCCCAGTCAGCAACACATTAAGTCAACCCAAAGTCCCAAAACACCATTTCTCGGAGGTCATCGCGAGCAGTCTTATTGTATCATCGCCAGTCAGTCAATCGAAACAATGGCAGACATAGAACCCAAGAAAGAGGCGGGCGAGAACACCCCGCCAGTGTTGGCCTCAACCCCGGCTCCGGCTCCCAGCCCCGGGCCCGGGCCCGGGGCCGCCACAACACCGATGCCGTTCCAGTCCACTCGGCCAGCATATGTCCCGCAGTTTACGGCAGCCACGCAGATGATCCTCAAGAGGATGAAGGGCGAACCAAGCAGCCTCAGCGCGGCATTGTCTCAGGTATCCCGCCTGCAGTCTGTCACAGCCAGCTTCCCTCCATCAACCTACAACGATGTCAAGCAGAGACTGGTGATGGGGATGAACACTTCAACAACAACGCAGATGACCATGCAGATGCCTGCTCCTGTTCGCCCTCCACCTGCCACCGTCCCAGCTCCGGTGACGGCGCCGGCGAAGCCAGCAAGCAGCACAGCCGGCATGAGCGCTATCAGGAAGGTGACAGCGGGCCTGACTGCTTCGTCCAAGCCTACGCCCATCAAGACCACAGTAACCAAAGTCATCTCATCCGAGACCAAGATCAAAAAGCTAAAAACCCCCACCGCCCCCCGCGGCCCCAACAAACGCAAACGCACCCGCACCCAAGACAACGACGACACCACAAGCAGCACATCCAACCCCTCCTCCTCCCCGGAACCCCCCACCCTCCCCCTCCTCGACACCAACGCCCCGCCCATCCCCCTCACCATGACCAAATCCGGCCGGCAAGTCCTCAAGCCCACCGCCTACAACCCGGCCGCCATGGACGCCCTCAGCAGCCGCAAGCGCGCGCACTACGGCAAGCGCACCGCCGAGCAGGCCCTCTGCCGCAAATGCAGCCGCATGCACAGCCCAGCCTCCAACCAGATGGTGTTTTGCGACGGCTGCAACGACGGCTGGCACCAGCTGTGCCACGAGCCGTGGATTTCGGAGGAGGTGGTCGGGGACCAGACGAGGGCTTGGTTTTGTGCGGAGTGTCAGGCGAAGAGGGGGCGGCAGCAGCAGGGGGGGAAGAGGCAGAGGGTTGAGCAGCAGCAGCAGCAGCAGCAGATGATGAGTAGGGGGAGGGAAAGGGGGGAGGAGAAGGGGAGTTGGGCGGCTAAGCCGCCGCAGCAGAAGAGGGCGTATTTGCTTACGCTGCCGCAGCAGGAGTTGGTGGGGTTGTTGATGAGCTCGCTGGAGATGCATCCGGATTTGCCTATCTTTCCGGTTCCGGCGTCTGGTGGTGATCAGGCGAATACGCCGCGCTCGTTGTTTGCGGGTACTACGACGGAGGGGTTGTTCCCGAGGGCTGACGCCCATCCGACGGGGCAGATCAATTTCGTGCGGAAGATTGCGAATGGTAATGGAAATGGGAAGAGGAAGGGTAGCCAGAAGGAGGATAGCCAGGAGCGGGTGAATGAGGAGGATGAGGAGTTTGATCCGCTTGCCGCGCTGTGGCCGAGGGTGGGGATGGGAATGTACACGCGGCTGCCGCCGGATACGGAGGATGACAAGAGGCTGGTGGATGCGGGAGATTTTGAGGCGTTTAGTGGGATTCTGTATGATGACAGGGGGAGGAAGGTGGAGGAGAATGGGATGAAGGTGTAGGCGAGGAGGGTGGTGTATCTGGACGGATGGTGAAGGAGGCCAAAGACTTTGGCAATCATCACCTCACGGTGAGCGGAGGGAAAAGGGGGCTGTTTACTTCCAGGTCGAGTCCTAGCACCTCGTCATTGGAAGAAGTTGGGCTGCATTAGGTTGGCGCTTGTTGTCCAATTGAAGCGATGTATCTCAACATTTTCTGTTTGCTCAGTACGACTGGGACTTATGATTTAATCGAGGAGGTGATCAGAACTGCCTTTCTGTCCTTGTCTTGGCCTAGGCTTATGTCCTCTTTGCTCGGTGGGCCGAGTTGATTGCTGGGCATTGCTCGATGAGGTACACCGACAGCAGCACCAGCGGTCACGAGAATCCGAAGGAATGTGACTCTGGGCAACATGATCGGGAGAGCGTTGTCCTGGACATTGGAGACACCACAATGGAGGAAACTCGATGGTGGGCTGCTGATCTGGCGCCGGACCGTGAGTGGGAGGCAACACTTCCCGTGGAACACGAGACTTTCTGGTCGCCTTGGTCAGTGGGAGTGCACTCGGGGCCTCGGTTTAGCTTGTCAAGCAGTCCGCTAGGAGATTATTCTGCAAACCAGGCAAGGCCATCATCATCTTCGGAAGCTCTCTCCTTCATCAACAAGCTCTCCATTCGCCACCACATCACAGACCAAGCCGCGCTGCTCTCGCCGCCGCCCTCCTCCTCCCGTCAATGGAAGGCCACTACAAGCCCCTTCACCTCCTGGCCCCGTTATTCCTCCACCCCACCGATCACGCATCAATCCCCTTCTCCCATGCACATCAACCCAACCCCATTTTCCACAACCACCTCGACCGCCTCCTTACCCTGGCCCTCTACCCCCCGTCCCTCCGCCTCATCCTTCTCAATGCCTTCTACAACCCATCCATCGCAAGCAACGCAGCCACTCCCTGGCTCCAGGGCGCGCTCACCGCCATCGATACCCTCACTCTATCCACAGACAGAAGCTCGAGCACCACCACCACCACCACCACCAACAACAACAGCCATAACCCCCTCCTCCTAGCCCGCATACTCATGACCAAATAACCCGAAGTCGCCCCCCTCTGGGTCGGCGCCACCATCCTCGGCATCACACATAACGTCCTCCTCCAGAATATCCGGTACGGCATGCTCCCAGCGCCCGTCAACCCCGGCGGGCTCTGCCCCGCAGTCTGGACCGGTGTGATACAGAGCTTCATGCAGCTGCCTGTTTCCGACCCTGTGGTGGGGGCGGATGGGTGTGTGAGCAGGGCGGATGAGTGCCGGTTGTTGTAACTGCCAAGGGCGGGGAGGCATGAGAGGCTGCCGATTTGTTGGTGGATGCCGTTTGGGAGGACGCCCGTGGGGGAGGTGGATGTGGAGGTGAAGGTGCATTTGAGTTTGGGGTGTGGAGGGGGGTGTGGGTTGGAGGGGAGGGGTTTTTGGTGGGATTGTGTTGGGGGGGGTAAAGGGGTTGGTAGGGGAGGGGGTGGAAGGTGGTTGTGGGCGGGTGGGAGGGTCCCAAGTTCAGGAGAAGGGAAGGGAGAAGGATTTACCTGTTGACTACACGGGGATGAATTGGGAGAAAGAAGGGGTTTCAGAGAATGAGACGAGGAGTATCTTTGGGTGGCTGCGATTTGATGGGTTTGCGGCTGGCGAGAGGGAGATTTGGCAGCATGAGTGGTTCAAGATTCTAGAGTCAGATGAAGAATAGGGGTCTGCAGAAGAGGCATGCTCTGCACTCCCTTCCTTTGGCTGGTCTACCAAAAGGTGTCATCCTTCTTTGTGCTTGCCAGTTCCGACCCTCTCCTGACCAGGGAACTCTGCATTGCCAACGAATACCACCAACACCGCGGCGTATCTAGCAATATTTGTCAGAGCCCGAACATGGAAATCTTCTGGAGCGCCAATACTTACGCAGCGGTCACCGCAAACAACTCTGCCCGTCTAGCGTTGCTCATAAACCCGGCACAGAGTGCGAAGACAGTTGTAAAGACTTGTATCAAGCCGAGCCTTTGCAGCGGAGTACCCGCAAAGTATAACGCGTATATCGAAACAACCAGAAGATTTGCAGCGACAAGAATCGTCACCACTTTCGCAGCGGTTGAGATGGTCTGCTCGTTGAAGCGTCCGATGCGAAGATGTCCGTCCCGAGCCGCTTCTCTCTGTTGCGAGTCAGGGATTAAGTTGGGGGTATTTGAGGGAATCAGGAGTTCATCTCTCACCTTAGCCGGCCAATACCGCCTCAAGAACCGAGATATGAGGTCTGTATCTCTCTGGGCTGCTAAGGCGACGAGGCCATCTTTGGCATCGAGGAAGTGTTTGGACTCCCCGCCGAGAACTGGGAATGGCTCGTTCAACCAATGTCTCAGGGCGCTCAGCGTCCTTCGACTTGGCTTATGCAGGTTTGACAGCTGGCTTTGGAGGGCAAGTGCTCCATCTGCGAGTTATCCTGTCAGTGACTATAAGCTTGGATGTGGGAGCAACAACCGGACGGTATGACAAAGAGAGAGTAAGGATGTGAGTAAAAATGAGAGAGAGCTTGAAAGACAAGAAAGACAATACTTACAATATTCCTTCAAGGCTTCTTTCATCTCAACAGCTAACTTCATAGACTTCCGCGCATGCTCACAACCCTCGGACTCTTGTTGTACCGACTGTTCCCAAGTCCTCGCTGCATCTTTTACCGACATCTCGTTGCTCTTAGCCACCTCCTGATCCAACTTCTCCAACTGTTTCTCCAGCATCGTCACCCGGGCTTGCAGATACAACAGATTTCTGGCAGCAAGCCTATCGAATTTTCGGAAGATGAATGTCTCATTGTCAGGGTCCAGGGCAATCCAATCGGCAACTGCCGCAAACCCTTCACTTTGAGGATTCATAGGGGGCGTTTGGCTGTCTGGTTGTTAATAAAGCTCTCAAGTCTGTGAAGACGGTTTATGCTAGGACTGTTTGTCTGTAAGAGAAAGGGAAGTGCTCCATCAGGAGATACGACAGGCCAGAGTGCCATGACAGAAGTATGCCTAATCGTTAGTCACCCTCGTTTGTGGTTCTCTCATTCGTTGACAAGCTCAGCCGCAACGATGCCACGGTCTCTCCCCGTGATCTGACAGACACTGCCCTGTTCGTCTTCCGAAACTCAGCCGCCGCCACCAAGCAACCCAGACCTTCCTTTTCTCCTCACCTCAATCCTCAAACTCTTGCAATTCGAAAAATCTTGTCAAGCGATACCTATTCCCACGCATATGGTCTTGTTCCTGGAGAACCCGGTATGGACTTGATCAGTGGGTCAGTCACTCGCATAACGCGGGACAAGAGACCAAAGTCACTGAACCTAATTCGGAGGCGGCCCGAAGCAGAGCCCCAGCCCGCAGAATGCCCAGTCTGTGGTGTTGAAGTCCCCGATGGAGCGAGGTTTGGGAGATTCTGGAGTCATTTTGTATCCCAGCATGCTCAAATGGTCAAGGAGATAAGTGGGAGCGAGGAGAGGGTAAAATTCGTCAACTCGCATTGGGAAACTGCCCTATCTGAAGCTAAAAGGTTCGTTTCTTCCCTTCCTCCAGCCAACCTTGGCTAAGATGGTGACTGACCCAAAGACTCCAGGCGTCGGAGCAGATCCATTCTTGACAAAACAAAGACCTCTGAAACGAGGGCTTTTGACGAACTGTTTGAGCGGTTCAAGATAGTGGTCAGGCCATTTGCTCCAGCCATACATCGGAGTGCGCTTGATCAATGGTTTGCTCAGGGCAAGGAGAGAGATGAGAGGGCTGAAAGGGCAAGAACAAAGCGACTCCTCCTCGCCCCATTTCCCCAAGACAGAACTCAGACCCGCATTCTCTCAAGACCACCAACACGTCCAAACCCCCACCCACCTCCCCTCCTGGACCGCCGAGTCCGCGGCGTGGTCAACCACCTTCCAATCAATGCAGTCCCCGACACGGGCGCCGACGAGTCCTTCATCTCCGCCAGCCTTCTCAAGCGCCTCAAATACCACAACCGCCACCGTCCCTCCGACTTGGGAACGGATATACATCAGTATGAGTTCGACGACCTCCCACCAGTACAGCTCGCATCAGGCAAAACGGTGTCCTCCACCACAGTCGCCACCATCCCCTGGCGCTTTGAGGGCGAGAGCCGCATCGACTGGCTGGTCTGCCGGGTGCTGCCGACGCTGACACACGACTTGATACTAGGTGACAGGTTTCTTCGGTGCACCGAGACGTTGACTACGTTTAAGCATCGGGTTGTGACGACAGTTCGGTCCGTGGTGGGTGCTGGGTTGAGGATGGTGAGGAGGGTAAACTACATGGGGCAGGATAAGAGGAGGTTATGGGGGTATCTTGATGATGCTCTGGTTACGGCGCTGCCGGATTCGGGGTCGGATATCATGGCGGTTTCGGCGGAGTATGCGAGGAAAAGGGGGTTTCGCGTTGATAGAAGTCCGGGGAAGCAAGTGCTGGTTCAGTTCGCGGATGGATCGATGGCGCCTACGGATGGTGTGGTAGAAGGGCTGAAGTGGGTGTTTGGGGCGAGCGGACAGTCGGTGATTTCAAACTTCTATGTTTTGAGAGATCTGCCAGTGGATATGCTCTTCAGCAGCGACTTTGTGTTTGACCATGAAGTTTTTGAGAGGCATGAGCGGTCATTTTATCGAGACGAGGATCCGCTTGATATGTTGCTGTGCAATATCCGGTTGATGCGCCAGAGGCGGTATAGGAGGAACCCCTTAGACAAGGGAAACGAGGAAGATTTGTTTGACGGTAGGGTCTAAGCCTGTTCATGCCATGGATTACTCAACTAACCATCCGGCAGTAACATCCCCTGAGGCGTTCAGCCCCATCATGATACAGCGGGAGCTGGCTCGTCGAGATGCGATCCGAGACACCATCTCCACGCTCCCAGCTGGTGAGCAAGCGTCAGCACAACAAGCCGAGGCAGAGAAACAGCGGATATGGGAGCACTGGAGGATGGAGCACATGCGAAGATGGGCAGATATCGGCGCCCCTGAACCAGGGGCATCAATCTCGACGCCCTCGCAGGGGAGCAAACATGATGAGAGTTTGGGGATGAATGGGTTCAAACGGGTTGGTCGTTGGGCCCGGAGAAGCTGGAAGGTTGTTTCGATACCCTTGGTTCCTTTGAAGAGGAATGTGGTGGAGGTTGTTTAAACTGAACTTTCGCTACATGTTGTTGAGTTTGATGTCGGGTTGCTTCCGTGCTTCTTGGGTTTCCAATGTTCGAAGGTCAGCCATCAGTTTCAGGTCCGTTTCCGCGGCGTCGTTTTTCCGTTCCATTATTAGTTTGGTGTCTGTTGAATTCACTTGCACATGCAAATTTTGAGAAACCAAGTTCAACCGGTCAACGTTCACCGCATGTCAAGGTCTTGGTTTTGGGAGCCCGTCGCGAGATGGTGGGCTGGTAACGTGAGCCTGAGAACCAACCACATAATCATGCCTCCTCGGAGTTGCAGGACCGGAAGCCTTCCTCCAAGTTAAGGTGACACTGTGTGGTGACATGCAGGATGGAGAAAGTGCAGGAGCTCGAGAGGAGGTGACTGAGCGTGCGGGGAACGATGGTCGTCAGACACTCGTCACCCCACCACTAACACCGGGGCATATTAGGAGAGCGATCGACCAGATGGATGACAACACCAGGTCAGATAAGCGTCCATCCGTGCGTGGCATATTTACCGGCGTGCTCACCCTCCGAACCTCCAAAACGGGGTGGCAACGTTTTGGCTTCACACCATCTTGAGCTTCACATACCAGCAGACCAGCAGTTAATGGTACCGAGTTAAGGACGATGGCTTCTTCGTTCCAGCCGACAATCAGCAGCACGGCACGCTGTACAGTGGGCTGCTCACCCCGGCTGGCCATACCTGTCGGCAGGGCTCTCTCGGGTATGAGCGCTGTGAGGACACCCCGGACGTCCGGTATTCCCTCCCGTGCCTTCGCCGGTCAGAGATCATGGCCACTGTCGAGGCAAACACCCCTTATTCGCTTCCGCCCTGTGTCAGCAATTCAGTCCGCTCCCTTCAGCACATCCCCTCCATCGCTTCTCAACAGCACCCCAACAACTCACCCTCCCAAATGGCGCTCACCGTCAGATGAGTTTCTCGACCAGCGGCCCGTCCTGGTGGTAGGAGCAGGCAACATCGGGCGACGGGTTGCCCTGGTCTGGGCATCTAACTCCCGGCCTGTCACCATCTACGACATCTCTGCGGACGCGCTCAAGTCTGCCACGGAGTACATCACTGACAACCTGGCCGCATACTGCACCAAGCGCGGTACACACCCAGGCCATGTCAGCACCACTTCGGACCTGCGCACAGCAACAGCGACCTCGGGTCATCCCCAACGCAACTCAGCCGGCGACATCACCGCCGCCGAGCACACCAAAGCACCGTGGCTAGCCATCGAGTGCCTGCCCGAGTCCCTCCCCCTGAAGACGTCCGTCCTAGCCCTGCTTGAGCGTTCCCTCCCGTCAGACTGCATCCTCGCCTCCAACAGCAGCAGCCTAACCACACAGGAAATGGCCGTCGAAGGATCCCTGAACCATCCCCACCGGCTGCTCAACACACACTACTTCATCCCGCCGCGGAACCGCATGGTGGAGCTGATGTCGTCGGGCGAGACGCAGGGTGCCATCTTCCCGTTCCTGGCCGCGCAGATGCGGCGCGTGGGTTTCACGCCCGTCGTGGTGCCGCGAGATATCCAGTCGCGCGGCTTCGTCTTCAACCGTATCTGGGCGGCGTGCAAGCGCGAGACGTTGATGGTGTTGTCCGAGGGCGTGGCCAAGCCGGCGGATGTTGACGCGCTGTTTCGGGATTTCTTCCACTCGGAGAAGGGGCCGTGTGAGAGGATGGATGAGGTTGGGTTGGACACGGTTGCGAGGGTCGAGAGGCACAATCTGGAGAGGAAGCCCGGGCTGGGGAGCGAGGCGGCGCTGGAGTGGTTGAAAAAGAATTATATTGATGTTGGGAAGCTGGGCGAGAAGAGCGGAGATGGGCTGTTTACCGCGGACGAGAGGGATGCGCTGAAGGAGAGGCATCATATGGATCTGTACAAGGAGGTTGAGGAGACGACGGGTGCGTAATCTAGATTGTTTGTCGTCGGTTCAGTGGTTTCGGAATTGAGAGTGAGATTGGGATGGTCTGATTGCAGTATTTCGAAAGGCGTCGGGAAGGGCGTCTTGAAGTCGGAAGAAAGGGAAGACCATGTACAGAAGGTCGCGGTTCGCGTGCCACTGACGACTGCCAAGGAACACATAGGGGTGAAGATTACCCGAATTACCCCGCGAATGTTGAAGCAAAGGCGCGCCTGCTGCAACTGTTGTGAAAGGAGGCAAGACATGGAAATGTTAGGCTGTGGGGGACTTTGGAGGATGAAATGATGGAACAGGAAGAAGCAACTAGGTCCATAAATACTGAAAGAATCTTCAAATCATCTCCCTCAATCCTTTCCAAAACAGAACATCTCTTTCCACACAATCCAGCGCAATCACTGCCCAGAGTCACCACATCAACACCATGGCCGCCTCCTTCCCTAAGCCCAAGCTCATTACCGGCGGTTGCCTCTGCAACAAGCTCCGCTACCGCGTCGACTTTCCGGAGAACCATGATTTCGAAGCTTCAGTACGTTGCTTTTTGCTTTCCCCGTTTTCTTTAAACTAAGGCCACTGACTTACCTACTCCAGTCCGGCACCTGTCAGTGCACGCAATGCCGCAAGCAAACCGGCTCGCTCTTCTTCTCCTGCCACACCATCAAGCCCGCCACCACCCAGTTCAAGTTCACCGGCGACACCGCCACCCTCAAGCTGTACCACGCTAGCCCCAAGGGCGAGCGTGCCTTCTGCTCTGAGTGCGGCGCCCTCATCTACTGGAAGCCGGTCGACCAGGGAAGCGACTATGTCTGCTTCACCATCGGGACCGTCGATCCGCTCTATCTCATTGGAGAGGGCGCTGATGGTACGGAAGTGCCCAAGGAGGGGTTTGGGTTTGCGCTTGCGAACGGAGGGGGAGAGCATGTGTGGTGTGCGAACGAGATTAAGGGCGTGACGGAGGGGTTGGAGATACTGGGGAATGGAAGGGGGACGAGGGAAATGGAATCTTGATTGCTCCACGGTGTGCAAGTGGCGGCGGTTGTCAGGAAGGAGAAAATTGAGAATCTGGCACAGTATTTGACAGCCGACTCATCTAAAAGACCTCCCCGTGTTGGTACGTTTTGGAATCTTGAAGGTTTTGAAATTTCCGGATGATAAGTTTTGACGCTTCACTCCCGACTTTTCCTCACTTCTGCACGTTGGTCTCGCCAACCGCGGCCCCATCGACGCAACGAGACCACCGCAAGTACACAAGTTATTGCATCAAACAGCCCAAGAACCGTGAACACCCAACCGTAGCCTAAGCCGCTGGCCAAAGGATCCAGAAGAGCGACTCCCGCCGCGGCAAGTGTGCAACGCGTGATGTTGTTGGACGCCGCTGCGGTCCCTGGCCTGTCTGGAAATACGTCGACGATGAGAGCGCTGTAAACCTGATGAAGCACTGTACACTTGCATCCTAGGTACGCCTGGAAGAGAAGGGGCACAGCAGGATGGATGTGTTGTTCCACCACCCAGCCATACCCGACCACAAAACACATGGAAACGACGATGATGGTGATAGACCAGCGGGAGCGGGCGTGCTCGATGGGGAAGCGGGAGATATCCTCTCCCCGAACGCGATCAATGGCGAGACCGGCTTTCTTTGCGACGTGCTTGTAGTTCCTATCCATCAGTCGGCCGGCGATGAAGCCCCCGGCAATGATTCCGGCGCCACCTGCGAGAAAACAACAGCCAACCTCTAGGGGGTTGAAGCCGTATCTTCGGCTGAAAACAGGCGTGATCGAGGTTTGGACGCAAAACCAGAGCGCGTAGGGGCAGCCCGCGAGCCACAGAGCGAGAAACGTGTCGGGGTAGAAGACGATGCGGATAGATGGCAGCGGGTTGGGTACGATGAAAGTGCCTCGCCCTGTTTTGCCGACGTTGACATCAGTTTCCAAGTTACTCTCATCGACCTTTTCCTCCTCTGCCTGCCCGACGTTGTTGTTGTGATTTGGCAAATTACTCTGAGAGCCAGGTGTTGTCCCTGACACCTCCTTCCTTTCCACCTTTCTCCTTTTCCTCCAAGCAAACACCAAACTCCACCACGTCCTCCATAACCCCTTAGCAGGCACACCACCATTTCCAACCACAGCCCTCGCCGTCTCAGGCTGCACCCATCCAATAAGCAACACACCCGAAGCCCCAAAAATGAGCAGCGCACGGAAGCACCACCTCGGATCCCCCGACGCAAGCACCGCTCCACCACCAATAACAGGTCCGATACAAGGCCCGATGTTGGTGGCAGTCAACATGGGCGCGAGAAACCTGCCCCGTTCCGAATGCACCGTCACGTCCGCAACAACGGCGTAGGCAAGTGACAGAACTGCTGAGCCGCCGATGCTCTGCATCGCTCGCAGAAGGAGCAGAGCAGGATAGCTTTTGTCGACGATAGAGAGACCGAGGGATGCCGCGGTGTAGATGGTGAAGGTTGTGAGATAGACGGGGCGGCGGCCGAAGGAGTCGGAGAGGGGGGACCAGAATGATGGGGCGATGCCTTGGAAGACAAAGAAGAGCGTGATTGTTAGGTTGATGGCTTGTGTTGAAACTTCGTAGCGATCGGCGAGCATCTCAAGCAAAGGAAAGTAGATGTTTGCGGTGAGCGATGAGGCCAGAGCGAGGTATCCGAGGAGGCAGACGAGGAAAGCACGGTCGCGGGTAGTCCATGTGGTGTAAGTGGTTGGAGTTTGTGCTGCTGCTGGTGGTTGATCCAGGGCGACACCCTTCTCCGTTTCTTCGGGTTGCATTGTGCTTGGTTTTGGGCGGTATTGAAAAATTCTCTTTCTGGGATAATAAATGAGGAAAGGAGGGAAATCTTGAATTCCAATTAGGAGGAAGATGTGCTCTTAAAAAGCACATGAGCGGGTCTTCTGCAGCACCATACCCCGGGAATGGTACGGCAGAAGCAAGGCTTTGAGCAGAAAGTCCAGAGAATAAGTAAGTACGTAACTACCTATTTGATCATAAGTGGCACGGTTTCTCGAGATCACATACTCAAACCTCTTGACCGAAACTCGGAGTATGGTCTATTAATCAGAGCGTAGCACTCGGGACCCAGGACTCAAGAGTGAGTACTCAAGGTACCAGTATCCAAGAAATACGTACATGGATTAACATTGGTGGGAGACGAAAACAGAGGGGCAATATCCTCCAAGGACTTGATGTGACCTCAAGAAGTCGTAAAACCTGAACCACGCTGTTGCTAATCATTACCCAAGCAGTGATACCTCATGCTACCTACACTTGTGCCTTCGCTGCATCCACCTTTTTGGCTCCGTGCCACTCTTCGCTGTGTGTCCGGTCAGTCTTCTCATCATCCGGGCCAGCTGCCGTTGTGACGTCTGAGCCTTGAATTCCTCCCACCACAATGTATGAATTGGCCTCAAACGCTCCTGTGTTACTCTTCGCCGCGTCTGCTCCAGTGGCGAGACCTTTCTCCGAGGCGAACCCTTCGTATCCAAGAGGAAATTTGCTGAGCAAGTCCTCCATCGTGGCAATTGCCCTGCAGTTTTTCAAATGTCAGTACCGAGTTCTTGACAAATAGACCTGGTTTGAGGACTACTTACAACTTTCTGAACCGAAGGTTTCCGGGATACAACGAAGAAGAGAGAAGGTCGAACCGCCTGGACCATCTTGTTAGCTGTATTGCCATAAAAAGGGCTGCGTGGAACGAGTGGGGGCGGCATACAGCGCATAGAGAGCACCACGACTCTCAAAGTCTTCGGAAGGTTCTGCCGGGTCGTAATGTCTCTTATACTCTTCGATATACGCATCTGTCATCTCGTGGCGAAGGAGCCACCATGGGGCAAGCTCGTCTGCGGATTGCGCTAGGTATTAGCCGCCACGTCTCATCGTCAAAAAGCCACGAATTTCCACTTACACTCGTTGTGAGCCCAGAGAGGAGTGGCATCAAAAAACATGGGTTGGCCAGTGGTTCCGTCAACCGAGGCATTGCCATCCCACAGGTCACCATGAACCAATGTTGGAGTCAGAGTCCTGCCCTCAGTTTCCAACGGCCGCAGCAGCCGAGGGATGACTTTGTCCATGATACCCTGGCGCAGTCGTTGCATGTCGTCGCTCCCTTCCTCGCCCTTATGTGTCCCAGCCTCCAGGTCGAACAGCTTCCCGAGGCCTTTCGTGAAGCTCTCTTCCCAGGTGTCACACAAGGGAAAGTCCTGCGGGTTCCGCCCCCCATATGTGATCATGTCGAACCCAAACTTTCCGGTCTTGGATTGGGCTGGTCCACCAGGCTTGCTGCGGCGGTGAAACTCGGCCACAAGCTTCGGGAAAACAGTCACCCTGGGGACTCCATCCGAAAATTCATGGAATCGGCAGACAAAGAAGTAGACTTCCTCGGCCTCCTTGTACTCGCCCCAGGCCAGGGGCTCAGCAACCATCTCTGGCATGACGCTGTAGAGCAGTGACATTGCGTGATGCTCTGATTTGACCATAGCCTTGCCATGGTCGAACTGATGGACCTACTTGACCGTGAGTTGACGGAACAAACAATTGCTCCCAAAAAAAAAAATTACCTTGATGAAAAAGGGAGTCAGGTTTCCGTCAGCGTCGCTCGCATCGATCTTTGCGGTCCGAGCCCAATAAGACGAGCCGCTGGGCATGATACCATGTATCTGTGTCCCAGGAGGAAGCTCTGTAATGTGTTAATGGCTGGCCAGAAAGCCTGGACTGGCAGGCAAGGCCAAAGGCTATTCGCCCGAGATGCTCACTGTCGACAACTCCCTGGTCCACATATTGGATCAGCTCTGGGGGAACAGGAGGTTCCTTGTCCCAAACCGGCCCTTCAACCATCTTGGCGTCGTCCGAGCGGAGCTGTGGGCAGCACTATCAAGGAATGGGACTCGTGGGAGCCGAGAAGGTTTCCAGATTGTCAAGAAAGTCACCTGTCGACTGGGCAACTCTCAGTTTGGTTGACTGATGGAGGCTGGAGCTGAAGCCTGAATGGGGGGTGAACTGTCCCTTTTCAATTGCTGCCTCAAATCTATTGCTGGAAGCAGTGCGCCCTATCAAGGCCAAAATCTGTAACCGCCTGCACCACCTCGAACTGCGGGACTGTATCGACCGGCCAATGTGCAGAAATTTGCACCATCGTTCGATGCTCGCGAGCACAAATAGGACGGGCTGGTGTCCTGTGAAAGAGCTCACAACGAATCAAGCCAGGGGGCTTTGGACAGGAGGCTGCAGGTCGCCGGCGGGGTGCATGCATCAGACACTGGTGGGCGCCTGGACAGCCTTATCGTGGACCTGATTGGACACAGTAGCAATCTGCTCCACCCTGGGGGACACGCAATGCGGGCTCTGCCGTTTCAGGCAATTCGGTGACAACGTGCTGCATCCATTGCCTCAATCAACAGACGGGACGGAATCCTCGGAGATGTTCAGGATGCAGATGGCGGGCTCTGATGAGCCTTTTAGGAGCCCCGTCTTGCCAAGCTGCCTTCAGGCTGAGCATGGTTGAGCCGCAGACCTCCTCATCATGACCCAGTTGAGCCAGTCCCTCGTCGGCTCCCGAGCCCTCCATCCCGCCCTGAGCCATGGGCAACCTCGCTGTTTGTTGACCTTCTTCCGTTGTTTGCATGTTGACCGAACTGGCAACTCTGCGCCCCGCCTCCGCCAACCCCCCTGTTCCACACCGGCGCCCGTGTTGGAGCTCGATGAGCACTGCCGAATGCCTCTGTCCGACAGTCCATCCCCTGTCCCGTGTCCGCCGCCCCGGAGCCGCTGGCCGTTTTGGGTTGTGCTGTCCTCCCACTCCCCCCGACTCCTGAACCGCGTCTCCTCGTCAGACGGACGGGACGGTACTCGTCTGGCCAGTGGCCACACACCACAGCATCCATGGACTCTCCTGCTGCCGGTATCCCGCGCACCAGCACAGGCTCCTCGACAAGATCTCTCATCTCCCGATCACCCTTCAATTTGAGTCGAAGAGGAGCTGGAGATGTCGTCGAGCGGGACCCTAAAGGTCCCTTGGGCCTGACGACTCTGTTCGTTCCCGCGGTACCACAGACGCCTGTGGCCGATCTCGTTTTCATCCATGGTCTCAATGGAGGTTCGCACAGCACCTGGAGTCGGGGAAACAGCCCAGATCACCTCTGGCCTCGACAATGGCTCCCGAAGGACGACGCCTTTAAGGATGTACGCATCCACACCTTCGGCTATCCATCTGGTGTCACGCGCGAGTCCATCATCAACATTGCCGACATTTCTCGATCCTTGCTTGCCGCCATCAAGGACTCGCCTGTGATGTACAAGGGGAGCCAGGTATGCACTTTCCGGCTGTTCTTTATCTTGGGATTTTAGCTAATGTACTCTCTGCACCTCGACCTAGCCGCGCTTGATCTTCGTCGCTCATAGCATGGGTGGTCTTATTGTCAAGAAAGCCTACATTCTTGGGCATCGGGAAACCGAGTTCAACCCAGTCGTCGACAGAATCTGTTCTATTTTCTTCCTCGCCACTCCCCATCAGGGTGCCTCCATCGCCCAGGCACTGTCACGCCTGACCGCCATGATTGGGGTCCGTCCTTTTGTCGAGGATCTTTTCCCACAGTCGCCTTTGATTCAAACACTCAGCGAGGATTTCCCCCGAGTCAGCGGCGACATCCAGTTGTTTTCTTTTTACGAAACCCGGCCGATGACTGTCGGGGTCAGCAAGATGCTCATCGTTGAGAAGGCGAGCGCCGTGATGAACCTGGCAAATGAGAGGAGGACATACCTCGACGCGGACCACCGCAACGTGGCCATGTACTCCACAACAGAAGATCCATCCTATGTCTCGGTTCGGAATGCCCTGGCGACCGTCATCTCACTCGAGCGAGACTCTTCCCAACTCCAGATCCAAGCGTCGGCCCAGGAAGACCAAGATGTCCTCAGCCGGTTTTTGGGCGTCTCCGACGGTCCAGAAGACGACATTATGATACAAGAGTCAACCAAGCTTCCTGGTTCATGCGAATGGCTCGGTAGCAAACCTGATTACCTCTCGTGGAAAGAATCCAGGGACTCTTCTTTCTTCTGGCTTCGGGGTCGCCCAGGAGCTGGAAAGAGCGTCCTATCCAGTCATATCATCGGCGATCTGCGTAGCCAGGGCCACGACTGCTGTTTCTACTTTTTCCAGGCGCGAGACCATCTCAAGTCGACGGCAAGCGGCTGCCTACGATCGATGGCATGGCAGATGGCAATGCTACACCCCCCTGTTCGAGACAAACTCAAGGCCATCGTGTCGGACATGAAGGACAACCCAATCGACAAGATCGATGCCCATTCTGTTTGGCGGAGGGTCTTTCTTTCTGGAATTTTGAAGGTCAAGCTGAAGAAGCCCCAGTTCTGGGTTATTGACGCCATGGATGAATGCAAAGGGGCCGCAGACATGATCACTTTCCTTACCCGCATCCAAGAGCACTGGCCCCTTTCCGTCCTCGTCACATCGCGAGACACCATGGATATTCATCAGAAGGGAATCCACCCCAGGAACGACATCCAAGCCTACACGATATCTGAACAAGACAGCTTACACGACATCTCCCTTCTGCTTAAAGCTAATCTAGCTTATCTGCCATGCCCTGGCTCGGACCGGTGGCCCACTCGTGACAAGATAGCCGCGCAGATTCTCGAAACATCAGGGGGCTGCTTCTTATGGGCATCCATCATCTGTTCAGAGCTACGCCAGGTTACGAGCGATAAGGAGATTACCAAAGTCATGGACAGCACCCCTTCCAACATGGACGCCCTCTATTGCGATATTCTTGCCAAAATGGAGACAGCACGGTTTGGCAAGGCCGCCGCGAAGGCTTTCATTGCGTGGTCAACGCACGCATTTCGGCCGCTCACTTTGACCGAGATACAGACCCCGATCGAAATGGACATTAGCGACAAGATCGACGACGTTCAACGGGCCATCACAAGATGCTGCGGAAGTTTGCTGTACGTGGACCAGTACGAGCGAATTCAACTCGTGCACGCAACCGCCCGGGAATTCTTCACTCGAAAGGGGATCGAGTCCGAGTTCATTCTCACAAAGGCGGAAGGCCACCGTCGCCTGGCCGTCGTGTGTCTGAGGTTTCTGATGCATAGTTCCTCAAAGCCTGCTGCTCGGACCAGAAGGTTTGCCTCAGAGCCAGACGTCATCCCTCGGAGTAGCTATGGCCGGTCACCATCACCCCAGCCGCCGCCTCAAACCCTGGACCCCTTCACGGACTATGCATCAAAGTTTGTCTTCCAACATCTCAACTATGTGCACTCAAATGATGAGGAGCTGCTTGTCACACTCTCCAACTTCCTTGGAAGCACGCATCTTCTCCGATGGATCGAGTTCAATGCCACCAACGGAGATCTACGGACCATTTATCAGGCGGGCAAAACCATCAACTCACTTTTGAGCCGCAGAGCGCAGCATTCTCCACCGCTTGGTCTTGCACGCAGGCAGGAAAAGTTTGCGCTTTTGGAGAAATGGGGGGATGATTTGATACATTTGGTAACTAACTTCTCTGGGTGGCTCCGACGATCGCCCAAAGCCATCCACCATCTCATCCCTCCCTTCTGTCCACCAGACTCCGCCATACGCCGACAGTTTACCAACCCTGTCCGGGGACTCAGCGTACAGGGCCTGTCTTCAGGAGGATGGGATGACTGCTTGACCACAATCACATATGCTGAAGGCATGAATCCAAACACCGTGGCCGCTGGACCAGGCTACTTTGCCGTTGGCATGATGACCATGCTGGGGCAGGTGCTGGTTTACGACGACACCATCTTTCAAGAAGTACACGCTCTCCGCCACCGTGAACCGGTCTGGTGCTTGGCCTTTGCCGAAAGTGGCAGATATCTTGCCTCTGCGGGGGCGAGGATGGTCCGAATCTGGTCTTCGGCTGACGGGTCAGAAGTTGCCTCCTTCAAGATAACTTCTCTGTGTCTGAGCCTTGGGTTTGTGGAGGAGGATACCGTTTTGCGGGTGGCAACGAAACAAAACCAGCTCATTGAGTGGGATATCGAGTCCAACGACTTCATCCACGATGGAGTGGGCACATGGGTGTCTGACCTGCCCGACACGATGCGATTCAGGACCCCAATGCTGGCGGAGCTCGGGCTTGCCACGCACCTCCTCGCTGTTTTGTACAGAGGTGAGAACATCGTCTTCTGGGATTGCATCGACAAGCGGATCTACGACACCTACGAAAAGGAGACGGGATCAATACATGTCTTCGGCAGACGGAAGCTCGCCGAGGGCTCCACCACCGTCCGCGCTGCGGCATTCGGCCATGCGCTGGATAGTAACCTTTTTGCGGCTACCTATTCCGACGGGGACCTTGTTGTCTACGACATTGAAAGCGGCGACGCTATCGCCTTTGCCGAAGCCGCAAATACGCTGGTCATGGCCGCTTCCCCTGATGGACGCACTCTTGCTGGCGCCAATTCCGCTGGGAACTTCACACTCTTCGAATTTGAAACTCTTCGTCCTCTGTACCGCGTCCGATTTGACACCCGGGTACTTCCCAGCGGGCTTTGCTTCACTTCAGACAGCCTCCGGTTCATCGAAATTCGTGGCGACCAGTGCCGGGTCTGGGAACCTACAGTTCTTCTCCGGACCGACGCCCAGGACGATGACAACAGTGACACCGTCTCCGTGTCTACAGGACTCCAGGAGATTGATCATTCCGTCGTGACTGGCACTGCTCCCAAGATTTGCTCTATCGCTTGTTCGCATGAAGTTAATGCAGTGTTCTGCGGGATGGAGGACGGCTCTGTTTTTGTGCACGACATGTGCGGTCCCGAGCCTGAGCAGCAGCTGCTGTTTGTTCAAAGTGCACAGTGTGGCGCCCACTCGTTATCATTCGATGGTCGTGGTTTTGTCCTTGCCTGTGGAGATCGTTCAGGGAGATTCACGGCCAGAAGAATTGCTCGGCCCAACAACCCCCGGCAACGGAGAGAGTGGGAAGTTGGGTCGCCCATAGTCGATGGGCGAGCCCAGGACCGAGGCTCGGGCGTGCTAAGGCAGATCCTGGTGTCTTCAAAGCATGATAGGCTGCTTGTAAGTACGGAGACGCAAGATCTGCTATGGTCAGTACCCAAGCATGGCGAGGGAGCGTCAATCTGCCACAGCACCGGCGGGAGCAAAAGCACAGCCTCCCGCTGGGTTAGCCGACCTGGTACTGCAGACGATCTCCTAATTTTCCTGATCGAAACCGGACAGGAACTCAGATTGTACGACTGGGAAACGTTAACCCTCCTTCGAGTGGTATCTCTTTCTATGGACCAGGAGACATCCGTGGATCGATTCGCCCCTTTGACACACTGTCAATTTTTTGCAACATACGCAAAAGCCTCACCAAAGCCTGGAGTTGCGGTCACCGGCCCTACCTCTTTCGACCCTACAAGCTCCCTTCTTCTCTGGGACTATCGAGCACTCGAAGGCGGCGCCGAGACGCTCGCACCACTACGAGTCTTCGAAAGTTTACCCTCCCGAGTGGCGCATATCATTGGCGCCTTTGGGAATCGCCTTGTGCTCTTCACCACAGACAATTGGATTGCCTCTGTCGAGCTCCAGCAGCCTGGAGCCGTTGGTGGTACCCTTGTTGAGGGCTCCTTTGTCCGACATTTCTTCTTACCAAACGACTGGATCGGCTCCATGGTCGTCAGTGACATGATCTTTGGTATCGGCAAGGGGGGAGAGATTTTTCTTGCATTGAGATCGGAGTTGGCCGTCATCAAAAGAGGTCTGGAGGTTACAGAAGACGGCGGCACGTCTCACCCACGACGGCTGAACAATATTCTCCGGCCCCTATCTGGAGCGAGGATGCCCCATCGACATCGGGCTTCTTCCTCGATTTCATAAGCCCGTCTCGGAAGATACTCTTCAGCTCACACCTCCACTGAATCAAGCTTTGTGGCAACATCATGCTTCGATGCGGTGTCGTGACGATTGTTGCGGTCACTATAAGGCCCCTTCCTGCCTTTGCGGGGTAGAGGATCCTTTTGTCTTTTCTTGTCACAAAGATCAATGGGCATGGTTTTCGGTTGGCAGTTCCCGAATGTTAGAACAATAAAACTGTCGTTTTGTAGTAAATTTGGGGTGTAAATGGGAGGACTGAGCGCTCATCATGATGTCAGGTGCACGGGGCTCCAAGACACACTTTAATATATCGGTATATGGAACCACATCTTGGGGCAATAATGAATCAAAGGTTTTTTAAACCATCACTCACTCACCACATTTACGATCATATAGCAGCCATGCAAATCCAACCAGAGACTCCTGATGCGAAGTCACCCTCAAGAGTCAATGCAGCCGAGATTTCGCCTCCAGCCCCTGGATCCAGTGTTGCCACGACGGCTGCACCTCCCCACCATGGCCCCATTGGGCTAGGGCTAGGCCATAGAGGAAAAGAAGAGGGAGATTTCTCATGGACTGCACCAGTCGGACTCCATATCAGAAGCATGAATGACGAGAATCTGGTGATATTTCGACGGGCGGTTGGCATCAACAGCACTTTGTCAGGATCAACCGACCCTAAGTCGCTCGAGGCAGGTCGCAAAAAGGCTGTGGGTATCTATGCCGTGGCGCTGAGAGAGGTGAGGAGGAAGAAATTGATGTATCATCTTCTTTCCTTTCTTATCAATGCGAGCCACTTTTCGCAGATTATTATTGGGGCCTCATTGACCGCTTTGTGAGCTACCTAGCACCCCTGGTGATGCCCTGAAAGAACATTGAGTGTTACTGACAAACTCTGCCCCCTTCCGCTGTCAGGGGCCCGACTGCCGGGGACCATGTTATCGTCATCACGCTCCTCGGTGCCATCAACACTGTCATCGCAGGCATCCTCGCTTTGATCAAGGGCCAAGGATTGCCCGATCGACTGTATAATGATCGAGCTGAGTATCGACGGCTACAGGACTGGTGAGCTTGCCTCCCCCCTGCTGTTTTCCTGTCTGTCCAGTTTACAACTGACAGCTTTTGCTTCACGGGGATAGGATTGAGCAAACAGAGGCGTTACTTGCTGTTGGTGTTATCGGTCGTGACCGCAAAGAGGTCGGGGGGCTGGTCCAAGCCGCGTTCAGGAAGTACAATGAAGCGAAGAAGTGTGAGGAGAGCAATTTGCCCGAGAATTATGTTCGGCCGCTGGATATGGACCAGGACAAAGGCTCACCAAAGTCCCCCGGTTTGTCTGACCAACCAGTCCGGTCACCTGGCCCTTACCACTGAAATCAAGGTGTTCTGGCAAGGGATTTGGGCCCACTTTCAATGACCCTGTCAGGAACTCTTGTGGTGGTCTTGTAAATAAGCATCACCCTGAGATTCCCATGTTTTGTTGAGACCTTAGACTAGGTACCAATTGTGTGCAATAGATGCCTTATGTTGACTCGGCTGTGAATGATCATGAGTGCCTTACAACCATCGAGGCTCACTTTTTCCAGTCTAAGCAGTGAGGAGTAACTCAAGAATAAGATATCTTAGCCCTTTAAATAACCAGGGGTTCCTGTTCTTTTGCCAGTTGGAGAAGAGTCCCAAGGGAAATTCTGACCTATTCTCCTAACAAGCCATTTTCATCCCCGAAACTACACCCATCACTGCCACAAGTTAAGATAATGGTGGCCGGGGTAAGGCACTCCGGAGTTTTGAGGAGACCTGAAGATCCAGGTTGAGTTTCTTCTGCGCGGCCCAAGCTTCATCCAGCTTTTGCGTTCCTTCCAGCACCTTTATTGAGGATAATCAGGCATTCTGGACAGAGAGTTTCTTTCTGGCCGAAACTCGACAAAATTAACTTCAGGCTGTCTTCAGCAGGCTCAATCTTTCTTCTCCAACACCCTGAGTCTCAACGCCTGTATGTCATCCTTTTATTTCATTTTTGATTCCCTCATAGCGGCGCTGACTGGGATACTAGGCAATTTCCATGGGGATCCTGAAGCTATTTGCAACAATGGCTTCTTCCGAGGAACCGGCCAGAAACACGGTTATCGTCGGAATTGATTTTGGCACGACCTTCTCCGGAGTCGCATTCACCTGTCCAAGAGAATTGAGCGCATGGAGGTCATCGCAAGTTGGGACGCTGAGCTGCATACTAGCGCCGATGAGGAGAAGACTCCGACTGCCATTTCCTTCAGTCCGACGAACAAGGTCAGCTGGGGTTACAATATCCCCTTCAACGCCGAGCAGGTCAAGTGGTTCAAGCTGCTTCTCGTCGACGACAAGGACCTGCCGGACGACGTCAAAACTCAAGCAGGATCATGGAAGCCCGCGCATATCTCAAAAAGCACAACAAGACTCCCATCGAAGTCATCGCTCTCTTCATGTTCAATCTCTGGAATCACTGCAACTAGCGCACCGTCGAGACGGTCAGCAGAAACCTCGTCAACTACTCCAAGTTTCACTTCGTCATTACCGTCCCCGCCATCTGGCCGGATTATGCCCGTGTTCGCATGAGGGAAGCCGCGAAAGAGGCGGGCATGCTTGCCACGCGCCCGATTGCTGGTGAGCCCAGCTCAGCTTCATCTCGGAGCCTGAGGCTGCCGCCCTGGCAACTCTCTCCGATATGGAGGGTCGGTGCGACATCAAGGTTTGCGTCACTGTTTGTTTCCTTCCGGCAGTTTATCTGGCTTCTCTTCAGGCAGGTGACAGTTTCGTGGTAGTGGACTGTGATGGCGGCATCGTCGACCTCATCAGCTACGAGGTGGTTCAAATCGCGCCCATGGTGGTCAAAGAGTGCGTCAAAGGTCAAGGTTGGTGGACAGCTTCTCCCTTCTATTACCCCAAACATGTTGGATTAACGTATTCTAGGTGACATCTGTGGCGCTGTCTTCGTTGACGAGGCATTTCTCGAGGTCTTGAAGGGCAAGTTTGGCAAAAAGGCTTGGGCGAAGATGGAGAGCGAAACCCGTCATCGTCTGGTCCACGACGAGTGGGAGCATGGCATTAAGTCCACATTTGACGGCCGTGAGCGCACTTGGATTCTCAACATGCCCTTTGGATGCATCGACCTGAGATCCATGAAAGCCGGCGCTTCGTGGCCCAAGGTCACACTGACGGGCGCCGATGTTCGCGCCGCCTTTGATCCCACCATCAACAAGATCCGAGGGCTGGTTGCTGAGCAGGTGGCAGCAGTCAAGGAAAAGAAGAACAAGAATCCGAAGGTACCCTCAGACACCCACTTCAACTTGACATCACCAACCAAGCTGACTGATATTTCTAGTACGTAATAATGGCCGGAGGATTCGGCCGATGCAGATACCTGCACAAGTCCCTCAAGGAGCATCTCGGGGTGGACATTGAGGTTCTCCAATTGCGTGGGTCAGGCCCGTAAGTCATAATCTGCTCGTGGTGTTGCGATTGACGAGAAAACATCCTGATGTCGCCGTGTAGGTGGACAGCAATTTGCCGCGGAGCCGTCATCCATGCAGCGAGCATGTAAGGACTGCCGGGTTTCTCGGTAGATGTTCAAGCAAGGGTTGCCCGCGCCAGTTACGGGATGATGTGGAACGAGCACTGGGGTCCCAAGAAGCACGATGAGAGGGACAAATTCTGGAGCAACGACAGGCAACGATGGATGGCACAGTACCAGATGCGCTGGTTTCTGAAAGCAGGAAGCTCGGCTGTTCAGTTGATTAACACGCAAGGCCTGCCAAAACTGACTAATAATAGGGCGATGACATGTCGATGCACGAGCGGGTGTGAATCCCAGTCGAGGTGCTCTTTGCAGTCGAGAGCGCGACTTACACGACGCGCACCATGGCGATCTACACAGCCACTCAGACTCCTCAATCGAAGAGATTTGACTCCAGCATCCATGCGCTGTGCACAGTCAACTGGGATACCAGCATTGACATCACCTCCCTGCCAACCTTCACGAACCCTTTGGGCAAGGTCTTTCACAAGCTTAGCTATGAGGTGGAAACGACCTGTGCAGGCGGTTCGGTTGATTTTGCTGTCTACCATAATGGTAAGCGACAGAGCTCCAAGAATGTGCTGGTCGACCTCAAGTCCAATGCTTAAAGGGACGGTGTGCTTGGACATTGCTGGGTCTCTCGGCAACTTTTAACCCAGAGTTCGACCGCTGTTGGCTTGGAATGGGGGGAGCAAGGTGTTTCCCGCAATTTCATGACACCCGTTGATGGACCCGTTGATGGTGCTTTTCTCGATGAAACTGGTCACGGGTCGCTGAGAGTACTTATCTTCAGGCCGAGTCGCAGCTTAAATGAAGAACATGGATTTGACTTCGCAACGTGAGTTAAGTTACGTGACAATCAGACAAATTAATCATGCGGCCTTGACCATCCCTATCAAAACCTTGAAACTCTGGTACATGCAACCGACGCTTTAAGTAACTATTTGAATCTTGCATTAATTGCAATGGACATCAAGACGTTGCACTCGTAACAAGACCCAAGCAAGATGTGTGAAGGTGGCATTTTACTAGTAGGCACAAACCCAATTTCATTCCCTCTAACTAACGTAACTAACTATTTCTTTTTTTGAATTTTCCCTCCTGCTTACCATTTTTTCCAAATCCAATCAGAGGTTGTGTTTCCGCTTTTCACAACGACGTCGGAAGGTTCCTGGCATTTTGCCTTCCCGAACGGAGCTTCGGCCTCAAAAGTCTTTTCCTCCTCGGGCTTCCGGGCGCTTTCCTTTGACGTCCTGATTCCCTGAAGTTCTTTTTCCCCAATCCCACTTGTTGAAAACCCGACTACTCCAACAGAGCGAACAAAGACCGAGAAGAACGCGAAGTACATTGTCAAATTCTTCTTGTTCCTCCCCAATGCTTTCCTGACTGTTTTAAGTCGTGGTCCCGATTCTTTTTATTTTTGACACGGTTAACCCAGCGAAAGAGCACCGAAACACGATGCAGCGCAGCGGCAGAGCGCGCGATTCGTCGGTCGAGGCGATGCAAGAATGGCCAAAGGCAACGAGAGCGCTATCATGTGCATCCAGGTCCCAACAGAGGAGCCCTCCACCGTTCTTAAGAACAGCACCGGATCTCATGTACCCCGGGGGTCAAATACAGTTTCGGAGAAACACGGCAATGTTACGATGACAGACGAGTCGAACAACCCGTTCGCGGAGTTTATGGGGCTGAGCTCGTCAGGGAGAATATGAGGGAGGAGGGCGGGAAGGAGCATGAGAAACTTGCAGGAGTTAATGCTGCTTTACTGGGAGAAGCCCGCATGCTGAGAGAGCTCATGAATGGCTATCGGAGAGTCAACAACGACAAGGCGTTGGAATGCAACCATCTGAGACAGCAACTCGACGACTTGCAGCAGAGGGAGCCAGATGACACTCAAGGCTCCGCTTGGGCGTTGTCCAACGTTCTTCCGGGGCTGAGAGACGACCAGAAGCCGCATGAGCGCACCATTGTCAAGCTGCAGGCAAAAGTTGCAGAGTATGAGCAGCGCATCAAAGGACTGCAAGCCGAAATGCACGCCTCGAGCAGATGACAAACCAGCAAAAGCGACACATCGACCAACAGACCGCGGGATTCGCCCAGGAACTCGAAGCCATCAAAAGCAGGAATATTCTTCGAGTCCCAACATCGGAAAGTCTGGGAAGAGCTTCGTTTCGCAATCCAACAGTTTGTCGCCAAGTTTCTGCCAGAGTCTTTGAACCTTCCCACCATACAAAGGATTGCGGACCTGGAGTTGTTCGATTGGATGCCTGAGATGACAAAGACGCTGCAATCCCCGATGATGTGCCCCGTTTTCATGACCTCTCTCATCTGGCACTTTCGTCATCCGCATCTTCGACTTTCACTCACAGTTCTGGGCTGGCGGCATCGGCGAGAACGTCAGTCAGCAGTTCGATGAAATCCAGAGTAAGCAAATATCCCCGGGTTCCAAATTCCAATTCCTTCTCAAATCAATGGTCCTGACATCAAATCAGAGTGTATCATGAGAAGAAAGGGACATCGAATATCTTCTCAAGATGCGATAGACCAGCTGCACGACTGGCACGTCCGCTCCGCGAACTTTATCTCTCAACTCTCCACTCATGACAAACGCGAGTCCCGAAAGCGGCTGGCGGAGAAAATACTAGAGGCACTGAAGCCCATCACACCATGCACAAGCACACAAGCCTAGACCAGCAGCATGTTCAAACATGTGCTGGGCATTGTGGGCAAAGCCTCCGAGCTGGACAAAACCTTTCGGATGTCGAAGGCGCAATTCCACGTTTTCATCACCCGGATCAAGCTGCCCCTTGTCGACTCTCCGACCCTCGGCTTTCAATTCGACCCCCAGACAATGGAGCGTATCAAAGACGTTTCTACCGTCAGATAAGAGAGGGCTCTCCCATCGTCAACCTCGTCGTCTCGCCGGGCATCTTGAAAGCCAACAATGCGGATGGAACAAACTACAATTCGGAGCGCGTCTTGGTCAAGCTTCAGACATTCTGCAACCTTCAGAACATCCTTCAGCTATTTGAACCGGAGGAGGAAGTAGAGGTAGTGGACTGCGTTGGCAATCCCAAGGAGCCCGAGATCAAGAAGGAAAAGAAGTAGGATGGTGGTGAGGTTGACTTGCTCAAGTGGAGGGATAGAGGCGTGGGAGCCAATTTGAGAAGAGGGACCTCGACAACGCAAGTCCCTCAATATTGACCAGACTTCAAGCTGCCCGCTGCTGGGACATCGCATTGGCATTCGCAATGAGGCACAAGAACTGGGGTAATGGCAGATCGGAGCAGTTGACGTTGGGCTTTCGGCCTAAGTCGATTGACGGGTCTGCCGGTCTTTTCTGCGTCTTTCTGCATTTTCGTTTTCCGCTTTATTTTGCTCCTGGAGCCGGGACACTTTTTCCCTGACCTCCGGCTCTGCCTTTCAGGGCTTTGAGGTGGTGGGTGGTCTTGGGGGATGAAGGGATTCAGGGGCAATAACTAGACCCACATCTTTACGTGTACGCAGTACAGTGATCTGCTAACCCCACTCCAGGCGCGAGGCCAAGCGCGTCCTCAAGAACCAAGCCGACATCGACGACTCAGAGAAAGAGTACATCCTCGAGTATTACAGTCTGGTGCGCGAGGGCAAGACGAATTACATCTCAACCACGGCGTTCCATGATGTTACTGGTCAGCACCCGACTGAACCAGATGAGTTCTTCCGGAACTATGCTGGCGAGTTGCGGAGCAGCTAAAGTGGGCTGTGACTCATTGTTTGGGGTGAGCCGGGCTATGTATGTTTATTGAGCGACTTGGGGTTTATTAAGCTTGGGAGACAAGACGATGAAGGATGTTACCATGGGAGGGTAGTAGCTTGGGGGAGGTTGATGAGACTTGAGCAACTGTGGCTTCTGACGGAAAGACCCCGCCGTTTTCTCTATCACGTACTCCGACGGGTAGCACATTGGAAGGCTCACGGATACCCGGCTCTTATCCAAAAAAAAAAATCTACCCAGTCCAAGCCTCCCCCCTCTCCCATCCCCTCTCCCACCAACGCCCCCTTTACTCCTTCCCCCTCAACACAAACATCCCCCCACCCCACCCATAAGCCCTCTCCAACCGCCTCCCAATCCTTCTCGCCATCCGAAACGGGATCTTGCCCACCGGATGCGGCTCATGGAACTGGATGCTGCGCTCCACATCAAGCCCCGACGGCTGGAAGTGCCAGACCGATCCATACATCTTCTCGGCGCGGAACCCGGTGCTGGCCATGGCGTGCAGGAAGTCGTTCCAGGAGACCTCACCGGGTGTGGAGGTTACGGCGGGCTGGAAGAAGAGGGTGCGGAAGACTTTGAGGGCGCGGGCGTCGACGGGGAGGGTGGGTTGCTGGTCGAGGGTGAGGTTGGTGATGGAGTCTGCAAGTTGTTGTTGTGCGGTTGTGTTCGGTTCGGTGGAGTTGGCGGCGCCTCGGGTTTTGATCTTGGACTTTGGGAGCTGTGTGATGGCTGACTTTGCGGTGGGGGATGCGCCGAGTTCGAAATACAGGGTGGATAGGGGCCGGTAGATGGAGTCATCTTCGGATGAGACGGCGGCAGGTTTTGACGGTTTTGCCTTCTCCTGAGGCGGTGGAGCGACCCATTCTGGGGTTCGTTGGAGGGTGCGGTTCTGGGAGAGAAGCTTCCCCAGTGCAGCTCTCTGCAGATCCCCAGCCTGGGAATAGAGGGACCTGTCGAACTTCTCCCAGAACGCATCAAGGTTCGATTCAGCCTGCCGCAGCGCCTCAACTGTCTCCTTGGTGCGTCGTTTCTCGGTCGGGTAAAAGAACCTCTTGCCCGATGGATTAGCGAGTTTGAAGTTCGCGAGCATGGCCTTCGACTTCATGACACTGTGAATCCCAGCCCGGCCTTCCCTCCACGCTGCCAAGTCCTTTTTGATACCATCTTCCCTGTCCACGCTTGCGTCCTCGTAGCCGTTGGCCCACGGCTGGTAGATGTCCAACTGCCGGAGGCACTCGCAGAAAATGGAGAGAACACCAAGTCGGCCGGCGACATAATCCGAGATCAGTTCCCGGGCCTTTGGTTCCGCGCGCACGAGGCGCTCAAGCTCGTCCACGACCATGGGCATCCGAACAAAGAAGAGATTCTGCCCATCTTCCCAGAGCGTTCGCAAGAGCCACACAAGCTCCGTCTCAACCGCGTTCATCTTCAGGCCTGGCTTGCTCGTAATGAGGATCTTGTTGAGGTCTTCTGCGGGATAGCGGACGAAGAGGCTGCGCATCGGCGGCGAGGCCACAACTGTTGTCTTGAGGTCGTTCAACCACTCTTTCGCCAGCTGGTTGAGAAAGTAACGGAACCGCAGGATAGCGACCAAGTAATCCTCTGGGAGGTCCTTGAGGGGCGAGAGAGTTCCTGCGTACTTGGCCTGGAGGCGTTTCAGCTCTGCTGCCTGGCGCGTCAGTTCGGAGAAGACTTCGAGCTCGATATGCGAGCTCAGCAGCACGTTGCCAATTACACGCTCCCAGAAGATATCGACCTTGAGATTTTGCAGGACCGGATGGGGTTTGCCGTTCGTGTCTTTCATCATTTCTTGACGGTGCTCCTTATAGGTCAGCAGCTGGTCGGAGAGGTAACTGGGGTCTTCCCGGAGGGCCCAGAGACTGTGAAGGAGTGTCAGTTTATCGGAGATAGTTATTCTCACAGGAGTCCACATACTGATCCTCTGATGCCGCCGTACGTGCTGCAAGCAAAGACTCGATATGGGCAAAATCGAGACGGCCCGGTGGCCTGTAAGGGGCCTCTTCTGCCATGACAGCCAGCGAGTCAAATCCATCTGCTTCTACCCCAGATTTCAGTCCCGGCTCAGGCTGAACCGGGTACTTATCTCCAAGCAGCTTGTCGGCCGGGATGTCGCGCAGAATCTGCTCGCAGCAGTGAACGAGAAACTTCAACACCCGGTCTTGGGCCTCCAAGATATCAAGTGCTTCGCCGGGGAGGAACTGCTTCCGCGTATGCATCCACTCAAACGCATCTGCGTGTTCCTCCCAGGCAACAAGCTTCCCGTATTCCTCAGGGCCGGTTGCGCCGTTCAGAACGCTAACATAGCAGTTCAGGAAGCCGGGCACGATTGCCTTCGTAATTCGACCCAAGTACATGGCATCGCCGTCAGCCGCGGCAAATTCGCAGGGCTGATGCCTGCCCCTAGACTTGAGCATGAGAAGCAGGCTTTTCGGTCTGAGCAAGTCTTCCTGATTGATGTAGGGCCAGAAGAAGTGGTCCCTGAACTTCGTCCCCGATTCACGCTGGGCCTCGGACTCCCTGCGAAAGGCAGCAAAGTCAGGTCGATGCGCAACGGGCATGTTCGGCCATCCGTCAAGCAGAATCTGAAGCCGCTGCTGCTTCGTCTTCTTGGTCCAGCGCTTCTGGATGGTCAACTCATGGCGGTCGAGGATTTGCCGGAGACGGTCATGGCTCGCGGTGATGCTGGTTGATCGCTGCTTGCAGAGCTGACGGACGTGGGAGGGCTCCATCATTTTGGGGATGGGGAGAGCGCCTGGCCCCCCAAGAGCCTTGAAGAAGCTCGTGGGGTCGTCCCAGTTGATGTCGGGCATGGGGAGATTGTCCAGGGCCGCGGCTTCAGGGCTGAAGGGGTCAAACCGGTGGTTGGTTCTGGACTGCATGATTGCTGGTTTGCGTTGAGAGAAGATGGCAACAGGAAGGGTCGAGAGGTAGACAACACGGGACACGAGTTGGGCTGTTTGTTTAGCAGTATGTGTTTGAGCGAGGTCGGCACGGCCCCACAATTCCGGGGAAGCGTCCGGCGGGGGATCTCCCTTGCAACGGCCCCACACCGAAAGTGCATTTCGATCCCTGCAGCAATCCATCGCGTTTCCATCCCCACGACGCGTCTTCTTAGAGAGGAGAGGAAAGAATCCAACCACTTTAACACCCCGGTCCGACCGAACCTCACTATCCAACTTCTCACAGCTTCCGCGGGACGCCCTTGAACGAACTTCAGCCCTCAAAGTATGGAGGCAGCCATTCGCCCCCATTTCTTCAACCACGGGCTTCCCGAGGTAAGCGAGCTCATCAACCAAAACGGTCTGGATTTATTGACTAACCTCCGCGCCCAGTCCGACCCAGAAGAAGAAAGAAACTGCCACTGGTGCCAGATCCGCTCCTTCGCGACTCACAAAACCATTCCCATCACCATCGTCAACGGCGTCGACGACAAGGTCCTCAACCCCAACTTCCGTTTCATCGACCATTCGATCCTTTCCGAAGATGTCCCGGTAGCCGACGCCGCCTTCCGCGCTGGTTGCGAGTGCCCAAACGACAAAGACTGCATGTACGACACGTGCCACTGTTTGGACGAGGTTGATGATGACAGCTATGACGACGAGGACAATTCTGTCTCGAACCCCCAGCAGCGCCGGAAATGCTTCGCATACTACTCGAGTGGGGCCAAGGCGGGCTTATTGCGCGATAGGATACTGCACACCCGCGTCCCCATCTACGAATGCCACGAACTCTGCCGCTGCTCGTTCAACTGCCCAAACAGGGTGGTGCAGCGCGGCCGCACCGTGCCGCTGCAAATCTTCCGGACCAAGAAGCGCGGGTGGGGCGTGAGGTGTCCGGTCAACATCAGAAAAGGGCAGTTTGTTGACCGGTACCTGGGCGAGATCATCACGGACAAGGAGGCGGACCGGCGGCGCAACGAGTCGGTCATGGCGCAGCGCAAAGACGTCTATCTCTTCGCGCTCGACAAGTTCTTCAACGAGAAGGCGGCCAACCCTGACTTTCGCAAGCCGCCGATGGAGGTGGACGGCGAGTGGATGAGCGGGCCGACGCGCTTCATCAACCACAGCTGCGACCCCAACATGCGCATCTTTGCGCGCGTCGGCGACCACACGGACAAGAACATCCACGACTTGGCGCTGTTTGCCATTAAGGACATTCCCGCGGGCGAAGAACTAACCTTCGACTATGTGGACGCGTCGGAGGAGGGGGAAAACGATGTCATTGACCCGGCTAAGACTAAGGACATGACCAAGTGCCTGTGCGGGACACCCAGGTGTCGGGGGTTTCTGTGGTGATTTGGAGGAGAGGTCCTGGATAGGAGGCTCTATCGTGTTAGAAACAATCAGGTCAACGCGATCCTTCTGGTTGATGGTTGATTGGATGGGGCGAAGTTAAAGAGATGCTTCTCGCCGTCTTCTTGGCAGGTTGTCTTGTGAATTGGCTTCGGTGTCATGCGATGTTGAATTCGAGGGTGGGGTCTGATCCCGAGAGCTCTGGTTCCACAATGAAATTGCCCAGAAATTGCCCAGAAATTGTCCAACACCCTGTCGGCAGTCTGATTCTTGGCGCTGCCCAAATTTGGGTTGATGCATCCCTACCAACCCTTTTCAGATTATGCCTTCCACACAACATCACCTCTCGTGTTCAGTCCATCGCACGACGGCAAAAGCAATAGGAAGCCAAAGACTCTTAGCTGTAAAATCTAGGATAATATGGACCCAACCCCACCCTCTCCCGTGTTCTTTTCTCTCCAGATTTTCGCGGGAGCCCTGCAGATCGCTCGCTCAATCCGGCAACCACATCCGGAGAGGCCAAGGCTTCAACCCCACATTCAAAGGCCCACCGCGGTCTAGTCAAGCGGAGAACGGTCGGGCCACGAGCCACGGGCCACGATCCACTGACCACTGCGCGCTGTGGTGGGGTCTCGCCCAGCAAGCGGACAGTGGAAAGGAAGCCCACCACTGGCGACAAACAACACACCAGACACCACACAGCTCTACACAGGACCACCACTGCACACCTTTTTTTTTTTGCCCTGGCCTGCCATTCGTGTTTCTGCTTGGGTTCTTGCAGGGTTTTGAACCAGCCAAGAAAAACGACCCCGACAATCCCACCCTCAGCTGCGCTGCCATTTCTCCGCACTTTCACATCTCAAGGCCGAAGTCGTTTGGGCGGCCTGCTTGTCCCTCGGAGCGTCGCTCCAGAAACACAAGCACAGATCCAACTCAAGTTCCCAACACCTTTCCGGAGCCTTTTTGTTTTTCTGCCGCAATGAACTAGTTATTTGCGCGGCTGGATCAAGCGGCCAAACGGGTGCGACATCAAAGAACAAATCGGCATCGCCAAAACTCCAACACCATGGTGAGTGGGCTTCTTGGCTCCACGGCTTTCACATCCCTTGTTCCGAAGGATCTCTGTGCTCCTTGGGCTTCTGACTCTCTTCCTCCCTTTGGCTCGTTTTTGCCTCACCTTCCCCGCGCGACTTGAACTCCATGCTGATATCGTCAAGGGTTGCTGTCTCTCCCGCGACGGGGGTCCGAACTCCCCATACCCAGGCGGCGCTGCCACCGGCTCCGCCCGCGCAATCAACGAACCGCCTCAGAACAACGGCCAGTCTAGTTCGCAGACAGGTGTCGACGAATCGAACCCCGCGCAGTCCTCGCGCCGTCGGCGTAGACACTCCCGGCAGCCCCTGGACCAGCACATCAACAAGCCCCTGCGCCGCCATCAATGGACGAGCCACGACCGGCAATGGACGCCCATGGCCCTCCGCCGGGAGAGGATTGACTTCTTTGACACCCGAGTCACCGGAAGACAAGAGATATGGCAGACCCTGCACACCGCCCTGGAAGTCCTGTGGAAGGCCGAGGAGGCGGCGCGCAACGGCGAGATGCGCCAGCGGAGAAGCGAGGATGAGGGGCCGAGCGAGGAGGACCCGGCCGTCGCCATGGCGACCGCACAGAGCATCCTTGATGCCGCCGACATTACACTGCCTACCGGGGACTTGTACAACGGAGCCTATGATGCTCTCGGCAACTACTACCAGCTGCCGCACCAGATCGTCGCGGACCCGGTGAATCTGCTGTGGGCCCCTGGGTCGGCTGATGACAACCGTCTCGATACGAAAGCCGATCTGACGGCGAACGAGGAGACAGAGCGGGATTTCAGCGACGATGAGGCTGAGCGTCGGCGCGAGGAGAAGGGCAAGGCAGTTGTGGACATCAGGGACCAGATTACTATCAGGGCAAGACTCAGCGACGGGTCGCGGGATGTTAGCGTTGTGGTGGACAAATCAGACTCTGTCCGACGTATTGCTCGGCTCATTGCGGAGGAAGCCAAGGTAAACCCATCCATTCCATCGCTGTCCAGGAAAGCGTTTGCTAACAGTCCACCAAAGCTCTCCTCTGGCAAGAAGGTCCGTCTCGCCTACATGGGCAAGATCCTTCAAGACGGGCCATCCCTCTCGGAACAAGGCTGGAAACAAGGACACATTGTCAACGCCTTGGTGTTCAACCGGTAGGGCCGCTTCACGCCATTGACGGAGGACACCATATTCCAGTTTCCTTCCATCACCTCTGAAATCACCTACGCCAACCCCCTCACCACTCCTCTCCTTGCCACTCCGAACAACGGCCGTCCAGCGCGCCGCGCTTCCCGTTTCCCTCGCCCTCGTGGACGCAAACGGGCTCGCTTGGCCGCGGCTCTTCGAGAGTTCCGAGAATTCTTCGCGGTTCCCGAAGGGCTGGCGTATCACCAAATCCGTTCGGACACCGACCTCTGTCAGCCTACGTCGCGCCAGGAGCCGCGTCCCAGAGCCCCATCAGCGGCAGGCGTCTTTTCTAACAAAACCAACCCCACACCTGCGATGTCCAATGGCGCCGAGCACCCCTGGACGCCGTACAACACCCGTCATGCCTGCTACCTCGCGACCTTGTACATGTAGTGCCGGGTATTTGGCGTCCTCGGCAGGGAAGCGGTCAAGTTCAGGCAGCGATTCGCGGGCCAAAGGTCACTAAACTGGAAGCCAACCGCATCTTACGCCCTCCTCCAAGGGCAAACAAGGACATGACTTCTTGTGCAACATACCCTTTTTCGGCATCCATCACCCACATCACCAATTCATTTCACACCTATACCACCATTTCCTCTCTCATTCAATACATACCCCTTTCTATCCGCGATATATCAGCTTTCTCTCATGGTTGCTACGACAGACATCTCCGTTTCCTTTTACTTCCTTTTTTTGTTTTCTACCATACTTTTCGGAGTTTCAGGCAGGCAGGCAGGCAGATGAGGCGCGGGAGGAATATTTGAGGTGCCACACTTTCCCCTTTATTCCCCGAGGCACATTTTCTTTCATTGCAGGCACTGGGTTGGGACACAGCTTCGGATTTGACGGGGAGGAACCGGCGGCAGATTTGGCTTTGATAGCACAGAATAACACTTTAATAATCTCCGACGGTCAAGGGAGGCCAATTGCAAGGTTATATTGAAGAGGCAGAGAGACCTACAGGGTGAGAGAGATGGAAATACCCCAGCTTTGCTTTGCAATTTAGTTTCTCGCTCTCGATAGTGATTGAACCCGCGACAATGACTTCACCCCCTCCAGACCACTCATGCATCCAGCAGTGCAAAAAAGAACAAGTGCATTGATTCATAGGCTGTATAAATAGTCTAGACATTTCATTCGCCTCTTCCCTTTTTTCGAAACCCTGCCAGAAAACCAGAGCTCTTTTTCGGGGACCTCACCACCTCCATCCTTCTTCCAGCCCAAACTCCTTCATGCTCCCTTCATCTACCACGTCGACATCCCACCCTTCCTCGTGCTATTCTGATTACACCCAGGCTCAGCTCCCCCTTAACCCCCGGGTTGGCTCCGAATCAAGTGACCGGCGAGATATCCTACCACTGGGCTCTACCACTTAAGCAGCAGACCCAATCTTGTTCAGCCCCTTCAGCGAGCCCAAGCTGAGCGCCAAGCCCTGCGACCTGCTGCGTATCCTGAGGAAGCCGGTGATGGGGCCGTCGTCACCCTCCTTCTCGATGCTCAGATTGGCAAGAGCATCCTCGCCTATTGTCACAATTAGCATCTTTCCCCCTCCACACTTGGAACAGCAAAAACTTACCAAACACACTCCTCGCATACAAATTCGCGCTCAAAAACTGACAATCCCCCTTCAGACTAGCCTCGGGCGTCAAACAATTCATGTTCGTACACGCCATCAGCTGGTCCAGGAACTCGCGCAGCGTCTTGGCCTTGCTATTGATGTTGACCTTGTTCTCCCACTCAAACTCGGTCCACATGGTGCGGAACTGGGTCTCGGAGCACGACGCCGGCTGAATGTAGTCCATGATGTCGACGTGTAGGTCGTTGAGGATGACCACGTTGGTGTCGGTCGAGTGCGCGCCCTCGTACACGACGTTGCCGAAGATGACGCCAGTGTCTGTGGAGGAGACTTTGATGGTGCACTGCACGTTGTGGAAGTCGTGGGGGGCGAGGTTCTGGCTGGTGGGGCGCTCGACGACTTTGAGGTCGCCGAGCGTGGCGAACTCGACGGTGAGGTTTTGGAGGGTGTCAGTGGTCTGGTTGACGAGGAGCACGTCGAGGATGATGTCGAATTGGTGCACCTTGACGTAGGCTTCGGCGTACACGGGGTCAGAGAAGCCGGTGAGCTGGACGACGCGGCTGAGCTTGCCGGAGAGGTCCTCCGCGGCGCTGGTGTCCCCGCCTGCCGCCCGCTCGAGATCGAGCTCGATGGCGTCGGCGCCGTCGACCGCGTTCTTCTTGGACAGCTGCCGGATCGCAACCACGTCGTCAACCTGGACAGCGGTCTTGGCCTTCTCAAAAGCCTCCTTCGCCTCGCGCTTCTTCTCCTCAACCTGCACCATCGCCCGGAAGGCCTTCCTTGTGTCCTCGAGATAGACCGTCTCAAGCTCCTTGTGCTGTTTGAACTCGGCCAGCGAGCGCACACAGCTCATGATGCGGTCCACGGAGTCCTCGTCAATGGGAGCCTTGACGAACTGCGACTGGCCAACCCGGATGATGGAAATCATGATGAGCATAGCCTCGGCCCGCAGCGCGTTGGTGCGAGCATCCTCCGACGAAATCTCGGAGTGGCGCATGACCAGTTTTGTGAGTGTCGCCGAGAGAACCGTGGCAAGGTAGTAGTCGCCGTCCAGAATGAGTTGCCTGAGAGGGGGCTTTGAAGACGCTTTGACGGCCTCGAGCCTGGCAGCAGCAGCAGACTGGCTGGTAAGCGCGGTTTCGGTGGCGTATGTCCCATCGGCAAGGACCTTGCGAGAGCCCGCCGGTGTGGACTTGGAATGCCCGTTGACCTGGTCCTGCTCCTTGTTCTCCTCCTCATTGTCCATGTTGTCCAACAACCTCTGCTCCGATGCCAGGATCGGGATCTCGCCGAGGCTGGCCCGAATGCCCTTCCAGGCATCCCGAATGTCCTTCTCGTCGAGAGAGTACTCACCGATAATCCACATGATGCCACGGTAGATCTTACCAGCGCGCACCTCCTTGAGAGTATCGACGAGTCTCTGGACAATCGCAGGCCGCAGCGCAGGGAATTTCTCAACGACCTCCTTGACAAAGTTGATGACATCGACGGCTGAAGCATTGTTGAAATCGGCGATGAAGTCCATTAGCAGCTCGACGACGCTAGCAGCAACCTCGGAGAACTTGACGGCGCACTGGTGGATCGAGTGGATGAGAAGCTGGCGGTATTCGCTGTTCTTCTCGTACTCCTGGTCAACCGTCTTGGACAGCTCCTTCTTGAGGAGGAGGACCACCTCTTCGACGTTCTTGCTGGACACCATATCCAGCGCAATCTCCAAAGCCTTCTTCCGCACATCGATATCAGGGCTTGAGAGAATCCGGAGAATCTCCATGATGAGATCGTCCAGAATGCCCTCATTCTTCTGGCGGAGCTGGTCGACGCGGTCAAGCACGATAAGCTTGACATTGTTGTCGGCCTCCTTGATGGCAAGCTCGATGAACTTGGCAGCGGCAGCCTTGACGGCCACGGGGTTGTTTGTAAGTGCTGTGAGCGACGAGGCGGCCTCGTACACCACTGTCGACGTGTTTGCCTCGAGGAGGTCGAAGATCAGGCGCAAGTACCGGGCCTTGTTTTGTGAATTCTGAATTGCGTCTTTGCGGATAAACTCAAGCTCGACCAGCTGCAGCAGCTCCTCTGCATTCGGAATGCTGTCGAAAACGGTGCTTAAATAGGCCAGCGCCTTGTCATGGCTGATGCTGGACAGGGCGGCGAAGCCATTCCTCTTGCATGTCGGATCGCTCTCTCCGTCAAGGAAAGTCGCAAGCAAATCGGCGGCATCAGGGATGAGGGATGGCGAGTGTTGGTAGATGGACGCAACAGCAAAAACTGCGTTCTTCCGGACGTAGACGTGGCGATGCTCCAAGCAAGACCGTGCCGAGGAGAGGAGAGGCTCGAGTAGTTCGGGCTCCTTTAGCTTGCAGAGGAAGCGCAACGTGTTTCCGCGGATGAACTCGTTCGGGTGTTGCAGGTCGTTCCGAATACCGTTACTGGGAACCATGTCAGCATTCCCCAGGCCGTTGCGCGTGCTGCAGGGCGTGCCCATACCATACTAAGATAAACTCCTGCTTCAGCTTCCCCTGAGCGTCCAGTTTGGGGCAGATCTCGTAGTAGAAGTAGAGCAGCTTCTTTAGGGGCTTCGACTTGGACGGCATGACGAAGCGGATGATGTGCATGAGCAATTGGGGCATGGGGTCGCCGTTGAGCATGATGGTGAGGATGCGCTTCATGGTCTCGACCTTGGTGTCGTCGGTGCCCTTCTCCAACTGGGTCCGCAGCTCGGCCAAGGTCGGGGTGCCCTCGGTGGCACTGTCCTTGACCAAGCTGTAGGCATTGTCGAGGAACGACATGATGGGCGGTGGGTGACGTCGAGCCGGTTGTCGTGGTGGTGATGGGTGGTCCAAGGGTCGAGTCTCGGGAGGAATGAGGAGGGCGGTTGTTGAGGGGCGGACTGTGGCTCCTCCTGAGCTGTCTCCGTTCGAATTGTAAGGGGCCCGGAACCGTACTTTGAGGGAGGCGTGGGGCGCTCAATCAAGGGGCGCCGGCGGGAGTGAGGAATCGTGTGGTGGTCGGTGGGAGGTGGTGAATGAGCGGAGCATCACCTTGCGTGGTTGGTTTGTGGTCTGGACGGGAGTTCTTGCCTAAGAGCCACCCTTGATCTGGTCGGTCAATCTCGAAGGGAGCAGGCGCGCATGGGAGATGTGGCATTACTGCATGCTGAGACAGCTGTCAGGCACCCATTTTCACAGCTGCTACGGGGTGTCAGATCACGTGCTACACATTCACAATGCAGGGGTTTGGTGGGGTAGCCCCGCTCCTGATGCTTGGCTCGAGAATGGCGGGCGTCTGGGCTCCAATGTCTCCAACTCGCGACGTGCAGCCGCGAAGGTTCCCAAATTCCACTTCTGTCGCAATCCATATCGGCCGCCACCATGTCGAACCAAAACGAGCCGTTCTACATCCGCTACTAGTATGTATTTGTTTTTTAAAGTACTCATGCGAATAACCACTAAAATGTTTCTAGTTCGGGCCACCAAGGCCGCTTCGGACACGAGTTCCTCGGTTTGTTGCCACCCTTCGCCAAACCCATAGCTCCCTCGAACGCAATTGACCATCATTCCTCGACGCAGAGTTCGACTTCCGTGTTGTCGGGGACGGCCGCAGCGCCACTGCCCGCTATGCCAATAACTCCAACTACCGAAACGACAGCCTGATCCGGAAAGAGAGTACGATGCCCCGTTCTGGCAACACGAAGATGGCACCTGGCTAACGCCTGAGCTTGTGTGCAGTGTCTGTGAGCTCGCTCGTTGTGGACGAGATCAAGCGGATAGTGAAGGACAGCGAGATTATGAAGTATGGACCGTGGCTCCAGGTTGACAGGAGAGTGGGGCTGACAGAAACCTAGGGAGGACGACTCAAAATGGCCAACGAAGAACAAGGACGGCAGGCAAGAGCTGGAAATCAGGTTCGGCAACGACCACATCTCTTTTGAGGTACGACAGACCGGGCTTTTTGACACTCGAGGCGCATACTGACCCTGTGTAGACTGCCAAAATTGGTTCGATCAACGACGTGACCGAATCCGCGGATCCAGAAGGTCTCCGAGTGTTTTACTACCTCGTCCAAGATTTGAAGGCGCTGGTCTTCAGTCTCATTGCATTGCACTTCAAGATCAAGCCTATCTGATGGCTTCAAATCACCAAAACTGGGCAACACCACCTGCCTGCCGTCTCAGTGTCTTATCATCCTGTGTGCAGAGGGAGGGTTTGTCCATGGCGAAAATTGGCCTGTTATGGCTTAGGTAGTTGGACGGAGCAGCGATCACCACGATTTACAACGACGACATGACGGGTTGAGGCAAGGGCGGTTTGGGGAGTCTGGTCTTCCTCTTTCGTGCTCTGGATCCGTCAGGAGAAGACGAGGGTGGGCTGTTGTAAGGGCAGAACGGCGAGCCCAGCAAGGAGATACCAGGCCGCAAACTGCTGGGAGACACGCGATTGGCGGCTCGCCGTGTACGCTCCCAGCCATGGATCAGCTCAACGGTTAGCGTTGATGCAGCACTTGTTGATGCAAAACCAATCACTCGTGGACATCTGTGTCACCGACTGCATGCCTCATACGCCACCAGTGGGTGGCCGCACGATGCCGCTGTTCTCGGTTGTACAACAGCTGGAAGCATGTGTTTCTGTGTTTCGTGATGCTGCTACCGCTCAATTTTCCAGACGGATGGCTCAACCAGGCATGATGATGCTAGCAGTGGCTGGCCATCGTGGGGCGTTGTCTGTCACTGGCAGCGCGGCATGGCGGAAGAGATCCTCGTCATCATGATTCCCTGTCACCAATTGCCAAGACTTTCAACAACGCGCATTGTACTGTCTGTCCCTGGACATGGATAGCGCTACCTTCTGGAGCATCACCCAATCGCGACATCGTCATTGCTGAGCTTAAACTCTTCCTGTCCCTACTTCAAGTCTATCTCCTGACGGTTTCCCTCTTGCATGTTTCCACCCCACTCTGTCTTTTTGGGCGATTTTCTTTCAACGCGACGATCAACTGCGAGACAAACTGTCAGAGCGAGACACGCCGCTCGTGCCCTTCCCCGCGAAAGCGCCCCATGCCGCTTGGCTGAAAAGCTCCACTCCAGCGCCACGACCCACGAGACCATCGCCGAGCAGCCTCCTAGCACCTGGAGGTTGACCTCCTCCGAATATCGCGCCCGTCGCGCACGGGGGTTGACCCCTGTTGTTACCTTTCATACTGCGCGCAACACGGACCGCGCGGGATCACGTCTTTCCTCCCGCCCCATTCACCCACGGACGGGCCCACCTCCTACCAGCCCGGAAGCCACCCCGGCCGCGCGCATCGAGACCCTCCGTTCCTTCACTCGCCGATACCGCCTCCTCCTTTATCCCGCAGCCAGCTATGCCCACGCCCTCCTCCGCGCCCTCGGAATCGCCGTCGCCATCACCACCAACCTTTTATTCCTTCCCATTATGTCCCGATACTGAGATACTTGAGACACCAGCGTTGGAATCCGAGCCCCCGACTTCGCCTGAGTCGCAATCACATGCCAGTTGGCGCCCAAGCCTACCTCCTTCCTCCACCACCGAACAAGCATCGCGACCGACCTCGAGCGCGACAAGTGAACCTCTGTCTGCCACCATGTCGCCAGGTCCGCAATCGGACGAAGTCGCTCGCGACGTCCACATGGAGGGAGTCGTCACAGCGCGGGGAGGCGACGAGGAGAGGCATAAGCCGGCGGATGAGCATATGCGAGTTGTAGGCGAGAGTTCTGTCCAGAGAGAAGGGGGTGCAGTTGGTGGGAGCATACAGTCAACAAGGCCGACATCGGGCGAAGGGCCAAGTAGGGGAAAATTGAGGGAAGACCAGATGTCGCCAGTAGAAGGCGAAATACAGGTTGTTGATGTCTGGGAATCTGTTGGACAAAGGCCGCGGTGGACGGAGGACAGCGGACTGAACGGGCTGGGGCTGGAGTACTCGCACATGAGGGTCATACCACCGCCGCCGCCGCTGTATCTGCAGCCGGGGAGTAAGTTTGTTGGGACGCAGCAGTCGGAACGGCAGAGGTATGATGTTGAGGTGGAGATTAAGTATGTCGACATGCGGGAGTCGTTTCTCTGCGGGTACTTGAAGATTCAAGGTTGGTTTTCTTCTGGCAACATTGCATACGGCTTTGGAGGTGGCAAAGAGTACTGACATGACCGCCAGGCCTGACCGACGACCACCCAACCCTAACAACCTACTTCGAAGGCGAAATAATCGGCAATAAATATAGCTTCATAACAGAGCACGAGGGGTGGGGGGCGAATGAGCTAGACGACATCAACCACTGGGGCAAGTTCGCACCGTTCCGGCCGTACCTGAAGCAGAGCCGCAAGGGCGGTGGGCTGCCCACGGTCAAAGACGCCGAGCAGAAGGAGAACATCTTCATGCGGTGGAAGGAACATTTTCTTGTGCCAGATCACCGCGTCAAGACCATCAACGGTGCCAGTTTCGAGGGGTTTTACTACATCTGCTTTAACCAGGTTCAGGGCGAGGTTAATGGGATTTACTTTCATAGCAAGAGCGAGAGGTGAGTCTCCCCTATCTCCCGTCTTTTTGTTTCCCTGTCCAGGACCTTACTAACAAACGACAGGTTTCAACAGCTCGAGTTGAAGCATGTCGAGAACAGGGGGTGTTTTGGCGCTATGGAGTTCAGATAAACACTGGTTTGGCAGTAGTTTGGGATTTGGGTTGGACAGCATATACACACATGGAGGGGACTGTTGGGGAACATGAAACCATACATCTTGTGGGTTTGGGGTTGGGAGGCTATTAGCGCTGCATCTGCTCTTCTCCTTTGGAAATATCATCACCACACACGGACACACATTTGTCACAAACAGGGCACCAACAGGGCACCTGCCGTTGGTGAGTAGGGGGTCCGTAACAGAACCACACAACGTCGCGATTTGCCTTTATCACAACCACGTTCCAGCCAGGAAGTAGGAAACGTGGAAACCGGACAGACATCTTCACCAAGAAACTATTTATTTGCGAACCGGGGGTATCTATGTCGCATCATCCGAACTCCCATCAGCAACCTCGAACTTGTTGAAGTACGCCTTGCGGAACGGGTTCAGCTCGTCTGCTGACATCCCAATTGGCGTCCGTGCCTGATACACACTCATAACCTCCTGGTCAACCTCTGCGTCGGGTATCCGGCGGTACGTGATGAGTCGTCGAGACCCTGTCAATGTCAGTGATGAGCATTCAGGAGTGGACTCAAGGGGGCTTACATTTGTTGAAGGTTTGTGTGCAGACCGAGACGATCTCAAGATAGGGGTGTTCTGGCACTGAGATCTCTTGGTTTTCGTCGTTTGCTGTGGGCATCCAGAAGGATAGTCGCCCGTTGTCGACGAGGGTCTGGGCGGAGAACTGGAGGATGCCGTCCAGCATGGCGAGGAAGCTGTACGGCTTCCTTGGGGGAATGAAGTCCGGGTTCCTAAGAAGTTGGTTAGCTAACCGGTCTCCAACGGATTCTCAGTCTGACTCACTTGTACATCTCCTTCCCCTTCGTCAGTACCCACGGGGACTTCTCCGGATCCCTCACCCCCAACACCCTCAAACCCTCCCTCACACCATACGGCGGATCGCACACAATCCCATCAAACAACCTCCCCCTCTTCCCATCTCCATCAGCCCTCAACTCCGCCCTCCTAATCGGCGAGTTCGTCAAATCCGCCGTAAACATCCCTCCCAGCCCACCCAACAACCCATACTGCTCAAAGTTTCCCCTCAACGTCCTCTTCTTCTCATCCCCTCTAATACTCCTCCCGTCAATATCACTCCCAAACGCCACCGCGCCAAACTGCGCGCACGCAATCGGAAAACTCCCCGTCCCCACAAACGGATCATACACAATCTTCCCCGGCCCCGCCAGCGCCAAATTCGCCGTCACCAACGCCAACTCGGCATCCATCGACGTGGTACTAATATACCTCCTCTTCTTCAAATCCAACTTCTTTGGTAAATCCCTCGCCCCAAAGCCCAAAAACCTCCCCAGATAATAATGTTTCGGATCCTTAATCCCCAACGGCGTCGAATTCCACTGCCAGTCCTCAAACAGCGTGAACTCCTCGTCCGGGTTGCGCATGCGGATCGGGCCTGCGAAGCCGAGGTACGAAAACGAGTTGATGATGCGCACCTTGTCGTCGGCGCTGCGCGAGCCCTGGTACGAGTCGATCGTGAACTTGAAGGAGCAGGTGAGGTACTTGGCCCAGAGGTGAGGAGTGGTGGCCTGCACGGAGTCGTGCGTGGTGGAGAGGTTGGCGCCCGAGCCCCAGAGCTCGTGGATTGACATGGCGAGGATGGAGCGCCGGATCAGTTGGATGGCGCATGCTTCCGAGGGGAGGCGGACCACGCAGAAGGGAGACTGAGAGGGGGTTAGTAAGGGGTTGGGTTGTTGACTTTGTTCAGGGGGCGGGGTAATGGAGGGGTAGAGAGGGGGGGATGGTGGAAGGCTAAAGCATTGCTTCTTCCCGAAGACAACGTAAGCTTACCTCAAGGCTGTATGAAATGACCTTGAGATCGACTCCTTCGATCAAGGCCAGGGCCTGGATCTCAGGGAGACGGAACGTCTCATGAGACTGAGAAAAGCGAATGAGATAGTCCATTGTGCCAAAGCACTTCTGGTTGCTGCTTGCAAAAGATGAACTTGACTTTGTGGTCAAGGGATGATTCTCATTATCGATTCATATCATCAGAAAGTGGGAGTTGAGTGAGTGGACTTGTAACTCCCCTTCGACTCAATGTGAAAGACTCAACTTTTTGTTTGAAACAGAGGGGATTCTGCCTGACAAGGTCCACACTGGGGTGAATATAGAGACTTTTTGAAACTTGAAGTTTGGAAGTTCACAGGCCAATCAACGTTAAGGCCCCTTTTGATGTACGCCCCGCTGTGCGTCTAACAATTTGAGATTTTGTCTGCATGGCATTGACCCACTCAACTCCCCAGACTTCAAGCTCACCAGCAACTTAGGAGGCGTCACCCGAACCTGTCAGAAAACATAAGGAATCGGCCTCGAAAAAAACACAACATGCTCTCCTTTAACCCACCGCCGGTCTACCAGTCCTCAAAATGCTATGTGACACATGGAGTCATGGCTCACCTGGACCCAAAACAACCACCGACCAAATCGAAGCCTTGGGCGACACTAACAAGTCAGGATTTTGTTCACAAGGTGTGTTTCCGTTTTGAGTTTGCTTTCCTACTTCTCAGATTTTGCCAGTTACTAACCCATTTCAAGGCCGATCTCATCATTCCCCAAGAAGCCCTCGGTCTACTCCAGGAGAAGCTTCTTGGCACGAAGACAGCGGCACCAGAGCTCAAAAGGGTGGTTATGTCGCTCCATGACATTCTCACTGGGGACTTCTTCAAAGAGTATATCAAGAACGGTATGCAGACCCACGGATTTGGGTACTACCAGGGGCTGACAAAAAGCAGGGAACATCCTGATGCTTTCGAAGGGCAGGAGAGGCATCGACAACGTATTTTCGCTAAGGAGCGGCACGCTTACCATGTTCCTGGACAAGGAGGCATACGAGCGCGCAGGCCTCGTTGGTAAGCCTCACGGGGTCAAGGGGAAACGGGGGTTGAAGCCTCGGTGGGGTAGGTTACCACGGTACTTGATATCGGGGTGTGCTTGGCTAACATATCCAGTTGTTGAGTTTGATCTCACCGAGCCATCCATGTTTCCGGGGAAGAAGGGGTTCGACAGGTTGATTTATGCCAGCAAAAATGCTCTGGCTGAACCCATGACTTGGCTATTCTGCAACCTCTCTTCCACGGGTATGGATCCTCTCACTTCTGGTGTCTTTCCCACTAACCCAGCCCCAGTCCCCAGTCCAGACCCCATTTCCCAGCACTCCCCTACGTCACTCACAGCCACCTTTAGTATCGTGGAAGGCATAAATGCTGTCATGCCTAAGCTCTCTCCGGATCCCTTCGCCGACAAGGAGGACTTCGAGGACTTCGCGACAGGGCTGTATGAGTGGCTATCCCTCGTCCGTCTCCAGAGCCCTCGGATCCAAGTCGGGGATCAGATTGACCCCTATCTCTCTCGGTACGAGGTTCCAGACGCCGAGGGTGAGGGCAAGCTTTGCAAGATCAGCTGGCAGGGCTTCTTCTCGCCCTCCTGGTCCCAGCAGATGTTGATGGAGATCATCAAAGCCATGCCTTCGAAAGCGTGGTTCTCGTTCAGCACCACGACTTTCTCCAGGGGACTGGCCGGGGACAACGGCGAGTGCACAATCCTCCGTCCGCCAAACTCATCCGGCGAGTATCTCATGTGGGAAGTCAACGGCCATGAATGAACGAAGCGTTTATCAAACCATCGCTCAGTCCTGTCTCGGCCGCACGTTCCTCTCGCCGGTGTACTCCTCCCCACGAACCGCCGCCTGCACCAACCGCCTCAGCTCGGCCTGCCCCTCAGGCGTCTGGAAATCCTCCCTCGCCGCAAGCTCCTCTATCATCCTCCGAAACTCCGGATCCGGCTGCTGCCCTTCCGCCTCAGCCTCATTCATCGTCCCCATGGTAACCTTCAACCCCTCTGGAAGAGGCGGCAGCTCCATCCCGCCATCCGCGCCCGTCCCATCCACAGCACCCACCGCGCCCGCCCCCTCCAACCCTTGTAGATACTCAACCAACTCCGGAAACTCAGCCTCACCCTCCAACTTCTCCCTCGCCGTCTGGCCCTCCTCGTTCTGCAGCTTGGTGTCCAGCCCGAGCTCCTCGACCAGCACGCGGGCGGCGTCGACGGTCTCGACTACGAACAGGGCGGTCTCGCCGTCTTCGTCTCTGAGGTCAACGGGGGTGTTGAATTCGCGGATCAGGGCGCGGAGAAGGTCGAGGTGGTTGTAGCTTGCGGCGGCGTGCACGAGGGAGTAGCCGTGCTGGTCCTGGCCGGAGGCGAGGGAAGGTTGCTCGCGGAGGAGGGTGAGGAGAGCGGCCGGGTTGTCGGCGGCGAGGAGGTAGGGGTTGGGGGACATTGTGGAAGGAGGTTTATGGGGTGACTTCCGATGATGACAAGGTCGTATTGAGGGGGTTGCGTCGAGGCTTGTTGTTTGTCTTGAGCTAATCTAGAACTGGGTGCGAAGCTGAGGACAAAATTTTGGTGGGGCCAAAGGTGATGACGGGGCAAAACAGCAAGCCCCACTCTTGGTTGAGATCCACCTTGAACTGGAGGGGTTGAGCAGCAGACTCTTGCCCAAAGTTGGACTGCCTTGCCGAGTTTGCCTCCCTATGTGCAGTGATTGCAAGACTCAAACTAGCCCTGAATTTACCAAATCTATGATGCAGTTGTTGAATCTAGGCTGGAAAAAGACATGATCTGTAGGGTAACAGGCTGATGCGGAACCTCTTCACCCCTTTTGATGTTGCCCTGGAAGGAGCAGTTGGTCGTCCTCAACGCCATCATGAGGCGTGACTCTTCGGCGAGGACCAAGAATTGAAACAGGTCGTTGCCGAATGTGAGAATCCAATCACACTGAATTGCTGTGGCCGAATCTGTGCCATTTTTTCACCTCAGCGGTAGACAAATCACCCATTGTTGACTCATCTTCCGTTCCTGGAAGTGGCTGCTGCGCCTGCTGTTGGGGTCGCGCAGCTTCCTCCTGCAACTGCATTGTGGAATGTCCCAATGCGTGTTTAAAGTGCCGGGAGCTCCCACTCTCAGATTCAGCACCCTTCGTCTCACAAACCCATCGTCCCATCTGAACCGGGCGGCTTTTGCTACACTGCGCTTTGCATCCCATCAAACTTCTGGACCACGGATCCACACCAGCGCAGGCTTCACCCCTCGCTCAACCTTCATTCTGCATCGCCGCCCAATCTCCACCACAAAATCAGCACACTCAAACACCATGGACGACACCATTCAGACTTTGGATAATGCCCTGTCCGAGAGGTACAAGGCCTCGACCGACTATGCCAAAGATGCTGCCGGGATGAAGGTCCCCGCCCTCAGCCAGGATCCTCATGAGATTGCGACCATGATCCGGGGGCTGGAGGAGTGGAACAAGAGCAAGGGCGGCAAGAAAGGCGGCAGGTTCAGTGCGAGGAAGACCAAGTACGCCGTTGCCTCCTCCCCCACCGGCATCACTGTCGACTCCTGGAGGCTCCCGGAGCACGACTACAAGCGCCGTGATCTGCCAACATACGCCCGCGGTCTGTTCACCACCAGGACCCAGAGCGGCACACCTGAGATTGCCATCCGTGGTTATGACAAGTTCTTCAACATCAACGAGGTCCGCGAGACCGCGTGGGAGCACATCAAGGAGAGGACCCAGGGCCCCTACGAGCTTACGCTGAAAGAGAACGGCTGTATCATTTTTGTTAGCGGCCTTGAGGATGACACCCTGCTAGTCTGCAGCAAGCACTCGACTGGTGACCGGTCCGACATCGACCTCAGCCACGCCAACGTGGGAGAGCAGCATATCGAGCGGCAGCTTCAGCGGATTGGCAAGACCAAGCAAGACTTGGCGCGGGAGCTGAGGAAGCGGAATGCCACCGCCGTTGCTGAGCTCTGCGACGACAGCTTTGAGGAGCATATCCTGGCCTACGAGCCGGACAAGGCCGGTCTGTATCTACACGGCATCAACATTAACAACCCCGAGTTTATGACCTATCCTTCGCCGCTTGTCCAGAAGTTCGCCGAGGACTGGGGCTTTATCAAGACTGGCTTGATTTTGATCGACGACGTCAATGACGTGAAGGCGTTCCTCGAGGAGGTTGCTGAGACGGGTGCTCACGATGGCCGCGATGTTGAGGGTTTTGTCATTCGTTGCAAGATGACCACGAAGCCGGGTGAGGCTCCGTACCAGGATTGGTTCTTCAAGTACAAGTTTGAGGAGCCGTACTTGATGTACCGCCAGTGGCGTGAGGCCACCAAGGCTCTCATCTCTGGCAGGCAGTTCAAGATCCGGAAGCACAACAAGATTACTGAGGAGTACCTGCTCTATGTCCGGAAACGCCTTGCCGCCGACCGTGGCCTGGCCAAGGCCTACGTTCAGAATCACGGAATTATCAAACTTCGCAACGATTTCCTCGAGTTCAAGAACATGAAGGGCTCTGATGCCGCGAACATCGAGGGCCTCGATAATAACGCAACCGTCACCGGCGATGTCATCCTAGTCCCCATTGCGACTATCGGGTGCGGCAAGACGACCATCGGACTGGCGTTGGCCAACCTGTTTGGCTGGGGCCACATTCAAAACGACAACATCACCGGCGCCAAGCGGCCTCCACGATTTACCAAGGCCGTTCTTGACCAGCTGCAGGAGTTCCCTGCCGTGTTTGCTGACCGGAACAACGCCTTGATCCACGAGCGGAAGCAGCTTCTGACGGACGTCAAGGTGCAACATGCGACAGCGAAGCTGGTCGCCCTGCACTTCGTCCACAACGACATTGAAACCATCCGCAAGGTGACGCAGGGCCGTGTGCTGGAGCGAGGCGACAACCACCAGACCATCCAGGCCGCCACGGACATGAACAAGGTTGTGGGCATCATGGAGGGCTTTATCCAGCGCTTCCAGCCATGCGAACCCGAAAGGGAGCCTGATGATGGGTTCGATGCCATCATTGACCTGGACCCCACCGCCAGCAGCAGAGAGAACCTCGAGATCGTCATCAAGGAGCTGCACCGCCAGTACCCCAACTTCATCAAGGAGATCCCCTCCGCCGAAGACATGGACGAAGCCATCAAGGGCGCCCTGGAAGGCTACAAGCCCAACCTGCGGCACACCATCCCCGACCGCTCCAAGAACAACAAGGGCAAGCAGAACACCCAAAACCAGCCGCCCGTTCGCCCGCAGAAAAAGAAGCCCCTTGAGTACATGTCCGTCGACCTCCCCACCAAGGACGTCCTCGCCGCCCTCGAAAAGACCTTCGCCTCCGCCCCCCTCCCCAAATCCCGCTTCTTCAAGCAACTCCAGGGCACCCGTCGTGTGCAGGCCAAGTTCCACGTCACGCTCATGCACCGCGCCTCTTCCAAGGAACACCCAGACCTCTGGCAACGGTACACGGCGCTGCACGAGGCCAGCCTCACGAACGACGCCGTCACCGGCGCAGACAATAGCAGCGTGGGCGAGCTGCAAGTCCAGCTGGAGCGCGTCGTCTTTGATGAGCGCATCATGGCTGTTGTCGTGCGTCTGATCCCGACCAGCCCGGAGGACGAGAATATCAACGAGGGGAATCCTGAGCTGCCGGTGAAGCCGAAGTGGGAGTGTGTGAACCGCGTGGCGCATGTTACGGTTGGTACGAGGGACGATGGGGTGAAGCCGAAAGAGAGCAATGCGTTATTGGGTGCGTGGCTGGAGCAGGGTAGTGGGGAGGGGACGGGGATCGGGGAGGTGTTGGTTGAGGGGAAGCCAATTGTTAAGGGGGCTGTTAGGGGTGTGTTGTCGAGATAGGTGAGGGACTGGAGGAGTTGTGCAAAGTGGGAATGTTCCGGAGGCATAGAATGGGGATTGAAGGATAGGGTTGCCTGAGAGTGGAAGGTTGTCATGTGGAAGTGTCTAGTTATGGCGTATCCCGACTCAATCATATGCAGGCAGAAAATATGCAGTTCGAGGTCTTCGAGATGAAAATATTTTGCCATAACTTTTCGAGTCCTCCCTTTGTCCAATAGCAGTCGCATGTCCTCAATTGCAGTTGAGCACACGCCTGGACCGCCTGATATCTCTAATCCGCTCAATCCCGTTGAGCTCTCAGAATCGAACACCCTCCTTCCCTCTCACTCAGAAGCACCTAATAATCAGTAAACCCATTCGTCACCTCCACAAACCTCGCCCACTGCCTCGCCGCCTCCCCACTGTTAATCGCCCATCTCGCCCTGCGCACACCCTCCTTCCACCGCCCGCCGCCCGGCCCACGCTCCTTAATCACCACCCCATCATCGCCATACCCCATATCGCTCGTCTCGGCCTCGCATATCCCCGACACCACAAACAGCGCCGCGGTATTGATCAGCACAAAGTGCAAAATCGGATCATCCTCCGGCATCTCCCCGTGCAACAGCCTCCGCAAAATCTTGGCATTCTCCTCGGGCTCCTTGCCGGGCGAGACCTCGGACAGGGCGTGCGTCGGCAGCCCGAAGTCGCTGGGATGCAGCAGGAAGTGCTCCGTGACGGGCGCCCCGCTCTCGGGGTTGGGGGTGATCCGCCAGCACAGCGTCGGCCCCGCGCAGCTGATCTCATCCAGCTCCTCATCACCACAAACAACCATCGCCTTGCGCGCGCCGGCCAGCGTCAGGGCGTGCGCGAACACGGGGCCGATATCCTTGCGCGCGACGCCGATCATGCGGGCCTCGAGGAGAGAGTCGAGCGGGGCAGTGCCGGTGCGCAGGTCGACCGGGTTCGCGAGCGGGCCGACCAGGTTGAAGACGGTGCGCCAGGGGAGTTGGCGGCGGATGGGCGCCACGTAGCGCATGCCCGGGTGGAAGACGGGCGCGAACAGGAAGCCGTAGTTGGTGGAGGCGTAGAGTGAGGCGATGGTGTCCGGGCGGATGCGCCCGATCTGGGGGGGCTGGGGCTGCATGCAGTTGAGGAGGTCGGCGGAGCCGGATTTGGAGGTGGAGGCTTTGTTGCCGTGCTTGGCGATGAGGAGGAGGCTGGAGGCGAGGATGGAGGCGGTGGTACTGATGTTAAAGGTGTTGTGTGAGTCGCCGCCGGTGCCGACGATGTCCACCTAGAGGGGTTAGTTGGTGACTGGGTGTGGGTGAGGTGAGGGCCGGGGAAAGCGTACCAGTCCGCCACCATATTCGCCCTCCTTCATATGCTTTCCCTCAACGACAGCTCGAAGTGCAGACTGGTCAATCTTCGCGGCGGAACGGAGCATACATTCTGCTGTCTTGGCCAGCACCTCTGCTTGACGGTCGAGTCCAGTAAAGTGCAGACACATCAACAGAGAACCGGCTTGGACAGGCGTGATCTGGTCTGTGAAGAAATGAGAGATGGCTGCGGCAATCTCTTCTGGCCTCACAGGATCGGGGTGCCCGACTGGCCAGAGCCGGGCCAGCAATGGCTTGATGTCAATCTTGGGGAGCTCTTCGACGATGGTGTTGGGCTCCATGTTAGGCACTCTGAGGATGGACCTGGGGGCTGTAGAGAGGAGTTTTAAGGAATATTTGACCTGCTTCTAAACCCCTATTTTATCGAAGAGTTCCAGATGAATGTCGATGAGACCCAAAAGCAGGTCAACGGCTGGTGATTGTGGTGTTGTTGACTCATTGCGGAACAAACAACCAGAGCTCGAATTGCTGCTTGTCTTTGAGCCAAACACAGCTCCAAATGCCCCGCGATGACCGGAGCTTTAGCGGGGCTGCAGGGATCCGCTGTCGGGGTCCAGGTCCGGAGGCGGCAGAATCTGGGCGGTGAAGCTAAGTTAATGTCTCGTCCGGCTCAGTCGTTCCTGGCAGGTGGCCCATGCGTCTCGCGTCCTGCGATTGGCGATGCCAAAATTTCGGTTCCTTGGGATCGCGAACAGCAGGTCAAGCAGTGGGCAGGCTCCGTTGGTTCAGGTCAGTACACTCCACTCTGGGCCAATTGCTGTTTGTTTCTGACAATTGGCGACAGAATGGCTCCTAGACTTCGATGCGCGGCCGCCCGCGGCCTGGGTTCCGCCGTCAACCCGTCGAGGATACCGAGTCGGTCCGCCGTCCTCCTCCTTCCCTCGGCCCCCGTCCCGGTCGCTGCCACGAGGCAATATGCCACCGCGGCTGCCGCTTCGAAGATGTCGAGCTTCAGACTTCCCGCCGACTACGTCCCCCCGACCAAGCCCCCTACCGCCCGCCCTTCAGATACCCGAAAGTCTCAGCTTCTCCGAACCTACACCTCTCTCCTCCGCTCGACCCCTTTGATCCTTATCTTCCAACACAACAACCTCACGGCAGTAGAATGGGCCGCTGTCAGACGCGAGCTGAAACTTGCTCTTGGCAACGTCGAAGCCACGGACTCGGCGGATGTTGCGTCCAAGGCCCAGCTTCAGATCATCCGGACCCGCATCTTCGACGTCGCCCTCAAGATCGTCGAGTTCCACGACCCTTCCAAGGTCAAGCCAACCACAGTATCTGCGCTCAACGGTGACAGAGTCAAGGTGGTGTACAACCACGATCTGTCCAAGGCGGCGCATAAGGCGGTCCAAAAAGCGACCAAGAGCGGTGAGCCATTGCCCGAGGACTCGGCATACAGCCAGCTTGCACCCCTGCTCGTTGGCCCCATGGCTATCTTCACCCTCCCGGCCGTTTCCCCGCAGCATCTTGCTGCGGCCCTCAAAATCCTCAGCCCGACCCCAAAAACGTTCCCCGCTCCTTCCAAGAAGAAGAGCCCTGGGTATTGGGACCCGATCGCCCAGGCCGGTTTTCAGAAGCTTATGCTGGTTGGTGGGCGGATCGAGGACAAGGTCTTCGATCTGGACGGAGTGAAGTGGGTCGGTGGGATTGAGAACGGCCTGGAGGGCCTGCGTGCCCAGCTCGTCTACATGCTCCAGAGCGCGGGGCTCGGCCTTACGAGTGCTCTCGAGGGCACGGGCAAGAGCCTGTGGCTCACTCTGGAGAGCAGGCGGAGCGTCTTGGAGGAGGAGCAGAACCCGAAGAAGGAGGAGGGCGAGAAGGAGGAGAGCTCATGAGCGCGGCTGTTTAAACTGGTTGGAATTGCGTGTCTTGACGCCGCGTGGAGCGTGGTGTTTGGCGGGTGTCGCATTGCAGTAGATGCGATATCTAGACTTGTAAACTATACTGTATCCAATATCAATGTAAAGTTTCAATGCAGCCGTCTCGGCCCATGTCCATGTCGTCCGATGACAGGTCCCCAAGTCACGTTCTCGGGTGAGGACTGCCCCGCTCACGAGGTCCCTGCAGCTACCCCGGTCAGCGGCAAAGCGGGATCTTTGTCGTCGCGTCACCTTCAACATCCGCGCAGCTCAGCCACGACTTCCTCGAACAGCACCACGAAACAACGCCTAACATTGGCGAGCCCACCGTTATTTGGCGGCGACATGCTGCTTAGGAATTGACCGCCTTCAAGGCATCCAACCTCTGTTGCAAAGCCACCAAAGCATTCCTCTCCGTTATCGCGCTTGATAAGCGCGCGATCTGGGGAAGGTAAGGTAAGGTAGCTTCGACCCACCACCTCCAACCTCCCACCGACACCTCGTCAAGCTCCCTCTTCCCTCACAGTCGACCGACCCTTCAACAGGAGACACACCCACACACCCAACGAACCGCGGCTCCTCCCGCCCAACAACCCAACCCTTCCGAACTTGCCTGTTCCTCTTTAAACCAACACAACCTCGACGAAGACACAAACGACGAGATGGATTTCGCACCCTACCAATCCTCCCCCCCAGAGCACACCCGCTCCCCCTCCCACAGCACCACCGCCTCGCCGCGCACCTCCCTCGACAACGCCCCGCGCCGCGGCAGCACCTACTCGCCCTCCACCGGCCACCACTACCAGCACCGCCAGTCCCAGTTCTCCCCGCCACCGCTTCAACACCCGCAACCCCAACGCGCATGGTCCGGCGAGAACGTCGCGGGGCGGTATTCCAGTCCGCTGGCGGCGGCGGCGCAGGGTGGGGGTGGTGGTGGTTTGTGGGGGGGGAATAATAATGGTGGGGGTGGGGGTGGGATTGGACGGGGGGGGAATGGGGGTGGTGCAGGAGGTGGGATGGGGGATTACTTCAGTGCGTTGGGGGCGAGGGAGGGGATGGTGTCGGAGTTTGATACGAGTTTGGGGATGAGGCTGGATTATGAGGCGTGTTTGGCGTATTTGGCGCTGCCGCCGCTGGGGGGGATTGTGTTGTTGATTTTGGAGAGGAAGAGTGATTATGTTAGGTGAGTAATCCGCGGAGGGTGGTGATGATGCTGAGCAGGGATTTGGTGGGTGCTAATGCGGGAGGCAGGTTCCATGCGTGGCAGTCGAGTCTACTGTTTACGGCGTTGTTTGTGCTGCACTTGATGGTTTCGTGGTCGACTTTCCTCAGCTGGGTGTTGTTCCTCGGGGATTTGGTGTTGATAGCGTGGTTGGTGTTGAACGCGTATCGCGATGCGGATACGCTGGATAGGTTGGTCTTCTCCCTTCTGAACCTCCCACATGCTATGAAGATGTTGACGCTTCTTCAGATATGAGGTGCCTATTGTTGGGCGGATAGCAAGCAGGTTCTTGGACGACGAGTAATGTGTGGTACGGGGTGGGGATGAGTTTCTGGTCGCCTTGTGGACGGCGTCTATGGGGGATATAATCTGGCTTTCGCTGTCCTTATACCTTTTTCCTACCATCATATATCCGTATATCTTTCATCACGGAGGGAGCATGTGTTTCAGCAAGCTGGGTTGCCGCATCGGTCTAAGGAAGCCGCTTCAAGGCGGCTGGATGGGTATCAACACATCATAATTCAACCAATTCTGTGCGCTTTACAGGGCCCAGAACCAATTTATATTCCGTCCATTGGCCTAACTTGTGATTTTGAGAGGGCTGTTGAGGTTGTTTGGGTGAAGGTCCTCCTTGAATGAGGGTCGTTGATGAGGCGGAGAGCTGAGATGGATGCTATTTACACTGTGCCTGTTAGTCAGCTTTTGCCCGATGCTGGTTGGCTGCTGTACCGAGTGGGTCCTGCCTGCCTGGTTACGTCGCGCTTTTGCCTGCAGCAACGCCCAGCGCTCAGCTCTGGGCGATTCGATTGAGCTCCGCCATCCTGCCACAGCTGCTGCCAAATCGCCAACCGCATTCCACAACATCACCCCAACCTCTGGAAACTCTTCCGCCCAAACCCCTGCGCAACCGAAAACCCGTGCTCTTTTTGTCGAAAGACCCCTCTCACGAAATCCCCGCCACCCGTTCAAGCACACCGACCGCAAGCTCCGCCAATCGCCATGTCCACCCTCGAGGAGCTCGAAGACCTGGATCGCCGGGAGCGCGACGACAAGAAGGACAAGAAGCAGGGCGACAAGAAGCAAGGGAATGGCGATGGTGACGCCGAGATGAAGGATGCGGAGCCGGAGGAGGAGGATGTCCTGGACCCAGAGATCTTGAGCTTGAGCACAGACGACATTAAGACCCGTCGGCGCCTGCTCGAGAACGATGCCAGAATCATGAAGAGCGAGTATCAGCGGTTATCACATGAGAAGGCCACCATGGCCGAGAAGATTAAGGAGAACATGGAGAAGATCGCTAATAACCGGTATGCGCGCTGCCCTCCATCCCAGCGGTTACACCTTGCTGACACGTGCATTCCAGCCAACTTCCATACCTTGTCGGCAACGTCGTCGAGCTTCTAGATCTGGACCCGACCGCCGAATCGTCTGAGGAAGGCGCCAACATCGATCTGGATGCCACCCGGGTGGGCAAGTCAGCTGTCATCAAGACGTCAACAAGGCAAACCATCTTCCTGCCACTCATCGGTCTCGTCGACCCCGAGAAGCTCCAGCCTGGCGACCTCATCGGTGTGAACAAGGACTCATATCTCGTTCTCGACACATTGCCCGCCGAGTATGATAGCAGAGTCAAGGCCATGGAGGTGGACGAGAAGCCGACCGAGAAGTACACGGATGTCGGTGGTCTCGACAAGCAGATCGATGAGCTCATCGAGGCTATTGTATGGCCCATGAAGGAGGCAGAGCGTTTCAAGAAGATTGGCATCAAGGCGCCAAAGGGTATGTCTGGTAGTTTTTTACTTTTCGGGGGGTTGTGCTAATATGGCTTCTAGGTGCACTGATGTACGGGCCGCCCGGTACCGGCAAGACACTCCTCGCCAGAGCTTGCGCCGCGCAAACGGACGCCACGTTCCTCAAGCTTGCCGGGCCACAACTGGTGCAGATGTTCATCGGTGACGGCGCCAAGCTTGTCCGCGACTGCTTCGCCCTGGCCAAGGAGAAAGCGCCCGCGATCATCTTCATCGACGAGTTGGATGCCGTGGGTACCAAGCGTTTTGACAGCGAGAAGAGCGGTGATCGTGAGGTGCAGCGGACCATGTTGGAGCTCCTCAACCAACTGGACGGCTTCGCATCCGACGACCGGATCAAGGTCATTGCCGCCACGAACCGCGTGGACGTGCTCGATCCCGCCCTGCTCAGATCAGGGCGTCTCGATCGCAAGATTGAGTTCCCGCTTCCCAACGAGGAGGCCCGCGCGCAGATCCTCAAGATCCACTCGCGCAAGATGAAGGTCGACCCTGCTGTCAACTGGAGCGAGTTGGCGCGCAGCACGGACGAGTTTGGCGGTGCCATGCTGAAGGCTGTGTGCGTTGAGGCGGGCATGATCGCCCTGCGCTTGGGCAAGAACAAGATTGTCCATGAGCACTATGTCGATGCCATTGCCGAAGTACAGGCCAAGAAGAAGGATGTGCGTTCTCCTCTTTTTCCCCAAAGAATAAAGGCTGTGATACTGATATCTCCCTCTAGACGGTCAACTTTTATGCTTAAGCGTCTCGCACCCTCTCGGTTCACTTGGGGCCATGGCATGGGTCTTGCGGTGTGGTTCGGAGAACCCGGTATGCTAGGTTGATAGAGCGGGCCGTTTGTGTAATATGAAACGGCAAAAGCGGTTGCCATTGAATTCGGAGTCCAGAGCTTCCCAGATCTGCCTTTCTCCAGCGCTTCCTGTTGTGGTTACAGACTGGCCTTTCTCTCCGTTTGAGGACAATTGTCTTGCGCACGCCATTCCGTGCTGAATCATGTTGATGGCTTTGAAACAGACAATTCGAGCCAATGCCACCTCAACCCAGTTTAAAGTGTTGGACTGAGCACCATCATGCTGTGTTTTGAGGTGTAATTGTAACACCCTTGATAAAATTATGTCGTTTACCTTGTGACTCAGTAGAATTCAAACGGAAACCGCAGCCAAAAGCAGTATGATTTAACACAAGCATATAGGTATCGATGTACTTCTTCAGCCCGTTTCAGGTTTCAACTTTGATATCCTCCTACCAATACTTCTTTGACTTGTCCAACACTAGAGAGGCAGCGTGCAACACGGTTTGAGGCAGTTCTGACTGCTTCTATCACGCATGAACGAGGCGTGTAAGAAGCGCAAGAACTTAGAACTAACAATGGCTCTCACACTAACTATGCATAGTCAGAGAGTTAGGGACTTTGATCCCAATGTGAGACCTAAAGAGGCCGTGAGACCTCCACTGGACATCTTATGTCAAGTATCCGATTGTTAGCATAGGCAAGAATCAATACTTGTGCAACTTTACGATGTTTTAACTTCATGAACATTGCTAGCATGCTATTATTCCCCCAAAATGTCTATTATTCAACGAGGATTATGGACAACATTCTACCTCCTGTGTGCCACGCAAAACAACATGCTACAAGTAAATGCCACAAAATCCTCGCATGGGCATGCCCGAGGTCTGACTTTGAGATGAGGCAATCGGCCAGAGTCATCGGAACCTCAGATGAGGGTGTTGTGATAGTAGACGTGGGAAGCATCCGTGAGAAAATTGCTGACTGTGTGACTCAACCCAGGAGTCTGGGACTCGGAGAATCAGACTGTTTGAGTTACCAGGGGCCGGGACCGAGACGGACAAAAAGTCAGGTTCCAAGCCCTAGTCGCTGTAGCTAAAGTTTATTTTTACCTGAGGGAGTGCAACCACCTTCCCTCTCTGGTGTGGGTGATATTGTCACACTGCATGCAGTCTGCAGGTGGCCACTGGCAAGTGAACAGGATCTTTGCAGCGAAGATTCAGAAACTTGTTCGGATCTGGAGCACGAATGTCTGGCCTCCCCGTATTGCTCATACGTTATCAACTTAAAGCTACTGAGCCTGTATTTTCGGCGTTGAGTCATCGGGTAAAGAGCAATCATCGGCCGGGAGTGTTGGAACTTATGAAATTAGACGAAGATGGGGAACTTGGAAGCACAAGGTCGTTTCAAGATTCAGGGTTAGGGTTGGGTTCTAAACCGAACAGGAAGAAGACACAGGGGTTGGCCTTGATTGACAGGTCTGTGACTGTTGACTTGGAATGGATCTGGGAAATCGATTTCGAGATAAGGGTATGGGTTGTCAGGGGGTGAGCGATGCCAAAATCTCAAAGGGAAAAAGGGGTATATTCAAGGGAGCTCTCATATGAAGTTGAACAAAAGCCCAGAGAAATGACAGAAAAACGCCGAGATGGGCTCTAAGTAATGAAAAAAACAGTCCTTCTAACGCCCCCAAAACGCCATGTCCTTCCCGTTGTCCGACGGATGAAAGTTGGTATAGTACAACGGAATGCGCCGTGCAAATGCATGTCGGTGGTTTGACACACGAGTCAACTCAGTAGGCATAGGAGTATTCATCTGGGAGGCGAAAGACGAGTCAGTTTACCGTTCGGGAGTTTTGAAAGCGACACAGGGCTTGTTCGTACATTGAAAGGAATCGTACGTTTCTTCGGTGTATGCTGCTGTGCTGTAGGACTCACCAGGGGGCGGTGTCCCGTATACCAGGTCTTCGACCACTTCTGAATTGTGAGGCGTTTGTCAGTAATCATGAAGCCGGAAAATGCAATTTGTTGAGGGGACTCACCGTCGCACTCTATTGGGCTCCCCTCCTTCATGGTACCCTTCTTCTGAGCCCGCTTCTCAAACCTGGCTATGTCTTTGGGGTCGACGACTCTCCCTCGGAGCACGAAGCGTGTCTCCTTGGGTGGGTTTTCTGCTTCCCGCTCCCGCATCGTCTTGATCATGAACATGTACTCCGAGGCCTTGATGTACTTCGTATCGAGGCTCCACTTCTTGAGTTGGGTCTTGTACTGCTTCTCGCTTCATGGTGGTCAGCGCCGATCTTGTTGTCATGTGTCAGGGATGGGACAGGGGGCTTACGTCGCCTTGAAATTGTAGGTCACCTCCATCTCCGTCATGACGTCCTTGAGCTTCATGTTCAAGGTGTTGTACAAATGGGCGATGACCTCTCGGTATGGCTCCCAATCTTCGGGCTTGGATGGTCTGAACGTCGAGGCCGGTGCTTGCCCCTGGCTGGGCTGCCCGGCCTCGGAATACATGTAGTAGGCGTCCATGCTGGGGTTGGATGTCTGTGATGGCAGACGAGTAAAGAGAAAGTCTTGCGGACAAGGTAATGATGTTCACTTGATAGGACGAGCTGGGGTAGTGGTGGCGGCCTGATACGCTGAGGCCAGCGGAGCAGAGGCGGGAGACATGTTCACCTTATATCTCGCCGTGGCTGGTGAGGCGTTGGAGATGAGATGTGGAAAGACCAGCCAGTCTCAGCCAGATAAGAGGCGGGATGGGGTTTGCTGCCTTGGGCTCATGGCGAGGGCGGCTAGGCAGCTAGGGCCCTTGCCGGGATAAGGTGGGACACGGTTCCGTGCCATCGTCATGAAGCCTGAGGACCAAACCGGGCATGGGAGACAGAATGACTCGACGTCTGCCCGTCAGGGAGCCTCAGCCATGAGTGGTGGGGTGAGCACCCCTTGCCCTCCCTTGCCCCCAGTTGCGCTCTGATGGCCGAGGATATGTGGGACCGATTCATCATCCCTTTGTTCAAGTCTCACCACCATTGGTGTTGCACAAGTTCCTTGCAGTCCGCGCCCAGGCAACTCACCCCCCAAGGAGCACACAGCGCACAGTTTCTGGCAAAGAGAGACAGAGCAGCAACGAGAGCAGAATCAAGGGAAAAGGAAAAAGAATGGCCTGACTCCGGTCTCTGACCCAAAACAGCAGTTGGCTCCGTTGGCCGTTGGCGGGGCGTTCATCTCAAGCCAGGCATCTCGTCTCCACCCCCGATGAGCTTGGCTCCATTCTTCTGCAACCTCAGATCGGGACAGAACCCGGGCGGTCGGGACCGCATGGTGCGGATAGGAAGCCCAAAAGCGCCGAATGGCATACCATTCTAACCCAGCAGAATCATTGGAAGACGCGCAATGAAGGATTCCTAGTGTGCGTGGGCGGACGGCGGTTCTCGCGTCTGCGGTGTGCTGGAGGATGATCGTTGCCGTGAGCCGAGGGGAAACGCTTTTCGAAAAGTTTTGATGGAGAGGAGGTTGGCGGAGACTTTAGTGTCGTTGACACAGTGGAGGTCGGAAATAGCACCCGGAAAAGCCGCTCTCCGGAACGGGCCCTGCCTGATTAGCGGCGCTTGGCGGCCCTATCACTGTGGATTATTGATGCCAATTCGGAAGGCCCCAGGCACGGGCAGGCAGCAAAGGCCAAAATGCCACCTCGTCCTCAGTCTCTCGCTCCATCTTCCCACCTTCCATCCCGACACCACAACCAACCGCATGTCTGGCGTCTTGGCTTCCCTTCGCCCATGCTTTCTCGCCCGATGCCATGTGACCGGCTTGAGCGGTCTTTGACTTTACGAGCCGTTCCTGACTCTGGAAAAACGCCGAACCGCCGAGTTCAGTGGCTGTGTTCGACTGTTGATGTCGTCGACCATTGCCAGGAACCGCGGAACCAGCCGATCACACCCAGTCAATGATGGTACATCAGGCGGGGCATGACGCAAGACCGTAGAGCAAGTTCGAAACATGGTCCACTTACACCCTCAAACCTGGGGGCAGGGGAAGCTTAATTCGCTCCCCAGTCGGTTTCGGGAAGCACCCCATGCGCCTCTACACGGCGCGCAGATGCGGGGCAGCTCCCATCCAGGGACAGATGCGAGAATCAAATGGACAATCCCCTATTGGGTTGCTCATCTGAGGATCTCATCTCCACCAGCGTCTTCTCTCTAAGGCACCATGCGGGGAACCACACCTTGCTTGACGCCCTGCAGCCTCGGCCACGGCTCCCATCCGTGGGATGGATGCATATCCGGGCCGCTCCATGTGCCGTGTAGATTCCGTGTCATTGCCAGATGCACTTCAGCATCAGATAGCCCTTTCGAAAGGTTAGCTTTAGTGCCTGACATTTAGTTCAGCTACCATCAAGTCATTACCATTTGCCGAACTCATGGGCTGCTAGACCCCAGCACAGGTGGTTGTCTGAGCTACCGTTTCTTTCAGACACTCCCGCAGTCACTCTCTTGCTTTGTAGATTCGAACTCACATCAATTTGACCATATTCGCCACCAGCCACCGACAGCGGTACATACAGCCAGTTCGTCTTGGCAAAGACAGTTTCGGTTTCTCGCTTCACTTCACAGCCACCCCCTATCCACACAGTCCGGCGAGGGCCGACTCAACTATGATCACGGGACACGGCAAAGCAACCGAGAGCGAAACTACAGTTATGGTTTCTAGACTCAGCCCCTTCCTCTACCTTCCTAAATCAAACAAGAATGAAACCATCTTGCTCAAACGCCTTCCCCAGACCCCGGATCTTCCACTTCCAGAAGACACAAGTTCCCGAATACGGCCAAAGCCTCAGCCTTACAGGAACTCCGGCAACTTTGGGCCGAAAATCTATGAGTCTGCCGGTGAGTGTGCCTTACCCACTACAATGCGTTCTATTTGCTTGGGGCGTCGGGCAGCCGTCAAGGCGGGACGTAGCATGAGGCTATGTTGACTGAAAAGCCTCCACACCGGCCGGATGTCAAACACCCATGAGAAAGTGATATCCTACGTTGTTCTGCGCCGAGGAGTGGCGGAGCAAAATAGTTCAGTTCTTAAGAGCCTCATCGATATCGAACGCTTCACATTGGGCGTTGTACGAGTCTCCATTGACTCAGGCTCTAATTCCAGTTCAGAAACAGGAACGAGATGGTCCGTCATGCCTTATTCTCCCCAAGGCATATTCCGAGTTCACTGCTAGGCACACACTTCTGCCCTCTTTTCTTCAGCTCCACTAAGCCCTCTGATGCGTCTGCTCGAGCAGAGGTGTCTTTTGGGGATCCAGGGCAGGTGGAAAAGAGCACCAGAGGGACATTATTGTGATATCCAAAGATACCTCAGAGAGGATGGTAAAGTGGGCAAACATGCCCACAGAATCAAGAATGGACTTGCAGTGGCCACAAAGGCCAGGGCACCTGTGTGGGAACCACCACATTGCCTGTACTGCTCCGGTAGTAACAGAGTGCAGACTTCAGAATTCTACTTGTTTATCTCACAGAAACCGTTGCCGATCTCGAAGGCATTGATACTACCATACGTTGTGTCCAGCGTCCACCACACCTCGGGCAATTACAATTTACTGCTTACTGATGATGATGAGACTACTAACAACAAAGCGGCCCCGGGTTTTACAAAGCAGCCTAGCGGTATCATCTACCTAATTGCCAGTGCCACTTCTCTTTCCTCGATGGACCCCAGCTCATAACAAACACGAGAGTCAAACTTGGAGCGGAGGCGGGTCACAACACGGTTCATCACTTCATCAGGTTGAGTTGAGTGTTTGATATGGCTTTATTGGCGTTCTCTGTCTGCATAGTAGAGAGAGATGAACCAATATCCGGGATAAAAAGCAACGACAAGCCTAACTCCAGCGTACCAGATTCCCATCTGCCTCTCTGAATGAGCTGGGGAAAGCCACCATCAGAAGAGAGCACTCAGCCTTCCGAATCCCAGAAACCAATTTCGTCATCAAACCATCGTCCTCCACCTCTCCCCGTCCATCAGTCATGAAATTTTTTACATCAAGTTCCATTTCGCAGGCGAACTTCTTCTACCACCCCTTGAGTTGGAACGAAGCCTCAATAAGACGAGGTGATCAGAGCTCCTTGTGAACCTTGCGGTCAGCCTCGTCAGTCTTCTTCTTCGCCGCATCGGATCCCATCCGGAGCTGGTTGGCAACCCAGTCCCAGCCGCCCAGCACGTTCTCCTTGACCTTAGCAAAGAGAGTCTCGGTCGGCGTGGTGGTGCCGTACTTGAAGTACGTGTGCTGGCGGCGGGCCAGGGCCCGGAGCTCATTGACAGTCGAGCCCTGAGGCGCGGGGATGCCATAGCTGTCCAGATAGGACTTCAGCTCACTCTCGCTCCATGTGTCAAAGACCGTAGCCTTAGCGGCGTCGGTGGCGCGGGCGAGATACGAAGTAGCGGAGGCATACGAAGACCCGCCAGCGGAGGAGGCAGAAGCGTAGGCAGCCTGGGCAGCGTCGACAAGCTCGTCGCGAGTGGCGCCAGTCTTCTCAGAAGTCTTCTTGGCGGCGGCGTTACCACTCGAGGCAAGGTAGTTGCGGAGGTTCTCGAGGCTGAGATCGTCCCAGGTCCAGGCGGTCCAACCAGTGGCGGCCTTGTGGGAGTGCTTGCGAACGAGAGCGCGGAGCTCCTCGGTCTTGGATCCCTGAGGAACGGGCTGGAAGGTGTGTTAGCATCAAAAACCCTGCCATTTCGTGGAATGGGATACATACCACACCGCGGGCATCAAGATAGCCCTTCAGGCGGCTGTCAGTCCAGGTGTTCACAGTCTTGTCAAAGGCCGCTTGAGCAGCCTGAGAAGCGGTATCGGTGGCCTTGGCGGCAGCGGAACCGACGTTGGAGGTTGCGGCACCAAAGGCAGAGGCAGCAGTACCCGAGACGGTGTCACCCATAATCTCAGCGCGGTGCTTGCGGACAAGAGCGCGCAGCTGGTTGAGCTTGGTACCCTGGGGCACATGGATGTTGTTCTTGTCGCAGAATTCCTTGAGCTGAGACTCGCCCCACGAGTCAATGAGCTTGTCAGTCAGGGCAGAGTAAGCATCCTGGGCGCTCTTGCGGGAGCTCTCAGCCTGCTCCTGCATGCGCAGATAGGCGAGACGAGAATTGCGGCGAACGGAGGCAATCAACTTGTCGCGCTGTAAAAAGAGTCAGCAGATGGGCGATATATCAAGGGATGAGAGAACATACGGTGGTCGGCTGAGGCGCAGGGAAGCCATGGCTGTCAAGCCACTCCTTCAAGTCGGACTCTGCAGCCAAAGTCAGTAATGAACCATGAGTACCGGAATTGGAAAAAACGTACCAGACCAAGTCTCATACAGCCAGTTACCGGGATATGCAGCCGTCTCTCCGACCTTCTGAGCGATGGTTTCGTAGTTCTCGCGGACCTTCTGGAGGAGAGTGTCGCGCTTGCGAGGCTGGGGGACGGGGATGCCATGACGATCGCAAAACGCCTTCAGCTGGCTGTCGGTCCAGGTGTCCAGAATCCAGTCCTTGACGTTGATCCAAGCATGCTGAGTCTTGTCCTCCGACTCGTACCAAGAGCTCTTCACGCGGTCAATCAGAGAATCACGGGTTTCCTCGGCGGTGTCCTTCGACTCGACACCCTTGTGCTTCAGGTAGCTGGTGAGCTTTGCCGTGTCCCACGAACGGTAGGGCTCAACGACGTTTGAGTCCCAATTCTTCTCCACGAGCTTCTCGAGGTCCTTGCGGTCGGCGGGTGTCGGATAGGGGACGTCGTTGTCGGAAAGCCACCGCTCCAGCTCGGTCTCATGCCACTTGTTGTAAGCTGTAATGTGATGTTAGCATTAAGAGTTGTCGATGAAAGTTTGGAGTGGACGTGCCCGCACGGGAAAACCAAGAGCTGGCGACCGCGGCGTTGGCCACAAGGGCCAACGAGAGGAGCGTTTTAGCAATCCTCATTATGAGCTCTGTTCACTTCACAGACTCGAATCACTTGATCAACGTTATGGCGTGTTGTTGACGAAGCGGCCGGTGGATGTGGTATTGCGCTTTTACAGTTGGGAAGTATTAAATCCAAAGCAGGTCGCGGAATGTAAGGGGGACGGTCCTGGTTTTGTGAGCTGCGGACGGGTGGTGGTGTTGGCTGACGAGCGTTCAGTGGCGGGGTCAAGGACGTCACTGCTTCCCGGGTTGGCCAACGCTGCCGGTTTGTTTGGAACTCCAATACCACATGGAAGCTGCCGTCCACTCAAAAGCAGCCCAGAAGCCCAGGGACAAACCGTCGTGGCTGCCTGCTTCACAAAAGCTGTGGACATGAAGCTCCGGCCACAGTGACGTAATCCATGTGAGCTCCCGGGAAGGAGCTCCCAATCGGCTGGGAGCAACCAAAGGAGTCGCGTCCGCCGCACATCTCCTTGCCATTGGCCATCAGACAGCCACCGTGGAGGGTTACAGCCCGTCGCCGATCACAGCTATACATCATTGTTCGCGACGTGTTGCAGCATGGCATCATGAAAAGAATTTCTGCCAGCAAATGCAGGTTGACGTCATCAACTTTCACATGTAAGAGGGTTAGGGTTACCCAAGAGCCATCCCTTATCAGCTTATCACTTACACGACAAAGAAACAACACCACGACACCACAATCGCAAACATCACCAGTTCATCGCTCAGAATAAATATTGATTCCCTTCAAAATACCGGGTCCTAATAATTCTCCAGAATATGATGTACAGCTTCGCTTTCCTGACCTCCGACTCAAACTCCCACGCCTTTATCACAGGACAAGACGCTGGGGTCCAGACCTCGCCCATATTGCAAACCATCTCTAAAGGTCTCGAGGTCCTGAGCCAAATACTCCAAGCATTTGTAGTTATACTCTTTTGTGTGTTCTTTTGTCATGTTCCCTGATTGATGACCATGGCTCACGCCTACCCTTAGACCAACTCCTGAACGCGGTCACACGGGTCCCAACCTATGATTCCTACTGTTAGATCATCACCACTCAGTAAACAAAGCACAACAGCAACATACCAAACTCGCAAATAATCCCCGCATCCTTGTACTCCCGCATAAGCGCAGTCCTAGCCGACTCAGCCTGGCAGCGGAAACTTCCAAACCGCAGCTCCAGAAGCACACGGTTGCCAGCCGCGTTTGCGCCACAGTAAATGACCTGGTCAAGCTGGTACTCAAACTTGGTGTTAAAGTAGGCGCAGAGATACTCCTCGTTGACCACCTGCTGCGGGCCGCTGACGAGGAGAACCCGAGAGCGGTTGCCGCCGACGTCCGTCTCGGCGGAGCGGATGCGGTTCCAGGAGACTCTGGCCCGGAGCTGAGGGTTGCGAGGCGTCCAGTAGCCTGTGGGGGCAAAGGTGGTGTGGAAGAGCTCTGTGATTGTGGATTAGCTGGTTAGTTGTCCTCAAGGTGGAAGCAAGGAGACAGTAGACTTACCAGCCGCGGCCCTCTCAAAAAAGACCACCTTCGCGGCGCTCAAGACATGGCCGCGCTCAGGAGCAGGCGGGTTGATGTGGGTAGCGTAGACGCGTCCAATGTTCCGGATCCCCGCGAGGAGCTCGTGGGTGTCGAGGTCTGGAGCGAGACCGACGATCCACAGACTGCAGCTTTCCTCTTCGGTGATTGCGGCGGACTGATTCCGCATCACGTCAGGGTCGCCTCTGTAATTGGCAGAAAAGCCCTTGAGCAGAAGGGCTTGAGTCTGCTGCTGAGTCCGGCGGTTGGTGGAGGAGCGGCAGGTCATGGGGTGGTAGAAGGAGAGGCTGCTTTGGCCGTGATTCATGACATTCGCTGCGGAACCGGGGTCGTTGGTGGCGTTGATCTCATTGTGAGTCCAGTCGAGTCCGTTCAGAGTCGGGATACCGCGGGGGGACGGCTCTGAGCCTGGCTGATTGATCAACCAAGGGTGAGGCTGACCAACAGACGCGGCTGGAACGTTGGAGTTTGGGATCTGGTAGCCCCTCTGAGCAGGGTTGTTCCGGATGGTCCCAATTCTAGGGACCCAAGGAAAGGTTGCAGCGATACCTGAGGCAGATGGGACAAGCGGGTATTCCATCCGCGGCTGGTTCAGGCCAAGAGGCTGCGGCGGGTGGGCGGCCACGTTCATGCTGACGATGCGTTGAGGGCGGCCGGCATCGCCAGTTGGTTGGCCGGTGCTGTCAGGATTGATTGAATTAAGCTTGCTGAAACTGTTGTTCTTGCCCTTGTTTGCGAGTCTCAGAGCATCTGTGTCGTTCAGAAAACTCCACAATGATGGACCTTGTTGCGGGTTTTGGATTGGGAGTTGATGGAAAGCTGGAGTGGAAAATGGAGGGATCGGGTTGAGTGTTGGAAAAGTCCAGGTCGCAGCGGGAGATGGTTCCCTCAGTTTTGAATTCTCGACAAAACCACAGCTGGCCGGCCCGGGGCCGGCCAGGCCGGGGGGTTGTGTCTTGGACTTTGTTTCCCCTGTCATCCCAAGTTCGCCGTTGTTCTGAAAGGCAAATGGCCAGCGATTGGCCGCCATTGTCCAGAGCCTCGGTCGAGCTTTTGCCGCAGGTCTGTCAGGACCATAAAGCCGGCCTTGCTCAAAAGGGGGAACAATCCCTTTGTTCACGAACTCGGTCATTCCCGGGCCAACAGCATGCTCGCCCTCGCCAGCAACTTTGGAGGGTGTCTGATCTAGTCCGAGACGAGCCATTTCAGCCAGGCGTTGCCTCTCCATATGAGTCCGCCAGATGTTGCTCTGTCTTGTATCTTCTGAGATTTTTTTGGCATTCTGCAAGTTGAATTCGAATGCCCCCTGGCTGTGAGAAATGCACGAGGGAGTAGTGTCAGGAGTCCAGGGACGCTTGCTATCTGATTCGGTTCCTGCGCGGGGCGTTGAGACTGGTAAGAAGGGACTCGACCAGAGCGTCGTGTCCGGTTTGGAGCCAGAGGACGACGCCATTGCTCACAGAAACAAGGACAGAAGCAGCGGTGGCGCAAACTAAGGTGCCCTGACTAGTGGGATGGTGGAGGTCCTGGCATCGATGTGGGAACAGCAAGATATATAAATCCCCCTCATTGCTAAAATTCGTTTTGCTGCGCAAAGGCGATATTCTAAGACAAAATTCTCATTGACTTTTCCTTGTACTCTACAAACAAGTGGTCTGTGAGGCATCTATGTCCTTTGGCTGCCAGAGCAGGCGATAAACCTAGATTTGCTGACTTGAGATACATGTGGCCAAAAAAAGCTCAGAATAAGTAAAGCTTTTGGTTCTGGGTTAGCAAATCCAGTGAAAAAGAACTGGCCTTTGTACTCTTCTGGTGACCTCCATAACCAGCCAGTTTAGCAGCTCATAAAACTGCCTTTCACCTCTATAACAATCCTCCCGCAAAGGTTATGTAAGTCGGTTGGTGGTGAAAGTAAAACCACTTGTGTGTGTATGTGAGCCACGTTCAAATGCTTAGTTACATGTTGTCTCTAATAGTAGTAGCCAGAGGATAATGGGAGCCTTGGACAATGGATTAAGTTAAACAAGGAATAAGAGCAAAAAGAAACCACTGAACTCTCCGATATCTCTATGCTTTAGTCACATACAAGACTTGTGACGGCCTGGTAGCCTTCTCCCGTGCATAATCCCCAAGAGTGTGCCGTAATATTCTAGTTCTGATTTTCAAAAGCACCATAGCACCGATAGAGCATGAAGACACACGAGGTTGGACCAATGGTTCAAAAAGAGCTTTTAAGACACATATCTGTGTGGTGTCTAGAGCTTAGAAAATGCTTTGGGTTGCTCATAGATCTCAAAAGTCTTTATGATTCTCAAGAAGTGAGTCTTGTGAATAAGTTGTGTATTTTTTGCCCCACAAACTCGGTTTTTCTTCTTCGAGGGCTTCAAACTTAAAATCGCATTCAAACAAATCTGAGTCACAAAAAAGAACTTAATGCCAAACATATCCAGTTTTCTGATGATGGTAACTGACTCTCAAAGACAGCCGGTAAAACCAGATCACCAACCTCCAGACTCTGAATTTTGCCGTTGAAAGCTCATCTTTAGATCTGAAACTCCATATCATCCTGTCATCGCCTCTTTTAAGTTCTCAAACCCTCTCCCAATTCCTCACAGGATCCATACACCCCTCCAAACCATCCACCATCTTCCCCTCCGCCATCCCCTCCTCCACCAACCTCCTCAACACCCTAACCGCCCACCCCTGACAATGCTCCTTCACCTCCCTCCGATTCGGAGCACTCGGCGGCTTTTCCCCCCTGCAAATCTCATCCACCCTCTTCAGCTGCTCCTCGCTCAGATCCTTGCACACAAGCTGCTGCCAGGCAAAGCCATCCGATCTCATCTGATCAACTTCACTAACATGCTCAAAGTGCATAAACTCTGCATCGCCCTTGACCTGCCAGACCTGGCCCGGCCCGGTGCCGTCATCGCGGGTGGGGATATGAGAGAACAGAGACCAGTGCCTGGGCTCCCCTTCGGCTTGATTTTCGGCAATGACCGAGAGCTGGCGGGTTGCGGGTTGGGAGGACTGCTCTGGCTCTGCGGGTGGTTTCGCGACGGTGGTCCAATCGGTGAGGGGCTGGCCGGTGGCGCGGTCGAGTTTGCGGGTTTGGGAGGTACCATCGGAGTATTCAATGTATTCGCGTCCGAGGCGGACGGCGCGGTTGGTGATGGTGAGGGCGGGCGAGGGGTCGGCCATTTGAGCTTGATGTGATGTGGTGGTGGTGCTTTGTTGTCGGGTGCAGTTGGGCTGTTGGAGGGAAGGTGAAGTTGTCTCCCACTGGTTCTTGGTCCAATCAGCCAACCAACAAGGCAACCACCTTGCACAAATGCTGTGCTGCCTGCATGTTGGGTGCATGGAAGTGCCCAATGTATGTACGGATCCGTACATGTACCAATTAAAAAACTGGGAATCCAATCAGAAAATGAGCCTCTTTTGTTCCCGCAGAGCCGCCCCTTATTGATGCCATATTTCGTTTGAAAAAGTTTATCAGGCAGACTCTCGGGCTTGAAGATGACAACAGTGAATTGGTATAAAGAAACAATTGCTAGTTATTAATCAATAAATATATCTAGACCTTTAGAGAATACCAGACCCTGAATGACCTCTTCCCTCCTCGCCCTTCCTCCCTCCGCCGCGCTCCGTGACTCTTCTCCTTTCTCATTCTTTTCCTCAGTTGGCCATATAAACTCCCTTGGGCGACGCTAAAGACTAAAGACTTGAAATCAAATAACAACCTTTAAAACTACTGATCAATATCCGAAAAGCGTACTCAAAGAGAAGATCCTATAATCAGGGGCTGAGAGATTATTTCGGATCGGTAAGATCCGGCGGCATCCGACATGCAGCCACCTTGCCGAAAGACGCATCCGCAACCAGAGCTCCACCCCGGGTCTGTCCCGGAGCAATCCACCTCTATCCCCAGATGGGGCGCACTACGTCTCCCTGGGCCAGACCAATGGCTGTGGAGCTGGAGGATGTCGTTTCCCCGGTGCCCGAGCTAAAACGATGACTCCAACTCAATCCTTTGTCCCCCCAAACCTTCTCCGAGTTTGAGATTCTGGAGTCTCAAATGCCCATGCATTCAACCTGCCTGCTGGGTGAACATGTCGGTCCCACAAGGAGATGCTCCTGAAAAGGCCGACTCACAACCCGACGAGAAAGCGAGGGCTGTTGTTGCTCAACGATTAAGCCTAGAGGACTCGGAGGTAAGCGATATCGCCGAGGTGGTGGTTGAAGATCGGGATCGGACGGACAGCTCAGACCTCCCCTTCTCAAAAGCGCGATGCATCGCCCTCGTGGCGATATTGACCGGCGCCAGTTTCCTCAATGTAAGTCAACATCCTGGACGAGAGTGAACACCGATGAGGCTCAGGGGCTAACAGGAGTTCACAGAGCTTGTCGGGCCAGGCCGTGGTCATCATCCTCCCAACCATCGGCGAACATCTCGACATTCCGGAAGCGCGGCTTCAATGGATCTTGTCCGCCTACTCCCTCACCTTCGGCTGTTTCCTGCTTTTCTGGGGGAGAGTGGGCGACATCTACGGCAAGCGCCTGATCTTCATCGGAGGGTCGGCTTGGTTCGCTGTCACCACACTCGTGAACCCCTTTCTGCCGAACGAGATTGCGTTTGATCTGTTTAGAGGGCTACAGGGACTGGTGAGTTTGGTTACATTACGGCATGGTTCATGAGGGAGGACTGACCACTTGAGCAGGGCGCCGCCGCGAACGTTCCGACAGCGATCGGGATTCTGGGGACCACATTCCCCCCAAGCAAGGCGAAGAACTATGCCTTTAGTTGTTATTGTACGTATCCCTGAAGAAAATTGTGGTCTGAACAATGCTGACTCTTTCCAACAGCCGCTGGTGCTCCGCTAGGTGCAGTGTGTGGAAACCTACTCGGTGGCATCATCGCCGAATACACCTCATGGAAATGGGTGTTCGTCGTGATAGGGCTCGCCGCCCTCGCCGTCAGTGGTGCAGCCCTTTTTATCATCCCGCCATCCAAGCGACCTGTGGCAGAAGAGGGTGCCAGCTCCCATCCAAGAGCGACCATCGACTGGTTAGGCGCGTTCTTGATCACCACCGGGCTTCTTGCGCTCCTCTTCGCCCTAACTGAGGGCAACGTTGTAGGCTGGAGCACGCCATGGATTCCTGTCCTCATCGTCGTCTCGCTCGCACTCGTCACTCTCTTCGTCTTCTGGCAACACCACCTCGAAAAGACCGGCAGGCTCGCGCCCATCATGAAGGTCTCCAACTTCCGCAACAAGCAGTTCAGCGCCGCCATGGCCATCATGGCGCTCTTCTTCAGCAGCTTCATGGGCTTCATGGTCTACGCGACCTACTTCTACCAAGATTACCAAGGCCTTTCCCCCCTGCAGACCACGCTGCGGTTCTTGCCCACCGGCATCGTGGGCTTCTTCACCGCCGTCATCGTTTCCCAACTGCTTTCGCGAATCCCAGCATACGTCATGCTGGCGGTCGGCAACCTCTGCGTGTCCATCTCAGCCCTGCTATTCGCCGTTCCGATCCCTCCAGATACGACATACTGGGCGTGGGCGTTCCCAGCCATGGCAATCTCGGTCTTCGGCGCCGACACAGCATGGCCGTGCCTCATCCTATTCACAAGCCGCTCGCTGCCACAATCGGATCAAGCCCTCGGGGGCGCTCTTGTTAACTCGATGGGGCAGATTGGTCGTGCGATTGGCTTGGCTGTGGCGACGGCGATTCAGACGGCTGTGATGGCGAGGGAACGGGAGGTTCGTGTTCAAGACGTGGGGTCGGTGGAGGAGTGGGATGAGGCGTCGTTGCTTGGGCTTCGGGCGGCCGAGTGGTGGCATGTTGCTCTTGGGATATGCTCGCTTTGCGTCGTTTTGCTCGCGTTCCGGGGGTCGGGGATTATTGGGAAGGCGGAGGCGCCGAAGGTTGAGGAGTCTGCGCAGTCGGATAGCAGCCGAGATCCGGAGGCTGGAAAGGCTTGAGCGGCAACCGGTATTCTTGGATCCGGCGAGATTTTTGGGGCAGAGTATCGGGGAGTTACTAAAGCGGAGATGGTGGATGTATTCGTAATTAGCATTGATTTTTCTTGTGGATGTGGGAAAAGGAGTTCCTAAATTGAAAGAACTTTGTTTGTTTGGGGGAAAAAGCCACGAGCAGAAGGTCAACAAGAACAGTCGTACACAACATCGGCAAAACCAATGGTCTGATCTTCAGTGAGTCCAGTCTTGTTGTGTCCACTATCTTCAGACTTGTCCCTTTTGGCATCCATCCGCGAATCCTCCACCTCGCCTCACACGGCTCCAAAGTCTTCGGTCTTCCACTGCCCAGCGTCCCATGCCATACCTCCTATTTCGGTTCCCATGCCGATTCTTCCATATCACTTCCCAAGCTCAGTGACGCCTCTGAGAACCATCCGGAAATTCCCAACCTCCCGCGTGTTGTTCTTCAGGACCAAGTGCTTAAGCTGCTTTTGGACTCGACTCTTGCCACGCCCCGTGCCCGGAGGGTCTCGAGGTCAAAACCCATGGCCCCGTAGTCAGCTTGAACCGTGAACGTTTTCATGACTCCTTCGTATGTATCCTCCCCGCTATCCAGCTTCTCTTTGAACGTCTGGGCCATTTCCGGCGTCCACCACTTAATTCCCGCAAAAGCCAGCGGCTGGAGGATCTTGTCATCGACGGAAACACCCATCTCTTGCAGTCGAGAAACCAGATAGTTGAGCCTGTGAAGGTAGGCCCAGCCACTGCCGTATCTCTCCTGGTTAATTGACAACAACTCCTGCAGGAATGCAGACGCCCGCTGAGCGGAAAGTCGCTTCATTGCTTTGTCGATGGCTTCCCACAGACGATGGGGCTCCGAGCTGCAGTCGGGTCCCCCGTCCTTCTTGACTTCGTCGATGACTGGACCGATGGAGTGGCGGAGGGACAAGTACGCAGCCAGCTTGCGAAAGTAGAAACGCGCCTTTTCCTCGAATTCGTCCTCCAGTTCGCGAAGTCCCGCCGGGTTCAGAAACCTCTCGAGGCCGAAATTCTCGAGGTGGATTCTGACCTTCGCCTCCCAGTCGTGGAAATTATCTGGACCGCGCAGCTCCGGGATCTCCAGGACTCCCGACAGGCACTCTCGCATCTTGACGGACACAACACGGGCCATGGTGATCAATCGTCTCTGAGGGATGGATGTTGGGTCTCAGTGTTGTCGACCAAGAAAATGAAGTCTAACACCACCGTTGATTAGCTTCTGCAAACCAAAGTAGGCAAAAAGTTGAGTATTTTTCAACAGCGCAAAGGCAATCGAGTGTAATCTCGTCCTAACCTCTGATCGCGATGATTTCTTGGGGTGGCGCTGTGCCTGTCTAGGCTCGGGGTGCGAGCAGAAATTGAGGAAACCTGGGCGAGGTTGGAAGGGACTCGTCGGGGCAGAGAGAAACATAGAGATGCCATCTTTGTATGCTATTTTGCTCTCGGCTTTGTTTCAAACCCTGTCGAATTTTCACCCCGATGAGTACGAAAATGGAACCGGGAAGGAAGGAAGTTCAAGGAAACCTGAAGAAACCGGGCACTTGAGAAATTCATTAGCTTCAGCATCAATGTTGAAGCATCAACATCCTCGGTTTCTGGTTCCAAATTCAAAGGAAAGAATCACCAATGACATGAGAAAGCACAAATGTTGGAGGGCAACTTGTAGGGAAAAATCATTTGTCAAGTTTGAAATAGACAAGAGGTTGATCTCTCCGATGAGCGGTCACTTTCAACCACCGGCCCCAACATCCATTGCAACCAGAGCCTGTCTTGAAAGAGAGTAACCCCAAAAAGACCATATCTACGAAACCATTGACCCCTAACGCCAGAGCATGTTGATGTGTTTGTTGAAAATCATGCAGCAGTCCTCATTGTGCGAAGCTCAGGCAACTTAAGCAACTCGTACCGCCCCTCCGCCATAAGACGCTGGGTTGTGATGCGGTCAGGGTAGTTCCGCATGAACATGTTGGTAAAGTGGGTGCCGTAGTGAATGCCCTCGACATTATGGGCGAGGTCAGATGTCAGGTCACCACAACCGCCCTCAAGCGGCTTGAGGACAGCTTGGAAACTGGGCTCATGGAAGTATGCAATGGAGAAGCGCTCTCGTGTGTTGAGTCCAACCTTGTGCGGAGTTGCGGTGAGGTAGTTGCGGGTGAGGTACTGCATCATGTCCCCTGAGACAAGTTAGATTGGGTCTTACAAGGCGATCCAGGATCATGGACACTGCAGGATCCATATTGTTTCACAGCATGTACTGCTTACCAAGAATAACAGTGTGAGCGCCGTCAAGAGGAGGAACATACACCCAGCCGTCATCATCCTCTCTCAAGCCGGCGGCGCTCTTCTCCCAGTTGGCATACTGTTCCTCTTGATGCGGCCTGCGAATAAAGAGAGCTGGCATTCAACAAGTTAGTCTCACAATTGCCATGATAACCCAAGGGTGTGAGCGTGTGTGCTTACCTCCAACGTCGTCCTGGGCAGCGATGACAAGCAAACCATAATCCGTGTGAGAGCCAATGCCCCTGCCATCCTTTCCTTTCCCGTTGGTAGCATTTCTCGCGGGAAATCTAACAACACCAGTCAACATCCCAATCGCTCATAAAATCAGGAGCATTTTATCACCAGACATACCTCAACACCCTCATATGATGCCACCCATCCCTGGTGTACCTCCTCAACTTTCCCTCCTCCACCCCCAACCCCATCTCCACCAACCCCAACAACCTCTCCCCCTCCTCCCCCAAACTCTCCGCGTATCTCCCCACCACCCTCTTCATCTCCCCATCCTCCGGCCACGGACACGGCCCATGACACGGCCAACCCTTCTTCACCCTCTCATCCCCCAACCCTAAATCCTTCGTAACCGTAAAAATCTCGGAGTAATCCGCAATCCCATCCGTCATCTCCTCGCCCGAGGCAATGTACCCCGCATAGCTGCGCTCGTTGACACAGGCTGCTTTCTCGGAGTGCGGGCGGGCGAAGAAGACGCGACTAGCGTCTTGGGCTTCGCGCCACATGGTGTGCTGGGCGGGGGACATGGCAATTTGGATGATGCCGTCGCGACGCCAGGCGGAGATGAGGGCACGGGCGAGGGGGAGGTCGGTGGAGGAGGGGTTGGCGGGGATGGTGAAGGTTGGGAGGGAAGCGGTGGAGGCTTTGAAGCCTGGGGGCATTGTGTTGTGGCGGGGAGGTGGGGTGGTCGTGATGGGGAATAGGTCGGGGTTGAGCTTGGGGGAGTGGGTGGTCGTGCTGCCGGATGCGAGGGTGCTCATGGCGAGCCTGCCTTCTGCGAGGCCTCGGCCGAGAGGCGAGACGGTGCGGAGGAGACGGTTCATGGTCGCGTGTTCTGGAAGCTTATAAGTTCTAGAAGGTCTCAGAGGGCGAGACAGTGTTGAGGATGGTGTAACCAGTGAAGGTTGATATGGGAAGTAGGGTTGTCTTTAAGGAACGAACTGGAACACAAAGAGCTCGGAGGATTTTGTGAGCCTTTTATTTTTGGTGCTTCTGACAGTTGCTCGGTCTTACTGGAAAGAAACCAAGATGACCTGCTTTCTCCCCTCTTCTGCCCAAGAGCTCGCAACTTCCCGGTAGTACTCGATATGCATTAGCCTCATGCCCTTCAGATCGAGAGAACTGCCCGGCTCCTTCCAGGTTTCTCTTTCTTTCACTCATGCTGGGAGTCGTCCTCTGGGACCAACACAAACCCAATAATAACGCCATGTTTGTCTCAAACCGGCAGCAGCTAACAACGTCAAGGTAGTAGTGGACTGCGTGTGACTCTGTCTCGTGGCCACCTGTCTTGGGCAGTACTGCAGTGTCTGCAGAGTGACACATCCAACTTGGCTGCTTTAGGAGACTCTGCTTGCCCACAGCATCTACCGGTAGTAGTTACGAGATAACAAATCATACCTCTCGTCTCCCACAACAGAGATGGATGATAGATCCCCAACAGATGTTCTGTGACAATCTCGTCTGCTTCTGACGCAAGACACAACCCAAACAAGGTGGTCAAGCCCAAAACTGCACATCTCTGCCCCGAATCAGGGGTTGCTTGGAGAGGAGATCGGGCTCCTAATGCCAGTTCCCGGGATCAATGGCGCGTTGCGGCGCTGTACATACCAAGATCTGATGACCGCCCGTCAGAGCGGAAGGAGCAATGAAAACCCGGTAGCATCAGATTGGCGAACGGAGAGCTGCCGCTTGTGACGTCTTGGGGATGGTCCCTGCAGCAGCGCTTCCTTTGAGTCTCGCCCCCTCTGTGGCGCATGCAGCCATCCGAAACCATTGGCCACTTGGTTCCTCTTGGCTGGTGAGGACCGTGAGGGGGCGTGTTGGAGGGCATATTTCCGATGAGAATCCAGTTGAGTGGTAGCTCGGCATTTCCCGGTGAACCTTGAGAGAAGAGCAATGGTCGTCCAGCTTTCTTGGCTAAAGGATTGGGGGTGTCACACAGAAACAGCGGCATGTCATTGTAACTGGCCTAGTGATAACCATTGACGGTGGAAGTCAAATCAGGGGTATGAGGTACGTTGGGTTGCTGATTGGTGCCCGTGTTGGGAGATTCAGGTGTCTAGGCGGCAATGCATTAAGGGTGTGCCTCGATGGCTTCCTTCTGACCTAAAGCCGTGGAACAGAGGCTTTCTCTGTCCATCACTAGCTTGTCATTACCTCAGACCGCCATATTCGTGGTGGTATTGGGCTTGAAAGCTCTGGTCAAGTTCGGGATGAGGATGGTGACCCAGCGCGCCATATGATCTGCCCTATGGCTAGAAAACTTGACTGTCAAAACCCAAAAGGCATGTACGCCCCGGATTACCAACGCTTGCACAACTGAATCCTAAATTTATGATGCCCCAGATAATAAGGCAAGCGGCCGTGGTTCAGGCCTTCTCCGCGGGCCGGTTCCCTGCAGAGTAATGTCCTGCAGGGTATACGATGTGTGCCATATCCTATCATCATATGTTGTGGAACTCCCGCTGCTGAAAGCCGTTCCCAAAGACATGGGAATGTAGGTCAAGGGTGCTCTCCGAGTTGGTGTTACCGTCCAAGGATTGGAGCGAAAGATCGACGTCAAGGTGGCTGGGATGGTGGTGGGAGATCGTGGATGGCAATGGTGCATGTTGAGGGGTCGTCGTTGGTTTTGGATGTGTAAGAGATCGTGGTGTTTGACCTGACGTTAACGATTTCTACAATTTTCGTGGTGACAAAATTTCGGTTACGCGGAATGTGCTTGGGGGAGAGTCAAGTGGATGGTGTGGAAGCAGGTCAGGTTGTTTTCGGGGCCAGTTACGGCGGCAGCGCCGGGACCGGGGCCGAGGGCGGCAATGCTGGACCCACTTGATCCGGAACCTCCGTCGATGGGGGCCGCTGTGTGTGTTGGCTTCCCTGCGGGTTCCTGGGTTTGTGATGGCTTCTGCTCATTGAGTGGTAGGGATAGGCAACTCGGTATGATACCCGGAATGACAGAACGGAGGAAGAGATCTGGCCATAATGCCTCCTCCAGGTGCAAGTGCCTGATGCAGCGATGCTGACCCGAGAATATTGAACACTTCAAAATTCAGGGGGTTGAGGTTGCAGCCACTGCCAAGTACCGTAGGTATGGCGTTGGAGGGGACCGTGTCTCCCGAGCTACAGCCGCAAGTCAGAGTGTTTGGGTGCCGCAGACAGAAGAGACCGGGCCCAACACGGTGGGACTCGGGATGGCGCGAAGTTGCCCAGCTGCAAAGAGCCCGATGTCTCAAGCAAGGCACAATGCGTTCGGAAGAAAACCCATGTCGGGCAGCTTTCCATTAATGGCACACCTCACCCCGCCCGTCTCCACCAGATTTTCCCTGGATGTGGGGCCGCACGGCTTCAGGTTCTCCACTGTGGCTTTGGAAACAACCAGCCTCAGCCTCGAGGACACACAAGCAGACCGTGTTAAGAGGGTTGAGAGAGGCTGTCATTGACGGAAAAGCGGTTCTATAAAGAGCCCAGGTGCTCGTTCAGATCTGGCCCTTTTTTGACGATCTTCTCCGACACCCTGGCGGCCTCTCTCTCAACGTCACCCTTGTGTCAACCAGAGAGGAACAGCGCGAACGTGGAACTTGTGTGTCTTGGCATCCAGTGAAAGCGGGTTGCTGAGCCACACCATGACAGCACTGCCTGCCTCGCGGCAACATGACTTTCCCTCGGATGGCAAGAGTGCGCTGGAGCGGTTGAATCAGAATTATCGATCAACAAGTCACAGCCACATGGCCACTTTGGGTCCGATGGACGCATATATATTTCCCGTGTGCCGGCCTGCGGGTGCGCGCGGCCTGGTAGTTGAACCAACACTTTTTGCGCACACAAAGACTGCCCCTCCCCCACCTTCCCGGTAGCGCCGAGCAACTTTAGCAACTGGGAGCTGCCTTCAAGTTCTCAGCCCGATCATCCGACTCCCGTCTTCCCAAGAGCAAACCATCAAGGGATTTTGCATCGCAAAAATCGTGGGTTTCCGCCATGTCGTACCAAGGGTATCCGCCATATGGCCGTAGGTGACGTCCTGTCTCCCATCGTATCGAGTTTTCGAGGTTGACCAAATCAGAGCCCCCTCCCCAGCAAGGGGGCTACTACCAGCAACAGCCGCCTCCTCCCCAGGGCCAGCAGTACGGCGCGCCCCCTCCCCAAGGCCAATATTATCCGCCGCCCCAACAACAGGGAGCCTACGGCGCTCCGCCCCCGCCCGCTTCACCTTACGGAGCTCCGGCCCAGCAACCGTATGGCGCGCCGTCTCCCCAACCGCCCTATGGCGCTCCGCCGCCCCAGCAGCCGTACGGTGCCCCTCCCCCCCAGGGCCAATACTACCCGCCGCCCCAGCAGCAGGGAGCCTACGGCGCGCCGCCACTACCTCCCCCGCAGCAGCCGTATCAGCAGCAGCCGTACGGTGCGCAGCCAGGCTACGGCCAGCCGCCCCCGCAGCAACCTTATGGGCAGCAGCCACCCTACGGCCAACCACCGCCTCAGCAGTACCCGCCGTACGCGCAACAGTTTCCCCCGACCCCGCCTTCCCCCGGATACGGTCCTCCGCAGATTATCGCTTTTAATGGCGATGCGGACGCGCATGGCCTAAGGTCGGCGATGAAGGGCTTCGGCACGGATGAGAGGGCTCTGATCCGCATCCTGGCCACCAAGGACCCCCTCCAGACCCAGGTCATCCGCGACGCCTACACGCGCATCCACAGGCGCAATCTGGTGGCAGACATCGAGAGCGAAACCAGCGGCTGGTTCGAGGCTGGTCTGGTGGCTCTCGTCCGCGGCCCCCTTCTCAACGACGTTTACCTCCTCCGCCAGGCTATGGACGGCATCGGCACCAAGGAGAAGGCGCTCAACGACGTGCTGCTTGGTCGGACCAACGCGGACATGAACGCCATCAAGGGCGAGTACCAGCGCGTCTTCCGCCGGCGGTTGGAGGACGATGTGCGGGGTGACTTGAGCATGAAGACCGAGAGGCACTTCATGATTGTGCTCGGGGCGCAGCGGGCCGAGGAGTCGGCGCCCGTCGCGAAGCCGGATATTGACCGGGACGTCAACGATTTGTACAATGCGACTGAGGGCAAGGTCGGCACCGACGAGATGAAGGTGTGCAGCATCCTTAGCACGAGAAACGATAGCCAGCTCCGCGCCATCGCGTACGAGTATAAGCAGAAGTATGCTCGGAACTTGGAGGACGTCATTCGCAAGGTAAGCTACCATCAAGATGCCACGACCGGAGCAGACGTCCTAACAAAATTGCAGGAATTCTCGGGCCACATGGAGGACGCCCTCCTCTACCAGCTCCGCAACGGCGTGGACAAGTACATGCATCATGCTACGCTTCTCGAAGATGCCATGGCAGGTGCGGGGACCAAGGATTATCTCCTGGTCAGTCGCGTTGTCCGCTTCCGTATGTATTCCCATCCCCCCAGCTTTGCTCTGCAGCTCGGGTTATTAACAGCCTTGACCAGACTGGGACCGCCAGCACATGGCCAACGTCCGCGGCGCGTACGAGAACAAGTACCGCCGCAACCTGGCGAGCAGGATCAAGGGCGAGACGAGCGGGGATTATGAGCGGTTGATGCTTGCGTGCATTGGTGAGCGCGTCTAGGTACCAACTTTGGTCCTAAATATGGCGGTTTGATGGAGGGTTTTGAGGTCTCGGGACCGCTGGGGGTCTCTTGTCAGTTTATGGCGTTTGGTTTTTTGTTACCCTCGGTTTGTTGCTTTTAGGCCAAGTATAGCCTTGTTGTTCTTGCTTGGAGGCAGATGATAATGATGAAAAGTCAATGGCAAGGCTTCTTCTTGAGTGATCCGTAAGTGCAACAAACCGTCGCCGAATGATAGGATATCTCCCCGCTCGTTCCTCATGTCTCCCGCGAGGGACTTTGTGCTCTCAAGCCCTCGGCGCATCATCACCACACAGTCTCATGCTAAGACACAGCATGATGTCCCCGCCCCAGATGTAGCGGAGATATAAAAAATAATAATTACAGTCTCAAGATACACACAAGGCGAATGCCCCCATGAAGAAAAATTTCTCTGGCGAAAATCTTTCTTCAACAGTGCTGCCTTATGCATGATGCCGATGTCTTCTCTTATCAGGAAAATGGTCAAAAAATAAGCAGCTGCACGCCAAGCATCGCTAGCGTCGCCAGGCAGGCGGAAAGGGCAAGTGGGCCATCTAAAAGTTTGGACGGTGGAGCAAGAGAGGTTGAGAAAAACATTGCTGAGCGAGAGTTATATCACATATGGCCTTTGGATTGGCTGAGACTTAGCTGGCAGGGGTCAATTAGGAATTTTTTAATTTCGTCAAATAAGAGCTGGCCTCCCGGTTAACCGAGAAAAAGTCTGTGGAGGATATCCATAACGCCGCGACTTCGTACTTTCGTTGCTTTGACTTTCTTACAGCGAGAGTCCCATCCCGCGAGTCTCGTATCTGAGCTTCTTTTCGTCTTCCCTACCAAACCACTTGTTTTGCCGGCGGGTTTTCTCTGAGGCCCAAGTTGCCCAGCACTCGCCGGCTACCATTGTCTTCGCTAGGATCGTCCCTTGACTGTTGAGACCGCAGTCCCTGACCGCGATTGGGTCCGCATTGACGGGGTGAGACGTGCATCTTGGAATTGTCATATGAAGGCGCATTTTGGGCGGTACGAGCCAGCAACACGGGTCGACGAGCCCATTGACACAATGGGAGGGGCGGCGCAGACCGAGACAAAGGAGCAGACGGCGCTCATGACGGCGGCAGCAGCAGCTCTTTCTGCCGCACAGCAGCAGACTGTCTCATCAGATACCGAGCAGCAGCAGGAGCAGCAATCAGCAACATGGCAAAAGCCCACGACGACTACCACCCCTCCGGGGCCCAGCTCGGCCGTGAATGACACCGCGGCACCAGCGACCAAATCAGTGAGCCCGCGGCCCCCGAGTCCACCATCGACTCATCAAGGGCAGCCTCAGTCGCACCCAGAGTCCCGGTCTCACACGCCAGCAGCAGCTACGGCAACAACGGACGAGAAACCTTCGACGCCGCTGCCGGAACCGGATTCTGTGGTTGCCCAAAGCCAGGCAAGGGATGAATCGCGCTTGGGAGATCCAATGGTCATCGATTCGGACGAACCGCAGCAGGGAGAATCGACAACAAAGGAGACCGCTGGAACGGGGCCTGGAACCGGGGCTGCGACCAGGATCGACAGCAGAGTCGAGTCCCCACAGCTCCCGCCCCAAGACACGGGCCCCACGCCGAACCCATCAGACCTGCGGCGGCTGCCCACACCACAATCCTCAGCTTTCCAGCACCCACCTGCACACTCACAGCCGCAGCCGCAACCGCCACTGCACCACGCGCAACCGACCCCGTACCCGCCGCCGCAACATCCTCCCGGTCACCAACATCCACCGCCTGTGCTGGCTCCGGCCGCGTCTCCGTACCCGCCGCCGCTTCCGCATCACCATTCGCACCCTCTCCCGCACCACTCTTCGGAGCAGGGCCATTCTCATCCGCATCCCCAGCCACCACACCATTTTCCCCAGCAGCCGGTCCCACAGACGCGGTCGCAAATTCCTCAGACCTATCATCATCAGCATCATCAACAACAACCGCAACCTGCTCCCCAGCATTACTACTACCAAAATCATCATCAACAACAACAACACCAACAACCACCGCCACCGCCACCGCCGCCACCGCCGCCTGCGCCAACCGCTCCCCCTTTGCACCACCACCAGCAGTACCATTCTTATCCTCACGCTCACCCTCATCAGCCTCCGCCCCAACCCCAACCCCAAGCCGTGCTGCTATCTCAAGCGGCGCCGCCGCCACCGCCGCCTCACCATCGCGCGTTGCTCACGAAGCCCATGATCATGGACCCGCCTGCCGCGCGCAAGGCCGCGTCGCAGCAGGCCCAGCGCAACGCCTCGGGCTTCCCGTCGCCGACCATGGATCATGCGTCTATCAACCCCAAGTTCGTCGACGACTGCACGCGCATGAACTTCGCCGTCCAGCAGAGCCTGCCCGAGGCTGTGAGACGGATTGTGCGTGATCATTGGGAGAAGTGTCTGTTGGGGTCGGAATTTCATCAGGCTTTTACTGTGAGTTGGTTTAAATCTTTGTGAGGGTGTTGATGTTGGGGTTGGAGTTGTGGTCTGTGGTTCTTTTCTTCTTCTTTTCACCTGAACGTGTGAGACGCGTATGAACGCGTCAAGCTCTTGATGGATTTCTCACTGCCCTGAAACTCCACTCTTTCGTTCTCAACCTCACTATACCAACCTAACGTTTGCTCACTTCCTTCAAAACCTTCCTCTCATTTCTTTTCCTTCCCAATTCTGAAAGGGTTTCTTCCATCCCATTGCTCTTTCCCATCATGAGAGAGTCACCTTACTTTCTTCCGGTGTCACCACCGCTGACTCCATCTCAGCTTAATGCCGCCATCCACCACGCCGTCCCTACCATCACACAACGCGCCGTCCGGGATTTTGGCTACAAGTTGGTTACCGATTCCAAACACGAGCTCGCCGCCCATTTCACCACCGAGCTGCTTGACGAGGTCGCCGACGTCCTTATCGCCAAAGCCAGCGACAACTTCCTTGACAAGTGCCTCGAAAAGCGCCTGCTGACCATCGAGGCGAAACCGCTCATCAACGCGCTCGCGAAGGCTGAGCGCCTGGGGTACGAGCCGGGCGATATCGTCCAGGACGATCAACACGAGCGTGTTATCCCGCAGGAGGCCTACCCGGGCGCCAATGGCCCTCCGCCCCAGGCGGCTGCTCCCGCTCCGGCTCCAACGGCCACTCCCGCACACCCTCCACCAGCTACGCACCCTCTTCAGTGTTTGAAGTGTTTCCGGACCTTTGGGCATAATTCGGCATACGACTATGTAAGTCCCCCTACGATATCCGTAAACCTGCAGTCCTAACCCTGTTCAGCATACACGATACAACGTCTGCCAAATACCTGCTCCCACGTCCAAGGGCTTCGTACATTCGTGTGTGCATTGCGGGCAGGGTGCCATCAGCCTGGAGGACCTTCAAGCCGTACGTCAAAGGACTAACATGTCAGCAACCCAAGCTAACAGAAAACTAGCACACGGATAGCAGGCTCTGCGGCCACTACCCTGAGACCAAAATACCAGGCCGGCCTCTCTCGTCCCTCCCATCCCAACCGCAAAATCCAGCAACCTCCACCCCCCTTCCCCCCCCCGCCGCCCAAACCCCAGCCCCCAACGGCCTCCCCTCCGGGTCCCACGCCCAATCCACCCCCCTCCACACCAGCATCGCCACCCGCAAATCCGCCGCCGCCAGCACCCCGGACTCCACCGCCTCCCCCGCGTCCAACCCCTACGCCCACCTCACCCCCGAGCAACTGGACGCCATGCACGAGGACCTGCGGCTCGCCGAGGAAAAGTATGCCCCGCGCTTCAAGGAGGCCGAGCTGATCCCCGACGAGAACGCGCGGCGCGCCAGGCTCGAGGGCCTGCGCAATTCGTTTGGGACGAAACAGTCGATGGTGCGGAAGAAATATGGTGTGAGGTTGAGGGAGAGGAGGACCAAGGCGGAGATTCAGGCGGAGAGGGAACGGATGGGGTTGATGAAGGCTGAGAAGGAGAGGAGGGGGGGGCAGGTGCTGCAGCAGACTCCGGTGGGTGGGAGTAGTGGTGATTTGACGGGGAGGGGGAGCGGGTGGACGGCTGCTAACGTTGCGAGCACCACCACCCCGCGCCCGGGATCGAGCGGGGAGCATGATGCCAAGCGTCGGCGGGTGGACGATACAGGCGGCTTCCAGACGGGTTACAGACCCCTCTCGCACGACGACACGCCCTCCCGCAAAGCCCCGGGCTCCTCCCAAGTCCCTCCACCATCAAACCCCGTCAAGGTCTTCCAGCGCGGCCTCACTCGCGTGGAGATCCATGAACCCGCCACCAACACCAACAGCATCACCACCAACGGAAACGACAGTGGTCGTGTCTCCCCGGCAAGCGGCAGCACGATGAATGGCGCCGGGGCTAACAGCCGCCGCAGTAGTCCCCAGGAGAGGATGCCGGCGGTGGTGGCGGTGGATGATGACGAGTCGTCGTCGGATGACGATGATGAGGATATTCCGAGCACGTTGCCGACGCATGTGAGGAGGAGTTTGGCTGGGGGCGCGGGGGCGGGGGGAGGTGGTGGGGGGTTGGGGATGTTGCAGACTTAGGGGGCAGGAGTGGTGGTGGTGGTGGTGGTGGTGGTGGGGGAGAGGGAGGGAGTTGGGGGGGAGGGGGAAGTGGGTGGAGGAGAGAGCAGTCGTGTATACCCCTGTTGTACTAAACCCACGCATGCATTCCCAGCGTTTCTCGGGTTTCGTTTCATTTATTTCTTTCCTCTCGGGCTACGGAAAGGTTTAGATTCCCCTTGTTCGTTTCATTTTCTTTGCTATCTCTCTACATATACCCCTGCCTCTTGGTTTGGGGCCATCTTTCTTCAGTCATCAGTCAGAGACTATTGCAGGGGCAGATCTCTGACCATTCTTCGGTATTTTCGGTATTTGGAGGCTCAGTCCTATCGTCAAGTTACCCGTTGGGGCGGAGATGGAGGGGACCAGGCCGGGATATTTTCGAAATTCGAGATACCAGGTAGATAAAGCAAGCTTCAAATTTTAATTTGACCAATATGACAATGTATTGCAAGCTGATCGAAGTTGCTGGTACGCAAGAGATGTGATTCTGTTCTGACCAGCATCCCAGCGATCGACACTATCACCTCTCGGCTGAGACCCATTCAGCCCCTTTCGTCATTTAGTTACACAACGTCGAAGGTTCACATGTTGTGCTGCTTCAATAATACATTGTCTCCCGGACACTTTGTATATACGTACCCTATCCTACAATACATCCCATTCATATCCCAGCGCTTCCGTATGCCATCAGAACTCAAGACCAGAAATAGAAACTACCGCAGAAACGCTCATGTCTCTGGACAACAGACAGGAACAGACAAGATGATGCCAAACCAGACCCAACAACTCCCTCGCTAAAATGGAAAAAAATGACAACTAACAGAGTAAAACCGAACAAATCCCTCCATTCATGTACCCCTTCCATTCCTACCATCCCTCCCCCCCTAACCAGTAACCCTCCTAACCCACAACGTCGTCGCCTCCCACTCCCCCTCCCTATCAAGCCTCTTATACGCCCTATGCAGCTTCAGCCCCAGCTCATACTCCTCCCTCTGCACATCCGCCAGCTCCGCCCTCAACGCCTCGACCTTCTGCTTCTCCACCTCCCGCTTGCGCTTCACCTCGGCGCTGTTCATCAGCTTGTCGGTCGGCATCAGCTCCGTCATCTGCGCGATCGACCGGTTGATGTTGATGCGCCGGTTGGCGAGCGAGCGCAGTTGCGCGTTGAGGAGGCCGACTCGGTCTTGGGCTTGGTCCGCGGATTGTTCCGGGGGGGGTGGGGGGAGGGATTTGTTGATGTCGAGTTCCGAGGGGGTGATGCTTGCGCGGGAGGAGGGGCGGTCGGGTTGGGGTTGGTGGTGGGGGTGGGGGTGGGTGAGGCCTTGGGCGCGGGCGACGGCGGGGTGGATCGCGGGGTGCATTGTTGCGGGAGGGGTTGGGGAGTTGGACGCGGCGCGCGGGTCGGTGGCGAAGGGGGAGGTCATGAATTGGTCGACGGGGGAGGTGACAGGGCTATGGTCGGAGGGTGCTGGGTAGAGTTGCGGCTGGAAGCGTTGCTGGTACTCGGCGGGGACTGAGGGCACTGGGGGTTGGTTCTCGTCGTCCTCGCGCGCGGTGTCGGCGTGGCTGGTCGCGTACGTGGTGACGCTGAAGCGGGATGGCGGGGGGACGTAGGGCTCCTCGGGAACCGCAGCTGGGCGGGAATGCTCGGTGACTGGCAGCGGCGAGGCCTGCAGTCCGTCCTGGGAGTAGACTGACGACACAGACACTTGATGCTGGTGGTTCGTGAGTAGGATTGGCGGCTTCCGGCGGATCACGTTTCCCAGCTCAGGGGAATCGGCGTTGATATTCGGACTGGGAAGCGCATGGAGGCCACCACCGTGCTGGTCGCGAGCAAGCTCTCTAGCTGCAACCGTTGGCGCATCTGCTGGTGAGTCTTGGGGGAAAGGAGAGTTCGCGTATCGCTGGGCTGTTTGGGCTGGCGTCTGTGCGGCAGCCGGGGGCTGCTGTGAGGTGGGCAGAATTCGTCTGAAGGCCTCTCGTGGCCCAGACCATGTTGGTGTTTCAGATGACGGAGGGCTGATGGGCGGAGTCTGGCCGCGCCGGGTGGTCCCGTCTGGGGAATTGTTCGAGCTGGTCCCAACACCGGGCGCCAGTTTCCTCCTCGCACTCTTCTCCGGAATCTTCAACGGCGGCACCGCGCGCGTGTCGTGCACCGGATCCACGATGGCGGTCCGGCCGCTTGCACCCCGCCAGCCCGGGCGCGATGACGTGAAGGCGCCGGCGGCGGGGTCTGTGCTACCATCCCTCGCCGCGGCGGCCTTCTTTGCTATCCTGCGCACTCTGTCACCGAACGACGGAGGCGCTACTGTTGGGCTGTTCTGTGGTGACGACCACACATGCGTTGTCATACCCAGGCCGTGCCCATAGTCAGGGGGGTTGGCTTGCAACGGGTGGCCCTGGGCACTCCTTGTCGGCTCGGCGGCGGGTGGATCCCAGCGGGAAGCTTCCCGGGCTGGTGGGTTCCGGGGCTGTTGCGGCGCCGGGGCGGGCTGGTTCAGGCGCGGTCCCCGGGCCGCACCATCCGATGGTCTCCTCTGCTCTCGGCGCACTGGGGGAATGTTGGTCTGGGCACGGTTTTGCGGAGGGCCTTGTGTCGGCTGGCGCCGTTCCTGGTTGTAGGTATATGCATCCGGTCGGCCATATTGCATCTGCAGGTGGTCGGTATGTGGGATGCCATGACGCTGGCGGGGGTCTTGCGGCCCGTCATCTTCGTCTATCGGGGAGACATCGCCCGGGAGGTAGCGATCGGCGGCAGCGTCAGGCTCCGGGGAGCTGGGCGGCGAGATGTCGTCGGCCCCGCCATACCGATAGCCGTACCTGGTCGCCACCTTTGCGGTGTGTTTCTTGACTCTCGGGGCTGAGTTTTGCGAGTAGGCAGACGAGGGCGCGCGGAAATTGGCGGTGCGGACGGTGATGCGGTTCGGTTTGCGGCGACGATGTTCTGGGATGGAGGGTGCCGTCTCGCTAGAAATCGAGGTGGACGGTGTCAGCAGCTACTCAGAGCAGACGTGGCTGTCATCTGCTTGATTGCACAAAACAGAAATGCCGTCAGTGGAAGACGTGTCGAACAAAACAAGAGCCGCGTGTGTCGATCTGGAAGCTGGAATGTTCACAAGTTTCCAAGGTTCCTGACTTCGAGCTGCCCTGCCCTCTTTCAGGTCCCATCTGAACTTCCAGGTTCCAGGGGTTCCTTCCAGGTCAGAGGGAGGGGTGCAGGGCAATCGCGCCAGGCTTGCCCAAAGAGGCAAGCGGCAGCCCACTGAGGCACAGCCCAGAACCCAGCCGTTGGGCGCTGTGGCAGCTTGGCTTTTAGAACCCCACACCAGGCAGTCCTGTGTGGAGCAAATTTGAGATTGGACGAACACCTTTCCATCTCATCGAAATTCCATCTGAAGTTCTGACAAAACAACATCCAAGAGACGACAACGACAAAATTGAACACTCACTATCGACCCTCGAAAAGGCCTCGTGATGGGCGCGGGGGGGCAGACCCGACCTCGATGGAATAGCTGTATCCGTACCCCTTTGCCGCGATCAGGCCGTAGTTCAGTCCCAGGCCAACACGCATCCCGTCGTCGTCGAGAGGGTGGCTGCCGCCGAACTGTCTCTTCTGGGAAACCATATTGTTGTGGGGCGCGACCTTGATCCGGTGATGAAGCATGGCGAGACACAACCTGGAAGGCTAGTGTTATGAATTCCTTCGAGAAGCTGACGGTCGTCTGGGGTGCTGCTCGGTCTTCAGGACCTTTTGAGTCCTCCTCCCCTTCCTGGACACACCGAGATTGTCGAGGCACAAGATGGGTACCGAGGGTTGGATCGTCGTGATGGTGATTTGGCCAAGTCAGGGGTGTCTAGGATGGTGGGCTGGCGATCTCCGACAACAAGACTGCAACGCAAATCTCGTGATATTTCACAGATGGGGTGTGGTTGATTGCTGCTCAGATGCGGGCTGCTGCAGGTACAGGCCGCAGATCGAAGGGGAGCTGATCCGGTATCAACAGGCTCTTTTCTGGTCTGATGGAGGGCATCAACCCCTTATCATCTCGCGAGACGATGTCCCACGGGCAACAACGTCTTGTTCAGCGTTCTCGACCGCCTGCTCGAGAAGCAATCTATATGATTCAGATTATTGGGCTGCGGCCGTCTGAGATGGCCTCTCCACGTGGAAGACACGGTCAGGGAGGCAGGACTGGAGATCAGCCGACAGGCCGAGGATGGCCCCGTTATTGTTCTCCTTGTTTTCACCTCGAATGCGAACACGCCACCCAATCGCCGGTGTCCAGTCTCGCGGTGCAGAAAGCGGTGGTCGTGTAAGTGAACTTCAGACGCGGCGCCGAGCGTGGCGCACTGACGGTATCCCGCTGGATTCGTTGGCCCTCGTCGCTTTATGATCCGGATCCTGGTCTGAAGGGGACGCAGGGCCTCGAAGGTTCGGTTCGGGTCGACTCAGAGTTATAGGCCCGACTCATGAGAGCGGCTTCCAAACATCGTATGTCTTTCCCGTTATTTGTTACCGCTCGACCGCACAGCAAGTGTTGTTGGCTCGTTGCACACCAACTCCTCGTGTGTAGTTATTTGCCATGCGCCGCCGCGGTGGCACAGCATCCAAACATGGCTGCTCTTCTCCGAGCATTAATTGGGATACAGAATGGCGGGAACTGCAGCCGTGCCTCGGGTGACAACAGCAGATCTCGCAGCCCGTGGTCCCAAACATTCAGATGCTTCCGTTGCCGTGTTGGCGGAGGTTGCGAAATTCCGACATCCAGCCATCCCAGCTTTTTCAGGAGGTTGAACCTGAACTCCTCGGCTCCTTGGGCGCTGCAGTTGCGATCGTCGTCCCCTAGACACCCCCATGTTGTTTCAGATATTGATTGTGCATGTGCGGCTGTTGTGTCGTGGTATTTTTGGAAGATTTGAGGGGCCGAACTTGTGTTTCAAGTCAGCCTGGGAAAACAGCATCTGATTGCTGCTGGTCCCGTGGGAAAATGGAAGCCTCCATCTTGCCAAGAACTGCCTTTATCGACCCACTTGCTCAACCCGACCCTTGTCCAACGGGCAAAAACCCAAACCACCGTTCCAAACAATGCTCCTGTCAGGGACCTTTGTCCTTTTTTTTTTTTTTTTTTTTTACTTTCAAAGAGAATTTTTGATATCAATGTTGTCAATATAAGAAACCTCAAAAGATATATAGATCGACAAGTTCTCCCGGAGGATTTTAGTTCCAGGTTCTTGTGGACATGGCCAAGTGCCCCCACATCTCGAGAGGAGCCGAGCCTGGGGTTCTGGAAACAAACCGTAGACCCTAACCCTTATTCAACATCTTCAACCACCAACATCAAAGATTTAGACAACATGCCAGAGACAAGTTTGAGCACGGGATGGGACAATTCGTCAAACCCACACCGAAAGTATATTTTATATCAACTTTTACTTTTCGGTATGGTGCTTGTTTGCACTAAAACGGACAAACCAGCCAAAAGCCAACTTGAACGAACGAGGACATCATCATCAGCCTCTCGACCTCCCCAACACGTTTGCGGCTGCGCACCGGTTCGAGGAAGAACAAACAGAGTTTCAATGTTCTGACAACCCTGCTGCACTCCTGCGCTAAAAACCTTGGACTCCCCTAAATTAAGCAGCCACTCCTCGCATCTCGAAGCACTGCCTCAGTGGGCCGAGCCAGTGATGTTGGGGGCAACAAGCGTCAGGAACTCTTCCAAATCCTGGAAGAACAGTTTAGGTTGCTCCTGTTCCGCAAAGTGGCCGCCTGCACCAAGTCAGCATCCCGCTCAATCCTCCTGGGTGCCCCCACCACACAACAGCATACCTTATCGTGAGCCTTGTAGAGCACCAGGTTCGGGAACAGATGCTCAGCCCAAGCGCGAGGAAACGCCGAGATTTCAGTGTGGAAGGACGAGTGCCCAAATGGCTGGTCAGGGACAGCGGGAGAACTGGGATCCCGCCCCCAACAATGCCCATGAGCTTCCTGTACGCCCACATGCCGCGCCCGAACGATTCTGTGAACCAGTAGAAGGACGTAATGGATAGGATGGTGTTGAGCGAGATGAGGAAGCGGTTGTCGCTCCATTCGACAAATTTCTCGCTCATTCTGGTGACTGTGAGTCCTCACTCAATGGTAATCCAGTTCGGGTATGACAACTTACCAAGCCGGCATCGCCAGCGGGTTCGTCGAAAGAACCAACGAGATAGTTGACGGCCGTGTGCCATGCTCGTTGCCGTACGCCCTTCCCTTCTCATCCCACTGAACCGCCCTGGCAAGCTGCACTTGCTCAGCTGGCGTGATAGGCAGCCTGGCAAAGGCAGCGGTCTGCTCACCAGTCATGAAATACATATTCACTGCTCCCATCAGCATCACACCCCCACCCTCACCCACCAACTAATTCCAGTTCAACTCACAATGAAACGCCCTACACTCCTCAAAAACTCCACACATCACCTGCGCCAAAAACGCCCCAACATCCCCTCCCTGCACCACGTACCCCCCACCCCCCTTCCCACCCCCGCATCAACCCATCCACCGCCCCCGCCGCCCTCTCCAACTCCCTCCTCATCTCCCCCTCTCGTCTCGACAGCCCTTAGTCAGGGATACTTGGCACAACCACATGCCACGGCAGCGTCCGCGGCTTGTACTTCTTGGTCAGCAGTTCCAACACCCCCGCGAATTCGAACCACGCCCCTGGCCAGCCGTGAAGCAGCACCAATGGGATGGCGTCCCGACGGTGGGAGAAGAGCGCTGCGAAGTTTAGATCAAAAGTTTCCCGCTCTTCATGTGGTGAGGAAGAGGAGGAACGGGGGAGAGGGTGACGTTGAGGCGGAATTGGGGAGGAGTTGAGGTGGCGTTTTGTGGCGCGCCAGGAGAAATTGGGGGAGGTCCAGTGGTCTTGGGCGTGGGCGAGCCAGGAGGGGGAGATGCCAAAGGAGGTGGTTTTGTGTGGGGTGGAGGTGTGGGTGGTGTAGTAGGAGGGGGGGCCGATGTTGGCGGTGCGGACGAGGTTGGTGAGGTGAGCTTGGGACTGGCGGGGGATGGAGAAAGTGTAGGGGGTGGCGAAGGGGAGGAGGGACATTTTGGGTGAGTTTGGGGCTGGGTGAGGGGCTCTCGGGGACTGTGGTTGTACCGAAAGGGACCTACGCTGGCCGAAGAGACGATGGTGAGAGCAGCACGAAGAAGGTGATGGATGAGCTTATGGCTGTGCTATCTCCTTATATCCCACAGACCGGCTTTCCTATTGCCGTTGATGGCTTATCGGTTGGAACAAATGTTGCCCATCTCAGTGGTGTGATGGCACTGCACATATTGGAAGATATAAGGAGGAGTACCATTGGCGGGGCTGACTCGAATAGAGTTGGTGGCATCAACCGGGGCGACTGAAGGGTAATATGTAAGTATTTACAGGTACCTACGCTATCGAAGGGATCGGGTGCCGGGGTGGTTCATGATGTTGAACTCCATCAATGGACTCGATCTTGCTACCGTAAATAATGTACGCCAGCGTCATGGTCATGGAGGGCCGGATTTACTGCCGATAGGGATGACAGGACGGGCCGAGTCTAATGCACTCCGGTTTACCGAAGATCTAGTGAGGGAGGCTTGTAAGAACCAATGCCAATGGGTGGAATGGTTGCCGACCCAGTCGACCTTCGAAGCCACAATCTTTGAAGGAGTCTGCGCTGTTAGGCAAACATATCTGAACCAGCGAATGTCATTCAAGAGTGTGAGCCTCCTGTGGACAATCTCGACTAGTATCACTTGAATTGGCTTAAACCTCAGCAAAGTGTCGAATCTAGCGTGCCGTAGTCCAAGACATGCAGACTCATCACATAATCACTTATCAGGCTAACCTGTTGCACGGGTAAACAGCAACATCAGCAAGCAAGTCAGCTACGAGTTACAGTGCGGGATGCGAACTGAGATGAGAGAGCCGGAGACCCTAGCTTCTCGTCACCGTCCACGGCCGGGGTTCCGCCTGATTACCTGTACATTCTGGCACTGAAGAGCGGGAATATCAACGGCAAAGGTTACAAGCAGAACTTGGCCCCGAGCTTGATTGCCGATACTTGTCCACTCAGGTCATGTAGTTTTCTCTCTCTCTGTCCTCTCCCCGGTTTGGCCCTGTCCCTATTCTCTTTCATTTTTCTCCTCTCCATCTCCATTATACACTGTCATCACTTGATCCGCTAACGCCGTGTTTAACTGTGGTGCCTTTTACTCCCGAAAGCTCAAATATTGGCAGCAAGGAACTCCTTTGAACGGATGATTTCGGAATCCATGGCCATCGTTGAGTTAAAACGATTACTTGACTTAAGAGAGCAAAGTCCGATACGCTGTTCCCAGAGTCACGTACGTATCTTCAATTGACAAGACCGATACCTCCCATGACCGTGATTGCAACGGATGAAGGGTCGGTGTGGCAATAGCCGGAGCCAACAGCAATTGCGGACAGGCAGGGGCGCAAAGCAACTTGAAATATGGGTTAAGACATCTCGAATGCTGAACGCCCTTGAGACGAAAAATTATGAGATGTTTTTAATATTATAGTATACAAAGTAGATCTCAACAGTGCCGCCAACGCCATGCTTCTATGGTATCATCAAGACAACACCTCTAACACCCCAACTAGCTCCCTCCAGCTACATTCTCTCCTCCTGTACCTGTACCGGGTACCCATCTGGCTTATTAGCCTGCACCCTCCCCTTACTCGCCACGGAGCTACTCGCAGCATGCCTACTCCTCGTCCTCCTCTCCCCCCACTCCTTCTCCTCCTGCGTCGCCGACTCAACCACCACGGTCGTAACCAAATCCAACTGAATCGCCAACCCCCCCTCCGGCGCCCCCGCCATACTAACCCCACTCACCGACCCCGCCCGTCCCTTATCCCCCCCACCTCCTATTCCTCCTCCCCCTCCCCCAAACCCAAGCCTCCTCCACCCCATCCTCCTCTTCACCCACCCTCCCATCCTCCTCCCCTCCTCCTCATCCCCCTTCCCCACAACCTCACCCCCAATCCCCACCCCCTGCTGCAGTTGCATCCCACCCCCAACCCCCCCCCCTCTACCCAAACCATATTCCCATACCTCCTCCCCGGCGGCGTGCGCATAAAAGCAAACGTATCCAACCCATTCTCCTCGGCATCTACCTCCGCCCCAAACAGCAACCTTCTTCGCGTCATGCCCCACAGCAGCACGTCCAGCCACCCGTTGCTAGTGATCAGCACGCCCGCGACGCAGAAATACGCGATGGAGACATCGGCGCCGGCCATGTGCGCCACGCGGCCGAGGGCGAGGGGGGCCGTGCAGATGAGGTAGATGAGCGGGTAGAGGAGGAAGGCTTTGTGGTGGCCGCCGTGGCGGTGGTGGGGGTCGATGAGGGGGGGGTGGGAGGGGGTGTTTGGGGAGGGGGGTGGTTTGGAGATGGAGAGGGAGGGGGTGAGAGTGCCGGCGTCGTCGGAGGGGGATTCGGAGGCGGCGGGGTTGTGGATGTTGGTGCTGGAGTTGGTGGCGGTGGGGTTGGGGTTGGAGGAGGTGGCGGCGGCTTCGCGGCGGCGGAGGCTGAGCCAGATGAGGGTGTAGAGGATGGTGGTGATGGCGAAGGCGAGGAAGATCCAGATGTAGTGCAGGATGAGGCGGTATCTTTCGTAGCGGACGTTGATCCAGCACTGAAATGTAAGTTAGAGAGGGGATGACTGAATATGGAGAAGGGAAAAGACATACCCATGCTGCTGCCCGCACATAGAACCCCCCAGCATCCCTACCGTCGCTTGTGATGGCAAGCCCGAGGACAGCTGTGAGATAGTTGAAGACCCAGAGGCCGACAACCGTGGTATAAACAGCCCATTGCGGGGGTTTGTAATTCCACACAACGGCGAGGTAAGTATGCATGGCGATGGCAGTAATGAACAAGCTCGACGCCAAGTCGCCTGTCGAGATGAGCCAGCCTTGAGCCCAGCACGCCGGAGTCCGCACTGTGATCCTGTTGCGTGAGATCCAGACCCCGTTGAGCAAGAAAGCGAGTGCCTGATGGCTGTCGGCCAGGAGGAGGTTGACGATCAACACCAGAAACTGGTTAGGGTAGTGTTTCTCGGTCTGGCCTGCGGACGAGTGATGCTTGTGGTCTGCGATCATGCGCTCTGTGAGACCCAAGGAGTGGTCAACCTGAGGGATGGCGGGACTCTGAGTGGTAGCCTTGCGGGCGTGCCGCCGAATCATGATGTGCCATCGTACAAGCTTGAAACCGAGATAGAGAAGGACGGCGGTCGAAGACGCAAACGACACACCGGCGAAGACGGCCACTGCTATAAGTCCTTGGCGGTGGGTGACGGGGAGGGGGTTGAGGTCGTCGCTGACAGGGTCCAAGCCTATATAACTGTAGCTGTGTCCCATGTTGGCGGCCAGGGGAACAGCTCAGAGATCTCCTGCTCCCTTCATTCCCACGAAGCGGCGGCCGAGGGATGTAAGTATTAGGGAATGGACGGTCCAGTTCAGATCGGGGCAACACAGACAGGCGGGATGTCACCCAAGATCAGCCCGATCGATAGGATCCGATCCTGTGAGATCCTAGGATGGAGCCAAGTGGAGGAGCTACTTTAGCTCATGCACGCGAAAACAGGCCCCCTCGTTCCACGCCTCAGGGCCGCAGACAACCAGGTGCTTGGAGAAACTATCGGCATCAAGCCTTGTGCTTCGCGAGACCCTGCATCGCGGGGCGGCGAGCTTGCTGCAGTCAAACACCGGCCGCTCCGAGCGGAGGAAACTGGCGATCCACGCCAAACTACCGCGCAGATCTCCTTTGCCCTTCGATGTTTGCCTCTACTCTACACAGTTAAGGCCGTGAGCAAGACAGTGATAGAGGCTGCCATTTCCAGAGCTCCATCTGCCCCTCTCCTCCGGAGGAAGGGAGGCCAGACCGAGGGTCAAGAAGGTTGGTTTGGGTTCAGATTAAAGTTGGTCTCGTGTTAGCTGGCCCAAAGTGGCTTGGCACTTTCACAAGCGCATGGGCGACTGTGTCTTTCAGCCAACCGGTCAGGAGTTGCCTCCGTTCATGTTCCTAAAACCTCGTGGCCTGCAGAACTTGACGGGGACGGATTCAGGGGTACGGTCCGGCCGGTCTGGTCCAGACTCGCTGGTGCTGATCCTTCAGCTAGCCTCAGATTGCACTCGGGGGGGCTGAAGATCGAGCATCTCCGCTCACGGCAGCGAATAGCCGGTTCTTCTGAGAGCGCATCTCGAGACTGAAGCGCTTGTTGCAAGCCACTGCCCCAGCGCAACCGCCAAGGTGGGAAACCATGTGGCATGCGAGATGGTTCCAAAGACCGGGTCGAGGCGTTGCGGGCCGAGCAGTCAAGAGACTTGGCGAACCCGATCTTCCAGCAGGCTGGGGAAGCAGTGGGCACGATGCTTGGTATGGAGTGTATTCCGGATAACGTTACAATCGCCCGTTCTTGTGGAGTGCGGCTGGGAACTTCGAGACAGCTGGAGGGAAGCTTGTTCGAAGGAAAAGTTTGAAATTTGGCGGCTCCAGAAGTCTCGCTTGTGCTCGCTTGTTGCGATTGCTGGCTCCGCACAAGCGGCAGGATCCGGAGACTGTGCACTGCTGTCCACGTCCCTCTCCAAACAGAGTTTGGAATCAGACCACCTGACCGTTTTCAGCGAAGAGCTCAGGGTTCTTGGTGCTGAACCTTGTGTGATGAGGTTGCAAGGTGCTTTTGGTGGCTTGCGGTGGCGTCGTTCGCCTCCAGGTTCCCGTTCCTTGGGAGCATGGATGGTGGATCGAAAGTGAGGTGGGTCCGATGTGGAAAAAGCAACAAAAATCCCGGGGAAAGAGCCTGGGCCTGGCCATTGCTCAAGGACACTGTGGAAACTATCACGTGGACTTTCACGTGGCTTGCGGACCTGCTTCGGCCAATGAACCCGAGGGCAGATGGTGCAATCCGCGCTAACCAAGAAAAGCATGGCGTCGAGATTGTTCCTCACGGCCTCGACGACGTCCGTCGTTTCCTTCTTTCTCAGCTTCTCTCACACCCTTCTTGAAGCTATTTCTGCCTCCTCGAAGCTGTTTTGCGACCAGGAATCATCAGGCCTTTTTTTTTCTTTTTGTTGCGGCCAAAATGCGGCTATTGGAGTGGAATCCGAAACATTTCGTGCCAGAGCGCACCATTTCCGTTTTGGGAAGGCTCACCAGATCGAGATGCCTTTGGCGATGTCGACAACAAGACCGAGTCTGTCTCAACGATTTTGCAACGGAAAGTGGACATTTCTTATTCAATCTGTTATCTACTGGTATTCTTTTGATTCAAAACACAAATCATCGCTCAACCCCTCAAACCCCATCTCGCTAGCTTCAAGCAAACCAAAAACTCCTTGTCATCACACATCATCCCTCTCAACTTCACAACTTCTTGCCATACGCGGAGTAGTATCCGCAGTTCTTGATATGGCTCTTCTTCCCCGTCTCAGCATTGAAAATGTGGCAGCCTCCTTTGGCCACGTTGGGCGGAGTGTACAGGTGGAGGGACACAGCGAAGTCGCTGCCCTGGTTGGACACGCGGTGGACGCCCAGCTCGTCCGCCATGTATGCCACCTCGTTTTCCTTGTATACTTTCTCTGAGATCACACGCATCGGCTTCTCTTCGTCTCCCTTAGGGAAGGCATATCTCGTTTCTGTCAGATCGCCGTGGAGGATCTTCATCAGGCAGTGGGCATTGCCGTGGTCGTGGATCGGGCTGCCCTTGCCAGGGGACCAGACGAGGACAAGCTGTTTTCGTCAGTCAGGGGCAAAGTAAACAAAACAAACTGGCATTGCCAGGGTTTACTTCAACCTACCAGGTTGCTCTTCCCGTTCCCTTCGTCGACAAGGTTCCTCGTGTACGCTCGGCTCTCATCGCCCATGGCGAACTTGGACCACTCGCGCGCTTCAGACGCATAGTCACGCATCAGCTGGCTGAGTTGGTCGACGTCCACGTCGTCTGATGTGAGGCCAGAGGAAGGGCCAAGGGCGTCCTTGAGGGCTTGGACGAGGTTATCGAACTGGTTGGTGCAGGTATTTGCACAGCGACTGCACGCCAACTGTCCATTCGACAGAGTCGAAGCAAAACTCGAGACGATACCAACCGCCATGTTGTTGGTGAGACGCTACGGTCGAAGCAACGATACGAGGACTGGTCGCTTGGTGTTGGGTGCCTTCCGATGACGATGGCTGGCGGGGCGACGATCACGGTCACTCAGCCGACGGATGCCGAAGACGAGGTTATGGATGCTCTGGTCGCAGTGGCGAGGGATGATCGTCCAGTTGGATGATTGAATACAGCTTCGATTGAGAGCAGGAGGCTGTGGGTTGGGATGAAGCAATAAGGACAGGTGGAAATGGCGGTGTCAGAAAAGGGGGCTTCGAAGCTGGAACTGGGCGCTGTGCAAACCCGGGGTGCACAGCGCTACCGGCGCCGGGCCGGTTGACACCGATCTCGGTGGGTCACCTGGACACAGCAGCCATGTGACCTAAGCGTCGGCTCTGAGTGGTGAAAGCCAAAACAACAGGCGCAATGCGGGGATCATCTTGAATAATGGAAACTGCCATCGCAGTGTTGTCAACTGGCAGAGCTGCACCTGCCCGGCTGGAAACGGGTATGTTTGGGATTGCGGGGAGACGAGCGGGTGTTGTACAACCGACGGGAGTAATGCGAGATCTCAATCAATTTTCCTTGAGAATCGCCCGAGCTTTGTCAGTATGACACCTCGTCGAGTTTCCTATGTAAAGGTTTCGAAATCGAGATAAAGCTATTGTAAGGGCTGTTGAGCCTCATTTGGACGCTCGGATCAAAACTTGACTTATGATTGCGACCCATCCCATTGCATCAGTACAACTTGGCCTCGGCGTGACACGTGTCCTGCATTCCTTCACAAACACCAGTCATGCTCCCCTGGCACACTCGACAAACGTTGGGTTGACTTCGAGGATGATTTTAGTAAAGGGCATTCACCTCCTTGTAATCCTCGTCCATGACAGGTCATGTCTACTTCCGGAGATTCAATGCGCCACTCCCGTACATCTTAGCAGTCCCGGAGAGGTTGCATACTTAGAGTACCGAGAGTACAAGGAAGCGCAAACCGCCACCCCCCCCCCCCCCCTTTCCCCCAAAAAAATAAAATAACAGACAAACCAAGGTTCTCACCTCCTCCTCTCCAACTCCACCCCCCCATCCTCATCCCCCCCATCCCCCTCCTCCTCCGTCCCATCCAATATCCCCCCCGCACCACCCCCCGTCCTCCTTTCCACCCCATCCGCCACCCCCCCTCTACTCCCCTCAAACGAATCCCTCAGCCTTATCCTCCCCCCACTCACCCTCCCCACCGTATCCGACACCCACCCCGCCGCAGCCTTTATCACCCCCCACACCCTCTCCTGCCCTTCCTCCTCCGCCCTCCTCCTCCGCTGCGCATAACTCTCCTCAACCCCACCCCCAATCCCATCCCCACCACCCACACCCCCACGGCCACCCCCCTGCTGAGAGTGACTCCGCAAGTGGCCATGCTGCCCCAAATCCTGCTCCGCCGCCTCCGCCTTAAACTGATACTTCAGACAATCCTTCACCGTGACAAGCCCTGCCAGCCGCCCACGATGCTCAATGAGAATCACGCGCGGGCCGATTTTCCGGAAGAGCTCCATGACTGTCTCGAGGGGCAGGCGGGGGTGGGCGGTGAGCGGGGTGGTGTCGATGTAAGGAGTGAAGTCGATTGTGGTGGAGGTGGAGGTTGCGTAATCGGGGGCGTTGGGGTGGGGGGGTGAGGTGGAGGTGGAGGGGGTGGTGGGGTTGTGGTTAAAGGGGGGTGTGATGGTGGTGGTGGTGTTGAAAAAGACGCATCTTGCCAGCGGGCTGAGGGCGCGTTCGCGCTTGGCGCGGTCGACGGCGTAGCGCAGCTCTGTGCGGCCGATGTAGCCGAGGAGGATCTTGGAGGATTCGTCCTCGACGATGGGGAAGCCTTGGTAGGCGTCGTTGGTGAGGAGGCGCTCGACGGCCTTGAGGGTCATGCCGTCGGCGGGGATGGAGATGACATCCGGGATCATGGCGGCCGAGACAGGCACGCCGAAGTTGTGCTCTTCCTTGTGGTCGAGGTACGGGAAGCCGCTGAACCAGATCATGCGGTCTGCGATGCCGCCCTTGCCGAAGAGCTCGCTGACGGCTTTTGTAACGCCGACGACGATCATGGTCGGGAGGATGTAGGTGAGTGCGCCGGTCAATTCGAACATGATGACGACGACGGAGATGGTGATGTGCATGATACCGCTCAGAGCTGCTGCGGCACCGAGGAATGCGTATGTGCCAGGAGTGATGCAGGGGACGTCCGGTTGGCAAGAGGAGAAGAACACACTGTTCGGGTGCGCCTCCTGAATGGCTTGAACAATAATTCCAACTGTCCGCCCGAATGATGCGCCGATGGCCATTGAGGGCACAAAGATACCGGCTGGGACTTTGCAGCCGTATGAGATGATGACGAAAAAGATGCGAAGGATGGTGGCCAGGATCAAGGAGACAACGTTCCCAAAGCGACGGTTGTGGTCGCACAATCCATGATAGTCTTCGGCGCCCTCGCATTCGCGGAAAAGGATTTTCATGCTCTCCGTCATGTCGATCCTCAGAAAAGCGTTGGGATAGCAGACGATGGCGGTAGCAAGGGCGAGCAAGGTAGCCTCGAGAACGGCGTATTGAGAGAGGTACTTCTTTCGGAACGCCTGCGCCTTCAGGTTCCATTTCATGACGAAGGCGCCATACAGACCGCCGAACACGCCGATGATGATGTAGAACAGGACCTCAAAGAAGTGCCATGACCGGTCGTACTTGACCTGGAACATGACCAACTGCCCGGTCCTGAAGGGGTTCATGGCAGCAAGTACTGCGGTAGCAACCAGGGCACAGAAGTAGCTGCGCCAGAGGGTCTTCAGGGGAAAGTAGCTCGACATTTCTTCCAGCGAAAAAAGGACGCCACCTATCGGGCTGCCAAAAGCAACAGCCACACCTGCAGCAGCGCAAGCACTGAGGACCTCGCGAGTTTTAGACGCGTTCCTTCGGTACTTGGCAAAGAGCCTCGAGATGACGTTGCCGGTACACACGGCGTAGTGGACGCTCGGCCCCTCTTTTCCCACAGAAAGACCGGATCCGATGGCAAGAGGGAGGGCGATGGACTTGATGATGAGTGTCCAGAGGCCGAGGAAGCCTTTCATGACGAAGCCGGCGATAATGCATTTGATCTCAGAAATACCCGAGCCTGCAGCGTAGGGAGCGTACGACTTGACGAGAGAAGCGGCTGTGAAGGCGAAGAAGATCTGAAGCAAGGTCAGCCCCTGAGTCTGCTCAGAAAGAGAGTCCCAATACGAACCGCAAATATGATGTATATGAAGTAGTTTATGGGCTCCAGTCCCGTCCACCGGTGCCAGTCAGCACAACCTAGCCAGAGTCAGCGCTCACAGTCACCCCAAGTGCAAGCCAGTCGCACCCACCATTGTCCTCGCCCCAGCAACAGAAGTCCTCGTTGAGGTAAAAGTGTGAAGTGCAGTAGCCGAGCTTGATGTCGGCGAGCCATTCGGTGATGATGTTGAGAAAAGCAGCGTTCAGGCCAATGGCCGCTCCAATGATGGTCACGACGATCCAGCCCTGGGCCGCGTCGTAAGCTTCTCGTATCCTTGCCCTCCAGTCGTACTGGGCAGAGCCGTAGAGGCCGGCCTGCCGTTTCCTCCGCGCCTTTCTGCGCAACTGCTCCCGCGCAGCATCCTGGACCCAGTCTTGGCCCGTATTAGTGGTTTGGTTCGAATACTCGGGAATGCAAAAAGCTGCGGTCGAGAGACAAGGGGCTCATACCGATGGTGGTGAAGTCCTGAGATAGAGTGTTGTTAGTCGCAGGAGTGGGAGACCCAGAGAGAAAAGAGACAAACCTCGTAGCGCTTGATCTTAGCAATCTCCTCCTCTATTTGGTGTTGCACCGCGATTCCTCCCCCATCCTGGGCCTCGCCGCGCTCGGCGATGGACACGGCTGAGGACAGCCGCGAGCTGACCGACGGGCGTCGCACCGCCTGCGAGGTTATTGAGAGGGACGTCGTGCGCGATTGGGAATTCATGGCGCCCTCTGGCTGCCTTTCGGGGTCGTCTATCGGCGCGGCATTGGCGGGAGTCTTGGGGTCGAAAACGATGGGGTGTTGACCCAGGATCAATGTCCATGTTCAACTCGAGTCCAACCCGGAGCCGAGCTGCAAGGCTGACGTCGCCTGGCTCACAGCGGGACAGGCCCCGGACAAGCCCCAGACAAGCCCCAGGACCGTCTGGAAGCTTGGCTCTGTCGCTGTCTTGGCGGATGCTGGGGTTCGGTGCAGAGCGGACAGGGGTCCATTGGCCTCAAGATCTGTCGCGTCTCACGCGTCCACTTAAATGGCACTCTCACTTTCCTCCCTCAGACAACTCCAGCGACTGAACCAACAACAGGACTTTAAACTTGTGCTGAGTCTTTCAAACCAGTGACTATTTGATGGCCCTTTTTTACAGTGAATGATTACTGATCTTCTAACAAAGGTGTCAAGAATTGATAACGAGACCTCATCACCATTCCCTTCACACCTCTAAGGGAACATCTCAACCTCAACGAGTCTCCGTGATTCCCATCAACGAGCCTTAACCTCGAGTCTTGCCACCGGCTCATCAAAAATGCCTTACAACACCACAGCCATCCCTCCTAGGAAGGAGGTAACGGGCCAGACTCAGCTCCCCCGTTAGTTCCACCCCTTTCTTCACCTCAACCCTCACTGACCCTTCACAGTGACGAGAGTCAAAAAGATTATCGCCGTCGACCCAGACATCACCGTGTGCTCTAACAATGCGGCTTTCGTCATCACCCTTGCGACAGCAAGTTACCCTCACCATTTCACCACCATCTGAGCCCCCTCACTGACCGCTTCCCCAGGAGATGTTCGTCCAGTACCTCACCGAGAAGGCCCAGGACATGACCAAGCTGGAGCGCAAAGTGCGCCGGAATCTTCAGTACAAGGACTTCGGTAAGCAATCCATTCTAATTTCGGACCCTTCAAGATCCCTTGATGCCCCTTACTAACACCCCCAGCCAACGCCGTAACCCACCACGACAACCTCGAATTCCTTGAGGACATCATCCCCAAGACGACCTCTTACAAGGAGGTCAAGGCCCGCGCAGCGGCGGCACGCACCCGCGTTACCGGCGCCGGCGCCAAGTCGGGCGCAGCCGCGGCCGCCGACGACGACAGGCCGACAGAGGGCATGATGCCCAACGGCAAGAAATCTAAGCCCACCCCGAACGGCAGCGGCGCGGCGACGACGACAAATGGCTTCTCGCGGGTGAGAATATTATCGTCCGATGCCATCGACCCGAACGACCAGCTGGAGATGGAGATGAGGCAAGCAGAGGGGAATGATGGGGATGTGGACATGACGGGCTAGACGCCCATGTGGGGTGGGTTCAAGCGGGTGGGACTCATATGGCCGGATGCGCTTGATCCCAAGGACCAGTTTTACAGGAAGATGAGGGACACAAATGGGCATTTGGGGTGGATGGAGATGATGGTTCAGATGCCGGTGTAGGTATTTTCCTCGCTTTATGGTAGTGATCGCGCCCAGTCTTTTGCCAATGTACATCATACAACAACGCCGAAATGGTCTAGGCCCCGTCCCGTAAACTCACAAATCTTGCAGTAACAGTCAAACATTCCTTGCAGTTCTTCTACCCAGGCTTCACTCCTCCATCTCGTCCCCGACCATGATCCCGGGCGGCAGCCGCCCCTCGTTGAGCGCCTTCTCCAGCCTGATGATCTCCTCCAGGCTGTCCGCCTTCTTGATCATCTCCTGCAGCTTCTTGCGCTCCTTGTCTGTGAGCTTCAGCCGTGACAGCTTGGACGCCTGGCCGCCGGCGGCAGGCGCGCCAACGTCGAATGTCTTGGTTTTGATGCCCATTATCTGCAAACCCGTATCAGCACGACCGACCTCGGTGAGAGTATAGCAAGAGGAAGAACCCACCTGCGAAGCCAACTCAGTCGGCTCCTCCACCGAGCCAAACAGCTCCTTCGCCTTGTTCCGCTCAGCATCCTTGACCTTCTGGTAGTCGAGAAACCGGACGGTGGGACACCGCCAAAGGACCCAGTAGCGATAGTTCTAGAAACCCGTTCATCAGCACTCCCACTCGCTTGCCTCTCAAACATCCACCATAAAGAATAAACCCACCTCCTTCTTCGTAACCGGATTATCCACCAGCACCAGGTGCGTCAGCCCGGCGAACTTCCCCAGCACATCCAGGTCCGCCAGCTCCCCGAGGCTGTTCCCGGCCAGGACGAGGTTGCGCAGGTTCGGTATGGCAGTGGGCAGAGTGCTCTGGATGGCCGCGATGCGGTTGCGCGCGAGCAGCAGCGTGCGGATGCGCGGTGACAGGGGGAAGTTGCCGAGGACTTGCACGTCGTTGTCGGTTAGGTCTATCGCGTCGAGGGGCTGTTGTTCCTTTCCATTAGCCACCACGTTCAAAGCAAAGATGGGGGGGAGGAGAGGAGAGCGGGAGTACGTACCCCGGCAACACCAAGATTCTCAATGGCGGGTATTCTGTGTCCTGTATGCGGCGCAACACCGAAGAGATAAACTCGTTGATAAACCCGTCTAATTTGTTTTTTTGTTTTGCAACACACACACACACACACACACACGCAACAACTCTCGCGGCGCGATGTGTGTGTGTGTGGCAAGGCAAAGATCAATGTGTGCAGTATCTGCTCTTTTCAAACGCACCTCGGAGGTCCAGCTCCCGCTCCTTGAGCGGGTTGAGGTAGGAGAGGGAGTTGGTGATGAGGTCTGCCGTGAGCCTCATTGTGTATTACTTGTTCCCTGAAATTGGTGTGTCAAGTTCAGTATGGCAACGCGGTCGGTTGGCTTTCGCTTCGGGTTGGATAGGGGGTGGAGTCGTCGAATTCGGGGTCGTACTCGGTGTCGTTGCGGTCGTCGAGGTTCTGGTTGTGGAATCGAGCCTTGCATCGCGGTCGCAGAAAGGTGCAGCAAGTAAGCTCCACAAGGCTGAAGGTGGGAAATTTAAGTGGAGAAAAGTTATTAGGACCCTAACCCTCGGGTAGGCTTGCACGGCTTGCCTTTCTCATCCAGGAGCCCTTGAACAACTCCCGTCAGTCTTCAGCGCTTCACGAGGCGCATCACAAAATCCAGGTCATGATTCGGTTAATTCACATGCTGGAAAATTTAAGGAAGTGTATCAAGCCACTGGTCCGCTAATAACCAAAAGTACAAACACCCCGACCAAATACTAACCCCATCTCCAACCACCAACTCCCTTGCCTCTACCCCTGGATCCCCCCCCCGAGAAATATCATCACTGAAAGACAAACACCACGCCACTCCGATCCACCGACACCGTCATCGTGTAAGGCGACTCCAGCAACGCCACATCCGTCACCGCATCCAAATGACTCCTCAGCAACTGCTGCTGCTCCAACGAAATGACCGTACTCCTCGGCGGCCGATTCGCTGCATGGGTCGTCGTCCCCGCGCTCCTCCTCCGGTGCGCGGCACCCCCGTTCGCCGCGGTAGGCGTGCTCGTCCCAGACGACGACGACCCCGCAGCCACTTGCCTCGGCCAGCGCTCCGTGTTCAGCGTCATTGACGGTGTGGGGTGGCTGGCCGTAAACGTCGGGCGGCCCTCGTCCGGCTGCAGCCCGCTGAAGACGACGCTGTTCTCGATGCGCGACAGGTCCCAGAACCGGAGCTTCTTATCCGACCCGGCCGTGACGATGAACGCGTGTCTGACCTCCCTCTGCTCGTCCGTCGCGCCGGTTCCCACAATCATCGCCCTCACGCCCCTATCCACGTTCGCCATGGGCGACGTCTCGAGGTTTGTCGCGAACCGGCCCAGCATCCCCTCCGGCCTATCCTCATCCACCTCCCACGCCTCATACCCCCTGGGGCCCTCCTTATTCCCCCCCACGCGATAAATCTCCCTGCACAGCGTCCTCTCCAAATCCCACACCGTCACCTCCCCCTGCCCCGTCCCGCCCGCCACACAAACCCACCTCCCCCTCCCCTTCGTCGGATGTATACACAACCTATAAATTGCCCCTTTCCCAGGAACCCCCCAACCTTTCAACCGCATCTTAAACCTCAAATCCCACAAATCCAACACCCCATGCGACGTGCCCAGCACAAGCCAATTCCGCCTCCGATCCACACAAAAACACGTCGGCGTGCCATGATGCACGGGGTTCTCCAGCCTGTACAACAGCGTCATCGTCCGGAGATCAATCCCCAACACCACGCTCCGATTCGTCGCCAGCACCAGCACCGACGCCGACCCCCCCGCTGCGTCGGCGTGCTGCTGCTGCTGCTTGAAGTGCTCGCACCACACCGCGTACTCCCCCCCCTCCCCACTACCCCCTCCCCCCCCAAGCTGGTACTCCCTCAACAACCTCAACCGCGGATATCGAAAACTCGCGCCGCTCAACACCGTCTCAACCTTGACAACATGCACGCTCCCATCACTGGCACAACTAACAAAAGTATGCGTATTCTCAATGAAGCACAGCGCGAGAACCCTCGCGCCGGGGGCGTGTTTGTGGGTCAGCCGTGAGCGGTGCGTGATGTTGCGCTCGAGACGGGCCGTGTCCCAGACCTTGACACACCCGTCGTCGCCGCCGGTGAGGAAGAATTGGTGGTCGGGGGAGGGGATGATGCGGTTGATGGCGCCGACGTGTTCGGAGAAGGTGGCGACGAGTTTTCCGGTGGGTTTCCAGGCGTCGTTGGGGGTTTGGGAGGTGGAGGAGGGTTTGTTGGTGGTGGAGGGGGTGGGGGTGGGTTTTGAGCGTGATATGGGCGTGACCATGGGGCCGTACTCGTAGATGTCGTGGGGGTAGTTGTCGACGTACATGGCGTCGAGCATTTTGAGGATATTGGGGTCGTTGCCGGTGTAGGTGTGGTTGGCGCGGAGTTTTGTTTTTGCGTACTCTAGGTCTGCGTCTGTGTTAGGCGTTGAGGCGATCCGGATTGGAGCCGGGCTGAAGGCCCCTTCCATCTCTCCAAACGCGTTCGTCTCGGTCGTGCCCGTCTCGGGCCCGGTCTTGCCGCTATCCTTGCGGTTCATGAGGTTCATAGCACTCGTCTGATGCCGCAGACCCCTTCTCGTTGCGTAAGGGCTATCCTGGGTTGATCCACTGTCGTCCGTTGGCGACAACGTAGCAGCAGCTTTGCCGAGAGCGCTTGACGGCCGCCTAGACGTGTCTCGCGATCCTTCACCTTGCCTCGACGCCGTCGGTGTGAGACTGGGGTCTTCATCCAACGGGCGCCTGCTGTCTGTCGACATCGGAGACATGTTATCCCTGCTGCCCAGCCTCGAGCGATGGTTGTTCAAGGCAGCCCGCCGCTTCTTGCCCACCGGGTCATCGATAGACATGGAGGCGTCCAGAAGGGCATCCTTGATCGTCCGTGGGGCGCCAACATCCGGCTCCGGCGTGACCAAAGCCGGTGGGAGAGGCTCTTCGTCGAACAGGACAGTCTGCGGCGTAATCCCCAAACTCCGAAGCGGAATAATGCTGTTCAAAACCGCCGTGTTCGTAGCCTCTTGCGAAGCCGAATCCCTCGCCTTAATCTGGCTCAACCGCCAAATAAACTCCCTCAGCGCGAGCAACTTCGGCTCATCCTCCTGCGCCAGCCCCAAATTCCTCAACTTATTCAACCACTGCTCATCCTCCTCATTCCTCCCCCCCTTCCCCACCTCATTCAAACTCGCCCCCATCGTCCCCCCCACCACATCCCTCAACCTCCTAAACCCCCTCCAAAAATCCCCCCTATCCGCCTTCGCTGCCCACAACAACGCCTGCTCAAACACGGCCCTCGACAGCGGCCTCTGCAGCGCCTCCAGCAGCCCCAGCTCCCCCCAATTCGCCGTCAACACCCTGCCCGGCTTGAGAGACGGCTTCAACTGCGGCAGCACCTGCACTCTCAGATACGCGGGGCTCAAGAACCGCGTGCCCGCCGCCACAAACTCGGCCGCGGCCTCGCGGATCCAGATATTGGGGTGCATCGCAAACCGCGCGATAGCCCCCACGAGCTCGGAGTACGTCCGCTTCGTCAGCAAGCCCAGGCCAGCTAGCTCCGCGAGCGCCCGCAGCGCGCCCTGCACCACATGTTCTTCAGGGTCCGTGATGGCCTGCACCATCAGCGGCAGGATGAATTTTTCCAGTGTGTTACTCCCCAAAAAGGCCGAGATGCCGACGATGGTGTCGAAGAAGGCGCACTTGAGCATCCAATCGCGGTCGTTGAGGTAGGTGTTGAGGTGGGTGAGGATGATGTCGTTGGCCTGGGCGGCGCCGAAGAAGATACACAGGTCTGGGACCGAGGTGAGGAACGCTCGTCGGACGAAGGGGTCGGAGTCCTCGATGAGGGTTTTGGTGTGAGCTTCGAAGATCTCGGTCAGTTCCCGCCGGGCGTTGTCGAACAGCCCGGCGAAGGCCGCCTCGGCCTCGTTACCGGGTTCGATCTCTGGGTCTGCGAGCGCCGCTGAGCCATCTGCGCGTAACGTCGCGGCCATGGCGAGGAAGCGGTCCGCGGTGATAGCCAGCTTCCCGAGACATGAAGCATATGTCGCCCGGACGATGGGACGCTGCGTATCCAGCAGCATAGGCTCCAACCTGGGCATGATATAGTCCAGGAAAATTTGCGAGTTGACCGGCGTGATGACCTTGACCAGATCAAGCAGCTGCGTGATCGCCCGAATCGCAGACACCACCACCAGATCGCTCTTATCCCTGAGCAACGCTACCAGATACGGAAGCACGCGATCCAACTTCGCCTCATCCGTCAACCGTTCCGCAAACGCAAGCAGTATATCACACGCCTTTATCCTGGCGGACGCATGCGCCGTGTTGCGCAGCGACGACACCACCAAGGTCAAAAAGATGAGCGTCCCATCGTCCGCAGACGGCTGCTTATCCGCTGAGACGTGGTGTTCATTGTTGGGTATGTTCAGGCGCACCGGGAAGTGTCCGAGTCCAAGCCTCGGGGAGAGCTGGCGCTCCCCAGCAACACGGTGGAGGTTCCCGTTCTGATACCCCAGGAAGTACGAGATCTTGTCGAAATCGGACCACACCCGCTCGATCCGCTGGTCTGCCTCGCTGACGACCCGCGCGGTGCCCCGCGCGGCATACTGCCCCGACGAAATGTCTGTGATCAGTTCCATGTACTGATGCAGGAAGTTGTAGAAGTACTCCGGGAACACCTTCCCCTTGAAGAACTCGAGGTACTGCTCCGCCGAGTACCGCTTCTGGGGATCGGGCTGAATCATATGCGCGATCATCTCGCGCAGCTCCTTATCCGGGATCTTGGAAAGATGCAAAATCCCCGGGTCATACTCGCCCCGCCTGTACGAGTAGAGCTGACTTAGGCTGAAAATGGGCGTCTCTAGGAACAGCTCGGCGATGACACACCCGGCGCTGAACACGTCCATGGCCCAGGTGACCTTGGCGTCGGGGTCCGCTTCCTCGCCCGGCGGTAAGAACCTCTCAGGCGCGAGGTAGCATGTCCGCTTGCCGGATGTATCAAAGAAGTAGGAGAAGTCGGCCGGGTTGTCCTCGGGCAGCATGACGCGCTTGAACGAGGAGGAGAAGTCGGCGAGGTAGAGCCAGTTCCACGATGTCACCAGTATGTTTTCGGTCTTGATGTCGCCGTGGTACACGCCCTTGGCGTGGCAGTCGCGGAGACCGCAGAGCAGCTGGAAGGCGAGAAAGCGCTTCTCGATGTCTTCCAGGAACGGTCTCGTACTGAGGCGGTCGTAGAGGGAGTTGTACAGGAACTGCCGGACGAGGTATCCGTTCGTTTCCGTCTCGATCGCGCGTTGGTAGGGGAGGGCGTTGGGCACATCGGCGAGGGCTCGGCGTTCGTCTGGGGCGATGGGATCAGCACAATCACGGCACACACAACAGCAACTGGGAATGGCCAGCTCACGGATAATCTGCTGCTTGTATTTGTCCAGGGACATCGGATATGGCTTGATGAGCACTTTCGCAAGCACGACGCCATCGTGGTGTCTTGCGCGGATGCTCTTCATGAAGCCTCCGGTGCCGACCGAGCGTTCGTAGACAAGATCAGATAGCTCTGGCACGTCGATGCCGGCGCCCCCCGCCCGGGGCGTCGCGAGGGAAAACCCCTGGCCCATTGTCGCTGGGTTTCAACTCCTGGGTATCTCGAATTTCAGCTACCTAGGAAAGATTCCCCCAGAGGCGCAGCGCATTTTGGCGAGGCTAGGATTTGAGAAGGGCTCGATCGGAGTCAATGGGGGACGGACGGAGGAGCTCTGAGTGGAATCGGATTCGAAGCCGGTCCGTGGGTATTTCGGGCGCTCAGTAAATGCGGGAGAAGCGCAAATTCAACAGCCCTCCCGTCGAAGATGTCTAAGAAGGGAGAGAATGGTCCGAAACAAACGAGGGCATGTGAGAGTTGTGGTCGGTGGTGACCTTGATGCCTGCCACGACGTCAGCCAATCGATCCCCACAAAGATAAGATAAGCCTTGTGGGTGCTCCCTCAGACATCGATGCCCCTGCGAGTTTGTAAGCATCTTGTATATGGTGCTAAGTATGACGGGGGCTTTGAATAGATACACAAGCAACATGGGAAACACCAGCTCTACCCCAGAATGTCCTCATCTGAAGATTCAAAATGACCGTCAAAATTATGCCCCAGAGTGTCAAAATGCTGCCTCTTTTTGTCTCAAACTAAAAGAAAACTGGGCCTCAGCCAGTAGACGAAAGATATCTACAGAATATCCGGGGCATACTATGTGCTAGTACTTGAAGTCGTCGCCCTGCTTGGCCTCCGAGCAGAAATGCTGATAACTAACTGCCCTTTGGAACAACCTCCTCCTTCCTGTCACCCCGTCCCCCAGATAATACGCCGCCCTGTCCACCCGCCGGATACTGCGTTCCTGACATGGTAGATTACGCAACCGGCCCTAGCCAGCCCTGCCCCATTTTGCAAAACGCCGTGCCTTGGTTGGGAAGCCGGGTATATAGAATGAATCACGAAACGAAAAACGGCGCTGTGCTGTTGGAGCTGTGGTTGGTTCCGCGCCGGAGGTGTTGTCCTGGTGAGTCGAGGAGTTGTGTCCGATGACCGACAGTGAAGTGATCGTCTTCGGCCCGGGCGCAGACATAGGCTGCATGCTGCGTCCAGGAGTTTCCCAGTACCGCCCGCTCGACCATCTGCCGCGATACGAGCTCGTCGACGGTGGCGCGAACCCAACCCATGAGCCGTGTATATCGGAACCTGCCATAACTGAGGCGAAAAACAAAACAAAAACAATGCCGAGAACCCAACGCCGGAAACAATGCCGCACCGAGAAATCCGGAGGCCTTCATCGAGACATGATTCGAAAGGAGATCTAGAAATTGCGTCATGAGTCATAAGGTAAAGCCACGCTTAGTGTTGCATGGAGTACGGAAGCGCGCTTGAGGCAGTGTCGGTCGACCCATCGCCTTCAATCGTCTTCTTCCAGTGTTCTGGAAGGCACACGCAAACCAGCGGGAATGCCTTGATCTCGCCGCTGACGGGCGGCGAATCCTCATGCGCTCTTCCTGATGTGTTCGAAACTCCGCTGTCCCGTTGGGCTTGTCGGCGCGCCTCCCACTGCTCCGCCCGTTCATCAACCAGGATGCCGGTCGCCCAGCCGTCGTCCCAGATCCCCACAACCTTGAGCATGTCGCCCCGGTCCAGCATGAACTCGTCGGCAGCGCGCGGCTGGTAGGCCCAGAGAACGGCAACTCGGTCACCGGGGTGGATGTCGTCCTGGGAGTAGTAATCCTTGAAAAAGGGCAGCTGCTCTGACTGCTGGCTGGAGATTCCCCGGGGTGACGACATGTCGCCGGAACTGGGGGACTGGGCGTCATCTCCGGCCAAGACCGAGCTGCTGGAAAGGGAACCGTTCCTCCTCATCGCGGTCGGGGGCGGTCTGAGGATGCCGCCTGTGAGACGATCAGATGCCGGGCTCTCGCCGAAGCCATCCGAAGACGAGTTGTCATCCCTCCTCCTGCTGTTTCCACGATACCCTGCGGCAGTTCCGGGAGCGGAGCTTGGGATGTCTCGGGTTGTGTGGCGTGAAGGTGTGTCGGGAGAGTGGCCTTCGAGAGCTGACATGCGGGCAATCCTACCCCCGGGCAGCACTTCGAAACCAGCTGGTGTGGTTGTCTGCCCCATCTGCGATGCCGGCGGGCCACGGCGGGCGGGCGATGGCTGGTTAAAAACGCTGCCATTCTGGCTGCCCCCTTTCCTCCTCCGCCAGAAAAGCAAGCCGAAAATAAGAGCTGCAATGAGCGCAACGCCCAGAACAGACCCGACGACAATCCCGGCAATTTTGCCCCCCGAGAGCCCACCGCCACCCGAGTTGTCTTTGTTGGGGGGAGGGGTTGCCGTTGCCGTCACTGTTGGCAGGGTGATGGGCGTGACGGTTGGGAGAACGACACCGGCACAGCGCTTCTCGGCATTCGAGTTGTAGCAGCACGTGTCGGTTGAGTTGAGGCCACCGTCGGCACAATAGGAGCACAGTCCTACAGTGCTGTTTCCGTAGCCGCAGTTGTTGGGCTCGTTGGCGACGCCCGGGATGCAGTTCCGCGTCGATAACGCGTTGTCGGGGAGAGCGCAGTTGGTGAAATCGGCGCGTATTTGGGACTGAGCGTTAGGGCCGCGGGCAGAGCAAATAGAGCCCTCGGCCACGAGGTACGCCTCCGACTGCGCAAATTGGGCCTGAGTTGGTTAGCTGGGAACGAAGTCGCAAGCAGGGCGGAGGAAGGACATACGCATGTCTCGGCGCAGACAGGTTTAGAGTCTGCCGTGGAGAGGCCGCAAGCCTGGATAGAATTTTGGATAATGGCATTACATATTACTGTGGTAGTGAAGCGGGCGTAGAGATTACTCGTGTTGGTGTAGTCGATACCGCTGCAGCCAAGAAGGGTCGAGTATCTATTTAGGGGTCAGCTCACCGCGATGCGAGAGGTGCTGAGGATTATGAGAGCAACTCACTTTTCTTGAACGTAAGTAGTTTGGACGTGCTGGGTCAAGAGCAGGTCAAACGCCTCGACGTTCGAGGCGTACTGTAAGAAAGGGCTGCAACTGAAAGTTAGCCTTACAAGTCCTCGCGCTGAAGAGCTCGCGGTTCACATACAAGAGCCCCAGAATATGGCCGTCTGTGGTGGAAACTGAAGAGGACTGGAAAGCAGTGCAGGCCTCGGAACCTTTGAGCGGGAGGCAGGCAGCCATGGCAGAGGGAGCTGTCGATAAGAGGGAGATCGCAACGCCCTTGAGGCTGAGTGGTGCTCGCTTCCTCCTCAAAGACCCTTGAGCAGCCACCATCGCTTCCACGTCCTCCGGGCCCTCGTCCTTGAACACCGGCTTCATCGCCCGGTGACGGGCGGCCTCGCAGTAGTTGGCCGGGTGTTGTGTCACTGAGATGTCGCGCTCATAGTCGTCTTTAGCTGCTCTCATGGCTCATGGTCCTCGGGGCCGATTTGTTGTTGGCGGGTAGAGACGCGAGAATTGGGGGTTTCGCGCGAACACCACCAGGGTTTCTCGGATTTGTCGAGGTCGAGTCACCAAGCGCGCGGTTCAGAGAATGGCAGCCGGCTGGTCGCTCCTGTCCGTCAACGGGATTATGCAGGTGCGGCCACGGTCAAGGATGAGAGGAACAATGGGGGGCAGGCGTCGGCGGTCGAGGTGAGACGGTGAGTCGCAGGGACGTGGTTCGCGGGCGGTTGCTGGGGAGGGAAACGGCAGATGCGAAAGGAGCGATGGCGGCAGTTGGGCTGAAGAGCAGGTCGGCGTCCAATCCAATGCCAGGTGGGGAAACTGCAGCTGGCCCAGTCGAGGAATGGAAGGTGAAGACCAGTCGGTACGGAGTAAACGGCAGATGGGAGTTTTGGAAACGAGCGTCACGAAGGGGAGGGAGAGAACGGGAATGGAGAACTCCGGGCGGGATGGTGTGAGAGGGATTCGGATCGTGGAGTCGAGTGTCACCCCTCGCAGGTCTCGGACGAAGAAACAGGTGAAGGGGAGCGGGAGGGATGGAAAGGTGCAGGTTTGGGGGTTCACTCAGGCAGCAAAACGAGACGGGAGATTGGCGCGAGACCCACGATCCAATTTCGCTTGACCTTTCCAGCTCCCTGGAGGACACTTTCCCCAAGCGGCTAGCACCTGCTCACCCCTGCTCGGCACCTCCTGCCTGTTTCCCAGCTTCCCAGGCCCTGACGCTGTCTGAGGCAGCTTCGGGGGAAATCCCCGGGACCGCCATGTGGTTTGTCTGTGAGTGCAAGATGAGAAGGACACGAGGAGGAATGAGAGTTGAAGGGTCTGATCCCGAGTCTCTTGATAAGGATGGTGTTTATGTACCCAGTATAAACATCAAGCTGAATCAAACATTGCACCACTTCGAGGTTTCTCTCGCCTTGAAATATTCAAGTCTAGGAACTCCCGTCCTTTCTGCTCACCTTGTGCTTCCCGCTGTCAAACATGGCCGAGTCAAACATGAAGCCATGGGCACTGACGGGCAACTCGGACAGGCCAATTGGAGCACCAGTCACAGACTTGCAGCTGTGTCAACCCACGAAATTGGCTTTGCGGTTTGCCGCTTGCTGCGTCCAGGAGCACAGACACAGGGGGGTCTCGCAGGCGGGCAGACCCAGATATCCGGTAGCACAATCTGAGCACCGTCCAAGCTCGGTTTTCACCGAGACTTCAAGAGATGGAAACGCTGGCAACACTTGAAGGACTCGATCGCAAACAAACAGTGAAATGAGGTGGGGCTTTTCATGGCAGCTTCCCACGCGCCTCGTGGAAGCTCTCGATTTCCAAGGGTGGGTCGCGCACATGGCGTCTGGAGCTGGCGATTGGTCGCGTCTCGGGGCTGCAAGCGACGGGCTGGGGAAAGCTCCCGGGTGGACCCTTCCAAAGCCACCTCGACCCAAGATCAGTGTTCCACAAATTACGATGCTTCAGTCTCCTTCCCTGCATGCCGCCATGCCCGCGCTTCAGCTGACAGCCACAGTCCCAAAGCTCAATTGCTGGAGCAGTGCGTCTCAACCACAAGCGCCAATTCAAGACAACAACCACTCTGATACCTACTGTGTGCTCCGTACTGGGCGCGAAAAGACAATCGTGGTTCTCAAATTGCCCTGGCTGGGGAGGGAGCTCGTCTGTACGAAGTACATGTAAGAACATTTGTCGGAGCACGACAGCAACCAACTTCGCCCTTGCTTGCTGCGAGGACAGCTCCCTGCCGCCATCCCCACGGAGGGGCATCTCCAGCATTGGAACGATGGAGACCACAGCGTGCAAGGTGGAGGCACTGTCACAGGCCGCAACACGACAACCAGCAAGCCAGACAAAGCCTGTCCAGCCCTTGGTGCACCTCATTGCTGGAGCGCAAGTCATTCTCAATCTCCCAGTAGTGAAGACTCCGATGCCAATGGAAGCCCCCATTCGTCTTGACCCTCTCTTGACACGCATCTGTTCAACAGGAGCGGGGGCTTTGCTACCTCCATCCTGACTTCTCCACTTGATGTCCTGAGAACGCGCCTCCAATCCGACCTCTTATCAGCTCCCCGCGAGAAGTCGCAGGACCACCCCCTCGATTTCCCAATCCACCACAAACCGCCTTCTCAATGCGCCCCCTCCGCCACTTTCATGAGACTGGCCAAATAATCAGTTCCATACACCGTATCGAGGGCTGGCGCGCCTTCTTCCGAGGCCTTGGCCCAAGTCTATCCGGCGTCGTCCCTGCGACCGCCATCAAGTTTTACTCTACGGGAACTGCAAAAGGCTGGGAGTCCATTTTCTAGACTGCCCCGAGGATGCCGCCGTAATCCACGCGCAGGCGGCTGTTGCTGCGGGCATCGCAACAGCCACGGCCACGAACCCCATCTGGCTTGTCAAGACAAGGCTCCAGCTCGACGCGTCGCGTGCCGAAGCCACGGGCGAGACCGCTCGGGGATACAAGAACAGCCTCGACTGCCTCCGGCAAATCCTGCGACACGAGGCTGTTCGCGGACTTTACCGCGGCCTGAGCGCCAGCTACCTCGGTACTGTCGAAACTGCTCTCCATTTGGTCCTGTACGAGCAGTTCAAGCTCCTATCCAGCCGAGCATTGTTGGGGGCGAGCACGCAAGAGACGACGGTCTGGGGCGAAGCGAAGCATTGGATCGGCACCAGCAGTGCTGCCGGCGCCGCCAAGTTCGCCGCCGTCTTGCTCACATACCCTCGTGAGGTGCGTACCTAGCGTATGCCTGCTGCAACGGCCTCGCTTATCCGCACAAAACCACTTGCGTGCATGCGAGGCACCAGGCTAACTCATCCAACCCAGGTCCTGAGGACGAAGCTACATCAGGCGCCGACGCAGAACGGCGCTCCGAAGTACACTGGGCTCGTCCATTGTGCTCGTTCCATCCACGCCGCCGAAGGGTGGCTAGGTCTATACGGAGGTTTGACGCCGCATTTGCTGCGCTCGATTCCATCCGCTATCATTACTTTCGGTGTCTACGAGTGTGTCTTGCGATGGGCAGGCCCATGAGATACGGGCGAGTTGCATGGCTGCCCTGTACAAGTATCGATTTCTCCGCTCTTCTTCTGTTATTGAGGTTATTTACACGGTTGGATGGAGAAGGTAAGCCTGGCGTTATGGTAGACTAGGCCAGGACATCAACGAGATAAAGGGACAGGGAACCCGCTCATGTGAAGGTACATCAGCCGTTCCCGGTGTTTCTCTGGGACAAGCCGGCGGATGTCAGGCGCAATTAAACAGACACCAGGAATTCCAAACAAAACAGACAATTCCTCTCGCAACCGCCACAAGTTTATCACTCAGGTGTGGTGTTCAGTTCAAAGCTATTCCATCGGGTTCTGCGCTCACTAGGATGAAATATACAGTAAACGAACTTCAGAATGCGGCTGCTAGTTATCCTCCGAGTCTCGTCCCAGAGACCTCGGTGAGGCTCGTATATCTTGACCTGGCTTCCCAAATCTGCCGAATACTCCCCGATAAAAAATATTTTGTAATCCCTTGAAGATTGGTTTTATGTCCTCTGCCACCTATAGTCAAAAGACCGAGAGCTAGAGGAGTGGTCAAATCTGCTTCCCTAACGCTTCCCCTCTTAGCTCTAGTCAGGACGACCCAGGCGGCCATGGCAAGTAAACCGCCGCCATCTCAAGACCGAAAATGGTTGAGCCCAGGATTCTCCAGTGTTAAACAAGAATGCATGTCTAGAACATATCCTTTATCATTTGGTGCTATACGCGAAAAGTACATAATGGATAACAAACTGTGATGTGTTTTCTCGGTCATTAAGGTACCTAACTATCTATCAAAGAAACATAAATAAACGCCACAAGTCGCTCCCCGTGTACACTGGGTCTAGCGCCTTGAAATACTCGAACTAAATTCCGTGGGTATACGTTAAAAATGCACCGATTGTCTCGAGCACTATCCAAGTTCAATCTACCTTCTCGGTCTCAACCCGCCCTGAGTCATAATTCTGCTTCAGGAGATATGCCAACTGTTGAGTGTTAGTATTGGCACTGGAACCGGACCTGAGAGCAAGGAAAATCAACGAACAGACTTACCATTGTCGCGATTGTCTGAAGATCCTGTGTCGACATAGACCTAGGGTGGTTGGCCGGTCCTGAACTGAGACTGTCCCCAGCGGTGGCCGCCGTCGCTGCGCACTCGTTGTCGGTTTCCTTGACCGCTTCCTCTCCAATCTCCTGTCCAAATTCCTTGACCACTTCTGTGCCCTTTTCCCTGGCCACTTCCTTGTCGACCTCTTTGTTGACTTCTTTGCCGGTTTCTCTGCCCACCTCTTTAGTCACCTCCTTGGTCACCTCCTTACCGACTTCCTTGCCCAATTCGTTGCCGGTTTCCCTGGCCACTGGTTTCCGGCCCAAGCCCCGTTTGCCAAATCTAGACTGAGACAAAAGGTTCTCGCCAACTTTGGACTCCGCGATCTCCATGTAGGACTTCAGCGCCAAGGTCTCGTCTTTTTCGATCAGATCCTGGCGAGAGCCCCGTCTCTTGTTGTTGCTGTTGCTTCTCCTCGAGCTGGTACTTTCTCGATCCTGAGAGGGCCGCGTCAAATATTGGTTTCCTCCAAACTCATCCTCATCAAGACATAATTCAACGGGTCCGGTCCTCCTCTTTTCGAGTCCATCGCGCAGTTCATCTTCTTGGCCGACGCTGCTCTCGTCACTCGAGCTTATGTACAGCTCGACCGGAGCCGTCTGAGTCCCGGCGTCCTTTCTCTTGGACTCCTTCTCAGTAGATTCAAACTCTGCGCTGTTCTTCCCCTTAGAGCCCCAGCCACCGGGTGGTGCGTGTGACGGCGTCATGGTCATGCCGAGGCTTCGTGTGGACCAAGATCTCGAAGACTGGTGAGGAGCCGGAGTGTGATGAGATCCGCGCTCTTCATCTGTTTTCTCCTCGACATTCTCCTCCAAATCCCCATCGTTGCCCACCAGAGTATTCCCCTGCGAATAATCCCCGGGCCCCTTGCATCCTTTCGGGATAAAGAATCGCTTCTCAAATTGCGAAATTGCGTAAATCGTCAACGCCGCCAACTCCAGCACATAATTGAAGCAGTAGAAGCAGACCTTGCTGTGGTACCACGCCGGCTGCGCAATCGGCCGCGGATGGAATGCCACCGCCGCCCTGAACACCGCGCCCACGCCCAACACCACCGACACAAGCCCCAACATCCACGCCTTGCCGCTCATGGTCCCGTCCCCAAACTTATCCACCGCTTGCTTCCCCGGCACCACGTACGCCACCGCCATCAGCACCGCCGGCAGCAGCGCGTACAGCGCCAGATACACCGCGCACCCCAGCTGCACGCGATGATCCAACTCTCTCGTCGCCTGATCTTTCACGAAAAAGCTCTGCACCGTCGCACCCACCACCAAACCCAACACCACAACGGCACTCAAAATCCCCACCCCAAACGCCACCGTCACTCTCTTCCTCCCTATCAACAACGTCAGCCATTTGATCCGTATCAGGGTATTTCAGGGACAATCCAGGGAGCGAAGCGGCCGTCTCCGCCCCAAAACCTCCCATTAAAACCACCATAAAAAAAAAAAACACACTTACACCCCACAGCAGGATGCATCCCCCTCACAACCCTCCACCCCAACACCAAATCCAACACGTACAACATCAACACCCCGGCACTCGTAAAAACCCCCGCCACGATCCCAACCCTCACATCCCTCGGCCTCGCAGCCCAGACACACCTCAACACCAATGAAATAGCCCTGACAAAGGGGAAGGCAATGACAAACACCATCAGAGGAAACGGGTACTTCACGCGGCGCGCGTGCTGGAAGCGCGTGATGTTGTAGATGGCGAAAACGAGGAAGATGAGGAGGAGGATGACGCTGATGGGGATGTCGGGGACCGGGGAGGGGGTGAGGCCTAACTGGGCTGTTTGGGGGGGGTAGGGGGGCCGGGAGGGGGGGCGTGGGTGGTGCTGTTTGTTGGTTGTGTGCCGTTGGATGGGGGCTATGAGGGGGGTTAGTTATGGGTTGGTGGTTGTGGTCGTGGGAAGGAGTTGGGGGAGGGGTGGGGATAGAGGTCGTTTGTGAAGGGGGGAGAGAGGATGGAAGAGATAAAGACGAGATGAAAGACGGGATGGAAGCGAGGATACAAGAGAGGATGGAAGAGAGAACATACCGTGGACGGAGCGGCCGTCGCGCCAGGCGCAGCAGAAGTAGTGGTCGACATCTTGTCTCTGTGTGACGAGACGTAGAGAACACCAGGTCCTGAAGCGAAAGATGTGGTGGAGGGAAGGAGGAAGTCCAGCCAGTCCACGGGGTGGTCGGGGTTTTACAGGTGCGCACAACCTGCTCAGGCCCTCTGTCAGCTGGCTGTTGAAGGAAGGCTGAAAATCAGACCAAGCGGGAACATCCAGATCTCCCAGCGCTCTGGCCAAGAATCCAAGCGTATCTGGAGTCTGAGCTCAACATAGTCTATTATTAGTGCATGTGTGGATGATGGGTGACGTGCTCCAGAAGTAACGTCCACTTCACCAACTGGAGCTTCTGCGCTGAGCCACGGTACGAAAAGCTCGACGTGCGCAAGATGCTCATCCAGCTTCAAGTATGTAATGCGCGTAAGACATCTCCATGGTGTGTCCATCTGCCTGGTGAGGTCTGAATCTCGTCCTGCTCGGCCTGTTAGCGAAGCATTGCCGACTGAATTGGGTAACCACATCACAATCTGCCAAAAGTCTCAGACGAAAAAAAGAGAATTCGCATTTGATATCAGAAACCAGCCGCTTGCATGGCACGCCTAGCCTATGCATCTCTCGTCCTGGAGACGCGAGATAGATTCTAACAAAGGGAACAGGCCCCAGGGTTTGCCTCATCACTGATCTTGCAATCCCGAGGCGCTCGGTCGCCTGGAACCGGGGCGTTTCCCATTTGTCACAGTGGGAGAAGGGGGTAACAACCGGTTTTGATACATGGTATGTACCTCGACTTCCACCAAAACTCCCCGTCCCAGACACGACGGGTTGCGGTAAAGTCATGAGCCGCTCTATCGCTAGACGCCCTCCAGTCTCCCTCACTAGCCCCTGCCCTATGCGTTTGCGCGGCCGAAAGCCAGGGTTGGCTGGTGTCATTACAGGAAGTAGTCGGGAGTCCCTGCCAGGGTGTTAGTAAAACCGCGGTGGTGGGAACAACTGCCGTGGCACTTACGCCTGGAAACCATGGGTTCGCCGGCTCTCGGGCACGGGTCGAATTGCAGGCTAGAATATGCCATTAGCGCGAGATCATGCTGTAGAACGGGGGAACATACAAGGTGTATTTGAGATGCTCGTCAATCTCCATTATGGCGGCCTGGTTACCGCACCTGTAGCAGTAATTGGGGGCTGCGGGCGGCCGAATTAGCAAACAAAACCGACACTCAGGACCCTCAAGAACGCACCAGAGAAGATGGTAACCACATTCCGGTCTTGCGACCAGTTGTACCCCTCCATCACCAACTGATGTGCGCGGGCAATCAAGGTCAGCCCGTTGTTATGGTTGAAGGCCTCCGAGATATCCTGGCCGAATGTGTACCCCGCACCACGGGGCGAGATCCCCCAGCCGCACCGGTCGTCGGGGTCGGACCAGAGAAGGTCGCACATGGGGCCTTCGTGCGGCACCTCCTGAATCCGGTCCAGGGCCCTGATGTTATCGAGAGTGTCGATGCTGGGGGAGAGACCGCCGTGGAGACAGAAGATCTGGTTGTCGATGAGAGCGGTGAGGGGAAGGTAGTCGAAGAGGTCGGTGAAGTACTTCCACACGTTTGCGTTGCCGTACTTGCGGAGGCACTCGTCGTAAAAGCCGTAGACCTGGGTGATCTGGCGGGACTCGTGGTTGCCGCGGAGGATGGTAATCCGCGACGGGTATCGGATCTTGAGCGCCACAAGCAGGGTGACAGTCTCGACCGAGTAGTAGCCCCGATCGACATAATCCCCTGCGTAACACCCAATCGTCAGAACGTCATGCTCGCTTCGCCCGGGAGCCGGGGACATCAGTCGGGCGGGCCATACCCATGAAGAGATAGTTGGTGTCCGGATTGGGCCCGCCAATCTTGAAGAGTTCCATCAGGTCGTGGAACTGGCCGTGAATGTCGCCGCAGACGGTGACGGGACATTTCTGGGAGCATTAGTCTACCGGGAGGGCTGGGGTCGATGACGGCCGCAATCGGCGGGGAGACATACGACGGGTTGTACGTTGGACTCTTCTTGGAGAACCTCGCGTGCCTGGAGCGGGGGAAGGGGTCAGCATTTGCTTGAAAATGAGAGCGGCGCGCAAAATGTGAACGCTTAGTAGCGAGTCGAAGTTGTGGGCGGCCAGATGATGGTGCGGGAAGGCGGGCGCGGTGACGGGGTGCGGTCGAGAGGGGTAAATGAGCAACCGAAGACCAAGGCAGACGGACCTTTTCGCACAGTCTCTGGACATCCACCTCGGCGAGCTGCTTGCAGCTCATCAAGCTCTCAATCCAACCGTCGAGGGTCGGGATGGTGGTGGGCTCAACGTTGGACGAGGTCAGCTCTGTGGGCACGCGCCCGACGTCCTCCATGTTTGTGTCCATGTTGCTGGCAATTGAATTGGGTGTTCGCTAGGCTGGGCAAGATGGGCGGTCGGCTGCTGGTCGCGGGAAGGGAGAGTGCGGTTAGGCTCGAAAGAAAGTCGTCGTGGTGGTGGTTGTCGCGAGAGAAGGGGGGGAATGACGTTGGAGTCCACTGGGGAACGTTTGTGTTGCTGGGCGCGGCGCGGGTCCAAGATCTGGGTCAAAATTGGGCAGGTGGGCGGGTGGGCAGTGAGTGGGCAGCGGGCAGCGGGCAGCTCTCGGTCGCCAGGGGGGGAAGCTGCTGCTCTTTGTGCAGTAGGTCTGGGGAAAGGATGGTGGCGTGGTCGGGCCGTCGAAAATTCGAAATTCGAAAATAAAATCTGGGGTGACAAGAGTCGACTCGCGCCGCCAACGACAGGGGAGCTCGTTCCTAGCCAAGGGTATAATATCAGATGCGACGATGAGGAACACAAGATGGTTGTTTTGCTCAACCTCCACCTGCACTGGCCGAGAGTGGTGCGCTGATGTCGCCTCCAGCGCCTGCTGCGTGGCTGCTGTGGTCCGTGCTGGCGCTTCCCCACCAATTTAGCGGGCAGCTGAAGTCGCAGCCTCCACCTCGCTCAGAGAGGCACCCCACTTCAAGGTCTCCACTCTTGTTATCAGCGCCCAGCCTCGCTCATGTGTCAACAACGTGAGACGAAAAAGGGGGAGGAGAGGGAGAGCAGCAGATGATGAGCCGCAGCCTTTTAATCTTCTCATCGACATTATATAAACCGCATTTCAAACTAGATAACCTCATCATATGACAAGTAAATTCCCCGTTCCAATTCACACCGCCTGCCCCATAATCAACCCCAACCCCGCCGGCGCGCTGCTGGAAGCAGCATCACTCGTCTGTTTCACGCCCTGCCCAACCAAATCCCTGAAATCCAAACCAATCTCAGAGAGCACACCGGCATGAGCCTTGGCCGTGTCCATGCACTCAGTCCACACCTCGCTGCCCTCATTCTCCCCGCTCAGCTGCCGGTCGAGGATTGCATTGAAAGCGTCGACCTCCTCCTTGGCCCACTTGACACACGCGCTCATCATGGGCGGCGGGAAGCAGGTCTGGAAACAGCTGACCGTGTTCCGGATGATGGTAAAGTAGACGAAGGATACCTCCCAGATGTACTGGTTTAGGTCGCCTTGGAAGATGCATTGCCTGTGTGATGTTAGCCAAGGTGTCATGGTTCAACAGGATAGGAAATACTTGCCTCGATCGCTTCTGGATGGTCTCACTGCGAGCCTCCAGATACGCCTCGCGCGCCCTGTCCTCAAAGCCCAGCCTAGTCAGCCAAGAGACATTCTGCTTCGTCTTCTTCTGCTGATGGTGTGTGCTGGTCAGCTCGCGGACCACGAGCGCTGCCAACCTCGCCCGCCTCTCATCCACCTTGAACGAAATGAAATCCTGGGCAATGGTGTTGTTCTTCAGGCTATAAGCCAAGCTCTTCAGCTTCTCGATCCTCGCCACTGAGGGCTCGATTTGCTGAAGGGCAATGTTGATGTCAAGCTCATCCATCTGGCTTTCGACCCATCGAAGGTTCTGTTGCTTGCCATCCACCTCGATTAGCATGTCTTTGATGTCAGACAGCGTTTCGAGGAGCTCCGTCTTTTGCAGCAGCCCAGGGTCGCGCGAGGCAAAGTAGTTGATCGTTTCCTTGGCCTTGTTGGTAGCCTCTCTCTCGGACTGGAGGTTCCTCCGCAATTCCTCCACGCGCTTCCGGATGTTGAGCATCAGGGCTGCCTTTTCTGGATCCTCGGGCTTCTCAGTCCGGTAAATGAAGGACTCGTTCTGCCCTCCTCCGCGGACCATGATTGCATCGGCGAGCTTGTTCCTGCCACTTGACGAGTCACTCGGCCCGGCCATGTCCACCACCTCCACGTCCAGGAGGTGCCAGCAGCGGTCGGCGACAAGCTTCGTCATGGGGGCCCGGCTATCAGCGGGGACCGGTGCATCTGTCTTCCGTTTCTTCCGCGAGGCGATCAGGAGGTGGTCGTTCAGAAGGAAGATCTGCATCGTCCTCCGGGACCTGTAGGTGGCGTTGTCCAGCTCGACCCAGGGACCTGCATTCTGAACAACGTGGCGCCCTGGCGTATTGGGCAAAAACTTCTGCGAGCCTTCAACATTCTTGTACAGAGCCTGCATCTGCGAGCTCCAGAGCGCCGTCCTATCAGCCACGGAGCTCCGCTTGTCCCTCCTGCTCATTCCTCCGCCAATCTGGCTGTTGAACCCTGTGTCTTCAACATTGTTGGAGGCCGAGCGCAGAGCGGTTGTGTTGGCCTTCAGCTCTGCCATGAGGTTCCTGAGGGTCCGCATCTCGCCCTTGAGTTTTTCTGCCTCCTTGCTGATTTTGATAAACTGGGTTCGGTTCTGATAGACATTCTGTTGGAGGTCGGTTGATGCTCGGCTCTTGAGCTTCCTAAGTGCGAGTTCGTACTCGCGAATTTCATCCTCGGTGGCCTCGCTGAGGGTTTCTGTGACGTATTGCTCAGGGACCAGACTCGGGTCTCGAAGCGCTCTGACGTCCACCTGCGGTCCTGCTCCACCTCCACCTCCTCCGCTCCCGGGCTCGACTCGTCCTGAGCGTGATGGCGGCGCAAGTCTGTCGTGATTTCGCGGTTGGCCGTACTGGGTGGGAATCGAAGGTATCGGGTTGACGGTGGGGTCGAAGCCGGGCGGCAGTTCGTTGAAGCGGGTGGAGTAACGTTTCTTGACAAGATCTGACGTCTGAACCGGTGATGCAATAGTTAGGCTAACGCGGCTCAACAAAAAAGGTGGTGGTTGAAGCTCACCTTGCTCCCACTCTGCGGCGGTGGTCGCGGGCGAGGAGGAGGGCCCCCTTCCGCAATCGAACGACCTGATTGTCCTCGTCCTCCAGTACCATCTTGGAGGATAGGCCCGGAGATCTTGATGGCAGGGCGGTTCTTCCTCTTCCCTCCGCTCCGTAGCGATATCTTGGACCGTTCTTCGGACATGTTGATCGTTTGCGAGTTGCGGTTCGAGGATGGCGCGTCTCCGAGGGAGAATGAAACTCGAACAAGACCCTATTCAGATGGCCACTTTGTTGAAAACCGCCAAGTGTTGTGGTTGGGGCCGGATCGCGCTGTTGTGGTGTTGAGAGCGCTGACAGTTCTGGGCGGGACGTGGTTTGGATTCAAGTCGAAGTTCGGCCGCAGCTTGCGACAACCTCCAGCTGCCCCTTGTCTGATCGGGCAAGCAACCCCAGCCCACCAAAAGTGGGGGTGTCGTCCCTTGTCAGCCGCCTGGCTCGTGCACACCTTGGAGCGTCATTGAGCCTTGGCGCGGGCCTCGGCCGGCAGCGGGAGACAGCATCGACCAATCCTGGAAAAATTGTTGCTGCAGCACCGAGAACCGACTTTGAACCTGCTCCCGTCTCCGTTCCGCAACAACCTCCTCCACCCCCCCGTCCCGATCCCGAGATCCCTGGACGCTTGTTCGATACCGCGACAGCTCCTTGCGAGGTCAGATCACTGCTACCGTCTCCCGACTACTCCTTCACATCCTCCTCCCCCACCGCCACAATGTCGTCCGCGTCATCATCACGAGTCGCCGTCGTTGCGACCGCAACCGTCGCCGCTGTCGCTGCTGGTGTCCTTGGTATGCGCGCCTCCTTAACCGCAACATCCACCCACCCGGTGTGACTGACCGTGGCCCTCTCCCCCACAGCATATGCCGCCTACTTCGACTACCGCCGCCGCAACGACCCCGAGTTCAGGAGGTCACTGCGACGGAGCCATCGTCGGGCCCACCGCGACGAGAAGGACCGTGCCGAGGCCAACGCCAACGCTCAGAGGCAAACGATCAGGCAGGCCGTCGATGAGGCCAAGGAGGATGGCTTCCCCGCCAGCGCCGAGGAGAAGGAGGCCTACTTCCTGCAGCAGGTCCAGGAGGGCGAGATCCTGGGCGCCAAGCGTACGTCGCCTTTCAGATCTGGAGGGACACAGAACCAGCTACTGACATGACCGGTGCAGCGGGTGCGGAAGTTGATGCCGCCCTTGCCTTCTACAAGGCCCTCAAGGTCTACCCGACCCCCGGTGACCTGATCAACATCTACGACAAGACCGTCTCCAAGGTGAGAGATACCCCCAACCGTGTACCACAGCACCACCATACTCACACATTTTCCCACAGCCCATCCTGGACATCCTCGCCGAGATGATCGCCTACGACGAGACCCTCCGCATCGGCACCTCGTACACCGGCCCCGCCGGCGTCGACGTGGCTGAGCTGATGCGCGAGATGGGCGCCGTCCCCGGTGTCGGCCTGGATTAGACGACCCAGCCACATTCGACGGGCAGCCCATCACTTCATGAGAGTGGGCCATCAATAATCGATGAAAATGACACGGTTCCCGGTACCCACGAGGAGGAGGGGGGCAACGTGGCCAACGGACTCCAAATCCCTTCTCCTGCGTCCCCCGAAAGCCCGACAATCCCCGCCCACTCCATGCCCGTGATCGCCCAAGACACAGAACAACCCCAGATTTAGGACCCCTGTCAGGTCCTGTCACATACATTCAGCAGTCTTCGACTGTATTGTACGATACGATATTGTCCATACTTGCCTGCTGAAGGGGGAGGGGGAACAGTCTGGCTCTGTGATGATGCCAGAGGACTGAGATGTACCAGATTAGTGTATAGATAAACGAACGCATGAAGGCAGACAGCAGGGACCACGCTTGGTTAGCTTATAATGATTACACCGCGACTTGACAATCTACGGGACTGGGCCTGTTTGTTGTGACATGCTCTCTCTTTTTGACAGACTAGCTAGCTCCTATCCAATCTACGAAACCTCAATAACCCTGCCCTTCCTATCTACCCTCTGATCCCGCGGATCAAACCCTCCATTGCCCCAGGTCGCCCACTCTGGCGTCGCGGGGCCCATGTAATCCTCCGGTGTGAAATCCCCATCCGGCCCCTTCTCCTCCAGCAGCTGGAAGAACTTTTCATAGTCAATCACCGTATGCCACTTCCCACCCACGTTGAACCTGTCGCTCGCGAGCAGGATGCAACAGCTATGCGCATGCTCTGCCGCAATCCCATACTTCAACCCCCTCTTCAGCAACGCCTTCTCCAGCGCAACCACAAAGTCGCACACCTCCTGGTAGAACGGCACGTTGGCCATAGTCAAGCCGGCATTACTCGAGGTCGACGTACCACAGTACGTAACGCCTTTAACCTCCACGAAACACGGCAACCCCTTCTCCACAAGCGCCGCGTACCCCTCCGCCTCATCCTCAATATTAAACCCCTTCACTAGCGTCAGCCGAAAAACAGTCCGCTGGCGGAAGCGGCGCTCGCGCAGGATATCCAGACAGCGCTGGAAGCGCTCCCAGAAGTCGCGGTGCAGGGGGCGGTCGATGCGGCGCAGCGACTCGCGGTTGGACGCGTCGATGCTGACGTAGAGCTGCGTGACGTGCTGCAGGGCGGCGAGCTGGTCCGGGTGCTGGGCGTTGCAGACGAGGAAGGACGAGATGCGCTCCGAGTGCAGCATGCCGAGGAATTCGTTGATGTGCGGGTAGAAGATGGGCTCGCCGACGAGGGAGAGGGCGCAGTGACGGATGCGCATGGCTTCGGCGAAGCGTTCGGAGCGGACGCCGGGCACGCCGCGCATCATTTTGATTTTTTTGTAGTGGTTCTCTTTGACGCCGTCGAAGATTAGTTGGGGTGGGTCGACGACCCACCGCCAGGAGGTGCCGACGGGGTTGGTGCCGTGGCGCCAGCAGAAGACGCATTTGTTGGAGCAGGAGAGGGAGGGCGTGGTTTCCATGCATTGGTGGGAGTTGATGCCGTAGAAGGAGAATTTGTAGCAGGAGCCGCGGCCGCGGAGGGCGGACTTGGTCCAGCGGCAGATCTTGACGCCAGAGTGGGAGCCGACGATCGAGTAGCCCTGCTTGGTAAGGGAGTTGTAGGTGGGCGAGTTCTTCGGGACCATCTCCTTGACAGTAACCGTGGCGGTCTTCTTGGCCGGCTTCCCCTCGGTGGTGAAGTCGACGGCGATTGGAGCCTTCTTGCCATCCCCGCGAGAAATCTCCATGATCCGGCCAATGTCCTCGACATCCTCGAGCCCACCAGAGCTCCGTCCCTTCTTAACCTTCGATTCAAAAACGTCCTCCAGGATCACCTCCCCATCATCCTCCGCCTCTCCTTCATCGTCGCTCTCCAACGGATCTCCTGAGCCCGGAACACCGTCACCCAGACTCCCAGTCTGCTCCACTTGCTTCAAAACATCCACCAAGCCAGTCCTCCACTCCAACAGCCTCTCCTTGCCATCCCGCTTCCAGTCACCCATACCCAGGGGATACGCCCGCTTCCGTCCCGTGAGCTTGGCCATCCATTTGTCCACCTCTTTAGCCTGGAAGCAGTACCCTTCCTCCTCGGTCGGCCATCCCTCCCTGTCGCCAAATCCAAACACTGAGTAACCCAGAACCGGAGCAAGCGGAGATGTGTCGATGCGGAAGTCGTGGTGCGTTTCTTGGAGGTGCTCGAGCAGGTTGTCGTTGATGCTGTCGATGTTGTAGCTAGGAATAAGGAAGAGGTAGAAGAAGTCGGTCGGCTGGTTTTCGGCCTTCGGCGGCGTGATGAAGTATTCATCGTAATCAGCTTCGGCGAGGTCTAGAACCTGTGGTGGGAGGAATGAGCTAGCCAACTCCTTCTCGGCGCCCTCTAGTGACGCTGTGAGATCCTGCGCAAAAGTCTGGGCAATCTTTTCCGTGTTCGCCGTCAAGGACGAGTAGAACACCAGGATTTGGATCTTGCGCCCCTCGGTCCCAGCATCAGCACTGCCGCGCTTCTTGTGGACGTCGCCCTTTATCCTCTTCGGGCCTTTTGTTCCCTTCTTTTCATTGCCACTTTCAGTGCCTTCTGACACCTCAGAATCCTCCTTCTTCACCGCCGGCTTGACCTTCTTGTCTGTCATAACGGGTCCATTGTTCGCCGCCTTCTCCGTAAGCTTCGGTGTCACCAGCAACTCTGGCCTTTTTTCGGTCGAATGTAGGTACAGCCGCAGAAGACTCAAAATGAACAGAGTCGACAGGATGATCGGAATTCGGTGTGTGTGCCACAAGCCTAAAGCATCTAGGGGTCGACAATTAGTCTCTGCGAGGTATGCTCAATTTTCAGCGGGGAAAGAAAACATACAATGTGCGATCTCCGTCATCACGGAGGGGCTCACCCCCGGGCTGTCGGGGAACATGGCTGCTTGGCGCTCGCTGGAGCGGTGGGATTATGCAGCACAGCTTTGGCGATCGCGATTCCGTCGCGAAAGTTTTGGAGGGGAACTCCCAAAAAGTTCTGCCCCGCATAACGTCCGGCTAAGCTTATCGCTTATCGTGATCCTTGCTGCCGTGGCTTGCCGGGGTGAAGTGGAACTCTCCTCTGCCATGTCCAACGAATCGTACTTTTGCTATTTTCATTGATGCCCAAATGGTCGAATTGGATAGGTAAGGTACAAGTTCTACATGAACTGACAGACATAGAGCATGCCTATAACCTCAAATCTGCGACATCTTCATCTTCATCTTTCAACCCCTCCCCCTGATCCTCTCCGCCACCCTGTCTAGGTTCAGACACCAACACCCCACTCTCCTTCTTCTCACCCTCATCCTTCCTCCCAATAATGACATTCCCCGCAACAAGCATGGCTGCACCAAGCCACCACATTGGAGGCAGTGACTCGGAGAAGATAACCAGCCCCAAAATGGCAGTGATGACAAAGTTGGAGGAGGTGTTCATGATGGATACCTGAGTGGTCGAGTTGCCCCTTGCGAGGGCAGTTGTAAAGAGAGTCCACATCTAAGGAGGCATGTTAGAGATGAGAAGCCGCGTAGTAATTGATCACAAATATCAGATGACAGAGGCTTGGGGTGCAACTCACCACGCCGTTGAATACAAGGTTCAGCCCGAAGAATGTCTGGTTACGATGTCAGCTTCGTTTGAAGGTTGTTACCAGGAACTGGAACTTACACCGCGAACAATAAACTCAACCACATTCTCGATATGCTCAAGGCCCAGAATCCGGGAAATACCCAACGAGAAGCTGGCCGTAAGCTCCGTGGTCGTCCTATAGACAGCGTCTTAGACTTAGCCCCTCCATTTTAGGGGAGAGCATTAAAAACTTACAACTTCGCAAAAACACCATTAAACGCAGCACAAGCACCGCTCGCCAGCGCAAAAACAACCCACTGATTCCTCCTCGCCCAGCTCAAACTCCCCAGCGCACTCGCAACCTCAGCATCCTCTGGCCGTAGCAGCGGCTGCTCTTCATCTGGCAAACTCATCTCACCAGGCTGCTTCTCAAGCTGGCTAGATTCTCGAGTTACCCTCCTCTTGACATCCGTGTTTGACGTCGGTGGAGTAATAGCAGTCGAGTTTGAGACTGGCGCAGGAACAACGTTTGATGATTGAGAAGGAGAGGGAGCAATCTCGGGCCGCTTACGCGGACGTAGAAGTGGCGGCATTGTCTGAGATGTGAGTCGGAAACAGGACTGATCAACAATGCGCGCCAGGTATCTACGTAGTCGGGGGGATGGGCCCGGTTTTATCGGGGATAAAGCGGGTACCGGGTACTCCGGTGGGATGTGAGACAAGAGGGCAAGAGGCTTGAGCAATCCTTCGATGCTGTTTCGTGTGATGGATGCTAAGTTACGGGTTCAAGGTGTTGCGGGCCCTTGCCAAAAGCGTGTCATTAGACTGTTTCTGTGTATGTTGATTGTGTTCGTTTTGTACTGGAGTGGGTGGTGGTCTCTTGGGATGCAGGGAGGCTGGAGGTTGGCTGTTTACGGAATTATCCGATATGGGAGCGGAAGCATGGTGTGTTGCATCCGCTAGGATTGAGCCTCGAGAACCTTGAGAATTTCAGGAACGGTGGCACATGTCACGGTATAAAGGATGAAGGCAGCTTCTCCCGCTTGGAGATAGTGGCAAAAAACAAGTACATTACAAAATCAAAAGCGTTTTGGGAGCTATCCCCTCCAGCGGACAGCGGCAGAAGCAACTAGGCGCCCTCTCCATATCAGAGTTGCTGGGGATGGTGCTCTACTTCGATTTCGTTATAGACCCTCTCAAGGAAGGTAATCTCTGTTTCAGGGTTTCTTCCTAGCCCAAACGCCGTGCCAAAACGCCATGTGACCATCATGAGGATTCCCAACCATAACCCATTCCCTGAAAAAGCAGCGCTGTTCGCGGCCTAACTCTCAGACCCGTCAACCAAAGACAAATCACTAGGCGACACAGCCATAGCGTCCATCTTCACCAATCATCTCTCCATCTTCACTTCGGCCTCGCCCTCCTTCCTCTTCGCCACGTACTTCACGTTCCGCTGCGATCTCGGCTTTGGCGCCCGCTTCGCCTTCGGTTTCTCCGCCGCGGGGCGTTGGCCGAAGAAACCCTACTTCTCTTCGGAGCGCTTCGCGCTGCAGCTGACGATCTTGACCTTGTCGGCTTGCACGGTCTGGCCGCCGCTATCGAGCTTGAACGTGACGTTGCGAATCAGAAAGGTCCACACTTCGTCGCAGAAGCGGTAGGTATCGAGAGAGCCCTATGCACACCCAGCGTCAGTTCTGGCTTCCATAAGATGCAGCCTCTTGCAGCAGCACGAGCGTGCCCGTCTACCATCCTGCTCCCGCACCAACTCTCCCCGGCGAACGCAATCCTCCATCCTCCAGGCTTCCAAAGGGTCGTATTCACCTTGAACGTCAACCGCGCCTTGACCTTCTCCTGCAGCGTCTCGGCGATGATGCGATCAAACTGGGTGAGCACCTTCATGGCCAGCTGTGGGTCGATGCGCTCGTCGCCGATCAGCTCGTCCAACGCATCGGTCAAGGAGACGCCGAGGCTGCGGGTACAGCGTTTAGCCAGAAGCCCTGACCAAAAAGAGGGCGGCGCGCAGGCCAGCGCCCCTGTCCAGAACGGCAGATTTACCTTCCATGACGATACAAATCGTAGAACCCAGTCGATGCGTTCGCCATTTTGTCAGATTCTTTGCTTCAAAAATCTGGAAGATGGCGGCGGCGTTGGTTGTTGGGTTGAAGATGACACTGCCGCCCTGCCTGGAGTGGATATCCAGCCAATGTGGGGCCACCTTGAGCTTTCACGTGACTGCACCCCGTCATTCAGCCTTGGCAGTTGTGGCGCTCGTTGGAGCAATGGCAACCCTGGAATGCTGGAAGCCAAGGCTGGGACCAAAGCGACGACAGCTCTGGAAGCTTGACGACAACCTCGAATCCTCCCAACACCGATTTCCCCGGGGCGCGCCCGCAGTACATTCAGATCCGACAAAATGAGCTACACATACGGAGTCGGCGGGATAACAACCGCTTTGGCGGTTGTGGGAGCTTGTGAGTTCCTCGTTCTGGGATGCAAGTCGCATCCATGGCGGAGATGCTGTTGGCTAACCAGGCATCCTCCAGATATGCTCTTCACTGGCAGCGGCGAAGCATTTAATGTATGACGATCCCGAGCGAGTTTACGATCCCCGAAGACACGACGTTATGCTCACACGATGAACCTCTAGGTCGGCGCATTCCTCGAATCCGTCTCGCCATACGCGTGGGCGGACCTGGGCATCGCGCTCTGCATAGGACTGTCAGTAGTTGGCGCGGCATGGTACAGCTCCCCGACACCCCCCCGCCTCAACATTCATAATAACATTCGGACACAGGGGCATCTTCATCACCGGCTCGTCCATCCTCGGCGGCGGCGTCAAGGCGCCGCGGATCCGCACCAAGAACCTGATCTCCATCATCTTCTGCGAGGTCGTGGCCATCTACGGCGTCATCATGGCCATCGTGTTCTCAGCCAAGCTCAACCCGCTCCAGGGCGAGGCCGCCTACTCGGCCGACAGCTACTACACGGGCTACGCGCTCTTCTGGGCGGGCATCACGGTCGGCATGTGCAACCTGATATGCGGCGTTGCGGTCGGCATCAACGGGAGCGGCGCCGCGCTGGCGGATGCTGCGGATCCTACGCTGTACGTTTTGGGTGTTTCCCCGCAGCGGAGAATTCAGGAGGTGCTGACATACTGGGTAGCTTCGTGAAGATGCTCGTCATCGAAATTTTCAGCTCAGTGCTGGGCCTGTTCGGTCTCATTATCGGGCTGCTCGTGTCCAACAAGGCCGGCGACTTCGGCAGCAGCTAAGGCCTGTTGTTGACCCGAACATTTATTTACCCACGCATCTATCCCAATTACCAAGGATTCAGACTGCGGCGGCAAGCGTGTCTGTGTAGCTTCATTATCAGCGGCGTTTTGGAAGACGGGGGCAGGGACGGTCACGGGCACGGTCATCATCATCATCTCAAGTGTAGAAGCTATTTTGTACAGAAGAGGTTCGTCAGGTCATGTGTCATTTGGTTAGTTTCATGATTTGCTCGCGCCGTCTATTACTTGATTACATGTTGGTTCGTAGGCTCCCCATCATGAGCGCCTCCACCTTGGCCCCCTTACGCAGCGGTTCTGGCCCGCTAGGCATGCAAAGCAGCGCGTTTGCACCCTTCATACTGCCAACCCTTGAGCTCCGCTGGCCTCCTGTGCTCGTGGCGGACAACACCCCATCCTTGCCAACAGAGACAATGGCCCGGTGGTACTCAGGCCGCGTCTTGTCCAGCGAAAAGTCGTGAGACAAGATAACGGGTACCTTTGGCAGCCCCGGCGGCGTGATGCCCGACATCTGGTGCAGCGACGGGAGCACGAACAGATGGAAGGTCACCAGTGCCGAAGCCGGGTTCCCAGGCAGCGAGAAAATGACTTTGGACACCCTCTCGCCATCGTTGTTCTTCACCGGCACCGTCGCAAACGTGGTCGGCTTCCCCGGCTTCATCGCCACCCGCCCAAAATGGATCGTCCCGCCCAGCGCCCGCTCAATAGTCGGCTTCAACAAATCCAGCTCCCCCATCGAAACCCCGCCCGTGGTAATCACCAAATCCACCTTCCGCATCGCCTCCCTCAGCGTCTCCTCCAACGTCCCCGGCTTATCACTCGTAATCCCCAAATCCACCACCTCAAACCCCCAATCCCTCGCAGCCGCAATCAGCCCCGGCCTATTCGTATCCCTCACCTCCCCCACCCTCAACTCCCCCTCCCGATCATGCTCAACAATCTCATCCCCCGTCGACAGCACCCCCACCACGGGCCTCCTATAAACCTCCACCTCCCTGACCCCAACAGAAGCCAACAACCCCACCTCCCCCCCAACAGCCGACACTTCCTCCCCCCTCCCCATCACCATCTCCCCCTTCCCTACATCACTCCCCACCTCCCGCACATTCTCCCCCTCCCTCACCCCCTGCGCAAGAATCTCCACCTCTTTCTCCTCCCCGCCGTCCTCCGTCTTGGAAACAAGAACTGTATCCTCAACCATAACAACTCCCGTCGCACCCTCCGGCAGGGGCGCGCCAGTGGTAATTCGCGCTAGCTCCCCTGCTTTCAACACCTTCCTTTCCTCCCCTTCGGCAGCAGCTGCGTGAGAGATCCCAACAACGGGATAAACCCCCCTCATATCCCCCCCGTCAGGGACCACGACAGCGTACCCGTCGACGATGCTCGCGCGGAAGGCGGGGACGGGGGCAGGGGAGTAGATGTCAGAGGCGAGGACGTTGCCGGTGAGGGAGGGGGTGACGGGGAGGAGGGTGGTGGTTGGGGCGGGGGTGTGTTGGGTGATGAGGGCGAGGGCCGTGGGGACTGGGATGAGGGGGTAGGGGGAGGAGCGGTGGCGGTGGGAGGGGGGGAGGGTGGGGTCGTTTGAGAGGGGTGTGAGGGGGTGGGTTTGGGGGGTGGTGTGTCGGGTTAGGTGGCCGTGGGAACAGCTGTGGTGGCTGTGGCTGTGGTGGGGGTGGGAGTGGGAGTGGGAGTGGGAGTGGGGTTGTTTGGTGGTGGTGATATCGGCTTCTTGCTCAAGCTTTTTTACGCCGCCGGAGTGGAGGGCTCGGGAGTCGGCGCCGGCGGCTTGGAGGCAGGCATGGGGCAGGGTCTTGATAACGGCTTGTAAGTTCTCGCGCGCGCCCTTGGGGGAGCCGGGCAGGGTGAGGATGACGGTTTGGTTCCGCACGCCGGCGGCGGGGCGCGACATCATGGCGAAGGGTGTGACGGCTAGCGAGGAGGCCAGCATGGCGTGGACGAGCCCGGGCGCCTGCTTGTGCAGGAGGACGGACACGGCTTCTGGGGTGTGGTCTGCCACAGCGAAACCGGTTCCCCCGGTGGTGATGACCAGGTTGACGGGGTCCGCGGCGTCGGTCCAGAGCATGATTTGCCGCTGGATCTGGGTGGTGACGTCGCTCACAATCTTGGTCTCTGTCACTTCCCACCGGCCGCCGCCGTCTTGCTCGAAGACATCGCGGAGGGTGGCCTCGGCAGCGTCGGTTGACGGGTCGTTGGCAGCTGTGGTTGAGACGACGAGGATCGCCGCTTTGAGAGGGCCTGACATTGTGCCAAACGGGTCGGCGCTGGCTTTGCTGTTCTGTGTGGTGCAGGTGTCGCTTGCTGTCTAATTTGAGTGAGAATAGGACTATAAGCTCATGGATGTTGGTGTTAGAAGCTCAAAGGAGCGTGGGGGTTGGCCTATGGCGGGGTAGCTCCCCCACGATCCCCACTCGCTGGTCTGTTGTGGGGCTTCTCATCTTCTCATGGCCGCCCTCAAGTCCTCGAGGATCTCGAACAAGAGAATGAATGTTTGTTGTTCCGAAACCTCTCGGATCTTACTATCGTCTACCCGGCGCCACAATATCCAAACTCGTCCTACCCCCATGAATCACGCGGGCCACAGAGTGACTAAACAGCCACTCAATAGAGCCAATCTCTCCCATCAAATCCACATCCATCCATTCCTGCACGCCTAAGGCCTTCCCATCCGACGGCGTCGGCACTGATAGCTGGATCGCCGTTACGTACGGCATCCCCCCCATCCTCGCAAACCCCAGGTGAAACTTCTGGGCCCCCTCCACACGCAGCGCCGTGCCGGCGAAGTCCAAACGGAACTCGCCCAGGCAAGCCCGAGATCCGTCCGCATACCGGAAAAGCAGCCCCGTGACGACAGGCGAGGACCCAGCCCAGTTCCTGCGCCACTCGAGAGGAGGTGTCGGATCTTCTTCGTCGCACCTCGGCCGCTGCCACTGGCAAGGGACGATCTCCACCAGCCCCCGAAGGGAGGCTTTGGTGAGGAACCATGCAGGCCCGGGGAGTTGAGGGACGAGAAAGGGCGGGTGTGGGTCTCGGTTGTCATCTGCCTCCGGGATCACGATGTACTCGATGCCGTGGACGCTGCGGTTCAGATACATGGTCGTGGGCGCTTCGGAGGATGCATCCACCTTGCACCAGCTCATGTTGTTCGTACGTGGACGCCGGCCGGCCCAGCCGACGAACGTCTCCATCGGTGTCTGAGGAGCCTCTGCCATTCTGCTCAAGGCGAACGGCCAATCTGTTCGAAAAATGGTGAAAAACAAGATCTCGCCAAGAAAATAAGAAAAAAGGAAAAGAAAAGAAAAAGAAAAAGGAAAATAGGGAAAAGGCAGATGCATCATCTGTTGGATCAGACCAACCGCAACCCCTCTCACCCGCCCAAACCTCCAGCCCCCCAACTTTGGAACATGAGGAGCTGAGTTGAATCAGTCAAGCAGAAGCGCCAAGGAGAGATGTCATTGCTTGACAGCTGCAATGAACGGGATTGAAGAGCTCCGGTATGAGTGCTCAGAAATCAACGCAGTCAGCGAAACCGAATGCATTTTCGTATCGTGTTGGTTTCTAAACATGGCTGATCATTGATGAGTTCAAGAGCTTCTTCCCTGGCCATTTCCTATTCCAAAGAGGTTGACCCACCTGACAGCACTTATCGATAAGACTAAGTTCAGCCAAGAAAGTCCAAGACCAACTGATTTCAACTCATTCAATCAACACCAAATTGAGCACTTACACAACCCCAGAATCCAAAATGGTGCGCCTGAAGGACCGCTACCTGCTCGTAAACATCATCTATACCGATGCCCCACCCAGTCAGCCCAAGGGCTCGGTGCCGGACCTGCTGCTGTACAACCAGCCGACCAGCAGCGAGCTGAGACCGCAGCTGCTGCTCAAGGGCATCCGCAGCGAAGTGGCCGCCCTCTTTGGCGACTGCGGCTCGGGGGCCGTTGACCGGAGTCTGCAAGGTAACTCCATTTTCTCTCATTTCAACCCCATTAACTATAAACCCCTAACAACCCACCGCAGTAAAATACCTCTCCCCCGCAACCTCCACCTTCATCCTGCGGGTCTCGCGCGCCCACTACCGCCTCGTGTGGGCGGCCCTGGCCTTCATGAACCGCGTGCCCGTCCGCGACGGCCGGCCCTGCATCTTCCGCGTCGTGCGCATCAGCGGCACCGTCCGCAAGGTCGAGCAGGAGGCCGTGCGCCGCGCAAAGCTGCTCATTCTCGCCGCCAAAGACGAGATGGCCGGCAAGAACTCGTCCGACTCCCTGGGCGCGCTGCTGCGCGGCGATAACCAGGCTGCGGGAAGAAGCAGCCTTGCGGTGCGCGGAGGCCCGGAGGACTCCGAGCTCGAGGCGGGGGAGGATGTCATGTCCGATGATGGATGATGGACGGGATCAAGTTTCGGCTTTCACTTCTTCTTCCGCGCTACCCTGATCCCGCTATCTACCCCCGGCGGCGGGCGCGACATCGCCTCGAGGACATCACTGCCCCCGCCACCCGACGCCTCGGCCTGCGCTTCCGCCTGCGCCTCCCGCAGCTTCTCCTGCTCCTCCTCCTCCTTGCGCTCCATCTCGTCATAAAACTCCTTGTTATCCACCCACCGCTCCTGGATATCCTGCCCCTCCATCATCGACGACTCGTTCCGCATCGCCACCTGCCAGATGGTATCATTCGCGCCCTCGGCCGACCCAAACACGTACCCGCCCGCGCGGTCGATCACCCGCAGCAGATGCATCATGCTCTTCTTGTTCTCCACCGCCAGCACCTCGAAGCTGACCAGCCCGAACCGCTCGACGAGGTCGGCGATGGCCTGGTTGAGGCGGCTGAACTTTTCGCTGCGCATTGCCGGCGTCTCGGCCTCGAGCGAAGGGAGGAGGTAGGAGAGGTCTTGTACTTCGGTGTAGAAGTCGAGGTTGAACGGGAGCGGGTCGTACGAGGCGAGCTTGTCGATCTTGGTGAGCACGTTGATGTGTGGGAGGTCCATCTGCAGCATGGCGCGCAGCGCGAGGAGGATGTTGGAGACGTAGAGGGAGGGTTGGGTTAGGCAGAAGCAGTCGGATAGGTGGACGGCTACGAGCTGGGGGGTTGTCAGCATGGGGTCAGGTTGTTCAACGGCGAGTTACGTACCCTGTATCCCAGCTTCTGTAGCCGGTAGAAGATGTTGCGGAGGGATGTGTGGTGGGTGTACAGCTCGACCTGCCCTGGGCAGTCAAACAGAATGTAATCACCCTCCAACTCCTTCAGCCCGTTCTCCAGCCACTCCATGTTATGTTCCAGCTCCTCGAGCGCGTAGAGGATGCCGCCGTTTGGCCCGAGCCTGTCGTCGGCCATGATCTCCTCCAGCGTGACGAGACTGCGGATGTCCAGGGCGCAGGGGTAGCTGGTGTGGTCGTTCGCGGGATCGAGGTTCACGACAGAGCATTGGCGCCCGATTGCGCCCATGAATTGGTGCACTGTATTATGGTGAGCTGTTGAAAGTATCCGCGGCGCTGCTCGGTCTCTGACTTACTGCCATCGCAATAAGTGCTCTTTCCTGCACCAGGGCTGCCAAGGACGAGCTGTCCAAACGGCATCTTGGTATTGCTGAGAGTTGGTCTCTTTGGTAATTTAATATTTCTTCACGACTGTGTATTTATTGTTGCGCAGAAATCGGAGGGCGTGGAATGTCAAAGTCTCGGCTCGAAGGTTGGTTGCAAGATGCCCCTCCATGCTTGGAAACCCATCACATCAGCCCTGCAACTGCCCCGCCAAGCTGAGCACCCCACACTGAAGTAGCTCAAGTGGGTCCTTGACCTTCGAATTTTGGCGGTGTCATTCGGCAGAATTTGACCCTTGTTTACTACCTTGGCCGTGTTGCCCAGGCTCCTTCCATCAATGGAAGCTCCCCAGAGCTCCTCCAAACACCCTGATCCCAATTGCGCTTCCACATCACAACTGCCGGAACCATGGCCCCAGGCACGAATTACCACACCCACAGCACTATGGACCTCGGGTAACTGACATTCCTCATCCAGCAACGCAATTCGAAGTGGCGCAACCGCCCAAAGACGCCATCTCCAACCTCGTCTTCGCGCCCGGCGCTGGAAGGCGGCGACTGCTTGTCTCGTCGTGGGACAAGAATGTGTACCTCTACGAGGTCCCCAACGGTGGCGAGGAGGCGGCCCTTGTCCAAACATATGAGCACCGCGCGCCCGTGCTGGATGTCTGCTTTGGCACGAACGACGAGGAGGCGTTCACTGCGGGGATGGACCACCAGGTTAAGAGGTTGGTGGTCGGCTGAACGAGAGAACACGACTGGGGGTTCAATGTTCTGACTTGGTGAACACAGGATCGACCTTGCGACCGGCGAGCAAACAGTCATGAGCAAGCACTCGGAACCTGTCCGCTGCGTCGTCTTCAGCGCCGAGCACTGTAAGCACCTCCACCCCCTCTCCCCCCGGTCCCCTTCAACTAAGCCCCTCCCCCCCTCACAGCCCTCCTTATCTCCGCCTCCTGGGACAGCACCCTCCACATCCACTCCACCACCCTCCCCTCCCAACAACCCCTCACCATCCCCCTCCCCGGCAAACCTCACGCGCTCGCCTCCAGCCCCACCAAACTCGTCGTCGCCATGACCGCCCGCCTCGTGCACATCTACGACCTTCCCACGCTCGCCTCCTCTCTGGCCTCCCCCAACCCACAACCCCCTTCACCCTGGCAACACCGCGAATCCTCTCTCAAATTCCTCACCCGCGCCGTGGCCTGCATGCCCAACGACGCCGGCTACGCGACCTCCTCCATCGAAGGCCGCGTGGCCGTTGAGTGGTTCGAAGACAGCGCCGAGTCGCAAGCGCGCAAGTACGCGTTCAAATGCCACCGGCAGACCGACGACTCCAGCGGTGGTGGGGACGTGGTGTTCCCCGTCAACGCGCTGGCGTTCCACCCGGTGTACGGGACTTTTGCGTCTGGTGGTGGGGATGGGACGGTGGCGCTGTGGGATGCTGAAGCCAAGAGGCGGATGAGGCAGTATCAGAAGTTTCCTGAGAGCGTGGCGGCGTTGGGGTTTTCGGGAGATGGGAGGTTTTTGGCGATCGGGACGTGTCCTGGGTTTGAGACGGGTATGGAGGATTATAGTGGAGAGGGGAGGACGAGGGTGTTTGTTAGGGAGTTGGGGGAGACGGAGGCGAAGGGGAAGGGGGCGAAGTAAAGAGTGGGTTGGGGAGGGTTGTGTTTGTGTATGGGTATAAAGAGGGGGCTTAGGGGGTTTGGCGTTTATAGGAATTCAGTGAAGCTTGTTTTTGTTGTCTGACTCTGTGGTAGTAAGTGGTCGTGATAAAATTATCGAATTGTACACTGCTACTTTTGGCGAGCTAAATAAAATACCTGATAGATGGCAGAAAGGGTGTCTCTCACAGAAAGCTAACTACAAGTAACCACTTGAGAATAGTGTATGGCCGCCCCGTATCTTCCTTTCCTTCGTTTCAACATCTCATTCCTCGCAATACATCTTCCAAGCCAGCCCCCAGCAAGCCAATATCCTCAAAAGCAACATCCTCTCTCCCCCAATCACTGCGTATGCACCCTTCGGAACACCCTGCTCGACGGCCCCGATACTTCACCAGTATTATCGCCCTTGGGAGCTGACACCGGAGGCTTGGGGCTTGCTCTGATCCGAAGTTGGCGCGGTGGTGTGTCGGTGACGTGAGTTTGGCAGCTGTCTTGCTCTTCTGCTTCTGGCATCTCCTGGAGAAGTTGGACTTCGTCTGGCTCGTCGAGGAAATCATCGCTTTTTCCGATGATGGTTGTGTCGGGCAAGGGTATGTTGGCAACGGTGAGGGGTGTGTTGACGACGGCGTGGGTGTTGGGATTTTCATTCTTACTGGCGGTGGCGTCTGGGCATGGAAGAATGTTCTTGTTGGCTTCTTTTGCGGTGTCAGGCCTTGCAGCAGGTCGGACTTCTTTTTCCTCGGCCGTAGGCTTTACGTTCTCCTTGTCCATGTTTGCTTGTACGTCGGAGCTGCTCTTCTTCACTTGCGTTGGAATTGCCACGGCAGCTTTCACCTGCTGATTCGGATCCCTCGGCTCCAACGCTCGACGAGCCTTCTTCTTCGGAGCCGATACAAACGAGTTATCGTCCAAATTCGCCCTGCGAACCTTGCGCTTCTGCTTGGCCGGCGCCGGCTCCGACTGCGTGAGGTCGAGGATCCCCACATGAGGGCTGGTCGCGATCTGTTTGCCGTTCCGTGTCAGGAGAACCGAGCCATTTGGTTTGGCTTCGCGACCGGAGAAGCCATCGCCTGGTTGATAGCGAGATGCCAGGGGTGTTGTGTCTGGCTGGGGCTTGTTCTTCAGCTGTTTAAAGCCTTTTGCTTGGGTGCGGTCGAAGATGAGGTATGGACGCCGCCGCAAAGCCCGAGTTGGGTTAAAAGTGCGTCTGTCGTGCTTTTGGGCGTGCTGGGAGGGTCGGTGGGAGATGATGTCGAGCTCATCGTTGCTTTCGTCTTCTTCGAACTCCTGCGGACTTCTGGGCGGGGAGACTGGTGAGGTGACTAGAGGTCCTGGTATTAGTATGAGCCACTCATGCTAGGAAAGCAACATGCTGCCAACATACCCTCTTCCTCTAGATACTCAGTTGGACAATCTCGTGCTCTGCGAGCTCTCCCAAGACCGCGATCGTTTGCCTCCCCTGGGCTGGGCGGACGAGTCTGATCTCTCCCCGCATGCGTATCCTCTTGTCTCTCCTGCACAGTCACCACAGGCAACTCTGGTGTTGGCCGTAAAGGTTTCAACTCCCAACCGTTTGTCCGACTGACCCGAAATCTGGCGAGTCTGGGTCCCGGATCTGTCGAGGGCATCGGCTTGAGTGCAGGCAGTGACAAACCCGGGCTGTTCCTGCCCTTGTGTGAATATTTTCGCATGGGTTTGTGTCGAGCAGGAACTTCAAACAGCTCTTGGGCATCTGCCTCTGCTGACATGGTTTCTGTAGCCGGTTCGGTGGTGTTCAAGGGCTGAACTGTTTAGATATGAACAACTAGGATTGATCAACAAAACCCGAAAACTCGGGAAACTGTAGAGCAATACGGTCGCTTCTGCTACAATACAGTTTGAATTTAGATAAACCCCAAGCCAAGTTGAGCACAGCATGACGTGCGCGGCAGGTGCCAGAAGGCAACAGCCATGGGGGGGGAAGGAGCAAGCCAAAATGCCTCCATGGCCACCTCAGCCAAGTTGTTGAGTTCCTTCCTCACATTTTCCCTGACAGATTTCACGTCACCAATTGAATAAAAAACAGTACTTCAAAGCTGCAGCAAGTTGAGATTAACAAATAAGATCTGTTGAGTTACAAAATTCTACCAGGAAGCCAAGAAGAAGAAAAGATATTCTGGCCACTAAGCTCGCAGTTGACCAACTCCCCGATGCTTGATTTTTCCGTATTCAAATAGTCATTTGATGAAGGCGGTCTGGGACTTGGCAACGGAACGTTGTCGTATGTGTCAGCCATGCCGTGAAGCCACGTCTGTTGCGGATGGAGGTGAACCGTTTGCCGTAGAGGAAGGTGTTTGGAAACCCAATGTCAAATGGACAACACTTTCGACTTCAGCCATTTCCCTTTTACTCAGTCGTTCTCTAAGCGCCTCAATATTTTTTTCCAGATGTTTGACAGTTCTGCAGCCAACAATGGGGAACACGTAGGGCGGCTTGTGCATGAGATACGCAAGTGCAACGCTGGTGAGTTCCGTGCCGTTCCGCGTGGCAATCTCTTCAAGCACTATGCTGACATCCAGGTGATTGTCTGTTGTAGCCGTCTTGCGGCCTTCTGATGTCATACGCTGCTTCTCTTGCGTCTTGAACCTGCCACTCCCAAGTGGCCTCCACGGCATCAAGCCCATGCCCTCCTCACGGCACATAGGGATGATGTCTCGCTCAAAGTCACGGGTGGCAGTATTCCACTCCCCCTGGTAAACACTGAACTGCCGCATGCCATGGTCTCGGGCATACTGGCTTGCCTTGGTGACCACCCACGCTGGAGTGTTGCTGATGCCGAGATAGAGCACCTTGCCGCTGGTGACCAAACGGTTGAGGGACTGCACCAGCTCAGGAATGGAAGTGGCGGGGTCTCACCAGTTTACGATTAACTGTTAATTGTTAGTAACAAGCTGATATTTGCTGACAATCTTTTGGCACGGCTCACAAGGTCGATGTACTCCGTCTGGAGCCTCTCAAGGCTGGCCTCGACAGAAGTATGCAGACTCTTGGTGCCGCTGCCACCAAAGCCCACCAGACTCTCCATATTCTCACCCATGCCACAAAAGTTGCTGCTGTACTTGGTAGAAATGACTGAGCCCAGGTCAGTAGCGCTCATGCTGCCAAACCTCGCCGAGGTTGTACGAACTCATATGGTTCCTGACGCCATTCTTCAGACTCTCCATCTTGATAAAAGTTGGCAGTGTCAATAAAGTTTCCTTTATGCAGTCAGCTTACCAATGTTTTCCTCTGATTGAAAGCTAATCTTACCCCCATTCTCATAGAATTGGTCCAGGATTTCCTCCGCGGTAATTTTGTTACACTCGCCCATCAGGGATTTCCTGCCCGCAGGTCAGATACATCGGCATGACACCAGCCTGTGACCACTCACCAAGCATCTCCAAAACCCATCCCGCCGAGACACAAAGGACTAACCCGAACCGAGGCGGTTGGAGAGAGCAGCCGGTACCGGGCCAGACGCCCCTTGGGTCGAGGGGCCTCACAGATGACGAATTTAGCGTCCACCTTCGTAGTCATGTTGGGATCTTTGCTGGTTGTCAGCCAATGACTGATGTCGTTTCTCAACGCCTCGTTATTCGATGGCGACGAACTTGGGAAAAGACATGTCCTCGAAACCAAAACGTCGACGCGACACACAGACAGAGGTATTTGTAAGTACAACCACCAACGCACCCTTGCCGCCTCCTTCTCGTTGGCACCATCTTCATAATTTTCACCAACGATACTAAAACACATCCGGCACTGTTCGGACGTTTGCACGGTATGGCTTGATATTGGAATGTTTCAACGAGGCCAACGCGTTGACCCCAGAACGCTACACTTCCTCCCATGGCCTTGAGACTATACGGAAACGTACACATCCTACGGCTCAGGCAAATCGTCAAAGGCAACGATTCTGCTTCACCAGACAAGCACCTTTGTCCTCAAAACCCGCGTCGTTTGCGTCACATCGTCCGTCAGGAGCCAACAGGATGACACAGCTGAATCGTTTCGTGGGACGGGCATGCTCAGACCAACATGTTCACCATCCTAGACCAAGATGCCTATCACGCCTTTGGGCAAACCGCATGGTGTGGTACCGTTACACTCTCTGCCCCGGTTTCTGTCAGAGACTTGCCCTTTCGGGATTCTGCTCGCCTCCGATTGGTTTGCAACCCACCCGGCTCCGGCGGATACGACTGACGTCTGAATGGGCCGGGTTGTCTCGGGGTGGGACCACACCACCCACCCATGGGACGGGCATATCGATTTTAGGGAGGGTACAGTAAGACCCGCCAGTCAGCTTCAGCCAGCCACTCCGCTGACCCATATTCATACACATCAACACACATGCTATTGTATATACAGAATCCCTTAATCTATTTACCAAGGAATCGCAGCAGCCGATGGTCTCAGCCCAGCCCAGCCCAGCTCAATCCTCAGCAAGTCCAAACCCCAACAACACCATCCCGCCTTCCCTCAACCATATACCCATCCCTAATACGCACGCGCTCAATGATGGCGGCGGGGTTCTTGTTACCCTCCTCAGCCGTCTCAACGGCGCCCGGCCCACAGTCCCAGTGGCGTCCCTCAACCTTGTCGTATACCTTGACCACGTCCTCGCCGGCGGCGCACACGATGCGGCGTGTGTCAAACATCATGCTCGTGATGGGGTTGTCGTAGGCGTAGGCGTCGTATATCGAGCCCGTGCGGAGGTCCCATATCTAGGGGGGTGGGTTAGTATCTTTTTGAGTAAGGGGAGGGGGGGAAGGGGAGGTGGGGGGGAAACGCACCCGAATACTCCTGTCCAAACTCCCCGTCACCAAATGCACATCATCAAACTGCAGACACGTCACCGGCCCCGTATGGCCAACCAAGCTGCGATGAACCTGCCCACTCCGCAGATCCCACAGACGGACCATACCATCCGCCGTACCACACGCCAGCGCCGACTCAAACACCTGCAGGGCACCCACAAAATCCGCCGACGCATCCGCCGGCCGGCTCGTCTGGCGCCAGGGCCCGCTGTCGTTCGTGACCGACGACGACGACGCGGCGGCAGCCCACATGACGTCCAGCGTCTGCACGCACCGGCCCTTCTCCAGGTCCCACTGGCGCAGCGTCTTGTCGGCGGATCCGGAGACGAGAACATCCCCCCGGAAGTGCAGCGCCGTGATCTCGTCCAGGTGCGCTTGCAGGGTGAACAGCGGGCAGTCGGCCATGCTTCCCACCGGCGGGTCGACGGGCTGGTCGTCGGGGTTGCCAAAGGCGATGGCGTCCTCGTCGTCTTCCTCCTTGATTCCGAACTGGCTGCCCTGCGGGTCGTAGTGGGCTTTGCTGAGGTCCCAGAGGCGGATGGTGGCGTCCATGGAGCCGGTGGCGAGGAAGTTGTCTTCGACTTGGAGGGTGCGGACGGACGCGGTGTGGCCTTCGAGGACGCCGATGCAGCGGCCGGCGTTGAGATCCCAGACGCGGACGGAGTCGTCCATGGCGGCGGAGACCATGAGCCCGAAGGGGGCGTCGAAGTCGAGGGCGGTGATGTTGTCGTGGTGGGCACGCATCGAGCGGATCATGGTGCCCGGCTCGAAGTGCTCGTGGAGGATGGGCATGGATTTGCGCCGGATGCTTCGCGGTTTGCGCCGGGAGGGGGTGTTGCCTGCTGAGGGGAGCTTCTCGTAGACGGACTGTGACATGAACCCTGGCGCGTCGCGTTCTGGTGAGGCGTCGGCTTCGGATTTTGTGGGTGTCCTCGCTGCCTCCGATTCGGCCTCAGCTGCTAGCTCTTGTGCCTCCTCTAACCTGCCCTCAACCTCGACGACTGCACTCGTTAGCGATCCCCCCAGTTCTTCAATAACTGCAGACAGGGGTTCCTACTATCATGCTCAAGCAGCGCCTCGTCCTTCTCCAGGTTCGCCAGCCTGTCCAGAATAATCCTGCGCATGCCCGCCAGGTTCTCCAACTTGGCATCAATCTCGCGGATCTCGCTGCTCGCCATATTCTTGCGAACACCGAGCATGTCCAGCTGGTGCATCATGCTCGCCTTCTCCTTCTTCAGCCTATGCACCGACTCATGGGAGCCGTCGGGTGTCGTCGGCCCCTCATCGAGCAGCTTCCTCCCCCGCGAGACGCGCCGCCTGTGCTTCTTGCCCTCATCCGTAAAGTCGGGGAAGCTCGCCTGGAAGCCCTGGAATAGCGAGTACGAGTTGTCGCCGTCGGGGATGTTGTGCAGCAGCTCGTCGGGCACGTACGACAGAGCGCGCGACTGGATCTCGCGGGTCGAGAGGCGCGACCGCACGAGGTCGGTCGGCGTGGTGCGCGCCATCGAGAGCATGCTGCGCTGCAGGGCGGGCTTCTGCAGTTGGCGCTGCACCTCGCTCATGGCGCGCTGGTAGTGCGGATTCGCGGACGGGTCGGGGCGCGCCGCCATCAGGTGGGATGCCGTGCTGGTTACTTTGCGGCCAAAGGCCTCGAGTCCTCGCGTCTGCCGTGCGCACGGCCGGTGGTTAGCCCCTGAGGTATTGCTTGGTCTGTCTCGCCCTTTTCGTTCCATGCTCTCCTCAACTGCTGCCATCCAGGTTCCAATGTCAAGGTGTAAAGGGTGTCGCGCTCACAGATATCACCGAGGACTCGTCATCGAACGACGCCAGGTCTGCGAAGTCATCGTCGTGCCTCGGGTCGGCCATCCGTCGGCACAGGCAAAGCTTGCCCCTTCGGCCCGCGCAAGGTGGATTGGTCGGGGGCGCGCCGTTGTAGCAGCCGACGGGCTACGATAGCGTTGGTGGAGTTAAAGGAGGTGGAATTCGAGGTGGTGTTTGGGGTCTGCGGTGCTGGTTGGAAGCTAAGGTTGGCGCTGCAGCAAGAAGCGGAACGGCACGGGCAATGCCCCTCGAGGACAACAGCAAGCGGAACCAGATGCGGCACACAAAATTGTTCCACAGGGCCCGGCCGCGGCAACCCAATCCATGCAGCCTGATCCCAGCAGCCAGGGCATTTGCTCCACCGGCCTCAACAAGAACGCCGGAAGCTCTGTGATTGGCGACAGACCGCAAAAGTGCACGCGGAAGCGATGTGGGGTCGTGGGGAAGTGCCAAGCCCTCCCCGATTTGCTTGGTGCGTCACAGGGCAGCCGTCCCTTTCGCTGGTGGAGCTCCGATTCGGACCTGAACCCGGACGGACTTTCAAAACACAAAGAAGAGTCATTCAAAGCCAAAACTCAACACAACTTCAAGACCGTTGTTTTTTTATTTTATTTTATTTTTCAATTCGAAACCTAGGGAACCCCTGACGCAAAGAACACCATGGACTCGCTCATAGACCTCTCGGACGCGACCAAGGCCCTGGACCTGTCGAATATCCGCTTCCAGTTGATGTGAGTTGCCTCAAGCTTCCCCATATCCAGTCCGAACAATTCACAACTAACACCCTCCCCCAGCCGCCTGGAAGACACAATCACCTTCCACCTGATCGAGCGCGTGCAGTTCCCTCTCAACAAGAACATGTACACGCCGGGTGCGGTGCCCATCCCGGACAGCGACCTGAGCTTCATGGACTGGTACCTGCTGCAGCAAGAGAAGCTGCAGTCGCTGATCCGGCGCTACGAGTCGCCCGACGAGTTCCCCTTCTTCCCGGACGCCGTGCAGAAGCCCATCCTGGAGTCGCTCGACTACCCGCGTATCCTGCACCCCAACGATGTCAACGTCAACGGCAAGATCAAGGCCTTCTACACCGAGACCTTCCTGCCGCGCGTGTGCCCGGATTACGGCCACGGCGACCGCGGCGTGTCGCAGGAGAACTACGGGTCGTCGGCTACGTGTGATATTGCCTGTCTGCAGGCCCTGTCGCGCCGTATTCACTTTGGCAAGTTCGTTGCTGAGTCTAAGTTTCGGTCTGAGACGGAAAAGTTCACCGCCCTGATCCGCGCCGGCGACAAGGACGGCATTGGCGAGGCCATCACGAACAAGGCCGTCGAGAAGAAGGTGCTGGAGAGGCTAAAGCTCAAGGCGCAGACCTACGGGACAGACCCGTCGCTGGGGCCCGACGGGTGGGACCAGGGCAAGATCAACGTGGATGCTGTTGTATCCATGTACGAGGACTTTGTCATCCCGCTGACGAAGGAGGTCGAGATCGACTACCTGATGCAGAGGTTGGAGCCGGAACAATAATAATCAATAATAATCTTTCTTTTTCTCTGTTCCATTTCATCACCCACCTCCCCCCTACGAAGCCGACCCAACATACTCCGCAATCGCCTGCACCGCCCCCTGAAACCTCTCCGCCTCAATCAGCATCACAAACCCACACGGCTTAATCCCCATCTCCTGAAACGCGCGCTTGCTATCCGCGACCGCCTCGCCCTCCTTCGTATACTCGTACGTACCCGCCGCCACCGCGTGCTTGCGCATCTCCTCGTCCTCCGGGTGGAAGTACTGCAGCGCGGCCTCGTCGCGCGCCTTCTTCTGCCGCCGCTCGCCCTGGTCCAGCGCCGACGCCACCTCGCGGTACGTCCGCGACACCACCAGGTAGTGGCTGAACTCGTACGCCTCCTTGTCCTCCACCGCCGCCTCGATCTCGTCCACCATGCACGACCACATGGGTGGAATCACCTCGGCCGGCATGTTGAGCAGCCGCTCTGCGAGAACCAGGCCGACGTGTTTGCCGGAGGCGAGGAGCTCCGGTAGGGTAGCGAGGGAGTCGTTCGTCCGCGCCCGGTCCGAGAGGTACTCAATCAGCTGGGTGATGGGCTGCTTGGCGCGGTGCTCCTGCATGTTGAGGACTGTGAGAAAGGCGTAGGCGTCGTTGGCTTTGTCGTCGACCTTGCAGGTGGAGCCGATTGTGTTTTGTTCCACGATGAGGTCGCTGAGCCCGGAGAGGTCGAAGAGTGTGGCGTCGGCGTCGAAGAGCTGACGGAGGAGGGACTTGACGCCGTGGAAGTCGATTTGGGAGTCGTAGTTGAAGAGCTCAAAGTCGACGTTGACGATGTCCATGTCCTGGGGGGTGGAAGGGCGAATTGTTAGCTGGAGGCACCCTTGAATCCTCCTGGGGGGATGCGACTCACCTCGTCGGAGGAGCTGTCATCGTCATCGTTCCTCTTATTGACGGTGGGTTCTGTCATGGAGACATCCCCCTGCGCGTCGACTTCTCTTGACCGCTTCTTGCCCATTTTGTGATCTGATAGTGTACGTCCGGGAAAGTGTTGGGTATCAATCCGGTCTCCTGTGACCCTTGTTGTGTTGCTCAGATCAATTCTCCGCCGAAGCCGGTGACTGCGGGGACCTTGACGGCTGTTCTCAAATTTTGTGAATCTGCCCCTCGTCAACCGGCGAGATAAGGAGCTCTGGGGCTTATCGCTGGACCCTAACCCTCACCGCTGGCCTCGAAGAGAGAAGAGGCGTTGCGTTCAGGAGGCAATGTACAGATTATTGAAGCCGTAAAAGGCAGAGGGTTACCAGACCACATGCTTATTACCTTCTTGCGACTGTGTGATTCAAGCTCCCAAATCCATATCAAACCCAGCTGCTGATCTCAACTCCTATCATACAACCTGGTTCAACCCACCCAGCCCAGCTGACACCCCTTCTATACCGCCCCCCCTTCAAATACATGAATCTTGCCCATATCGCCTTACAATCCCTTAGTATAGCACACTTCTCCCTCCAACCACCCACCTCTTGCCCCCTACATTCACCGCTCACCCCCTTCACCCCACACCGCTGCTCCTCAAAGAATTTACCAACCCCTTGAGCCGCCATCGCTAGTATTCCGCACCCCTTAAACCTCCTCAGCCCCCCACCCAGCATCCGCCTCACGCATATTCGCCGGCGGCTCAATCGACGGGATGAACTCGAGCGCGACGTATGCCACACCGACGAAACCAACGATCGAGCCCGAGATGATGCGGAGGACGTGACCGTGCAGGAGGATGGAGCCGACGAAGATGTAGACTGTGGCAGTAAGGAAGGTGGTTAGCGCCGTTTGGTAGGGAGGGACTGGGTGATGGGGGTGAAGGGGGGGAAGAGAGGGGGACGTACAGATACCGCGGCCGATGAAGGAGAACAGGAACGAGGCGTAGCGGGACACTTGGGGGGGGATTTGGAACTCTGTTGCCGCAACGTTAGTGTCTCTACCTCCGCTTGAGAGGGAGGTCGGTTCGTGGGAAGAATCGTACCAAGCAGGCCGGTGGCTGGTCGCACAAACGTTAGCATTAAAAATCTCCTCGCCAAATAGTGGTAGGTCATCACTCACCCAGACCAAAGATGATGACATAAACACCAATAACCGTAGATTGGCTGTCCCAAGCACCGTCAGCACCCCGAATCCATCCAACTCCCAAGCGGCGCGGGGAACGTACAAGCTGATGGGGAAAAATTGCGAGATTCCACCGAGAATCATCAACACGGCAACCGCCAGGTTGACGATGCGACTGGAGAGGGCGGGAGGTTAGCGTTGTCTTCTTCTTCTTGACTCCGACGAAGCGCCCTTCCATCCATTCCCCCGCTGGCGATCTACGCATCAAACGCATGCGTGAAGGTTGGATGCAAGATGCTGCTTGTAATGCGCAGGCGCCGCGCCATCAAAGGGCTGAGGTCGCGAAAAACCTACAAGCTATCCGAGAAGTCCATCTTGCGTCGTTGTCGTTACTCGTGCGCGTAGTTATCGGAGGTTTCGTTTCGTTCAAAGTCTGTCTATCAACTCGGCGCGGGCGTCAATCAGTACGGCGTGTGGTCGGGGATTTGTTCTCTGTGACAAGAGAACAGATAGCTGTTGACGAGGCTGGATGGCACAAACAAATTGTCTGGATGAAAGAAGGTTGGAAAAGCTGCCTGGGCTGCGCCGCTGTGGACTGGGAGCTTGCGAAACAGTGGAGACCTTGGCGGTTGCGACACGCACGGCTGGCTGCGGGCTGCGTGGGCTGTGAGTGGCCGCGTCAACGGCCCGGTTGGGAGGGTCTTGGCAGGATGGCAGGGGGTGTCATGATCTTGCCCGGGCTCGTGATGACGTTGCATGGAGGCCGCGAGGCATGGGATGTGTGGGTGTGATAGGTATCAGAATTGGCATGTTTGAATAAGGTAGCTTTGATACAGACGCTTCTTCCTTAGCAAATTCCTTTGAAAACGCCATTCTAGGGAGATTTGTGTCCCCAAATCTGAGAGGGGTAGAACCCAGCCCTTTAAGAACCATTCCAGCCTTCATCCAAGGCTCTCTAGCCGCTCAGCTTGTCAAAGTGAAAACAGGAAACAGAATATCCGCCCAGCCCAATAAAACCACCCCCAAGAAAACCAACCCCATTTCATCACAATCCCCCCAACTCAGCAATCTCCCTATCCTTCGCCGCCAACAACTCCCTCATCATCTGCCTCTCCCTCTCCAAAACAGCCCTCTTCTCCGCCCTAGCCCTCTCCGCATCCATCCCAATCTGCCGCTGCGGCTGTTGTGGAGCCGGCAAAGCCATCATAGCCGGATACGCCCCCGGACTCGGGGTCGAAGCCGCGGTGCTAGTCGGCGTCATGAATATCTGCTGTGTCTGCTCAGGCAGGTTCTCGGGGCCCGGGCTCGTTGCGGTGGTGGGGTTGAGGATGGATTTGATCGAGGAGAGGCGCTTCGGGGGGTCGTCGTTTTGATTTTGCTCCATGTCCGCGGCTGAGAAAGAGCGTTTACGGGATGGGGAGAGGAAGGATGCTGGGGAGAGCGACATTTGCCGGTCGTGCGGCATGGGTATCGACATCATAGGCGCGAGTCGGTTTTCGTTGGTGAGGGAGTCTGGAATGAAGTGCGCTTGGGTCGGGTGGGACGAGTGGTATTGTCCAAGGTCGTTCGATAGAGGGGATGCCTGTCGGTTTTGCCTGAGGGTTGTCTCCGGCACCAGCGTTGGCACCATCGTCGTAGATTGCTCCTGTCTTCTGCGGAATCCGAGATTAACGGATCCGTCCGGGTTGACGGAGCCTTTCTCTTTTGGCGTTTCCACCTCTGATGGCGGTGATTCTGCCCGTTCGCTCGCCGTGCTTTCGGTATCGAGACCTCCGCCAGGAGCGGGTATGACACGTTTCCTCCGCTTGATGATGGATTTCTTCATCGTTACTGGTCGATGAACACCATGCAACTTGTAGTAGAGTCCTAAAGAAAGTCAATCAATGGGTCCGGGGCACAAATAAGTGGAACTACTTACCGCAAGCATTGCAGATGGTGTGGCCAGCCTCGTCCCTCCGCCACAGGGGTGTGATAGTTGTTCCGCAGTTCTGGCAAGCGATGACAACAGTGGTGTTCTGAGACTGGGCTTGTAGCGCGTTGATGTCGATGGGAGTTGGGTCGTCCGCACCACCACCACCGCAAGTCTGCGGTTTCGGCCCGCCGCATTTCAGCACACTCAAGCTCGCGCTCTTGGAGACTCGGTTGTTGTATGCCGGGCAACCGCTGCATCCTTCAGCCCCTCCCGTACCGTTGCATCTCCCTCCACCCGGGCATGTCCCTGACGATGTGTGGTCTGCCGCCACATATTTCGCTGCCGGTGCGCTCGGGAGAATTGGTACCTGAGCTTTGGGCGAGAGCTTGATAGGTGACTGACGAGCTCCGTTGGCGACTGCAGTCGGGGGGCGCTTCAGATTGATGGGGCGGTGCGCATTCCTGGCCTTCAAGTACAATCCGCAAGCATTGCAAATGGTCTCGCCTTGGGGCGACCGTCGCCAGAGAGGGGTTTGCGTTGTGCCGCAGTTGCTGCAGATCTGGCCCGTGTACCCCTGACCGGGACCAGGTTGTGTTTTGCTCTGGGCAGAAGGACTTGACGTCTTGTAGTATGTCGGGCTCGGAGGGGTGGGCGTAATTGCCGAAGCGCGTGTTAATGTCGGCGAGCCGTCAGACTCAGACCCAGCTTGTTGGCTCTCACCGAGAAGGGAGGCCTCTGGATTCGAGCATTCTGTCGTTTCGCTAACATAGCGCTGTGTTTGGTTGGCGTCTCTCGAAGACATGGGTCTCGAAGGCAGGGCGGTCCGTCGCGAAGCAGGTGGCATCACTGTGGGAGGTTGCGAGTCCATGGCCGGAGAAGATTCTGATAACGCCATGTTGACGACCGGAGAACGGCTACGTTCCACAAGAAGTCGCGAGGCTGAAGTGGAAGCAAATGGGAGAGTAGTAGCGCTCCTTAGCTGAGTAGTCGCTCGCGCCAGACTGATCGGCTGTCTTTGATTGTTGTTGCTATTCGGGACGTCTGGAAATCGAAGGTCGTTGTCGCCGATGATGTGTCGAGGTACTGGCACCAAGGCCCAAGGTTTCGTCGAAGGACGCCACCGGGTTCAGCCTGGTGTTTGAAAGGAGACACGGGATGCTGCTGTTGCACGAAACGGTGGAGATGGTAACACCACACACGGCCAGGTGCGGTTTCGGAACAGTGTCTGGCAATGACAACACTCCAAGACGGGTCGATGGGCTAGGGTTGCGGAAGGAGGACGAGCGTCTAGGCGTTCGAGGAGGGTCGTCTGAGGGGGAGGGTCCGCAAAGGAGGGCGAATTGATTATCTTCTGCCACCAGCGCAAGGCTCCACAGCCTGGTTATCTGATCTACTCCAGGCGAAGGCAAATTCTTCGGGCCGAGAGAGTTGCCTCGACGGGAAGGGCGAGAATCTGGGTGGGATATTGGGGTGGGAGTGTCGAAAGAGACGTCTTGGGGAGGCGTTGGTGGTTCTGGAATCAAATGTGAAGAGTCACCAAGCTGAAAAGTCCTGCGCGAGGGCTACTCTGGTTTCTGGACACTTGATAGTTGAGCGGCGATCTCAGCAGTGGGATTTGCGTGGACAAGAACGAGTCGGATGCCCTCAAAGGCTCAACGAGAGCCCATGATGGGAGGAAATGACCCGCTTTCAGCAATGTGGGCCAATAAGATTGCGTGCAATGTCAGCAGACAAGGCTCGACCGAGCCCCTTGGCAGGCATCTGGGTCCAATATTCCACGTTCCAGAAGCTGCTGGGCTTGGTTTCTGGCTCTTTCAACAGCAGCGGAGCTGATACCAAGAGCCGGCGTTTTATCACCGGATTCGGTGCTCTCTTGTGTCACCCATCGCCTCTGTTTCTCACCCACAACACCGCCAGACCTGTCCTCAGCAAGGATCGCTTGGCGCTGCCATGATCTGCGATTGGAACGCACACCGAGTCCCACCGCCATTCCGTTGGATCGTCGTGCGGCTTTGTTGACTGCGTCGCGAGTCCGAAGTCGTCTCATTGACTAAGCAGCAGCCCATCTTATCTCGCCACATTATCAATCTCCGGGCCCGGGAGCTGCGGAAAGCATCAGATCATCGACAAGTCCCATGATCCTGCTTACCTGGGCATCCATTTCGCTGTTCCAAGGTCGCGTTCCCCAGGCTTGGCCCAGGCCCAGTGTTCAAGTATAAGCATGGGGTGGGCTGCGCCTCAACCTTTTCGGGCGGCCGATGGTCACTCTGGGCGCGACCTCGGTTGACGATCCTATTCGACCACGAAGTCTCGGATCCATCGCCAAGCGTTTTTATCAGTTTCCATCAGCTCCACCACAGCCGAACGGAACTTTCACCCCGAGGTTCGGAAAGGAGGGAAAGGGACGCTGTTGCTTCCGTGGCCTGCCAGGTTGCTTCAGAGATGCTTTCAGATCTCTCTGCCAAGTAAACATTTAATCTTTCTCTACACAGGATGGAGACTCGAAATCTCTGTCCACAACTCCCATCTCACCTCACCTTCAGCCCCAACTCCAAGATCCTTGGCTGTTCCTAGGGCTAGATCCACCGTCTGCGGCCCGGCATCCGGGGCCGAGATAATCATAAATTGTCTGATTGGTTTTGAGGCACGGCAAATGAAGTTCAATTTTCACGCTAACGAGCTCAAAAACTCATTGTGGAGACATTTCCCCAGAGTTCAAGCGATATCGCTGTCAACAAGACCTGACATGATGAAGAACAAAGCAAAACAAAACATTGGATGACATGCTCCTTTTCTTTCCACCACTACAAATAGACTCCCCGAGCACATGGAAGCAAATCGACCAGAAAACCACCCAGTCCATCTGTATATGTATGACCTCCGACTCCTTCCGGGTATATAATATGCTACCAAGCAAGCCCCTATAGCAGCAGAATCGACATCACCGCAGCGCAACCGCCCATCTCTTCCTGATCACCCCAGACTCACAAATCCGGATCCCCATCCTCATCCCAACGAAACTGCTTAACCACACCCGTATCCCACATCCGATTCAGCGCGTCCCTCGCCATAACAATCGGCAGCGCGAGCGACAGCGCATTCCACAGCCACTGCCCTCGATCATTCAGGCGGACTTGCTCGAGCACGACCACCGGGTTCGTCACGGAGCCCGCGTCGTGGCTGGCGAGCAGCACGATGTGCTGCACCACGGCAAACGCGTACAGCGTCGGCGGCGGGGCCACATAGCCGCGCGCCGGCTTGTTCTTATCGTGCAGCCGTTCGCGCCAGCGCTGGCCCATGGCGCGCAGCCGCCGCTCGACGTCCTTGGATACGGCCTCGGTGAAGCGTCTAGCTCGCTCGGCTTCGGTTAGGTCGTCGTCGTTGGTGTGGTTCTGCTTTTTGGGCTTGACTTTGGGTTTGGTGCTGTCGTCGCCGGCGACTGTGATCTCGGCTGCGATTTGCTCGCTGGTGTCTCTGGTGGTGAAAGGCGTGACGGCGCTGCCGTTGCTCGTGAGGTCCTCGGGGCAGACGAAGTCGGGCGGGTAGGCACGCACAAACATATTGCGCTGTGTTTTGCGGTGGTCCATGCCAGCGTCGCGCATCGCCCACCTGATGTAATTCCTGACGGTCTTGACGATGAAAGGTGCGATCTTGGCTGGTTGGCCAATCTCCTCGTAGTCGGTAACGTACTGGGAGAGGTAGAATAGGGACTCGAGCGCCTTGCATGCTACAACATGATTAGTACAGAAGCAAACATGGTTGAATTGGGATGTCACGTACCTGCCAGCTCATTCCCGTAGCAATGGATCGCTACACGCTTCCTGCTGTGCTTGGGCCTGAAGACGTCGTCCAAGTGCGGCTGCGTCACGCCCCACATCCTGAAGCTTATCCTCCACCATGAGGGCAGCATTGGGTGAAGGCCGCGCATGTAGATTAGCTTGTGCAGCTTCCTCTGATCCTTGTTCCAGTCCTCGCTGCCCTCCAGGCGAGAGACCATCTTATTGTACTCGCCCATGGTAAGCGGAAGGTCGCCGTAGCCGTCCCAATCGCTGCTGCTGTCGTTGCCATCGTCTTCGGCCATGTTCTTCCGAGGTTGGTAGGTTTTCTCGATCACATCGTCCATCATTTCGTCGTCTTCGTCATCCTCGGTCCCGTCATCCCTATATTTCTCGTCGTCCTTGCCGGCCTTGCGCGGCCGGGCAACCGCTTTCCTCGCCCAAGCAAAAGCTGGGGGTTGGTCAAGGCGGGACCCACCCCGAAGCGACATGCTTCCGCCGGCATTGAAGGAATTGCCGTCGTTGGTGTCGTCGACTGACATCTGATCTTCGCTCTGTTCCTGCTCATCACTCTTCTCCTCTTCCTCGCTCGCCTCCTCTTCCTCGCTCACCTCCCCTTCCTCGCTCACCTCCCCCTCCTCACTCATCTCCTCCTCCTCGCTTTGCTCCTCTTCATCAATTAGCTCTTCATCCTCACTGTGCTCTTCATCTTCGTCCTGCTCCTCGCCATCGCTCTGCTCGGCCCAGTAGGCCTCGTCCATCTCAACATCTTCAACTGCTCCAAACGAAGGCGAGCTCATGACTGTCAAATCTTCCATGGCTGAAATGGTCTCGGCCATGACCGGCCTTCTCGGTGGTGTTGTCACCCTCATGATTGCGACGGTACAATATGATTGTGGGAAAGAAGGCGACGAAAATGTTGGGTTGGAGTTGACAAAAAGATCGAGGTCGCGCTCAAAGCTCGGACGGGGGTGGTTGAGATTAATGGAGAATCTGACGATGACATTCAGGCCTTTGTGTGTTGTGGCTGTGATTGTTGCGAGGTCGGGTTTGACAAAGAGAAGAAAATGAGAGTGGCCGTGGTTTCCTTTTCCGTCGTTGTCTAAAAAGTCGACTGTCGACCTTGGGAATAATGGTGTGGTCACTGCCGTAAACGGGCAGGTGCCCTCAAAATTTTGAATGGACAAAGGAATGGCCTTGGGCACCGAATTGCTATTCTTGACTGTTTCCGGTGCCCAGTCAACAATGGCCCATCGCTGGTCAAGAAAACATGAAGTATGGTGTGGTCTGGCGATCAAAAAGATGCCAGCTCGAATGAGAAGCGGCCAAAAAGACCACAAAGGATCGAGGCAGCCTCTGACTTGGACAGTCCTCGATCTGCGGCCAATGCAGGTACTGGCCCATCACATGCATGATGCCCGATTTTGGGCAGCTGTGAGGAAACACATACATAAGTGACATGAGCTATTTCTCTTCAAACTCACACCCCCAATTTGGGCTCAGAAAGGCACAGTGAAGACTGCTTGGCGGTGAAGAACCGTCCCAACTCCCAAGATACCCGTTGGTCTGCCCCACCTTCCCGGCAGTGAAATGACGTGTGCAGCCAGGTCCAGGGTCTTGGCGGCACAAGGCTGGGAGAGCATCGGCTGTGTGGACCGTGCACCCAAAAGCGCGCTAAGGAATCCCTGCAGGTCGACTGCCACAAAGTCGCACTGGGCAACTTTTCGCTTCCTCTGGTTGCACTTTGCATCCATGACATCGCGACGTGCATTGCCAACAACCCTCAACCGGCCCGCACACTCAAAACCACCACCACCGACAGGATGGCTACAGACTTTAGTCGCCTGACGGTGCTTGAGCTGCGCCAGGAGCTCAAGCAGCGCAATCTGCCCCAGACCGGCAAGAAAGCCGACCTGATCGACCGATTGACCGCGTTTGAGAGCGAGCAGCACGAGCAAGACCAAGATCAAGAGCAAAAGGCAGAGCCAATCCAAGATGAACCCGCCCAGGAGTCCCGCGAGACATTGGGCAGCGACAGCCACCAAGAGCCTGATTTGCCGACTGCGCCCGATGCCGAGGAGCGACAGCAGGATACCAGCCCGACTGTCACCTCCCAAGAGCAGCCCGACTCTGCCATGCAGCCTTCGACCACCGACGATGCGCCACAGCAATTGACCGACACCTCTACTACGCCCATCGCTGAGTTTGCTAAGCCGCTGGAAGATTTACCTATTGCTCAGGAGCAAGCTGGCGATAGCACGATGATTGACGCGACCGTCGCGACTGAACCTTTGCCCACCACGGAACTCATCAAGGACGTCGTGAGTCGCAAGCGCCGGTCGCGCAGCCCGCCTCCCCCCGACACCGAATCGGTCGCGAAACGTCCGCGTGCTAGCGAACAATCTACCGAAGAAGTCAGCCTTGAACAGCAAGTCGCCTCTGAACCTGCTGTGCAAACAGAGACAAGCAACGACGCGGCTGCCCGAGACACGGCCCACAACGGCTACGACGAGCAGTACGCACCTCCCCAAGAGCACGATCGCCGCCAGAGCAGGGAAATTACCCCGCCTCACTTCCAAGAGCGACGCTTTGACGACGGCGATGAGCAGATGGCCGACTACGACCGCGACATTACGCCGGCCCAGCACCCTGCTACGGCCGCGCTCTACATTAAGAACTTCATGCGCCCTCTGAGGGAACCGGTGCTGCGTGATTACTTGGTCGAGCTCGCCGCGGCCCCTGGTGCTGCGCCCGACCCAGACTGCCTTGTCGAGTTCTACCTCGACCAGATCCGCACCCATGCGTACGTGCAATTCACCAGCATCTCAGCCGCCTCGCGCGTCAGGGCCGCGTTGCATGGCACCACCTGGCCCAACGAGCGCAACAGAAAAGAGCTCTGGGTCGACTTCATCCCCGAGGACAAGGTGGTCGAGTGGACCGACCGCGAGCTCGCCGAAGGCCGCGGCTCCTCCGCCCGCTGGGAAGTCCACTACGAGCCCGACGACGAGGGCATCATCACCGCAACCCTGATCAACGCCGCCGAAATGGCCCCTCCCTCGGAGCGCCGCAACTCCGCCCGCCAGAGAGAGCCTCTCGGCCCTCCCCCGGTTCCCACAGGCCCCTCAGCGCGCAACTACCCCGGCGTCGAAGGCGCCCCTCTCGGCCCGCGCGGCCGCGGCACGAACCACTACCGCCAACAACCCACCGCCCTCCCCCCCCAACCCTCCACCTTTTCCGATGCCCCCACCACCTCCTACGACCGCCGCGAACACCACCCCAACTCCCGCGCCCACCGCACCTTCGACAACCCCGAACCGCGCCGCACAACCCGCGCCCACCCGCCCCTCGTCTGGAAGCCCGCCACGGAAGAAACAGCCCAGCGCCGCCTGGCCCACCTCAAGTCCTACATCACCAAGGACCGCCGCCGCGACCTGGGCCGCCCGGACGAAATCAACCGGTACACGTTCGAGGGCGGCGACGAGTTTGTTGACCGTGGCCAGGAGGCGTTTATTGGGATTCGGCCGCCGCATCGCGAGAGGGAGAGGAGGCGGTTGGGGATTGGGAGAGGGGGGAGGGGTGGTGGTGGGGGTGGGAGGAGGCGTAGTGCGTCTCCTCCGATGCCTGCAAGGGGTGGGAGGATGGATGAGAACGGTGGGAGGGATGAGTATCGGGATCGGAGGGAGGAGAGGGTTGAGAGGGGCGGTGGTGGAGGTGGGGGGTATGATGAGCCGAGGTCGCGGTTTAATGGACAGCCTCTGCCGACGTTTAATGCGCCTCGCGGTGGGAGGAGAGGTGGTGGTAGACGGGATCGGTACTAGAAGACTCGACGGCCGAACTCAAGGCGCTGAGAACCTGGATATGTCGGAGGTATGGCACGATCAGCAGCAGCGGGATGATGCCACACACCAACTTGAGCTTGGTTGGCACCGTTGCGCGCTGGCCAGGAAGGTCGACGGGTGGATGATGAGTGCGACATGGCGTGGGGGCGACATGGCGTGGGGGAAGGGAAGCAGAGAAAAGCACTATGAGCACCGGAGCCAATCCTCAGTATTCTCTGGGAAGGTTCCTGTAGATTATGTACAGATTTCATCGTCGCCAGCCAGGCATCTGGCTACATTATCAGCGGAAGCCACTGCCGGCGGGAAGGACGCGACACAAAAGCGCCATCCGTCGACTCAGGCGCATCACAGATCTCTTCAGGGTCGCTTGGGAGCCCAGCTGTGGTTCTCCATCTTTGCTTGTCGAGTAGAAGCCAAAAGTTTGTATGGAATAGATACCCGATTACTACGTCCCGTTCTGCTTGTGATTGCCATTGAATGGCCTTTGTCAAGTCTGGTCATATCATATCATACGAACAATTCAAAATCCATGTTTCGAAGTCACCATGTCACAGAAGGTTTCGGTCAAGATGTAGTAGAGTAAGGCGCTTTTTATAACCTATGTATGAATGTACCAAAAATGTCCCGCCAGGATCAATCTGCCCAGTGAACGACCCAGGATGCCCTGATCAACTCCGGTAACCCAAAGCCACTACGATATAAGCAAACAGAAAACACCGCTACCATGACCAAAAATGTAACCAACCCAGCAACCAAGCAACCTAGACAGCACCCGCAGCAAGGGGCGAAGGCTCTACGCCAACACGCTCCTTGCTGAGAATGTCAATCATGAGCTGCGAGGGCCTGTTGTCGCGGTAGACCTTGGCGCTGTCCTTGTACATCTTGACGTTCTCGAGGTACTTGTCGAACAGGTACGAGCTGTCCATCGGGCCACCCTTGGCCTCGGGGTGGAACTGGGTCGAGAAGATGGGGCGGGTCTTGTGCATCATGCCCTCGTTGCTGCCGTCGTTGAGGTTGACGAAGTACTCCTTGAAGTCGCTCGGGAGGGTGCTGGCATCGATGGCGTAACCGTGGTTCTGGCTGGTAATGTGGCACTGGCCAGTGGTCAGGTCAAGGGCCGGGATGTTGTGGGCACGGTTGCCGTATTTGAGCTTGATAGTCTGAGCACCAACGGCAAGGGCCAGGAGCTGGTGGCCCAGGCAAATACCCATGATGGGAATGGACGAGGTCTCCATCAGGCGGCCGAGGTTGTACACGGTCTCGTGGCAGTGAGTCGGGTCACCGGGGCCGTTGGAGATGAAGACACCATCGAAGTTGTCGGCGACCTTGTGGATGGGGTAGTTGTAGGGGAAGACGGTGACCGAGGCACCACGGCTGACCAGGCTGCGCAGGATGTTCTCCTTAACACCGCAGTCGATCAAGGCAACGTGGAAGTTTGCGTGAGGGTTGGCAACGACGAACGGTGCCTTGGTGCTCACGCGCTTGACCAGGTTGATGGCACCAGGGTCAACGAAGCCCTCGTCCTCATCGGCGTCGTACTCGTCACCAATCGAGATGCGGGCGAGCGAAGAACCCTGCTCACGCAGGAAGGTCACAATCTCGCGGGTATCGACGCCAGAGATGGCGGGGACGCCCTCGCGGGCGCACCACTCGCCCAGGCTCTCGACAGCGGTCCAATGGCTGTACTTCTCGGCCACGTCGGCAACGACAACACCGGCGCACTGGATGTGCGGAGACTCGAAGTACTTGAGGAGGTTGTACTGGTCGCGCTCGTTCGAGGGCACACCGTAGTTGCCAATCAGGGGCTGGGTGAAGACCAGAATCTGGCCGCGGTAAGAGGGGTCGGTCATGGACTCGGGGTAGCCCACGAGCGAGGTGGTGAAGACGGCCTCGCCGGAGATGTTTGAGTTGGCGCCAAAGGCCTTGCCATGAAAGATGGGGCCATCCTAAAGGGAAGTGGTCAGCGGCGGGGCAAGGTTGGAGCGGTTCAAGCACAACATACCCTGATGGTAAGGGTAGCGTCAACGCCGGACGCAGCGGCAGTGGCCCTCGAGGGGGTAGCAGGCATAGCTCTGCCCTTGCTTCCGTCCATAGCGACCCTGCTCAGGAGACGGACCTGGCTAGGGAGGCGGGAGGAGGCCCTCGGGGCGGCATGGCCCAGGGCGGTGGGGAGGCGGGCGGCGAAGGAGGTGAACATGTTGGTTCTTGGCGGTTGGGGGGTGGTGGTGAAGGATGATGAGATTCTAGTGTAGTGCTAAGGGAGTTTCAAGCTGACAGGGCTCTCCAGAGATGGTCTGAAATTCTTGTTAGTATGAAGCGGTGAGTCAGGACCCTGGAGGGTTAGGCGAACCTGAGAGGTAGTCCTAGTAGCCAGCACGTTAGCACCAATTCGTCAAACACCAGCAAGAGAAAGAAAAGAGGGCGAGAATGTGTCAACGGGTTCTCGAAACCCCATATATTGCAATCTCATACCCCGAGGTCGGGAAAGGGGCATCGGAAACAGAGAGGAGAGGGCAGTGGGGTCGGGGAGTCATAACCCGGGGCTGGAGCAAAACGTACCTGAGAAGTGAAGAGTGAGAGGCGACCTTTCATCAGCGCGGTTGTGAAATCGGCCAATTCAGAGGAGGAAGAGGAGCGGTTGCCCGGTCCGTGAGAGTTAGTGTAGTTCGATTGGGTTGTGGTGCAAGATGTTGCGGTGAGTGCGTCTTGGGAGGAAGAAAAAGAAGAGGAAAAGTGGCGGCGAGCGCGAAAAAAACCCTGGGCAATTGGGCCCCACCGAATTTTTTCAGTCACAGCAGTTGGCAATGCCGCCATTGGCCGGCACGATGCAGGGCCCGCGGCCGAAAAACCGGAACAGCGGGGCATCCCACCAAGACTTTCCTCCATTTGGACGGTTCCTCCCATTTTCCGGCTGCGGCTTCGGACGCAGCAGTGGACAGCGAAGCGGCCACGGCGGAGCCCTCACGTGCGGGCACACCGAATTGGACGGAACAACAAGGATGGCGGGTTTGTGGCAGGAGTCAGAACTCCATTTCGCCTTCGAGCGACGGAATTGACTCGCGGGCGACACATTGAGACAGTCCCGAGTCCCTGAGAAAGGATGGATGCCCGTCCCTGATGGCGGATTCCAGAGAAAGAGAATGCGGGGTGACGTTTTCTCCCACCCTTTTTGATTTCGATCCCAACTCTGCAACCCCACTCACCCATGGGGTTGGGGCTTGGGGTTAGGGGTCTGCAGATCTCCAACCCAGGCACCCTGCGTCTTGAAGAAAGGTGAAAAGGGGAAATCGTATGTCTCAAGGTCGCGAGTTGAGGGTGATTGGAACAGTCATTTGTACATATTGATGGTTTTCTACATCTATACCCTTAATACCACCGTCTAGATAGCGCCGAGCTCCTTGAGCTTGGAAATAAGACCATCGACGTCCTCGACCTTGCCGCCGCCTTGCCTTGCGGGGGGCTCTGTAGCATGTTAGCCAGGTTCAAACTCTCCTCCATGTCTGCAACTCACCCGTAACCTTGAGCACCTTGAGCCTCTTCTCCGCCGTGATCCCAAAGTCGGCCAGCGTCTTCTTCTCCAGCGGCTTCTTCTTCGCCTTCATGATGTTGGGCAGGCTGGCGTAGCGCGGCTCATTGAGACGCAAATCCGTCGTGATAATCATAGGCAGCTTGGCGCGGACCGTCTCGACACCGCCATCCACCTCGCGCGTCACACTAACCGAATCCCCCGCCCCAAACTCGACCTTGCTCGCCTGCGTCGCCTGCGGCCAGCCCAACAAACCCGCCAGCATCTGGCCCGTCTGGTTGGCATCATCATCAATGCTCTGCTTTCCCAGGATCACCAGGTTGCTCTTCTGCTGCTCGGCCGCCGCCTTGAGGAGCTTGGCCACCGCCAGCGGCTCCAGGTCGTCGCCCTCCTTGACCTCGACGTGGATGCCGCGGTCCGCGCCCATGGCCATGGCCGTGCGCAGAATGTCCTGCGCCTTGGTCGGCCCCGCGCTGAACACGCAGATGTCCTCGACGCCGCCGGGCGCCGACTTGCGCTCGCGGATCCGCACGCTCTCCTCGACGGAAAGCTCGTCGAACGGGTTCATGCTGTGCTTGACGCCGGCGGTTTCGACGGCCGTCTGCGTCTTGTTGACGCGGGGCTTGACCTGGAGGGGGGGCGCAACGGGGTCAGCAGGTAGACCAAGGCATGGTGGATGCGTGGTGTCGAGAGGGGTGAGAGGAGTCGAAGGGGGTGCATGTCCTGGTCGAATTGACGTTGGTGTCCTGCGGTCACGATCGCGCACTCACCGCATAGTCAATGACCCGCTTGACGGGCACCAATATCCGCAGGGCTGACATGTCGAGGTTCTGGAGTTCAATGGCGGTTCACGGAGAGAGGAGAGGGAAGCGTTCACCCGCTGCGGTCGACGCTCCATGACGATCCAAGCCGGCCATCGCTTGCTTGGCCATCCCGGCTAGTGCCGATGCCAACCTCGGCCAAGCGACCCCGGCAATATCCCTAACCCTGACACGTGGAAGTCCCGATCTGGAATACCCGTGGTGTTCAAGAGGGCAGCAATCCGTCCGGAATATGTTGCTAAGACGGAACAGTCAGATATTGGGATGTCATGGATCGTATATTTGACTGTCCAGTTCGCAGGTAGAGCTAGCATGCTCCGTAACTCCATCTAAGCCTCCCACACCTACCCCCACCTCTTTCTCTCCCTCTCCTTGTCTTCACCATTTACCATTCACCAATCATCCCACTCATCCTTCTTCGCCGGCGCCGACGCACCACCACCCCCGCCCTGCCTGCTGCCTCCCGCGCCTTTGCCCATCGCTGCGGTGCCTATTGAGCTGCTGCCCGTCTTCCGCTGCTCGGGAGCGGCCGCCGCAAAGTCGTCCCAGAACCCGCGCTTGCTCTCGTCAAAGTTGCTCTTGCTGTTACTGTTGACCGACCTATACCCGCTACCCGCCGGGCCCTCGACAAAGCGGTTGAGGCCCTCCTGCGCCGACTTGGCGCCGGCCTGTGCGGAGCGCGCGGCCGTGGCTGCTGCGATGCGGGCTTGGGCTGCGAAGTCGGATTCGGAGAGCTGGGTGGTGGCAGGTTAGCATATGATGTTGGTGGGGGAGGTAGTGTAGGATGGGGATAAACGAACCTGCTTCGCCGTGGGCTGGATAAACCCCTCGTTGACCGTCTTCGCAGTCTTCGTGACCGTCGACGCAAACCACCCAAAACCCTTACTTAACGCGGCCATGGGGTCCTTCTGCAAGTCATCAAACCCAGGCAGCGCGCCCTCATCTCTCCGCTGCGGCGGCGCCGAGCTCCCAAACCCAGCATACTTCCCGCCCTGACTCGGCGGCAGATCATCCGGCCGCGCCGCATTCCTCTCCCCCAACTTCGCAAAGTAATCCACATCCACCTTAATCTTCCCCGGCGCGGGACTCGCCGTCCTGCTCCCACCCAGCGGCGCAGGCGCACCACCTCCTGCAGCCGCACTCCCCCTCCCCTCACTCCCCACACCACCCCCCGTATCCCTCCTCTCCCCCACCTTCTTCTCCCCCGGCACGTACTCCCTCCCCTCAACCTTCGCACTCAACCTCCCCTTCCACTCCTCCCCCACCTCCCCGCCGTACCTCTCCGCAATAGTCGCATCATCCCAGCCGACCCCCCTCATCTTCGTCTCCTCATGCTCCTCAAAAAACCTCCTCCAACCCTCATTCCCGCCCAGCCGCATGCGCTCAATCTCCGCCGCCTTGAACGCGTCCATAGAAATCGACCGCACAAACGAGATGTGCACGCCCAGCCCGCGGTGCACGCCCGCACACGACAGGCAGATGAAGACGCCGAACTTGGGCGAGGCCCATTGCGGGGAGGGGGCGCCGCAGTCGCAGCAGGTGTTGTTGGAGGATTGTTGTTGGATTGCGGCGAGCTGGAGGGGAAGAGAGGAGAAATGTCAGTGTCCGTTTGGAAGGGGTGGGGGTTGATTGACAAAGAAAGGGAGTGGGAAAGGGATGGAGGGGAGAAAGAGAAACGCACCTTAGCCCTCGTCTCGGGATCAACCTCCCACATCGCCTTGGAGGCCATTTTGCGCAGCCCTTAATGTATCTAGGTCGTCGCTCTGGACAAGACACGACAAAACAAAGTTGGGTCAAGAAACGGGAGCGGAAGATGTTGGCCGAAGGGTGAGGTGGCGTTTGCGCCTGATGTTGTCTCAGTCGGTCGAGCGGGAAATTGAGCAATCAGCTCGGAGAATTCTGGCCTCTGGAATGCCACGCAGAGACAATAATGCTGTCTTTCTTCCGCCTCAAAGTCCTGCTCAAGGGTTTGCGCTGGGAAACTTTCCAGGGGAAAGTGATTGCGACAAGACGGTCCCAAAGTGCTGGCTTGTGGGTTGGGCGGGGCCAATGGGCACGTCTGGACGCCGGGACCACTGGGCCTCGACCCCTGCAGGAACAACTGGGGCTTGCCGATGCAACACCAACACCACGGATAGAACTGCGGTGGGCTGTGATCCATTCACACAAGTCACCGAGCGCAAGTGAGAGTTTGCAGTCACGTCGAAGAGAGCCCATTTTGTTTTTCCACCCCCCACCCCGACTCCGGCGTTTCCTAGTGTACACGCCCGAAGAATGCGAGATCAAAGTTAAAAAGGCCATAATCTTCTCCTCGTCCAGAAGTGAAATGGTAGGTCATGAGAATATTAAGGGATATTTCTGCAGAAAGCAGCAAGATAATGTATAAGGTGTCCCCGAACTCTACCAGCAGAGCCCTTTTTAGAAGCCCCTGCAAAATCCCAGGACGCCGGAAACTATCCCGCCTCTCATCTCGCTTTCGTGAATATCCCGTCTAGCCATCGGCGCAAAAAAAGAAAGAAATATCATCCACCCATTTCCGGTCGTTAAAGATGCACGCGCCAAAAAGTAATACATGCGAACGTTGGAGGTTGCCGAATAGAAGAAGCGCGTGCATTCGAATCTCCATTGTGACGTATGCTGCATGCTCATCAAGAGTCGAGCATCATCATCTAGGCAGTGGCCGCGGCAGGGGCAGCAGCCTCGACCTGCTCACCGCCGTTGGCGCCCTCAGCGGTCTCCTGGACGTGGATATCATCATCCGTCTTGTCAGGGCTGTCGATGGCAACCTTGACAGCGATCTCGCGACCCTCGATTTCCTTGCCGTTCATCTCCGCGACAGCCTTGTGCTGGAGCTCCTCCGAGGCCAGGGTGACGAAGCCGAAACCGCGGCCCTTGCGGGGCTCACCGCGAGCCTGGAGCTTCTTGATCATGAAGCGGGGGATCGGGCGCAGGGCGATCTTGGCGGACAGGGGCTGGTAGGGAGTGAAAAGCTCCTTCAGCTATGTGTGTGTTAGTTATCGAGAAAATGAGCAGAGGGGATGTGGAACCACGGACCTTCTCCTCGGTCAGGTCATACGGGAGGTTAGCAACCATGACCTTGGTCTTGGACGGGATACCGTCGGCCGGGGGGCCGCGCTCCCGACGCTCCCGAGGACGAGCCTGAGCCTTGCCCTTGGCCTCCTTCTCAGCGGCCGTCTCGTTAGTGACGTCCTGGAGAGCCTCAGGGTGGGCAGCGGCAGCCTCCTCAGTGGAAGCAGCGCCCTCCTCCTTCTTCTCATCCTGGAGCAAGTGTCAGTCGTCAGACATCTTTGGCAAGGCAACTCGGGAAAACTTACACCACTGCCACGGCCACCACGAGCACGTCCGCCACGGCCACGGCCAGAGCGGCCACGACCGCGAGTGGACTGGCGGCGGCGGGTACCCTCACCCTCGACGGCACCCTCGGCCTTCTCGCTTGACTCGGGCTTGCGGGCGAGCTGGACGGAGACCTTGCGCTCGAGGATCTCCTTGCCGGAGAGCTCAGCGATGGCGCGCTCGGCCTCGCTGGGGGTCGAGAGGTCGACGAAGGCGTAACCGACAGGGCGGTCGGTGCGAGGGTTCTTCGGGATGGAAACAGACTCACTGCGGGCAGGGTCAGCGTTGGTCCGACAACAAAAGGTTGAGATGCGAGGTGGGCATGGTGGGAGGCAGCAGCCACCCTAGCTTGCAGACGGGCAGGGATCAAGGGTATGTGGCGCCAGCGACGGTTGGGGCAAAACAATGGCAGGCGGTGAGACGGTCGACGCGATGCTCGACGAGGATGAAAAAGAAGGTGCACTCACACAAGGTAGCCCTTGAAGAAGTCCTTCAACTCCCCCTCCGTTGTCGCATAAGCCAGGTTTCCGATGTACAGGCGGCGACCTTCGGCGGCGCTGGCAAGGACGGCGTCATTGTTGTTGGCCGGCTTGTCGTCGGCGGCCTTGCCAGAGATAGAGGTATTGGCCAGAGCGTTGGTAACGTCATTGACGGCAGCGGCAGCGGCGTCAGTAACTTTCTCCACGACGGTAGACATGGTGACTGATAGTGATGTCGGTGTTGATAAGCTTGGGGTGATGGAGTCGGTCCACAAGTTTTGGGTGTCGGGTGACGTGAGGCTTGATTGACTCGTCGAGTGAGCGGTGCAGCGGGTGTGCGGGTTGCCGACGAGTGAAATTGAACTCTGGGTCTGAGGGGGAGTCAGAAGGGTAGCTTGGTGCCCTAGAAACGTTGGGGGGGTGGTTGGTCGAAGGTTGAGGAAGCTTTTGATCGATCCTTGATGGGTTGACGTGGAGAGGAGGAAGGGGGAAGAAGAGGTGAGGCGCGGGCCTTAAATTCAAATAATTTTTTGCCTGGCGTTCGGGGAATTAGGCGAGAGGCAGGCGTGGCGTCAACCAGGGTACGTACCTTCTCAAGCTTCTCGACTTGGAGTCAGGTGGGGAAGGGGCAGTGCAGGGGGTCAATGTTCCATTTGGGATTGTGCGTCTCACAGCAGCAGCGCCAGTGCTCCAACTGCAAACCGCTGATGATGAAACAACCACGCGCCGGTACTTACCTCTGAGGAGTTTTAGAAAGGTCTGGCCTTTGAGATGATGTTGGGTTGCTTGATGTTCCGCGCGATGGAGAGATCGCTCGTCAGCTGAGGCGGTCGAGACTGGCGGTTCTCGCAGGTGTGGGGTGGTTCTTTCCACGTTGCAAGCTCAGTCTTTTTGAGTTAAGAGTGGAAGGTGAGACTTGTTGCAGTTGTTGGCAGAAATTTTTCTCCTTCAGTCATGTGCTTGGAGTGAATATTTTCAATTTATGCTGTTCGAGTGGCTGCTTCAAGGCGATTGTTTTACTGTTGTTCGCCTGAATGGCTGGTCGAGGTCTTTTCTCAACGCCTGTCAGAATAGAAAGATATTTGAGTTCCTGTTACTATTGCGCGATGGCCACGGTCGGGCAGGAAGCTTGCAAGGCAAGAGAGTCTCCGATTGGATCCCATCACTTGGTCGGCACGAGTTGTTGAAGCATGTCTCAGGAAGGAGCTGCAATATCGACGCTCGGTCTCCTGGGGATCCGAGATCGAGGACGATGATATCATGGTCCACCTCTGGCACCAGCGTCTCCAGGTGATCAACCTAGACACTGTATGGGAGTCAAAGCTTGCACCACGTTCAAAGGCTAAAGTGTCTTTTAGTTACATCCCTGGAAGTAGAGTAAACTGCAGAATAACAATGCGCAGGAAAGGTAGTTTTGACAGGCAACCATAGTCTGCTGCCACACTTCTCTTGCAGAGTACCTTGAGCTAGCAAGATCCTTGTTGCCTCTGTGGATGCACCCCAGCGCCATCTTCAGGCCCGTTTCCATAACTTCCCACTTGGGTTAAAGAGTTATGACGTTTGTTGGCGTACCCAAGGTAGGTCAGGGTCAAGCAGAAGGGAAACAGGTAGGAAAGCAGAGTTGTCATGCGGCTGGTACCACAAGGGTGGGAGCAAGTTGAGACACCAAGCCGTTGTTTGATCTCATAGACGAGAGTGTTGCAAGATCTTCTGAGGCCAACAAATATCCGGTTATCAAGCCATTGTTCCAGAGGCTTCCCAAGCCAGAGCGTTTTGGGTTGGTGCAGTATTCGGGTCACCATGCGGGACAGTTGGGCTCTGGAGTAAGAGTCTGGAGTCTGGACTGGTGTCAGGTTGTTCTCTGACAAAGTGGGGAACGGGACACTTCCAAGTGTTTCCATGCGGTGCTGTCTGTTCCTGATGGCTGAGATCTGGTCTAGGATCTGATAGTGCTTGCTGTGGCTGCATCGTGAGACAGGCAATCAAGGGCCAAACCCTCTCTTTGCATGGAGACCAAATCGTTAGCTTGGAATGCTTGTTCAATGACAATAGGAGCTCCCGTTCCCCATTGTTTGTGAAGGGTGAACCTGCATGGCAGATCATGGATGGCGCATGTGAAAGGCGGGGCAGTAATTCACTGAGCTCACTTGAACAGCACCCAGCCAGAAGGCAGAATCGAACTCCTTTTTGAAGCATATTTGTGAATCCCAGAACACAAATCTTGGGGATAAAGAGACACCATGGTAAAGTGAGATGCTGAATCTCGAAACTCCTTCGGCTCCGGGGGGGGGGTTTTGTAACATCCCACCCGGTGACTAATCCAGCACCGATCCACCGGTTTCGGGGCCGATAAACCCCACCACTCCCCCGATAAGGATGGAGAAGGACCGGCCTCAACAACAACACCAAGAGCAAGTCAAACTGGTTGTTTTCCTGTGGTTAGAGAACTTATCTCACTGGCAGATATCTGCCCTTCTCACTTCTTCATACTTGATAACCCTCTCCTTGGTCAACGGAAACTTTATGAAGGACCAGAGCTCAAAATTCTCCACTGTTCTCGCCACCGCAGCTCCTGACCTTTCTTTTCCTTTTAAGTCTGTCTCAGGACAAAGAAGAGGGGGAGAGTTTGGTTGCTGGAGTCGAGGGGCTGGAGTGATTAGAGTTTATACTTTAATTACGGTTTGATCAGATTTTAAAATGGGCCAGCCAAACCAGCCCACCCGAGTGGTGATCGAGGGGAGGAGCATGTCGGTGCTGTACGGAACCGAGACGGGCAACGCTGAGGAGATTGCTGTAGAGGTTGGCAAGATGGCCGAGAGACTGCGCTTTCAGACAACCGTGGATGAGATGGATAGCTTCAAGCTGGTGCGTTGACTCCACACACCCTCTGTGTTGACAAAGAATTGCATCACAAGACTGACACTGCTCACACTGGCAGGCCGATGTCCTGCGCACCTCGCTGGCCATCTTTGTTGTCTCAACGACGGGGCAGGGCGACATGCCCAAGAACACGCTCAAGTTCTGGAAAAACCTCCGGCGCGAGAAACTCAACAACTCCAACTGCCTCCGATCGCTACGCTTTGCCATCTTTGGGCTGGGCGACAGCTCGTACTTAAAGTATACACGCACAGATGTCCCTTGATGACGCATGTTGAGGTTTGTCAAGTTTCTTTTGCTAATAAATTTGGCAATCTAGATTCAACTGGGCTGCGAGGAAGCTACGAGCAAGGCTCCTGCAGCTTGGAGCAACCGAATTCTTCAGAGCCGGGGAAGGGGACGAGCGCCATGACAACGGGTAAGCAAGCGACCATCACCACATTCAACAGCCGATATTATTGTTGCGATGCTGACGCTGCTGCCGCCATCCAGCATTGATAGCATCTATTTCCCGTGGTATTCAGACCTCAAGTCAACCCTCACCACTGACTTCCCCCTCCCGGAATCAGTCTTGCCCATCCCCGACGACGTCCAACTCCCACCCAAATACTCCCTCGAGATGCTACCGACCGCCATGGAAATCGGTCCAAACCTTGAGGGCAACGGCACCGCACCCGCTCCGCCGCTCAGCGAGGACGAGCGCAAGTTCCTGGCCTCCCGGACCCTGAGTGCCGCTTGCAGCCACGTCGATCACCCCCTGTCCGCCCAAGAACAGTTCCAGGAACGCTGGAGACGCCTATCTGCCAAGTTCCCTGCCGACTACGCCCGCCGGGACGAAGGTTGGGAGAGGACCACTGGGCAGACCGTTGAGTCGCTAGACAAGGACAACATCCTTAAAGACCATCCACAAAAGTATCGGTGTGAATCCCAGCCTCCCAAATACGTCGAGTTTCCGGAAGAAGCCCAGTCCTCTGGCTCTGGCTCTCCCATCGTCGGAACAGTAGTGCGAAACGATCGAGTCACTCCCATGGACCACTGGCAAGATGTTCGTCATCTCGTCTTTAAGGTCAGGTTCCCGCCCGATTACCTCAAGGCGATTACCGATTGCTCGGGCCACTTGACACTTACACTTTGGCCCAAGAACTACCCAGAAGATGTCCAGGAGTTGATCGACATGATGGGCTGGGGCGACGATGCAGATAAGATCGTCCGCGTCGGTACTCGCCCTCGCGGACTCTACGTCCAGCACGGCTTGACCTCGCTGCGGCATCTGCTTACACACAATTTGGACATTACGGCCGTCCCCAAACGCGGTTTCATCAAGGAGTTGATCTACCTCACCAAAGACGAGCGGGAGGTTGAGCGCCTTGCCGAACTCACCGCTCCCGGCAATGAGCAGGAGTTCTACGACTACACATGCCGCCCCCGCCGAACCATCCTCGAGCTACTCCGTGACTTCACAAACGTCAAGATCCCTCCCAGTATGGTCCTCGACATCTTCCCCATCATCCGCGGCCGCGACTTCAGCGTCTGCAACGCCGGGCGAAGCCTGGCCCCCGCCCGCAACGGCGACACCCACCTCGAGATCCTCGCCGCCCTCGTCGAATACAAAACCATCATCCGCAAACCCCGCCAGGGCCTCTGCTCGCGCTACCTCAAGCACCTCCCTCTCCACACAAACCTCTCTCTTGCACTCAAACCCGCCAGCGGCCACCACCTCGTTAAGAACACCCACGCCGCATCCCGCCCCCTGATCGCCATCGCCACAGGAACCGGCATCGCGCCCATCCGCGCCATCCTCCAACAGCGCGCCCTCTCCCCCACCGCTGGCGAAACCCTCCTCTTCTTCGGCTGCCGCAACCGCACCGCCGACTTCCACTTCTCCTCCGAATGGCCGTCCTACCCCAACCTACACGTCTACCCTGCCTTCTCGCGGGACTCCATCCCCCCGGAACCCGAAACAACCACCCTCGCAGCCGCCAAGGCCGCTACAAAAACCGAAGACTCCTCTTCCTCCTCCTCCTCTTCCTCCTCCTCCTCCTCCGATGAGAACCCCAACCCCCCCCCTTCAGTCAACTCGAAACCCACCCCCCTCCCCCTCACCCCCCCCTACATCGACCCCCTCACCCCACCGCAATACGACATTTCCAAAAACTACGTGCAGCATCTGATCCGCAAGCACGCGGCCGAGGTCGGGGCGGTGATGCGCCGGTGGCCGATTGTATGCATCTGTGGGAACGCGGGCAAGATGCCGGTGTCGGTCAAGAGCGCACTGTTGGATGCGTTGGTGTTGGCCGGGGTTGTGGAGACGCTGGAGGAGGCAGAGAGGTGGTTTGGGAGGGGGGAGAATGTGAGTGTTTGGCAGGAGACTTGGTAGAGGTGAATACATAGGTGGTGTGGCAATGGGGGGTGGTTGGTTAGGTGGCTGGGTTGTTTTAGTTGTGTAATGTATTTAAAAGGGAGGGGGAGCATGGGACTTACGTAGAGATGGAAGCCGGGATGGGAAGTTCAGCAAAGAGGACAAAACCGTGGCTTGAGAAGCTACTAGAGGCCTCGGTGGTTGATAGAGATTGGAAGTGATTGAGCACCTCTCCTCAAGAATATGTATTGATGTAGTTTGTTGCATGTTGGTGTAATGTAAGGGAACAAAGTCCCTAGGGGTTTCTCTCTAACCTTGAAGAATTCTCCCCAAGAGTCTAGACCTATCTGCACTGAAACGAGGCTTGCCATGCAAGGACACCTTTCAGGAATTCAAACTACACAATGTATCACATACAATCACAACCTCCAACCACACAGAGATGTCGTTCATCGACGATAGAATCGAGGAAGATTGTAAAACAAAAAAAAAAACTTTCTTTTGCTTTCTCCCTCGTTCTAACCGCTGCCACGACCTCCAACTGCTTGTCCCACCAACCAGGAGAAATAAGCAGCTGAAGCCCCTGCCTCCATGCCTTCCAAGCAAACCATCCCCGCGTTCATACACGACCCCCTCAGAGAAGATGGTGGCTGGTACGCCTCTCCATCACCTGAATAACCCCTTCCTGTCCCCCACTTCCGCCGTCACCACCACCAAAACCTCATCAGGGCTCAGATTCAACGCCCCAAATAACACATTAACATATATATGTTCCGCCGTTCCGTTTTCCCCCTTGTTATCCAAAGTAAATCCAAAACGCCTCGCTGTGGGTTGTACCCCAAAAACACAGATAACAGGAAAGAAAGCCCGTTCGGGGTAGGCAGTATAAGATATCAGTAGATGCAAGAAAAGTCCTGGTAGGTGTTTTGTCCTGAGGTTGTCAAACACAAACAAGAAAAATGCCGTGAACAATGGCAGTGTCTGTCAGACGGCGCTCTGCTGAACTGTTTTATGACAGTGATCAACCGATGGTCCCCGTCTGGTCCTCCCAGCTGTATCGCTTCTCAGCGACCTGCGGAACATGGATGAGCTCCGAGCCGGCCTCGATTCGCCCCATGCTGCGCGGATCGCGTGGTATTGTATCATGATCCTGACCCTGCGGTTGCTGATCATGGTCGGTGGTTTCGTGCCTCGCCAGATCCCCCATCCTCAACCGATTCTCTTCCTCCATTGTGAAATTACTGCCGAGCGTGTCGCTCGATCCCTGCGATTCTGACCGATGATGCCCGCGAGAATGAGGGACCGACAAGTTCTGGGAACTCGGATAAACTCGACTCGCACCCGAGGGTCTTCTAGGCACGTCTATCCGTGGTATTGATCGCTGAGCGCGTAGTCGTTGGATATTCTCTGGGAGGGGTCCAAGAAACACGACTCGGGATGTGTCGATAGGGGTTCTTTGGAAGGTCGGCAGAGGGAGCTGTACTGATCCGGTTGGCGATGTAGGAGAACCACTAGACACTGGACGGCTCAGAGACGACGGAGTGTAAGTATGCGGCGAGGGTGGAAAGTGAGGTGAAACCGGCGAGTAGCTGCTGGAATCGGAAGGCGCTTGGAGGAAGTGGGATGGCGCGACGGTCACCGGTGACGGGGGGTCAAACGCGCGGTTGGCCCAGTCGCCGTGTGGTGTCATGGGCGAAGGCAGGGACGCAGGGAGCGAGTTGCTGTTGGCGTACGTTGGCGATGATGCCGGCGACGGATCATCGGCTGGCCTGTAGTGGGAGATGGGGCTCATGTCTTGCATCGACTTCTCCGGCCCCGTCCTCGGGGGAACCAAAGATGCTGTGTAGGTTGGCACTGGCCCCTGCAATTGCCGATCCAGTTTCCGTCTGGCGACCTCGTACTGGCTCGCCCCCTGGGCAGTGTCGACGACAAGTTCCATGTCATAATCTCCAACATCGTGACTGTCCAGCTCGACCGGCTCAGGCGGAACTGGCATCTCGAAGACCTGGTGCTGTGCGTCGGCCCCAACCTCGGCCGGCTGTTTACTGCCTCTATTCGCCCCAGACAGCATTGGTCTCCTCGACCGCCTCCTCCCGATCATCTTCGAAAACATTCGCTTGACCGGGCTCTTCAGTTCCTCCTCTTGCACAAACAGCGGGTCGTCTTTGATCTCCTTCTCTTGCCCGGCAGGCTCCTGCTCAGTCGTCTTCGGTTTGCGGATGAGGCAGAACCATAGGACCAATGCCAAGATGCTCCCGGTAACGAACGTGCTGATCACGATGCCGGCAATATGGGCAGTTTTCAGCCTGTGGCTGGGAGCGGGTTCGCCTTCGAATTTCGGATACGGACTGTCCTCAGGCCTTGTGATCGCCTCGAGCGAGTAGTTTGAGATTGCGTTGTCGGGAAAAAGAGCCTGGTGGAGTGAGTAACGTCCCCTGTCGTAGCTAGTGATGATGTACGCCTCCTGCATAAAGACGCGTCCGATGATGTACTGATTGTTGTTGACTTCCTTGGTAGACCGCTTGAGGGGGAAATACGGGACGCTCGAGTCCCCCCATTGGATCATGTTCTTGAAGGGGTAACGTAAAAGCTGGGCAAACGCGGCCGATGGAAGAGTGATGTTGACGACACCAGGGGTATTGTAAGGCTCGCCGAAGTTGTCGGCATCCTGATAGCTCGAGAGCGTGAAGGTGAAGGACAGCGACGTGTCGGATCGGTAATGCGTGTACTGTGCCCCATCCGCAAAGACGTAGACGCCCAAGTCCTCTCTCCATGTCAAGTTCAAGGTAGCAGCGAAGCGGTCGCACACATCGGTGGGAAGCCAGAGGTATGGGGTTGACGAGTCGATGACGGCGACAATGGAGTCGTCCATTTCCACAAGTCGCTCGGACGTCGATGTCCAATTCTTTGTAGGTGTCTGCTCCATGGAGGGCACCTGGGCTGTTATCCCTCGTAGTCGGACGGTGGGCAGTCGGGCGATCGGGTCGAGGGAAAAGGTGGTCTCGTGCGGCTCGTACCGTAGGGTGTCGTACCCTCCCAGGGTCAAGGATGCGACAGTACCGCTATTCTTTGCGTCTGCGTCTGTTATCAGTACCTCCACGGCGTATACGTTAGGTTCAGCATTTAGCTTACTGGCGCGGTAATAGGCGCCCGCGGTGTACCCATAGCCATGGCTTGGGATCGTGCCGTAGGTTTGGGCCAGCTGCGAAATGAAGGGATTGGTGAGGTTGGATCCGAACTTTCCCTGCGTCACTCCGACACCAATGTACCCCTGGTAATAGTTTGTGTCGTTGAGGGCGGCCACCAGGGCACCGTCGACAGAAGTGGTGTGGCGAGTCAGCGTGTTGACGAAAGCGAGAGTCTCCAAGCCGTAGTCTCCATTACCCCCCATGCCAGTGTTGTTCGTGCCCAGCTGCCAGCTCCCAAGTGACTGCCATGTGTCCGATTCGGCGCTGTCAAAGACGCCACCCCTGGCATCGATACAGAGTTGAACTGGATCATTGTTAACAGGACTGTGGGTGTTCTCATCAGGGCAGCACTCACCCGGGACGCAGCCACCGGTCGAGACAACCCATATCTCGGAGAGAACGGTGGCGACGGACAGATAGACTACCTGGGCGGGAGCGCCAATGTAGAAGACAAAGTTGGACCACGTCCCGTCGATGCCATACCTGCCAGGCGAGTCAGAGGGCGCACAGGGTAAGACGAGAAGAACACAAGGGACGCGAGAACGCACCACTCGCCGGACGGCTGGATCCAGAGGGGAGTTAGGCTTGTATCTGGTGGTTCTAACGCGGCAGCAATGAGCCGTGGCAGGGAGAGCAGCAGCAGCACGTCACGAACGACAGCGGCGCCGAGGTAGGGCAACCGCATTGTTGCAGCACCCAGGGCTGGCTGACGCAATCAATGGCGTTCTGTCAGCCGATAATGGAGAGGTCCTAAGACGCTGGCGAGGACGTGTTGGTGTGCCATGAGCTGCACAAAGTATTAGTGAGAAGTGAGCAATCACCGCGCCCAGAGAAAGTCATGGGCAAGGTTTAGTCGAGGTGTGTACGGGGATCCGGACAGCGCAAATTGAGTCCAGCTCTTGCTCATGCCGCAGAGCAGAAGCGGCCAAAAAGACACAGAGAGGAGAAAGTCGACTGGATACAGCAGGGTGAGAGTGAGAGCAAGAGCGTGAGTGAGAGGGCGAGGCTGTTGAGAGGATCCGACCGGAGGCCCTGGGGAAGGCCAGATCGGGCGCGCGGGTGCAGCGTCTGGCTCGTGGAACACGAGACGCAACGGCGGAAAATACAAGTCGGAAGAGAGAGAGAGATTGTCGAGATGAGTGGCTCGGATGGACTGGGAAGAGATGTCTTGCCTTTCCTGGGGTTGACTGTGGTCAAGTACGGGGCCGCCTGCTCAAGCAGGAAAGATCGACGGGAGCACCAGAGGATCTGTTGTTCCGTGGACTGGGCTGGACCGCGGGTGAGCCCAAGATCTCTCGATCCGCAGATGAGGTTGTTGACGCAGGGGTCGGCGGCGAGGTTCAACCAACGCAAAGCATCAGGTTTGAGGTTTGAGGTTTGGGAAGCAGTTCAACGGCAGGAGCCCACGAGTTTCGAGCTTTCCGCGTTGGGCCAGGGTCCAGGGATCGCGATAAGCATCCAAGGATGGCACCTGCCTCCATTCTCCACTGCCCAGACCGAGGATCCTTGGGGAAAGAGCTCTGAGCTCCCCACTTTCCCCAAGACAGAAGCAACTTCCAGCAAGGGGTGACCCTCGGCAGCATTCCTTCGGCAGGACAGGGGCCGCTTCCAGGCGAGCCAGGTTGAAAAGGCCCGCCCACGGAAGGGGAAGCCACTGAAATTTTGGGGTCATCATTTTCTGGACTGATTCCAGGTTGAGGTGGTGAAGGTTGCGAAGTGTGAACCGCTTCTCGGCACTTTGCTGTGCGAAACCCCGTCTGCAATTACCTGGACAACGCCATCGACGCACAGCAGCTCGTACAGTCTCAGGTCTCAGCGCTACACACAGCACACCAGCACAACAAGCACAACACGGACCTGTCTGGATTCTGCACTGGACACCACCATCATGGCCCTCAATTGCACGTGGCGCATCGACAAGGCTAGCCGGTGGCTGTGAGTGTCCCGAGAGCTGTGGGCTCCTGGGGTTGAGGCGCTGCCAATTCTCGGACGGACACTGGCCGAAACCCAGATCAAATGTCCGATTAGAGTTTGGGCGCTCGATCGGACGGCAGGGTTCCTCCGATGGCCTCTGTCAGCTGTGCCTCCTCCTTGCTTCAGGAAGTCCAGCCGAGCAGGCGACTCCGAGACAACGTTGCTGGGCGCGTTCATCGACAGCTTCAACACCTCGCAGTTGAGAAAAACGAAACAAAATTCGGTTGTCTGATTAAGCCATCATCGATTCGGCTCGAAATCAAGACCTACGGCGGTGTGGCGTAATGGTAGCGTGTGGTCCTCCTACTCTTGGAGGCTCAGACTGAGGTTGTGGGTTCGAGTCCCATCATCGTCGAAGAAACCCTTTTTACCCACTACCCCCAATATTCAGAGGTGGCTTTTTGCCGGAAGCCAGTCCGCAATGACGGAGCGCCCACTAGCTCCGAACGAGGTCAGATGGACATCACCATCAATGCCCTCATTCTCGCTTCCGAGCCCTCGGAGTGTTGACGGTTCATCATCTCGTACCGACAAGAAGAAATACACTGCGGGGAAGCTCGCTTGGAAGTTGTATGCCGTCCGCTTGGTACCACAGATGCCGGGGAGGCGGGCTCCTTGATGATGCCGGGAGGGCAGCATCCGTGGAACGCTGTGCCACGAACATGTTTCCCCAGGCACCCTTGTGCTCCGTACCAGACTTTTGGCGGTGCCCTTCTTTTCGTCAAGGCATTGAACCATGAAAACACTGGTTGAGGACTGCAGTAAGTCCCGAAGGGGAAACATCGTACCGATTAATCTCCAGCTCTGATGGCAAGACACATATATTGACCAAGACGCGCCCGCAATGGAACCCACCCTCCTCCCGCACAAAAGCGTACCGCCGGACTGGAATGGAGAGAGGTCTGGATGGGTCTGCGGTATGCATCAGACACAGGAAGTAATATATTTCACCACCGGGCGGATGGGATCACTCTGGCTAAATTCTCAATGCCACCTCTTTTGCCGACATACCCAATCCAACCTCCGCCCCTCTCGCCTCTCCGTTCCGTCTGGGCACGGCGACATGACAGCCGGTTGATCGCTTGCCACACACGAGGCTGTCGTGGGGTTGCTCGTGAGTCTCGCGAAAGGAATGCCGCTTCCCGCTCTCGGGACTCGTGTAAGGCAAACCAGCGGCTGCTGGCGTTCCCCCAACGGATCCGCGCAGCTCCTATCCGTCTTTTGGCTTGGTTTGGAGGCCATTCCTCTCCTTGGCATGAGACACGTCTTGGGCGGGATGGTTCTTGCGCCTGTGCCTTCATCGATGCTGGTCACGCGACCCCATCTCCTTCAAACCTCGAGCCGAGCAGGACGGTCTACGCAACCATCATCGAGGGCTATCGGGATGTTCTTCTTGTGCGCATCTAGGCATCCTCTTGTCTTCGGCCGTTGACTGCTTTGAGCATCAAGGTGGCCAGCGATTTCGCTTGCATGGCATCCTCATTGGTTGCGGAGCGACTCTTGTGCTGCCAGAAGTTCTTGGGTGTCACCACGGGCCTGTCTTGATGTCAGCAGTTGTCCGAAACAAGCGGCCGGCTTGTTGGTCTCGCTGCGAGGCGAGCCTTTCGGTCAAGAAAGCTGGGCGCATTCAGCATTCCGATACATCCAACCCGAGCTCGTCAGGAGTGTCTGTTGGGAGGCAATGACTTTGGTTACCCGATGGCATGTGGTTAGATCTTCGACCCTGGTCGGTATCATTCAGTTCGAAACGACCAGGGTTTACAACTGACGCCACCAAACACCTCCATGCTTGTGGCGAGGGGATCGAGATGCAACCTCGATTCCCGCCTGTCGGCTGGCCGGCAACCCTTGCTGCTTCGTCCGTCAGGTCACAATTGCCGGGAAGCAATGGTGCCTGCCCCCCGGCTGTCCTCCCGTGCCTCCCCATTGTCAAGCTGCCACGCCTCGATCTCAGCTGTGGCACCCTGAGAAGCGACTGATACTCTGAGGAGAGTACATACTGAGTGCCTTTGTCGGGCACCAAGCTGACCAGTTCCGCTCACCTAGGGCCGAGTTGTACATAGAGTTTTGTCACCTCCATAACCCAGAGATGAAACAGAATCCGAGGCCATGTGCTTCGTCGACGGCTTTCCACGCGCCGAAGGTTGAACAGAGACGACGTCGCCCTGAGAACCCAAACCCCCGGAAACCTTGATCTTTGTTAACTCGTGGTTCTTGACAACCTTCGATTTGTTCGGTTATACTGAACCAGAGCTGGGTTGACGCCAGGAGTCGCCGACGTGGAGCCCTGAACATAGCTGCCTCACATCAAAGATGCGGTCGGCGTCACTCCTACCACCCCAGCGAAGCCTCACCCGTGCGTGTTTCTGCCCAAACAAATGCATCAACATCCTCTCCAAGACAAGCTTTCAAGCCAAGCAGACTTCTGGTCAAACACAAGCAACCGGGCCAAGGTCCGAGGCCCAACCTCTTGTCTCAACCCCCGGCTCCTGCCAACGACCCGGCAGCTGGCATGTTCTTCCGGCGCAGGCCAAGCCCCAAATCGAGCATTCTCGGCCGTTTTTTTCTTCCAGTCCCGTCTGCTTGGAGAGGAGAGGCTGGTCGGGGACAGGGATACCCTTGTGCATGACAGATCCTCCCCTTGCCATCCATCGGCTCCTTGGCAACGCACCTCGTCTCTTTCCCCGAGATGTCTTGCGTCCAGGAGGAGGGCCTGCTGCTGCTGGCCTCGTGGCCGGTGGAGGACCTGGGGGACAACATTGTGGCACTAGATGCGAGATGGGGGTCGTCCCACAGGAAGTTGTTGGGCTCATAACCCGAGGGCAAATCTCCCTGTGCGCTGCGAACTCTCTTCAGCTCTTCTCGCCTGCGAGTTTGCTGGCAGCTGGCGTGAGGATTTGCGCACTATATTATTTTGATGCGCGGTGGCTCGCTCTTGTGTCTCGGATTTCCAAAGTGATCTTCGACGGGATCCCCCGTTCAATTCCCGGCACCCTTGCTGGCTCCTCTCTGTTGTCGTGTCGACACAGAAACTGTTTCTCTCCTTCTCCCGCGTTTCCATTTGGCTCTTCTCACGTAATACCACCATTGGGCGCGATGGTGAGGAAAACCTGGTGATTTTCCTATCGGGTTTGTCCAAAGCCCCATATGCTGAGATTCGAGGCCGAAAAGGGGCCGAATCGGGCCCTTTGGTTCACTACCGACGTGCAGCGCAAACATTGAGGGGTCCCCGCGCCGAAACAGCATGGTCGGGGGCAGACACGTGCTGCTCTCCCTCGCAGTACTCTCGGGCTTTGGCGTCGACTTCGTTGTTGGAGGTTAGCATCACCCCGGAAAATACGTCAAGAAGAACTCCTGCGCTGACCCCCCAAAGCAGGTCGGCTGAGACGTCAGGATGGATCCGTCAATTCCCTCCAGGGCGCCCAGGGCGGCGCCAGGCGCGGAATATCAAGTGAATGGGACGTCGCATCGCTATCACCAACCGCGGTAGCAACGGTTGCTACCACCCCCGGGGAGTCGACTGAGGGGAATTCAAGAGTGGAAGGGACCGTGCTGGGTTTAGGATCTCAGGGTGTCAGCTCGGGAAGCGTCGCGGTTCAAGCAGATCCAAGTCTCGCTTCGTCAACAGGGGAGGTGTTTGTTGCGGGCGAGACCCCAAGCGAGACGCAGGGCCCGAGCCGGACCGGGGACTCGGCGGAAACCTCGACCGTCCCCAGCTCAGAGAACAGTCCTTCGCCGACGGCACAGACAACACGGGCGCCCTTGACCAGGACACCACCGACACGGCCGGGGAAACCGGCCCTGACCACGGCAGGATCACCATCTAGCTCAGACGACCCAACATCAACGACGACGAGCTCAAAAGCTCCCACGGATGTCCAATCTACTTCGGCCCCTCGATCTATGCCCACACTCCCTCGTCCTCGCCCTTCAGGAGGCGGAGCCCCGAACCGATCGACCATCCAGATTATCCAGGCAACCACTGAGAGCTTGGATCTGGGGTATGGCCCACCAGCCTCGGGGGAGACCAGTTCGACCCAGACAACGTTCGAGACCTCCATACGCCCTGGCAACCAAGAGAACACCGACCCTCCCTCCGTAAGCTACTGCCAGGAATCCGATCTCACGGTTGCCCCAACGACCTGGTCTGTCGTTCACACAACCACCATCACCTGGTATGGCGATCCCAAAGACTACACGCCGCCATACCCGGCTGTCTCAACCCCTTCACCAACTTCATCATGTATCATTGCTGTGTCCCAGCCAAGGATCACGATGTCGATCTGCACGTCGACCGGCACGGACACCAAGGACTGCGAGGTGACAGTGACGTCGCAAAGCTGGAACTTTGGCATCCAAACCCCCACCGTCCCCCCGGTCATCTTCCTCACCACGGACAAGAACCCAGCCGTAGTCTACTCAACCATCAAAACCCCCGACTACGGCGTCACTCAATCCCTCAAAACCCACGACCACCACGCCAGCCCTACAAACGCCGGCGCCGCCCCACCACCCATCTACAACTCCCAACACCCCCCGCAACCCACCCCCAACAACAACCCACCCCACACCCCTCCCACCACCCCTTCCCCCATCACCCTCGCCCTCCAACCCACCGCCGTCATCATCAACGGCAACACCATCCGCGACAACCCCTCCCAACAAACCCAAGTCGTCCTCATCGCCTCCCAGACCTTCACCATTGACCCCTCCCGCATCATCATCTCCTCCGGCACCACCATCTCCCGCCCCCAACCCACCCCTTCAATAACGACAACAACCCTCGCCAATCTCCCAATAACCCTCATCCCCCCTTCCATCGCAATAATCGGCCCCTCCACATTCACCCTCCCTCCCAACCACCCCATTACTGCCACGGGTCCGAACCCCACACCAAACCCCAACGCGGTCCTACCAAAAACGGTCGTAGTCTCCGAGCGGACATTCACCCTCCTGCCCACCGCCGTGGTATTCTCGTCCACGACGGTCATGTTGCCTTCCTCGGCAACAGCAACAGCAACAGCTGGAACTGTGGCGGTGGGAGGGGAAGGGGACCTGCCGTTTTATTCCACGACTGTGATCACGCCTGGGGCGGGGGTGGGTGCGGCTGGGGGAGTGCGGGCGACTGAGTCCGCTGAGGGGAGTGATACTGGGAGTGGGAGTGACAGTGATGGTAATGGGAGGGGAGGTGGTGGAAAGGAAGGGGGTGGCGATGATGGTAAGGGTGATGAGGATGCGGGGATGGGGTTGAGGCCTTGGTTGCTTGGGGTTGGGTGGGGAGTTGGGATTGCGATGGGGGTCGAAGTAATGATTTGATCTTGTTTTCCCTTGTTGTTTGGTTGTTGGTAATTCTCTTGACTTGAGATGGGTTGGCAGGTGGTGGTTTCTTGGTGGCGTATGGAGTTTGGACCAGGCTGTATTTCCTTTGTGAGTAGGTGTGTGGAAGAGGAACATGCTGGACTCGGTGGTTTTTGAGCATTTGAATGCATTTTCTTAACTGTCTCGTGGTCAGTTCAGGGGCTAGGCATACACAGATCCAGATGATAGGAGACCAGTTTTTGCCCGTTGTTGTTCGGACATCTTTTTGTTGCAATACCCAGGATAAACAACGGAAAGGGGGGATTATCCTTGTGGTGGAAACCCATAAGAATTTGAGACATGATCATCCCTGCTCTTCGTGATATTGGAAGAGGTTTGTAACAGTACAGTACAAGCAGCTAACTCCATTGTGACCCAGGCAAGAGGAGATGGTATTCTTTTCTATTCGCTGTTTTCTACCCCGGACACCGGATATTCGCAACCAAGCTGCAGAAAGATAGCATTGCCAACCAGAACCAACAAGAACTCCTCTGACCCTCCCTCCCTCCCATTTATGCAGTCCACTCCGCCGCCATGATCTCAATTGCACATCAAGCCCGTCCCGAAGGGCGCCTTCTCTCTGCAACCACCGACACCAACGTGAACACATTGATCTAGCCTACAACAAACCACAGCAAGATATCATGCTCAGACCAACATTGACAGCCGGCCCGCCACGCCATACAGTCCCCAACAACTGCGAAAAGCACGCAATCTACCTCCCCCTCTACCCTATCCAGCAAAAAACCACCTCTTGCCCAATCAACTCCACCCACCCAATCCAACACCCAAAAACAACACTCAGTCCACTCCCACCCTCACCTCACCTCACCCTCCCCTCAAGACTTCTGAAAAAACCAGCTCGACCTCTTATTCTCGACCGGGTTCTGCAGGCTCGCAACAGTAGGGTGGGAGGCATCACCACCTCCACGAAGCGGCTTGGCAATGCGGCTGCCAATGTTGAATCCGCCAAAGCCTGTGCCCTCGCCCAGGCCGCGGGTGCTGCCTGCCTTGGCGGCCTCGAGGCGGTCTTTGACGGCTGCGAGTTGGACTTCGAATCTGTGAGTGAGGTGGGGGGTTAGTAAATTGGAGGTACAGGGGGGATAATTTGGGGGGGGGGGGGGGGGGGGCATTACTTGTGATTAGCCTGCGCCATCTTCTCCTGACTCTCCTGGAGCAGACTCTCCAGACTCTGAATACGCTCGTTGCGGGCGATCAGCTTGCGCTCGGCAATAGCGACTTCCTTCTTGAGGGCCGAGTTCTGCTCGACGAGCTGGCGCTGGACCTGGGTGAGCTGCTCGAGATTGCGCTCGAGGAAGGCCATCTTCTTCTGCTGGGCGCGGTTGTTGCTGCTGCGCAGCACGTTGTTGTACTGCTCGCGTGTTTCGTCGAGCGAGATCTCGAGCTCCACCACGCGCTCGCACCGGTTCTGTAGGTCGCGCATCAGGCTCTTCTTCATGACGTCGAACTCGGCGAGCTGTTGTTGGACGGTCTTGCCGTTGGCCATGGGGACCGCGCCGTTGGCCTTGACGCGCCGCTGCAGGTCGTCGACGAGCGTCTTAAGCTTTTCGTTTTCGGATGTGCGGACGGCGAGGTCGGCTTTGAGGCCCTCGACTAGCTCGGCCTGGGTGCTCTTCTTGTCTGAGAGCGTCTTGGCGAGCATGGCCTTGACCTCCTCCTTGTCGGCGTCGCCCAGGTTGCGGGTGAGGATGTCCTCGTGCTCGAGCTGGAGGGCCTCCAAACGCGCCTCGAGCTCGGTGCGCTTGCGAGCCTCGGCCTCGTTCGAGGCCGCACTGAAGGCGGACAGCTCGGCCTGGCGCACGAAGCCCTGGGTTTCGACTAGCTTCTCGCGGAGCGCCTTGAGGTCGTCGGGGGGGATAGGATCGCCGGTCGAGCTGATTTCGTGCAAGGCGTCTAGTTGAGAGATGGCGTCGGCCACAGACCGCTCGTTATCGCTGAAGACATCCCCGCTGAGGTCAAAACCGGCCATCATCTTGGCCATCTTCTCCGCCTTCTTCTTCTCCTTCTCGTCCAGCACCGCGCTCGTCTCCTTAGCGCTCATCTTCATGTCGAGCATCTGCTGCTTGAGCTCGTCCAGCTCGGCCGAGAGCTCCGTGTTCGCGTCCTTGAGACCGTCCATGGTGATCTGCGCCTCCTTGTTCTCAAACGCTAGCCTCTCCAGCTGCATCTTGAACTCGTTGGACTCGCTAACCAGCCTCTCGTTGTCCTTGCCGAGCTTCGCGTCGTGCTCCTTCAGGATGGTCAACTCGTCCTTGGTATCCCGCAACTGCCGTTCCATGGTAGCCGCCTGTGTCTCCCTCTCGGCAAGCTGGTCCTGGAGCTCGTTCTCGCGCCGCAAGAACTCCTCCCGCTCGTCCTTCTCCAGCGGGAGGCTCGGCGTCCCGGCACGCTCCGAGGGGCCTGGCGTCTCGGCCCCTGACCTATCCTGCAGCAACCGAGATGGTGTCTGGGGTCTTGTCTGCCTCGTTTCTGGTCTTGATCCCGTCGCGCCGCCCTCTGCAAGTGACGGAACCCATTTCTCCCTTGGCACGGTCTCTCCGGCGCGCCACAGTTGCACCTCGCCCTCAAGATTGACGATGTAGGTCTCAAACGAGACGATCTGCGCCTTGGACTTGGCGAGCATCGACTTGAGCTCCGCTGGGCTGAGCTCGGCGTTGACCTTGGCCTTGTTCTTGATCGACTTTGCGCGCATACCGAAGCGCAGCGTGCTGAGGGTTTCGGCATCGTTGTAACTGCTGGGTGAGCAGTTGATGATGAGCGTCGTCCGACTGTTGCCACCTAGAGACTCCTGCAAAATGCGAGTAAGTTTTGAATCGCGGTAGGGAACGTGCGACGATTTCCCGTCCGTCAGCGCGTTGATGACCATGCCCAGGGCGCTCAAACTCTTGTTGATCTTCTTGGCTTCCTCGAGCGTCTGGCCGCTAGCGCCCGTCTTGCCGACTTTTTCGCTACCTGCCAAATCGACCAGGAACAGCTGGCCGCTCTTGGCCGAGCCCGTCTCCACGTTCTTCTGGGTGACGGTAATGACGAAGATGGAGTGCGAGCGCGAGGATTCCTGGTTCATGTTCGTCGCGGCGACCGCTCTTGCGTTCCCGCCTCTGCGCATGACCTCAAACACCTCCTCAACGCTCGAGACATAGATCTCCAGCAGGCCCTTGACGTAGACGCCGCGGTTCTTCTCCTCGTGGACGGGCAGGTTGTCGTGCTGCGGCTGGAGCAGATCGCGGATCTTTTCCATGTAGATTTCCATGTAGCTGACGCGGACGGTGTACTCGATGTTCGCGGGGCTCGACAGGATGTTTGTGAAAATCTGCTCGACGATTCTAGGGATGACGCCCTTGCCGTCGTCGTCGTCTATGCTGCTGCCCATCATGGTGTAGGACTTGCCCGCGCCGGTCTGGCCGTAGGCGAAAACGGTTCCATTGTAGCCGTTGAGGATGTCGTCGACAGTTGACTTGATGGAGAAGTTGAATATGTCGGACTGTTTGCATGACATATCAAACACGCGGTCGAAGGTGAAGCTGCCCTGGGCCTCCCTGGACTGAACGGCAGCACGTTAATACCGAATCCGGACCCTACCCCAGAGTTGAGGCGGCAGCGCGACTTACATCGACGGTGCACGTGTCTTGGCCATCGAACCTGACGATGGCCTGACCACCCGACTCATTTTCGATCCGGTTTTGAGGCCGAAATCGAGCGACGACCTTGATGCTGTTTGCGTTGGACATGATGGCAGCCCGCTTCCCGCGCTCGTGGGGAGCGCTAACTCATGAAGGGAGGGCCGCGCAGACGGGGGAGAGGGGGCAAGGCGGGGTGCGGCGGCGGAGATCGATCGGGTCGGATCGTCAGGGACTTGTCAATAGGGTTGTTGTTGTTCTCGTCGTCGTGCGTCAGTCAGGGGGTATCGCGAATATGTGGGGGTCTCGACGTCGGATGCGACAAAAAGGGCAGCGTCAGGCGTCGACAGGGCGATCTCGAAGGGCGAGTGCTGAAAGAGGAAGAGGGTAACGTTATCAAAGATCTCGAATCTCACTCCAAGACAAGAGGGGACGAGGTGGGGTCCCTGGGGTGGGTGGGTGTTTGTCAGGGGTAGGGGGTTGCCGGTGCAGCGAGAGTGGACTGGTTGTTGAAGTTCGGCTCAGACAGTGGCAGTCATCCAAAAAGTGTGCATGTTTTTTTGCAGCGGTCAACTGAGACCGAGAAGGGGCTGGTGGGGTGGTGCGTGGATGACGCGCCCAGTTCGCGATGGGTGCCTTCCCGGCTGGTTTCATGGGGCAATGCATGCCTGAGGGTGACACCGAGGTGGGGCAGAGTTCAAGGCTTGGCACAGCTCCCACCTGTCGTTGGCGTTATCACAGCTGTGTGCAACAGGCACGCATTGTTCATTGTCATGCACTGTGTTCAAGGGGAATGTTTGGATGGCAGGTTGGCCTCTGTCACAATGTCAAATGTTTATTATTTTTTCAACCAAGAATAGGAGCCTGAGGCAGGCAATTTGAAGCAGAAGGCAGTTCTTATCAAACTCTGAAACTGGTTCAGCAACCTGACCTGCCTTGATGAGTCCCGGACACACAACCGCAAACACACTGAACCTGCAAGCAATAGTCGACCACCATAGGTAGGTAAGAAACGCTATTAATTCCATCTGCCTCGCCCGCTAGCCTATGTTCCGCGTAACCCGCCATGACGATAAGGGCCCGAACTCCCGCCAACGCCCCGCCTGCCCCTCCCCGTACAAGTGGGTACCAATGCAATGCCATCATCTAGAAGACCCCAACTAGGTAGGGAGACAGCAGGCAGACCAAGACCCTGCTTCCATATGCTCCGTTTGAACCTGCCCAAAACGCCAAACTCCAGGTCAAGAGAGCGGACGGGGTCGGGCCGCATCTGAGCGCTCAGACATGACCCTTCCTCCAGTGGCCCAGTGACCGGTGTTGCCAAATATTTATTAAGCCCGTCACCCATGGTTCCCAGCACAACCAGGGAGTCACTCAATCGTCCCAGCTCTTCTCCACTGTCTCTCTAACCCTCTTCGTGTACTCCTTGCGGTTGTCCTTGTAGAGATTGGACGCTTCCACGTTGGCCGGGGACCCAGTGTTGGGATCATTAAGTAAACTAGTAGACGGAAAACCCTTTTGTCAGCCATCCATCCACACCGCCAGACCCTGCTGACCAATCCGTTGTACCCACCTCTGGATGCTGGTAAGCACGGCGGCAACGTCGTATGTTGGGCTCCAGCGGTTCTGGAGGATGTCGAGGCAGAGCTCGCCGGTGGCGTAGACGTTGGGGTGGAACATCTTGCTGATGAACTTGACCGATGGCGGCTTGTTCGGGTATTGCTCCTCGAAGTGCATCACGAGCCTGAAGGTTCCGTCTTCGAAGGGGGTGTCTGCCGGACCGATGATAACGGCATTCCTGATAGGGGTCGGGTTAGTCGCGTGCGTGCGGATGGCCGGGGACCTCGCGAAGGCAGTTATCCTCACCAGGTCATGACGTTATCAGGGACGGGAGACGCGGAGACGCCAGCGGGAGGGTCGGTTTGCATGCGCTGTAGCAGAGAGTTAGCGCTGCCGACAATCGGCGTGATAACTGTAGTTCTGGGTGAGATTGCGCACCTTGAAGTCTCGCATGAGACGGCGGCGGGCAGCAGTTGACATGATGATGGTTTATGGTATGAAAACAGGTGTTGGCGAGGTTCCAATAGGTCCAGCGTAGATATCGTTGATTGAAGGGTGAGGGCAGCAAAGGAAGACGTTTGGGTCGCGGGTTGACTGTTGAAATGCGGAGAACGCGACTCTGTCTCCAGATCACAATCAGCTGAATCGAGAAGGCAAGGCGAATGATGGGATTCGAATGGGGCAGAAGCTCTTGCCTTGAGTATTAAATTAACGGGGTGCGACAGCCCAATCAACAAAGACGGGAGTCAATGACCCGCCCTCGACCCTGCATGTGCAGCCTGCGGGGTCCTTCCGGGTCGCGGCCGCAATGAAAACGGTTCTTCAACTCGACCTGTGGTCATCAAACAACGAAACTTCCCGAAAGCGAGGAGATCTCCTTTGCATATTCCTTGTGACTTTTCCAATGCCTTTGATTTGAACGAGCAGTCGACCCTCTGACAGGGAAAGATCGGCCGCCGGCGCTTACCTAACCAAGCTTTTCCGGGGTGCCGAAGTGGCGGGGCGTCCATGGCCCATCTGCCCCGGCATTCTGGCGTCTCCACCTCCACACCCACCCGCTCGCCCCCCGCCAGTCCGTCACAAGCCGAGAGGTTCCGCTGAGAGTTCCGCCGGCTGTGTCTTTAAAGATGCGGCCCTCGGCAGGGCCACCTGCTTGCTTCATCATGCCTCTGCCTCGTCTACCTGCTCCCTCTCCTCCCCGTTGTCTTTCATAGCGCTCCGGTTCTCTGTTGGGCTTGTCCTTGTCTTTTTTACGTCAACTCTTTCACATTCCAGTCACGATGGCAGGGCAACTCAGGAGCGCGATGCGCGTGACGCAGCTGTCGCAGCAGCTCAAGCCCGGCTCGGCTCGGCTCTTTTCGACCCAGGCCAGCCTCCGTCAAGAGATCCGCGATGCCTACATTCTGAGCGCCGCCCGGACACCAACAGCCAAGGTGCGCCCCAGCCATAGCCCAGTGCCTCTTGTTCTCCAAGTTTCTGACTTCCGAAGTTCAATGGCTCCTACGTTAGTGTCACCGGCCCCCAACTCGGCGCCGTTGCCATCAAGGCCGCCGTCGAGAAGTCCAAGGTCCCCGTCGAGAAGATCACCGATGTGTACATGGGCAACGTCATTCAGGGCTCCGTTGGGCAGGCCCCAGCGCGCCAAGCCTCCATCTTCGCCGGTCTCCCCAAGTCGGTCGAGGCCATCACCATCAACAAGGTGTGCGCCTCCGGGCTGAAGGCGGTTGCCTTCGCAGCGCAGAACATCCAATTGGGCCTGTCCGACGCCCAGGTTGCCGGCGGTTTTGAGAACATGTCGAGGGTGCCATACTACATGCCGCGCGCCAGCCAGCTCCCGGGCTTCGGCCACGTGAAGATGGAGGACGGGCTCATCAAGGACGGCCTCACCGACGTCTACGACCAGATCCACATGGGCAACTGCGCCGAGAACACGGCCAAGACGTACGGCATCACGCGCGAGATGCAGGATCAGTACGCCATCCAGTCGTACGAGCGGGCGCAGGCCGCCTGGAAGGCCAACGCCTTCGCCGACGAGATTACCCCCGTCACAGTCAAGGGCAGGAAGGGCGACACCGTCATCACCACCGACGAGGGCTACCTGGACGTCAAGCTGGAGAAGGTGCCGACCCTCAAGCCGGCCTTCGTCCGCGACGGCACCGGCACCGTGACGGCGGCCAACTCGTCAACCCTCAACGACGGCGCCAGCGCCTTGGTCCTGGGCAGCAAGGAGATTGCGCAGCAGTACGGCACCGGCTCGCGCGTCCTCGCCCGCATCTGCGGCCACGCCGATGCCGCCGTCGACCCGATCGACTTCCCGATTGCCCCCGCGAAGGCGGTCCCCATCGCCCTCGAGCGCGCCGGCATCACCAAAGACCAGGTAGCCATCTGGGAGTTCAACGAGGCGTTTGCCGCCGTCATCAAGGCCAATGAGAAGGTGAGGATATTCAACCACTTTCCCCCACAACACGTCCCCACTAACCGCGGGCCACAGATTCTTGGCCTGGAGGGCGCAAGGGTGAACCCGCTCGGTGGAGCCATCGCCCTGGGCCACGCCCTCGGCAGCTCGGGCTCCCGCATTCTCGTGACGCTGCTCCACCAGCTTAAGCCGGGCGAGTACGGTGTTGCCGCCATTTGCAACGGTGGTGGTGCTGCCACGGCTATGGTTGTGCAGCGGATCGAGTCTGTGTAAATCATGATAAAAGAGGACCTTGTTGAGAGCTTGATGAGCGTATCATGGATCTATTTTGGTTTGGGTTGGTTATTTCGTGGTTCAGGAGCCGGCATTTGCTCTTAGATACAGGGTTAGGGTTAAATCTAGCATTTCAAGCTTTGTGATTCGTTCAGTTCCCAATCAGCAACTCCCTGCCAAACATTGTCCTGCTTTGTGAATGAAACTCGGTGTTGTCCTTGACTTCTTTGGGGCCCGTCTGTTCTGAGCTCAAGTCCTTCAAAGAGACATCATTTTTGGACTCATAGCTTCGTTTCCTCATCGCCTCGAGACGACAAGAACAATGCCGCACTAATTGCCAACCGAGTCGCGTGTCCTAAACCGCGACTATCAACCTCACTCCAACACTTCACTCCTTCACTCACCCATTCATCCCCGCACATTGCGCTACCGTCGCCGCAATGAGTCTCGTGGTCCAATTTCTTTCCAGTATCCGGGGCTTTGTTCTCGAGCAGAACGGCGACGAGCTCCGCAATTGGCTGCTGGTTGAGAACGATGTCGCAGACATCTACTTTCAGATGGGCGCCGAGCTCAAGGCCGGCTACGCCCCAGGCTCCCCGGCCCTCGAAAAGCTAGTCGAGAAGTGTCTTCCAGAAGAGGACGATGTGCCCGAGGGGAGGGGGTCGCCCTGGCCGGGCTTCAACTCGTTCATCAAGGACTACCTCGAGTACTGGCGCGAGGTTGACTTTGAGGATGTTGTTCGGCTGCATTCGAGGCTCAGCGAGCTTCTCATGTAAGGTTTTGTTCGCCTCAAGTCTGTGATCTTTGCTGATATGCTTCAGTTCGTGCGCAAACGCACTCGCCAATCCCACATACGGCACCATGCTGTTACAGACCAGCATGTCGTTCTCAGAGTCGCTGTCCAAGTTGGTTATGGGTCTTACTCGGCAGCCACATCTGCTCTCTCAGATACAGGGCGACATGACGGGAGAGGAATCTGGCGAGAGGAAGTCTATCGTGGAGCTGGCCGCCGACATCATACAGAAGATCTTTACTTCTTGCTTGACCGACCGCTCCAGCACGAGATGGTCGCCGCCGAAGGGGAAGAAGGTGGCAGTTTATCTTTTTGCGAACCTCACTTTGAAATTGCTGTTTGCGGTAAGACTTTCTAGATACTGGCATGCGAAGTGAGAGTACTGACAGTGTCTAGTGCGATAAATCCCGGCTTGCCGTGCAGATGTTCACGAACCTCTCGACGAGCGGGCCAGCACTTTCCTTGTACCCGGCATCACAGCGCGTCACATTCCTCTACTACCTCGGCCGCTTCCACTTCGATCACGGCCAATTCTTCCGCGCCCACATGTGCCTCGAGGAAGCCTACCGCCAATGCCTCCCCCAATTCCCAAAACACCGCCGGCAGATCCTCACCTACTGGATCCCAACCAACCTCCTCCTCGGCCGCTTCCCCTCGCAAACTCTCCTCCAGCGCCCCGAAGCCGCCGGCTTCGCCGCCATCTTCCTGCCCATCTGCGGCGCCATCCGCTCAGGCAATTTCGTCACTTTCCATCAAGCCTTGACCCACAGCCGCGACTGGCTCTGGGACAAGGGCATCTACCTCACCCTCCTCTACCAGCTCAAACCCCTCGTCTGGCGCTCCTTCACCCGCAAGACCTTCATGCTCACCTGGCAAGGCTCTGCCACAGGCAGCAGCAACAAGGCCGCCTCCCTCTCCTTCGAAGACCTCGCCGTCACAGCAGGCTACGTGCAGAAACTCCTCGAGGGCTATGTCCCGACGAGACCTAACCCCCACCACCGCCCCCCGCATACAAACCCCCTTCTTTTCCAAGCCGTAACCAACAACGGCACCACACACCTCACCCCACCCCCCGGTGGCCCGCGCCGCCTCCTCCCCTCCGAAGGCCTCATATTCGGCAACAAGCCGCCCTCCCCCTCTAACCTGGAATCTGTCGTCGCCGGGCTGGTCTACTCCGGCCTCCTAAACGGGTTCATCGCGCGCCAGCAGAAGCGTTTCGCAGTGGAGGGCGCCAAGAAGAAGGGCGGGAATGCCGTGGCGGCGGGGTGGCCGAATGCGTACGAGAGTATCATGGAGCGACTGAGGGAGGCGCATCAGGAGGCGTTGGACGCGGCGGATAGTGGGGAGGGGGTTGAGCCGCCGGGGGAGTGGGAGGATGTGCCCGGGTGGGTTAGGACTCCGGGCTGAGTTTGCTGAGAGGGGAAGGGGGAGAAGAGGCGATTGAATCTATTTAGTAAATGCTTACCACGATTGGCACTCTAACGTGACTGAGGCTTCTGTGTATTCAGACTCTGTTCTGTTCCGCTTTGTATGATGTATGATACCGTTCATCTTCCCGGGTATTTCCATAGTATTACTCATTGAAGATTGGGAGGCATCCCTTTTTCTGATTGAAACATCAGCCGAAATTGATGTTGGTGACACAGCTTCACAGAAACGTGTCACTCTCAGGCAAAAGTTCACCAGGATTGTCAAGAAAATTCATCAATTGGACCGGAGCTAAGCGACCGACTACCTGCTCACCAAAAAAATCACAAGTAATATCAAGCACTCAAAGAGCAGACCCAAGCACCAACTAAGCCATCACAAGGGTCTCAAGAAAAGAAGTACACACACAATTACATGATCTCACCCTTCACCCTCCCTCCATCAACACACCCCTCAAGCCCACTTCCCCTTCCCCTTCCCCTTGCCCTCCAAAGGCGGATACTCATCCACCCCATCCCACCCCACCTTCTCCATGGCAGCCTCCTCCTCCCTAGCCCTGCGCTGCCTGGCCTCCTCCTCCTCCAGACTCAACCTCAAAGCAAGCGCCAGATCATCATCCGCGTCAACCCCAACGCCGTTACCCCCCAGCCCAGACTGGCCGCCTACGCTAGCATCAACAGGCGATACTTCCTCCTCCGACGAGAACCTCCCCTTCCCTTTCCCCTTTCCCTTCCTCAGAGAAGTCGCAGTCTTCACCTGCACCTCACACCCCCACTCACCGCCACCACCACTGGGATGACTGGCGTCATCACCGCCACCCTCCAACAGCGAAAGCCTAATCGCCCTCTGGATCTGCGCCTCATAGTCATCCTCATCACCACCACCGCCAGCCACCTCCTCCCCACCAATCCCCGGCCCGCCGCTTCCACTCGGCCCAGCAGCGGCATTCCCTCTCCCAGACAGACTCGGCTCAGAGGTAACCGTCTCGGCCACACTCCCCTCCTCAGACCCCGTCGTCGCCGACCCACCCGTATCACTCACCCGTCGCATCTCATCCATCGCAAACGCCTCCTGCGACATCATCTGGGCATACTGCAGCGCCTCCTCCTCATCAAGCTCCAACCCACCCTCCCCACCACCCCCCACTCCAAACCGCTTCCGCAGCCTCTCAACCTCCCGCGCGCGCCGCTCCTGCTCATGCCGCAGCTCGGCCTCCTCAGCAGCGATATAGCTCGACACAGTGCCCGTGTTGCGGCGCGAGGCCAGACGGCCGTGGATATCCGCGTGTCGCAGGCGGCGCTTGCGGCCGGGGGCTTGGTTGGTGGAGCTGTATGTCCAGAAGCGGATGAAGGTGCCGAAGGCGAGGATCCCGCGGAGGATGGTTGGGTTGGGGTCGAGGAAGATGGCGCGGACGGCGAAGTAGTTTGCGTGTTGCAGGGCGGGGTTGGTGGCGAGGATGTGCCGCGGGATGCGGCCTGAGGATTTGGCGTTGAGGGTGCGCAGGGGCTCGAGTGAGGAGGCGAGGGGGTCCCAGGCTTGGACGAGGCTGTCGCTGCCGCCGTGGACGAGGTAGAGGGCGGATATGGCGAGGGCGGTGATCTCGGGGGATTCGGTCTGGATAACGCGCAGGGGATGCACGGCGGATAGGGCGGTGTCGCGCATGTTCCAGACGATGACTGAGCCGGCGTTGGTGCCGATTGCGAGCAACCGGGCCCTCCGTCCGGGAATCTCACCCGTGGACTGCTTGGCGGTCGGGGTCCCGGGCGTGCTGGTCCCTGATGATGGCAAATCCGTGAGCAGAGGATCCTCGAAGGCCGCTATGACAGCGTAGTTCGACAGGTCGATCGCGCTGGCAGTAATTTCGGTTGTGGGGTTGTTCTTGAACGTAAATTCGCTAGTCTGCCACTGCTCGGCAGAAAGCTTGCCTAAGTTGAATCCAAGGCGCGGCGTGCTCAAGCCAGAAAGAGCTGGTGATTTGCCCTTTCCATTAGTCCCAGCATCATGGGCCGGTTGTGACGCCTCAGCCGGTGCGAGACCCCCAAAGATCGACTGGTACGGCGCGGTCGGAGCAACAGGAGTCAGAGCACCTGAAGGGCTGGACTTCTCTGACGGAGGCACCCCCTTGATAAATCTGCGGACAGAGGCCGGCACACCCTCTTCGTTGCCGCAGGTAATGACGACAATGGTCTCCCCACTGCCCTTCTCATCCCCAGCAGCGAAGTCGACCTCCAGCTTACGCAGCATATCCCAGCCCTGTGACACTCTCTTGAAGCGGGCAGGCGTCTGTCGGAAAAACTGCTCGATTTCTCTGGCCTCAGCGACAACCTGCCCCTTGCTCAAGGCCATCGAACTCGCAGAAGACCTCGGGGAGTACGTGCCGGAAACGGCATTCTTCTCGTCAAACTCATCCGGGTTGGCAGTGCGCCGAGTGGCCTCGACCAGCTCCCAGTACGCAGTCCGACCAGCGTTCCAGGCATCCCTGATAGGATTTTCGGACTTGCCCTTAGCCGTGGAAGGAGTCGGGACCTCGGTGAGGTAGTAGACCTCTCCCAAAGCGTTGAGTGCAACAGCCCAGACACGACCCAGAGCCTTTCGCCTCAAGCAATACTGATCATCGACCTTGATGTCAATGATTGGCACGCCTGGACTAAGAACCCAGCGAGCGGTCATGTCTCCCTCGGCATACCGAGGGCCAGTGGTGTCATTGCCCAATGCATAGCTTGTCACCACGCCGAGCGTCGATCCGGTCATGATCCCAATCATGTTCTGTGTGGTGGACGCGACACCGGACGACTTGGCAATCCAGATGGAGCTGACGGCATCGATCAAACCCGGAATCTTCGGGATTTCCGGGATCCCCTCAACCAAACCATTGTCATGGCCGTGGTCCAGGTAGCGGCCGCGCAGCTGGCTGGCCCCCTTGTAGTACACATGGCCGCCAGGGAACCCCTCGCCACCAGCGAAGCCAAATGATTGGCTCACATCCATGACATTGGGCACAGCTGCCGGGCCATCGCCCACACCGTAGAACTCGAGATTCGGAAACATCTCATCCAGCTGCTGGAAAGAAAAGGGATCATCCAGACCCAATTTCTCGATTTTACCAGTAGTCGGGTCGCTGATGGTGGCCACACCAAGATCACGAGTACCGTGGATCACCCTCGGGCCCTTCTTCCCACCGGTAAAGTCCGCATGAACGTGGCTGATCATCCACGGAAGCTTAGAGTTGTACGTCAAGACGGCGCTGGCTTTCTTCCCGGATTGGCTCGAACGAGCAGCGGCTCCAATACTGCCGGGTTTTCCGCGGACCACACTCCGCAACAGGCGGGTTCGGAGTAGATATTCGCTGCGCCAGGAGGCGAGGGCGGTGAGGCGGGTGAAGTAGCGAACCTCGGATCGGATGACATCCAACGCATCGGTGCTCTTGCCCGCATGCCCGTTGGTCTTCGCATGGGCGGGGGCGGCCTCCTGCCCGGGGAAGTAGCGCAGGAAGGCAGCCCGCCATGCGTAAGGTGTGGTGACAAGGGCGTAGAAACGCTTCGAGACCAGGGCCACGGCGCCGTGCGAATCGGGATGGAGGTGGGACAGGATCTGAGTCAAGATCTCTGCGAGAGGGGTCAAATGTCAGCGGCCTGCTGCTGTAGCACGCCCGACGGCGGGAGAAACCGGGCGAAGTCAGGGTCAAACTAACCATTGGGAAAGTCGGTCAGTTGGACGCCGTCAGACCGCGAGCTGTGGAAGACCTTGAAGCCCAGCGGCTGGTGAGAGGTTTTGCGGGGCGAGGTGCAGATGGCAGCGTTTTCATAGTCAAAGATTCGTTGGCCAGCGACGGATGCGCGGGCTGTTGCAGGAGGGATGCCCTCGGCGATGCTCAACCGGACAAGGGACTCGTCAAGCTGGTCGGCCTCGAGGCCGCCGCCGACGCCACCGGAGAGGTCCGCATCCGGAGAAGTGCTTGACGCACGGCGAGGGGAGCGAGCACCTGGCAAGCTTGACCGAGAGCGACCGGGGCCATGTTGAGCGGTGGTGGGATGGGAGAGTGGGTTATTGGTTGTCTGGAAATCGTGGTTTGGAGATTCGACCGGCCCTGATTGCATAAAGCTTTCCTTCGCGAACTCGAGGTGGTGTCTTCGGCTGTGCACGTGGGATTGCACAGTCGATAGATCGATGATCGTTGAGGGGCAGATGAGTTGTCGATGGTGGTACGTTGGCTTGCGGGAGCAGCTCTCGAGATTTCGCGTGTCGTGGCTGAGGTAAAGCTCTCGTCGGATCGGAGTGTGACGTGTTTGCGATGAAGATTTTCGCGTTGGAGTTGCTTGCACCACACCAAGCGACTGCCCGCATGGCTCGTTCCTTGCACGTGGTCAGGGTTGGGGTTGACGGAAAAGATGGTGGGGACCAATTCCTTGGCAAATCCCAATTTCGGGGCACCTCCGAAAAAAGAAAAAACAACTCCTCTCCCACGGGTTCGGTCATTGACGACAACGGAAAATCCAGAAGCCTTCCTTGGATCACAAACGGTGCTGTCAAAGTGAACTTGGCACTGCTCTCTCTCTCTGCCCATCGTACCGTACTTTCCTCTGTCGTACTTGTACGAGGGAGCTGTCGTCCTCTTGACTGCATGTCTCTCATTGCCAGCGTCAAAGCCGAAAACGATCACTAGCGCCAGCAACGAACGAATGAGTCAGGAAACTTGACTCCACGCCGAAATCAATTGCTCTCTTCGATTCATGCACCGCCACGCCGTCCGGAGTCTTTCTTCCCCCGCGCCGGGAACGAGGGCCTCGGAAACACAACGGTCGCCCGCCCATGGGATTGTGAGACCTTGTCTCAAGCCCGTTGTTTCACGGGACATGGGGTCCTTCGGATCACGAACCGAAGGGCAGGGTGGGTTCGTTCACTGATGAAAGCCGTTGCCGCGCTACCCCTGAGAACGAGGATGAGGTTCGTCTCTCGTCTTGCTTGAATCCTTGACCTTGTTTTTATCCGTCCAGGCACGCACCAGACAAGGAAAGTCGAGGCTGGCGATATCATGAAATGGGACGTATCCGGGTGTTCCGCCGGGGGTCAGTTCCTGAAACGGCCTGGCCTTGCGATTACAGCGGAGGAGGGCCTGGGCGGCGGGCCGGAAAGAGTGGGCGGCAGTCTTTTGGTGAGCTCTGAGCTGCCGTGTGAGGTGACTCCGCAGCCACTTCAAGTGGTGGAACAAGAGTGCCGAATCGGCAGTGGCAGAACGTGGGAAATGCTGTCGTCAGCCTTTTCTGTTTCGTGATGTTCGTTCCACAGACACGTTTGAGGGACGAGGATGGCAAAGTTTTGGCGCAAAGATGCGAAAGCGAGTCATCCGTCAGATCACCGCCATCCTTGCTTCTCGAGCCCATTGAACCCCGAAAAGGGGAGCGAAACTCTTGCCCTGGCCCTGGCCTGCTGGGCCGCAACGGTCGGGTTGGGAATCCCAAACAGGGACCCGGGACCCCCAAAATCAGGTCATCCACGGAATCCACTTCAATGGTGCGATGACGGGAGAAGGAGGCGCGGGAACCAACATCGCCCATGGGAGTCTGGAAATATCAGGGTTACTCGGTGATTTTCAACGATAATACGAGTGTATTGTCCTGGTCACCTCCGTGGGAGTCGTCGTCACGGTGGAATTGAACATCAACCGCAGAATTGCAGCCGCCGTTTGTAACGACGGAGCTCTAGTGCCACCTGCTCCATCCGAGGGGGAGACGGCGGGGACCCGGGGAACGGAGAGGGCGGGTAGACCCGACAAACCCCACCCACCAGAAGCCCTCGAACTCTGGGATTGCTAGGCCAGAGACGTTGCTCAGCAGCTTGGCTCTCGATTTACCGTTCCTTGATTCCACAGTCAAGAGAAACATGGAGAGGTGGACTGGCGTGGAATGTGAAGAGGGCGGAGCAGCTGCGCAGGACACACGCGCGGCGAGGCCATCACATCACACCAGGCAGTCTTCAAGTCCCAAGACAGCAGGTCCCAGCTCAAGAAGAATGCCCTCTCACACGCGCGCGCACCAGGGGGGCGGGGAAGCACGACTCGACAGGCCCCAGCGTCTTCAATTGGTGCCGAGTGACATCGCTTCCCGGCCTTTCTCTGCCCGGCTCGAGTTCCCGCCCGCCGAGCGAGACGCCAGCCATGCCTCAAGCATGAGAAATCTGGCCACCTCGGCATGAAATGAGCTGCGAGAGATGGGGAAAACGGGAGACTGAGAGCTGCGGTATGACATGGGGAGGGTAGGTACCACGGGCTGGGTGTCGCCCTCCGGGTGCGTACCGGCCGCATGGATGGTTCCAGGTGTTCGATGTTCGAAAAAAGCAAAGGCGGACCGTCCATCGGACGATGATGTGCGTCTCGTCTCGTCTCGTCTCGAGATCACCGCTGGGAGTCTTGGCAGAGTGGGGTAATGCGCTGGACAATTGTTTCCTTCCAGCCCATGGAACAATTGTCCAGGCTCGGTTCCTGTGTCCCCGCTTGACCGTTTGCGACGGAGATTTGTGTTTCTTCCCGCTTCCCGGCATCCTTTCAGACACCACATAATGTCTCAAGAATTTGAGACAAAGAGACTCCCTCTGCAGACAAGAGCATGAGACAGAGCCTGACAGCTCATCGTCAGAGACACAGGCCACTTCGACTGACACGGTGCTAGCCAGGTGTGTTGAAAACTGCAGGAGGGTTGCACTCTGCTGCAGGAGAAGATGCAGCTTGCGGCGCGTGGGCGTGGTGGCGGCTTCCGGTGACCCCGCGAGACGCGAGAGGAAGGCCGCATGGTTGTTGACCTCGCCAGCGCTCCGAAATCAACCGGAAACCCACCACCCGTGGGCTCTGCGTTCGTCTGTCAGACATGAAAGCGGAAACCTCTTTCCCCGGGTTGAGCCCTTCGAGAGGGCATAACTCGCCTCCGCCCCATTAAGAGGAGTCCAACTTGGGATTGTGCCCTGGGTTGACGGTGGGTATCAACATGGGGACCATATCCTGGACCTTGGCTCCGGACTGCTCGGTGACGCGGAGGAGAAGGCCCCCATGTGGTGCTGGGCAGAGTGACGCCAATGGCGTTTTGCCGTCGGCCGAGGAAAGCGGTGAATGGGAGGGGAACCTGGCTGAATTGGCCTTTGTTTGGACCCGACGGTTTGGGTCCAAGGACAGATGACCTTAGACAACTGAGGCGCGGTTCGACAGCAACTCGCGGGCCGCGGACAGGCTGACTTCGAAGGCGCATCAGGTGGTCGCTGCCTGGCGCTTGGAAGCAAACACGGAAGAGGCGTTATTATACCAGCGACAGACACTGTGCTGATACGGATACAACGACCATCGTGGATGAAGCCCGGTGTCGGCGTGCTTTGGTCACGGCCCGGGAAAGACAGCCTTGCCGGCCGGCGCCAGCGAGCCAGTCGAAAGCCAACCCATCAGATCTTCGAGATGGATGGGTCTTTGGCCGACGGACTTCACCCAGCTTCGTTCACCGCGGTCCGTTCCGGAAAGCAGCAGGCCCCCGGCGGGCATGTGACTGAGAGTCGGGTTTTGCCCATCCGCTTCTACCGAGCCCGGTCTTCCACGACGAAAGACGCGGAAAGCACTGGAGACCTTCATCTGGGTTTGAATAAGAGCGGTTGGCGATGACAGATGCTCTCTTTCGGTCTCATCCCGTCGTTGCTCTGCATTGAGAGATTGAAACGGGACCAACGGACCTGCAATGGCACGTTTCCCCTGACTTGTCAGCTCGAGTGGCCGCAGTTGGTTCACCGTGTCGGGCGCTGTGGTGAGAGCATCTCTCGGCCAGCCACTAAAATCGCGCAATGGCCCTGTAACGGAGCAGAGAGAACCCTTCCAATCATCCGGGCGATGGAGTCTCACGACCAATGGCCTGGTCCAGGCCAACAACGCTCAGGATGCCGGGGGAGATACTCCAGAACGGGTGTGTCGCGGTTGATGTGATCGTCCCCCGTCGATGTTCCCCAATATCAAAATCTGCTGAGAGCATCCCGTGTTGCGAGTCGCTTGTGAGTCGCCGGTCTGCCATCAGCCAGGGAGCTGCTGTATTCGGCGGGTGGTGAGGTATCGACGTTACGCTGCAGCGAGCTCGATGGTATGGCAGCTGCAGGACCGGACGCACGCCGCTCGGTTTGTGTGTACTCTGTAGAGCAGCAGATATTGTAAGCCTGTCTCCTGGCTGTTGGCCGATGTCCCTGCTTCTCTGCAACCTGAAGGCCAGCGTCACTTAACGCAGTGGAGAGCTGGCCCGTCGTCGGCTCCGGTCCATTTTCATTGTCGTTGGTCCGGGAGACGTCAACCAGCGCGTCCAGCTCCCGGGGATGAGCCGAAGCCGCCGGGGGCCTTGTCTCACCGAACACCCGGAATCAAAAACGGGAGGCGCTCTGGCAATCAACAAACAGTTATTTTGGGCGTCATGGGGGTTAACAGAACAAATTCGGTGCGTGGAAACAGCGGTGCAGTTCGTGCAGTGCCCAAAAATGCATAGAAACCAAAACCCCCCAAGGCCTGGTGGGTCTTGGCTCGGCTGGCGGAAGGCACTCCAGCTGCTGTGACTGGTCTGACAAGCTCCATTTGCCCCATCGTAAAAATCCTGGAAAATCGGGCGATTTTCCCGTTGGAGAGCTTGCGAGTCGACTGGGGTATGGCCCCGCACCAGATCCTGTCTGACCCCACCGCTTTCCCAGCAAAAAGGCAAGCGAGGTGGCTCACTTCCCGCTGGTGGAGTCTTCCATGAACTCACCCAAGCGCCTGGGTTGGGATCGCCGTTTCCAGGTTGACCACCGTTTTGTAACCGGCTGTATTGCCGTGTAATCCTGCGTGTTCAGGACACCAATTTCTCACCTCAGAGTGTCTTGTTGCGTGTCACAAACAGGGATCGTCATTTTCATCAGAACAAAACCTGGAACCTGGAACCTCCGTTTCTTCCCTAGCGCTTGATCCCGTGCTCCCGCCGTGCTGGGACCAGCAGTGGAAGACCTGGAAGAACCCAGAGGCAAACACCTCACGCCCGCCGTCGCACCGCTTGTGCTTGTGCTTAAACACTCCACTCCTCTGCGCCATCAACGCTGGAATTGGGCGTCAATGTCGACCGTCACAGCCGCCGTCGCCTGCTGCTACCGTGAGCGTTAGCGGCCTGCCAGAACCTGGCCTGCCCCCTTCGACCAGGCTTCGAGTGGTCCGGCGGGCGCTTTGCTGGTCACCCACGTTCCCGCAAGCGGGTTGGAACCATACCGGACCTGTCAACACCACCGCTAGCGCCCTGCAACCTCCCTCGTTTCCGCCCGTGGGCCGTGGACGTGGACCGTGGACCTGCTGGAGCGCAACAAGTCCCCATCCTTGCCCGTCCTCCATCCTTGCTAGCTCTGGCACCGCACCACGCCGGATCCGTCTACCTTCTCCGCCCTCTTCTCCCTCCCCCTTCCCGCTCCTGGCGGCGCTGCCGCTCTGCCTTTTCTCCTCTCCTCTCCCGCGTGCCTCGCCAGGATCACCTCGCCTCGCCTCACTTCTTCCCGCCGACTAAAAGGGAGACCAGCAGAACCTCGACGACGACAACCTCGGCGTCCGCTTGCACGAACAACCTCCAGTTTGACTGTTTTTTTTTTTTGTTGTTTTTTTTTGGCTGCCGCAGAGACCTCAGCTGGAAATTCGCTTCGACCAACCAGCTGCGATCGAGCACCACAGCTCACCTGGATCCACAGTCAACGTCTCGACAACTCAACTCATCGAACCTCAACCTCATCTCACTCGCCAGTCTCAGCATTGGGGAGCAGGAGGATTGAACACCTGAAGGAAGGAAAGAAGAAAATATATATAAAAAAAAAAGCAAAATCAACACCACCGCCATCATGAGTTCGCCAGCGCAGGGTGGTGCTCCGGCACCAAAGGAGGAGAAAGAGAAGAAGGGCTTCGGGAAGGTCCTGATGAGAATGAAGACGGTGCTCAAGAAGGCGACCGACTCGTCTCGCCGCCATTCCACCATCTCCGCCAAGGGCGCTTCTTCCACCACGACCCCGGCCAAGACGTATGTTTTGCTGTAACTCCTGGACCTGCATCTCACCAGCCTCTAACACATGCACAGTGAGACCAAGGAACCCGCCAAGGCCGCCGCACCTCCCGCGAAACCCGTCGTAGAAGCGACCAAGATCCCGAGAGCTCAGATCTACAAGGAGCGCGCCGAGAAGCTCGGCGAGCTGTACGGCCTCGAGCTCAAGCCCAGCGAGTGGCACTCAACTGAGGGCCACGCCCTGCGTGTTGAGAAGCCCATCCGGATGCGCGTGCACAGGAAATGCCATCTCTGCAACAGCTCGTTCGGCCTGAACAAGGAGTGCACCAACTGCAAGCACCAGCGCTGCAAGCAGTGCCCGCGCATCCCGCCGAAGCGCACCGAGGCCGAGAAGGAGGAGAGCCGCAAGAAGCGGGCTGCCATCCTCAAGGAGCGTGCCGAGAATGCCCCCATCGCCGTCGACTGGAACCCGAACCCCAAGGAAATCGTCCTCACCCGTCCGGCCAAGAAGAACGGCCAAGACCTCGTCTACCGCAAGACCCGCCAGCGCATCCGCAGAATGTGCTGCCAGTGCGAGAAGCTGTTTATTGGGAGCAAGACCTGCCAGGGGTGCCAGCATGTCTGCTGCACTGACTGCGCTCGGGACCCGTTAGTTCCTGATGCTCCCCAATTCTTAAGATCAGATTCTGACACCCCAAGCAGATGCAAGAAGAAAAAGTACCCCTATGGCTATCCTGGCGATGCTCCAGGTGCGAAGACACGCCACTACAAGTGCGGCACCTGCAACCACAGCTTCTCGATTCCCGCCACCGCCCCGGTGGCCTGCACCAAGTGCTCATCCGCCAAGTGCGATCGCGAGATGCCGAGAAAGGTGGAACCCGAGCCCGATCCCGAGGTGCTCAAGAGCATCCAGGCGAGGATGGAGGCGCTGTCACTCAAGACCGCCGCCAACAAATGACGGCAGCCGGAAGCCGTCGCTGCTGTGGGCTCTCGCACGTACCCGCGTACGAGGCTTTGGTGGTTGGGAGAGCCATGTGGGAGGAAAAAGAGCAGCTGACGGAGATATTTTTAGAGAGAGAGCGCGCGCATTGGCCGAGTTGTTGTTTCGTCCTTTCTGGCATTATTCCCCCGGATGCATCCATTCACCATCTCTTCTCAGCGAGTCCATGGGTCTTACTGTCACGAACATTCTTGTTTCTTTGTTTTTGCCCCTTTACCATATTTTTATTTTTGTTTTTCCAACAGGAGCAGCATTTCCCGAAGCGGTCGCGGTTGACTTTTTTGCCGTGTTGCGTCTTCCCATCCACCCATCGCCCAACATGGGTCACGACGAGCTTATGAAGGAGTTTCTCTCGCCACCACACCACACCACACCACACCACACTCATCGCCGAGTCCCCGACACGAGGGGATTTAATTCCACACACATACACACACACACATATGCGACCACGAACTGATTGCATCTAGACAGCTCTGTCTTTTGCATCATACCATCTTGAGACGGGGGTCCTGGTGGGACAGTGGGTGCTTGAGAAGGGAGAGGCTTACAGGCGCGCTGGGACGCGGGGAGGAGGAAGATAGGAGGAAGAGAGCGAACAGGGCAATGTCACACGCCAGGAGGAAGAAGAAACAAAAAATGGAGGGATGGTAGCTGGGCGTGCGAGACATTGTCGGGAGCGGAGCGTTTTCCATTATTCGTTGATATGTTCCCGTTTTCCTTGATTTCCTATCTCAGCTCTTGATGATATGATTGCATTTTTTTTTTTATCTTGCTTTGGTCATTTTCCCGTCGAGATTCCCAAACATCAGCCAGGTCAATTATCAGATTCTTCATCCGCAAATTACAAAAAAAGCTTCTGTGGCAAACACCTCGTCCCAAAATGCTCTCCCTGGATGATGTGCATCATGCCCACCATCCCAGTGCCCACCCCAACATCCCATCCCAACAACCAAACTGTCGGGTTTCAACTGTCACACAAACCCCTCCCCCCCTCACCTCCCTCCCGAAAAAAGCCCACGTTTCCATTCTCTCGGGTCCCTCACAAGTCACAAGTCACAAACCCAACGCCCACCAATCACCCCCCTTCCCAACCCAAAGGAACTGCACAACAAAGAAAAAGCCTCGTTCCGTTCCCTTGGGTCGGCTCAGCCAGACAGACAGAACAGCCCTCCCTTGCCCCCTCATCTTCTGTCGGCACTCAACATCAGGTGTGGGAACACAAAGAGACGGCAAGATGCTGCGGTTGTGGGTGTATGGGTGTTTCAGCCCTAGCCCCGGGTCCGACGAACAAGCGGGTGGGGAGCTAGGCCAACGGAAACGAACAGGTGCGGGTGCTGGCAGGAGGGGACGGGGAGGAGACAACTGGTTCACTGGTTCACGGGTTGGGGAGTGTGTGGGAAGTGAGTGGAGACAGTCATGCGTGCTGCCGTTGTTGGGATGGGGTCGGAGGGTGTGGTTGGTTGTGATGGAAGTGGTGCTGGAGAGCACAGCAGAAGCAAGGAGTGTGTGTGGACAAGGCGCCTCTGACCCTCCCCTCCCTTTCCGGTGTGCTGGGATGGGTTGGGGGAGGAGGTCGGCAGACTGGTGGGTGGTACAAAACGATGGTGTAGTGTGGCGGTGATGAAGCGGCTGGTTGGTTGGCACAAGAGATGCTTTGTTTGCTCGTTTTCGGTTTCAATTTTTCTAATTATTTGTGACGGATAACCATTGTTGTCCTTGGTCGACAATGCTGCGATGGTATTCGCTCAGTTCCCTGCTTACGTTGCGGTTTACCGCCCAGTTGGAACCGAGAGCTGAAGGACTCGGTGACGCCAATGGCGGTTTTTGTCTCAGATTTGTGTTCCCCGTTTTGTGATAGAAGAAAGGAAAGAGCAAAATGTGCCGTGACGATCCTGCTGCTGCCTGCCATGCTGGGTTTCCCGACAGTTTGGTAACTGAGTTCCTCGCTCTGGAGCCGAACCTTTGACTCGGGAAAGATGGACAACGGCTTTGTTGACTTCATCTCTCAAACGTCGACAGTATTGATTCAATTTCGCGCTTCACGGGTACCGCCCCGGATTGAGGCAGAAACCAGGCCTTGCAATCAGCCTGTCAGTTCACGTTCTGCCCTCTGCCTTGGCTCTGTTGGTCATTGAGATGTGATGACAGTGGAACCAGTCTCTTGAGACGGAACGATGCAGCTGAGGAAGAGAGAAGAAGCCTGGAAGGCACGGCATCGCGAAACACCTTCCTCTTTTCCCAAGGCCATGTCATCACGAGAGTCAGCAAATTGGCCAGCGGCTGCAACATCTGACTCGAGGCAGTGATGTGGGCGCATGCCCTTCCTTCGCGTTGATTTGGCGACGAGCTGCCATCTGTTTCTGGGCCTGAATAAGAGCCAGCCTCCCCTGCCCCCAAAATATCAGCAGCTCCTTGTGTTGAAAAATGGCCCGCTCGTAACGTAACTGTCTAACCAGGCTTGGGTAAGACGCGTGGCTTTCTCTGCTATCAACCGCCAATTGATCTTTGGATTTTAGTTCGAATTCAGTTAGCCATTGTCAAGGGACATGGTCGTTGGAATGAACCCGTCCTTCACAGCTGGCGTTCGGCCCCCGCGACCCGATCGATCGGCGGGGAGCTGAACCGCTGAAGCGAACCCTGCCGATCCGCCAGCGACAACCTGGACTTTTGCAGCTCCATTTTTGACCTCCACTCCAAATGCTTGCTTGCCACAAAAGAACTTCTGTTCATCTTCTCCCAACCAGACGGTTTCTCGGATTCGAGAACTGGCCCGGTGGCGTTGAATTTCACCGGTGTGGACTCGCCGTAATGTATTGTTACAGTTCGTTACCAGCTCAAAGGTAACACTCACCGCTCTTCCCCCCGACCCGGCCGTTTGGGAGGCTGGTGGAGAGTCCCCACCAAAAGTTTTTGTCTGCAAGGACAACCGCTGGAGAATCAGGTCCCGAAAAGCAAAAAGCAACGGAACCTTGACCTCGGAAAGGAGCCAAGGATAACGGGAAAACGGAGATGATTGATGGATGAACGGCGGAGGACGCTTCTTGCTGAGTAGACTGTCTCTTTGAGTCCATCAATTCTTCGAATCCATCAATCTAGTTGCTGTTGCAATTATTATCGTTCTGGAGAAGAGTCTGCCTCATTGCACTATGGGCTCTCGACACTGCTGCGCTACCCATATCTTTACATGTAGCAACTCGAGAACTGAAGATTTGATGGATTGGGGGTTGAAGGGCCCGAGATCAAATGTGAAAAATATGAAAAGGAGGAAAGTAAACAAGATGTAAAAAAGGAAAGAAGGCAGGTTTGAGGCAACAGTGCAGAGATTATGAAGCAACCGTGACGGGGAAACAGTCAGGCTCCAGAGCATTGGGATGGAAGAGAAGTCTGAAAAGACACTGAGAAGAACTCACCGTGACTTTCTCAAGCTTGCATCTACCTACCACTGAGCAGCTAACCCATCTGACATCCCCCCATCAAGTTTCTTCATAGTTGTCTTGCTTCAGTCCTGTATTGTTCAAGCCAACCGGGTGCTGGGCAGGTTGCCAGACCTGTATCTCAAATGCTAGTTTTTACATTGTTGTCTTGAGGGTGTAAGACAAAGATTGTTGGAGAAAATGATGGCCCTATTCAAATTCTCAAAGAGAGAGATAAACCTTTTAGAAGTTCGCTCTTATTCATGCTAACTAAGCTCACCCAAGCCCGTGAGCTGTGAGAGAAGGGTGAGCCAAGAGTGTGTGGACACAGACAAGTTGAGAGACACAGCACTTGTTTTTTCCCTCCTTGTACTTTTCATAGCATACCCTCAAAAGAAGGGTTAACGGACGTAAATATATTATTTGCTTGAATCTCTGGCATTATTGAAGCCAACTGCTTTTGACCAAGGACCACCCACCCCCAAATTCCACCTCAACACACATCCTCCATCTCTTCATAACGGTAACCTACTTCCCCCATCTGACAGCGTCTCTAAACAATCCCACCACCAACCCATCCCCAACCCACCAAACACCCCCCTCTACCATCTCATCAATTCTCAACCATCCCCCCCGGGACCCTAAACTCCACCCCCACCGCCTCCCCAAACGTCGCTCTCCTCCCCAACCTCCTGCCCCCCAGCGCTTGCCCACCCCCAGCACCCCCACCACTATGCCCCCTATTATTCAAATACGCCGGCGCCTCCTCCAACATCCCCCTCTGCACCCACGCCTGCAACCTCCCGGGGTCGATCACGCTCATTAGCTTCTCGGTCACATAAAACCTCCCCAGCACGTCCTGCTCGCCGCGCACCGTGTCGGGCGTGACCAGCACCCAGCTCCAGCGCATGCCCTTGTCCTTTTCGACGGCCACGCGCGTGGCGAGTTCCTCGGCAAAGGCGGGGGTGAGGGATTCGGGCGGAACGGCGTTGGGGGGAAGGGTTGGGTTGATGGGTGGCGCACGGTGCGGTAGAGGCTGCCGCGGAATTGGAGGGTTGGGCGCGGGGTGGTGGGGGAGGAGGAGCCTTGCGGAGGGGGTAGGGTAGGTGTGAGGATTTGGATTTCGGCGATGAGGAGGACGAGGGTGGCGTCGGGCGGGACGCCGGCGGCGGTGAGCTCGGGTTGTTGTTGTAGTGGGGTGGTTACACGCAGGGGGTCGCCGACGCGGATCAGTTCAGCGCCGAGGTAGAGGCCGCCGTAGTGCTGGATGTGGTAGGCGCCGTCGGCTGTGGTGCCGTGTGCCAGCAGGTCGATGGTGGAGAAGGAGTCGTTGATGGCGCGCGCGCCCATTTTGGAGGCTTCGAGTCCGAGGACTTGCCGGTTGATCTCGCGCTTGTTGGGGTCTGGGTCCTGTGAGTAGCGCGCTGCAAGAGCGGCCCAGTTGGCGGTGCTGAAGGTTTTGTCTTTAAGCTCGTCGATGGTCGTGTTGGGCACGCTAAAGGTGAGGAAGGGCCGCATGGACTGACAGTCTTTGATCAGGTTGTTTTGGGTTAGGAGCATGTGGCCCAGAGGGGCGAGGGTGAAGTGGTAGGCTGAGTCGGGCGCCCCCAGAGAAGCTTGAGTGTTGGGCTTGGGGGTGATGGCGAGAACTATGCCGAGTCGCCAGGCTGTGTGTTTGTACCAGACCAGCTCGCCCACGCGGAACACGTTGGTCAAACTGGTTGTCCCTGGGGGTGGGGGTTGCTGCGGTGGCGGCGGCGGCGGCAGTTGTTGTTGTTGTTGTTGTTGTGGTGGTTGTTGAACCGGTAGAGGCTTTGGAGCAGCAGCTGGGGGCAGTATTGCTGTGTTTGGTCCCTGAGTAGCAGCTACTGGTGGCTGCATGGCCGTGAGTATCTGGCTCCGCTCCTTCTCTGCCCGGGCCTTCTCGAGATACTTCGGGCAGAGGTCGCAGGGGCACTGGTTGTTGTCCTTCGAGTCGCTAACCAGCCACAAGGCATGCAGGGCAAATTCTCCGGGGGTTCGAAAGTTGGCTTTGGGACCTGCCGGATGGCCGTACAGGTAGTAGTCCCTGGCGCCATCTTTCCTCACGGCGCATCGTAACTCGTAGCCTTTGGGGAAGCCGGCGAGCTTGTATTGCCTTTCTGGAGTGGAGTCAGCATCTCATGAGCAGTAGCAGTAGACATCCAAGTATTCATGGACACATACTGTCATCCCTGGGCCCAGCCTGGTTCTGCAGGTGACCTGCCACGATGACCTCCCACCGCTCCTGCTGGGTCACGTCCTGGTCCTCGTCGGGGCTAAGGGGAATGTGGTCGAGGTTTGTGTACGCTTGTCCATCGCTTCGGGCAATATGGATTGGCCAGTAATCGATACTGGCATCATTTTGCGTAGTCATGGCTTCGGGCCCTCCTCGCCTGGTGACCCTGGCGGTTGGTGGACAGAGAGATGGGTGTCGGTCCGATGTTGGCAGTCACAACCAGATGGAAGCCACGTGGCCCTCGACGCTTTGGTTCGATGGAAGGGCTTCCTTCGTCTCAGAACACCAAAATTGAACACACCAGCCTCTGAGAGAAGTTCAGATATTTGGGATCGAAAGTCGGGATTCTGGTGTCTTTCAGGGGCTTCGTTTTTGACTTTTGGTTCTCTCTCACCCAAACCGAGAACAACTCTGGAACCAACTCTGCGCAAGAATTGCTGCCCTGTGCTTCCGGGGTTCCAATCTTGAGGTGTTTTGGAACGCGCGACCTGGGTAGAATCAAGTATTGGATTCGAGTTTCAACAAAGAGGCACAACTCGACCAATCCCACCAGCACTTGACTCAATTGTTGTTCAGCTGAAGGAGCTGTTTCTTTCTGCTTGGCAGCCAGGCTCAGCTTGCAATGCTTGGCTGGGACCCACAGCGCCCCACCCACGACTTTTGCCGACTTCTCGTCCCGCAGAAAAACTCCTCAACCGGGAACATCCTCAACAAGTACCAAGGCAAGATGGCCGAGCGGTCTAAGGCGCCACGTTAAGGTATACCCTTAATTCCTATCCTCTGGATTCCGTGGTCCGAAAGGGCGTGGGTTCGAATCCCACTCTTGTCAGCTTATTTTTCCTCCATCGACCATCACCCCGCGATGGTTGCTTGGCCAGGCTTTTTTTGCCCACCTTTCTTTCCATGGATTGGAACAACAGACTCCAAGTTGAGTCTTTTTACCTGTCTGGAGTACCAGGATGACGTGACCTCGACTGAGATGCTGGCTGCCATCCCCCAAGTGGTTGTCAAGGACAGTGAGTTCTATTCGGCCCTTCAACATCTCGGTCATATTCTTCTCCAGGAACGAAGACAGAGCGGCACTATGGTTTCAGCTAGATTGAGCACACATTCGCCCATCACCAGCTGGTTGAAGTGTGCCATCTCGGAAGACAAAGTCAACACCGTTGGATGGATATGAGCCCCTTCAGTTTCGATCTGTTGAAGTCGTTTACTGTTAGCTGAATATCTTGGACAGAAGTCAATGAGACAGTTGAGCCGGGAAGCGAAGTACGCTTCGTTTGACTACCAGACAATCATCTCAAACCATTCGAAGGACGAAACCTCTGCCTGGTTTGTGTCAAAACAAAAGGGAACAACTATAATGACCTCACAAGAGACCTACAAGCCGGCTTCGGTCTCGCTCAAAAGATGCAAGTTGGATTTAACTTTCAAAAACGTCATCCCGGTGAACGGGAAGACGCCGCAAGGTTGCTGGTTGCTGGCTGTCAATGCGCCTGCTCTGAAACAACTTTTGTCTGGGCTGTCCCTGTTGTTTGCGCAACGCTCACAGCAGCCAACATTCAAGACTTCTCTCGACGACAGAGAAAATCCTTGGCTCTTGACAGCGGCCCGAGAGTTGCGAGAAAAGCGCGTCATGCGGCCGCCAAAAGTCGCAAAGCCGAGACAACCCCAACCCGGCTCGTCCACGTTGCTGTGGCTTGAGGGGAAATTACTGTTGGCGAGCCCAATCTCCCCAGCAACTTTGGTCAAGAACGGCCACACCATACTGTCCTCTCGGACCAACAAGCAACCTGAGAAAGGGATGGAATTCGATGTCGAATCACCAGCGCGGCAAGCAAAGACTCTTTGTTGTTTGCGGTGCAATCCAGGGCTTGTTTCCACATCCCTTCGACCCTGAGCAAACCTGCCGCCATCTTGAACAGCGACCTGGAGCCTCATTTCACCCGCGGCGCTGATTGGGCCGGCGCTTCTGTTCCTGGCGTTGCCCCTGTCGGTGTGTGTCCACTCCCGAGATGAGACTCCAGGAACCGGCGCAGACCAGAGGCCGTGATTGGGCAGTCCCCTGAGGTTATCGAGATGGGCCATGTTGGGGTGTTGCTCTGTTGGTCCACGCTGGACGCTGGGGCGCCCCCAGGAAAACATGGCGCAACGTCCCTGGTGGTCTGGAGGCAGACTGGCCCCCTTGCCCTGAACGCTTTTCCCTCTTTCGCGCCAGCTTCCTGGTCCATCGCTCTTTTTTTCCGTGCCTGGCTTCAGGACGTCCTCTCATTTTTTCGCTCATCATCCGCTCGTTTCGTGACTCTCCGTCCCCTTGAAATCCATCCCGCTGTGACAGTCTGACGACGCTGCTCACCGACCTGCCACCGCGCTCGACCTCAAAACCAGGGAATTGACGCGCCCGCTCATCCGCGTTGGGATCGTATGAGCCAGGAGGAAATTCAATATTTGACGTGGTTCCATCAGGGGTCGTGTTCCACCTCTGCCGTGCTCGACAGAGGATTCGAGGTCCACCGGGAGATCCAAACCGCTCCCTTTCATCAAACACACAGTCGAAGTCGCCAGCCAGACGAGTGCCTTTGAAACGATGAGGTTCTCGACATTCCAGGCCGCCATCGGCTCGGCCTCGATCCTCTTCTCCGCCCAACCAGCTTTCGCGAACCTTGGACACCGTCACGCACACGCCGAGTACGCGAGGAGACATGGCCACGGTCACGGCCACCATGCCGGGGAGGCCGCCGCCTCTCCCAAGATTGAAGCGAGAAAAGCGACCTGCAGCCTCCCCGACGACCCAGATCTCGTCCGCGTCCCCGGAGCGGACAACAACGGCTTCGCCATGAGCCCGGATGAGCCGTGCGAGGACGGCAAGTGGTGCCCGCTGGCGTGCGTGCCAGGCAAGGTGATGGCGCAGTGGAAGCCGAACACGGGATATTCCTACCCGGAATCGATGGTGGGTTGACGCGATCTTCCTTCTGGGTGCGGGGTGTGATATTAACCAATGTTCCAGTATGGCGGACTGTATTGCAACGGAGGAAAGGCTGAGAAGCCGTTCAAGGATACGCCCTATTGCGTGGAGGGCACAGGAGCGGTCAAGGCCGTCAACAAGGCGGGCGGCATCGTGTCGTTCTGCCAGACGGTGCTGCCGGGCAACGAGGCCATGATCATCCCGACCGATGTCACAGACACAGCAACCCTGGCCGTTCCAGGACCAGACTACTGGGCCGGCACTGCAGCACAGTAAGCACTCAACACCCCACCTCCATCCGAGAATGGTACTGACCTCCCCAGCTACTACGTCAACGCGCCTGGGATCCCCGCCTCCAAGGGTTGCGTATGGGGCAAGATCACCGAGCCGATCGGCAACTGGAGCCCGTACGTCGCCGGCGCCAACACCATGGGCAGCGGCGAGACCTTTGTCAAAATCGCCTGGAACCCCGAGTTCCTCTCCACCCCCCTTTCTAAAACAACACCCACCTACGGCCTTAAGATCGAGTGCCCCGGCGGCGGCTGCAACGGCCTCCCCTGCGCCATCGACCCCTCCAAAGGCGGCGTCGGCGGCCTCGACAGCCCCGTCGGCACCAAGGGCGTCGGCGACGCGGCCTTCTGCGTCGTGACCGTCCCCAAGGGCAAATCCGCCAACATCGTCGTCTTCAACACCGACGGCTCCACCTCCTCTTCCTCCGGCGGAAACGACGACTCCAAACCCCCCCCGGCCCCCTCCTCCTCCAAACCCCCCGCCGACCCCCCCAAGCCAACCTCCATCGACAAACCCACCTCCACCGCCCCCCCCACAACCTCCGCAACCCCCTCTTCCACCGCCGCCGCATCCTCCTCGGCCCAACCGTCCTCTTCCTCCTCGCGCGTCAAGGCGACGGTAGCCCTGTCGGCTCTGCCCGAGACGCCCTCGGATGTGTGGGTTGGCGGTGTGTTCCAGGAGCAGGAAGTGCAGGGCGAGACAAGCTCGTATGACGCGCCGAAGCCGACGCCAGAGCCCGTGGAGAAGAAGGGCCCCGATGCGGTGGCCATGGTGCAGGCTACGTCGACGAACGAGGGTGTGGTCGCTGAGAGGGGCGCCGCGAGGGCGGGGTTGGTGGTTGCGCTTGTTGCGGCGGCGGCGTTGATTTGAGAGAGATGAGGCTTGTTGCTTTCCTGTCCTAATGGAGACGGTGCGGTTTTTTCTCGACACTTGGTGTGTCGCTCGGCTTCGATCAATCTCGCCTTCGCCTCACAACACTTTTTCTTACTGTCTAGACATAGACGCCCTATATTCGCCACCCGCTCGCGTTAGTAGTGTTTATTACCTAGTATTCCGTCGACCCGGAACACCGCCCCTTCGACGCTGGTCCTCCAGGGCCAGATATTATTCTTCGATTCCTTGCCGGCCGTCCTCGCTCGACTCTCCGGCTTGGAAGTACTACAGTTGTTGTTGTTGTTGTTGTTGTTAGGTTTTCTTCTGCTTCGCGATATACCCCTTTTTGAGCTTCGATTTCTGGATTCTGGGCCATATCTGGTCATTTTCACACTGGTGGTGGTTTGGGTTGGAGCAAGGCTTTTTGTGTGTTTTGCGATTGTGGATGGATGGTTTTGGATGGTTTGTTGTCTTATGTGTCAAGAGATGTATGGCCGGAATGAAGATGAAGAAAGGGGGGGTTGGCCTGGTTTTGGAATGTGTGCTGATCTCTGGGAAAATCGGCGAATGGAAAATGGTGTGTTTTTTGTTCGAGTTGTGTAGTGCTTGGGGCACGACGAACGTTGTGGAAGAAATAAAATGATTGACGATGAAAACTGGGTCTTTATGTCTGTGGTTTCACTGCGTGGATGATGGAAGGGAGCGAAACTCGACGATATGTCAAAGCGGCAAGGTTGGACAAGTCGTGCAACGGTTTCGTCAACCCGAGGTTAAACAAGCAGAATTCAGGTTTTCATGCAAACCGTCTTGAGGTTCTGGCTGAAAGCAAGCCGGCTATCGTAAGGAAACCAAGACGAACTATCCAATGTGTGTGATTGCAAGACCTAGCATTCTACCAAGACAACATCCATCCACTCAGCTAACCAAAGTGGCACTCATCAACAGCTTGGTACCTAAATTATCAGTTCTTAATACCTTGCTCCTGAACCACACCAGGAAGGAGACCTTGTTCCATCCAGTCAGTGGGGAGCGAAAGCTCACATGGACACAGTCGGCAGTTGTTATCCGACTGCAGAAACTCATGACAACGCCGGATCCCAAACGCCCGCAGCGCAGCGTTTGCACGCAAAACCAGAAGCGTCATACATGTGGACATACCAGGTTCACAGAGTGTATGAAATGCGCCGAGCATGACCCAAAGAAAGACCTGCAGCTAGATCAGTCTTGAAAAGGACGTCCCAAGCCAGACTCATCAGCCAGGCTTGCACTCAAACGCTCCATTTCAGCCACCGTCTTCCTCTCAAAAGCCTCAATATCCCCAGGCAGCTGCCCTCCTCCAGGCCGTGGAATGGACGCTTCCAAGTCTATAAACTTCACACCAGCATCGTTAACCAAGATATTATACCTCAGAATATCACCATGAAGCAGATACCGATGCAGCTCCCCAGGCGCAGCCTTAACCTCCACGAGATCCTCAACCCTTGCATGCCTCCCCTGCAACAATCAAAATGCCCGTAACGCGGTTCGGCTCAACTTCGTAGACGTAACCCAGCAGCTTTGGCGCGAGCCTCGCCCCGGGCGTCGTGCTCAAATAGCGGTATGCCGCCACCTCCTGGGTCAGGTACCGCACCTCGTGCTCCCGGGTGATTGTCTTCAAGACGCACCTCGGCAGGCCGTTTCCGGGGGGTGGATCTCGCTGACGCGGCTTTTGAGCAAGCGGTTATCTGTAGATCGAAGAAGTTGAACTTGGGGAGGGTGGAGATGACTAGGGAATAGGGAAGGCGGGAGGGCGGGGGGCGGGAAGGTTATGGGATCGCGCTCGTACGAGACGGCGCCGGTCGAGTGGTTCTTGTGATGGTGAGGGTCGTCCATGGGCTGCACCAGACCTCGGGGGTGAGGGTTGTTCGGAGATGGGAGATGGCTGTTGGCTCGTAGGTACAGAGGTGCTCTGGTATGATGGACGTGTCCGTGACCTGGACGTAAACTATCTTGGGTCCCTCGCTGCTGCCCTGCTTGGGGTCGCGTCTGAACCGGTAGATGATCTCGTGGCCTGGATCGAGCTCGACGTCAAGCATCTTGTCGGAATACTCCATGGTTGAACACGGATTCAAGAGGACGCCCTTGGACTTTTGATGGAGGAGGGATGTTGAGAGTGCAGCGAGTTTGTCGGCAAAGAGAGGAGGAGTCTTGCCTGGTTTTGCCCGCTCCTGGCGGTGGTGGTTGGCTGCACCTTTCTGTTCCTGTTACACTGCCTCAGCTATGAGTTGGCTTGGTTGCTTGAGCGTCTGCTGGCGCAGGTACCGACTGAATCTGTGCTGATCTCTGGAAAAATCGGCGAATAGAAAATGGTGTGTTTTTGTTCAAGTTGTGTAGTGTCTAGAGGTATGGCAGGCACGATGAGCGTTGCCAAAAAGAAGAAAAGAAGATTGACGATGAGCGCTGGGCTTTTTTTTTTATTTTTTTTTTATTTTATTTTTATTTTTTATTTTATTTTATTTATTTTTTTTGCTTGTGACTGGATTCATTCCATGGGTAGTGGAAAAGGGGGAAACTCCCGCATCCGTCAATGAGGCGAGCGTGGAAGCTTTGTACAACAAGTTAACCAATCTGAGGTCAGACAAGCAGAATCGGAGACCTTTCGTCTGTGATATGACATTTATGAGGTATAGCTAAGCGCGAGGCGGGAACATAAAGGAAGAGGAGGGGATGAAATATCCAATCTGTGTGATTGCAAGACGGAGACCACTGGGGTAAAAAGTACACCCGATTAGCCAAAATGGCACTTGTAAGTCCCATCCTCCTCAGGCTGGCACATCTTCATGATAACCAGACTCTGCAGCCCCAGGACGACACCCATCATCATGTACACCGCGACGGCGACAGCCACCACCTTCAGGTTCAGCATGACGATACGCACCCAGCTGCGCACCGTCACGGTCGTAATGGCGGCCTTAAACGTCGCAAATCCCTTGCCAGTAACAACCTCAGGCTCGACCTGACCGGCAAAGGACCGGTCAAACGGCACCACGGTGTTCTCGTCCGCGGGCAGCAGACTCGCCTGCACGCGGGTGAGGGCCGTGTCGGTGGAGACACAGAGCAGGAGTTGCAGGCCAATGAAGACACCCGTGACGCACAGGAGTTGGGCAATCATCGACGCATCAAGCCGGTAGTTGTCGGGGTCTTCGGGAAATTTGAGCCCGATCAGGTCTGCGAGCAGGGCGGGGAGGATGAAAGTGATGTTGGAGGCAGCCCAGAACAGGACGGTGGGCAGCCAGGTGGCGGCGTAGACCTTGCGGATGTTGGGAATGCGGCTGGAGAAGGACCTCGGGGAAGGAGGGGTGACGACGATATGAACCCAGGTGGTGCTCAGGGGGGCGAGGGCCAGCAGAGCAAGGAGGTGCGCGAACAACATAGGGATGAATGGCGCGAGGTTGAAGAAGGTCGTGGTGGTGACTGTCATGATGCCGACGATCAAGTTAACGCCGAAGCCGCGGAAAAGGGAGATCCAGCCACCCTGAGAGCGGAGCAGGCGGGAGATGGCGCGGAGGGACGAGGTGATGGGCTTGCCGGGCCGAGCGTTGCGCGAGTGACCGGCGGGGTCCTTGGGGGTGCCGTCCTCGTCGTCGTTCATGGTCAGGGCCTCGTACTCGGGGAGAGGGTCCTCCACGGCGGCGAGCGTGGGAAAGAGACAGCCCAAGGAGTAGCCAATCTGATGGTGGTGTGTTAGTTGGTGGTTAAGATAGCGGGTATGGGTCGACGGAGCTTACCACGAGAAGGATAGGGAGGAACAGGATGAAGTCAGCCAGGATGAAGACGTAGGCCAGAGGAGGCGGCTTCCAGTTGAGAGGTGTGCCGTCGACGGCGCGCCTGGCCAGAGCGCCAGTGACGCTGGTGGGGGAAAACATTCTGGCGATGAGAAACAAACGATAAAGGTTGAAGGAGAGAGAGTTGTTCAAAGTGAGAGAGACAGGTAAGATGGGTAAGTTTAGGTCATAAATGAGGGTACGAAAGATGATGGGCAAGGCCAAGTTTAAAAGCGCTTCGTTTCTGTGTTGGAACACGAGCCTCGCTTTGAACAGCCGGCAGTAAAACACTTCGGGTTGGGCGGGACGGCTGGCTTTTGAGAAGACGAATCTCATTGCCGCTGAAGGATTGAGGGGCGGCTGCCTGACACAAAGTCCCGACAGGGAGGGCACCGCCACTGCCCCACTTATTCTCTCGACCTCTCAACCTCGTCCGTTGACTTAATGTGGCGGGGATTGTTAATCTTTGATACGAATGTTCAGCGACGGACACCCAGAAGACGGAGAACGTCTTGGAATTGAGGCGAGACACAACCCTCGCCAAACTGAATAGGCCATGTCCTGACAGGCGGAAAGGCAATGTTATAACCCTAACCCTCTCACGACAGTGACCCGTTGTGTCTCAACACCACCTCGAGGACGCTGAATGTTAACTGTTCTTACAAGACAAGTTCTCGTTGGTACCCTATCAAATAAGCGCCTCCACTGGGAATATGACTGCCCTGTCAATAGCAGACCTTCGTCTAATGTCTGCGATATTAAAATTGAGAGTGGGAATTGGGAAGCAAGAAACTCAGGTTTGGGTAGGACCGTAGGACTGTTGGAGCCGAGAGCGCATGATGGATTGTTAATTAAATTCGGTAGGACGTGGCTGATAATCCTGAGGGTATAGTAGTTGATTTACGGGTTGGGAATGTCGTCAAATCTTGGCCCCTTGTTACGCCTGTTGAGAGCAAAGATGGCTGTCGGTGTTCTGCGAGAGACAAGCAGAGAGGAAGTTAGACGGTGATGTGGGGTCTCAATGCTCCGTCATAGACCCTGTCTTCGCACTGTGTGAAGAGTAGAGTTTCTCCAGGTCTTCACAGTGTCATTTTATCCACATCTCATGCTGTTGCTCCTCACTACAACACACACAACTTCACCCAACCAACAATACAACATCCTGATATTCTCGACATTTGCTTACAAGGCATAACAAGTCCAAGAAAATACAACACGCTTCCCAACCTACCAACATCTTTTCCCTCACAAAACACCGCACCCATGTCGGCACCATCAATACCCAACCTGCTCTCCTTCCGAGGCGCAGGCGGAAGGGGTCGGGGCCGGGGCCGGGGTGGTCTTGGCCGAACCCCCGGATCGGGGGCCGGCCCGAACCACGACGCCACCATCCAGGGTACTGACACTGACGCCGCCGTCTCCCGCCTGAGCGCAGTCGACCTCGGCTACCTCTCCGACCCCTTCGCGCGTCTCTTCGTTCAAGGCCCCTCCACCCGGCGCCTCCCCATCATCAACCGGGGCACTTACACACGCACCACCGCCATCGACACCCTCGTGGACCGCTTCCTCGCCAGCACCAACCCCGACGAGCCCCGACAAATCGTCTCCCTCGGCGCGGGCACCGACACCCGCTGCCTACGCCTCTTCACCTCCCCCACCCCCCCTCGCAACATCTCCTACCACGAAATCGACTTCCCCACCATCATGGCGCGCAAACAAGCCCTCATCACCACCCACCCCTCCCTCCGCACCATTCTCTCCCCACCCCTCCCCCTCACCCCCACAACCTGGCAATCCCACTCCCTCACCCCCCCAAACACCACCCACCCCACCAACAAAAACAACACCCTAACCCTCCACGGCCTCGACCTCCGCCATCTCACCCCCTCCTCCCCGCCCCTCCCCACCTTCCTCCCCACATTCCCAACCCTCCTCCTCTCCGAATGCTGCCTCTGCTACCTCCCCCCGGCCACCACAACCTCCCTCCTCTCCCATTTCACAACCCCCACCCCACCCACCACTCCGCTCGCCATAGTCATCTACGAACCCATCCTCCCCCACGACCCTTTTGGGCGCACGATGACTTCCAACCTTGCTGCGCGGGGGATTAGCATGCCAACGTTGGAAACATACCCCACGGCCGCAGATCAGGAGGAGAGGTTGAGGAAGGCTGGGTTTGGAGAAGGGGCGGGGGGAGGGGGAGGGGAAGGTGTGGGGGGAGGTATCGGGGGAGGTGAAGGTGGCGGGGTGAGGAGTAGGACGGTGGATCAGATTTGGGAGGGGTGGGTTGGGGGCGGGGAGAAGGAGAGGGTGGATGGGTTGGAGGGGGGGTTGGATGAGGTGGAGGAGTGGAGGTTGTTGGCGGGGCATTATGTGGTTGTTTGGGGGTGGAGGGGTGGAGGGGTGGATTTGGATATTGGGGGGGAGGTTGGGGGTGGGAGTGGGAGTGGGAGTGGGAGTGGTGGGCGGGAGGACGAGGGGTGGTAAGTTGTAAGGAGATGGGAGGGGTTGGGTGTAAGAGATATGTGGCTTGTTTCGCGAATATTAATTACGCGGTGGTCCGATGGTATCTAGTTACAAAAGAAAACAAGTTGTCCCTCAATGTCCTCCGAATTATGGGCAGGATGGTATCGCCCTCGTATCTCCAACCGTGACCAAGATGGAGGATAACTCGTCAACTGTCTTCGTTGGTATACCCAGACCATATTCCAACCTAATCCACCCAAACCCGGAAGAACCAACCCGTCCCAAACATCAAATCAACTTCAGAGCCGTCCGCTGCTGCAGCCTGGACCCGTTGAGCATGGCCCTCAACTTTTTGGGCCGCTGCTGCAGCCGGCGGAAGGCCTCCTGAACGTGGCGCGGCTCAACCGGGGTGCGACCCTCGCTCGGCGGGTCAAACAAGCCGCCTCCACCAGGCAGCTTGCGCTTCTTGCCGGCATTCTCGCCCGTCCTCTCGCGGTACTGGTCCTCATTCTCTTTGATCTTGAGCGCCTCCTCCGTCAAAGTCTGCACCATCTCAAACGTCAAAAAGCCCAGAATATCAACAATATCGTCCGACGGCTTGCTATCCGTCACAGTCCCAAAACCAGCCCACTCGCGGAAGCGCTTGCCCTTGCGGTAGGTAAACGACGCCTGGCGGTACTCGGACCACGTGACGTACTCCTCGCGCGTCATGGCCTTGGTTCGCTCGTCGGCCTTGCGCAGGCGCTGCATGGTGATGTGGTTCATCTCCTCCTCGACCTCGTCCTCCTCGTCGTCGCGCTCGGGCACCTCGGCGGGGAAGAAGGAGGCGGGTTCCCAGGGGAGGCCGACCTTTGCCTTTTTGTTGCGCTTGGCGGTGTCGTCGATGGGGCCACCCGCGACGACGCCGCCGACGGGGTCCTCACCGACGCCTAGGTCGGCCTCGCCGCCTTTGTCGTCTGAGTCTTTGACGTTCTTGCGCACGTCTTTCCACGACAGGAAGCTGCGCAGTCGGGATACCTTGGGCGCGTCGTCGCGGATCTGGAAGATGAGATCGTTAATCGTGATGGCGCGCGATCCGCGCCGGGCGGCCAGTTCGGTGCAGCTTCTGAGCTGGGACTATTGTTAGAAAACGATTGAAGCGTCGGCTGGTGGATGGGAAACTTACAATTTCGATGACTTGTTGCCGAACAATGTCTTCGATGATGCCTGTGGTCTCGACTGAGGGTTCTGCCGTCTCGCCCGATACATACATCATCTGGAATTCGAGATAATTAGCGATGGCTTGGCGAGGATACGGCTCGTTCGAGTTCTTTTTCTTCCGGCCATGCTCCGCTTGAAAGTCAACGGGAGGGAGAAGAAGGCCGTGTGCCAGCTTGTAGGCCCAGGGCAAGTGACGCAAGGGGATTCCGCGGGTGCTCAGCACTGGCTCGAGCATGCGCCAGATGTTTTCCAGCTCCTTTCCCGTGTCGATACCGATTGCCTCGTCGAATGCCTCCTGAAACATGGCCGCCGCGTTGGGCTGCAGCGCTCCGAGGGACGACATTCCTGGTGTTTGAATCGTCTTTCTTGACAGGAAGGTGTGGGGTAGTTGCAGAGGTGAAAATGACTGAAGTAACTTCTTCGTTGTCGCGGTGGGTGATCTGCTGCTCGGAAATAGTCTCCTCGAGTCGGGGAGTAGCAGTCGGATGGAGGTTGGTAATTGTAGGAGAGGTTGAATGGACAGAAGTAGACGGAATTGTTCCTGACAGAATCTTCTCAGGCGACAGTGCCGGCTTTGGTGTTGCTGGCAATGGTGCAACGACCGACTGGCCCTCCTTAACCGACACGTCCTGTGATTCCCTGGCCTTTTCCTCCTCTGTGATATGGCTGTCGTTGCTACAGACAAGAGAAGAGGTGTCGCGATCACTATCCAGGTCGAAATCTGATTCAGAGTCGGAGGTGCATGAGGATGGGTCGTCGTCAATGAGGCTGGAGTCGTCGCGGCGCGTTGCTGAGCTGACCACTGGGCACAATACCGATGTCTTGCGCCGAGTGCCGGCCACAGCTGGCGTGCACGCGTGAGGTAGTCGGGTTCCGGTGGACAATACACTTGGGGCTGTGATCCCAGTGGATGTGGCATGTCGATGTGTCTGGAGCCGTTGTTCAGGCTGGTTCAGACACGGAGACAGCGCGTTGTTTCTGACAAAACGCGAGGCTCATGGTGGGGAGAATGTTGCGAGCCGACCGATAAGAGAATCGAAAAGGTGTCCATGGAAAGCCTCGCCCCCAAAACAACATACCCAACCAGGCATGCCAGGAAAGAGGCGCTTGGACCTCAGTCTTCGTTTTCCATCCATCTGCACACTTCCATGTGACGATAATGTTGAACCCAGTCCATCCATATGGTGGTTATCGTTTGTTGTCTAGCGCAAAGAAGGACGTTGCTTTGTCATTGCAATCTCGAGGGTGATGATTCCAGCCTGTTCTTGGGACTCCCGGTTGGTCTCGCCTATGCTGTTCCGTATCCCTCATGCCATCCCGTTCGTTTTGAAGGCAGTGGTTGTGACCACACCGGAAGCCAGAGTCGCGTATGAATCGTTGTCATCGATAAGCCGCTCACCTAGGCACCAAAGTGACCTAACCATCACTGGCCAAGTCCACTCCTCGTGCTGTTGATGAGCTTGCCCACCCCTCCCAGCAGCCTGTCCACGCACGATGTCACAGAGACGCCCTCCCCGTTGCCCACCCCTCTAGCACTTGCCAAAAGGAAACTCACAAGCCAGCACATAAATAAATGGAAAGGGAAGTGTAAATAAGAGGGAAAACGAGATATGCCACGCACCTGCTGTATCTCCTGGCGATACTTGTACTGCTTGTCTTTGTCCGCCATCTTGCTGGGTTGCTCAGGGACAGCCGTAAATTTGTAGTGTGAGAAATGAAGAAAAGAATACGAGTTTTCGAGGGTTATTTCGTAAAGATAGCGGTTGATTTAGGCACTGGCGGGGATATGGGCTGCGGACCCGCGAGGAAGCAGTTCTTTGTAGTATCTGACGGCTGGGGTTGAGGAAGGAGCACGGGGGAGCAAGTCTGGCAAGCCCAAAGCCAGCTCATCGAACACGTGGGTTTGCCATGTGACTATTTAAGCATACAATTTCGTGATGCGACACCGATATCGTGATTGTTCTGGGGTCACTCAAGGCTTTGGGAAGGACCTTGAACATTCAAGCTCGGATAGATGTTTGATGTTCGATGTTGAAAGAGAGCGCACGAGCCAGCCATGGACGGATGTCTCTCTTTGCCCTGTGGGTCTCGGCCCTGGCTGCCAAGCCCGCCAATGCATGATTACGTACGATGTGCGACCCACTACCCCGCCATCCCGACAACTACCCCACATGAGCAGCGCAACCTGGAAGCTCAACTTCGCGACTGCCTGCTTGCGCATACGCAACCTCACCATTCTAGAATATGGGAGCCTAGACGATTGCAAGCTTAAAAGATTTACGACAGCTTCCGAACCTCGACGCCATCTCCCCCACCAAACCCAACACCCTCAAGCTTACATTACCCCCAACCGCTAAGATGCCTCCCCCATCCACCCTCGTCGTACGTCCCTCCCTCTCACCCCACCCCACTTTCCCATAGAAACGTCTCACTAACCACCTCCCCCCCCCCATCACAGCCCAAACTCAAAGTCCAACTCAAACTCGCCATCGCGCGCCTGCGCATGGTCCAAAAGCGTGACGAAGCGCTCGCCAAAACCCAACGCCGCGCCATGGCGCAGCTCCTCGAACAAGGCAAGACCGACTCGGCACGCATCCGCGTCGAGAACATCATCCGATCCGACGTCATAACCGAGCTGCACGAGATGCTTGAACTCTACTGCGAGCTGTTGCTCGCGCGCGCCGGGCTTTTGGAAGTGTCCTCCTCGGGCGCGGGGTGCGACCCGGGTCTGGAGGAGGCCGTCAAGAGCCTGATGTACGCCGCGCAGAGGACGGAGATAAAGGAGTTGCACCAGGTGCGGGCGTTGTTGGCGGAGAGGTTTGGTAAGGAGTTCGCGCTGCAGGCGGTGGAGAATAGCGATGGGAAGGTTAGTGAGAGGGTGGTGCGGAAGTTGAATGTGCAGCCGCCCAAGGAGGAGTTGGTGCAGGGGTATTTGGAGGAGATCGCGAAGGCGTATGGGGTGAATTGGCCGCCGCGGGCTCTGGGGGAGCCGCCGGAGTTTATGGATGGGGATGGGGAGGATGGGGCTGGTGGGGGGCAGAAGGAGGCGCCGCTGCTGGCGGAGGATGGGGAGGTGGATGCGAGGGAGGAGCTTGTCAAGGCGACGCCGCCAGATACTTTTGGGCCGCCGAGTCCATTGCACGTCGTACCGCCGCGGCCGTCGACGGACAATATCCACCCGAAGTTAACGCTCAACAAGGTCGAGTTGACGCCGACTAAGAAATCGGCGGCGGCTGGGGCTAATATGGCGAAGAAGCCAGAGAGGAAGGAGAGCATCTCGGACGGGATTCCGGATGTGAGTGAGTTGGCCAAGCGGTTTGCTGCACTCAAGAGGTGAAATTTCGCCATCTGGGGATATACTCTGGTTTTTATATAGCATGGCTTGTGTTGTTGCTGTTGTTGGGCGCTATGAGCAGCTTCATTTGTGGTGGAGTTCGGTGTTCTTGTTGCTTGTTGGTATCACAGTTCGTCCTCCGCAGAATTTTCAATTGTATTGTGTTCATTGTCCTGAACGCGACGGTGTACCGCCTCTTGGTCTTTTCAAGCAAGAGTAAAGAAGAGCAAGAAAAGAAGAAAACAAGACAACGAAAACGCCCACCGGCTAGCCCCAATCAACCAACGTCTTTCCGTCCCACCCAACATTCGTGGATGAACACGACTTCAGATTGAACTGTTTTGTCTCTCAACTCTCGACTTTAATATATTCAATTTCCTGCTTGAGCCGGTAACATCCTTCCATAAAAAGCTTGATTTGATATCTAAACTAACCCACATTTGACCATACAATCATCCATCGTCGAGTCCTTACATTGCTTAAACCAACACCATTAACTCCAAAGAAACAGACCACAAATCAAATCCCTACTGTCCCAGATCATGCCCCAGACCCAACCCCCCTCCCACAAACCCATCTCTTCACCCCTCCCCCTCATTCCGCAACCCCAGCAACCCTCTCCCACCGCCCCCCAACCTTCCCCCACCCCCCCTTCCCACCCCCAGCACCCCCCGCCCTCCCCTCCTCCGCCTCCCTCCCACTCACCCTCCTCTTCCCCACCTTCGAATTCCCACTCCCACTCCCACTCCCCAAATCATAATCATTCCCCGACGACACCACCCTCCCCGCCCCCTTATCATTAATCCCACCAACCATCACCGGCGCCTTCCCCGCCTTCAACGTCCCATACGGCTTGCTGTAGCAAAACTCACCCTCGGGCTGGATCGAGCTTTGTCTGTTGCGCGGTTCCCACTTTTTGGTGTCTAAATGGGAGGAAGAGGAGGGGGATTGGTCGGTGATATCCTGGCTGCCGCTCACGCGTCGGTCGTTGAGTGAGACCTCCGCGAGGACGGAGGCGCGCAGGCGGGAGAAGGGGGTGCGTGGGCGGCGGGTGGCGGGTTTGGTGGGTGATGCGGGGGTGGTGGTGGTAGTGGGAGGGGATGTGGTGGGGTTTGAGCGGAGGGGGTTGGGGTGGTTGGGGGAGGACGGGGTGGAAGTGGTGGGGGGGTTGGGGCCGCTGGTGCGGTAGTAGTAGTAGTTGAAGTCGCTGTCGGTGGCGTTTTCGGCGTCGGAGTCGTCTGAGACGTTGAGGTTGCGGCGGAGAGATTCGTAGCGCTGGTTCTGGTTCGGGGAGGCGGCGGCGCGCTTGTTCATGGCGCGGGTGCGCTTCTCGGTGCGGCTGATGAGCGAGTCGGAGGTGTACCAGGTTTCGGTGAATTTGGGGGGGCGCGGGAGGGTGGTCTGGCCCGGGGAGACGGGGTCGGCGCGGCTGGAGCTGCTGCTTGGGCGGGCTTCGGGTCCGGTGTACATGGAGATTGGGCGTGCGGGACTAGCGCCGGTCTCGCCGATGGGGATTTCGGTGTACGAGGCGCGTTTGGCGGACGGCGGAGCAGACATGCGCTTAAGATTCTGCGAGGTGGACGAGTTGCGATTGGCCGCCTCAACCTGGTATTGCCGGCTGGGGAGGTTCACGCGAGAGTCGCGAGAAGTAAAGGACGTCTCGGAGTTTTGGCGGGTGTGCATAAAGGGGACAGACGGAGGCCGCGAAGCGTCGTCGTAGAGCTGGCTGTCGCGCTTCTCGCTGTCGGTGTAGGTCGAGGCGGTAGCAACCGAGGACTTGTTCCTCTTGTGCATGCGCGAGGTGAGGTTGGCCTCCAGCGGGTTCATATCCGGGGGCATGCTGGAAATGCGGCGGAACATGAAGGCCAGCCACAGCGAGATGGTCAGGGAGAGCACGTGCAATCCGCCAGCGCCGATCAAGCCGTAGTAAACGGACGGCTCCATGTACCGCGCGACCAAGTCTCCGTCAAAGCGAGTCTTCTTTTCTGCCCAGTTCGTGTTCCTAGTGATGATGATGCCATAGACATACAAGGGCAGAATGCAGAGGTCTGACACGGCCGAGAAGATGTGATATGCTGTAGATGAGCCGGGAGTGCGCGAACCCGCTGGGCGGGCATGATGGAAAATGCTGTAGAGGCAGTGGATAATGGCCACTCCGAGCTGAGTGAAATGGAGTTAGTTTGAACTCGGAGCCAGGCAGCGGCAAACTCACGGTAGCGCCCATGACCCAACCCATGAGGTTGATGAGGCTCATGACCACCAGGAGGCCCACAGCGCCGATGACCTCGAGGATCCTGAGAAGAAGCTGGACGACACGCATGCCCTTGATCCAACCCTTGGTTTTGCGACCCATCGTCTTGAAGTTAGACCGTCCGTTGGGCACCATGTGGGCACTGGAATGGTCAGCACAAGACGTTTCCATGTTTCAGGAGGGAATGTGACGGTTCGCATACTCTGGATGGCGGTTGACTGAGACAAGCGGCCCCTTTGGCTTCGGCTTGGGTTTCTTCGTCTCATAGCTGGCGCGGGTAATGGCCTTGGGGTCAAAGGTGGTGGCGGGGAAGCGGTTCTCGTCCCTGTTGACGGCCTCGTACATGAAGGGCTGCTGGACCCCCATGGTGGCGACTCCAGCTCGGTTCAGATTCGATGTGCGCAAAATGTGTGTTTTTTTTTACGGTGAGAAGATGGAAGTTGAGGTGTGGAAACTGGAAGTGGATTATGACATGCAGGCAAAGACGGCAGTGCTGGGCAAGACGTCGCATTTGGGGTCGGCGGGAAGAGGGCAGCGTTTGGTTGACCCGGGGCGGTTGACCCGGCAACCGTGTAAGCGCTGCAGCCCTGTGCCACTCCGTTGTGTCCAAGGTTCCAGTGGTGTCACATCCCTCGTATCCGTCAGCCAAAGACCTCAATTGGACAGCCACTTCATCATTTTTGCGAGTCTTTCGGCCAAGAGCATCACCCAAGACCCCATCTCTCATCCCTCCCGAAGCGCTGTGGAGCAGTTCGGGTCCCGTCGGCGATGAGCTGCTGCCCCGAGACGACGGCCCGGAGCTAAGTGCGGCCCCGCTGACGGAGTGCTTGACCCACTAAAACTGTGAAATGTTCGGCCGAGGGGGCTCCGGACACCGCGGGTTGACTCTGCAGACCTATCCATTGTGATTTTATATGTTTGTCTGTTGCTCGAGATCTTGTACGACACAGCAACCTACCTTGAATTGAGGATCGACAATGGTCCCCGTCCGCTGTGCCAAGCCCATTTGGAGGCGGGCTCTGAATGCGTCACTCTCTCTCACCAGAACCACAACCACATGTCGATGTCTATCAACAGCTCCGAGCACCCGCGATGGACGCCCTTTCCGGCTCGCAATCATTGGGTCAGGCCCGGCTGGCTTCTACACGGCGTACCGGGCCATGTCCAAGATCCAGGATGCCAAGGTCGACATGTACGAGGCGTTGCCTGTGCCCTTTGGCTTGGTGAGGTTTGGTGTTGCTCCAGATCATCCGGAAGTGAAGGTAGTCCACATCTTTCCATTTAAATATAGCCAAAATCTCTGACAGTATGCTTCAGAACTGCCAGGATAAATTCGAAGAGGTGGCCTCTTCGCCCAACTTTAACTTCATCGGCAACGTCTCCATCGGCACCAAGAGTGACCACCCAGACGGCGCCACCATCCCCCTGGCCAGCATCCTCCGCCACTATAACGCCGTCGTCTTCTCCTACGGCGCCGCCAAGGACAGGACTCTCGGCATCCCCGGCGAAGACCTGAAGGGTGTCTACTCGGCCCGCGAGTTCGTCGGCTGGTACAACGGCCTACCCGAACACGCCGACCTCGCCCCAGACCTCACCCGAGGCGAAGAAGCCGTCATCATCGGCCAAGGCAACGTCGCCCTAGACGTCGCGCGCATGCTCCTCGAGGACGTCGACGTCCTCCGCAAATCCGACATCGCCGAGCACGCCATCGAAACCCTCTCCAAAAGCAAAGTCAAGCGCGTGCACATCGTCGGCCGCCGCGGCCCCATGCAAGCCGCCTTCACCATCAAAGAAGCCCGCGAGCTCATGCGCCTCCCCTCCGTCGCCTTCCACCCCATCACCAACACCACCCTCATCCCTCCCGACCTCAAATCCCTCCCCCGCGCCCCCCGCCGCCTCATGGAAATCCTCCTCAAAGGCTCCCCCACCCCCCCTTCCTCCCCCACCGCACAAAAATCCTGGTCCCTCGACTTCCTCCTCTCCCCCACCACCTTCTCTCCCTCCCCCACCTCCCCCACCCACCTCTCCTCAACAACCTTCGCCCCGACCACCCTCTCCTCCCCCCTCTCCCCCACCGCTTACACCGTCCCCCCCTTTCCCCCCCTGGCCCCCATAACCCTCCCCTCCCCTGTCGCCTTCCGCTCCATAGGCTACCGCTCCACCCCCCTCCCCGAGTTCTCCACCCTCAACATCCCCTTCAACACCCGCTGGGGCGTCATCTCCAACGACGGCCACGGGCGCGTGCAGCACGAGGAGCGCACGGCCGACAAGGCCATGACGCTGGGGCCCTTCCCGGGTCTGTATTGCGCGGGGTGGGTCAAGAGGGGCCCGACGGGGGTGATTGCTAGTACGATGGAGGATGCGTTTGCGACGGGGGATGCGATTGCGGGGGATTGGGGGGATAAAAACATAAAGTTTTTGAATGAGGGGGATGGGAAGGTGGGGGGTGGGAGGGGGTGAAAAAGGAGGTGGAGGGGGGTGAGGGGTTGGGGGGGAGGATGGTGGTGGATTGGGAGGGGTGGAGGAGGATCGATCGGGCGGAGAGGGAGAGGGGACGGAGGGTGGGGAAGGAGAGGGAGAAGTTTACGAGGACGGGAGAGATGTTGGCTGTTGTTGGGTAGGGGAGAGAGAAAGGGGTGTGTAAGATGGAGGGTTGTATGTACATAATCGCTTGCTTGGTATTTGGTTTGTAACATTGCTGTAACATCATCTACGCCTTGCCCAGCTTCTCAGTCAGCTCCGGCACTTTCTGGAACAGATCCCCCACCAGCCCAACATCAGCCACCTGGAAGATGGGCGCGTCCGCGTCCTTGTTGATGGCCGCAATCACCTTGCTGTCCTTCATGCCCGCCAGATGCTGGATCGCGCCCGAGATGCCCACCGCCATGTACAGCTGCGGTGCAACCACCTTGCCGGTCTGGCCTACCTGCAGGCTGTTGTCCGCATACCCGCTGTCGACCGCCGCGCGCGACGCGCCCACGGCAGCGCCCAGCGCATCCGCCAGCGGCAGCATGATCTTGTCAAACTCCTCCTTCGACTTCAACCCGCGCCCGCCGGAAACAACCTTGCTCGCCGTCGCCAGGTCGGGCCGGTCCGACTTGGCCAGGTCCTCCGACACCCACTCAGTGGCGCTCTCGGCCTTGGGGTCGACGCCGTCCACAACCTCAGCCGAGCCGCCCGCAATGGCGGCAGCGGGGAAGGCGGTGCCGCGCACCGTGATGACCTTGATGGCGTCGGACGACTCAACGGTCGCGACGGCGTTGCCGGCGTAGATGGGGCGCACGAATGTCTTGTCGTTCTCAATGGCCGTGATGTCCGAGATCTGCTGCGAGTCAAGCAGCGCGGCCACGCGCGGCATCACGTTCTTGCCAAAGGCCGTGTTGCCGGCGATGACGTGTGTGTAGCCGCCCTTTTTGATGTTCTCGACGAGGAGCGGCGCGAAGTTCTCGGGGAGGCCCTGCGCAACAAGACTGTGTCAATTCCTTTTCCCGGAGCGGGCGGTTGTCCAGTGTCAACCAACCTTGTCGTACGCCCCGTTCTCGACCGCAATGATCTTCTCGACACCCTCAACCTTGGCCGCCTCCCCAGCAACACCCTTGATGTTGCTGCCCGCCAGGAAGCCGTGGACCGAGCCACCCAGCTTCTGGGCGGCACTGATGGCGCTCAGCGACCCGGTGTTGAGCTGGCCATCGCGCTGCTCGAGAATGGCGAGGGCCGAGAGTAACCTGCGGAGGGCGGCGGGGGATCTGGCGAAGGGGGAGGTGGTCGCATCCCGCAGGGTTGGGCGGGCGAGGGCCGAGAACGCCCGACGGCCGGCCGACAGCATGATGAACGAGGCAATTGGGGGTTGTCGGGAGGGGAAGTTCGTGAGCCGAGACCGTGAAGCCGGAATCTGGCAGTTCGGGGGCAGAGGGCGGAGGGTGACGGAACGGGACCGGATTGCGGCTTGTTCAAGTCTCGAGATTCATCAATGACGGATTGAAGCGGCCCGAGGTTAGCCTGCCAGGGACCCGCAGGACACAGCACAGTCCACTTACCCCGGATTGGTGTGCCAAGCCAATGCAGAAGGATCCGACGGAAAGCCACGAAGAGTGGCTGTGGTTTGGGTTGACCATGTGGCTGGTGATACCATCACGTGAGACAGGCTTGGCTAAGTTCGGAGCTGGTCCGTGCTCCCGTCTGTTGCTGGCTGCTGCTTGGTCTGTCGCGAACAATTTCTCCAACGCGATTGACGGGTCACCGATCACGAACCGCCCCCCCTTGCATCCATCGCCAAAACAGCTTCCTGCGCCGATTTGCATCCGGACTCCATTTTGCATCTCATCGGCACCGTCGCGTCCTAAATTTGGTCCGAGAATACCCGCCCCCAGAAAATCAACTTGCTCCCCAGCACAATTCCCACGAGGCTGGTCTACCCATCCGCGATTCGCCTGTCCAATACTCCGCGCTTCATCGCCGTCGCAATGGAGGAGAGCTCGGTCAGCTACGGCACCCCCACAAACGGCGCATCGCCGGGCGCCAACCCAATTCTGGCGCAGCCTCCCCTCCCGGATGCCAATGACCAGAACGAGGGTATGCGCCCATTGCCTCGATCCTCGTCAGGTTGACAGCTCCCTAACTGACTGCCGCATCTAGATGTGCAGATGGGCGAGGGCCCCGCAATCAAGCAAGACAGCACCACTCCTGCGCCCGGCGCACAATCAGACAACCCCCTCGATGCCCCTGAAGGCCCGCCAGCAGAGAAGACGGCGCTCGAAGATGAGGAGATGGGCGACGCGCCCAAGAACGAGGGCGCGCAGGCCGAGGGCGACGGAGCTGGAGAGGCTAAGACTAAGGAGTTTATTGAGAATGCGGCCAGGGAACACCTCATCTCCCAAACCCATGCCATTGTGCTCCCCAGCTACAGCACCTGGTTCGACATGAATACCATCAACAACATCGAGCGGAAGGCGCTGCCAGAGTTCTTCAACAACCGGAACCGGAGCAAGACTCCTGCGGTATACAAGGACTACCGCGATTTTATGATCAATGCCTACCGCCTGAACCCTGTCGAGTACCTTACCGTCACCGCCTGCCGCCGCAATCTGGCCGGCGACGTCTGTGCGATTATGCGCGTGCATGCCTTCCTGGAGCAGTGGGGTTTGATCAACTACCAGGTAAGTTTTAGCCTGTCGATGTTGTTGAGTCCGCTGCTAACGCTGTGTAGGTCGATGCTGACCAGCGGCCGTCTCACGTCGGCCCCCCGTTCACCGGCCACTTCAAGATCATTTGCGACACGCCTCGTGGTCTTCAGCCATGGCAACCAGCGGCAGACGTTGTCGTCACTGAAGGGAAGCCGAACAAGGACACAGAGGCCAAAGCCACTGCGACACCGGCACCCAAGAGCGAGCTCAACCTGGAAGTCGGTCGCAACATCTACGAGGCCAATGCCAAGGTCAACAAGCTTACCAAGGGCGAGAAGGCTAACGGCGAAACGCCAACAACCAACGGTGTGTCTGGCACGGACGATCTTACCAAGGCGCCAATTGTTAAGGCCAATTGCTACAACTGCGGTGCCGACTGCACGCGCATCTACTACCACAGCTCACAATCCGATCCGAACTCCAAGACCAAGTATGATTTGTGCCCGGTCTGCTTCCTGGAAGGGCGGCTCCCCGCCAACCAGACCAGCGCACATTACACCCGCCTGGAGAACCCGTCCTACTCTTCCGTCCTCGATAGGGACGCGCCATGGAGCGACGCTGAGATCCTGCGCCTTCTCGAGGCGCTCGAGCGCTACGATGAGGACTGGGGTGAGATTGCCGAGTACGTCGGCACGCGGACGCGCGAGGAGTGCGTCCTCCAGTTCCTGCAGCTCGACATCGAAGACAAGTATCTCGAAACGGAGAGGTTGGACGCGCCAATTGGCATGCAAATGATGGGCAGCCACGGTGGCCAGCTTCCGTTCAGCCAGAAGGACAACCCGGTCATGTCGGTCGTGGGCTTCCTCGCCAGCCTTGCGGATCCCGCCAGCACAGCAGCGGCTGCCAACAAGTCGGCCGAGCTCCTTAAGCAGAACCTCCGCAACAAGCTCGAGCACGGCTCACAAGCAGAGTCCGCGCAGGCCAACGGCAAGGGCAAAGAGAAGGAGGGCAGCGACTCAATGGAAGTCGACATCCGCCACGAAACAACCACCACCACAACAACCACAACAACCACCACCACCTCCGCCCTCGCCAACATCCCCCTCGCAGCCATGGGCGCGCGCGCCGGCGGGCTCGCCTCGCACGAAGAGCGCGAGATGACGCGTCTCGTCTCGGCTGCCGTCAACGTCACCCTCGAGAAGATGGAGCTCAAGCTCAAGTACTTCAACGAGATGGAGGCGATCCTGCAGTCGGAGCGCCGCGAGCTGGAGCGCGCCCGCCAGCAGCTGTTCCTCGACCGTTTGGCCTTTAAGCGCCGTGTGCGCGAGGTCCAGGAGGGGCTGAAGCAGGCGGTTAGTGTGGGCGGTGAGCAGGGCGTGCGCATGGCGGAGGAGGTTGCGGTGGATGGGCCACGTATGACGTTCCATGCGCCGCCTGGGGCTGGGGCGGTGCAGCCGTTGAGTGCGGAGGGGAAGGCGAAGAGTTATGAGGCTTAGGGGGCTGAGGTGTCTGGGAGAGGTTTGAGAAGTGGTCCAGGGGGTGGTTCGGGGGTGGTTACTTCAGAATGGACTGGTTCGCCGGCTTAAGTGACGTTGGGGAAGCCGTGGGCTGCAATTGTGGTCGTGGTAGTTCCTCGAGTTGGTTCGTTGGGTTGGGTCTAGTTCGGCTTGCTTTCTATCTCTTCCTTTGGCGTCAGGGGTTGGATCAACCGCGGAAGTGAACTGAGGCAATTATCGGGTGCTGTATGAAAAGAGGGGGTTTGGTTTCTGGTGTATTGACTACTATTGAGCGGAGGATAACCGGATGGAATGGAAGAATGGGTTTCTTGCCTCATATGGCTGCAATGTGTAGACAGTGACTTGGGAGCAGCTGCAATATGTGGTTTCATGTTTTGTCCAATGTTGCTGTCTGCTCTCTGCTGTGTTCATTTGTTGACTTCTCCTATTGTTGAATTTCGCATCTGGCCCAAGCTTTTCTCAGTGTTGTGACCAGAATCCTACCTCATCAACGAACAACATCAGTTTAAGAACTGAGGAGAGACACAAGCGCCAAAAATACATAAGAAACAAAAAGCAACATTGTTGACGGAAGTGGGGTTCGAACCCACGCTCTCTCTCGAGAAGAGGAGATCTAAGAAAATACTTAAATCCTCCGCCTTAGACCACTCGGCCATTCCGCCCTTATCTTAGTTGCGCTGAAACCGTCGTCCTATCAGAGAAAGACAGCTCGTCGGTGCAGTCCACCCCACGCCCACCAGTTGAAATGCGACTCCATCGCCATAACTGTATGTGGCGCATGTGTTTTTGGGTAAAAAGGTGACCATGGCATGTTCTGCCACAGCAAATTATCAAGAGTGGCGCAAGGGCATGTTTCATCGTCTCACAGCGTCGCAGAGACAAGATTGGAAGAATGCTGGCTGGCATGTGAAGATGCTTGTTTCTCTGGAGACAGCAGAGGATCTATCGACTGACCCGCAACCCACTTCTTCCAATTCCCCAAGCGACGTCAGATGTGGCGTGTGAGCAGCTCTCGGTAGCCACGGCTGACATGGGACGCCGGTCGACCAATGGAAAGGGGAGAGGGGCAGCACCGGAACTGGCGCGGCTGACTCGTGGGGTAACCGCAGCCACGGGCCAAACGGGCCAAGGCTTCTGGCAATCGCCGCGGATGCAATTGGAGAGAAGGCTACAGGCGGCAATTAGCCTCGGCTCGCGGGACGTCGCTCGGGCCAACGCACCCACTCTTTCTCTTCCAACCCACCACACCCTCACTGAGAAAGCCGATGCGACGAACCCCCGGACCCTGAATTCGTGCCTAGGCTCGCGGAGAAGACTGGAGAAGAACTGGAGACCACACGCACGCGAGAAGGACCGACCCTGCTCCGCCAATCTCCGCGGCTTGTCACTGGCCTCACCCACACTGTCGCTCTCCCCCCTCCCTCCCACATAGCCCCGGCTCGAGGGTTCCAGGTTCCCAGTCAAGAGGGTACCACTGATCCGTGAAAGACGACCGCAGCGTCGTATCCATTCTTCTTTTCTTCCCTCCCTTCCCTCCCCCAGCTCTTTTTTGTTTTCTCCCAGCTCCACACATAAGACACTTGGGATGTTCGCCGCGCGCATCGCACGGACAGAGACTCGGTCTCCCGCTCTCAGAAACCTCCTCACCAGACAGACACCATCCGCCCTGGTTTGTGCCCTCCCCCCTCCAGTACCCCCCCAATGCCCTCGCTGCGACGTCGGCTGACGCCCGGGACCACAGAGAATCACAGCCATGGCACCGGCAGCCAGGCGCAACAACAGCTCCCTCCCGGCGGGGTACGTCGAGGACAAGTCCAAGGGGCCGACCCTCCGCTTCCAGGAGTCGCTCCCGAAGCTCCCCGTCCCGACCCTCGAGGAGACCGCCGCCCGCTACCTCAAGTCGCTCAAGCCCCTGCTCACGCCCTCCGAGCTCGCCGCCAGCACCAAGGCTGTCCAGGAGTTCGTCGCCCCCAATGGCCCCGGCCGCAAGCTGCAGGAGAAGCTTCTCGCCCGCCGTGAGGACCCCAAGAACAAGAACTGGATCTACGAGTGGTGGAACGACGCGGCCTACCTGAGCTATCGTGACCCCGTGGTGCCCTACGTCAGCTACTTCTACTCGCACCGCGACGACCGGAGGCGGCGTGACCCTGCCAAGCGCGCGGCCGCCATCACCACCGCTGCCCTCGAGTTCCAGAAGCAGGTCGACGCCGGCATCCTCGAGCCTGAGTACATGAAGAAGTTGCCCATCTGCATGGATAGCTACAAGTGGATGTTCAATGCCAGCCGCGTCGCCGCCAAGCCCGCCGACTACCCGGTCAAGTTTGACCACGCCCAGAACAAGCACATCCTGGTGATCCGCAAGAACCAGTTCTTCAAGGTCGCCCACGAGGTTGGTGGCAAGCAGCTCAACACCTCGGAGCTTGAGCAGGCCTTCCGCCGCGTCTACGACTTGGCCGCTACGCGTGTCCCCGCCGTCGGCGCCCTCACCTCGGAGAACCGCGACGTGTGGACCGATGCGCGTGCCACCCTGCTCAGCGCTGACCCCAAGAACGCCAAGGCGCTCGAGGCCATCGAGTCTGCCGCGTTCGTCGTCTGCCTCGACGACGCCAAGCCCGTGACTCTCGAGGAGCGCGCGCACGCGTACTGGCACGGCGACGGCCAGAACCGCTGGTACGACAAGCCGTTGCAGTTCATCGTCAACGACAACGGCACGGCCGGCTTCATGGGCGAGCACAGCATGATGGACGGCACGCCCACGCACCGCCTCAACGACTACGTCAATGAGGTCATCTTCGGCAACAAGCTCGACTTCTCCAACCCGGAGGTGCGCTCCAACCTCCCGGAGCCCCAGCCCATCAAGTTCGTCGTCACCAAGGAGGTGCAGGCCGAGATCGACCGCGCCGTCACCGACTTCGCCAACGTCATCGGGCAGCACCAGCTCGCCGTGCAGGCGTACCAGGGCTACGGCAAGGGCCTCATCAAGAAGTTCCGCTGCTCCCCCGACGCCTACGTCCAGATGATCATCCAGCTGGCCTACTTCAAGATGTACGGCAAGAACCGCCCCACCTACGAGTCCGCCACCACCCGCCGCTTCCAGCTCGGCCGCACCGAGACCTGCCGCTCCGTGTCCGAGGAGAGCGCGGCCTGGTGCAAGTCGATGGCTGACGAGTCCATCGACGGTGCGGCTCGCGCCGCGCTCTTCCGCAAGGCCGTGGATGCCCACCTTGAGTACATCTCCGCTGCTTCGGACGGCAAGGGCGTTGATCGCCACCTGTTTGGCCTCAAGCGCCTGCTTGAGCCCGGCCAGGAGGTCCCTGCGCTGTACAAGGACCCTGCGTTTGCTTACTCCAGCTCGTGGTACCTGTCGACCAGCCAGCTGAGCTCGGAGTACTTCAATGGCTACGGGTGGAGCCAGGTTATTGATGAGGGCTTTGGCATTGCGTATATGATCAATGAGAACAGGTATGTCTCTCTCACACCCTTGAATTGGTTTTGGTTGGATAGTGGCTGACCCTATGGCGTAGCATCAACTTCAACATCGTGTCCAAGGGCCTCGGCTCCGACAGGATGAGCTTTTACCTCAACGAGGCGGCGGGCGAGATGCGCGACATGCTGATGCCTACGCTTGAGGCGCCCAAGGCCAAGATCTAAACATCCCCCGAGTATTATTCTTGGTTACATTTTATTATTTTTTTGGCGCCAAAGTCATTTCTTCCTTTTGGATAGCGTCTGGCATCTTCAAAAAAGAGGGAGGGGTTAGACATTCCGTCATGTCATCTGTGTTGTGTGGTGTTCATATCAGCTAGCGAGGCATGCATGCATTCGTTTTGTGTTTCTATTATATAGAGCTTTTGAGAGCCTGTCTTTGCGAGAGATAGACCGATTGTAGCTCTGTATTTACTATTATGTTATTTCAAGATGGTCACTTTGTGAATCTATTACTGTCAATGTTTTTCTTGCATCACAGATGAGAGAAAGCCATAATGCAGCAGGATGGATCATCTACTTCTTACACAATACTTCTCTACCACTTCTAAACCAACATCTACACCAAACAACACCACCAACACCAACCACTCATCCAATCAAGGCCTGCTCGCTCCCACTCTTTCTACCCCCTCCTTTCTCATCCAATCTTCTCTACAGAATATCCATTCAACCAGCATGCGAAACAATCTCATTCACCACCTCCCCCCTCTCCTCATCAAACCACGAGCAAATCTGACTCGGCAGCGGAATCTCCTTGTAATCCCCCTCCTCCCCCTCCTCCCCCTCCCCACCAGGAATAACATTCAAGTTCACACTCGCGGACTTACTCGAGAAAACCCTCGTCCCCCTACTCTCTCTGCTCAGATACACCTGCGCACCATCGACCTGGTCCAACAACACGGTGGGAATGGTCTCGCCGTCCATGACCTGCAGGGCAAAGTTCTGGCTCTTGACGACGTCAACGGTGGAGACGAGGGACTCGACGACGAGGGAGAGGCGGTTGGTGTTTTCGACGGTGATGGCGTTGGCTTTGCCTTTGAGGATGATGGTGGTGTTGGAGCATTTGCTGATGAGGATGGAGTGGGACAGGGAGACGTCGAGGGTGAGGGGGGAGGGGGGCTTGTCGAAGTTTTCCTGGAAGGGGTTGGTTAGGGTGGGAGGGATAAAGGGGGGGGAGGTGGGGAGGGTGGCTGGCTTACGATAGTCCACTTGTTACCCTCCAGCTCCTTCTTGGGTGGCTTCTTGACGCGCATGCTCTCCGGCTTGGGCTTCTTGCCGGGCGCGGGGCTCTTGGCGCGCACCGCGGCGCCGCCCTCGGACACCGTCGAGCTCGCCCGCAGAGATGGGTTCTTGTGTGTCATCTCGGACTTGTCCACCTTGCGCAGGCCCTTGGTGACGTTCTCGCCCTTGTTGAGCTCCGAGAAGACGGCGCCGAAGCCGCCGGCGGGGGCGGACGGCTCGGGCTTGATCTCGTTGATCTTGAGGACCGGCGGCGGGCCGGGAGGGGGTGGCGGAGGAGGAGGCGGGCCGCCAGCTCCGGGCGCCGGGGGGGCTGGAGGCGCGGAGGTGGAGGGCGGGGCGGACGCAGACTTGGCGGCCTCGGCGGCGGGGACGCCCTTGGGGTTCCAGGGGATCCCGTTCGGGTAGTAGTTCTTGACGTAATCGATGAGGTCGCGGAAGACCTGGTAGTACGCCTTGACCCACTCGACCTGCTGCGGCTCCCTGGTATCGTAGTCAGCACTCCTATTGCTCAGCCCCTGGCTTTTGCGTCGCTCACTTGTTCTTGTTCGCCGTCAGGATCTTGTTCCCCCAGAACTGAGCAGACGAAAACATCTCCTCGACGTGCTTGAACGGCTTGGTGTCAATGGTCACCCAGGCCAGGGCCATGATGCCCTCGGCGACGGTGACCAGGTTGTCGTACTGGGGCTTGCCGCGGTTGGCGTCCTTGAGGTTGCCGATAGCACTCATGAGGGCGCCAATGGGCTGGACGAGGTCCTGGAACACGGACATCTCGGGGCCGTTCAGGTCGGGCTTCTTGGCCTTGGTGGTGATGAGCAGGAACTTGCGCTCCTCCTTGAAGGCCTCGAGGACCTTGGCGGCCTGCTCAGCCACCAAACCTCCAAGGTCATTGCTGAGCTTGACCCAGTTGGTAAGGGATTGGTTGATGAGAGTATCAAATTCCTCGACCGACTCCGGCACGGGCTCAGCGGCAGGGGCAGGCGGAGGCGGGGGCGCGGAGTGTCTGATGGCGGTTGGGGGAGGGACCGGGCTCGACGGCGTCGCGGGGGCAGCGGGGGCGGCCGACGCGGCCTTGGCAGTCGGCGCACTCCGGGGCGCCGAGGGCGCTGGAGGCTGAGATGGGGAGACTGCTTGCTGGAAGCCCTGGGAAACCTGGGGGTGGTCGAGAGAAGACTGGGCAATGTCCTCGAGACGGGAGGTGGCAGCCTCGAGCCTGTTGGATTGGGTCAGCACCCGACCATGCTGCTTGCGCCGGGAGGCACAACCTGGCTGTAATTGCCGGGGGAGCTTAGACGTAACTCACCTCTTAATCAGAGTGGTCAGGTTGTGCATGGAACTGGTCGCCATGTTGGGCAGTCCGGAGGGGGGTGAATTGCGGGGATTTGGTCGTAAGAGAGGGTGAAGTGTCGATGCCAGGTTCGGATGGCTGGCCTCGGCGCCAATGGTAGATGGCTGACAGCGGGAGGGAGACAGTGATTTATTGGGAAACCCAAATGGCTGCCTACGTTCTCGGCACTGGTGGATGTTGGTCGTTGCGTGGGTAACAACGAAATCAGGCGACAATTTAAGAGGTGGTGAACAGGTTGGAGTTTGGTCAACAAGCAACCTGGAAGACGTTGAGCAACCCCTGGGCCATGGCACAGCATCAGCATCGAACAGCTTCCTTCCAGGTTCCATCCCCCAAGCTGTGACAGGGTCAAGACAATGTGGGGCATTCATTCCCCTGGCCCACCTGTCTTTGCCAAGGCTCAGGCTCCAACCAAACCCAAATGGGCTTTCAACATGGCAGACAGCTTCCTCTCTTTCACTCTTTTGGCATCCTCAGGGTGGCATGATTCTGGTGGCTCTGGTTGGATTGGGTTGTGAATTTGACCACAAGTAGTTCAAAGGCCAAATAGTTGTTTAGCTGGTATTCGCAAGGAAGCTTTGACCGCCTGTTCACTTGCACGACGGGGCCTTTCTGGTCCTCAGTTCATTCCTGTCATGAAGTGAGCTGCGTCCCGCAGAAGATTCCGGATGCCACCTCCCGCCAGATCTCCCACCCGATCTCTCTTCTGTCCCTGTCCATCTCATGCACCACTCCCAATCCAGCTCTCCCACCCAAACCAACAGCCACTGACGATCCAGCCTTATATCGCTGTTTCAGCTGGACATCTGCAGCAGACATCACTCTCCAAGCCGCTGTTTTTCTCAACCTCTCACTCTTCCCCCACCCCCCACGCATCTCTCACCCTCACTTACCCTCACTCTTTTCAACTCTCAACAGCAGAAGCTATTGCTATTGCCATAACCTTCAGGGCTTCTTTTCCTTGTTTTTTTGACTGTCCAAAAAATATCACGTCTTTTTCACCAAAACAGCTTGCCAGTCGCCATGGTGTTGCATTCGGACACGGCTCCGGGTGCCGAGCCGGACACGGGTCCTGAGCATCGGAGCCATGCCGAAGCGGGGCCGGACAAGGAGCCCGAGGGCATCGCCGAAAACCAAGAGATTGATTTTGTCACCTTGGGCATGTTCATCATTGGTATGTCTTACTCCTCTTCATCAAGATTTGCCAAGCAGTGTGCACTTCGTCACTGTTCTCATACACCCCCATTCCTTGCCCCTTTCTCACCCTTCATACCTCACCACTTTTCCCACCAGACAGACACAAAACTAACACCCCCCCAGACGAAATCGAATTCCCCCCTCCTACACCCCCCGTCCACAACATCCTCGGCGGCGCGGGCTCCTACTCCGCCCTCGGCGCCCGCCTCTTCTCCCCCTCGCCCACCCTCTCCAAAACCATCGGCTGGATCGTCGACCAAGGCTCCGACTTCCCCCCCTCCATCACCTCCCAAATTACCTCCTGGCGCACCTCCGCTCTCTTCCGCCCCAACCCCGCCCGCCTCACCACCCGCGGCTGGAACGGCTACACCTCCAGCGACCATCGCGCCTTCCGCTACACCACCCCCAAACTCCGCCTCACCGCCTCCGACCTCACCCCTCCCCTCCTCCACGCAAAGGCAATCCACCTCATCTGCAGCCCCCTGCGCTGCCAGGACCTGGTTACCTCTCTGCTTGCACGCCGCAAACAAGCCTACTACTCCACCTCCCACGACCCCTCGGGGGAAGGCTACCACCGCCCCTTAATCATCTGGGAACCCGTCCCCGACCTGTGTACCCCCGATCAGCTGCTCAACTGCACCAACACCTTACCCCTAGTCGACATCTGCTCGCCGAACCACGCCGAACTCGCCGGGTTCATGGGCGGGGACGGGCTGGACCCGGCGACGGGGGCGGTGAGCAAGACGGCAGTGGAGCGCGCGTGCGAGCAGCTGCTCGCGAGCATGCCGCTGCAGAGTTACACGCTGGTGGTGAGGGCCGGGAGTGAGGGGTGCTTTGTGGCGAGGAATGGGGGGAGGAGGAAGACGGCTGGGGTTGGGGGTGGTGGTGGGGGTGGGGATGGGGAAGGGAGTGGGGTGAGGAAGAAGAAGAGGAAGGAGTATGTGAGGGGCGGGTTGAGGCCGGATACGGATATGGAGGCGTTGTTTGCGGGGTTGATGCAGGATGCCGAGGGGTGTGTGGCGAGGGAGGAGATTGAGATTGATCCTGGGGTGGAGAGGTGGGTGCCGGCGTATTATGAAGCAGATAAGGCGAAGGAGAAGGTGGTTGATCCGACGGGCGGGGGGAATACGTTCCTTGGGGGGATGGCGGTGGCGCTGGCGAGGGGGAAGTCAATTGAGGAGGCGTGCGCGTGGGGGCATGTGGCGGCGAGTTTTGCGATTGAGCAAGTGGGGTTTCCGGTGTTGGGGGTTGATGAGGAGGGGAGGGAGACATGGAATGGTGTTAGGGTGGAGGAAAGGTTGACGGAGTTTCAGGAGAGGGTGTGATGTGGGTAAGGGTTGGAGTGGGTGTTGAGATTTGTCCGCTGTAATGTGATATGTATAGAGATTTGACAAAGACATTCTTAGACCGGCAATCGTGACAATTGAGAGTATGGAAAGCAGTTCAATTAAGCATCCACTGTCCAAAGTGTGGCTATTCACATGTATACCACAAGCAGCGACATTATCTGATGCAAGCAAACCCCAAAAGTGCCATACTCCCTACCCCTGAACACCCCTAAACGAATCCTCGAACGCCCACCTCTACACCTCCCCCCTCCTGTCCCTCACCCAACCCCCCCAATCCGTCTTCCCCTGCCCCCCCCCAAACCCATCAAACCCATCCCCCTCCCTCCACCCCCTACTCTCCCACGCCGCCCCAAGCCCACAAAGATGCCTCATCGTCGGCCGTCCATGCGGACAATTCCACGGCTTCTCCATCTCGCCCATATGCCGCACCACCATCTCCATCTGCCGCTGCGACAGCGCCCGCCCAATCATGATACTGCTCCTGCACGCGCGCATGGCAAACATCTTGCGCACCTTGCTCGGTCGCGGCACGGTGGTTGCGTTGGAGGTGGGGTTGTCGGCTAGGAGGAAGAGCAGTTCCTCGAGGTCCGGGAGGCCAAAAGTTGTTTCGCGGCTGAGGGGGAGGCTGAGGAGTTGCGCGCGGGAGCCGACAGGGGTGGTGCCGGATGTGTCGACGGAGACGAGGAAGCCGTTGCGTTCGAGGGCGGGGAGGTGTTCGAGGATGATTTCTTCTTCGAGGGCGGTGAGGGAGAGGGTTTTGGGTTGCACGAGGCGCTGGGATTGCACGGTGGTGGTGGATTGGAGGCGCTCGAAGTTGTATTTTTCGTCGGAGGCGTGTTGGTCGATTATGAAGAGTTCGTCGTCGGCTTGGAGGGGGGAGGATGAGAGAGGGGAGGAAGGGGGTGGGTTAGGTGCTTCGCGCACCGCGAGGATGAAGCCTAGGTTGAATTGGCCGACGATGCGCATCTTGGCGAAGTCAGATTTTGATATCTTGAGGGAGAGTTTTTCCTCGGCGTCGGCTGCTTCGAGGCAATCGGAGGCTTTGGTCGTCGAGTTTTGGGGGCGTGGGGGAGGGAGGTGGTTGGTGAGTGATTCCAGGCGCTGTTTGATCTCGTCACTGCTGGTCTTGATACTCTGAGCCAGGTTGAGCGTCATGTCCTTGCGTTTCGGCCGCCCCTTGACAAACATATTTGACCGCTTCTCACCCTCTTCGGTTGGCTCGGCGGCAGCTTCGGCTGCGTCGATCATTTCCTGTACTTTCTTGTCTTCCCGAGCCTTCTTCTCGGTGTCGTCGATGTACTCGTCATCCTCTTCGCCGTGGTCGCCATGGCAGGATGGCGAGTCCTCGACAGACTCCATGGGGGTGTCTGGATTGCTCACAACCTCGGGGTCCTGAGGTGGTGATGAACGTGCTGGCTCTTCGAGCTCTTCGTCCTCGTCGATATCATCGGCCTCGGTACTATGTTGCTGCTCCTGAGGGACAAAGAGGGAACTTTCTCCCTCTTCCTCCACCTCTCCCTCTCCATCTTCCTCTCCCTCTTCCTCCACCTCTCCCTCTCCATCTTCCTCTCCCTCTTCCTCCTCCTTTTCCGCGTCGCCTTCCTCATCATCCACTTCCATATCCTCGTCAAACTCCTCAGCGACAGCCCCAATCCCAAGAGCTGCAACTTCGCCAGAGCGTGCCGAAGCAGAAAACAATTGAGACAGACGTCCACCAAAAGACGGCAAGGGCACTTTCCGCTTTCCCACTTTGCCAGATCCTGTAGGTTTCATTCCTGTTGGCGCCTCGTCCACTCTGGGTCGCTTAGCCGGGTTTCCAATCAAGCTCGTCACGGTGTGATCCCCAATCGTAATGGTGGCCACCTCCTGGGTCGAGCGCTTGAATGCGCGGGTGGTGCTGGGAGGTCCAAGTCTGGGTGCTGGTGGCTGGGACGGAGGAGGGATGGCAAGCACTGGTGCTTCTGGTTTGTTCGCAGCCGGTGATGTCCTGGCGCAATCGTGGTCATCCTCATCCTCAGCTGCGGCGTCCTTATCTAGCGAGGTCTGCTCTTCAACGCCTGGGCTCGGTAAGCGAATGGCTTTTGTAGCTGCAGGGCTTGACCTCAGCTTTGCACTTTGGCCAGCCTCTGTTTGTTGTCGGGTGCTGGGAGTCGATTTCTCGGCCTGATCCTGGCTCCCAGAAGTCTTCGCAAGCCAACGAGACAAGAGCGTCACGTTCTGAAAAGAGCCTGAAGGATTTTTAGACCCCCGAACTCCCGTGCGCGGCTCTCTTTCCTCCTCAAGTTCACCTTGATCTTCATCTTCACTCTGACCGCCGCTTTCCTCATCCTCCTCGTCCTCTATCGGCCTCCTACGGCGGATCGGGGAACTCTTTCCAGACTGCCGCTGCGATTCCACAGTGGCGGCGCGGCTGCTTGGTTGAGCTGAGGTCGGCATTCCTGAGCGGCGAGGCACCGGCGTTTTGAAAGGTGTCTGCTTTAGCGCTGCGGCCTGAGACACCGGAATCGTGACATCCTGAGTTTCGAAGAGCTCTATCAGTGACTCTCTCAGGTTATCGAGCATCTGGCCCTGATCATGCAGCAGGATGGTCCGCTTATCCGGGCTGACGTTGACGTCGTACAGATGGGTATCGAGCTGGATGTCTGCGAAGATAAATGGTGACTGAGAAGCGTTGTAAGACCGATAGACCTCGTTGAAGACCTTGGCAAATTGCGGCAAGCCACACGGCCGGCCGTTGACGTAAAACATTTGCCGGTCTGGTGTTTGCCGGCCCTCGCCGTGGGTAGGCCGAGAAACGTGGCCGAGAATACGAACCTCGGTGGCGTTGCCGTCTGCCCGTGCCTTGCCCTTGTTAAAGGGCCCAGTGGTGGGCACCAGCTCGAGCCTGAGGTCCATTGCAATCAAGGCGTTCATGGTCTTGACTCCAAAAACGTTGATGATGTTCTCCCGGGTTGTCGGGTTGCCCTTGGTCGAGAACAGAACCATGCGCTTGCCCTTGGTGGGCTGCTGTGAGACCGTAAACTTGACGCCGGTCTGCACACAGGCATACTGGTTGAGGAGGTTGATGACCTTGCCCCATTCTCGCTTGATGTTTCGCTCCAGCTCGCGGCGGCGGACGGGCAGGTTGTGGAAGAGGTCTTCGACAATGACGGTGGTGCCTTTCTGGCCCGAGACGACGCTGGTGCTCTTAAGCTTGCCAGATGTCTCGAACTCGAGTCGAGAAGCGCGTGGGACTTCATCCTTGGTACATGTCACGACGGCGAAGCGTGACAGGGCGCATAGTGAGGACAGTGCTTCGCCTCGGAAACCGAATGTCTGCAACTCGGAGAGGTCATCGTAGCTGGCGAGTTTGGAGGTGTAGTGTTTCAGGGCGACGGATTCGTGGTTGTGGGGTGCAATACCAGAGCCATTGTCTTGAACTTCGATTGAGTCTAGGCCTTGGTTTTTGAAGCGCACCTCTAGAGGGCTTCTGTCAGCGGTTACTGGTCACACAAGTGGGTTGAGATGCGAGACGCGGGCCGTACCAACGGAAGTAGCCCCAGCATCGACACTATTTTCAACCAGCTCCTTGGCCACCGAGCAGAGGTCGACGATAACTTGGCCGGATTGAATCTGGTGGATCTATGCGGCGAGCGAGTCAGATATCAGTGATGTTGGTCACCCTTTATTCCAAACGCACCGTGCTCGATTCGATGGCCTTGATGGTAGCAGTCGAGGTCATTCTTCTGTTATTTCTGTTTGGTCCTTGTGCCTCACGAAGTGGTCTTGGTAGGACTTCTTTTTTTTTCTCCTCAAAATTTCCTTACCTCCGCTCTCCCTGGGTACCTAAGACCAGCCGCCGTTTTCGTTGATGTTGGTGGTTGACACAGCAGCTCAACCACAAACCAATTAACGATCAGTGGCTGACGCGACGCGGAGCGCGTTCCGGCAGGCAACCACCAACACACCCCACCTTTTGTTCATGGCCACGGGCATGGACCTCACTTGCAACCATCCCTGGTGTCTTCCAGGCCCGGGGCTATGTGCATATTCTTGTTCGTCTCTGATGGGAAAAAATGGCACTCAAGAATATATGGTAAAAATAGCTTGATATGTCTCCTTCGCAACCAACCCGGAAGGATGAAGAGCTCATTCGACCACGCAATTGCGTAACTAACTGCAGCGAGACATTTTCAATACGAGGCCCGCGAAAGCCAACAAGACACACGTTGCGAAAATCGACCTGCATGCTGCAAGATGCGTGTGGGAGGCATCGGGTTGCAGCAGCATTGCCGCTGGCTGTCCCCTGCCGCCACGGGTCGACGAAGCACATGTCCAAAGTTTCTTGCTCCTTCGAAATCAGAGTGGGCGAAGGGCTGCTCACGGCAAAGAATTTTCCTGTCAAGTTTCCAACGGTTTGCGCTGATCAATGCGCTTGTCATTCCTGCCACCCTTGTTTATTATGGAGTTGACGGACGCTTCCTTTCAACGGTTTCAGACGGAAAATGCAGGACTGGGCCAGGAGCGCTGGTTCCAACTTCCAAGCTTTTGGATCGGCGCCTTATCTCAGGCGAATTGGCAATCCCAGCAGTCTCCGCAACGCAGACAGTGGCCAGGCCGCGGGCAGCGAATCACCTCGGCCCGTTTGCTAGAGCCCCGATGCTTTGGTTGTTTTCCAGCAGGGAAAGCGGCGACCAGGGTCCCAGAGTGGGGGGCCGAGGGGCCCCACAGACGGGTGGGAGTGGACCCCGAGTCCCGCATCACGCACTGTGCCAAAAGCTTGCCGCACCTTCTCCATCCGATGTCAGTTCTCCATCGCCTTGTCCTGTTTTTCCAACCCTCGTTTCGCATGCGACAACCAGCCCAACCCGTCGTCCACCCTCATTCGTTTCGCCCCAATGAAGATCCAAACGTGCCGACCCTAAACCGCCCATCCGCCATCCTACAACCCTCGAATTCTCCGCTCAAAACGGCCCATGTCTGCGGTTTCACCGCCGCGTCCCTGACAACCTGGAAGTTTCTCGCTTGACCTGCGCCGGCCCAGACCCGACAGGCCATCGTGCCACTCCAGGACAGGAAACATCCGCCACAGACCCCTGCTGGAATGAGGCGGCATCCCTCGGGGTCGTCGGACGACGATGAACCTTCTCCTGTCGAAGCCCCTCATGTCAATGGAAATGGCCACTCCACTCGCCTCCGGACGAAGGACTCCAAGTCCTCATCGCAGTCCATGTCTACCACCACCAAGCTCGACCGCCGCCGCAGCACCGACCGCCGACCTTCCTTTTCGATAACCCGCCCGTCCAGTGGCGTCAATTGGCACCCACCAGATTCCCGCAATGGCGCAATAGAGAAATCCCCGTCCTCCGAACGCATATCGCCATCCGCACCCCTGAGTTTGGCCTTGACCTCCAACGGCAAGACACGCGCAAAAGACATGGAAAAGAGCCCCGAATCCGGCCTCCCCGGGCGGCGCCCTCAACGGAGGAACCCGTGGGCAATTAGCGTTCTCGCGCTCCTCACGTCCATCATCGGCATTGGTTTTATGTTTGCCGTCGTTCAATCGTTCGTGACACGACAACTTGACCCAAAGGGCTGTCGCATGTCGTACATGCGGCCCTCGTACGCCAAGCTCGACGACTTCGATACCGAACACACCCGCCTTGCGAGCAAATACTCCCTGTACCTATACCGCGAGCAAGGCGTGGACCATGACACAAAGGTTGATATGATCGGACAACTTCTCGACTCTCATTGTCGGCTAACCATTCTCAGGTCCGGGGTGTGCCCATCCTCTTCATCCCCGGCAACGCCGGAAGCTACAAGCAGGTTCGGCCTATTGCCGCAGAAGCCGCCAATTATTTCCACGATGTCCTACGACACGACGAGGCCGCACTCGACGCCGGTGCCCGAAGCCTGGACTTTTTTACTGTCGACTTCAACGAGGATTTCACAGCGTTCCATGGCCAAACCGTCCTCGACCAGGCCGAGTACCTCAACGAGGCGATCCGATATATCCTGTCTCTCTACCTTGACCCGCGAGCCTCCGACCGGGACCCCGGGCTTCCCGATCCGACCTCCGTCATAGTCCTGGGGCACTCCATGGGAGGCGTCGTGGCGCGAACCATGCTCATCATGCCCAACTACCAAACAAATTCGATCAACACCATCATCACTATGTCGGCCCCCCACGCCAGGCCACCCGTGTCCTTTGACGGCCAAATTGTGCAGACATACAAGGACATCAACGACTATTGGAGGCGTGCCTACTCGCAACAGTGGGCAAACGACAACCCTCTCTGGCATGTCACCCTGGTTTCGATCGCCGGTGGAGGGTTGGATACGGTTGTCCCCTCCGATTACGCGAGTGTCGAATCCCTGGTTCCCGAGACGCATGGGTTCACCGTTTTCACCACGTCGATTCCGAACGTCTGGACGAGCATGGACCACCTGGCGATTCTGTGGTGCGATCAGTTTCGGAAGGTTATTGCCCAGACGATTTACGATGTTGTCGATGTCCACAGGGCTACCCAGACGAAACCCCGCGCGCAGCGGATGAGGGTGTTTAAGAGGCGGTTTCTCACCGGCATGGAAGCAGTGGCAGAAAAGACTGGGCCTCTCTCAGATCCGACCACCCTGCTGACCCTGGATGATACCTCGGACTCGATTATTCCCGAAGGAGAACGCTTGGTCTTACGGAGCCTAGGCAACGCGGCCGGCGTCCGCGCACATCTCATGCCAATCCCGCCTCCAGGGTCTCCAGGCCTGAAGCGCTTTGCTCTGTTGACAGATGCGAAGCTCGAGAAATCGGCTCAGAATGGAAAACTGGAGGTCATGTTTTGCAGCGTGATTCCCTCGCAACCGACTCAATCTTGGGCAGCCTTCCCCAACCAGATTGATCTCTCAAAGGGAGACACGGGGACTACGAGACTAGCCTGCAGGACAGCCGCTCCGGATGTTGTGACTCTCCCTGCATCAACACGCTCGACACGGAATCCCTTCTATACTGACGGAGAGAGGGAGATTACTCCATTTTCGTATCTCGAGTACGGGGCCGATGACATTGTCGAGCACCAGTTTGTGGCAGTCATCGAGAAGACAACCATTCCGACACCGAGTTTCGTGATCGCCGAATTCAGCGACCATTCTCGATCTCACCAGACCCAACAGATTAATCTTCAGGATCTGCTCGCCACCGGCCTCAAGCTTCGTCTTTCTGCGGACCGACCAATGGTCTCCGAGATCAAGATTCCATCATTGCAGTCGAGTCTCCTCGCGTACAATTTGCACATCAGCGAGCAGGACTGCCGTGGCAAGCAGGAACTGTTCACGCCCTTGGTGCGGCAGTACTTGAGTGAACCGTACGAGTCCAAGTTTTTTGTCAACGCGCGGGACGCCACCGTCAGCCTCCACGGGGTTGCCCCATATGTGCCTCCGCCCCTCGCCAAACGGTCCGAGGAAGGCGGGCTCAGTTTCCAGTTCTGGACCGACCCAACCTGCAACTCCAGCATCCAGATCGAGCTCAAAGTCGATGCCTTGGGCAGTCTTGGCAAGCTTTACATGCGCTACCGCACTGTCTTTGCTGCGTTCCCCTTGTTTGTGGCCGCTCTGGTCTTGAGGAAACAGTTCCGCGTCTACGATACCACTGGGGTATTCATCCCCTTTTCGGAAAGCCTGGATCTGTCTCTGAGGCAGTCCATTCCCCTGATGCTTGTCTCACTTACCCTTCTGACCGTTTCAATGGCCGAGATGGCCTCAACGGGCAGTGCAAGCCTCTGGCATTGGATAAACGGCACACCCTCCCCCATCGATTTTTCTCAGAACGATCTGTTGATTGGGACCCAGGACCCAATGTTTCTTTTCCTGCTTCCCCTCATCGGTATCATCTGCATCGGAGTTTGCACCGGCGTCAACTACCTCGCGCTCATCCTGACGCACTTACTGAGCGCCCTCATCAGCCTCCTCACCTTCCGCCCCGGATGGATCCGAAACGAGGACAGAAAGAAACCCGTCACTGGCGCCTTCCCCTCCCCATCTCCACGACGTCGGATGCTCACGACCGCCATCCTGCTGCTGCTGGTCGCCACGGTAGTCCCCTACCAGTTCGCCTATCTGGTCGCCTGCCTGGTGCAGCTGATGACGATGGTCCGGGCCCAGCGCATCGCCTCGGAGCTGCGGTCCGCCGCCAACTCCAACTTCTACAACTACGCCCACTCCATCTTCATCCTCATGCTCTGGGTCCTCCCCATCAACCTGCCCACGTTCGTCGTTTGGGTCCACAACCTGGGCGTCCACTGGCTCACCCCGTTCGCCTCGCACCACAACGTCCTGTCGGTCATGCCCTTTATTGTGCTGGTCGAGACACTCTCGACTGGCAAGATGATCCCGCGCGTTGGAAGCCGCCTGATGCACGTCACGAGTCTGGTGCTGTTCGGCATGGCGATCTATGCGGCGGTGTATGGCGTCTCGTATGCCTACACGCTGCATTACATTGCTAATGTCCTTGCCGCGTGGTTGGCGGTCGTGCATTCAACATCGGATTCGTGGATTCTTTCTGGGCTGAGCAACCTCTATGAAGGGGATGTTGAGGATCGGAAGAGGGGGAAGGAGCCTTGATGAGCGGGTTCCTTTGACTTTGTTTCTTTTTTGGGCTGCTGAGTTCGTTTTCAACGCCCGCTTGTTGTCGGCAGCGTTGCTTTTGATACCCACCCATCGCATCCCGCATTTGCCTGCCGCGCTTGGTCAGCGAGCATGCTTTTTTCGAATGTACATCCTTAGCGACACCTTGGTTGGACGCACAACTTTTTTCGGTTCTCTTCTCTTTCTTGGGCAGGGATTAGAATTCCCACCCAGCCCATTTAGATTTTTCTTCCTTTCTTCAGCGACGGGGCCTGGTCTCCCCCTATTTATATAGTCATTCCACGGGCGGCGTATGGGCGGTTTTCTTTTGGGGTTTCTCGCTCACTGCATTTACATCGGCGGTGGGACAATCACGGGGGCTTTCTTCCTCCGCATTTTCACTTTTCCGGCCAGCGTGGTCTCGTTGGCGGCATGGTTACAATCGAGGAGATTTTCGATTTCTTGGATAGACGGCCAAGCAATCCAGCGGGGAAAGGGTTAATCCTTTTCTTTACTTCTTCTTGGGCCTCACTTGGTCCGGGCTAGCATGACTGGGGGGGTCCTCTCCTTTGGGTTATCTGGAATAGATAGATGGTTGGGGATGAGCGATGATGCGGCTGCTGGTGCCAGTAATGTCTATGTTATTTTCCATCTCTTTTTCCTCCCCGTTGAAGGAAGAGCCTGTGCTGTTTGAACGTGTCAGCGCCACCTGGCTGGAAAGGCCTGAGAGAGCGAAAATGTCGGCATTTCATAGACGATACGGGGGCAGTGAGAGGCCTTCTAAGGTAATTTGGAGGAAGCAAGACTACGGGATGAAAAGTTGGATGCTACTGTTGACAGGAAAGACCCGATGAACGTACACAATGTGGCATGGACCTAGATATGTAAACGGAGGGTATGGTTTCGTTGAAGAGCGAGGTGTTCCTGAGAAACGGTAATGCAAGACGCGGATGTTGTTCAAAACCAAACACTTGTCACCTGCGCTTTCTGTAAAAAGCCCGTGAAGGATTAGGTCCGACCATCCAGGACAACTTGAAATCCTTGACTGAGCACCAGAGAACCAAGACTATGCTGACAAAACACAAACACTTGCCGATGCGGGCAGCCATACACGGGTATAGTTACGCAGTCTCCGAAGCGAGCCCATCCAAGACCAGACACTCAAACATCTTCTTCACTATACCCCCTTGTACGTTCTAGCCCAAGCCGTCGTGCTCACCATATCCAATCCCCTCCCATTTCGCCCCCTCACCACCAACCCCCATCATCCAATCCAAGCAGACACCTCGATAGGAATATCAACCCTCAGCAGCCTCATTCAACGCTTTCAACACCCTAGCATAGAACTTGCCCGCCTGCGTCTGCGGGAACGAGATCTCGTCAACAAGATACCCCGGTAGCACCGCAATCAGCGCGCGGTCGCGGCTGGCGTCGAGTTGTGGCGTGTAGTGGCAGTGTGCTTCACCACCCCCAGCATCACCATTCCCACCACCGCCGCTGGCCGTAATATCGTCCGGGTCGACATCGATAGCCAATTTGAAGTGCAGCGCTGCACATCACAGGTTAGCACCACCACCCAAACAATAAAAAACAAGGGGAAGTAACATACTCCCGTTCCTCCCCGTCTGCAAACAATCGAAAACCTCCTCCCTCCCCTCCCTCTTAACACTCCTCACAATCAACCCCGTCAAGTCCCCATACAAATCCTCCTTTTTCTGCGCCGCTCTTGCCACCTCACTCGCGTTCGCCGCCGCCAACCTCGACGCAGCCGTACTCCCCGACCCCCCCACTCCACCCCCCTTTTTCATCGCGCTCCCCGGCACTTTCGCGGCTGCTGCTCCCGCGACGGCTGCGGCCTCGGCGCTGCGCGCCGCGGAGAGCTTGAGTTGCAGGGCTTTGATCTCGGATTTGGATTCGGTGAGGGAGGTGGTGAGCGCGGTGAGTTTGGATTGGAGGGCAGTGGTGGTGGATTCGCTGGTGGTGAGGAGGGATTGGAGGCGGGTGGTTTCTTTGAGGAATTCTTTTTGGGTGGCGAGGGTGGATTTGAGGGTGGTGATGAGGGCGTCGGCGGCTGGAAAGAAAATGGGGGGGTTAGTGAGGGTTTGGAGGGGGGAAAGGGTTGGGGTTGGGGGGGGGGGAGGGGGCGTGCCTTTGAATTTTTCTTCGGATTGTTTCTTGAGCTTGTCAAAGTTGCGCTCGGCGTCTTTGACGGCGATTTCTTTTAGGTCGCGGTATTTGAGCTCGAGGGTTTCGTACTTTTGGGTGAGTTCCCCGAGCCGGCGGCGCAAGGCTGGGCCGTCCTTATCGGGTGAGTATGGCGGGCGCTTTGACACGCTGCTTGGGACTGGGATGCTGCCGCGACCTAGTTTGGGGATTGTGGACTGCGCGGCAGGAAGATCGGCCAGGTCGTCATCGTCCTCATCGTCGCTATCGCTCGGGATCGGGCCCGGTTGTTGCGTCTCCGGGATTTCGGATACCTCTTCCGCGGTTGTGTCGGGGTCGGTCCGCTTCGCTGCCTTTCTCCCTCTCCGCGCGCCGGTAGGTTCGGGTTCTGCCTCGACAACCACCTTCTTTGGGCGACCGCGCGCGCCCTTCTGCTTTGTCGCTGGCGGCATTTCAACAGCTGGCGCTTCTGTCATTACGGTGTCCTCCTCTTCATGTTCATTTCCCTCAGCAGGCACAGCGCGTTTGCGGCCGCGCCCTGTTCCTGTTGCCGCGCTGCTCTTCTTCGCAGCGGCGGCTTTCCGGGTCCCTGTAACCTCCTCGGCGGCGGCGGCAACGCGAGCGCTGATGGCGCGCTTCGACGGCGCGGACTTGGGCGCCGGCTTGGTGACCTTGTTCGCCGCCGGACGACCGGCCTTTGTTTTTTTCGGTGGCATGGCGCTCTTTTGTCTTGCTGGTTTCGAAACCGGTCGCGTGATGTCGAGGGAGTGTCCTCCGATTCCGCCCTCCGAGTCCGAATCCACGAGCTGCAGCAAGTGAGAGCGGACTTTCGTCTTGGACATGGGATCACGGATTGCGGAAGTATCCGAGGCCAGGCGTAATCAATTCCCGAATTGAGAGCTGAGCGCTGGTTGCGCGCGATTCGAGCAGTGTGTGGAACTTGAAGCGCGGTTGCCCTGGCACTTGAAATCTGGAAGTAAACAATACACAATACATTTCAGGGAGCTGAATTATGTAATACACCTTTCCATACGACCCACTCTTTCCCTCGGGGTCGGGGCTTGGTGCTTGGTTGCGGCTGTCGAACCCTGCATCTGGAGCGGGTCCGCTTGCGCGGCGGGCTAAACTCGAAGTGGACAAGTGTCAGGCGTCGTGGTCTTTCAGCCACTGGTGGCGCGAGCACATGCATGTCCTTGGCGCCGACGTCCGTCTTTCGTCCTCGGCGCAACGGCAACAACATTTCGAAGCAACCGAGAATTGCGTGGAAGTCGGTCTCTTACCGAAAGACATCGACCGTATTGTGTTTATACCAACTTCCGCTTAACGAGAAACCAGCGCTACTGCGGGGCGTCGCGCCGCAGCGCAGCACAGCATGGCCGACAAAAAACGACCCAGCGAGGTCCTGACGGGGATGCTCTTCGCTGCCGGAGTAGGTGCATGCTGTGGTTGATGCACGAGACGTACATGGCTGACTGGCCTTATTCACAGACACTTACCGCCTACTTTATGTACAAAGAACTCGGGCCACGCGTCTCAAATTACCTTGCAACAGTAGCCGACCCCGACAGGGAGAAGAATGAACAGGCCAGGTTAAAAGCACAGGCGAACCTCTCGAGGTTACGACGGCATCGGGTTGGGGAAGCCAACGAAAATGAAAACAGCGAAGCTACAGATGGAGAGCGGTCACGGATAAGAGTCGAGGATCTGGCGCTGAACGAGTACGAGAACATGATAGCCCTCGAGGTGGTCGCGCCAGAAGATATCCCCGTCGGCTTCAACGACGTCGGCGGTCTCGACGACATCATCGAAGAGCTCAAAGAGTCGATCATCTACCCATTAACAATGCCGCATCTGTACAGGCACGGCGGGTCGCTGCTGGCGGCGCCCTCGGGTGTTCTCCTGTACGGGCCTCCAGGTTGCGGCAAGACGATGCTGGCGAAGGCTGTGGCCCACGAGAGCGGCGCGTCCTTCATCAACCTCCACATCTCGACCGTGACGGAGAAATGGTATGGCGACTCCAATAAGCTGGTCCGCGCCGTCTTTTCTCTGGCGAGGAAGCTCCAGCCCGCCATCATCTTCATTGATGAGATCGATGCGGTTTTGGGAACACGGATGAGCGGCGAGCATGAGGCCAGCGGCATGGTCAAAGCCGAGTAAGTGATCCGGCAGAGTTGTAGGAGTGGCGCCAATGCTAACCCGTACAGGTTCATGACGCTCTGGGACGGGCTCACCTCCTGGGATGCCTCTGGTGATCCCGCCCGGATCGTCGTGCTCGGTGCGACCAACAGGATAAACGACATCGACGACGCCATCCTCAGGCGAATGCCCAAGAAATTCCCTGTTTCGCTTCCCGGCATCCAGCAACGAAAACGCATCCTGCAGCTGGTTCTCGACAAGACGAAGCGCGACGAAGAGAACTTTGATATCGACTACATCGCCAGGGTCACAGCAGGCATGTCTGGCAGCGACATCAAGGAAGCGTGCCGTGACGCTGCCATGGCCCCTATGAGGGAGTACATCCGCAAGCACCGGGAGTCTGGGGCGGCCATGTCCAAGGTCAACCCCGAGCATGTCCGCGGCATCAGGACCGAGGACTTCTTTGGCCGCCGGGGCGGGCGTGTCCTCCAGGAGCTGCACTCGCGCCAAGCCAGCACTACCAACAACAATGGGCCATCCAAGGCGTCGAGTGAGGCGTTTGGGGATGACGAAGACGAGGATGACCGAGTCACGGCGGCGTCTGCCTGATCCGCTGTCTCGAAAAACGTGTACAATCTTACAGTATCTCCCAGATTTGGTTTTGGCATTCGGTGAAATAGCATGAAGCGACGGACTGGAACCGCATAGAATTCAAGTATACCCCAAAACAATAAATTGAAACGTTCCATGCTGACTGCCAACGTCGACCGCGATGTCGATGTCTTCCGTCGTTTGTTCCCAGCAAGCACGTCATCCGCCTGCCCCACAGTGGGGCCCCCCAGGATCGGCTATCGGAGGTCTGGGGCGCCACTGGCCCGCCACTCACACGGCGCGGTCGCCCCTTGTTCGTGGTGTCTGCCCCTGCCGCTCCGGGCTCGGACGGAAAAGGCGGTCGGCCTGCGCCTTCCATTCAAGAAACACCCTGTGACTGATGACCAGAGCTCCAGGGGGAAGGTGTCACTCTCCCAGTCCAACACACACAGCTTCCATTTTCATTTTCATTTTTTTTTTGCCTGGGCCTTTTGTTGCACCTTCTCTGCTTTCAAGCACACCACGTCCCTGTCTTCGACCCTTCTGAAACAGACCCGGTCTCTCCAATTGGCCCCTTCTTCCCCCAGACTTCCCATCCAGACGTCCAGCTTTCTCATTCCAGCTTGTGGTTGACTCATCTGTCTGCCACTTTTCACATCTTCAACCCTCTCCCAATGGCTTCACCAAACAGACTTAGTCCTGCCTTGCAGGCTGCCAACAAGGCGTTTACCAAACTTGATCTTGACGGCCACGCTCTTCCGCCCTCGCCCGCCCCGTCTAGTCCGCTCTCCGGGAGGAAGCGGTACGCTCTGGCCACAGAACTGGTCTACACCGAGTCCAAGGACCAGTATGGCTCCTCCAGCATCCCCATCTACCAGTCAGCAACCTTCAAGCAGACGTCGTCCAACGGCGGGAACGAATATGACTACACCCGCTCCGGCAACCCAACCCGGACGCACCTCGAGCGCCACCTGGCCAAGATCATGAATGCGACTCGCGCTCTGGCCGTCGGCTCCGGTATGGGCGCCCTGGATGTCATCACGCGTCTCTTGAAACCGGGCGACGAGGTCATCACCGGCGACGATCTGTACGGTGGCACGAACCGGCTCCTCACATATCTGAAGAACAATCAGGGGGTTGTGGTACACCACGTCGACACCACCAATGCCGAGCGTGTCCGAGAGATCATCACGGAAAAGACCGCCATGGTTCTGCTCGAGACCCCGACCAACCCGCTGATCAAGATTGTCGACATCCCATCCATTGCGAGGGCCACACATGAGGCCAATGACAAGGCTCTGGTGGTCGTGGACAACACCATGCTCTCGCCTATGCTTTTCAACCCCCTGGACATTGGCGCCGACATCGTTTACGAGTCCGGCACTAAGTATCTCTCGGGCCACCACGACATCATGGCAGGTGTGATCGCGTGCAACGACCCCGAGATCGGCGACAAGATGTACTTCACCATCAATGCGACGGGATGCGGCCTCTCACCAAACGATTCTTTCCTCCTCATGAGAGGTGTCAAGACGCTGGCCATTCGCATGGAGAAGCAGCAAGGAAATGCCCAGCGAATTGCCGAGTTCCTCGAGTCGCACGGCTTCCGAGTTCGGTACCCTGGACTAAAGTCACACCCGCAATATGACCTCCATTGGTCTATGGCACGGGGTGCGGGTGCTGTGCTCTCCTTCGAAACCGGAGACGTCGCCCTCTCCGAGAGGATCGTCGAGGCTGCTAGGCTCTGGGGTATTAGCGTCAGCTTTGGTTGCGTCAACAGCCTCATCAGCATGCCCTGCCGCATGAGCCACGCAAGCATCGACGCCAAGACGAGACAGGAGAGGCAGATGCCCGAGGATATCATTCGGCTTTGTGTCGGCATCGAGGATGCGGACGATCTGATCGATGATCTCTCTCGTGCTGTAAGTCGAAACTACTTTTTTGATCCGCTTTCCCCTACTTACCCCTTCTCTAGCTTGTGCAAGCAGGCGCTGTGACTGTCTCATTAGAGGGCTTCCAAGCGAATGATGTCGGTGCCGACACCGCCGTGCCGTCCGCCTAAACTGTCTCCAATGTCCGAAACCACACTGCTGGCTGGCTCGTGGGTTCACTCATTTTCCCAGTCTCTTTTCAAGCACAGGGGATAGAATTCTGCCGAGATTCGAAGACGATGAATTACAACGAAAATGCAACACCAAGACCAGAAAAGTGCCAGACGCCCACCCCTTATCCCATCCACGACAATACGCACAGGCCCTACAGCCGCGCAGTGCCGCCGCCCTGATTTCCGCCAACATTTCGGGCCATACCGCTGCTGTCTCTTCCGTTAGCGGCCAGCCCAGTTCAACAATGGAGCTTGTTGCTTACCCAGACAGCCCGCCGAGGAAAAGAGTTTCGGTGATAGTGAGCTTTGTGGGATCATGTTCGCCGCTCCACGCAGTCAACATTGGCGACAGCTGCCGGGCGGCATTCTTCGCCAGAGGTGACAAGGCCGAACTGCTTTCACTATCACTGGGGGGATTTAGAAAGTGTTCCTAGAAGGGATTTTGCAGAGACAGGCAGGGATTACAAACATTCGAATATCCTGAGTTCCCGTCTGGTTCTGGGCGCTGTAGGGCATGGTTGGTCGGGGCTTGGAAAACTTCAGGATGCGTAGCTCATCAAGCAAGATCTTGGTGGCCACTTCGAGGGGTCTGGCTCCGTCCTTGCCGCACCCTCGGGATAGGAAGGGGGTGGTCAATGGTCTATATACTTTTTCCGATCTCCAACACCACGGACTCGAAGTGGATTCCGGGACACGGGTTGCCAATGACGGCATGAGCAACAGAACCGCTCCTAGGATAGGGAATAGAAAGGCACGTCGGCTTGCCCTGGTCGCTTCACCTGCTGCACATTGTCAAGTCAATCGTCGATACCGCCGCTCTCGCGTGGAGCCGGGGTCAAAAGGTTGAGTTGCCGGCCTTCCCCTGCAGGAGCATCGTGGCACCCAGGGACTTGGTTTCCTGGTGACAATCCTCTCTGAGCAGTGCCCGACATCTCCCCTTCCCTACTCAAACGGTAATCATCCTCGACGCCACCGTCACTGCTTCAGCCCGGGTATCCCTTGCCGGTAGCACACGTCTGTCGCCGAATACCCTCCAGAAACCTTCCGAGAGGCCAAATCCCGCGATCACGTCCACATGTAGCAGACTCACCTCATGCGGACAATCTCGCCTTTCCGAGTCGCGTCCGTCCCCTATTCGTCCATGCATCGGGGACCCGGTGTCTGCTTCCCATCGAGGAAGCCTCTACCTACCGGCACGCCGTACCACCACACCAGTCCAGCTCAACCTTCTCGATTCGATCCTCCGGATGCGCGCTGAGAGATCCCCCTCCGGCCGAAGCGCCCCCACGGTTGTTGTTTGTTCGGCAGGAAGGGAGGGGGGGGTTGAGAGGTGGGTTGACCGCACGACGTGCATCTCTCTACATAGGTATGTTTGTACATGTCGGCGACTGCATATGGCCGACCGACCGGTGGGCTAAACTTCACCCCTAGGACCCTGTCGACGTCAGGTCTAATTTGTCCGTTTGTCCACTGCCTGCAGCATGACTGGGGGCCAGGGCCGGCCTCATCGGTTATTCCCCCAGCCCCTGGGAACCACTCAAGCAGCTATTCTCCGACCACGCGCCAGCGGCGGCCGGCAGCCGTTAGTCTACCCCGGCCTGGCGGTTGTCACGTAAGCTGCAAGATAGCGATGGGGCAGATGGGAAGTGAGAAGTGATAGCTCTCTTTCCCGAGGGCTCGGAAAGGGTGGCTCTCCCCTCTGGTTCGTTGTTCCGTTGCATTGCCGCACCGGGGACGGGTGCTCCCTTTTTTTTTTTTTTTTGCAATGTACCCACGGCAGATGTTCTGGGGCTTGGGTGGTGTTACAGAGGGGGTACTTGGAGGTAGATGGGTGCGAGGAGACTCGTTTTGGGCGGGAAGGTTAAGCAAGAATAGAGCGGGAAAATGGCGGTGGGTGTGTGTGTGTTGGCTCTCTCTCGCCCGTGACCGCCGGCAGCCTGCAGCTTCCCGAGGCTGCCACGCAGTTGGCGTTTGATTATGGGAGGCCAGGGCCGTTAACCGTCGTTGCCAGCCACCGGAGAGTGAAAGAGCCGCGGTCGATGCCCTGGGTGACCAATCTCGGCGGTAGCTTCGGTTTTCGACGCTGTTCAGTACATCCCCGTCTGATATCGGGCTTTTGTGTTACGAAAGGTGATGTTGTACAGCCTCGACTTCGTCTTGGTTGTTGTCGACGCATCTTGTGCCCCGAGTGGGTGGAGGGGGAGGAGCATGGAAAGGGATAAGAGCTCAAAATCCCTCGCCTGTTTCAGTGGCACGACATGGAGGCTGGGTTAGGAATAACCTTGCTTTTTGCCCCTGGTTTGAGTTCATGTCTCATTGCCCACGATCAGCCGAAGCCTTTTGTAGAAAGTCGGCAGTAGGATATCTCGGCCCGGGAAAGTGTTGTCAGAGCCGCAATATCAGACTTCTACTCCCACCAACACCTCCCTCTCCTCCACCCCTTCTGACCGCTACTCCCATGCTTCACGGCCATTGCTCTTGAGCGATGCTCAAGTTACACAGCAGCACGCGAGACTGATGTAACGTATCTATTAAGTCAAGTGGTCACGCGAGGACGTTCCTAGGGGAAAGAAAGCGCCACAGAGTCAGACGCGGGGAGTTTTGAGAGCCCGAAGACGAAGGGACGGGTCAGGGAGAGACAAACAACGTGCTCATGCTGGCCACAAGCAGCGCCAGCCCCTACTGACGTTGGCATCCCCCTTTCTTCCGACCACCGCAACCCATCAACGGCAATACCGCACCACCCTCGCAAGTCAACCAGACACAACATCAGCAAAAGGGCCGAGCATACAAGCAGTTGACAAAAGAGTCTCCCTGCCACGCTGGCTCGACCGGTTCCAGAGACGCGGATGCCACCATCACCGACGGCAGACGCATCACCCCCCTTATCCATGGTAACAAGGAATCCCAATTCAAAACAAGACATTACACAACACATCCATCCATCGGCTCGCGACCATACTCGGTATCCCGGCTCCCCACAGCCCTAGAAGCCTCCGCGTGCCGTACCCGGCGGCTCCCGTCCTCGGGACGGGTGTTGCGGCTACCCTTCCGATTCCCCAACTACATCTGTCTGTATATACTACTCCATACGCCCACAGATGCATGTCCAAGTCCATAGCCAAGATTGCCATACATTCCGTTGGCTTCTCTTCGACGAACCTCTCTTCACAGTAGAAACCACGACCCTACCCCTATCTTTCTTTCGCACCCAAACCCCTCGGCCGCAACAGTCAAAACCAAGTCAAATGACTACCTCACCTCACCCCCATCCATCCCTACATTGAGTCCGTACCGGCTATGCACCCATCCGAGAACCCACGATCCGAAAAAGGCGAGCGTACCCGAGCCTCATGGGTCTCGTGGGGCAAGTATCACGCAAATAATAAGAACCTACCTATGTAAACAAAAGAATAAGGGGTACCTACATATCTCTGCAAATGCCGCCTTCCGGCCCAACATAAATTACGGCACGGCGCTCAAGCCCGCTCCCGCCGCCCCCGTCTTCAGCTTCCGTACTTGTTCACCGAGAATGGCCGGGCGCAGGCCGGTCCTATACCGACCGTGAAGTATGCAGGTACCTGGTACAAAAGACAGGCGGGTTGTATGTGTCTCAAAACCAACCGCTATGCTGTCATTGGTCTCAGATGTTGTCATAGATGCGGACGCTGGCCATGCAGCTGTCCGTCGAAGTCACGCCGTTCTCCCCCAGACCTTTTCCACTAATTCATGCAGATGTAGGCCTGTTTGGCGGTGGCCATAAGGTGGGATGCGTCACTAGTAACGTAGGGAGTTGATATCTTGTACGACCACGCGAGATGGCGCCGTCAGGGAAGATTCGCACCCGAGTTCCCTCTCCGGGGAAACCCGGTCTCGACTAGATTACAAATCCTCTTCTCATCTCACCCCAACCATCATCAAAGTCCATCTGTTAACGCCCAGCAGGCTTCCGGTGATTTTCTTTGTGTTCCACAGACCAAGTTGAGGACCAGGACACGAGACAATGGGCAAACTGAGACAACCCTCGAGTGTGCCACAAACATCACGGCATGTGAAAGTGCAATATGCATAGTAAAATAGAATGTATACGCCCGCCGAAAAGCCTAACCCACAAACGCTATGTCATAGTGATAGTAAACGTAACTGAACTCCTTATCTCATGATACCCAACCCAACCCTCTCAAGTCAACAGCAAATCAAACCTCCCCCTTCCTCATAACCAAAAGAAAACTCATTATTCCCCAAAACCAAAGAACACTCTCCCATGATCCCTCATCGCCACCCTCTTCAAACCCCTTTGCATAAAAACCCCTCACTCAAACTCAAACCTCTCCGGCAACACCACCGGCGCAACCAGCGTCCACACATACATAGCATAGCACACCCACGAGCTCACAATCTTGACCCAGCTCGCCCAGAGCGTCCTCCCCACTGTCGCAAAGTTATCCTGGCCCTTCTGCTCATCATCCCAGTCCATCGTCAGCAGCGTAGCCACCCACGCGGTCGCCAAGAAGAAAATAACATGGAACATGGCGTAGCTGTACTGCGTGCTCGCGCGCTCATCATCAGCGCCGGCCGACGTGCGCACGGCCGTGTCAGAGTTGGAGTCGTCGTCATTGTCGGAGAGGAGCGCGTCCGCGGGGAGACTGCCCTCTTCGACGGCGCGGCGAAGGGCTTCGGCGCGCATGGCTTTCCGGGCGGAGGGTTGGGCGGTGACAACCATGTCGTGTTCGTAGTCGGCGGCTTCCGAGTCCGGGAGGCGGATGGCGCCGACAGATTTGCCGCTGCCGCCGAGGCCGAGGCTCTGGGTGGCGGCGCGGGTGGTGGTGTAGGCGACGGTGAGCATGGTGACGATGGCACCGAGGACGATGGTGGTGGTGCGCGTGCCCTGGCCGAAGACCATGGGGTTGCAGTGCCGGTCGGGGGTGTCGTCGGGTTCCATGGAGACGGCGGACATGGTTAGGTAGGAGCAGTAGACGGCGACCATGGCGGCTTGGGCGAGGCCGGCTTTGGGATTGTGTTCTTGTACGGTGGGGTGGACGGAGATGGCGGAGACGGCGATCCAGAGGAGGAGGTTGATGGTGATGGCGGCTTGGTTCATGGAGCAGCCGCTTGAGGCAAAGAAGATGTACTGCACGATGGTCATGGCGATGGAGGCGAGGTACATGCCGAGGGTTGAGCCAATCAGGATGACGCGCCACGTCTTGGACTCGGTGTCCTCGATCTGGGCGAGGCAGTACTCGGCCCAGTTGTGCGCCAGGTCAACGAGTAGGATCAGGCCAAGGATCAGGAAGAGCATGGCGCCCACCATGGCCACGTAGTTGCCCCAGAACTGGAAGAAGGGGTCCGGGATGAAGAAGGTCAGCACGATGAGGCTGAGCCAGGCGATGAGCTTGGGGCCCCAGTAGCCGTTCTGGATGGCGGCACGCGGGTTCTTGGACGAGTGGACGCCCAGCATGAGAGCGGCGAGCACTAGGTGGAACATGCCGAGAGCGAAGTTGATGCGGTGGACAGCCAGCCAGCCGTAGCAGTTGCCGTCGCCGCATTTGATCTTGACGTAGTCGAGCATCAGGTGTTGGAGTTTTTCGACGGCCCATTTCGTGAGCATGATCCATGATAGTATGGAGTTGATAACGAGGATGATAGCGTAGCCGATTCGGGTTGCGACGCTGGCGCTGGGTGTTAGCGACTGCCCGGATCGAGAAGGAAAGGGTCACGAACCTGTTCCCGCATTTCCCGCATGCGCTACACACCATAGAGCATGTTGCGGCACCGCAACAGCTGGCTGCAAAAGACAGCACCTGGGCAGTTGTCAACATCGGCGCAGATCGCAAACTCGCGGGTCAACGTACGGTGCCCAAGCTTGGAACCGCCAGCAGCGGTATCGAGAGGAGAGCACCCATGGTGACGGTTGCGGGCCGGGACCTCCACCAAGCAAGATATCGAGGGTGGTTGACGAGTTCAGATGGAGTGTCGTCGATGTCTGGCCGTCAATATCGGTGGGTTTCGCAGATCTGGGTGGCGGTTGTGAATGCGGTTGTTTGATGGTTGATGGAGTCGTGGACTGAGGTCAACAGCGGAAGTGGATTGGATGACGACTTGCGACAGCGCCAAGGCAGCCGACCGCCAAGGCCAGAGAGGGAGAGGGTGGGGGCGCCTCAATACTGCGCCACAGAAAAGGCTGGGACTGCCACGTGACTGCGGGCGAGGAGGTTAGGTAATTTCGGCTTGGCCTGACCAATTTCTTCAGGTTTTGCTCTTGGCTTCTCAGAAATGTGTCATGTGTCCCACTCAGGCCGCCTTTCTGATCCCACAAAGTCTAGGACTCAGGGACAGCTGGCGGGGTGTCGCAGGACCATGACTGGCATCAGCTGGGACTGTCAGGCACCGCGTTCCCAGAAAGATGGCTGGACGCTGTGGCTTGCGCTTGACGGCGATCCCCAGGCCGGCTTGTGGTTGCCGGAAAACCAATCACACCAGTCAATTTGCCAATCCGCGGCGACAGCCGAGACCCGCAGAGCGAGATCCATGTGTCACCAGGGGCCCCGGCTAGGCCCAGATAAGCCAAGCCTTCTGAAACCCACATCATCGACGGGCCTTCTTGTGCCTTCTTAAGCCCATGTGCCGCTGCTCGTGTTGTCTCGGTGCTGTCTCTGGTCTGTCCGCGCTCAGCATGAACTTGTTGCCGCGTAAATGTCGATAGCACCTCTGTTTTAGGACGGCGACTCTGGTCATATTTTTGCTGGATACATCGCCGGGATGCCTCAGTACGGCTGAACGCTGCTCTCTGTTGATCCCCATCCTCCCATCTCCGTTATCGCTCCAAGCGAGCGAGACCTCAACTCCTAGCCTACGTTCAGGAGTCCGCGACTCAAGGTCCAGCTCGACACTCACTCCACGATGAGGGACCGTCAGCTTCACCGCGCCCGCGTGGCCTCCAGCGTGGCCGCCACGCTCATCTCGCTGGCATGCGGCACCAATGTATGGCTATCTGATGAGACTCGTGAGAGTGACGAGGGCTGCCTGCTAAACCCTCCCAGTATGTCTACTCGGCTTGGGCCCCCCAGTTTGCCGACAAGCTGCACCTCACCACCACCGAAATCAACTGGATCGGTTTGGCGGGAAACATGGGCATGTACTCGATGGGAGTCCCCGTCGGCTTGTTCGTCGACAACCGCGGGCCCCGCCCCGCCGTCATCGCCGGCTCCCTGTGTCTCGGGCTCGGTTACTTCCCCTTTCGCGCCGCCTACGACTCCGCCTCGGGATCTGTGCCTATTCTTTGCATCTTCGCCTACCTCACCGGCCTGGGAGGCTGCATGGCCTTCTCGGCAGCAGTCAAGACGTCCGCCCTAAACTGGCCCCATCACCGAGGCACCGCCACCGCCTTCCCCCTAGCTGCCTTCGGTCTCAGCGCCTTCTTCTTCTCGCTCTTCGGCGGCATGCTCTTCCCCGGCGACACGAGCGCCTTTCTCACCCTCCTGGCCGTCGGCACCTTTTGCATGACTTTTGCGGGCTTCTTCTTCCTCAAGGTCTACCCACACGCTTCCTACCACAGCCTCCCGACGGGCGCACCGGGGCTGGCCGACTCGCAGCGCCTGCACCGCACACTGTCCGAGGAGGACAAGGCGCCTCGTCGCAGCGGCGGGCGACGCTCCCCAGACGCTGAACCTGGTACGTCGCCCAACACCACCACCTACACGACCCCGCAGCCCGGCCCGTCCCAGGACGTTGCCACCCCCGCGGCCGACCGGATTGACGTGGAAGCCGCTCTTCCTTACTCCTCGGATGGTGGCCCGCCCCAGGACGTGGAGGTGGTGGACGAGACGTCATCCCTCATGTCCAAGTCCTCGTCGTCTTCGTCGTCGTCGATGGCCGCCGATGTCTATGTCCAGAACAGTGTTGATAAGGATCGCTCGCATCGTGTAGATATCCGTGGATGGCACCTGCTTAGCAATGTGGATTTTTGGCAGCTGTTTTGCATCATGGGGATTCTGGCGGGTATTGGGTTGATGACCATCAAGTGAGTCCCTTTGCGCTGTTTGTAGACTTAACTAACCGGGAGGCAGCAACATCGGGCACGACGTTAACGCCCTATGGAAGTACTACGACCACACGGTAGACGAGGCCTTCCTCGTCCACCGCCAGCAGATGCACGTCTCAATCCTATCCATCGGCAGCTTCTGCGGCAGACTCCTCAGCGGTATGTCTCCCACCCCCTATTTCATCCCTCAACCTTCCCCCACTAACCCACCTCCAGGCGTCGGCTCCGACTTCCTCGTCAAATCCCTGCACGCCAACCGCGCCTGGTGCCTCGTCATTGCCTGCGTCGTCTTCTGCATCGCCCAACTCTCCGCCATCACCATCACCAACCCGCATCTCCTCGGCTTCGTTTCTGGGTTGTCCGGCCTCGGCTACGGTTTCCTGTTTGGCGTCTTCCCCTCCATCGTCGCCGAGTCGTTTGGCATCCGCGGCCTGAGCCAGAATTGGGGTTTCATGACCCTCAGCCCAGTCATCTCGGGGAATATTTTTAATCTGCTGTACGGGGCTATCTTTGATGGGCATAGTGTTGTTGGGCCGGACGGGGATAGGTCGTGTCCTGATGGACTGGATTGTTATAGGAATGCGTATCTAGTTACGCTGGTCGCGTGTGGCGTTGGGATTGTGGTGACGCTGTCGACGATTAGGCATCAGTATCGGCAGCGGCTTTTGGAGGAGGGGAAGGGTGCTGCTGAGGATTAGGGGTCTTCAGGGGAGAGTGGTTGGGAACTTGTTGAGCGACGGTGAGCGGGCTCAATGAACTCTGGTTCGGGTGGAAGGGGTTCAGGGATCAGGTTGGGATACAGAAGAATCCGCAAGAGGAAGTCCGGAATATCTGGTTTATCTCACGGGGAATAGATTGGCGTGCGGACGGGTAGGAGCAGCGGGCGTTGGCAGGAGCATAGTTACTGCGGGGAGAACGGCGTTCTGGGAACATTAGACGAGGCATGGGTAACAATAACCGAGGGGAGTTGAAGGTTTACAGCGGTACAGATGGAGTAGCACAGGATACCAGATTTGTCGAGTACGTACTTTATCTAGAGCATCATATTCAGTTTCACCATGACAACGCACCCCGGAAGACGTGCCGAGCACCTTGATGGTCGTCTCCAAAAAGGGGCCCAACAACCCCGCTAAAACCCTAACCCTTTACCTTTCATTACAGCCAAGACCCCTCCAGTCCGCGAACCACGTCCATCCCTCCCCTGATTCCCGACATCGCGACCGCAACCTCCAAGCGCAGCGCGGCACCGAGACAACACGCGGGCAGCCCGCGCCGCAGCCATGCTGTCGTTTATTCTCATCCAGAACCGGCAGTGCGTATTTCTTATTTCCCATCAGCCTCCATTGTCAATGCGCTAACCATAACCCCCGCCCCAGAGGCAAAACCCGCCTGGCCAAGTGGTACGTCCCCTACAGCGACGACGAGAAGATCAAGCTCAAGGGCGAGGTACGTCCCCTTCCCACCTCCCTCCCATCTATTCCCCCAACATTAACCCTATCACCCCTCCCCAGGTCCACCGCCTCGTCGCCCCGCGCGACCAAAAATACCAATCCAACTTCGTCGAGTTCCGGAACCACAAAGTCGTCTACCGGCGGTACGCCGGCCTCTTCTTCTGCGCATGTGTCGACACGAATGACAACGAGCTGGCCTACCTCGAGGCAATCCACTTTTTTGTCGAGGTGCTCGACTCCTTTTTCGGGAACGTTTGCGAGCTCGACCTGGTGTTCAACTTCTACAAGGTGTACGCGATTTTGGATGAGGTGTTCTTGGCCGGGGAGATCGAGGAGACGAGTAAGCAGGTTGTGTTGACGCGGTTGGAGCATTTGGATAAGTTGGAGTGAATGGATAGGGGGAGGGGGTTGGATGTGTCGGATTCAGGACTTCAGAGTCGAGGAAGGGGGACGGGCGGGAAGGGGGTATTGATGGGGCCAGGCTGGCTACGGGGAGGAAGACCAGACGTGGTTCGAGGCGGGTAAAAACACCAGGGCGCATGGAAAACAGCACCGCGTCATAATAGCCGTGGCCGAGTTCTGGGGACGTCTGCTACATCAGTACGGTGCCTGGAGATTTCGCGGGAGGAAGTGTGTGCCCTGGTTGGGACGATGAGGCTTTGGCCTGCAGCCGAGGAGATTCAGCACAAGCACGGCAGAACAATATGGGCTGAGACCATTGGGAGGGGGGAAGCTATGCCGTTATATCGAGCGTTGCTGGTTTGGCGATAATGGTGTTTAACCCGAGGGCAATCATCGCAGGAAAGGAACGCTAAAAACCACGGCAATATATTTGCTATAGCAGCCCACGAGAAGCTGCCAACTGAACCCCCAAGCTAGAGGAGCTACATATCCCACAATATAGCTAGCGATGATCTCAAGGCGTCACGAGCGCCCGCAATGATGATGAAGCCGAAGAACGCCCGCCTGCTCATATATGCGCCCCAGATCTCTCATGCCACCCATCATCACCATCGGCCCCCCTTAACGCCAACCCCAACGCAACGCAACATACAATGAAGTACAGAACAGACAACCAAACGCGCCATCGCCCACCCTAACCGCCAACCCAGCCCCCCGAGTTGACCAGGCACAACTTTGCGCCTGCAACCGCACCAAGACTCCAAAGACAAGACCTTAAACAAACAAATAAGAATGTGGTGAGCAACGGGCTCATGATAACCATCGGCGCCAGCCAACCTGAATTCAGTCGACAGTCGCCTGGCTCTGATCCCCAAGAATCATGGCCTACCACTCAAGACCCTAAGAAGGATCTTCAGGGTGAACTTCCTCATCGTTCCCAGAGGATTCGGTGATGGGCGAAGACTCAATAACAACGACTGCCGCCTCCTGTTGGCCCGGAGACGTGCCTGACAGTCCCCCCCGAACGGAGGATGGCCCAACGGCAAGGAGACCCTCGCTCGGTTGGAGAGCATCGGAGGGCGGTGACGGCTAAGTAACGATGCTGGGTGCCTGGATGCTTTCGTCCTCGCGGGTAATAACTGACCCCCCAGAAACAAGGGAGATCTCAGGGACGGCATAGCTATCTTCAGAAGATCCAGCGGCTGGGAGAGACTCGATAACAATTGCCGCATCTTGCGCATCGCTCTGAACAGCCGTCTCCGGGGAGTGTGGTGGGGGCTGAGTGACCACTGCTGTCTGAGTGTTGTCCTGGGCTGCCGCGTCGAGCTCAGCAGTGAGCAGGGCCATGACATCGACCATCGCCGAATCAATAACGGCGGCAACAACTCGTTTGGCGGGGGCCTCACTTAGAGTAGTCGGAGGCGCGTCAGCCGCCGAGAGCGCCGAGTCAACCTCCATTGCTGTGTCATTGACGTGATGGGCCACAAGTCTCTCGGCAACGCCGGCCTCGCCGGAGCCAGGCTCAATCAAATCGGCTGGCGAGGCCTGGTTGACCATGAGATTCATCTCGCAGTCCATTGTGGCGCCAACGACGGGCTGGCAAGGCGAAGGTTCCGTCATCTCAACATCAATGGCCTCACGAGGACCGTGCTGAGTGAAAGGGACGTCTTTCTTCGTAAATTCCTGAGACTCCCGCAGAGCTGTAACCACAGCGGGCTCTTGCGCACCGAGCTGACACGAAGATCCGTCAACAGGGGCTCCCACATCCCCAGCCCCAGCCCCATCCATGGCTCTTTCGGTAGCAGGAGGTTGTTTAAAAGCGGCTGCTTCAATTCTCAGCTCTCCTGCTGCGACCATCACGGACTCCAAGTCGTCGTAAGAGGTACCGGCGGGCACGACCGGTTTAGCATCGGCCATAACCACGTCGCCCCTCGGATTGACTGGATCAACAGCCATCATGCAAGAGTCGACGACCTTCTCCTCGGCGGCCACACGCGTCGCTCCATCTATGTCGACGATCATCGGAACGGCCATCTGCTGTGCGCCATCGCCATCATCTTCTTCACCTTCGTCGAAGAAATCCGAAGAACAATTCCGAGTCCTCTTCAACCCCCTGTTGACCCAGATGTTTTCCTCGTGAGGCTTGAGCAGAGTGAAGACTGAAGAGCTGCAGAGACGCTCAACACCTCCAGCGAACAGAAGCAAATCTGACTTGGCGCTCTCAGTCACAATCATCTCCAGAATCTCAAGCTCAACAGGGCCCCCAATAAAGAGAAGGCTGTCGTCGCTCTCCCCAGACTCAGAGGGAGCCGCTTCAGTGGTCTCAATCAACATCATCTGGCTCTCGGGAGGAGGAGGGCTCTGGGTGGCGAACGAAGGAAATGTTAGCACATCACCGTAACCTTCATCCTCATACGACAGCCGACCATCTTCGAGGTTTCTCTTATTGACAACCATGACGTCGTTAGGGTAATCTCCAAATGTTTGAGCCCATCTCCTAGAGCGTTCGTCCCGCGGATGGGCGATGTCCCACGGATGAGGCTTCTTTCGCGCAACATATTTGTCGGGCGTGGGTGAACGTGACGCCTTGCGCTTGGTCTGGTGGTTTTGGAAAGAAGGTGCGCGGTAACATGGGACCTCGTAGTCGGGTCGAAACCTGTCCCCGCCATGGTGTTTGGCAGTTTCACGGCGAGGAGACCGGGAGCGGCAGCGAGCTCTGATGTCGGGGGTGCCTTCACCCCTGGCTCTTCGGTCATCCCAAAATTGCGAACGATCCTCTTCATAGCGGCCGTTGTCCTGCTCTCGCCGGTTTGCCTCAGTTTTGAGCTGGAAATCCCCGAGTTGGCTCCTCTGATTCCAGATGGAGTCTGGTTGTGGGTTGTCCGGGCACAGACGGGCGAAGTGGTCACCGTACTTTTTGCAATAGGTGCACCTATAGTTTTCTGCCGGCTTCTTGTCAAAGACAGGGTCCAAATTCCTTGGACAGTTTTGGGAACCGTGCTCTGTCCTTCAGTTAGTGGGTGGCTTCTTCTAGGCAAATGAAGGATACTCACTTGCACCACGTTCGCCGCAACGCTTACACACATAGCCAGACTTCTTCTTTTGGCCTGGGTGAAACTCCCTGGGCATTTTAGCCGTCTGACCCCTTGGGCCAGCCAACCGCGGCGCCAGAAACTCTGGCGTTCCGTCTGCCGCGCGGGCAGACTCCGATTCCCTGCTGCGCATAGGGAGGCCGACCATGTTGTCCATGGCCATCCGGTTGGACCCAGTCAAAAACGACGACAAGTCCCCAAACTTTGCCTGAAAATCCTCCTGCGGAAAATGCCCGCCGAGCCACACCTCATCAGGAGAGACCTCAATGATCTGGCCTTCATCTTCATCGTCGTCTAACTTGATGACAGTGCGGGTTTCTTTCGACATCCTGACCCTGTCGGGGTGCATGTGGCCGAATTGCGCTCCAGACTTCGCAGCCTTGGAAGCAAATCCCGAAGCTTTCAAGGGTAACGAGGACATCACGGTCCGCAACTCAGCTGCCGCGATACTGAGCCGCCTCGAGCTTGCCGGATCTTCCAAGGACTGGCCGCGCTGCCAGTCGTGGAAGACTTCGAGGATGAGAAGGTCGTCATAGGCCAGGCTCTTCAGAAACTTGTACCAGGTGGCGATCTCGTGAGTAAAGCTATCTGCTGCGGAGATGTCGATGACCATGAGGCGAAAATGCAGCCACATCGAGTAGATGTTCAAGATCCTTTTCTTGCTCACATCCATGGGTAGGTTCTTCCCTACCGCATCGCAGAGCTGCTGCAGAGAGAAACCATCAAGAGTCTTCAGGCCAAAGATGGCGAGATTCTGCTTGATTTTGTCGGAGTGGTCCATCGTGACCTTCCGTTGTGGGAGACACGGGCTCCCTGGAAACGAAGAAAAGAAAGCAGACGGCAGAGTCAATGGAGATACGAGAATGTCGAGGCTCAGGCTTCAAAGGTTTGGTTGAGGGATAATTAATAGATGAAGAGATTGTCGACCGACTGCCCGGGAAAACAGGAAGGCAGGAGTTGACGAGTCGAAGAGGGTTGCGGGAAGGTGGTGTCGAGGAAGGCACGGCCGTGGTGAAGAGACAGGTCCGCTTTTTGCCGGAGATCACGAAAATGAAGGGCAACTTAAACACAGCACCAGAGATATCATCGACTCAACGCGTGATGGCTTATGCTAGGCCGCGTTTGGGAGGAAGGAACAGTGTTGAGATGAAAATTAGCCCAAGATAGTTATCAACCACCCACTACCCAACCCAACACGGAGACTCCCGTTCCTCTGGTCTTGATTCAACATTTTAAAACTTACATATTACAGTACTATCTTCTCGAGTCTCTTTCGCCCTAGATATAGTGTTGTATTTTCAATTCTACTTTGCCCTCGATTCACACCTCTTCCAGAGCCACTGTCATACATTTATAACAAAACCTGGGTACTCGAAAACACCAGTGTTGACCTCATGTGGGCTTAAAAGTCTGTCTGTTTTGGAAGTGCCCATCATACGCTGAGCCGCCACGTGGGCTTCGCTCATCAGGCGGCTTCTACAGAGATTGCTCGCCTCCAGCTCTGGCACTTGGTTAAACACATATCCCTTCGTTTGGCCCAGCCCCCCTTACTGACAACCCCCCTCAGCCCTCAGCAACGACACCGTCTTTCCTTCCAATAGCCCATGGTGGCACTATCTTTAACGCCTTTCGCGAAATCTAAAGACTTTTAGAAGAGGGAAATGCTAGCGCCTGGCGGTTAGTTGGTCCACCACCAGCACTCGCTATCATCTCTGTCACCCGTAGATCACACTAAGATGCTGATACTTCGACTCTTCTTTTCCTGCAATGCTATCTACTAACAGCAACCAAACCCATTTCATCCCACATAACGCCTCATGTCCGTCCAGAAATACCAAGGCGACGCACACAAAACTCCAACCATTTATGCCATTCCCTCCCACGTCTTGCCGTCTTGTCTTCTCGTCTTACCGCTCATGACCACCACTCCCACTACCCATCACCACCACAACTACCCCTTAAATCTTATAAACCAACTCCCCATCAGTGTACCTAGCAGTCATCATTAGCATCCATCACATAGTCACTCATCATCCAGGCAAAACTCACATAATCTGATTCCTCCCATCCATCTCCCTCAACGCCTTCACCGCCTCCTCCCTCCCAAACCTCCCCCCACTCCCACTCCCGACCCTCCCATTAACAGCCTCAATCAACTCCTCCACCCCCGCCGAATCATCCTCAAACAACGCCGTATTCAACAACTGCCCCAGCGCGCGCCGGAAAACCTCCAGCCTCTTCTCGCTGATCGGCTGCTCCTCCTTCTCCTCTTCCTCCTCCTCCTCCTCGCCCTCTGCGTCGTCAGAGACAGTAAGATTGGCTGTGCCTGACGCGAGGGTGTCCTCGTCCTGGGACTGCGTGCGAAGTTGGGAGGCGGGGAGGGAGGAGGCGAAGGAGGGTTGCGAGGAGGAGGAGGGGCCTCCGGCGGTGAAAGTGCGGGTGGTGCGGGTTGAGCGGCGGGGGGTCGCGTTGTAGAGGTCGTCTTCGGCGATGTGGCCCGGGGTTGAATTGTCTTCATCGTCTTCGGCGGGCGTGGTGCCGTCCGCGCCAGAGGGGGAGGAGGCTTGTCTGCGCGGGGCGGGGCGGCGGCGGGTGCCGCGTTGGGAGGCGCGGGTGGAGCGGGCGGTGCTGGCACGGGCGGAGGTGCTGGCGCTGTGGGTGTTGTTATCGTCGTTGTCGGAGTCGGAGTCGGAGGAGGCGCTGTCGTCGTTTTCGGCTTCCAGGGGGCGGGTCTTGCGCCGCTTCTTGCGGGACTCGTCCTCGACGACTTCTTTGAAGAGCGCGAAGCGGAGGATGCCCTCAGCCGCGGCGGCGTCGCGCTCCTCAACGCGGTTGGAGAGGCGGGACTTGGCGTGGGCGGTGGCCAGACGGATGAGGGTTTCGAGGGTACGCACCGTCATCGGGCTGGTCTTGCGCTGGTTGCTCTCCATATCATCGTTGCGCAGGCCGACGTAGATGTCGGCGATGCGGTCGGCCGCCTCCTGGGTAAGGATGGGCTTGATGCGCGTCTTGGCGTACTGGATGTACTTCTTCATAAAGGGGATGCTGAGCACCTCGGGCTTCTTGTTGGAGCCACGACCGGGGGCTTTGACGCCAGCGTGCAGCATGGCGTCGTACTTCTCGTACACCTCGGTCGGCCGCTGCGTGTCGGCCTGCTGGTTGAGAGCCACGTTGAGCGCCTGGCCAGCATTCTCGCGCACAGGCGCGCCCTCTTCCGTGCCGGCCTGCCGGTATCTGTGCATGCGCAGGACGTGCTCCGACACTTGACGGTCGCGGGTGTCCTCGATGTCATCCGTGACAACGAACAGGAGATCAAAACGAGAGAGAAGAGAATCGGGGAGGGCGATGTTCTTGTGAGGGTCCTTGTGGGTGTCGTATTGGCCGAAGATGGGGTTGGCGGCAGCAATGACACTGCAACGGGCGTTCAGCGAAGTGTGAATACCCGCCTTGGCGATGGTGACAGTCTGCTGCTCCATGACTTCGTGGATTGCCACGCGGTCAATGTCGGACATCTTGTCGAACTCGTCAATACACACGACACCGCGGTCAGCCATGACCATGGCGCCAGCCTCCAGCCGTCTCTCGCCTGTCTCCTTGTCTGAGGTAACCGCCGCTGTCAAACCGACACCAGAAGAGCCACGACCGGTGGTGGCAATGGCCAGGGGCGCCGTGTTGAGCACAAAGCGAAGCAGCTGAGACTTGGCAGTGGACGGGTCACCGACCATCAAGATGTTGATGTCACCCCTGAGATGTGTGCCGTTCTCCAAGTTCTTCTCCATACCACCCAGCAGCATCAAAAGGATGGCCTTCTTGATATAGTCATGGCCGTAGATACTCGGCGCGAGGGACTGCGACAGCAGCTCAAACAGCTTGGATTTCTTGGCGATCTTGTTGATGTTGCGGATATCGGTATCAGTGATGGTGGCCGTGGCAACACCACCGCCGGACTTGGTCGACAGCAGCACAACATTGTTCGCCAGCAAAACCGTCTTGAACAGCGCGCTGTTGTGGTTCGTGTTCCTGTTACCCAGTGTCCTGAAAATGCCGACCAGCTGGACACGGTCACCTGGTTTGACCCTGTCGACGAGATCATCGTCAAGAATCACATCGACACCCGGGGCAGCTGGCCCGCAGGCGCCCGCTCGGGCATCTCCTGGATCGAGATGGTCTGATGGTCCCGGTACGTGCACAGGCCGTACTCGGTCACCAGGGGGTGGCCCTCCTGGTCTTCGGTGGGGTAGACGCTGGTCGTTGTCTGGCCCTTGGTCATGGTCTGGTCGCGGTACTCCTTGAAGTGCCACTTGTCGGTGGCCTCGCTGTAGTGGACGCTCTTGACAACCTTGGGGCGGATCAGGGAGCAGCGGGTGACGATGCCCTCGATCGACACCATGCTGTTGAGATGCTGGGACGAAAGCGTCCGCGGGTTGCAGGCGTTGAGGCCGAAGCTGCCGGCCCAGGCGCAATAGTAGAGGACATCGACATCTGTCTGATCCGGCCGCGCCTGTGGTATCGTCTTGACAATCTCCTTAAGAGCGTGGTCGAAGGCTAGGACGTAGTCGAAAGGGTCGTTGAGGAGGCCCTCGGCCATCTCGGGGTTGTGGTCGCGGACATGATCGATATTAACGACAAGCCTGCGCTGGTTCTTCTGCAGCATCAAAATAATCTCGGACCGGTAGCTCCGCGCATGTTGGTCATCTGCGTGGGATTTGAGTTAGCAGAAGTCAACAGGTACCCAAGGATGAAAAGGAGGCAGAAAAACATAAACATAAACAAAGGGGCGCATACGGGGATCAAGGAATTCGAGTGCCTGGCGCACACGATCGCGCGTGGCCTCGTCTCTCTGAAGCATCAAAGTGTCCATGATGCTGTGGTTGGTGGAGGGATGGGGAAAATGAGGGTTGTCAGTCCAGCGGACAAGAGAGCGGGCTGGGGCTTTGGCAGCTTGGATGGAGATTCTCGAGAAAGTGGGGAGAAGTGGGAAAACGCGGTCAGCACGCGCAAGACGCGTCTTTGGCGCGCTATCCCTGCAAACTGTTTAATTGATTGCAGCCCAAGCATGGCAGAATGATTACCCCACCAACTTTGGGGCTCACCGTTTTCTCCAAGCTCTGCCAGCTGCCAGAGTTTGGCAAGTGCTCGACAGCTGGTCCCCCTGTTGCCGCCTCCCCCTTTCCACGACCACCCACCAGGCAAAGCACGCACATTGCCATCTTCATGTCACACTAGCTGACGCGACTATGTCAAGGCTTCTTATGACAATGAATTGTAGCGATGACCAAGTTCCAAGTCCTTCTCAATGCTGAGGCATCGGAAGCACCGATCATGGCGGTCGGCTGGCAGCTGCTGCAACGTACGTAGTTCACTTTCACAGAGAGGTCATGTTTGTCTTGTCATTCTCTTCGCCCTCCCGAAAGGAAGGAGCCTAGACCCTGATGAATCTCGTAGTCGAACAGTTGAAGTAGTTTGCCGGATGTTCGCTCTACTCAAACTCGTGACCATTGGGGGATAACAGTAGTCCCGCCCTGGGGTGAGAAACACGACCTGGAGTTCTGCTGAGTCCTCGATGAGTAAGGAGCAGCATCTAACACATGTCACCCAGCCCGATGTGCCCGATGCCGTCCCCTGACCATTTCCCCGGCGTTCGGACGGTCGGGACCCTACCCACGCGGGAGGCTCGCGACAGCAGTCAGGCCACTATGACCGAACATGTGCTGCGACGACATGCAGACGCAACTCGAGGAGCGCTGCAGAAGCCGACAGCAAGGCCCATACCACTGCCGTGTCCAGCAATCCCAGCACCCCGCGCCAGTGCTACAGGATCACCCTCAGGTCTGCCCCCTGTTCCGGGCACAACAACAACTCATCATCCAACAACAACAACCCTCCAGCGAACCTATCCCTATCAATGCCCTTCAACTCACCGGAGAGAAGACAGCCCACCCCTGTCACAAGAACCTCCCGACGGGAACACAGCAGCACGTACAGACGAACTCTCCGAAAAGGGCCGGTTCACGCACCCTGCAATGCTGTCTCACATTTCGTCCTCCCCAGGCCCACGTCAGAATCGTTCCCTCGGAGACTACCGAGTCGGTTGGTGAAACGGCGGGTGCGCCAGCCAGCCAGTCAGCCCCCTTGCTTTACCAACTCCACGCTGGGCTGTGGATGGCCATTGGGTATGATGCCCAGGTGGCCGTGTCAACGGTGGAATCGTAAGGAACAGGGAGGACGCCTTGAAATCGGTTGCGAGCGATGGTGTTGGCGACGGAGAAAGTCTTCTGGAGCGATAGCATGGAAGGTCTGCAACGAGCCTGATGGCCCATGCCAGAAGCCGATGGGAATGATTCGTCAAGTCGCGCTGTCACGGGAAGACCTGTCGCTGCCCTCTCCCCGGACGCATAGGTCCGTCGGCTGCCGGTTGTCGGGTGGTCGAGAGCATGGCGTGATGATCCAGTTCGTCTTTGTTGTGGTTCTTGGGCCGCGTGTCCTAGCGCCCCTTGAGGGGGCCTACATTGCCTTGTTCATAATTGGCCTTGCCCTTGTGCTTCTTGATGTAGTGCAGGCCCGTACCCGTTCCTGTCAGTCGCAACCTTGTTGTCGTGGTTGTCTGGTTGTTAGCAAGTGAGTCGGCAACCCGGATTCCGATGCTGTATGGTTGTATCTGCGTGTCAAATTCGAGAGACTCAGGTGTGCGCTCCCAGTCCCCTTGGATGATCCGTCGTCCCCCGAAAACAGAGCACACGGCTAGGTAAATGAAACCGTCGAGCTCGCTACCACAAGCGAGATGCAAACATGATTTGCGAGGGTGGTGTGGACCTTTTCTCCGTCTCGTTCCAGGAAATCGATTGGTTACCGAGACGCTGGAGCCGCGATTGAGGCTGCCCTAGCGAAAGGGGTAATGTCTCAGTCCTTGAACACCGTTCGGGCCGGCAGGTCAGGAGCCGCCACGGAGCTCCGAGACTCTCGTCCTCGCCGCTCGGGTGTTTCGGGCCGTCCTGAGCGACGACGGCTTAGTGAGTTCCGGGATGAGCGTGCTTGCGGTTTCCGACAGCCTCTGAGCATCGGGCATTGGTGCATATTGCCACCGGTCGACGGTGTGACCGAGAAATAAGGAACTCTACCCCTACCTCGGAATAGCATGTGTCGTGGCGTACACATCGATGTGCTGTATCCATCAAGAGCTGTTTTTCAGATGAAGGCTCGGGTCAGCTGAAGAGATACAGCACTAAGCTTGTTGCAAACCCGGTTGCCTCCATCACGAAAACGGCGAGAATGAGCAAGATTTCAAGTGTCCGTCGGCAGCCACCTCACTTGAGAAACCAACGCTTGACACTTGAGGGAGAGGGGGTGACCAATCATTAAGCCAGCGAGAGGAACTTGCAGAATCATGAATTGAGAAACTGCCGAATCATCCTGCAGAGTGACCCGGCTCAAAGGCTGGGGTACCAAGGCGGTATGCATCCCGCAGGCCAATGAAATCTTCACAACTGGGAGACAATGTGTGGTTGTGAGCATAAACTTGGACGCCACGATCCGGTACTCGACCATGGCAGTGGTATGACACTTATCATAGCCCAACCCGAAGCCAATGCAGTGCGAGAGGGGTCATTGACGAACCCGAGGATCCGATGAATGACACCAAGACGTCCAAATTGTCACTAGCAGAGAAGGAAAGCTAGAGGATGGGTCACATCCGAGGATGGACTAGATGACGCTGTCAACAATGGACTGTTTGGAATCCTAGTCAAGGAGACAACGGGGAATAGTCACTGTGTCGACGAGGGGGCTGTCAGCGACATGAAGAGCTAACCATGCCAGGGGAGGAGGCAACCAGCTCGTTGGAGAAACATCCTGGGCTGCATGCGTCAGTGGGCCCAGCTTTCGAACACCGATTCTGCAGTGTTATCCGGAGATGATCATCGGCAAGACAAAAGTGGTGCCTTTCAAGCTGGAGGCGTCAGGGTGTGGTTGGTTTGTTGTGCTGATTGCCGGGAAGGCCACTTCGGGAGGCGGTTCGGCAAGAGAAGCCCAGGGTGTATGATCGGGCCGCGAGCTCAAGCGTTCGTTGAGCTGCGAGGGGCCAGCAAAATGGAAGCGGCTGATTCTCTCAATGACGAATACTTGATGTCCCAACACATCCAGCGCGTGATCTCCTCGGGCAACCGGCGGCGGAGATGAGGGAATATCCCCAATGAAACCCTCCTCCTCCGGTAGAGTGCCCGGCTCTGCCGAGAGAACTGGGGACCGAGATCGGGATGCCGAGTGGAGATCTTGGCTTTTACCCCTCGCCCAATCCGGTGCCGAGAGAACGAGGGGTTTCAGCAAGGGGGACGGTTGCACAGCAGAACGCCAGCTCCAGGCGAGAGAATGTGTGGGAAACCGCAGGCCGTTCGTTGCACGTGGTACACATTGACCCTCGTCGAGTTGGCGTCAAAAAGTGTGGCTCGAGGGGGATGGCGTGGTCAGGTTTATCGTCAACGTCGTCCCGGTGAACAACCATGGTCCTGCTGCTTCCTCGACACCACTACCTCCCCCCCCCGCGCTTGTCCCATGGCTCCTCTTCTCGTCACGCGGAGCTGGGGTCCAAGATAGCAGGCAATGCAGCGTCGCCGTTGGAACCGACGAATCAGGCCAGCAGCCGAAGATCCACACGGGTTCGGCTCAAGGAGTTCCTTGGGTCAGAGGATTTGGTGTTGTCTGCGGTGACGGCCAGAGCGGCGGACAGCGCCGTTGAGGGTGATAGAGTGGTAAGGCTCTCCCGCTGTATCCCGCCTGCTCCGCATTGGCAGTCCACTTCCGTCCGCTTCCCACGACAGGGATGCGGCAGGTTAGTGAAGGGAGGGATCCATGGTTCGTGTATAAGTAGCGGCAATCCGAGCCGCACGATCTTGATGGCCGTCTTCTCACAAGCACTCTGGTTCCCATCTGCTTATCCCATCATACCGATTCAACATGGTTCTGCGACAAGTCGATCCTACAGCTGACCAGGGCGGCGTCAATGGGACGAAGGGTGCGGAGAAGTCGGCTGTATTGCATCGAGACCTTGGTTACAACTTCTTTCCACTCGCGGGAGGCACTGGCAACCACCTCCTCCTTGAAGATGGCCGCAGAATCTTTGACGCCTCGGGAGGTGCTGCAGTTGGCTGTATCGGGTGGGGGAACGAGAGAGTTGCGCAGGCTGTCATGAAACAGATACTTGCCATCCCATACTGCGCAACCATCTATTACACCACCAAGGCTCAGGAGGAGCTCTGTCGCTACCTGGTCGACTCGACGAATGGGGCCATGAGTCGGGCCTATATTGTCAACTCAGGTTAGTCTTACTGGCATGAGCTCGTTCAAAACTAACCCAAAACAGGCTCCGAGGCCATGGAAGCATCCATCAAGCTTGCCAGGCAGTACTTTCTGGAGCTTCCAGAGCCACAGCCCCAGCGGACTCGGTTCATCTCCCGGAAGCAGTCGTACCACGGGATCACCCTGGGTGCTCTAGCGGTCGGGGGCCATGAATACCGACGAGCCAAGTTCGAGCCGCTCCTGATGAAGAACGTATCGCGCGTGTCGCCATGCAATGCCTTCCGTGGCAAGTATCCTGGCGAGACAGACCAAGATTACATCGCCAGGCTGGTGAAGGAGCTGGATGACGAGTTCCAAGTCGTCGGACCAGAAACGGTCTGCGCCTTTGTTGCAGAGCCAATTGTGGGCGCTGTGAGTCTTCCTTGCCGCTCATCGTCTCGGGCGCTGCTGACCAAGATGGCACAGGCTCTTGGGTGCGTGCCCTCGGTTTCTGGGTACTTCAAGGCAGTGCAAGCCGTCTGCCAGAAGTATGGAGCCCTTCTCATTCTAGACGAGGTGATGTGTGGCATGGGCCGGTCAGGGACGTTGCATGCATGGGAACAGGAGGGAATTGTCCCAGATATCCAGACCATCGGCAAGGGCCTCGGCGGTGGCTACCAACCGGTCGCTGGCGTCCTGGTCAATCGCCGCGTGATAGACGTCCTTGAGAATGGCAGCTCGTAAGTGCAGCGGCTGGAGGTGGTTCTTGACCGTGGGCTCACAGTATCGCCAGGGTCTTCGTCCATGGCCACACCTACCAAGGCCATCCAGCAGGTTGCGCGGCAGCCCTCGAGGTCCAGAAAATCATTCGAGAAGAGCATCTCGTCGCCAATGTCCAGGCAATGGGCGCTCTGCTCTCCCAGGGGCTGCAGGAGCGGCTGGGGAGCCACCCCAATGTCGGTAACATCCGCGGACGCGGCCTCTTCTGGGGCATCGAGTTCGTTGCAGACAAGGAGAAGCTGGTGCCGTTCCCTGGTGAGGCTCACGTCGCCATCGCCATGGCTGAGCTGGGTCTGAACAAGAAATACGGCATCGGCGTTTACCCAGGCGCAGGCTCGGCGGATGGCATCCTGGGCGACCACATCATCATCTCGCCGGCGTTCAACGTGCGCAGAGAGGAAATCGAGTGGATCATTGAGACTGTCGGGCGTCTGGTTGAAGATTTTTTTGCGGTTGGAGTTGCAGTCAATGGCGCGGATTCCTGATCTTGATGGCTGCCATGGGTGAGGAAATTCCAGGGAGGGTTGAGAAGTTTTGTGGGCGTTTGGGTTTTGTTCATTTTTGGTGGAAAGTCAAATTGTCGTTCATGTCTTCCTCGTCTTCGAGCTGTTTGTCGCTGGCCAGGGCAGAGCTGCTCGACATACAGTGCGAGTCCGACCAACGGTCCTACCAGCTGCCACCACAGCAATAGTCTACTCCGTAACAAATGCAGAATGCGGTTCTAGCTACATAACTAGCATCTAATATCCTTGAAAGCTGCCTTTCGTATCCGTTCAGGATACAGATCTAGCCAATGTAACAGATGTGGTATGAACAAGAGATGCTCCGTCCCCAGAGACGCTGATACCGTACTTACTTACTGTGTACAAGTATTAACTGGCACGGTCTGGAAAGTGGGTGCAATGTGGAACAGCCCACTCACCCAGCAGGGGTACCCGGACAGTTCCCCGGGTCCCTGCACCTGCAAGCTCCCCTCCATGAACCTTGAACTTCATCCCCAAAACACCCATCACCAACGACTCCCATCTCCATCCTCGCATTCGCGAACCGCAATCATGGCCCTCGGGGGCATCAACGGCGGCCGACATGCTGCCGACGAGGAGGCCCGTGCCGAAGTCGATGTTCTCAACTCGCGACTCGAAAAGACGACACAGTTAACCAAGAAGATCCAGGCGTGTCTCGGCAGGCTTGAGGCCACAGGGAAGAGTGTTCGGGATGTCGCAGGGCCACTAAACGGGGAGACCAAGAAGCTCCAGATCCTCGGAAACAGTTCGTGGCCTGTATCCCTCTTTTGAAGTGGTCCTGGCTGATCACTCCTCGGCAGACATCGACGGCGTTCTCTCGTCCATCGAACGACTGCGCCAGCCCGCCGACAGCAAGAATGACGAGGAGCAAATCATACGAATGGGCCCTGACAAGGCCGGCCTATCGAAATACCTGGCTTCAATCAAGCGCCTGAACAAGGCCCTGAGCGAGATGCAGGCCTCGAATCTCAGATCCACACAGGCGACCGTCGCTGAACTCCAACGGCTAGTAAAGCTCGGCAACACTCAGCTCGAGAATGCATTCAACAACCTGCTCCGAAACGAGACCCCAAGGGCGATCGAACCGCTCCACTTTATTACAAAAAACAAGCCCTTTCCCGTGCTAACCCAGGACAAGTTCGCCAGGCTGGGCCTGATGCACTCGCATGTGGCCGCGGCCCATCAGCAGAGCGGCGGCTCTGTGGCACCTCAGGACTCGCCCATCGCAAAGATTTACATCGAGATCCGGTCACAATATCTCTCCTCCGCGCTGGTAAACCTGGCTACCGCGAGTACCAGCACCGCAAAGAAAAAGAACCCCGACGCCATCTACCGATCCGGTACGAACGGGATAGGGACCTATGCACAGGCGATGGAGGGGCTTTTTATTGCTGAATACGAAAACATCTGCAACATTTTCACGAGGGAGGAATGGGGGCCTGTGTTTGAGGCAACATGTCAGCCGTCGCTCGTGGAGCTTGGAAGGACACTGCGGGAGGTGAACGGGCACATCAAGTCGCACCTAACGACGGACTGTTACTTGGCATACGAGATTGTAGAAATCGTCTCAGAGCTCTCCAACAACCTGGAGCGGCGGACGGGCGAGCTCAAGAGTTCTCTCGCGGCCTCGCTGAAACCGGTCCGGGAAACCGCCAAGTCCTCCCTCACCGAACTCCTCGAAGACACCAAGAGGAGGGTCAACAGCTTACAGGCCCTGCCCTCAGACGGTGCCGCAATACCCATGGTTTCCGATACGATGCGACGCCTCCAAACCATGGTCGACTTCCTCCGACCCATCTCAAGCATCATGATCTCGCTCGGCGACGGCGGATGGAAATCCGCCTCTACCGCGCGCAGCGGCAGCAACAACGACGTCATCCCCAGCCTCGCCTCCTTCGACATCGGCGCCGACGGCAAAGAAATCTTCGCCCACTACTGCACCGACACCATCGAAGCCCTCATGATGTCGCTCGACGCGCGCGCGCGCCTGCTCCTCCAGAAGAAACCCGTCATGGGCGTCTTCCTCGCCAACAGCGTCGCCATCATCGAGCGCATGATCCAGACCTCGGAGCTCGCCCCTCTCCTCGAAGGTCGTCTCGCCGCTCTCGAAGCCTGGCGCAAGAAGGCCGCCAGCCTGTACACCGACACCTGCAAGGACGTCAGCATGCACCTGTTTGACGTGATCCACACGAGCCGTGGTGGTGGTGGCGGGCGGCCCACCTCGGGAGGCGCTAAGGCGGTTGAGTCAGCGTCGATTGTTAAGAGCTTGAGCTCCAAGGATAAGGACAGCATTAAGGGCAAGTTCACGGCGTTTAATGCTAGTTTTGATGATATGGTTACGCGTCATAAGAGCTATGGCATGGAGAGGGAGGTTAGGCAGATGTTTGCCAAGGACATGCAGCATATGATCGAGCCGCTGTATAACCGCTTCTGGGACAGATATCATGAGGTGGATAAGGGGAAGGGGAAGTATGTCAAGTATGATAAGGGGCAGATGGCGGCGGTGTTTATGAATCTGTACTAGGGGGGTGTGGGTTGCTCGCTTAGTTTGGAGTCTGGGAGGCTTGCAGTGGGCTTCGGTTTGCAACTTGCCCCGATGGGCTTCCCTCATCCTGTGGACGGTCAGGTGTGGGAATGGACATGCACGGTATCAGCCGATTCCTGCGTTGGTCTGCTGCAGTTGGGCATGGTGAAGCGAATCATCATCAAGGCTGGGGTGCTTAAGCAGTTGGGAGTTAGGTGGGGGTTGATGGGGTTTGTTTTATCGACGGTGGAGATCTCGGTTCGAGCTTGGATTCCCTGAACCTCTCCGTTTTGGGTTTGACCTTCTTTGTTTTGGCGATGGGTAACCTTTCTCCATGAGTTACATTTGTCTGGGGAAGGGCATCTTTTTGGGATTTCTGGGCTGGCGTCAAGGCTCCGATACCTATCTGGGAGAGTTCGGGTCGGCGTCCATGGCGTTTTTTGCTTCGATGCGACGGTGAAAACATACTGGACCACTCCCAGTTGAGTGAAGGTAATCAAGAACAGAAATATGATAGGCATTTATCCATCAACCACCCACGCCTTGTCGTGCTTGCTGACCGTCTGTTGAGTCCTTGACTCGGGCATGTTGCGCCCATCTCTCACACCTTTCCCTCCCCTCCTTCCACCGGCATCTGGCGTTGCACAGCAGGCTGACGAACCACACTTCTCTCCCCTCTGGTACAGCCTCTCAGCCCTTGTCCCCCACCTCCTATCCAGCATCTCGGGTCTGATGGTGGTTGCCTGGGCTTCCCATTACATTTTCATGATGCGCCCGGCTTGTGTCACCCAGCTTCTTCCTACGTTGGGATGGGTTTATATGACTGGTATGTTACAGAACCTCCCAGAGGATATTTGTTATGCCCGGTCTCCCTGTTTTGGTCAAGGCCAATGTTCACGGCTCACCTTGTCTCGGTCCCGAGGAGGAGATATAGAGAACGGCCTGATCTTTCTTTCCTCTTTTGATGATGTGTGCATGCATGTTGTAAGCTAAGTCCGACCATGAGCAAGCAGACCTCCTGCTAACGGCAGACCTCCTGCTAACGTCCTGCAGCTTGCCAAGGGTTCAGGCCATGCTAGGGGCATGTGCTGGTGGCGCAGGTCTGACTGCGTGTTAAGCTTGGGGGTGGTTTGGGATGAAGATGAGCAGCCATCGCCACCAATTGAGGTCGGTTGGGGAGGTGCGCAAGGTGAGGCCAGGGTGAAGGGCTGGGGTCAAGGTCAAGGGGTGTGAAGCAGGGGGTACTCGATCAGGGGTCAGCTCACGGCCACGTCAACAACGAGGCTTCGTTTCCTTCCTGTTGGTAGAGGGGAAGGGATGATCATGAAGATTTGAGGCAGACGACAGGTGTCAAACGAGGCTCCAAGGTCGTTTCCATAGTTGCAGGAACGGTCTCGTCTCTGCTGGTTGGTGTGTGTTGTCGTTTGTTGTTGTCTCTTCAGCAGCAGCCCTGTTGCTAGCCTGAAGGGTGGACAAACAAACCTGAGACTTGTTCATCGACGACCACAAAATCGGCCCTCGCCGGATCTTCACGGTGATGCTCCTCCCTTCTCTCCACCACCAGCCAGCCCTGTCCCACGTTCCAGTCTGTGTGGAGGCAGAAGTGTTCGTTTCGGGCGGCCCGCAGCGAGCAAGGGCCTGTCCGCCAGCCGAGAAGGGAGCAACAGTGCAGCATGCATATCATGGCAGGGCCAGGATGCTGGGGACGGCCACGCAGACAGGGATGGCGATGACCAGGGAGGTGCTGCATGTGCTGGGCTTCTTGATGGTGGATGGCTTGTTGGTTTGAAGAGACCTTCATGCAGGCTAGTTGTTGTCCTGTTGCTGAGAAGTGACAGAATCGACGGCGGTGTATCTTGCATGATGTTGTCCGATTCCATTGTTCACAGCTTCCACAGTGTGTACCAAGTGATGTTTGGGTCTTGAACTTGAGCAAATGCCAAATTCCTCTCCTGCGCCAGTAATAACGATGGGTGGTATCAACAAATTCCAATTGAAGGCTGTCTCGCGTGCCGTCACGTTTCCTCTCTGCGCCCCTTGCCCGAAGGAGAAACGCCTTCCCATGATGATGAAGATCACCAAGCCACGAACCAACCCCCTCGGCACAAAAGTGGTATCAGGAAATGCCACAGAGCGCCAGACGACCACCTGAGAAAGATGCCCCTAAGAGCATGACTCCAATCTCCAAAGCCTAATGACTTGGCCTGACAGTAACAGAAACCGGGAGAGGGAAGAGGAAAGACAAGAAACATTCATGAAGGCTGCACTCAACAACACCCATCGCCCCCCCCCAAACCACTGCGGCACACCCACCCAGAGATACCACTCCCGCGGCGTCGCTTGGCTCAACCTCTCTCCCATGCCCTCCCCCACCCCCTTCCCCCATCCACTCTTGTCCCCCTCCAGCCATCGAGGTGCCCCCGCACCCATGCACCATGGAGTCTTGCCATGCGTGTGATGGGCGGAGGGAGAAATGCCGGGCACCCTGACAGCGAGTGCCTCAGCCTTGCATGCGGGGGTGGTATCGAGAAGAAACGTGCATGATGTGCCCGCTCAGCACGAGGCCGAGATGAGGAGGTGTGCAGATCACTTGCTGTTTACACGGGTAATAGGTGAGGGCCAGCCAATCCAGGGCTGCTGTGGTTGCTGGCAAAGGGTAACGTTACTCGGTTGATGTCCTCGGCGGTCGTGTTCTGGTGAGGATAAATGAGCACCTGGCTGGGAGATACCCCTTTCTGAGGTAGAGAAGGAACCGGGCGTATTCCGATCAACCCTGAGGTCGAGACGAGAGACCATGAAGGTTGAGCAACCTCGGTGGAATGATATCGATCGGCGATCTCCAGAGATGCTCCATGTCAACCAGCCAGCGTGAGGGTGTCATCTGTCAAGCTGGCGAAAGTCTCAGCTGTGTCAAGACACGGCCTGCATGCTGCGTCCCATCATGGCGGCACCGCATGCGGCCGGCCCGATTGGGGCGGGACAACCGTGTCTGTTTCGCTGTGCCGAAGTATGGTGCTTCAGTAGTCGTACTCGCAGCTGGCGCAGTGAGCGCTGCTGGGGCAGTAGTCGTGGGTGCCGAAGTCGACAGCCTTGCAGCAGAACGAGCAGCAGTGGTTGACGAGTTCCTGGTACTCCTTGACGGCCATGGTGACTGAGGTGTTGGTGATTGAGAAGGATGTGAGGGGAAGTTGGTGATGTAATGTCGAGTCTTTGGAGATAATGGGCGAAGGCAGTGAGTGTATGGAGATTGCTTTGAGGTATGAAGGAGGTAGAGAGCAAGTTGATATTGAGCTTGAGAGATGGCTTCACTTGAGGAGCTTCGACGGGGATGATGAGGGTGGGAGGGGCCTTTATGTATGTGTTTCCTGGTGTTGAGGAGGGAAGGGGGGATGAGAAGTTTGAAGGTCATGTCCCGAAAAGGGAAACCTGAATGACATGAAGGGAGGGAGACGGTGGGGTCTAGGATATTGCAAGAGAGGGGATGTGAGACTTGAGGATACCTTTGATACATGACGCATCCTCCATTGTTCAATGCTACCAGACAAGGGGTAGAAAGTACCCCCAAGTCGAATTCCCCCTTTGTCCCTCTCCCGGAGGTCTCTCGGGCCCAGCCGGACAAAGAAAGCGCGTCAGAGAGACGCAGGAAGGGAGCAGCCAAGAGAAAAAAAGTTCAATTAGAGTTGCCCAACCGTCACAGCACATGGGAAATCGGCACACTGTCAAGCCCCTGTATCCCAGCAGAGAAGGGCACTGAGAACAAGCCAAGAACGAGACCCGAGGAGGCGACCAGCAGGGCAACCTGGCAACCCATGGAGATACAGGGGTGCCAGGTTGACAAGCCGCAAGCGGATAAGGCGGCGGTGTGAGCACGATTCCTCCGGGGTCTGGTCACGAGGCCTGGCAGATGGACAAACTGGGCGCTTCAATTTGTCGAGTGCCAGTGACAAGGCCCCTGGTCTCAGCGACTTTTGTCCCTGTCACATCCGAAGGAGCCCTGAGTAGCTCTGCCTCTCGCTCCGACAAGACGGCCAGTGAAACGTCAAGCCATGATATCACTCGCCACGCTGTTCGGGCAATCAGCTTCGTCAAAGGCGGGCGTGTCTTCTGTCTCGGTGAGTCTGCCATCCAGGGACGAGCCGACCAGCCGGTGTTAGGAGCAGGGTACGAAGGGACAGGGCCCGGTTGTGCGCGTCTCCATGCTGTGGCCTTTGAAAGTGAGGGGTTAGCGCCAGCATGATGCTCAGGGTCCGATCAACGGTCCAAGGCCGGAAAAGGAGGGGGAAAAATGGCCATGTTTTGCAGCGTCAAAACACCGAGGGTCTTTCTGCATGGCCCCGGCCCAGCTCTCTGCGACCGCAAACAAGGCGGGCTCCGTATCACGCCATGGCCCAAAATCGAGGCTGACAATGCGACGCGGGGCCACGTACGGAGTACGACTTGGACGTGGTTTGATGCTTCGAGTGAGGCCGTTGCATTCAAGGCCCATGTACCCGCAGTGAGCTATATTCCGAAAGCAAGAGGGATTATTTCGGGGGGACGTGGTCAACGGTCATCTGCCTCCTTGCCTGCATTTGCTGACCTTGGAGGTGAGACAGCCCGGCCGAGTGCCCCTGGGGACCGCTGAGCATCAGAGGGCGTCCGGTGTGCCCGGGTCTGCCGGCACCCGTCAGATTGCTGCGATCAGCCGATGGGAAGGTGTTGACGACGCACACCGCCTCTGGGCAGTGTCGAGAGGGATCCGAACTGCGCAAGAGGGCGGCTCTGGTTGGAAACTTTCCATCATCCGTCCAGGCACAGGGGCCCCGCATTCCCGCGTCTCGCAATTCCCGTCCCACTGCGGGGTGGTCGAGGAGTGAGGGGTACTTCGGCCCTGGTCTTCAACACCCACCCGGGCGCCTGGTCATCTCCGGCTGGGACATGCTTCCGTTGGCCCCGGCATCCTGTTGAGTGACGTCGGTTGCTCACCCCCTGGCGGGATGCCAATTGTGACTCCTCGCCAAGCTTCCCGAGATCACACAGCAGCGCCGAATCCAGCAAATACCGAGACGAGGACAGTGTTTGTTTCAAGGCCCCAGGACGGTCCCTGAACAATGGCCTATGAACATGGGTTGAGGCAGGCGGCTACCGACAGTATCTTTTGCGTGGCAGTCCAGAGCAGCCATCAGCCCACGAAAGCCTCAACCGGTGGGCGGAAAGGGGAAACAGGCAACTCGAACCTCGATGCAACGTTGGGCCCTCGGCAGTGGTGGCAGCTCATTATCTGGCGTGGGGGATAGGGCCGTGCCCATCCCGTCTCAGCCCGATCGATGACCCAAACGCCCAGTTCTGACTGACCACTGTGTCTCAGCAACCACTGCTGATGAGATAGCCCGGCCGCCAGTTTGATGACCAAGAGGCCTGGGTGCTTCACCCTGCGGATTGCCCAGTTTGGATTGCGACTCCATCCGTGATGACCCTCTTTGCAGCTCACATATGCCCATGTAAGTCATTGCTCACGTCTGCATATGTGGGGAGCATCATGATCCCCTCTCCTAGTGCGGCCCGTGTCTTCCTCACTAGCCAAGACTGCCGGTGAAGTCAGGAGATGGCAGGGACTGCAGCTAATTGAAGGGCGGCGATGTGGATGTTGTGGTGTGGAGGCCCTGCGGGCTTGTTGGTCCTGCAGCTGGGGGATGCATCTTGGTTGCTGCATCAAAAGAACAATTCCAGAAGGTGCTTCCACGACCCAATCAGGGACGTCATTGTCGTACGAGACTTGCCTTGCTGGTCGAAACCTTGGCTCGTGGGGAATTGGGCGCTGCTCGACTGCGTGGTGGTTGGTACTGTACATGGACCTGCGAGACCAGAGACATCGAGGCCGGACCGTTGCCCGACAATCCGCTTGGCCGGAGAATTGTCGAATAGGAGGCGCCTCGGTTTGAGATGGACGGTCCCGTGGCCGGGTGCAGAAGACGTCAGAGGAACCTTTGATGCCGGTTTCCGATGGCTGTTGCCTACACAGTACATACCTCCCACATGTCAGTGATTGAGTTCAATCTGTCAGGAGGGAGGGTAAAACAAAGTATTGCGAGGCCAACTCACATCATGGTTCGGCGAGGCAACCAGACGTCGAGTGAAACCCTCAGACCGGCCCACGTTGTGCTCTCATGAAACAGACTCTCGGAGATGAGAGCCATGGCACGCTTGTCGAGGGCAGACCCGACGACGGATGCTGCAGCTTGCGTGGGGGTTGAGTTTTCCCCCTTTCCAAAGTCTGTTCGTCGATGGGTTCGTCAAGACATGAGCGGCAATCGCGACTTCCCTCCAACATCAAAGACCTCACCCGATCGAGCCTTGTCTCCTCAGGTTAGCTCCTGGGCCTTCATGAAACATTGGCAAATGAAGAATGTCTGGTTCAGACGAATCAAAGAGAGATCCGTCATGGAACTTGTGATGACCGTTGGCCGATGGTATCCGCATCCGACTCGGCTCTCCGTCCCCGCCTCCGATCCGATGTCGCAGTCACCTCGTCCATGTGGGATACGATTGCTTTTTCGAAGTTGGTGCCATCTTCAGCCTCTTCCGTTGGTGTCCTGCGAATCTCGGACCGACGGCGTGGCCGAGTGATGAACCTGTGGTGCTGGCTGCTCGGGCCAATCCGAGATGGGAGACCCGAGGGAGTGGACGCGAGCTGCAAGAAGGACAACTGCCGAGGCTTGATCTGTGTGAAACATTCTGGTAAATCTCCCAACGGAGAGATGGGGATGGAAAAAAATGACAGAAGCCAGAAAATGTGATGAGTGAGATGGGTATGCCTTCCAGGGCAAGACGTCAGGATCGAAGGCGTCGGGAACCTGCCGCTCGTGGTTTCCCGGGAGCGGATCAAGACATGAACACAATTCCAACGCTGAGGGACTGATTGATACCACTCAGCCCTATCTTGGGCTTCATGCTTTTGTGACTCAGATTGAACTATCCGCAGACATGTTAAATGACAAGCTAGAAAATCTTTCACTTCAGATTTGAGGTGAAGTCACCGACCCACAACAACAGTCCTCGACCCTAACCCTTCCCCGCATCGTTTGGCACCTCTGCCGAAGTCCCCAACTTCCAAGTTGCATTGCGGTCTCTCCTTTCCATCATCTTGATGCTATTGCGAGCCAGTTGCGGGAAAACCATTGTCCTCACTGCCAAAGTGAACCCCTGTACTCCATTTCACGTTGCTTAACGGCAACGTCCTTCCCCTTTGGTCCATTCTCTCTTCTTCCCTCGATCCCCTCCCCTCAGTCGTAGACAGTTCTAAATTGAATATTGATTTCTCCCTCCTTCACCTATTCCATGAAACGAACCATTCCCATATAACGACTCAATACCCACTTACTTACCCGTTGAAAGAACCCAGCCAAGCTACACCACACCACAATACAAATTGGCATCCATCATGGCTCCCGCCGGTCCCTACAGACTTGTCACCGTCAACACTGCCCCGGACCGTGCCAAGCGGCTGATCGGCCGTGTTGTCAAAGATGTCGAGGAGCAGTACACCGTCATCCACGCAGGCAACGCGGCTAGTACGTCTTCCTTTGCTCCTTTTCAATGTCGAAAATGCTAACACCGTCATTTCGTACTAGGCATCGATGAAGTGAAGGAGACCGTCCAGGAAGCCCAGCCTAACGTTCTGGTAAGCGTTGCTGCAGCGAGTGATGAAGAGGTGACAAGGCTGAAATACTTGACAGTTCACGGCATCCATGTGGACACCCGAGGAGGCTAAGCAGATCATCGCCATCGCCAAGGAGATTATTCCAGACCTGAAGGTGTTCTCACTGCCTCAGGGGCTGCAGGTGGAAAAGGGGCCGGACGCGGTGGTTGAGTACATCAAGGAGAATCTGCCGGCGCTGCTGGGCTAGCCATTACTTTGAGAATGAAGCCCCATATGCTGGTCAACGTTGTGTGTTAGAGGCCCCCTGACAAGGTTGGGTATCATTGAAAATGCCTCAACCATGCCAGTGAACAGCTTATATCTGGTACAGAGTCTTGTTAAAGGTTCCTTTTGCAGACTCGCACAACAGTGGGCAAAAAGAGTCGTTGCCTTAACAGTACCTTTTGACCTTCAAGATGATAAGATTGAGGCCTGACCCCGGGTAGCATCCTTTACGAATAGTTGTCGCTCAGATTTCCACTCCCCAGCTCCCCCCCTTTATTCCTCGTTCTTCATCACATTGTAAAGACTCCCGATATGCGGCTGAATCTCAACGACAAACTCATCCCCATCACGCAACATCTCCTGCGGCTTGCGCGCAAACCCAACACCTGCCGGAGTGCCCGTGATAATGACAGTGCCTTTGGGCAGCGTCGTGCCCTGCGAGAGGAAGCTGACAATCTTCTGCACCGAAAAGATAAGATCCCTATGATAGGGTCAGTATGACAACCAAATTCGGTAGATAGTACCAGACAAAAAAAGAAAGAAGAAAGCAAAAGATTACTCACGTCAACCCACTCTCTTGCACCACCTTCCCATTCCTCAAACCCCTAATCCTCAACGCCCCCACATCCGGCACCAACCTCGTCGACACCAACACCGGGCCCAGGGGACACGCCCCGTCGAACCCTTTCGAGTAGCACCACTGCGTCTGCGCAAACTGGCTCGCCCGGCTCGAGATGTCGTTGCTCGCCGTGTAGCCCAGGACGTAGTTGAGGGCGTCAGCCTCAGACACATTCTTGGCGTCTCTGCCGATGACGACGGCGAGTTCGGATTCGTAGTCGGCTGAGTCTGAGGCGATGGTGTGTTTTGGGATAAGGGTGGGTGCGGGCCAGGGGTCCGCGAGGGCGGTGGAGGGTTTTCTGGGGGTTGTTGGTTACTTGAGTGGAAAAGGGGGTGGCAGATGGGAGAGGGACATACAGAAAGAGCGTGGGAATGTCGGGGATCGCCATTTTGGCTTCCTCGGCGTGCTTCTTATACTGTTCAGACTGAGCATTAGCATCTCCCCATGTTTCTGAAATCTCTCTCGGGCAACTGACGTTTAACCCAATACACCGAATGGTCCCAACTTCCTCCCGCGTCAGCGGAGAGAGCGCACGGCCAATGACCGCAGTCTCGCCCGTCGGCGACCCGGCGTCCAGCACCGACTTGCCGCTGTAGACCTTGACCTGAACATCCTCGCCCTTCCGAACGGCAGCGCCGACGTCGACGGTGCTATCGACGGGTTCACCAATGAGAACTTTGTTGTCCTCACCCTTGGGAACGAAGCGGACAATGCCTGTAACGTTGTCAGTGAGAGTGTTGTTTTGGGTGTGTCTGGTGGCTAGATCTCACGATCAAACAACATGTTAGCGGTTGTGTATGGTTTTTACGATGGGACGAGAGGCAGGATGGCATAAAACAACGAGAGTTTGCAAGAACAGCAGTCAATTGCTCGATGTAAGCGGTCCAGGATGAAGACGGGAGGTCAGATAAGATGGAACAGGCTGTGTAAGATAATTCAAGTGCTTCCGCCACGAGTGAGCAACTTCCAGAACTGGCACAGTTCCACCAGTAGGAACTCTCATGGGAAGGTGCCCGGAGACACTCCAGTTCTCCCGCCGTCGAGCCCCTCCCGCCTGTTGCTCGCCAGACTGCAGGAAGTGCCGGACGACAAGCTCATGCACCTTGCCGGACAACCCCACATTCCCCGCAAAGAGGGGTTCAGGAAATTCAGGGGTCGTGATGTTTCTCCGCAGTGGTAGCTTGCACCGAGCAAGGATGAGATGGGAAAGGGTCTCCAGATTGTTGTGGATCTTTGCTGAACATCGAACTCTTACAGGTTCCAGGTTGGTAGTATTAATCGAACTCGAGGACCGGGAGTCAGAAAGGAGAGAAGAAAAGAAACATGCTAGAAAAAAGGTAGGGCTGCCGGAGTATTCAGGGGAAACTTCATGATTAGAAGTAAAAAGCGGCAAAAACATACAACACCAGGGATTCGCTGGTCGTCACCGACCCAACTACTAATCTGGCCCTTACCAGCTTATCTATGGGAGAGCGGACGGGATCCCGAGTTTTCTGGTAGGTATGGTCGTATGTACTTGGAGAGGAAGCAAGCGGTGATGATATTGCTAGTTGGGAGATTGTGGGAGCGAGGGAGTGAAGTCAACTCTCCATCTTTCCTGAGCTCCTATCGCCCTTCTCTTCATCTCCCTCGAAATGCCATATCAAACCTCGTATGGCGTCGGGTCCTTGAAAATAAGATGCGGTTTCCGTTTGGCCAGATCCAGTATCGTCACAGCGAACACCCCGTTCGCCCAGGCAAACCAACTCCCTAAGACCATCCATGTCAGTGTCCCAAACCGATAGTAACCAAGAAAAAAGACTTACTGGTATACGAGCGGGAGTATTCCACATTGACACTCTCATGAATCAGCCCCAGCCTACTCGACTTAAGAACCAGCTGCAAGCACTCCCAAATCTCTTCATCATCATCCGAGGTCTGCGCCTGAACCAACAGGCTCATCGGCCAGGCATTCTGCAGCCCAATATGCGGCCCTACCACAAGTCAATCACACACCCACAATCACTACAACATCACTCAATCAAACATACCTCCAACCCCCTTAAACTCCCCCCCCACCAAAAAATACGGATTTCCCCCCTTCTCCAACACCATCCGCCTCGTATTCCGATACGTCTCATCCCCCTCCCGCACAAACCCCATCAACGGCAACGCCAACAAACTCGGATAATTCGCATCATCCATCAGCACCACACTCCCATACCCATCCACCTCGTACGCGAACACGTCCCCATACTTCTTATGCTTCACCACGCCATGCTCCCAAACCCCCGCCTCAATCCTCTTACTCCACTCCCCCAACGTCCGCGCCAGGTCCGCGTCCTGTTTTGAGTTAGTGGATTGGAGGATGGTGGCAGTCCGCCGCAACTCGACGGCCATCTGCGCGTTGGCGGGGATGAAGAAGCCGAAGGTGGTAGCGTCGTCGCTGGGGCGGAAGGCGGAGCGGATGAGGTTTGTGCCGTTGTTGAGGGGGTTGCCGATGCCGTTGAGGTTGAGGGTTTCGGTGCCGGTGTTGGTGTGACGCTGGAAGGTGTAGGCGTTGGGGCGGTAGGCGCCGGTTTCGGGGTCGAAGGTGCTTTGGCTTTGGGCGGAGAGGACGGAGAGGAGGGAGTGGAGGGCTTTGTACCAGCGGGGGTTGAGGAAGGACGTGCTGGTGGTGTGGTGGTGGAAGTCGTTGGTGAGGGCGAGGAAGTGGGCGAGGGAGTCGAGTTCGTATTTGCATTCGAAGACGGTGTTGGGGTCGTAGATGGGATGGACGGCGTCGTTTTGGTTGTTGTAGCTGACGGGGAGGCCGGAGATGGGAGGGGGTTGGAAGGCGTTGCAGTAGGGTGATTGGATGACGTACTCGCTCTGGGTGTGAATGGCGCCGAGGATAAGGTTGAAGATGGCTGGGTCTTTGGTTGCGAGTGCTTGGTAGGGCTTTAGTTGGTTGGTGCTGTCCCGTAGCCACTCGGCCAAGATGTCTCCCGTGATGATGAAAGACTGGTGACCTTCCCATGCGTCCTTGCCGAGCCAAGCATATCGGGCCTTTTGTCGTTGTAACCTCTGCGTGACCTGCTCATCCTTTCCGTCGGTATGAAACTTGACGGTCGTGTCAGTGGTGGAGGGAAAGGCATTCTCAAACAGCCGGGCAAGATCCGGGTCTTTCATTCGCGAGGTGATGTCACTGATGACCTTCTCGATCGCGTCTGAGTGGAACGTTCGGCAGCGAGGATCAGGTCGTTGAAATGGGAGTTTCAGTTTCCCTTTGCTTAATGGGGGACTTTGCCCTGTCAGCCCAAATTCTAAACTGCGACTATTAAAGCAGTAAGGGACCACTTACTGCGGAGAGCCGGCATAAACAGCATAGTCCGGGCAGGCTGTCGGGTCCAACAACTTCCCCGTCAGAGGGGTCTGGTTTCCATGCCATCCAAGTGGTGTTGCTAATGGGGTGAGCAACAACAAGATGAAAGAGTACCGCAAGGAATTGGCCATTTCGTTGGGCCGTAAGTTTCTTGTTTCGATTGAAAACAACAAAGCAGTGTCGAAGGTACGAATCAAATTAAAAGCGCCTTAGAAGCAGCTCAGTACCGATGCCCCGTCTCTGTAAACAGATTGTGCGAGTCAGGCATGTGGACGTCTCCTGGAGAAATGAAGTTGAAAAGGAGAGATATTCCCAACGAGATGGCCCACAGCACGTGTTGGATGTTACACATGAGGTGGTGTTGTGGGTGAGGGTTCCGGCAGGCGGCAGACAAGACTGGAGATCCCTGCAAGCCACTTCGCGGGGAGAGTGGAGTCTCTGGGGGGTGCCAAGGAGAGCAGAAACCCCTGACGTCGTTCTTCCTTTCTTTGCTCTGCTCTCATTGTTCGTTTCTGTGTGAGGCTCGCGGTTTGTCACTTGTCGTTAATGGATGGATCAGTTCGTTATTAGCTACGCACACTCGACTGAAACGATGTGTTAGGCACAACTGTCCCAAGATCGTCAAGACTCAAGGAGTCAAGGTCCCCCAAAATGTGCTATCAAAAAAGAAAGGGCTGGGTAACTATCACAGCTCCGTCTCAATCCCGGTCACTTCTTGGAGAAGAAGGACATGATGCTCCCCTGGCCCTTCGGCCCGCCCTTCTTTGGCTTCGTGGCTGGCATAGCAGGAGCCGAGCTTGCCGTCTTCGGTTTGGTGGGCGGAGGAGCCTCATCCTCCGAGAAGGACTCCCAGCCCGCCTCCTGGATGGTGACTATGGTCGAGTGTTAGCCGTATCACAACCTCGCACGTGCAGTGGCCACCTACCGAGATAACCCTGATCGTCCATGATCTGCTTCTTGTGCATAACCCGCCTCTTACCACGCCGACGGCCGTTCGCAGAAGCGGTGATGATCTCCTTCTCCTCCTCCTTCACCGGCTCTGGAGCTGGCGGCTCCTCTTCCATGGGCTCATCTGCCGGACTCTCGGACTCTTCCTCCTTCTCTTCTTCCTCCTCCTGCTCCATCATCTTCTTCAATTCTTCCTCCCTCTGCTTCTTGCTCTTGTATCCTGCAGTGCTCCGCGGCTTTGGCTGTGGCATTTCTCCGTCGTCATCCTCGTCATCTGACAACGGCTGCATGCTCGGCTCTTCGGCTTTAGGTGCCTCCTTCTTCGCCTTGGGCGGCTTGGACGCTGCCTTGGAGAAGGCCTGCATGATGCCTGAGCTTGCACCGCGCTTCAGTGATGCAGCGGGCCTCTTCACTGGCCCTGCAGATGATGCCTTGTCGGTTGCCTCCTGGACAGCCTGAACGGGTTTTGGCTCCTCCTTGGTCTTCGCGGGTGCCGAGGCTTGGGTGGGCTTCAAGAATGCCGATTTTGGCTGTGGCTTCACTGCAGCTGTGGCGGCGACAGCAGCTCTGGGCCCAGCTCCCTGTCGTTCCCTGCGACGGACCCGAGGATTGGAAATCGGCACAAGATCGGCCTGGTTCTTGCCAGTATCGAGGCTGAGCACCTCGTTGGCAACGTCGGCGAGCAAGGCCATGTCCTAGCGCATCGTTAGTTATTGAGTCAACAGGTGCTTTTGCATGGGAGATGTCTTACCTTTGTCGGGTGAGGTCCGAGACTGTAGACGTGAATACAAGAGACATCTTCATATTCCGCAAGCATCTCTAGGAGATGGTCAGCCGACTGGTACCAAAGACATAGGGCATCACAAACCTTCGAGCCGTTCCTCAGGCACAAGGGACAATGTGGATGTAGGCACAGCGTCGGTAAGGGAGTCATGCTCGGGTGCCGAACTTGTCATGTCGATATCGCCATCGGATCCATTCTGCGATAGCTCGTGGGCAGCTTTTTTAGTGCCGAAGATCAGGTACGTAGCATGAACAGCTCCAGAACGTTTCGCATTTTGGCTCCTGTGGAATTCATAGAGCATCCTGAGAGAGGTCAGTCCAGCTCATCTGCAACAAAAGCACACGAGAGCGCAGGATCTTACTGTTTTGCGGTGTTGACGTGGACCCGCAAAGCTCGACTCAGCAGTCGATAAGTGACCTAACAGCTCTGAATTAACTTGACCGTTCAAAATGTTTCTCAAAAATGAGAGTTACATACCACTTTGTCCTCTGAGAGAACATTCTCAGCGAGATATTTGGCATAGCTATCCATTATGGTTTGGCTCTGTGATGTTAAATCTCTGAGGGTCCGACCGACTCTGTGCTTGGTTCTGAGGTCGGTTGGTGATGGTGAGGAAAGTTGTCAGTCGCGACGCGTCTTCCGATGGTGAGCCCGTGGAGAGAAGCGCGAAGTCACGTTCTCGCCAATAAAAGCCCCTGCAGCGATGGATCACGATGGCTGCAAGCCCCTGTGTTGCCCTGGGAGATTCTCGCCCGCTGATTCGTCCGCTGGGAAATGCCTGGATGGAAGCTGGCCCCATCGCGTGCCATCTTGAAGCTTGCCCGAGCCGTCAAGGTGTTTTCTTTCCACATTGAAGTTGCCAACTTTGCATTGTCCCCCCTCAGTTAATGGTCGCGCCATGACTCGACTCAGTTCTGTTGTTTCTCCTATTTAACCAACCTCACTTCCCGGGCTGGGATTCCATTATCGACCCCAATTCACCAGCAACGAGCTGTACCACATTGCGCCTACACTGCGCAGACCGGCATCACCACCGGCATCATGGCCTCCTTTCCGCGATTCCGGTTTCTGGCCATTGCCGTCATATTCCACCTCGTGTACATATACTCCATCTTCGACATTTACTTCATTAGCCCCATTGTCTCGGGCATGCGCTTGTTCCAAATAGAGAGACCAGCTAGTCCACCACCTGCTGATCGCCTGGTCCTCTTCGTCGGTGTGTAGAATACTAAGACACTTGTAGTTCTCCCTGCACACTGAATTACTTGCTGATGTGTCTTCTCGTGTAGGAGATGGACTTCGCGCCGATAAAGCGTTCCAATCGCACCCAGAACCGTATCCCCAGACTGCCGAAGACCTCGTTCCGAGACCCCTTGCCCCTTACCTGCGATCCAAAATTCTCGAGGAGGGCACATTCGGCGTCTCGCACACGCGCGTCCCGACCGAGTCACGCCCCGGCCATGTTGCCCTCATCGCTGGTCTCTACGAAGATGTCTCGGCCGTCACCACGGGCTGGAAGATGAACCCCGTCAATTTCGACAGTCTGTTCAACCGCAGCCGCCACACATGGAGCTGGGGCAGCCCAGACATTCTGCCTATGTTCAAACATGGTGCGGTCTCGGGGAGGGTTGACGCTTTTACATACGGCGCTGAGATGGAGGACTTTTCGTCCGACGCCGTCATACTGGATCTCTGGGTGTTTGACCACGTCAAGGACTTCTTCGCTGAGGCGCGGACCAACCAGACCCTCAACGATGCGCTGAGGCAGGACAAGGTTGTTTTCTTCCTTCACCTACTGGGATTGGACACGACCGGGCACTTCTTCCGGCCGTACTCAAAGGAGTACCTGAACAACATCAAGGTGGTTGACAAGGGAGTCCAGGAGATTGAGACACTGATGGCCGACTTCTACCGCGATGACCGGACGGCTTTTATCTTTACCGCCGACCACGGCATGAGCGACTGGGGCAGCCACGGCGATGGCCACCCCAACAATACCCGGACGCCGCTGATTGCCTGGGGCTCCGGCGTTGCGAAGCCCCAGCTGTATCCGGGCGAGATTGCGCCGGGCCACGACGAATACTCCGCGGACTGGAACCTGGACCATGTCAGGAGACACGATGTTGCTCAAGCCGATGTTGCCGCGCTCATGGCTTATCTCGTTGGCACCGAGTTTCCTGCGAACTCAGTCGGCGAACTTCCCCTGTCCTTCCTGACCGCCGATCTCAAGGAGAAGGCGGAAGCCTCCCTCGTCAATGCGCGCGGGATCCTTGAGCAATACAGGGTCAAGGAAGAAAAAAAGAAGGACACGGAGCTGAGATACCGCCCATACGGACCCCTGAGCGACGAGGGCCTGGAGCCCGATGCGCGGGTGGCACACATCCAGCAGCTGATCGAGGCTGGGAGCTACGAGGAGGCCATTGAGGAATCGGCTGCTCTCATGAAGATTGGCCTTGGCGGCCTCCGGTACCTGCAGACATACGACTGGCTGTTCTTGAGGGCTCTTATTACCGTCGGCTATTTGGGTTGGGTGGCATATGCTCTTACCACTGTCATCAACCTCCACGTGCTCCACGGCCGGATTCAGCCATCCAGGAACCTGACTGGGACGATTGTCGCCGCTTCGGCGCTGACCGCGCTCTATGCGTCGTTCGCCATCTCAAAATCGCCGCCGACGTACTATGCGTATGCCTTCTTCCCGGTGTTTTTCTGGGAGGAAGTGTATGCGCGGCGGGAAAGCCTGGCGCAGGGCCGCAAGGGATTGTTCAGCCACGTCAAGTCCGGGGCCAGTTTTGTCTCGCTGATTTTCAACTGCGCCATTTACGTCGGGATCATCGAGTCCCTGGTAAGTCTCGGCTGCCTGTTTATGCTGGTGGACGTCTTGGCTAACAACAACAGGCTGTGGGCTACATCCACCGCGAGATCCTGACCATCCTCTTTGCCCTTGGCGCTTTCTGGCCTCTGGCCTATGGCTTTTCGTTCTTGCAGAAGCATGCTGCCCTCTCTGTCACATGGTTCCTCTCCTGCATCGCCATGAGCACCTTCACACTGCTCCCGGCGATGAAGACCGAGGATGTGAACTTGATGTGCGTCCCCCCTGAAACACGCGTCTCATGATACGAGCTAACTGGTCCCTTACAGCATGGTTGGTGGCGCATTGATGGCCGTCGTTGGCATTCTTTATCTGGTCCTTGAGGATTTCGTGCTGGCCGACTTCACTTGGTCGCGGAGACCGTCCGCACCGAGGAACCATGTGTCGCGAACGCTCATCGGGATCCAGATCGGCCTGACGCTTCTCTCCATCCTCGTCACCCGATCCAGCGCTCTGTCCCTGCAGGCCAAGCAGGGGCTGCCCCGCGGCAACCAGGTCATGGGCTGGGTCGTTCTCGGTACGTTCTAGAAAGGCCCAACGGCCCGGACACTCTTTGCTGACCCTGGCAACAGTCGCATCGCTTCTCATGCCCCTGGCATACCGCCTGCAGCCCAACAGCCACTACATGCACAGGATCCTGGTCATCTTCCTCACCTTCGCCCCGACTTTTGTCATCCTGACCATCTCCTACGAGGGGCTGTTCTACCTGGCCTTCTCCGCCATCCTGGTCAGCTGGGTGCGTCTAGAACACGCCGTCTTCCAGTATTCCCCCTCCCGAATCACCACCCCCCCACAACCCCAAAACGGCTCAGCCCCATCCAAACAAGCCCAACCCCCCGCTACCACCACCCTCGAAACAACCCACAGCCTCCCGACCCCCTTCCGCCCACTCACCCTTCACGACGCGCGCGTCGCCCTCTTCTTCTTCGTCCTGCTCCAATCCGCCTTCTTCAGCACAGGCAACGTCGCCTCCATATCCTCCTTTAGCCTCGAGTCCGTCTCGCGCCTCATCCCCATCTTTGACCCCTGGTCGCAGGGCTCCCTGCTCATCCTCAAGCTGATGATCCCGTTCGCGCTGGTGTCGGCAAACCTGGGGATTCTGAACCGGAGGCTGGGCGTGGCGCCGTCGGCGCTGTTTATGGTGGTGATGGCGGTGAGTGATGTGTTGACGTTGTACTTTTTCTGGGTGGTGAAGGATGAGGGGAGCTGGTTGGAGATCGGGTCGACGATTAGTCATTTTGTGATTGCGAGTTTGTTGTGTATTTTTGTGGCGGCGTTGGAGGGGGTGAGTGAGGTGTTTGTGGCGGGGGTGGAGGTGGTAGGCGAGGGGGAGGGGGAGGTGGTGAAGGCTCTTGGGAGGGGTGAGCTGGCGGAGGTGTTGGTCGAGGGGGTGAATGAGGCCGTTGAGGGCCTGCCTGCTGCCCCTGGGGAGGAGGGGCGTGATGCTACGGCGGGGAGGTGAGGCTCAGGGGACAAGAATAGCGCCGTGATGCTGTAACTGCATATCGAGATAGACGGGGCAAGGATGTTGGTGATCGTCGCGTGAACGGTTCGTTCAGGGCTGGCATGGAAGGGGCTTAGATCCGGTAGTTGCGGAGATTACGAGACCCATCCTCCCATAAGAACTGTTGCATGATCGGGTGTGTCATGGGGTGTTGCCGAGCAAGAGATGGTTTCATCAGCCACGCAGGATCTAGTGTGTTCGAGGCAACGGGAAGTATCCGTATCGTGCGAGCATGGTAGGCGTGGTGGACGAACGGAAAGAGGATCACATGTCGACTATTTCTGCCCATTGAGCACCTCTAACCAAGCTGTGGAGGCTGACAGTTGAAGCTCATGCTTGGGCAGAACTGCTTGCTGTCATCGACAGAATTTAGCCTGTTTCACAATGCGCCTCTGTCCCGTTCGCTTCTCCATGCCGCCGTACCTTGCATGATTCCCCTGAGGACATGCATGCTGAAGGCTCTTCTTACCTCCGTGGAGCTGTCTGTCGTCTGTTGTTCATAGTAGGGTCCATATCTGGCATGTGAAAGTGGAAGTCGATGCGCCCTGCACGTGGCGCGGTATGTTAATTAAGCGACACCAGCAAGGGGGTTGTCTGCTGACAATCAGGCTGCCACGCAAAGTTCCGTCTCGGGAGGACGGAAGCAGATCGACCACCCTGGGTTCGCGGAGTGGCCCGGATCGGGCCCTTGTTGAGATGGGTCCCGTCTCTCTCGTTCAATCTGGGGGAAAGGGGCGGGCTGCTCAGCTTGTGAGGGGAAATCGCGGGGTAAATAAACAGGGGCGGCTGCGACTCCAAAGTCCAAACTGAAAGGAATCCCAGCAATCAAGTGAGAGCTTCCGACTTCAGGTCTGTCCGAAAAATGGCCAGGCCTTTGTGACAAGACGCTGTCCGTCGTTCTCTCCTGAACTCCGCAGGCGATGACCCATCGCGTCGGCAGTCGAGGAGCAGGAATGGAATCGTAACGGTCAATTTGTGCGCCATGCAATATCCCTTGTCACGCGTCGGTGCGACCATCCGACAACTCGAGCCGGGCCAAGCCTTGCCACTGGCGGGGAGCTACTGAGATGGCTGCGTCAACAATGGCTGGTAGCCACGGTAGCTAGCAGGGGACAGGACGGAGGTTCGGCCGGTGTGCTATCGGCAGACAGGATTGGCGACAGTGGACGACGCCTCGAGGCAACCTTCCACAGCAGGGACCGACTGTACAATGGGGGAAGTCGATGCCCTCCCTGTCTGGCATTTCCCTTCTCGGCCGGACGCTTCTCTCAAATTGAGGTTGATCTCACGGGATTCCGAAAACGAAACAAAGAGGCCCAAAATTGAAGGCTGCAGATGCAGATGGATGGCTTCTCCGGCTCGAGTCTGGGTTGGATTGTGCTGTGAACGGTTGACGTTGGTGGGGCGGGGCCGAAAACGCCGAGCACGCCAAGAAACCCCAAGACTGGCGACCCCCCAGCCACGCCTTCCCCGGATTCGTGGACGCGGGCGCGCCTTCCCAATCGGGCTGGACCTCCCGCCCATTATTAGGCCAGGCGTGATTGGCCCAGATGCTTTTGCCGGGCTGTGCCAGCTGACCAAGCGTCCATTGTCTTGGATGCAGCGGGCTTGACACTTGGCGTCACATGCCAAAGGAGGATCCACCCCATTGCTGCCTCCAACCCTGCGCATGGCGGATTCAGTCCGCTGTGTGTGGATTCTGTGGAAGGCTGAAGGCTGAAGACGATGAAGGACCGAACCATCCAAGCTTCGAAGCGGGAGCGTCGGGATGGATGGAGGGATGCAGGACAAGATGGGAAACGGGGTCATTTGGAAACATCACCCGAGAAGCTGCAGCTTGACGCTTTCGACAAGGCTTCGATGCTCCTGGGCCGTCTGTGAATTTGATGATGGGGAGACGCGTGCCAAGCCTGAGGAATCAAAACGAAAATTAATTCAAGGGGCCCCGCGCGGTCTCAACGAGTCTCGAGCGAGTTCTTGACGACCAAAAAGTCGCTGCCCAGAATCCGGGGTTTGGCATTGCTGTTGTTGTGGAGTGGAACCCTCCCCTCCCTTAGATGGAACTGCTTGCGTTGAACTAAACTGGCATCTCTCCGTCCAACACCCACACCCACACCCGTTTTCGCATGCAGCTGCGAGGCATCCATCGCTTCTTTTGGAAATTGACCCAACGCGGGACAGGCGATCCGACTCCTGCACTCGAAGTCGCAAGGGGCTCCCACCACCGCTTCTCGAGCGCCTCAACCCCTCCTTGCCCACGAAGTACGCCCAGCATTTTGACCTGCAGATAACTGCCTGTGGGTTTGCGACCGACGCTGAGAGAGTTCGACCCCGCGACACTTCGTCCCCAGCAAAAAAAGGTCGATCAGAGGAGCTCGGTGGCGGAACACGACGGGAGCACCGGTTCGCTCGGTTGAGAGACCCTTGACAACGCGACACACACGCCCGCCCTCTTCAACAACTCCCGCACGCCGCCGTTCAACACGCAACAACGACACCACCCATCTTCCGCCGAAATGGACATCGACACGACTCCCCCGGCCGACTCCACGCCGCCGAAGCAGCTGTCGACATCGCCGTCGCAGCAAGGCCTCGGCCCGGGCGGCGCGACCTCCACAACCACAACCGCGGGCGCAATGAGTTTCAGGAGGTGTGTATTCGATGGCCCGCCCTGCCGAGTCGGGGCGAGGAAGGCGGTTTGGCTGACTTGGGTTTTTGTCTTGTCGCGATCAAAAGACAACGAGCGTCCAGAGCATGCGAGGTGAGTTCCGACCCTTTTTATGTTTTGTTGGAGCCCGGTTTGTTGGTCGGTGGGTTTGCTGGGGACCCCTCTTCCTCCTCCGAGGTTGTCTCCGCGTTTGCGACGACCGCGCCTATCTTGCCTCGGCTCGCCCGCCCGCCCGCCCACTCATCGGGAACCTTTTGAGGATCGCGAGCTAATCAGTCACCGCTCCCAGACGTGCCATGCCCGCAAAGTACGGATACCCTGATCCCATTTCTACGATCGAGAGATCCACCTTGACCGCGCGTTGCTTGCTTCGTCGAGACACGCATGCTCACATCCTTCTGTGCAGGTCCGCTGCGATGCTGCCAGTCTTGGTGTTCCATGCACCAACTGCGTCGCCTTCCAGATTGAGTGCCGCATTCCAACACCGAAGCGGAAGAAGGTGCCGAGCGCCACTGTGCAAAATAGAGATTCGGACAGGTACATCGAGATTCTGCCCTTGATCCAGCACTTCTTGGCCGGCGCTGTCTCCTGCGGGTTGCGCCCCAAGGTCGTCGCATGATGCTAATTTGATGCTAGCGAACGAGGAGAAGACGACCGTTCGCCGCTTCCAGCCGGCCAAACCACGTTTCCCAGCGGCATCCGACCTCCTGCCGTCTACCATACCCACGAAGGCACCCCGTCCCAGGCCAACATCGAGGCCGAGCAACAGAAAAAGGAGGAATTTGACAATGCGACTCTGGCCAACTACATGGATCTCGTCATGAAGCCCAAATTCACCCGCGCACCCATTACCGAGGCCGGAAGGGTGGCCTACCTGGGCGAGTCATCCAACCTTACCCTTCTGGTTCACGACCGCCAGAGCGATGGAGACGTGGTTCACTACCCCTTGCCCGACAACATCCGGGGTTCAAGGGCCCGCTTGACGGAACTGGACAACATCGAGATCGATATTCTGCACCAACGAGGCGCCTTTCTCCTCCCCCCACGGGCCTTGTGCGACGAGTTGGTTGACAGCTACTTCAAATGGATCCATCCGATCGTCCCGGTGATCAACAAGACGAAGTTCCTCCGCCGATACAAGGACCCGAAGAACCCGCCATCGCTCCTCTTGTTGCAGGCCATGCTCCTGGCTGGCTCGCGCGTCTGCTCAAATCCACAGTTGATGGATGCGAACGGCTCGTCGACGCCAGCTGCCCTCACCTTCTACAAGAGAGCCAAGGCATTGTATGACGCAAACTACGAAGACGATCGAGTCACCATTGTCCAGTCCCTCTTGCTGATGGGCTGGTATTGGGAGGGGCCCGAGGACGTCACCAAGAATGTCTTCTACTGGACGAGTGTCGCCAGCACCGTCGCGCAGGGTTCCGGGATGCACCGGAGCGTCGAGGGATCGCAGCTCACCAAGTCGGACAAGAGGCTGTGGAAACGGATCTGGTGGTCGCTGTTCACAAGAGACAGGTCGGTGGCGGTCGCGCTGGGCCGTCCGTGCCATATCAACCTGGACGACTCGGACGTGGAGATGTTGACCGAGGACGATTTCAACGAGGACGAACCCGACTCGCCAAGTGAATATCCGCCAGATCCGGTTCATGTGCAGTTCTTCCTGCAGTACGTCAAGCTGTGCGAGATTATGGGTCTGGTCCTGTCGCAACAGTATTCAGTCGCGTCAAAGGGGCGTCGGAACAACCCCATCGACCTGACACACAGCGATATGGCGCTTGCCGACTGGCTCCAACACTGCCCCAAGATCGTGTACTGGGAGATGCCGAGGCACCACTTCTGGTCTGCCCTGCTGCACTCAAATTACTACACCACGCTGTGCTTGCTGCACCGCGCTCACATGCCTCCCAGCGGATCCCACAGGTTTCCGGATGAGCATGTGTACCCATCTCGCAACATTGCCTTCCAGGCGGCCGCTATGGTCACATCCATCATCGAGAATCTCTCGGCGCGCGGGGAGCTCCGGTACTGCCCCGCGTTTGTCGTCTACAGTTTGTTCTCGGCCCTCATTATGCACGTCTATCAGATGCGGTCGCCAGTGCCGTCCATCCAGCAGGTCACGCAGGACCGCATCCGGACATGCATGAGCGCATTGAAGGAGGTGTCCAGAGGATGGCTGGTCGGCAAGATGGTCCACACCCTGTTCGAGTCCATCCTCGGGAACAAGGTGCTTGAGGAGAGGCTGCAAAAGGCGGCGGGCAAGAGGCACCGCAAGGCCCAGCAGAGCCTGTCACAGCTCGAGCAACACCGTTACGCGCAGGAGCAGAAACGCAAGTACGACGAGATGGCCATCGACTTCAGCGTAACTACCCCACAGCCGCAAGAGTCATACGAGCGCTCGCGACCCCAAACCCCCAGCCTCGTAACCAACAACAACAAGACCGACCCTGGTGCCATGCCACGCCCCACCAACACCAACAACCCCGTCTCCCCACACACGCGCAACAACGGCGACGCCTTCATGGGCGGCACCGCCTCGCGCCCGCACACCCGGCCCGCGACCCCCTTCAACCCCTCCTTCTCCGTCCCCGCCACCCCGCCCGACCTCTACCTCCACACGCGCAACTCCCCCAACCTCTCTCAGGCCATCTGGGAGAACTTTCAGCCCGACCAGCTCTTCCCCGAGAACGCCCACATCCCCCTGTTTCAGCAGCAGCAGTTCTCGCCGCCACAGGGGCATCAGTCTCTTGATCATCATATGATGGCACAGATGCAGCAGCAGCAGCAGCAGCAACAGCAACAACAGCAACAGAATGCGAACATGCAGGGCCCACCCCCGCCGAGCGCGTTTGGTCAGCAGATGCCCAAGAGGGAGGATATGGGCGCGAGTCCGTTGCAGGGGCATGCGGCGATGCTGCAGCCGGGGATGGCGGCGGCGGCGGCGGCGGGTGGGTTTCCTCCGGGTGCGGCGGGCCAGCAGGGTGGTGGTGGTGGTGCTGGAGGTGGTGGGAATGCGTGGCATGGGTTTGAGGTGCCGCCGCATGGGCAGCAACATGCCGGGGCGGCGGACGGGCAGAGCCCGAGTGATAGTTGGAGTACGAGTTCCGTACAGGGGCAGCCGGTGCCGAGTACGTTGAATGTGGAGGATTGGTGAGTTTTCTTTGTTTTTGGTTTGGGAGTTGTGCTGACTGTGTGGGAAATAGGTTCCAGTTTTTTGGGATTAATGGGGAGCATCAGATGAATCTTGATAACCTGCCGGTGCTTCCTTAGGTGAGGACTTCGGTAGGGAAGGGTTGATTTGGGTTTAAGTTTTGCGAGTCGCTATTGAGCAAGAGGTGTAGTAGCAAGGCTGTTTGATCTGGGATGTACCGTTCTGGGTTGGGTTGTTAACAATATCCCGTCTGTTGAGGGCGGGTGGGAGCGTTGAATTGGCGATTTTGGCGAACGGAGGACGGAGGATGTGGGTGTCATATTTTTGGATCTATGTGCGTTGTATGTAGTTGTACGTTTGATGAGAGTATGGAGTCGGCCTTGGATTTGGATGCTGTTTAGTTGGCCGTTGGGATGGAATACCTCCTTACTACTTACTACCTGTTCTTGTTATTTTAGTCAGGGGATTGCAGGCAATCATCATTCAGGAGGCAAACAAAAACTACGGTTTCATCTGAACCAACAACGTCTGGCTGTCGGCACTTCGGATGCACAACATTCTCCAGAGGTAAGGTTGGGCCGCAGGTTGGGCCGCGCAACCGCCACGGCGCATGGGGGAGGCGATCCGCTGCCGGTTGGTGACGCAATTGGGGGTTTGGGGTCGAGAGCAGCCAGAAAAGGGTGGTTGCCTCTGTGATGGCTTGGGCTTGGTGATTCTGTGAGAAGCGTCCTCGTTGTTTCCCGACAACTGATTCTCTCTCGAGATGAACTCGGAGTCTCCAGAACCCGCTCATCCCATCTCCAGCTCTCCTCTCTCTCTCTCTCTCTCGCGCGCGCAACATCAGATGAGCAGATGCAGGTTGTGTTGCTCCACGCTGGCGAAGGGGCGGGCCGCTGTGCTTGGTTCGAGAACCATCCACTCACAGGCCCTCACCCGGCGACGTCCAACCCTGTCACCCTGCCGGCGCTTCTTTTTGCATGTCTCGGAGCCAATCGGAGGTTGCGAGTGGCTTCTTGGCTTCGTGCTTCTGGCAGCCGGCGTCTCATTGGAGGTGAGTATGAGGAAGGTCGCTGTGGAAGAGGAGAGGGGCTGTTGTCTGCTGGGATAGGGGTGGGTTGGGGGCTTGTCATTTCTGGCATCAGGTCAACATGTCTGGCAATTGGGTGGTCTTTACTTAGTGAATGATTCCCTTCCGAGGCCCCGAGCAGAGCAACCCTGGAATGGGGGTGATGGTGCGGGGTAGGCAGATGCGTGGTGTTGCAAGCAGGGAGCTGACGCCGCGGGGTGATTGATGACCATTGTTCTGCAATGTGCAGGTTCGCTTCCGATGCCCAATCTTCCCCGCCTGGGGCGGTTGGGCAGCGGCAGCGGCAGCGGCTCACTCTTTGACCGCCTCTTCCATTGCCGCGCAGCCGCCCTTCCATTTGTCAACCGCGCGGACGAGAGAAAGTCTCGGCTGTTGGAGGTTGAGTTGGCTGCAGGTCTGTGAACCGGTGAAAAGTGACAAGGAATCAGCACAGTGACAGGGTTGCCTGGCGGGAGTGATGAGAGTGGAGTGAGGGGCAGTTAGCGGATGGCCCCACTGTGAGTACATCCGAGTGCTGCGTCCCCTGTTGCTGCTTCCTGTCGTCGTCAACCATCCAATTCAAATCCATGGGCAGCTTGCTCCTGACACCGCTGCCGATACGATTCTCTGTCGCTTGGCCTTTTCTCTGCTGCTAGACACTGGCCGAGGTGTTTTATGACTTTCCCGGATAGTCCCCATACCCTGGCCAACTCCTCACAAGCCACTTGCTTGGAATCAGCTCCATCCTTGACGTAGCCCTGGTCTCAGCACCACCCTCAGAACCACCCCGCCTGCAGGCCCCCCCTAAACTGCACAACAAACCACCGTTCCCCGACTTCGCCAGGGAGGCGCCTGACGATTCCACCCTCGCCAACTTGGCCTCTCGAGCAGGACTACATACGGGCAACAAGAGCGGTGCGAAGCTCAGACCATCACCGCCGTTCTGCTCCGCGCAGACGCCACAGCCCGCCCAACATGACCCAAGCGCCCATGATCTCGGTGCCTCTCAAGGCCACCAACGAGATTGACTGGGTCGGCCCGCTGAAATCCTACATCCAGAATACCTATGGCGATGACCCAGAACGATATGCGGAAGAGTGCGCCACCCTCAATCGCCTACGCCAGGACATGCGCGGAGCTGGTAAGGACAGCACCGCCGGGAGGGATCTCCTGTATCGGTATTATGGCCAGCTTGAGCTGCTGGACCTACGCTTCCCCGTTGATGAGCAGCACATAAGAGTCTCTTTCACCTGGTAATGAGTGCTTCCCCAGGATTCCCACTGGCACCAAGGCCTCTGACACTAATTGTTGCCGCGACAGGTTCGATGCCTTCACACACAAACCCACCGCCCAGTATTCGCTCGCCTTCGAGAAAGCCTCAATTATCTTCAATATCTCCGCCGTTCTCTCGTGCCATGCCGCCATTCAGACCCGAAGCCAGGAGGCAGGTCTCAAGCAGGCCTACCACTCTTTCCAGGCCTCGGCCGGAATGTTCACCTACATCAACGAGAACTTTCTTCACGCACCCTCGTCCGATTTGAGCAGGGAGACCGTTAAAGCCCTCATAAACATCATGTTGGCTCAGGCCCAGGAGGTCTTCCTCGAAAAACAGATCACGGACCAGAAGAAGATAGGCCTACTTGCAAAGCTCGCCAGCCAAGCCGCCACCCTGTATGGGCAGGCTCTCGAGGGCGTGCAGGAGAACGTCAACAAGGCCATTTTTGAAAAGATCTGGTTGCTCATGGTGCAAGCCAAGTACAATCTCACAAGCTCCATTGCCCAGTACTATCAGGCCCTGGCTGACGACGATGCCAACTCGCACGGCATGGCTGTGGCCCGTCTTCAAGTCGCTGAGGCCCATGCTAAGGATGCCAACAAGATCGCCAACAGCTTCCCGTCGACGATCCCTCCGAGCTCGAATCTGACAGCGGACACCGGCGTCCTCTTGGCCGAGATAACAAAGAGGCATCTTGTGGCGGTTCAGCAGAAGCTCAAGGAGCTGACGAAAGACAACGATTTTATCTATCACCAACCGGTACCCGATGCAGCCGGCGTCCCCGCCGTGGCGAAGCTCCCTGCTGCGAAGCCCATCCCAGTCAGCGAACTCTATGCAGGGCAGGACATCCAACGGATCACCGGGCCTGATCTGTTTGCAAAAATTGTGCCGCTTGCCGTGACCGAGTCAGCCAGTCTTTACGACGAGGAGAAGGCGAAGCTGGTGAGAGCTGAGACGGAGAGGGTCGACACAGCGAATAGTGAAATGGCTGCCAGCTTGGACTACCTCAGGCTGCCGGGCGCGCTGCAGGTTCTGAAGGGCGGGTTCGACCAGGAGATTTTGCCCGACGAGGACTTTCGAACGTGGTGCGTCGACGTTGCCGACCACGAGGACCCCGCCAAGATCTTCGACTTTCTCCAAACGCAGAAGCAGGCAATAATCGCGGCATTGGAGAGGAGCAGCAAGCAGCTGGACATGGAGGAGAGCGTCTGTGAGAAGATGAGGTCCAAATATGAGTCGGATTGGACCCAGCAGCCGAGCTCGAGACTGACTAGCACGCTGAGGGGTGACATCCGGAATTATCGGGAAGCCTTGGACGAGGCGAGCAGCAGCGACGGTCAACTTGCGACGAAACTGCGCCAGAATGAACACGAGTTCGACGAGATGCGCTCTGCCGCCCAGCATGGCGAGGTCGATGCTCTTTTCCAGCAAGCTGTGAAGAAGGTGCGGAAGTCGAGCACCGCCAACAGCCCATCCACCGAGCCAAACCTGCTGGATGCCGATTTTGACGATGCTGGGCCGAGCGTCGTTGAACAGATTGCAAAGGTGGAGGACATCCTGAAGAAGCTGAATCTTATCAAGCGGGAGCGCATTCAAGTGCTCAAGGACCTGAAGGAGAAGGTATGCTATCGGCGGTACCCCATTCTCGCCAGCTAGGCTGACAAATTTAGGCACATAACGATGACATTTCGCAAATCCTAATTCTCAACAAGAAGTCCATCGCCAACTACGAGCAACAACTCTTCCAGCAGGAGTTGGAGAAATACCGGCCATATCAGAACCGCTTGGTTCAGGCGACCCATAAGCAGGCGGCCCTGATGAGGGAGCTGACGGTAGCTTTCAACGGCCTTCTGCAGGACAAGAGGGTCCGGGCAGAACAAAGCAAATACGAGTCGTTCCAGAGGCAAAGAGGCACGGTGATCGGCAAGTACAAGCGCGCGTACCAGGAATTCTTGGATCTGGAGGCGGGCCTTCAGAGCGCAAAAACCTGGTACAAGGAGATGAAGGAGACGGTGGACAGTCTAGACAAGAACGTTGAGACGTTTGTTAACAACAGGCGGGCCGAAGGCGCTCAACTTCTCAACCAGATCGAGCAGGATCGGGCGGCAAGCAAGTCCTCCCACGCAGCGCTGGAGCAGGAACGGTTGAGGGGCCTCATGGAACGCATGTCGATGGAGCCGCCACCGACTTCACCCAAACCCAACTCACGGCCGACACCAGCACCCCTGTCATTCACCTCGCAGTCCATGTATCCCCAGACGAACTTCTCGGGGCAGTACCAAGTCCCCCACTCGCCTCCCCCAATCCAAACAAACCTACCCCAGTCCTACGGACAACAACAATCCGGCCACCCATCAGCACACCCATACACCTACAACCCCAGCTCCCACGGCCGCATCCCCGGCCCCGCCTCCCCCCCACCAACCCAAACAGCCTTCAACATCGGGCCCATGCGCCCCGGCCCGTCCTCCCCAACCCCGATGCAAACATCATTCAACCAACCCGCGCGCTTCAGCACCTACGGAAACCCGGCCGCTATGCAGCAGCAGCAGCAACAACCGCCACCGACACCCCAGCAACAGCAGCATTACATGCCCCCTAACTTTGTCCCGCCCCCGCCGCCGCCGGCCCCCCGCCCCTTGGTCCGCAGCAGACGATACATTATGGCTTGGAGCATTATGATCCGAGTGCGGGGGGGGGGAGGCCAGGGTCGGCGCAGCAGCATGGAGGGGGGATGCAGGGGCATGGTGGACAGGCGCAGGGCCAGGGAGGGGATCCGTGGGCGGGGTTGAGTGCGTGGAAGTGAGTGGGTGAAGGGAGGGGGAAGGGATTTGGGATGGGTGGGATGAGGGTTGTTAGGAGGGGAGTTCGCCTTGATGGTGGAGGAGAGTGGGGCTGGGTTGTGGTTACTAGCATGCATGCATTGGTTAGATCGAGATCGAATGAAGGTTTGGAATACCCAGGTGTTGGACTTGCACCGAGTGAGTCTCCAGCAACCATCTTACTTCCGTCGAGTTATGGTGGAAGGAATTTGCCCTGGTTGTCTTTCTTCTAGATTCCATCCCGTCCTCACCCCCAGCCTAGCTCACCCTCCCATGCCCCCCTTTTCAGCCTATTCTTATGTAGCAAGGTAAGGTAGCATCCTTGGACTGCCGTCGAGGGTATCCACAACTCCACCACGGGCCGCGTCGCAACTCACCGAGCCACACCACCATGGCAAATTAACCTCGGACTCGTCATGTTCGTCATGCCTGAGGAGGCTTGTTGAATGAGCTTGGGACGGACTGCTTGTGCCGGCGCAAGGCAACGAACGACTGGGGTTGAGAGCCGGGAATAGCGGCTTTTGCTGGTGTTGAGCCCTGTCGGCCCGCTGGAAGGCTCTGGATCCCTGGTGGTTCGAGTCCGAGGGGGCGAATGAGAGAAAGTGATATTGAGATCGTGGGGATAGGGCGAAGGAAGATTGGGAAATTGAAGGCGGTGTTTAGGTTGGAGGATTGAGAGGCGACGACGACGGGATGGTGCGACATGGTGAGTGTGGGTTGGCAGGAGGGTTGGGGGAGGTATAAGGGCCGGCAAGGTCAGCATGGCTCGTGGTAGTTGAAGGCCACACATCATCCTCACCATCTCCTCAACCACCCCCCTCGACGCAGCCTCAAAACAAGCCCCCCAACCACCAAGCAAGATGGTCCACCTCCTCTCACCCGCCCTCCTCCTCCTCACCTACCTTACCCCTACCACCCTCGCCGCCCTCAACGGCCACTGCCCTCCCCTCGGCGCCGTCATCCCCCCTCCCACACAACCCAGCCGCCATGACGCCGTCAAAACCGCCGCTACCACCCTCAAAAACATCTTCAATCAGATAACAACCACATACAACAGCTCCGCGGTCGCCGTCGGCGTCAAGTCCATCCATGAGAGTAAGAGGCTGTTTGAGTACTACCACACGCCGGCGAATAAGGACGCGCGTGGTGTGGACAAAGTTGATGGGGATACGGTGTTTCGGCTGGGGAGTTTGACGAAGGTGTTTCCGGTGTTGGCGTTGTTGATGTTGAAGGGTAGGGGAGTGAGTATGGAGGATCCGGTGACGAAGTGGGTGCCAGAGTTGAGGGGGTTGAGGAGGCAGGCGAGGGAGGAGAGTGAGGTTTGGATGGTGGATTGGGAGGGAGTTACGTTGGGGGCGTTGGCGGGGCATATGGCGGGGATTCCGTCGGATTGTGAGTTGATGGGTGAGGGGTGGGTGTGAGGGGGTTGGGTGCTGACTGGAGGGTAGTGATTACGGATATCGCGCCGTTTGGGGATTTGTCTAGGTATGGATATCCGCCAGTGGACAAGTCGAAGTTCCTGGGATGCTCTGGGTTCTTTGGGATGGCTCCGTGCAACAGGACTGGTGAGTTACATTTGTGGGAGCTATTGCAACTGGAGCTGATTAAGGTCTGTTAGTCTTCTTTGAGCGGTTTGGAGAGCGTGCTCCCGCGCAGGCTCCGTTCTCTTCCCAGACGGTGTACTCCAACATTGCCTTTCCCATCCTCGCCTTTGCTGTTGAGGAGATTACCAAGCAGCCCTTTGCGCAGTTTGTCAACGACGCGATTTGGAAACCAACTCGCATGACCCGCACCTCAGCGACGAAGCCGGACGACAAGAAGGGTTTCATCCCGACGAAGGATATTTGGTGGAATGCCGATTTGGGATTCGAGGGCCCGTAAGTAACCTCCCACCCCAACCCCAAACTCCGTTGTAGTGCCCACACTTACACACATGCCCGAACAGTGAAGGAGGCTTCTTCTCAACGCTCGGCGACCTCCACCGCTTCGGCGACGCTGTCCTCCAAAATAAACTCCTCTCCCCTGTCCAGACTCGCAAGTGGCTCAAGCCCGTAACCGCAACGTCGTCGAGCGGCCTCCTCATCGGCCAACCCTGGGAGATCTTCCGCGCCGAGAACGTCACCTCAGACGGCCGTATGATTGAAATCTACACCAAGTCCGGCGATCTCATCTCCTACTACTCCATCCTCGTCCTCATCCCTGATTACGACCTCGTCGCCACCCTACTTCTCGCCGGTCCCGGCGGCCCAGGCGAAGTCTCCGGCTCCTCCATGACGCTCATGGTCTCCCGCCTACTCCAAACCCTCCTCCCGGCCGTCGAAGCCGCCGGCAAATCCGAAGCCTCACAAGCCTACGCCGGCACGTACACCGATAGAACCACCAACTCCTCTCTCACCCTCTCCCTCACCGACAACGACCCAGGCTTCGCCATCACCCGCTACATCATCCGCGGTATTGACATACCCTCCACCGACCCTGGCTCAACTCTCCCCCCCGCGACGCCGCCCAAGCTGGACCCACCCATGCGGTATCGGATGTACCCGACAAGCGCCAACGCGAAGCACCAAACGTCGTGGCGCGCCGTAGGGACAAGGGCGACGGCGGCGGAGGTGGAGAAGAGCGATGCGCAGTTTGTGTGGGCCATGAACTCGTGCTTGACGTGGGCGCAGATGGATCGCGTGACGTATATGATGAGGGCGAGGGATCATTTTGTTTTTGGGATGGAGAGGGGGCGGGCGAGTGAGGTGGAGGCGGTGGGGTATGGGGTGAGGTTGAGGAGGGAGCGTTGAAAAGTTTAGACGGGCTTGAAGTCGAATAGAGTACGTATAGGGTGTGTTGGTGGGTTTGATTCGTTTGGGGACTTCTTTAAGTGTTAGGATTTGCCATGGATGGCGTTTCAAGAAGAAAGGTTGGATGTTAACCCCCTGATTGAGAAGTCAAGCCATCTGCGGAGCGCAACTCGGAGCCCTCGGGACTCTGACCGGACCGCAATGCTTCATCACCAGATCACCCACCGCCTTCGTGCGGAGATGGAACGCAGATGACGAGAGTCCCGAACATGCCAGGGATCTTTTCAGTGCTGAGGTCGCTAGGGGTCAGCAACACGGACGTTCCCGGATAGGGAGAGATAATGGATCTTACTCGGTGTGGGATTTGAACATTGCACCCTTCTCGTAGATGAGCATCTTGTAAATCTCGGCGGTGATTGGGGAGGAAATGCCCAGGGACGAGCGCATGTTAGCAAGGCAGTTGAACTGGGAGGCATCCAGCTCCCATGTGTTGCGCACCGACGTGTCGACGATGGTCTCGCTGCCCTTGCCCAAGAACTGGCGGGCCTGGTCCTCCTCCAGCGGCGCGCTGATGACAACATCCGCAGCCAAGACTCGCGATGGAGCAAAAAGTAAAAACATACAACACCAGGGATTCGCTGGTCGTCACCGACCCAACTACTAGTCTAGCGGTTGGTAGCTTATCTATGGGAGAGCGGACGGGATCCCGAGTTTTCTACCACCTATGGTCGTATGTGCTGGTGCCTACCAGAAACAAAGCCTATGATCAGAAGAGTAGCAGTTTGGAGGCATTGGGGTGAGGTCACCCCCTGCGGCGCTCCGCTTTGGAGAGTGCGGGGCCGATTCGGCGCGCGCCGTCCCGCACCATGCAAGGATTTACCAAGCCTGGCCCGAGGTGGAAGTTCATCCGTCTGAGACTCCGCTCAAGATTTCGTCTTGGAGGCAGCTTCCAGGGGCGGCCATCTCGAGGTTGTTGAGCGTCCCCCCAAAGCTGGAGCTTTGCCGGGTTCGCCGGCGGTCCAACCGTGTTGCGTCGGTCCGCCAACGAAAGATTCTGGCCCACTCTTCTCGTTCGGCCCGGTCGATTATTCCGGTCGCGAGTGGGGCAATTCATCTTCATTTGGCATTGGCTACGAATTCACGAATTCACAGTTCCCTGCCCCATTTTTCTTCACGCCTACTCTCTCTCTACCCAATTCCATGGATAGCTGGCTGAAACGATTGGGGTCGATAGGCTTGGACGACCTCGAGCTTGCCGATTTCCCGGGCACCGGGCGCGGAGTCAAAACACTGCGGCGGTTCAAGCAAGGAGAGAGGATTCTTACCATCCCAAGTGACATTCTCTGGACGGTCGAGCATGCACACGCTGATCCCCTCCTCGGACCGGCTCTGCGATCTGCCCAGCCGCCATTGTCTGTCGAGGACACCTTGGCTACGTACCTTCTCTTCGTCCGATCTCGCGATTCGGGATACGATGGCCTGCGGAGCCATGTGGCGGCCTTACCTACGAGCTACTCCTCAAGCATATTCTTTGAGGAGGACGAGTTGGAAGTCTGCGCTGGATCGTCACTGTACACCATCACGAAGCAGCTGGAGGGATCGATCGAGGACGACTACAGGGCATTAGTCGTGCGAGTGCTGCTTGGAGAGTATCGAGATCTTTTCCCACTCGACAAGTTCACCATCGATGATGTAGGTGTTATATACACGTGTGGTAGATGTTGCGAGTCAACCGCTAAGCGCCTCCTCCCTTTGTTTTAGTACAAGTGGGCTCTCTGTACCGTGTGGAGTCGTGGGATGGACTTTGTACTGCCCGATGGGAAATCGCTTCGACTTTTGGCGCCCTTCGCGGACATGTTGAACCACTCGCCCGAGGTTAAGGCGTGTCATGTCTATGATGTCTCGTCTGGAAATCTCTCTGTTTTTGCGGGGAAGGATTACGAAGCCGGAGATCAGGTATGTTCATGTTGTTCTCTGACAGTACTTACCAATTTGTTTACATTTCTTTCAGGTTTTTATCTACTACGGACCCGTTCCGAACAATCGCCTTTTACGTCTCTATGGCTTTGTCGTGCCCGGGAATCCTAACGACAGCTACGATCTCGTTCTTTCAACGCACCCTAATGCGCCGTTTTTCGAGCAAAAGCAGAAGCTTTGGGTATCGGCTGGACTCGATTTGGCCTCTACCATCTCCCTCACTCTCACCGATCCGCTACCGAGAAAGGTTCTTCGATACCTCCGTATTCAGCGGTTGGACGAATTGGATCTCTCTGCCGTAGCGCGTCAGCAAAGCCATGCTACAGATGAGAAAATCAGCGATTCGAACGAAGTGGAAGTCCTGCGGGCTTTGGTAGAATCGTTCTGTTATCTTCTGGATAGTTTCGGAACGCAGCTGGAAAAGCTAGAAGAACAACTCGCGGAGGGTGTCTATTCTCCGGGAGGGAACGCATGGTCTGCGGCGCACGTCAGCTTGGGCGAACAGCGGGTGTTGAGGTTGGCGAGAAAGAGAGCGGAGGATTTGCTATCGGCAATGGAGAGCGGAAGTGGCAATGGGAGGGGTTCGCCTTCGGGACCGGGGCGATGCGCGAAGTGCGAAAAGGTTTCTGCGCAGTTGATGTTGTGTGGGAGGTGCAAAACCGTTGCGTATTGCGGGCGGGCGTGCCAGGTCGCTCATTACAAAGAGCACAAGGCGAGATGTCGAGCTCCCGCTTCTTAGAGCGGTTTCGGGATGAAATGAAATATCTTCGACCAACTCATTACTATGGCTCTTGGCTGTCTCGAGACATTGACCCCTCACTCCTCGATCCCTATCCCCCTTCATCTCTCTCTTCACAAAGCTCCGCAACGACCTGTAACTACCGCCGAGCCTTTGTCAACAAACACTCAGGGGGTCTTGGCATTCAGGGGCTTTTCAAGTTTGAAAGAAGAACGAACTCTTATCTTCATCAAAAACCTTGGACGCAATGGACGAAACGAATTACTGCATCTGCTGTCTACTCCCTGACTACTGTTTAAACCTCAAGCATCCCCCCCCGGCCCCTCCGGAAACCCACTCCCCGCAATATTACACTGCCTAAACAACCTCACCTCCTCCTCCGCAAACGCGCCCACCACCGAATGCAACACCCCCCGATTATGAAAAACCACCAAATCTCCCTCCTCCCAGTCATGCGCATACACCAACCCCGGCCTAATCCCCGGCCTCTGCAGCCTATGCACAACCCTCCTCACCTCCTCCAAATCCTCCACCACCGTCCCATCTCCCAGATGCAGCCTCCGCACCGCCGAAGGATGCACCTGCAGCGCCAGCCTGCCCGTCACCGGATTCTTCCAGCACATTGGCAGCACCTGCACCTCGCCCTGCTCCCACGCAGGCAACTCGCCCAAAGTTACCTCCCGCCCCTGGCTGACCAGCCCGAGCCCGTCGGCCCGCGACCGCGCGGACGACATCCACACGTAGGGGTGCGGCGCGTACTCAACGCGGGTGGTGCGCGCAAAGGCTTTGTCCTCGTCCGAGAGGAGCGCGTACATCGTCTCGCCAGAGGCGAAGGCCGTCGTACCCAAAGGCACATCCAGCTCGTCCCCCGACGAGGACGCACTGTCGTCGTCGTCGTACAGACAGGTCTGCCTGCGCCCCTTCGGCACGCGCACCGCCAACAGCGTCGTCACAACAGGCGGCGCAAGATGCGAGCCATACAGCGCGGCGTCGATGTGCCAGCGGTAGAAGCGGGTGTGGGAGAGGTCTTTGTCCTTGGGGATGGCAGTGTTGTGGAAGGTGCGGTGGTGTGGGTGGCGGAGGGTGATGTCTTCGAGGCCTTCGTAGGACGGGATGAAGCCGTTGCCGATGACCTGGACTTGGGGCTGGTGGGGGATGGTTTTGAGGTCGGGGTGGAGGATGGAGGATTTTGTGGCGGAGACGGTGGCGTTGCCGTGGCCGTAGGAGGGGGCCGCGAGGGGGTCGAAGCGGTGGGTGAGGCGGAATTGCGCGTGGGGGGTGACGTGGGATTGGTGCTTGAGGATGAGGACTTGGTGGGTGAAGAGGGCGTGGTGGAGGAGGGTGAAATCAGAGTCTGAATGGGGGGTTAGTGGGTTGGGGAAGCCGGGGGGGAGGGGACGCCTTACCAAGGAGGTTACCGATTCAACGGGTATTCTCCCATGTGTTTTACAGTATCATTCACTTGGTCACGAAGGGCATGGTGGACTTACCGGTGAGGTTCTCGACGTCAATGCCGGTGACCACAGCACCGAAGTTGAGTTTTGAGTCCTCGGGGTGAGCCAGGGGCTGAGCAACCGGACCGGTTGCTGAAGGCATGTTGAATGAGAGAAAGGACAATATCTCAGGTAAATGCCGGGTGAATGTGTGACTACTCGATGATTACAAGTCCAGAAAAGGCTGGTAAGCTGTTCCGAGAGTTCAGTTTGCGTCAAAAGGGAATCCGAGAGAGTTCTGGGGTGGAGGAAGAGGAAGGAGGAGGTTGATATAACCACCGAGACACTCCTCAGTGATCCTTCAGTGTGACCAGCAGTGCGGGGATGACGTAAACTCCTTGTACCTCCTTTATCTCAATCTGAACCTCGGCGCCAGCCAGGGGGCCGCGTGCCGGGCTCCACTGATAGCGGACCTCCGAACTCGGGGCCGGACAACGCCGGAGTCCATATCACATCCTTCACATCTGGTGGAACGAGATACTACAAAGCGAGGATTTGAAGATATGGATGGACTCAAGGGAGAAGATCTCCAAGGATTCTGTCACTGCTTCGATGACGGTCAGATTTTGGTGTTGTATAACCTGTATTGGCTCTCCCCACCATGGCTGCTCGACGGACATGCTGGTCTCAACCTCTCGATGAACGTGCTCCTTAGCATAGCCCTGTTCAATGCTCTTCATCCAAACCTCCCTCGCTGACCGATTCTCACTCGTACCCAATCTCCCTCGCCATCTCAACCATCAACCCCGCCAGCCTCTCCGACACCTCCGTCGACCTCGGAATATCATGACCCCCCTTGTGATCAAACATCTTCCTCCCCTCACAGAAATACGCCAACTGCATACTCGCCGGCCACCTTGGGTCCTTCGCCCCATAAACATGCACTGTCGGGATCCTAATCCTCAAATCCCGCGGCATCCTCGTAAAATCCAACCCAAACACATCCCCCTCCTCAGGCATCTTGTCGGGACTATGCAACAACCCACTAAGATCATCCCACAACCCAACCCCCCTCTTTGCCTTGTCCAGATTCTCCGCATAGTCAGTCAGCGCGCCCGCCTTCTCTCTAAGCATCCGTGACGTCGCCTCGTTGACCGCTTTCGCAACCTCCGGCACCTCCACCCCAAGGTCCTCCAGCACGGGTAGCGGCATCCCGCCGCAAATGAAGAAGGCTGCTTTGAAGGGCAGCGGCTCGTCGGGGGTCTCGCGCGCGTGGTAAAGCAGGAAGGTGGCGATTAGCGCGCAGCCTTGCGAGAAGCACATTACTGCATCGTAGGGTCCGTGGGTGGCGAGGTATGTGCGAAGCCAGTTGTGCGCGGCGCGGATGCATTCGGCGGTTTGCGTCTCATACCAGGCATAGTGTTGCGACTCGAAGAGGGCGGTGATGCCCGCGGCTGGGGCGGTGCTGTGCGGGCCGTCGATGAAATCGAAGGTGATGGTGGGTGGGAGCTTGCCGCGGAAGGCGCCTGGTGGGAGGAGAGGTGTTAGTAGGAGGGTCAGGGAGAAAGGGGGAGCTGGACGCGGTGAGGACGTACGGGTTTGGATGCTGAAGATCTGGGCGCTTGTGCCCATGCCGTGGAGGCAAAGAACCCTCATCTTGCCGGTAAGGGGGTTTGATGCTGCGGGCGACTGGGAGGTTCACGCTGGATGGTCGCGTGAAGGTCGATTGCTTGTAAAAGTCGGTCGGTCTGTGAAGTTTTGGTCCCTGAGATCGGTTGGTTTGTAAAGCTTGTCTACCTGTAAAAGTCGGTCGGTAAAGGCTTTGTAGAAGCTGGAGTGAATGGCCACCGGGCAAGAGGTGAGAGCAGGCTGAGAACTTTTGGAATCTGTAAACAAAAGTGTAAAATATTTAAACAACTCGAGATGCCAGTCTTTGAAGAAAGGAACGCAAGAAAGAGCATCACAGCAGGAGATGTAATAACTGAACAGGTCGGTCGTTCACGTTGTGTGACTTGTCCCAATTGTGTTCAGGTTTGGCAAGCACGGGTTGAGATTGCGCGAGGTGACAACACATCTGCGAACGCGACTTCCAGCAGGCAGCTCTCGGTCTTGATTGGAGAGGTCCGGGCGAAAACGTTCTCGGCCGCAGTCATGTCAGCATCAGCTCGGACTCCGACAGCTCAGAATGCGGCTTCTTTTGTGTAACATCTCAACCATCTATTTCCTCTATTCCCCCATGGAACATGAAAAGAGTATGAAACAATCCAATCGCTATGCAATGAAGTACAAAACCCCTATCGGCGATAGTATTCAAATCTTCCCCTCGTTAACATTCTACATCCTCTCCCTCTTATTACGCATTTTCCTTCCCCCTCCCCTCTGTTGTTCTCCCACTCGCCCGTCTCATTCTCAATCTGCTCTCTTTGTCCATTCCCCCCTGTACTCTCCCCTCCCTCTCCCCTCCTCACAACGACCCCTCCTACCTCCTCATTCCCCCCCCAGCAGCCCTCCTCGCCCCCATCGCCCGCTCTTTCGCCCCCTTCCCCGCCCCCTTCGCCCCCTCCTTCATCCCCTCCTTGACCGCCCACTTCGCCGCCCCCTTCCCAACCCCCTTCTTATTACTTCCCGGCGTCACCAACCCCCCAATGACCATCTGCGCCGCCTGCCGCGCAACAGAGTGCCTAATCCCGCCCTTCCGCTTCGGCAGGCGCCGCGCGACAAAGGTGTCGATTACGGCCGCGCCGATGGCGGCCGCGGCGATCTGCCCGCCTTTTTGGGCGCTTAGCCAGGGGGACGGGTTGTCGCGCAGGCGGAGGGCCGCGATGGCGGCGCCTTCGAAGGCGTTGGCGACTGCTTCTTGGGCAAGGTGTTTTGTGGAGGGGGGTTTGGGGGTGGGGGAGTGGTGGCGGTGGGGGGACGGGGTGCGGATGCGGGAGGGGCGGTAATGGTGGCGGTTGGGGGAGGGGGAGCGTCGGTGGTGGTGGGGGGGTTGGGAGTGGTGGTGGTCTCTTGAGCGTTGGCGGTCGTAGGGGCGGGACGAGGAGAGGGTGCGGTGATGGGGTCGGGCATCGTGACTGTCTCTTCCGATACCGTAATGTTTGTCGTTGGATCTTGCTCTCGCCCTGTCTCTGTCTATCCTCCTATTCCGCTCTCTGTTGCTATCTCTTGCTCTATCCTGCTCTCGGACTCTGCCAGCCACAGAGCGCGGTGACAGATGTGTGGATGGTGAGGAGGATCGGGATGATATTGAGGGTGGTCGGCGACTTCTGCGAGTGTAGTAACTATCCGGTGACGACGAGCGGGAGGAGGACGAGTCGGAGGGATCGGACGAAGAAGGTGAAGCGGCACGACTTCGAGAGTACTGTGATGCCCGCCCCCGTGGTGTGTACCCCAGATAATTCTCAACGTCTTCGTCACCAGACAGATAGTACACATCCCGTGGATCATAGTGAATATCCATCGAACTTTTACTCGGTGCTCGAGATCGTGCTCTCCTCACCGGCGCCTCGTTCCGCCTCGGGCTGTCATGCTGTCTGTTTCTGTGGTCGCCATCGTCTCCCCACCGAGGGGTTCTGAAGAGGGGAGGAGTCGAATGGCTCTGTCGGCGAGTAGGCTTTGGCATCATCTTTGGTAGATTAACATTAAGAAGATATGAAGTCTATGGTATAGATGTCTAGTGATGGAACAAAATTAGGGGTTGAAAAGAGCAGCCAGCTCCAGTCTATATCCAACAAACTTAACTCCAGAAATCCCGTCTTCGAGCCTGAAAAAGTGACAAAGCCCACCAATCCCCTGCGCGATATCTAACACATCATGAGCTTGTTTCTCAAAGTCCAGCCCATCCTAACCCCGAACTCTGCGTCACCGACGCCGATCATTGTGAAGCCATTGGCTCCGGCATGAACCGAGCCACACCTGCATGCCCAGCGGTCTGGAACATCGCACGAAGCTGACCTCATTGCGCAGGTAACATCGAGAGCTTAGATTAAAGGTCTCGGATGCTTCGAAGCCTTTGTGGTTGGGCTTGACATCACCGTCGGCCGTTGGTGGTTGGAGGTCGATGCGTGCGTACCGGATGAACAGCTCCCGGCCAGTAAAACTGTGAAGGGGATTCCAAAAATTGAACGCGCAGCTCGCGCTTGGGGTAATGAAAGTGATGATGATAGTGGTCACACCAAAAGAAACGGTGTCGGCACTTTCTGGAAACGAGTGATGACCAGGATTTTGCACCGATGAAGTTGCTCCAGGCCTCCGGCATGCGGGTTACCTTTTCGAGAAGATATCTAAGATACCGAGAGTTTGCCAACCTTGCCTTGTTTTCTTCCTCCTTTGCTCCTTTTTTGTGGGCTTTTTTCTTCTCTCTTGGGTTCTCCTCTTTCCTTGTCTTCTTTTTTTTTCACTCTTCCCTTTTCTTTCTCTATTTCTCTTCCCCCTCTTGCTCCCCTCCTGTCGGTGTTCGTGCATAAACTCTGCGACAAAAGTGAAGTCGTGGGCAATGGCAGTGTGGAATGTCAACGCACTCGTTGCCAAAAAAAAAAAAAAAAAAAAAAAAAAAGGTAAGAGAAACCAGACTTAGATTCGCAAAGAGTCGTACGCGCCATAAACCAAATCCCGCAGCATCAAACCAAAAACTCATTCGCACCGACCCCAATAGTCAATCACCCGAACCCCTTTTCCCTCCTCCTCCACCACCTCCTCCTCCTCAACCATCGCAACCCCACTGTCCCGCGCATTCCCCTCGACCACCGTGTCATTCGAGTCATCAAACCCCACGCCAAAGCCCGTGACCAGCTCCCGGATGGGGTAACTGCCCGCAAGTCTCGCTGGGCCAGACGACTCTGAGTTGGCGGTCGGGCTGTTTTGCAGAGACTGGCCCAGAGTCGACGCGAGAGAGGACACGTCCGCGTCGTTTTCAGACCCGTTGACATAGGGGCCGAGGGGGTCGCCGTCAGGGGCGTCGCCGCCAGGGGTGCTGCTGCCACGGGGGTTGCTTCCCCCGGGCGACGGGACGGACGGCGGCAGCGGGGACAGACCGTTAGCGCGGCGAAGGGGGCGCTCTCGCACGTGGGGGTTCCTTGGCCGCGATGTGCCGGGAGGGGTGAAGTCGGGCCGGGCGTCCGAGAGTCTTGCGCGGGCGGGCCGGGGCCACAGGCTCCAGAACTGGTCGGGCAAATCGTACACTTGCGCCCCGGAGTTTCTGGTCTTAAGGGGGCACGCGGGGAAGACGGAGGTGCCGAGGAACTGGCTGCCAGCACAGTTGTTGGCGATGGTGGGATCTGCGGCTGGGGCGCTCCACCGGCGGACTTCAGATTTGAGAGGCTCTAAGTCCTTGAGAGTGGCAGAGCTGTCGCTGGGAGAAGACCGGCCGTCGAAAACGTGGATGCTGGATGCCCTTCGGCGGGTGTTGAACGATTGCATCCTCCGCCGGTGATGCTCGGGCACGCCGGAGATGGTAGCCCGCCTCTCGCCTCTGGGCCTTTGCCCTTGAAGTTGACGTACTGGCGACGCGGGAAGCTCGAAAGGGGGGATAACCGAGGGGTGCGGCCGCTCCCGGGTGTGCGCTGTGGGTGTTTGAGGAGTGGGCTTCTCGCTAAATGTGTACATCTGCTGCCCGGGGTCGTTCAGTCGAGGGTTGAACGGGTACTCGTTTAGAAACTCAGGGCAGTCGGCATCGTAGTTTTCGCCTTGCTTGATCTCAGACATGCGAGGAGCCCCGGCACGACGCCTCCTTCGTCTCATGAACAAGCAGTAGATGATACCGATACAGATACCCAAAATGCTAAGCCCGACCGAGAGGCCGATAACCCGTTTTCGGTTTGCTTGAGTGACTTCATATGGCGCGGCGAAGACGCCGTCTGTGATAGTGACAGTAGGACTGATCGTGGAGGGACTTGTAGGCGATGATCCATCCGGATTTCCCGTGGCCATGGCGACGGGGCTGTAGCATGGAGTCTTGTCTCCCAGAAGAGTTGTCCAAAGAACGAAGGAGCTGTTGGCTGGGTCAGTTGGGGGTCTCAAACGGCCCAGGGGATAACAACTTACGTAGGGCAGCAGGTTTTGGACGTGGTGCTGTACCCTTGAGGACAACTGCTCATGCGTGCTCCAGATTGTTGCGCCGCCTGAGTGAAGGGGCAGCACTCGGGCCGGCTGTTCATGCACCCGATAAATGGGACATAAAACGCTGTTGCGCCATTGTCGAAGAGCGTATACTGGGTCTTTGCGCAGTTCCCGGTCAAGAGGCTGCCTGTTCCCGAGTGGGTCAACTGGGGAAGCTCGGCGCGGGAGGGTGTGTTGGAGGAAGCACTGGTGGCTGCACTGGAGGAGGTGCTGGAGATGGTGATGGAGATCCATGATGGTGAAATCAACGGATGGTGTGGGATAAACTCGGGCGTTTCTTCATCGTCACAGTTTTTGTCACAGTAACTGGCAGACTTTAGTTAGCTGCGAGCAAGAAAAGATCATCTCTTGGGCATACTCACTAACACATGTTGTAGTAGTTAAGCGGGTATGAATCGTTTAGAGACAAGTGGACAGCTGTTCGGTACGAGAAGTGGACGGGGAGAAGTTTCTGGAAGTCACCTTTCCACCGAGAGAAGAGAGTTTGAGTATTAAGAATCATCTCGGTCATCTACGTAAATCAGCAAATGGAGCCCTGCAAATGCCCGAGCAAAATTGAGGTCTGAGTCCTTTGGAGAGGCCATAACAATGATGACAGGTGCTTCGATCTTTATGAAGCAACGGCGATGGTCCGCTATGGTTGGTTTGGTGGAGCCGATGGCACTCGGAGGAGCCATAAAATATCAATCTTCCCTTTTTTTTTAGCTACATCGGAGTCAACGACTAGAAGTATCGTGTAAATAGAGTTCCGAAGACGGAGGAAGAGTTGAAGATTTTGTGCCGCCAGTCTGGGAGTTGGGGTTACCGTCCCACTGCTGACCGCCCCGTGGTCTCGCGTCCAGAGCATAGACAAGGAATAAACCAAGGTGAGAGCTCTGCATAGGTTGGTATTTCGCGGGCGACACAAGACCAACTTCATGTTGTTTCGAGTTGTTGAGGTTAAGACTCAGCATGAAGGACAGAGGCTGGATCCCATCCAATCATGGATCCATGGCCCCACTTGCAGCTCCAGGCCTTCAGGGTCCCAGGCCTTTGGCGGCATTGCTGCTAGGCGCCAAGCCGCTAATTGCATCATGCTGCGGCGGTCTGGACCACTGTGCCGGATCTAAACCAACGTCACTCAGCTCCCCACCACAAACGCATCTTCCCGTCATCTTCTACCTGACCTCACCCTGTCACATGCCGTCACTCCACCCAAATGATGAGACACCGCCGTTGAGGATTATCCGAGCGTCTCGACACGCTGATTGAAATGGCCGACACTGGGGAAACAGAACTGGCCAGCGTCGCTGCCATTGTCGCAGACCCCTCCGACCCCTCCCTCTCGCTCCCACGACAACCCCTCGCGCCCAGTGACGCCCCCGCCGAACCCATCTTTCCACCGCTCCATAACAATGCTGGTGCAGACGCAGACTCAATTATTTCGCGCGCCTCCGCTCCTTCTCGAGCCGGTGGTGGCGGTGTTGGCGACGACAACGATGAAGACGAGCCCGCTGTTGCCCGTCCCTTCCACAGATCCTCCAGCCCGGATCCCGCATCGCGCCCCGGCTTGGCCACCACCGTCGAGGATGACGACTATGAGGCGCGCATTGGCGGCGGGGATGGGGCAGGGCTCCGGCCCAGGATCAAGCAGCAGATGCACCGCTTCAGCCTGTACGAGACCGCCAGCCGTTTCTACATCGTCGGCGGCGACGTCACCGAGAAGCGCTACCGCATCCTCAAGATCGACCGCACCAACAACGACGAGTCCGAGCTGAGCATAACCGACGACAAGGCTGTGTATACCCAGAAAGATATGAACCAGTTGCTCGACACCATCGACGACGGCAACAAGGGTACTGGTGGTCTGAAGTTGCGCTGCACAACCTGGGGCCTTCTGGGCTTTGTCAAGTTCACCGGCCCATATTACATGATGTTGATCACAAAGAAAAGTACCGTCGCTATGATCGGTGGCCACTATGTCTACCAAATTGACGACACCGACCTCATTCCCCTGACGTCCCCCAACTTTCGGACCAACCAGCGCAACATCGAAGAGTCGCGCTTCTTGGGTATCCTCAACAACCTCGACTTAACCCGGTCTTTCTATTACAGCTACTCGTACGACATCACGCGCACTCTGCAGCACAACATTACCAGGGAAAGAACCGCTCTGCTTACCGGCCAGCCGTGCTCTGCTGATGATGACTTCAACTCAATGTTTGTCTGGAACAACCACCTGCTCCAGCCAGCCGCAAAAGTCTTGAACGCCCCATTTGATTGGTGTCGGCCCATCATCCATGGGTATATTGACCAGGCCGCTGTCTCGGTTTATGGCAGGACTGCACACATTACCGTCATTGCCCGTCGCAGTCGATACTTTGCCGGCGCTCGCTTTTTGAAGCGCGGGGCGAACGACATGGGCTATGTGGCCAATGACGTGGAGACGGAGCAAATCGTGTCGGAGGCTATGACAACCTCATTTCATGCACCAGGCCCCAAGTTCTTCGCTAACCCGACGTACACCTCATACGTGCAACACCGTGGCTCGATCCCGCTCTACTGGACGCAGGACAACACGGGCGTCACTCCAAAACCGCCCATAGAATTGAACCTGGTAGACCCCTTCTACACAGCGGCCGCTCTGCATTTTGACAATCTCTTTGAGCGCTACGGCGCGCCCATCTATGTCCTGAATCTGATCAAGGCCCGGGAGCGGACACCGCGCGAGAGCAAGCTGCTGGGAGAGTTCACCCATGCGATCAACTATCTCAACCAGTTCCTGCCCGCGGACAAGAAGATCATTTACCGGGCCTGGGACATGTCGCGAGCTGCCAAGAGCCGCGATCAAGATGTGATCGGGACGCTCGAGACCATCGCCGAGGAGGTCGTAAGAACAACAGGATTCTTTCAGAACGGCGACGGCCAAATCTCACCCATCCGGGTGCAAAATGGCGTGGCTCGTACAAACTGCATTGACTGCCTGGACCGCACAAACGCCGCCCAGTTTGTCATCGGCAAGAGGGCACTGGGCCACCAGCTGCATGCCCTCGGCATTCTGGGGGACACCAGCATTGAGTATGACACCGATGCCGTCAACCTGTTTACCCACATGTATCATGACCACGGCGACACCATCGCCGTGCAGTACGGCGGGTCGCAGCTCGTCAACACCATGGAGACGTACCGCAAGATCAACCAGTGGACCAGCCATTCGCGGGATATGATCGAGAGCTTCAAGCGGTACTACAACAACTCATTCCTCGATGGCCAGCGCCAGGAGGCGTACAACCTGTTCCTCGGCAACTACATCTTTGCTCAGGGGCAACCGATGCTATGGGATCTGGCCACCGACTACTACCTGCACCACGAAGACCCGCGCACGTGGCTGGAGAAGCGGAAGCGCGATTACATTAACTGGTACACCCCTGAGTTTCTCAAAGAGCGCGTGCTGCCACCTTATCCTCCCGTCAAACCACCAACATCCGGCGGCCCCCTCTCGGCCTACAATGACTACTGGCTGGAGTACTACCGCCCTTCCACCCTCTCTTCCTTTCCCAAGATGTTCCCCTACAAAATGAACTCGACCATCAAATACATCCCGTTGAAATCAACCCAGGACGGGCGCTACGACCTTAGCCCGTTCCGCGTGCGCAACGAGGCCGACGGCGACGGCCACGAGAAGAAGAAGCACAAGAAGGAAGTGACCATCGTCGCGCCGCAAGACCTCGCCCGCCTCGCTGACGACACCGAAACATCCTCTGTCAACGAAAAGCCCGGCAGTCCGTCCCCCGTCCCCACCCACCACTCCCGTGCCGGCCGAAGCCTCTCCCTCCACCGTTGGCTGCACGAAAAGAACCCTCCCAACGGCAGCCCCCACCCCAACCACAACCAAAACGCCCACCACCGCCGCAGCAGCAGCCTCACCAAATCCCACGGCCACACCCCCTCCATAGACGAAACCGTCTCTTCCCACCACCCTCACCACCGCCACAACCCCTCCGACACCTCCCTCTCCCTCCAAAACCCCACCCCCCCAAACAACTACACCCACCTCCACCACCACCACCAACCCCCAACCTCCTCCCCCCAAAACCACAACCACACCACCACCCCCGCACCAGAAAAGGACAAAGCTAACGCCCCCAACCACAAATCCCCCTCCCAATCCGCCCTCGACAAATCCCGCGCCGCCCAATGGACCTTCACCCACCTCGTGCACGACTCCCTCAACCCCTGTGTCTCAGCGGCAGAAGCAGACGACTATGCCCGCTATGTTGCGCATCCACACAATCTGCCCCTCGTCGTATCAGATTCATCTGAGATGCGGCCTGACGAAGAGGCGGAGGTGGAGGGGGAGTATGTTGAGTTTGTGAGGGGGGGGTGGAGGGAGGAGGGGTTAGGTTGGGGGTATTGGGATGGGGAGGGGGGTGGTGGGGGGGATATTAAGGGTGGGGGGAGGGGGGAGGAGGAGTGGGCGCTGTATGCGGAGACGGTGAGAGTGGCGGAGAATCCGTTGACGGTGACGGAGGAGGACTCGCTCAAGAAGAGGTATAAGGCGTATCGGAAGTGGTTGAGAGGGAAGAGTTTGTTTAAACAGCAGCCGGTGGATTAGGAGATGCCGGGGCTGGTTGCGCTTGAGAAGGGGAGAGAGTTGTGGGGCGGGGAGGAGTTGGTTACTTGGGTTGGAAACACGCTGGCGAAAGATAAGGCTGGCGTGACAGGGAAAGAGAATTGCAAGACGGTCAGTTGGAAGGGAACAGCCGCGCCAGCCGGGGCTCTTTTGCCAACAGGGGCGCCACATGCGACGCGAGGTCGATCGCCCCTTCGCCGTTTCCTGGACCCGACCCCGTCTTCAACACGGCTGCCAACGCCCTAGCAGAGGTGATAAGCTCTTGCTCAATGGTGTTGTAGATTTCGGCATCACCGGGGCGGTTGTGCTCGTCGAGATGCAGCCAGCAGAGAACGAGGTCATTGATGATCTCGTCTTGCCAGGGCGAACCGGGGATTCGCGGCCAGCAGCTTGCGAGGACCGCTTGGAGGGCCTTGATTGCTGCGAGGAGAGTTGTGGGGGAGGCTGGTGCGAAGGGGTCTGTCGTGATGGATGAGAGCATCGGGATCAAGTCCTGTTGCGCTACAGTCAGCCGCCATTTCTCGGACTCCGCGGTTGGGGGCTGCTCACCTTGAGATGCTTCACGGCATGCACCCCCATCTCACCCACAATCTCTACCGTCTCCCGACACAACACCTCCACGATCTGCACATGCTCCTTGGCATGGAAATACCCCATAAACACCCCCTCGCGTATCATCTTATCCAGCAACTCGTTCTTTTTCGTCTCACTTACCACCCCGTCCTTACCCACTGCGGGCTCCTTCCTCGCCAGAGCAAGCAGCGCCCCATATGCAGGGGCAAGCAGCTGAACCGACTCCTCCGCGGGGGTCAAACTCGGGAGGAACGACAGGGTGGGAAAGATGGCGTCCTCGAAGACTTGGGCAAGGCCTGTGGCGTGGAGGGTCTTGGCAGGGAATTTGGCGAGGAACTGGGTGAGGATGAGAAGGCCCTGGCGGCGGATGGAGGTGGTGGCGTCATCGACGAGGGTGAGGAGGACGGGGATGAAAAGGGGCCAGTGTTTGGCGATCAGTTGCGTCTGTTGAAGTTAGTCCTGTGTTTTTGTGGCGATGTACTAGAGATACCCAATGATATTCATATTGAGATCTGAAAGGACGTACGTCTGATTCGCCGATGGCCCAGGCAAAGAGCGGAATAGTGCGCAGGTCGGTGTACTTCCATGGCTTGGTCTCGGCGGCCTCGTCGGGGAGCTGCCCGTGGGTTGCCGACTTGTCGGGGTATTCTGCTTTTCTGCCAGAGGCTGTGATGGCAGCGGGCTTGGATCGAGAGAAGTGCGAGCGTACATGGCGCTGGAGGAGTTCTTCGATGATGAAATTCTCCTTGGCTAGAGTGTCGCCGCCGATGTACGGCTCGAGCAATGTCCTCGCGATGGTCCTGGTTTTAGGGGTCGACCACTCTTGGGTCTCGTCTGTGAGTCCCAATAGAGTGGAGATCACATCGTCGTCGAGTTTTGATGGTTTGTATTGTTTTAAGACGAACTCGAGAATCTTGATACCAACCTCGGAAACGGACCGGCTGTGCTCGATGAGGTTGCGGCGATGCTGCTGGAGCTCCTCGCCAAAGACTACACAACTCATCAGTCCTGTACTCAAATATGCCTTCAGAATGGGGTCGTACCTGGGGAGATTTCACCGTCTATCGCCTTGGCAGTACGAGGGGCGATAACGATGGCTACAAGCTCGGACAGGTGCTCGATGGTCTCGGAGGTGGCCTTGACGGTCACTTCGGTCGTTTGCACCTCAGGGCTAACACACTGCAGATAAGCAAGGATGACGATGAGGTGCTGCCACACTTTCCTCGTCTCCTGTAGTTAATCAGTTATCGCAGCCTTCAAGGAGGAAGACCATAATGGCAAACCTTTGGCTCTACCGAAGCAGCCTCTTGCAAGGCCCAGCGTGTTTTCCCAAAAAACACCTCTATGTCCATCGAATCCGGCACATCTAAAAAATGATGTGTTAAAAGCAAGAGCGTTTGGCATAAATCCAGGTACAGCAGACACATACATGGCCGTAGTTTCTCACATGCCGCTTCGATTGAGCCCGCCGGATCGAGCGCAGCTGCTTGCTCCAACAACGGATTGACCGACATTGTGGTGGCAACGAGGTTGGAGGAAACAGATGTCTTCCAGGATAATGTGTCCGATATATAGCTAGTAAATTATTGCACGGCTCAATTGTCTGGGGCTAGACTGAAAGCGTAGCAACCTGGCGTTTTCAAAAACGGTTTGCTTCTCTTGGTCAGGTTGAGTTGGAGTCGAGGTCTGGTTCTTGTGAGCTTCTGATCATGAGTTCATTGTCTGAAGTTGTCTGTTGCTGCCTGCCTGGATCGATAGATCCCTGACGGGAGCTCAAGGGTGGGGCCATGTCGCTGAAAGCGTGCTGTACTTCCAGTTGTTGAGTCACTGATTTCACCATGTCAGGGGGAGGTTACAGTGCACCGAACAATCCATGATGCAGGTGGTCCAAGACTCCCGTCTCTTGCTGCCCCTGAAAATCGATGGCATCCATGTTCAATCAGGTTCAGAGCTGGATTTAAATTGAGTTCGGCTCATCGAGACCAGACGAGTCAAGAGGTTTCTTAACTAACACATGGGTATTCCATCCCGTCTACCGCCTTCTTTTCTCCGACCGGCTTGTGACAGGCTGATGATCCAATTTCTCCAGTTCCTCCCACCTCTTCTGCACCTCCTCAACCCCCCCCGCCGGATCCTCCACGCCCGGATTCCTCAACTGCCACGCCAGCGCCACATCCAGCGCTGGGCCCGTCCACTTCCCAGGCTTCACCCCAAGTTCCTTGCACAGAAGCTTGCCGTCAATCAGCCGCTTCAAGTTCGTGACGTCCATCAAGTCCAGCTCCCCGAGATGATCCAAGAACTGCTTCCACTCGGCCAACACCGCCTCCAGCCAGGCACCGTTGGGCACGCGTTCCGCTACGTCGACGAGAACGGCAAACAACACCTGTAGCCGCCAGTGCCCGCCGCGGGCGTCCCAGTCCCGGATGGCCATGCCAATGCGGTCCCGCTCGTTCATCCCCTCCTTCTTATCCCGCACCATGTCCCTGAACTCCAAGATGGCGGCGCGGTGGCGGTGGGCGCCAGTAATGATATCGCACAGCTTGTTCGGAGCCTTGAACCCCTCCCTGGCGGCCCGCATCGGCAGCGGGAAAGCAGGCTTTCCCGACTTCAGCGGCGGGTCATCGGGCAGTGGCTCCCAGGGGGTGAGGGTCGCTAGAGACCAGGCGTAGTACCGCGCCTCTTCATCGGTGACGAGCTGGTCGTAGATGGAGCCGGGCGCCTTGTTCGCCTCGAGCAGCTCTAGGCACTCGTAGGCGGTTTTCCAGGTCGCGGTGTCCGGCTTGGGCATGTCCGCGCGCTCAGGATCGGTGAAGACGGCGTGGTACAGCCCGAGCCGGTCGATGAGGCGGAGAGACTCGGCGGGTTGTTTTCCTGGTTTCTGTCAGTCCCATGTCAACCACATGGCGAAGAAAGGAACTCACCCTTCATCATCTTCTCCAACTCCACCCCAATCCTCTCCCGCGAGATCTTCACCTTCAAATTCCCCAGCACGCTCTCCTCCCCCATAACCCTCTCCGCCTCCTCATCAATCCTAAACCCCAACCTACTCGCAAACCTCACCAACCTCAACACCCTCAACGGATCATCCAAAAAAGTCTGCAACGGCTCCATCGGCGTCCTAATCAACCCCATCCCCATATCTTCCAACCCCCCTACAAAATCCTCCACCTCCCCCGTATGCAGATTATAAAACAACGCATTAACCCCCGCATCCCTCCTCAACGCATCCTCTTGGGCAGTCCCAAACTCCACCGCCGGGTTCCTACTATCCACCGTATATGTCTCCTTCCTCAGATTGACAAAATCCACATCCAGCCCACACAGCTTGATCGTGCTCGTCGCCAGGTGCTTGCTCTTATCCGGATTCCGCGGCACCGTGTGCAGGCGGCCGACGTCCTCGCGCTGGAGGGAGTGCCGCTCACGGTGCGCGTCCACGTCGCAGTAGTCGCGCAGCCGGTCGACGAAGGCTTCGCCTGTCATGGCGTTGATGGCCGTGTCGATGTCGTGCGAGGAGATGCCCAGGAGTTTGTCGCGCACCCAGCCGCCGGCCCAGCGGAGGACGAGGGGGTCGCGCGTTGATGGGTCATCCTGGTTGAGCTCGTGGGCGTCGATGAACTTGGCGGCGTCGACGAGGAGTGTCTTGAGCTGGTCCTCACGAGGGGTGAGGGTGATGGTGGGGAGGGGCTGGTTGGTGGAGAGGGGCTTTTTGGTAGAGAGAGGCTTGTTGATGAAGAGAGGCTTGTTGTTGGTGGTGCTGGTACTGGAGGTGCTGGGCTTGGTGGCGGTGGTGGTGGTGGGCGTGGTAGGCGCCATGTTGGTTGCTGTCGACTGGCTCGACATTTGTCGCTTTGACGGGGACGACGCGGCTTGGGCTGAGAGGTAGTCCATCTTCCGCTTCATGGGAGAGTAGAAGTTTGATATGCGAAGTGCCTGGAGTCGGGCAAGACGAACGAGCATTTCGGGTTGGCAGATGTAGTCTTATGAGTGGCTGCTCATGCTGCCTCGGGGCCGTGAGTCCGTGACTAACTGTGACTGACTTTTGTTCGCCAGTGACTCGATTGGACGAAAGGCAGAATCCTTGAGATATTTGAAGATCAGCGGAATGGTTGCCTTGTTAAATGAATCTAGGAATTGCCATACACCGTCTAGTGCTGCAATACCTTAAGATTCTTTTGAGAGGGAGAGTCTGCAGTTGAGAGTTGATTTGAAGTCGGGCGGAAGCAGGTTGCAAGAGAAAAGCGCCACGGTGCGTTTCTTTTAACCCACACTGTTCATTCATACTGTGCCATACCCCCTTTCCGCAACGTCAACCACAGCATCATGCACATGTACACAAGATCGACATGCCATGCTCTATTACTCTATTACATCCAGAGCCATGATGAGTCCTCTCACCCAACTCCAGTAAATGCTACTTCAAGCACACACTCCCTCTTCATACCGTACCTTACCAAAACCACAACCAACACAATTAACTCGCTCTCTTCTGCCCTGGTATCTGCCATTTCTTAACCCAAAACTCTCCTGCTCTCTCACCTCACGCCCCCTCTTCCGCCTTAACCTCCTCCGCGACTGGTTCCCCCTCCCCCTCCTGCTGCGGCACAACCACATCCTGCGGCACCACCTCCTCCTCTACCTTCTCAGGCTCAGGCTCATCCAGCGCCAGATCCGCCCTCAAGTTGGGCAGGAACCGATCAATCCTCTTCCACGTCTCATTCCACAGCTCCTCCCTCGACGGATCGCGGCTCGGCGGCACCAGGTACCCGTTGCTCGACATGATGAGGAGCACATTCTTGAGGTTTTCCGGAACGGCCTCCTCCTATTTTTACACATTAGCCACCATCCCAACACCCCAAACCTCAATCCGTAGGGGAAAAAAGGGCAAAGAACTTACCAAACTATCCCCCTGCCCACTATTCATCAACCGATCCATAATCTCAATAACCTTCACCCACAAATCCAACATCCCCTCCCACTCGCTCAACACCACCAGGTACTGCAGGAACACCTTGGACAGCAAACTCGCCGCCTGGACGCGCGTCTCGCTCATGCCGTCGCGGTCCGACGAGAACACTTCGGGCTTGAGCAGCCGCAGGATCAGTGGGAATAGCACCTCGCCGAAGATGGCCGTCCACTCTTCGTGCGCGTGTTCGTGGCCTGATGTTAGTTCGGGAGAGAGTAGCGACCGCTGCAAAGAGCTGAAGGCTAGGTGCCGGATCTCGCGGCATGGGTTGGTGCATTGCGTGGTGAGCGCTTGGAAGATGGGGAGCCAGTAGGCAGACCAGGCTGGTACAGCGGTTAGCAACTGCGGAAGCTGAAAAAAAAAAACTAGGTAGGTGGGTGGGCTTACCCTCGTTGCTCTCCAGGTGGGACTGCTGCATCAGGTGGGGGATGCGCGCTGTCAGACGGGAGATGCTGTTGAGCGCCTTGACGCCGCGCTCGACGACGGCATTTTCACTATTTCCATCAGCAACCGCCCAATTATCACCCAGACACAAGCAAGTAAATACTCACCTCGGCTTATCCGACTTCACCACCCTCCCCCCTTTCCTCCCCAACTTCCGATCATTCTTCTGCTCCGCCACCGCGCCGACACTCGCCATTGAAGCGAACTCATTCAGCAGCGCGACGGCCGCCTCATAATTATCCGCCATGATCGCCGACGGCGTGCCTGACACGCCGCCCTCCAGGATCTCAAACACAGCCGGCGCCGCGGAGCTCGCGGCCAGCGTCTGCAGGATGACCCAGAAGTCGGGCGACGTCATGATCTCGTTGCGAAGCGGGCAGGGCGTCTCGGTGCACAGCTTGAGGCCGCGCAGGACGAGGCCGGCTGCTTTGACGAGCGTGTCGTTGGGGAAGGACGAGACAGTGTGTAGGAGGATGGGTACGCGGACGTAGTCGTAGTCCTGTTAAAGTCAGCAATTATTTAACGGTAGGTAGGAAGTTAATGCGGAGCACGTACGTAGCTCGCCTGGAGCAAGTTAAAGAGGTAGAACGTCGCGCGTTCAATGAGGATCGGGTGGTAGCGAGCCACATCCCTCAGGATCGCCTGGATGGCTTCCACCACGCGCTTACCCAGCGACTCGACGGTGCTCTCGTCACGCAGCGCCAGGATGGTGCAAAACTCGAGAATGTACACCAAGGCGGGGTCGTACACTGCCGTCTGCCGCGCCTTCTGGCCGTTAACCTGAGAGGCGGGGAAGTTCTCCGCCCTGACCGTAATCACCATTGTCCCACTGTCTTCGGGAATCTGGTCAAGCAGCGTGTCCACGAGTGCCTCGAGACTTTGGCTAGGGAGGTGCCTGGACTTTGTCAGATATGTTTTTCAAACCAAGATACGAGCAGTCCAACTTACGCAATATTCGCAAAAACATCGCCCATGTGGCATTGGTTCACACAGTCCACGGTGCACAATGTGCTCTCCAGCTCCTCATCTGAGGGCTCCGGCGGGTCATCAGCGGCATAGCTCGAGATGTACGAAGTGAACGCCGAAAAGAAGCCAGATTCGCTCTGCTTCGCACCCCGGTCGACCACATGCGAGGGCGGTTGCAAGGGGATTGCCGGAAGGGCAAGCTTGTCAGCCTCGGTGGAGAAGAACGAAGGGATGAGCGAGTTGACGAAGAGGTTGAGCCATATGCGAATAACCTAAACACGTTAACACAGTCTTCGCCCATCTTAGATTGCCAGCACTTACATGCTTCCAACTCTTCCTAATAACAGGCTCCGACCCGGTAACAACCCGGAACAACACCAACGTCGCCAGCTGTGGCCGAACATCCCGCCCAAACTTGACAGCCAGCTCACTAACCATGACGCTGTTCTCGCCCACCTGCACCTCGGTGTTGAGCGAGGTGTTCGACAGCGCCTCGCTGCCAAGTGTCGAGATGTAGCTCAGCCGGTAGACAATTTCGTCCAGCGCCTCCGAGTTGCCGTACTTTGTCGCGATCCTCGCACACTCATCAAAGCCGGTGATAACGCGGGCGTAGACGGTGTCGTCCGTGGCCGACATGAAGACGAAGAACAGACACGAGACAATGGGGTTCCAAGTCGTGGCAAACATGTCGGCGTCGTAGATGTTGGTGTCGCAAAGCACCAGGGGTCCCGCAGACTCGGTCTTGAGAAGGAGTTCCTTCCAGGCGTAATCGAACGCGTGTTTGTTATCGTGCTCGTCGGGGAGGATGATCTCGTTGGTCTTGATAGCGTCAAAGATATCCTGCAGATACTCGGGCGAGAAGTCCTCGCCGCCGTTCTGGCCGCGCAGATTGCGCGAGAAGTCCTCGTACTTCATGCGCACTTGGTTCTTGAGCGTCGGGCTGTGCTGGTCCGTATTCAGCATGATGATGGCATAGGACAGGATGAAAACCGCGTCCTTGTTCGACACGCCTTCGGGGACCGAGCTGGAGCAGTACTTCTCCGCGAACGAGCTGACGATACGTTCGATCAGGGGCGACTCGCCGGGCAGACGGAAGGATTCGAGGAGAACGCGAAGAGCTTCGTCTACCCGCTTGCCGGTGAAATCAAACTGATCAATGAAGGCATCCAGAATCGCCTCGTTGCCCCTCTTGGACAGGAACTCGCCAAGGATCTTCTTGTTTGTTCTGGACGTCCCCTTCAAGAACCTTGCAACGCACAAAGGGTCCGTTGCGTTCTCAATCACGCCCTTTTCTTGGAGGTAGGCCAGCCCGCCCTTCGGACTCTCGTTGAACTTGTTAGTCCCCTTAATGATAAGCCTTTTCCTGGCCCTCCGCTCCCTCAATGTTGCCGGGTTGGGGTAGCCCTCGTTTTCGGAAGTCTGATCTAACCGCTCAGCAATGAACTGGATGAAGCGCAGGAGTGCATCCAGGCAGAGCGGCGGAACACTCGTAGTGCTCCACGTCGCAGAATCTGGTAGCGCATTCCTCGACAACAGCCCGATCAAGTCCTCGCAGAGATCAGCTCGGTCTTCGTCGCAATCGTAGTTGACAAACAGCTCTACCATAAAGGTAGGCATCCGCGCCAGAACACCGAGGTTTTCCACCATCGCCTGTCTGGCGTCCGGCTTCCTCGCGCCGCCCTCCAGACCCAGCTTCTGGCGGTCCTTGACAGCCACTGGAGTAGAGCGGCCGCTGCTGGCCTGCGACGGTGGCGGCTTCACCAGTTTGGGCGATTGGGGAATGCCAGAGTACAGGCTCGGGTCGATGCCAGGTTCCCGGGGGATCTCCACCGCCGGATGTAGGCAGGCCACGAGGTACGACAGAAACAACTCCTGCTGCAGCTTGAGCACTCCCCTGCAGGTTGAAAGCAGCGTGCCCGCCACTATCAGCGCCTCCTGAAGCACGGCCATGTTATCGGACCGCACGAGCTGAAAGAGATAGCAACAGAGTTGGTCCTCCGCAATGCTCGCCAGGGCAGGGTGGCGGGCGATTGATGGGCCTGCTACTTCAAGCGCCACATGGATGATGCGCAGGGCCATGACCCTCATCTGGTCGGGGTGTTTCCGGTCGTGGGGATCGAGGAAGCTGACAAGGACCCGGAAAAGCTCCCGGATGGAGGGCAAAGAATAGGGGCGGAGGTCGACCGACTCGGCGCTTTCCGTCGCCGAACTTGTGCTAAGCCGGCCGACATCCGCACTCGGGCCCCTGGAGGTTTCCGAACCGCTGATAGTTTTCTCCGAGCTTGAAGATGCCCTTGGCTCGGCAGAAGGTTCAGCAGAAAGTTCGGCCGCCTCAGCACCCTCAACCGCCTGCGCTGCTATCACGGGCACATCCGTCCCGTTAGCGGCGGGGTCCATGTTCACCGTATCCATATCCGGCCTCGTCTGCATATCCAGCGCTTCTCTCTCCTCGCCTGCCTCCTCTTCTAAGTGTTTCAAGTCTTCAAAGATGATCTGCACCATGCGGACCATGGACGCCTCAGCCGTCCTACGCAGCACCTCAGAAAACCTAGGCCTGGAGCAAATCGTCAAGCCGCGGCCCATCATATCGCACACGCTCTCGTCGCTCAGGATATCCCCGCCCGGCCCAGACAGCATGTCCTCCATCAGGTGGAGGATCATGAGTAGCACCACCTCTTCCTGCGCAGAGTCGCTTATGTCAAACTGGCAGTGTGTAATGGCGGCCGAGAGGGCCTGCATGGCGAGCGCGAAGCGGGGCGAGATGGGCGCGACGAAGCCGTAGGCGAGGAATTTCTGGATGGCCCTTAGCGCGAGGATCGTGACGGGGGCGGCGGTGCCCTTGGCTTGGATGATTTGTAGGAAGGGGTAGAGCAGGACGAGGGAGTCGAATCTGTGGATGTCTGCAGCCAGTCAGTACCTGTCCCCTACCGAACTTCACTGCCAGCCGCAAATACCTTTCACGCCCGCCAACTCCTGCCTCAACCTCCCAAACCCCGAGATCAACGGATTATCCTGCATGCTCTTCCCCTTCTTTCCGCGCAGCCCCCACCTATTCGCGGCCAGATCACTAGGCCCATCTGTCTGCGCATCCGAGGCCGACTTGCGGTCGCGGCGCGGGCCGGGGCCCGGAGGCACCAGCTGGATGAGGTTCGGGCTGCCGCCGAGGATGGCGGAGACGGACGAGTGCGGGGAGCGGGCATGCTTCTGGAGGGCCGAGGTGATCGCTATGCACTCGGAGATGACGAGGGACACGGGGTCGACGGCGACCGAGACGGGGCGGCTGCGGTACTGCATGCGCGAGGAGAGGAGGGGCGTCCGTCGGGGGGTCAGCGGGCCCTGGAGAGCTGCGACAGCCGGGTCCATGGGCGCGGCGAGCTGCGCATCTTGGCTCATGGTGAAGAGGGATTTGTTGTTTGTTTACTCCGCCGGTTCTGCGTGGAATACCGGCGCAAGTTTCTGGCAGCCTAGGACTGCGCTGGTCGAGATAATAAGTGGCCCGAGGTCGAGTAGGGCGTGTCGAGCCTTGGGACAAATTGTCCTTGTGACAACGCCACGAGTGGAAGAGACGGGTGATCCAAGCTGTCGGGAGAGAAATTGTAGCCAAAAACAATATTGTCTGGCCTCGAGTTCTCCTGAGCAACGGGCCTTGCGTCACAGCGTAAACAACCCCAGAACCTGTGTTGTTGAGAAGAACAGCGCAACGTGTTGAAGACTCTTGAAGACAAGTCGTCGATCGTGAATGCCATCTTTGGACGAAGCTCCCCCCATCCCTGCTCAATCCTTCGGCCACCTTGCTGCGCCTAAGCCAATCAGCTGTTCGCGATCTCCCCGCTTGGTGGTCAATTTAGCGGCTAGGGGTCAACTGAACGGTGAGCGCCGCCCCGCGATTCATGGCAGCCCAGCCCCACCACAAAGCCCCTGAGCAGTGAGCCCCTAATAAGGACACCACCTTACATCAACAACACCAGGTGAAAGAGAGGAATAGACTTGGAAAGCAACTCTTCTGTCTCTAACATGCTTGTAATCCTGCTAAACCAGCCATTGTCCTAGCCAACCCAAAAACGCCCCTGCCATGAGACCTAGTGTACATTTGTGAAACCGTGGGATGATGTGGTCCCCATTTTGTCTTCCCGTCCTGTTGTAGGACATGCAACACATAACGCCAGGGCCATCGAGGCCGCGCCCTGTAATCCTTTCTGTAGAGAACCGGTTGTCTTTGTGAGGTCCTAGGGTAAGGAAAAAGAAAAACGAGAAAGGAGAGAACGAGAACGGAGAGAAATAACACCTATTCCAGGAAGCAATGCCACTCTCATGTCTTCCCACCCTGTTCAGGGACATTTCTCGCAGCGACCTTCTCTTCCACTTGGCCAGCTGCAGCCTGTGCACCGGCCTTGTCATTGGCGACCGCAGCAGCAGCCGCGGCGGCTGCCTGGTTCTTCTTCTCCTGTAGAGCAAGGTTCTGCAGCTTCGACTTGTCGCCCTCCCACTCCTGAGTCGGGTCATCAAAGGCCTCTTTCACCTTCTGGGCCTTTTCCGCCTTGTCCTTCTCTTCATGTTCCTGGGCGAGCTTTTCCCTCTCCAGTTGCTGCAATGTGTCAGCTGGCTTATGTCGACCATACTAAGGGACCATTGTACACTTACTTCCATGTGCTTGATATCGTCCACACTGGGCTCGTACAGATGCCAGATGGTGTAGTGAGGCAGCCCGACAACGGAGAACTGCATCCTCTTTGCCATCTGTGTCCAAATTAGTCGCAACCACCACATCCCAAGCCACTTGAAGCTCACCTTTCCAAAGCCCTCCGTCTCGGCATGCTTCTCAAAGCTGAACGCCGGAAAGTGAACGCCATAACGGAACACCTGTGCCTTGGCCAATATACTGACACCACCTACACCATCAATCTCCATCTCCATGTCGGCATCGCCATAGGGGTCGCGGAGGTAGGCCAGATGTGGCCGCCAGGTTGCGTACTCGGCATAGCCCTCCACGATGACGGCGTCTTCGTCGAGGGTATCCGCAAGAGCCAGCGCAGTCTCGGACTCCTGCCACGAGTTAAGATCGTACGGCTGCTCCCCACCAAGCCACTCCGGCAACGGCCGCCAGACATCTGCCCAAGAGTCAGCATCTCCATCAATCCCCCTCCCAACCCCCAAAAGTACTCACTCGGCACGATAACATCCTTATTATGCCTCATCAAATCCTCCAGTATCGTAAATGGCGCCGTCTCCACATCCACATCCCTCCAATACACCCACGAATGATACGGCCTCAGCGCCGCACTCAACAACCAATTCCTCGCTCTCGCCATCAATTTCCTCCTCCCCGCCTGCGCCGCAAACCCATGCCTGCTCTCCACATCCTGGTTGACCGTCTGCCCAAAGTCCTTCTCAATAATACTAATCTCCCCAAACGCCATCCCCTCCTCCTCCTCCCCCTGTATCTCCTCCAGACTCTCCTCCAACACCTGCAGCGTATGGTCCTTCGAATCCGACACCAAAAACGCCAGGTCGATTAAATGATGCGGATATGTAAAGTTCCGGAGGTGCCCAAAGAACATGGGGAGATGCGCCTCGGCATCGCGCAGCGGCACGCAGAGGAGGATGCGCTCCTCGCGCTCCCACCCGCGCGCCGTGCCGAGTGCGTTGGAGAGGTCGTAGTAGCGGACGGTCTCGAGCTGGAAGTTGTAGTCGCTGGAGGCGCCGCGGGAGGAGAGGAGGCCGAGCGAGAGGATCGAGAGGATTGGGGTGGCGGTGGCCCAGGAGAGGAGGAGGAGGAGGAAAAGGGCGGCCGCGGCCGCGGCGAGGCGGACGTACAGGCGCTGGCGCCGGCGAAGGGAGGGGGTCGCGCCGCGGGGTTGGAATCTGGAGGTGGGCGGGTCAGCGGGACGGTCAATTGGGGCTGGTTCTTGGGGGGCCAAATCGGAAATCCGAGAAGGGGGGAAGCGGAAGTGACATGCCTGTGTGGAGAGATGTCAAAGGTGCTACCTCTGGGATAGCCATTGGAATAACTGCTGACGTGATGTCGGGGGGTCGCTTTGGACCCCGGGTTCGTGAACGGCAGCATTGGCTCTGCAATGTCAAAGGAGGGTGCACTGCAGGGTCCAACAGCAGGTCTCTCTCTCCCCTTGCCGCGTGCACTGCAGCAGGAATGTAGTCGGGGCACGCTGAAAGGAGGTCGGCCGCCTGCGGTTGACTCGGGTTGCTTGTTGGATTCGTGGTGAGTAGGGTCGGTTGTAGGTTAATTAGGGGTCAGCGCATGGCTGGCGGCCGTCGTAGAGTGGCAATCGCATCGATCGTCGTACCAAACGATGGGAAAAGGTGTTCGGAGCAGCCTCCCAGTGCCCTCTCCGTGGCATGTCCAACAAGGGTCGTGGCGTTTGTTTCTGGAAGCCACCCCAGAGACTTGGCACTTTGGGTTGCTGCTCAACGGACCAGGGTGCGACTGCCGGGAGACGAGCCCCCACTGCCACTTTGCGATGAAACGCGCACCTGGCTGGGTGGAGGGGACTTGCTCGAAGATCCATTGAATCTGAGACAATCTCCGGGTGGCCTCCTTGATCACAAATTGCATGATGGGTCCCAAAAGATTCCATGTTTAAACCATTATTTCTGCTATTGCTAGGACTTCAAGTCTCTGAAAATCTCCATGGAGAGTTCCTGTTTCTAAACTACGAGCACAGGCTTGACGAGCCGTTCTTACCTGATGGGCACTCCTGATGGACGGGCCTCGCAAGTAAATGCATCGTCCTGGAAACGCATTAGCGATCATTCCTGCATTCGAGATTGCATCAAGACAAAGAATGAGGTTGTTATCAGGCAAGCCAGTTTAACTCAGCCCAACGGACCGGCCCAGCCTGACACACACCATAACGGTGCATGCCAGAACTGGACAACGGAAGCTAAATTACATCCCCGAAGGGACAACACCACAACTCGTCATCACACCCGAGGGTGCTAGAGTGCGGATGGATTGCTCGGCCCGTACGTTTCGTTGAATGGATAGACTATTGTCATCAGGTAGAAAGAAAGAAAGAGACAGCCGGCGACTGTAAAAACGTACCCTCGTTATCAGAAGGCCGACGCTTGGTGGTAGTGAGTTCTAGATTCTAGAGGACTTGGACAGAGTCAGCGAGGGCTCAATGACCAACTAGGTTGTGTGAAAAAAGTAAAAAGCACAAAAAATCAGAGGATTTTTGGTATAGGGGTTATCATCATTATAGTTCAGAAGCAGAACTGAAATAAAGGTTTCTCATCATGGAAAGGCGCTGTGGAACAAACTGGGGCGAAACATGATCGCTTACCTCGTCGTCTGAGAATCCGGCGGTGCTAGAAGAATTAGTCATCGTCTGCTGTGTAAGCTGCGGGCATGTCAGTCAAATGCTGCGATACCCAAGAAATGGACAAGCGTGAGGGATGAGATAGGTCAGATGGTAGTGCATGTGTGTTCGTACGCTCAGAGAAATCGCGCGGACAGTGGATATGGGATCATCATGAAAGGAAGGGGGAAATCGACGGCAGCCGACGGAAAAACTTACTGTGTCAAATGTCAAGCTGGATCCGGCTGCTTGGTGGTGAGCAAAGATATTCGTGAGCCAAGAGGCTCGTTGCAGTCGATGCCATCAGGTCAAACTGGCCGGCCATCCGTCAGGGTCAATCGCGGCGATATTGCCTGCAATATTCCCCTGGGAATTGCCAGTTCCAGAAAGGAGCCCATTGTTGCTGTCGACGTCAAAGTCGTGCCTCGGAGCAAGATGCCGCACTGCCCAGTCGTTGCATCCGAGGCGCGTTTGTTTGGTGGGGGAAGAAAAGGAATCTTCATCTCAAATAAATTTTCAGTTTAAGGCCTGCCCAATGGTGGGGCAGTAGACATGGTCCAAGCGCTGTCTTGGTGGCTTGCTCCACCCACACTGTGGCTGACCTCACAGAAGCGAGGCTTGCTCAGCAAAGATTGAGAAATCATCCACCCAAGGCAAACCAGAACCCAGACAGCGACCCTCCTCTCCGTTTACACCAATTCCCGACGACATAATCTTTTTCAGTGCCTCTGCCCCAGTTGTTACTGCTTTCAGCTCTAGGCCATAACGACGCTCAGACTTCCATCAAAGCCCATCGGTTGCGCGCCCAAACTTCAGATCTTGACCCGTCCTCAACCATGACTGACAGGAGACGGATCAACGGCCCCGCTGGGGCCACGATACCTCCGGTGTACGACGATGCTGGTTTTCAAGAGCTGAAGACGTTGGGAAACAGATCCCGTCCGGCAAATGCCATCCGGAAAATGTGTATGTTTTTCACCCCTCATTGTTGGATCTTGCTGACCCTGCCTAGACCTCAAGACTGGCGTGACACCCTCTGCATCTGGGTCGGCGTATTTGGAGATTGAGACCTCTGGGAAGCCGGGCGTCTCTGGGTTGAAGCTGAGCTGTTCCGTTCATGGACCACGGTCACTTCCCAGGTCAAGTCCCTTCTCCCCTCACATCGTCCTTTCAACACACGTCAAGTACGCCCCTTTCGCCACAAAACAACGGCGAGGCTATCTGCGGGACCCCAGCGAACGCGATCTCGGCATTCACCTTGAGGCTGCTCTGCGCGGTGCCATCATCGCCGACCGGTGGCCGAAGAGCGGTGTTGACATCATTATTTTCATCATCGAGGGCGACCAAGACCGGGAAACATCCAAATCGCAAGGCAATGAGGTCTGGGATATGATGAACGCCCTCAGCGGGTGCATCACCGTGGCATCGGCCGCCCTTGTGGATGCAGGCATCGACTGTGTCGACACGGTAGCAGGAGGCGTTGCTGCTCTCGTCCAGAACGCAGGCGACGACTCAACACCAAGCATCGTCGTTGATCCCATTCCCTCGGAGCACGAGAAGATACTCGCGGCTTGCTGCATCGCGTACCTGCCTACTCGCGACGAGGTGACAAACCTCTGGTTCAGGGGCGATTTGCCTTCGTCCGACATGGATCTTTATACAAACCTCGTCGAGCAGGGGATACAGGCATCGACGAACGCCAACCGTGTGCTCGTTGAATGTTTGGGCGAGACCGTTGGATGAGTGGCGAGCTTATCAAGGAACTTCGCCCGTACTCCACGCCCAACAGAGCTGTTGTGTCGGTCGACAGTAAGCTCGGGGGACTGGCCTAGCGAATAATGGCGCTGACGAAGAGGCAGGCACATGCTGTTTCGTCAAAGATGCCAAGAACGGCATCCTGTCTCATATTCCCTCAGCAAAACCCTCAGCAAGAGAAGTATTGAACGAGACGTTTCCGAACTCGGAGCCCCGCACTCTACCTTTTCTGGGTGTGCCACACACCAGTTGCATGCAGGTGAATACGAGGGATCGTTGTATGTAACAACCTGTCTCATGCACACCGTTCCAGTGTCGCAGGAAGAACCAAATGCCTTGGCAGCATCCTGGAAATATCACGACCCCTTTCAAAAAGGCAAAAAGGACGAAACGTCGGGGTGGCATGGAGGTCGGGTGATTACGTGGTTGTTGTTGTGTGAGAGCTCCCAACTCTATTACTCTGACCGGAGCGAGCCGCTGTGAGCCTGTGACAGTCTCTTGGGTTTGAATACGATCGGAATCTGATGAATTTGAGGTTGTGTTTGTGACACTCTCAAATGGCGGTCCCTGGCAGAACCTGAACTTACACTGTTCAAGGTTACCTGCAAAAGTCCATCCGAACCTGCTCGTTCCTGTGACCCCCACACAGATGTGGGCCTGTTCTGGACAGTGGCGATCCAGCAAAATCCCTGCTCTCCGTATTGTTGCGAGTTATTTCGCTACCTTGAGACGCTGGAAGATATTGAGAAGGGAATGAAAAGATCAAATTTTATGTGCTAGCAATATTGTAGAGCAGACAACTAGGTGGAGTAATAAAAAGAGAGAGAGACAGCACAAACAAGTGCCAAAGATCACGTTGGTGTTGGGGTCCAAAGACAGCTTTGGGAAGTCGCGCGCTAACAACCAAACCAAGGCCCCAAGAACGGATAAAAGCACGCTAGCGGCCGCTGGTCACTGCATGATTCGCCCGCCCCCTGACGTTATCAGCTATGTTCCCAAGAAAGCGCAACAGACAATCAAACCTCCAACGAACCACCACCGATTCTTCAACTCACTCAGCCGACTGAGCTGTGCACCTTCGTTTGACGGCATCCTAATCCTCGAGCCACTCTCGTTATCCAGCCTTATGCGCTTTACCTATACAACTTTCTAATCACTGGACCTTTGTCTCTTTCGCTCTTATCCGTCGACTTCCCTGGATCTCGACCCTCTGCACCAAACCGTCCACCAAAGCCGCGCGTCGTTTCGATGACCCCGCGCCTCACAATCCTATCTTAAGTTGTTACCGCTGCACGATCGCGAGCACCGACCGACGCGACCGCCCCTTGTTCAGCCGATCCAAGTCTTCTCCCACAGCCTCACATCCGCTCATGGGCAAGAAGTGGCGATGGGGCGTCATCCTAGACGCCGGGTCGTCTGGCACCCGGTTGCACATTTATCAGTGGAAGGACCCTGAGAAGGCGCTCAAGGGTGCTTCGGAGGAGGATCTGCGCAGTTTACCCAAGTTGAAGACGGAAAAGAAATGGACGAAGAAGATCAGACCTGGGGTCTCGACATTTGGCAGCCAGCCGGAGGACGTGGGGCCAGACCACTTGCAGTCGCTGATCGACCATGCCCTCGAGATCATACCCGAAGACAAGATCGAGGACACGCCGATTTTTCTGATGGCAACCGCGGGCATGCGACTGCTCCCACAAGTTCAGCAAACAGCCTTGACCGGCCAGATTTGCTCCTATCTCCGCCAGAACACTCGCTTCTCGCTGCCAGATTGCGATCTACACATCCAGGTTATCAAGGGGGAAACAGAAGGCTTGTATGGATGGATTGCATCGAACTACTTGCTGGGCGGGTTCGACCACCCGGACAAGCACCAGCACGGCAAGGGGCATCACACCTACGGCTTTCTGGACATGGGTGGCGCGTCGGCACAGATCGCCTTTGCTCCTAACGCGACCGAGGCTCAAAAACACGCGAACGACCTAAAGCTGCTCCGGCTGCGCACACTTGATGGTTCTCCTGCGGAATACAAGGTGTTTACGACGACATGGCTAGGCTTTGGCGTCAACCAAGCACGCGAGGCCTACATTAAGAATCTTGAGGAACGATACTCCGAGATCGAAGCCGAATTTCCGGATCCATGCCTGCCGAGGGGCCTGCGGACAAATCTGCGCGGCGATCCAGTTAGTGGCAGGAAAGGAGCGCCCACGCTCATCGGCACTGGGCATTTCGACGAGTGCCTCCGACTGACGTACCCCCTGCTTGGCAAGGACAAGCCATGCGAAGACAACCCCTGTCTCCTGAACGGGCAGCATGTCCCGGCCATCGACTTCGATGTCAACCACTTTATTGGCGTGTCGGAATATTGGCACACCACGCACGGTGTCTTCGGCGGCAAGGATGACAAAGCGTACGATTTTGAGACTTACCAGCAGAGGGTCAAGGATTTCTGCGGGCGGAGTTGGGACCAGACGCTATCTCAGATCGACGACCGGAAACAACACGCGGTCAAGAACGCCCAAGAAGCGTGTTTCAAAGCTTCCTGGCTCATCAACGTCCTGCACGAAGGCATCGGGGTTCCCCGGATCGGTCTCGACCAGTTCCCAGCGAACAATGTCTCCAAGGGTGCACTCGAGCACGCCAAAGAAAAGGGATTCCTTGACCCCTTCAAACCAGTAGATAAGATCGACGGCATCGAAGTGAGCTGGACACTAGGCAAGATGGTCCTCTACGCCGCGGGGCAAATCCCCCCAAAGACCCTCGACGACAGCCTGCCAGTCGGCTTCGGAAGCAACATGGCCGACACCCCGCCCGACTTCCAGTTCGCCGGCTCCAGCTGGAAACCCAGCCACCACTCGGGTAACAACACCAGCGACGCCGACAACGACTGGGACCTCGACGCCGAAGACATCCTCGAGAAAGCCAAATCCAACTCCACCACGGGCTTCTTCGCCTTCGTCCTCATCCTCTTCTTCTTCCTCTACTTCTTCCGCAAGCGCGACCGCCGCATGCGCATGTACAGCCGTCTTAACACTCTCTTCCGCCGCCCCAGCGGCGGCCGCGGCCGGCCGGGCATCACCTCACGAAAAGGCAGCGGCGCCCGCGGCCTGTCAGGCCTCGCGCACAAGTTCTTCCGTCGACGCTCCTCGGGCGGCGGCGGCGCCTATGAGCGCGTCCTGGAGGAGGGCGAGGCGGATCGTTTCGAGCTGGGCGATGTCGGGTCGGACAACGACCACAATCACAACGAGTACTTTGACGCGGGCGGTGGTGAGGGGTCGAAGGGAGGACGGTGGGGGCTGTCGTCGGGGCTGGCGACGCCGCAACTTGCGGACCATCATCATCATCACCATGGGCGGTTTGATTTGGCGTCGCCGCTGGATCGGAGCGGGTTGGTGGTGAGGACGGAGAGTAGGGATCGGTTGGCGCTGCCGCCGCATTTGGCGATGGCGGGGGTGGGGAGGAGGAGTAGAGCGGGGAGTCCGACGAGGATGAAGAGTCCGATGATGGCGCCGTTGCAGGAGACGTAGGGTTGTTGGAATGCAGGGCGGGTGTGGAGGGATGGGGGTGTTTGGAAGGGGGTTGGTTTGGGGGGGGTGTTGGTTCTGTGGGTTTATTTCTGTCGGTGCTGACTGTTTGATGTGGCGGGTCTAAAATATTTTAGTTATTTTTTGTTGTCTTCTCTGTCGGGGTACAGCATGGCGGTGGGAGTAGGAGTATGGGCTTTGGGGACAGCAGAGAGTGGCTGTCGTTTCTATCCTCAAGCCGGCGTTCATCTTTGGGGGGGCTTGCTTACCGGCTTGGGAAGCTCTGGATGAGCGTTCTTCATGACCTCTAGGATGACGAGGTCACGCTTGTTATGATACATGTCTAGAGATATATGTATTGATGACAACGCATTTTGTTTCTGCTTCTTTGCAACGCTTCCGTCCAGTCTCACAAACAGCCGAGGATGATGCCCGCCAGTAATTCCCTTTCCGTCAACCGCACGCCCCCGTCTCCCCTCCTCCCCTCAATCATCCCTCTCCAAAAACCCCGGGTCCGTCCTCACCCTGTTCTCAAATTTCCTCCACCACTCCTCAAACGCCTTCAGCGGCACCACCTCAACCTGCCCCGCCGTGCCACTAAACCCCGCCAGAAAATTAAACGCGTTCTTGATAATCCTCTGCGCCAGCACCAGCGTGCTGGGCTGCTGCCCTCCTGCCCCAGAACCCGAAGCCGGCACCAACGCACCACTGCTACTCCCACCACTACCCGCCGACGATGGCAGAGCCGCCATCTTCCCCGCCACCTCCCCCTCCCCCTCAACCGCCACCCCAATCACCACATTCCCCCCTGTTGAAGTTGAAGTAGAAGGACTGAGCTTGAAAATAGCGCTCTCCTTCCCCTGCCCAATCGCCCCCAGAAACTTCGAATTGGGCTCCGTCTGCCCTGGCGCGGTGGGCGGTGTAACGAGGTAGATTGCTGCGGCTGTGTTGGGGGGCAGGACGACCTCGGGGAGGAGGAAGACGACGATGTGGGAGAAGGGCTTGCGGTTGCTGCCCTGGGCGGAAGGTGGGGAGGGGGGGATGGAGTAAAGGAAGGTTGTTGGGGAGGGGGTGTGGGTTGGGGTGGTGATGACGGGGTGGCCTGCGGGGACGAGGCCGAAGAGTTGGGACATTGTTGGGGATTGGGGGGTGGTGGTTCCTGTGGTGATGGTTTCGGGTATTGTACGTAGGTGGGGTGTGAGAGTGGCGTTTTGAGGCAGTAATAAGGGAGGGACCTGATAGCTCTCAGATAGTCGCTGGCTCGCAAGAATGGTGTAAACTGAGGTTCTAGATGATCGTCGTTGTCGGTGAGAAAATCTGTATCTGAGATGTGAGGAATGGGCGTGATTGGGAGGCGCTGTTGCGTTGTGCTTTTCTGACGAGAATTTTTATTTATTCTCCATCTTTGAATTGTATGGGGTACCCCGAGGCTTGAGCTTAAGGGTTTGGAGAGGGCTTTCCCAATATCTGTGCAGATGTTTGTTTCCTTTTCTATTTCTGGTGATGTCCAGTCCCTGACCTTGAAGCTTCCAGAGCAACCTGGAATCCACAAGAGGTTGCCAAGCCATCAACTGCAGCCCACGATGACAGGGGTTCGACCAGATGACGGTGTCCCGCCTCACTCTGGTGGGGTCTTCTTCCCCCAATCACCACTCCATGTGGTGTCCAATGCATCACCTAACATCCTCCGCCTGGCACTCAGCCTAACACTTCGCCACGGATTGTGGTGATGTTGCCGAACATGCAGCTGCCTGTTATGGTCCTGGGAATGGGACAAGGACACGCTCTACAACTGCCCGTGTAGGAGCCATCCCAAACCCCCGGACAGGACACCTTGCCCAGAGCCAGGAAGTGGAGGCGTGTTCAAGTTTCATGCCCGTGATAAGAATCTTCCTAGCTCAGCCCCCTTCAGGCTTAAGCTTCTGCGGGAATAAGTACTCGCCAACATTGCCATCTTGTTCCTGAGAGTACCCAGCCAACAACCCATTTCAAGATACCAACAGAGAAACAGCATGGCGCCCCGGCTTACCACCAAAGACTTGCTTCACAAGTGCGATGGGTCAGTCAACTTAACCCCACTCTCCATCAATGGAGACATGGCAAGGGGACAAACATGTACTCACAACCATAAAGGTTCCCGGACCCCGAGAGAGACCCGCAGGGCTACGCGGAGGAGATGAAGCGGCTTTACACATTCATCTGGAAGGACAACGAAGGGACGTACCCCATCGGCTACGTTCCCCTCACCGTCCTCAAGGCCTTGAAGAACACCCCTGAGAACATCAGGGGGCGCATGGACGTGGACGACGAGGCCAGGACCCTCTTGCTGTTCCAAGAGCCCCAGACCTACGAGGACCGCACCAACCTCGCCATCCAGCTGACGGCCTACTGGCGCCAGAATCAGACCTTCCGCATTCTCAAGGGCTGGCGCAACGAGCTGTGGCCCGTCTATGGCCGCAAGGGCGAGCTGCTGTTCAGCATCGAGCGTGTTGCCATGGGGCTGTTTGGCACTACCCGCTTTGGTGTTCACATGACAGCCTTTATGCGCAAGACCGACGACAGCAGTCGCTACGACTTCAGGATCTGGGTTCCCAAGCGCGCCGCCAACAAGTCGACGTACCCGGGCATGCTGGACAACGCCGTGGCTGGCGGGATGATGACCAACGAGGACCCGTTCGAGTGCATCGTGCGCGAGGCAGACGAGGAGGCCTCGCTGCCGGAGGACTTTATGCGCAAGAACGCCAAGGAAACCTGCATGATCACCTACCTCTACATCACGGACGAGCGCGCGGGCGGGGAGCCGGGCTGGATCTACCCCGAGTGCCAGTGGGTGTACGAGCTGGAACTGCCGGCGGACGGGAGCGTCATGCCCTGCCCCAAGGACGGGGAGGTGGAGAGTTTCAGCCTGCACACGGTGGAGGAAATCCAGGAACAACTTGCCCAGGGGCTGTGGAAGCCAAACTGCGCCGTAATCATGCTCGATTTCTTTGCCCGCCACGGGGTACTGACGCACGAGAACGAGCCGCACTTTGACGAGCTCCGCGCCAGGGCGCACCGCTTCATCCCCTTCCCCGGCCCGCATTGGCCGCACTGGCAGCATGCCCCCGCGCAGGCGAGCGGGTCGTCCTGAGGGGGGAGGCAAGCGGGCGGCGCCAAAACATGGGCGCGCGCCTTTGCTGGGTATCGTCTTGTCCTCGCTGGCCAAGCATTCCTCTAAAAACCATTATTTGGTTGCCATTTCCTGAACGCCAGATTCCCCATCAGACCTTCTCAACATATGCTGCAAACGATCTATATTCCCCTGATTCCGTAAACACCTAAATTCGTGCAAAAGGTCGATCACCGCTTCCGGACAAGGAGGTAGACGTAATCCACCCGCAGTGGCGTGAGCTTCTTGTAGGGCCCCTCGAGCGACATCAACAGACCGCCAAACGAGATGTATGCCTTGCTGTATTCCACACCTGTCAGCCATCTCCCCTCCCAACGCAACCTCACACCCCAACCACCTGCTCAGGGCGGGCGCACTCACATCGTCTTCCCATCTTCGCCATCCTCAAACTTGTAGATCTTGCCGTAGCAGACGTAATCAAAGATATCGGCTAGGGTCGCGTCGCTCGCGCCAGCCTTGGCCACGTCGCGCCAGCCGCGCTCGTCGTCCTTGCTGCCGTCGTAGTGCAGCGACGTGGCCAGCGCCACGTGCAGCTCGTCGTCGACCTTGCAGGGAAACAGCTCCTTATTGATGTCCAGGCTCATGCTGATGCTCTTGTCGGGCTCCGAGTGGCAGTAGATGCGGTCCACGCGGTCGTACTTGGGGTCGCTCAGCCGCTCGACCCGGAAGTGGTCCTCGAAGAGCTGCGCGTCAGAGGCGATGTTGGACATGGTGGCGGTGTTTGAGCGGTAGTTCAAGGGAATGGGCAGGTGATAGAAAGGGCTGTGAAGTTTCCCGATCAGCGAAGGTTGATGTCGGTTGAAGCGAGCGAGTTTGGGCGGGGTGACTTTTGCGACGGCGGCGGTGATGGGCGAAGCTGGAGTTGTCAAAAAATTCCGTAACTCCTCGAGATCCCTGCCAAACGTGGTGTAACCGATGGGGCCTCTGTAATTTACCAGGGGCAGGGGTACCGGCAGGCATCTTGGCGGCGATAAGGCGCCTTTTTGCTCTTATCAATCCCCTCCAACCCCTCCAAAAGAAAGTTAAACGCAGCAAAACCAGCACATCGACATGTCATTTGTGAAGAGAAACACGGTGCTCTCGGCCCGGCCAGGGCGGCCGCTTGCCCAACAAGCAACTCCAACACCCGAGAAGCAGCAACTCGCACCAGGAGTCCGACCCTCCCCGCTGGACGGCAGGCCCACCACATCAACAGGCACCTCATCCCTCGACCAGCTTCTCGCCGGCCATGGCGGCCTGCCACTCGGGACCTGCTTATTCGTCGAGGAGCAAGGGACGACCGATTTTTCCGGTGTTCTTCTCCGGTACTACGCCGCTGAGGGACTTGTTCAAGGGCACCAAGTGCACCTTGTCGGGTACCCGCCAGAATGGAGGCACCAGCTTCCTGGGGTGGCCGACCCGGATAGCAAGAGCAAGAGCAAGGCGTCTCAACCGACTCCAGCACCAGAAGACAGGATGAAGATAGCATGGAGATATGAAGCTCTGGGACATACAGCAACCTCGAACTCCTCCCCGCGAAACGACGCCAACCAGCCCACCTTCTGCCACACCTTCGACCTCACCAAGCGCCTCTCCCAGTCCTCCTGCAAAGGAACCATCCACCCAACACCACCCATCTCCCAACCAACCTTCGACCAACCCACACCCCCCCCCTTCCCACAAATCCTCAAACACCTCCAATCCAAGCTCGCCACCTCCCCGCCCTCCTCCATCCACCGCATCGTCATCCCCAGCCTGCTCCTCCCAACCCTCTACCCGCCGCAATGCGCCCAGCCCTCCGAAGTCCTCCAATTCCTCCACGGCATCCGCGCCCTCCTCCGACAATACCCCTCCCAACTCACCGCCGTCCTCACCCTCCCGACCTCGCTCTTCCCCCGCTCCTCCGGCCTGGTCCGTTGGATCGAGCTGCTCTGCGACGGCGTCATCGAGATGATACCGCTGCCGGCGAACCGGGGGCGCCACCGCCGCCGAAATCTGGGACGACGGGGTCTGGGAGTGGTGGTGGTGGTGGTGGTGTGGAGAAGGGCGATCAGCCGCCACAGGGCTTGTTGAGGGTGCACACGCTGCCGGTGTATCATGAGAAAGGGGGCGGGGCGGGTGAGAGTTTGTTCCGCGAGACGCTGGCGTTCAGTCTGAGTGCGTCGAGGGGGCTGGTGATTAAGCCGTTTAGTCTCCCGCCGTTAGAGGAGGAGGAGAGGGAGGGGAAGGGGGAGAAGGGGGGTGGGAAGGAGGGGATTGAGTTTTGAATGGGGGGTGAGTGGCTGTCTGGAGGGGTGTTTGGATACGTGGATGGGTGAGGCTCTCAGTAAGGTCTGCCGCTGCCTCGTGCTGGGGGCCAGGGGAAGAGAGCATTAATCCGAGTGTTTGAGGGATCAGGGGCCCATTAAATAGTCGAAGACACTGGGGAAATCCAAGACCTATTCTGGTAGCCAGCCTCGCATCTGCCGTTCTTGATCGTAAATCTAAACCTCCGATACGAAACCGATCATCTTTGCCTCCCTTGCTGTGTCTATCCACCGTCACAAGGTGGATTCTTTCTTTTCTTTCTTTTTTCTTGATAGGATACGCATATCGATGTAATCTTACGGGTATGTAACAGTACCACCATCCGTAACCACAGGACGACCCACTTCCCTTCTGTGGACCCGAAATGCTCGGTATAAATTTTCCCACAAACCTCGACTTCCACTTCCTCCTCTCATCAATGCTGCGTCGCAGCAGCATCTGTGCAAAAGGTCAGTCGCACTTCTTTTCTTCAATCCCCGTCATCGCGAGAACTACATGATTATAAACATTCGTATCCAATCTGTCAATCCACTGAAATAATCTATGACGACCACATACGTGTTCAAGGCTTATGATATTTGTTCTCGTTTTGACTCTTTTGAAGTCTCAACACCTCCAAGACGGACTTGTTGCTAACGAGACACAGGATCTTCAAGACACAAGATACCCAACGATGACTGCTCCAACGGAACGACAGGCCCGGATCTCGCGCGTTGCGGGCCGGTACCTGGTCTTCGACATCGAAGATGTCGTCTACATCCGCCGGCATCACGGCATCTGCGCGGTCCTGACGGGCACCATGCCGCAGAACCCAACACAAAACCTCTTCCTCAGTCTGCCGATCGAGCTGCACCCAGAAGAGGCTCAGTTGCTCGTTGACAAGGGCGCGGCGTACATCGCTGATGAGCTCAAAGACCACCTGTCGCAGCTTGCTTTAGACAAGTCGGCCCGCGACGCCTACCTCCAGCACCTCAAGCAGCAGCGCAGGAGCGCGCAGCAGGCGTTTGACGAGGAAAAGGCAAAGGTACAGGCCATGCACAAGGACAAGCGCAAGCCCAAGACAAAACCCACCACAGAGGCAGAACCATCCTCAGCCGTAGCAGAAAGCGACTCCCTCTTTGGTGACTCACCAGCCCCCCCTCCCCCACCCACCAAACCAACCCCCACAAAAGAAACCCCCCTCCCCTCCATAACACCCACCACCAGCACCCCCCTCCTGCCCACCCCCTCCAACCCCATCTCCGCAGCCATCACCCCCACCCCTGCCCACTACCCTCTGTACAAGTACCTCAACTCCCGGGGCTACTACACGACGCCCGGCCTGCGCTTTGGCGGCGACTACAGCGTGTACCCGGGCGACCCGTTCCGGTACCACGCGCACTACATGGCCAACGGGTACGGGTGGGACGAGGCGGTGCCGATGCTGGATCTGGTGACGAGCGGGCGGCTGGGCACGGCGGTGAAGAAGAGTTTTCTCTTTGGGGCAGAGCAGCCTACGGAAGGAGGGAAGGAAGCGGAGGTGAGGGTGTTTTGTATTGAGTGGGCCGGGATGTGAGGAGGCTGGTGTTTGGGTTATGATAGATTAGGGATGGATGATTAATGATACCCCGTTTGTGATTTGCTGCTACATCTGCTGTGTTCCCAAATCCATGATTCAATGCCATGATTCCTATCAGCCAGGAGGTTAACTCCGTAAGCATCATCAAGTTTAGAACATTCCTCAGCGTACGATTCCATGTTACAGTGTCCTGTTTTGCTGCCCCCTCCTTCTGTTCCTACCAGACAAGATCTTCCCAACTCAGCCATCCACCAGCCCAAGCCAATATACAGAAACATCACCAAACGCCATGCAGAAGAAGCCAAACAACCACAACCCCAACCTTCCCATCTCATCACCATTAACCCTCCCCCGACCTCCATATCCAGCCCAACGACCCTACGGGACATAAATCCGACTAAAACTAATCACCTCCCTCCTGCAACACACACACTTATCAAAATTATTCATCGCCAACGACACCCTACAATCATCACACAGACTCAGACACCTGCACGGCCACACAATGATGGTCCTTGGCGCGCTCTGGCACACCACACACTGCGGGCCGTCGGGACCGAGACCTGCTGCGCCCGTGGCCCAGGATCCTTCCGCTTCTGTTGATGATGGTGCTGATGGGGGTGTTGGGTGGTTGTGGGGATGGGAGTGAGAGGGGGGTTGGGCCGCTGCGCGGCGGGAGAGGAGGAGCTGTTCCAGAACGCGGGCTTCTTCGTCGGGTGTCATTTTTTCTAATTGCTGGTGTTGTTGTTGGAGGTGTTGTTGGGGGCCGCCGCGACGACGGATAATGGCTTGGGCTTGATTGTTGGTCAGCAGGACCTGCTGGCGCTGGCGCTGCTGCTGCTGGCGGAAGCGCGAGCGCGTCATGATGCCGTCGCTGGTGAGGTGTGCGGCCAGGGCGCGGGCTTCGTCGCGGTCTTCGGGGCTTTGCGGGTTCAACAGGCGGGCGAGGTCCGCGGCGGCGATGGGGGTGTCGACGAGCGGGGAGGGGGAGGCTTCGCGCGAGGCGCGGCTTGAGGCCATGGCGGAGGAGAAGGAGAAGAGAGGGGCGGGGTGGGATTGGGTTGGGGTGCGTTGGCCGTCGGAGAGTGCAGAGTTGCGGTCGTTGGCGTCTTCAGGGTCGGATTCCCAGTCGAGTTCGCTGGCGGTTTCGGTTGAGGAGATGACGCTGGTGGTGTCAAAGTCATCGTCGGCACCAGTGTCTGCGTCCTGAGCCGTGGATGGCGCATATTCGCCGCTCGAGTCGCGGTTACCCCACCAACCGCCTCGGAGGAAGTAACTGTAGAGCTTGGAGTCGACTGCGGTTTCGTCGACAGGTGGAACTGGTTGGCTGATTTCGGCAAAAAACACGGGCGGGCCGATCCGGCGACGTAACTCGGCTTCCACGTCGACCTCGTCTGTCCTTGGAACGGCGAAGAGTTGTCTGCCTTCGCCCGGGGACAGGTAGTCAACGTTCAGTGAACGTCGCTGCGCTGACTTCTTCTTGGTTGGTTCGGGTTTGGGTCTTTGCGACACCCCCCGGAGCCACCTGGGAGGTGTCCGCAGACCGATGAGCCGCATGATTCGGATGGTGGTTAAGGCCCAGATGACAAGCACCAGCCGGCCGATGTACAAAATGTACTCAAAAACTGTAACCCACCTAGAGCTCCGTTCTCCGGCACCTACGCCATCCCGGGCCCTCCTGCCGGACATATTGCCCTTTGGAATCTGCTGCGCTGCTTTCTCCCTTGCGTAGCCGCTCATGGCATTCGCGTGACTGTCCTTGATCGGCACAAGCCCGATAGTGCCGACCGAGTCAAACCGAGAGCCGGGAACACCGCCGCCAATCCACTGCATTCTGAGATCCTCGAGTTCCCGCATCCTCTCATCTTCAAGCCACGTGTACCTCTTCAGGCCCACCTGGTGGTCTTCGTTCAGGTAGACGGCCTCGCTAGCCATGGTGATGGCGCCAAAGCCAACTCGTAGAAGGGCTGTGTAGAAGTCCATATCCAGGCGGATGCGAATCTCAGCGAGGGAGACATTTGCTTGCATGTTGCCATGAGCGTTGACAAGTCGCTGCAAGATGTTAAGCCGTTCGCCATTGGGTCCTATTGAAGGCGCAGACAGGGCGGATAGCATCAGTGCCGAGGCGTAGACTAGTGCACAGGCAAATATGCCCAGCAAGATCAGGATGTGCGGGATAAATCCGACGATGCACACTGTCGGAAACCTCAGCAGTCCCTGGACGGCAGGGTCGTCGGGGTTGAAGAGGACGGCACTCCAGAAAATGTTGCCCATGAAGCAAAGGCCCCAGAAGCCTGTGTTGATGAGGCGAAACTTGGGTTGAAGATTGAAGACGCCGAGAATGTGGCTCGTGGCGTGGCTCATGGCCGAAAAGAAGGCGATCCAGAGAACCTCTGGGGGTGTGTTAACTCTCTTCATGATCATGGACCTGGTGAGGGCGATTTTCGACCCCGCCGATGTTGCCGAAGCCTTGTTGCTACTGTTCGTGAAAAGACCCCATCCCAGTTGGTTGCTGATAGCGGCCTCCGCCTCAGCAAAAGCCAGAGAGTGTTCAAAGAGTGTCATGCCCGTCTCAGCAGCGATGGGGCGGCCCTGCACTGCGCACGACAGGACCTCGACGAACTGACTCAAACAGAACGTCTCAAAGAGCGGCCAGAGACGAGTCAGCGAGCCCACCAGCTCTGGCTGCTCCAGAGTATCCCAAGAAATCATCCTTGCCGAGCGGCAAGAGGCCTCGTCCGTGGCACCGAAGAGCAAGGACGAGCTCAGCCAGTGGAAGGCGGCATTTGGCTGCGCGAACATCAGGTCAGAACTCTTGCTCGAATTTCCCCATCGCAGCTCGGAGAAGTCGGGACTGGTTTGGCACTGTATCGATTGTAGGATCCTTCGGGACTGAAAGAGGAGAAGAAGGATGGGGGCGATTCGAAGGAGCAAGCGGGCGGGCCATTGCAGCCGAGGTCGACGACGGGTGGCAGCGAAGATGTGTGTGCGGTTGATGATGACAGCCATGGCGATGCAAGAGAGCGCCCACTTGCTGGTCGCATAGCTGAAAACGCTCCCAAGTCCTCTGGCGCCCTCCATCGAAAATCGCGAGACAAAGGCGTTCGGGTCTTGGGTTGCGGCGGCGGCGACGGCGGCTTCGGCGACTATAGACGCGGAAGAGTCGGTCGACGTGGCTTCGGTAAGGGTTTCGATGAGGTCGGCGGCGGCCATGGCGGTGGAGGAGAAGACGTCGGTGTCGGTGGGATCGGGAACGACGCGCTGGCCAAAGCCGTCAATGGCGTCGGGGACCGAAATAAAGGAGCCCAGCTTGCCCAGTTTCATGACCATGCGCGGGCCGGCCCTGACAAGATCCTCCAGCGACGGGGCCAGCTTGGTCAGGTTCACAGCACGGCCAAAGCTCAGGGCGGTCCACGTCGTGAAGTTGTGCCAGGCACTTGCGTTGCCCAGTGTTCCGGGAACGACAACGGTCACAGCGTCTGGAAGGGACAAGTCGTCCATGGTCGGGATGAAGGGAGCGTGCTTTGTCGGATGGAAGGCAGGATGGCCGGGCGAGTTATTCGCGCAGCTGGATGCCCTGCATATGCGCAACCGTCAAAGTCAATCGTACATCGTTATTATAGTCAGAGAGAGATGGGAGATGTTTGTTGAACGTTGACCACGACCTAGCCAAGGATGGTGATGGAAGTGAAGCGCGACACACGCCTTATCCAAGCGACGCTTTATCATTTCCCCTGGACATGATAGTGGGGCAATCCAATAACCTGCAGCGCGGCTCCACTCAACCCCACGCCAGCTGCCAGCCACTGTGACCGGGGTGTCAGCCTTGGCTGGGCTGTCGGATTCATTGCCAGCACTTGCTGCTTTCCTCTTGGGCAATATCGATGGAAGTTGACTCGCAGAATTTGAGACCAGCGCAACACCAAACCTCAACAACACAACACATAGCACAAGAGGAAATGGCGTCGGGACAACAACCTATTGCTACGTATGTGTCATTGCACTCCGACACATACATGGCACCCTGATCCTCTCCTGGTAGGCGAAACTAACCACCACCGCTCACAGGGTCTACGTCCGTAACCTGGAAGAGCGCGTCAAGCCGGAGCCGCTCAAGCAGGCCCTGCGCGCCATCTTCTCTGAATATGGCAACGTGATCGATGTGGTCGCCAAGACGAACCTCAAGGCCAAGGGGCAGGCCTTCGTCGTGTTCGACAAGCCCGAGTCGGCGCTGGCCGCCATCGAGGACGTGCACGGCTTCGAGCTGTTCGATAAGCCGATGCAGGTCGCCATGGCGCGCACCCGCAGCGATGCCACCGTGATGCGGACCGGCAACGAGGACGAGTTTGATGCCCACAAGCGCCGGCGCATGGCCGAGAAGGGTACGTCTTTGCGACACTGCGTTGGTGACAACCTCCCGCTAACAGGAGACTACAGACAAGAAAAAGGCCCTCGAGACCGCCGAGGAGCAGAAGCGCCTCAAGCGGCCCATGCCCGGTGCCGCTGCCGAGATCGGTGCCCGTCCGGCCAAGAACGCCCGCGGCGCCGGACTCAAGTCCACCGGAGCCGGCCCCGCCGCCGTCGTCCCCGACGAGTACCTGCCGCCCAACCGTATCCTCTTCGTTCAGAACCTGCCCGACGACTTCGACAAGGAGGCGCTCACCGGCATCTTTGGTCGCTTCGAGGGCTTCCGCGAAGTCCGTATGGTGCCTGGCCGCAGCGGCATTGCCTTCGTCGAATACGAGGCCGAGTCGGGCGCTATCACGGCCAAGGAGAACACGGCTGGTATGCCATTGAAGAATGGCGAGAAGATCATGAAGGTGACCTACCAGCGCCAGTAGATGTTAGAAGTAGTCCCGGAGGGTTTGTTGTACTTTTAGGTAAGGCGTTGGTTATGGCATGGACAAGGCAAAATGGACACAGAATGAAGCTCTCAGATACCCAATTCAAAAGAAGCAAGCAACTCCGATTGCGCCTATGCCTGGACAGAACCGTGATATGGCCAACAATGCTACCAACAATCATCCTGCAGCCAATGGCCCCCAACCCGCTCCGCCTAAAAGATCACGTCCTCGTCTTCGTCCGCGGCGAGGATATCCGCCGGTCCAGCGTCTTCTTTTGGCTCTGGCCCCTTGTTCTCTTCCCCTCCCCCGTTCGCTTCAAGCTCCTCTTTGTGCTTCTTCATCTCGGCGTCCTGTTCCGCCGTGTCTCGTTGTTTCTTGTTTGCGACCTGTTCGACATCAGCACATGACTTCTGGGGAGGTCCGCGGTGTGAACGCACCTTCTTCAGTCTGTAGAACTCCTCTCTGTCTAGTTCGTCGAGTTCCGAGTTGATGTCTGCTTTGTTGTCAGCGACTAAGAGCCAAAAGTCAAGGATCCGTGGCCACCTACACTTGATCGTGTTCTCCGTTCTCGGGATAATAACATGCTCGCTGTTTGCAATTAGCTAAGAAGCAGCCCAACATCACTGCCCGACTCACATAGCATTGACTATACCCATGTTAGCACTCAACTCTACCCATCCACCCCATCCCAAGACCCAGGAAAAAGCTCACCTCTCCGATTCACCACCTTAATCACCTCATCCAGTATCACAAACGCCGTCTGCAAACTAGCCAACTCCACCAGCGCCTCAACGGCACGGGCGTACGTCTCGCGGCACCGCTGCACCTGCTGGCCGCCCTTGCCCAGCCCCGTCATGGCGAAGTCGTTGTTGCCCTCGGTCAGGTAGCTTTCGAAGGCGGGCAGCAGCACGCCCGACACATTCTCCTGCTTGGCGCGGATGCGGAACCGCGCCGACTTGGCGGACTCTTGGATCTGGTACCCGATGTTGCCGCCCACCGCGTAGGTTACCTCCGCGAGGGAGAGCGAGGCGATCTGCATCACGCGCCCCATCTTGCGTTTGGCTTCGTCGATGCGGCGGGTGATTTCTGGAGGGGAGGGTGGGGGTTAATGGTGGGAGGGAAGAGAGTTCGGTGGCAGGGGGGAGGTACCTCGGAAGCGTCTGGGAGGAGGTGTTAGTGAGGGGAGGTGTTGGAGAGGGGAGTGGGAGGACGTACTTTGTTAGGGCTTCACTCTTCCGCTTCAGCAAGTTGTGTCCCGTCTCGGCGCCCTTGAGCTTCGCCTTCATGATACCCAGCGACTGCCGGGTAGGGAAGACGGCTTCCCGATCCTGAGCTGCGGTCAGCCATCTTCGAGTCTCGGCGGGGCGCAAGACCCAAGGCAACGTACTCCTGCGCCCGACATTGTCGCGAATCACCCGGTTGTGTGGGTAGATCTAGGCAGAGGATGAGCGAGATGCGGCGATAAGGCTGGATTTTCCCCTGGGTTGGGAGACTGATGTCGTCGGAAGTTGGAGGTTGGCCGGGTTGCGATGGTGGAGCTTGGAGCTTCACGGACGACGACAGTGACGGAAGGCTGCAGGGCAGGGAGCTGCAGGCCGAACCAACTGAAGAGCAGCGCAGGGAATCGCTGAAACCGGCTGTGGTTAGCGGGCAGCCCCGCCATGCTTGACCCGCTGCCAAGGACGGGTTGGCCCGAGCGTTCGACGTTGCGTCCAGGTGCTTTCGTCTCCAACAAGCGCGCCCAATCGCCAGACATTGAAAAACGCAGCACGGAAACCAAGCAACCTCCCCCGTTGCCCTCCTGCTGTCGCGTGTGCAACCGATCGACGGCCTCCGGCAGTGATGTCACGGCAACGCGCTATTTAGCCTCCCTCCTCACCTCCCCGTTCCTCCGCCTTGAAGGCCCCAATCGGTTCTTCATTGCTCAGCCCCCTCCACCACGACACGATGGCCGCGAGCCTCTCTTCCGGACGCCAGCCAGACCTGGCTCTGGTGGTACGTTTTTTTGTTTTTTTTTTTTTATCTTGCTGATTTGAGTTGGAATGTTGTTGTTGACCCGGTTCTCACAGTCCGAAGAAGATTTCCCCTACGAGCAAGACATCCAGCGCAACCCGGGCAGCACCAAGCCATGGCTCGCCTACATCGAGTACAAGCTCCAGCATGGGACCGCACGGGAGCAGGCGTTTGTTATGGAAAGGGCATGCGTTCAGCTGCCGCGGTCGTACAAGCTGTGGAAAATGGTAGGCTTGCTGCCCCTCAATGGCATCCTGACAGCCTCTAACTTGCGGCAGTACCTCCGGTTCAGGACAAAGCACATCGCCAAGCTCAACGCCGCCATCTTCGCTGCCGAGTACCAAAAGGTCAACGCCCTGTTCGAACGCGCCCTCATCCTCCTCAACAAGATGCCCAGGATATGGGAGATGTATCTCAAGTTCCTAATGCAGCAGCCCCTGGTCACCACCACGCGGCACGCCTTCGACCGCGCCCTCCGAGCCCTCCCGATTACCCAGCACAATAGGATATGGGCGCTCTATCGGCCGTTTGCGAACTCGGCGGAGGGCATGACGGCGGTCAAGATTTGGCGCCGGTACATGCAGGTTCACCCCGAAGATGCCGAGGACTTCATCGAGCTGCTGGTGCAGACCGGTCTCTACACGGAAGCGGTGAACAAGTACATCGACATCCTCAACAATCCCCGGTTCCAGAGCAAGAATTCTAGGGGCCACTATGAGCTGTGGAGCGAGATGGTAGATCTGCTGGTCGAGCACGCAGCGGACATCGAGACGGGTCATGAGGCAGGCATCGACGTGGAACGTATTATCCGGAGCGGGATCGAACGATTCAGCGACCAAAGAGGAAAACTTTGGTGTGGCTTGGCGACCTACTGGATTCGGCGAGGCAACTTCGAGAAGGCCCGAGATGTGTTCGAGGAGGGCATCACCACCGTTATGACGGTCCGCGACTTCACCCTCGTTTTTGACTCGTACACCGAGTTTGAGGAATCCATCATCGGGGCACTGATGGAGGTTGCCTCCACGCGGGCTGAAAAGGGGGTGGTGGACGAGACGGCCGATTTCGACCTCGACATCCGCATGATGCGCTTCGAGCATCTCATGGACCGCCGGCCATTTCTCCTCAACGACGTCCTGCTCCGGCAAAATCCAAACAACGTTACCGAGTGGGAGAAGCGAGTTGCGCTATGGGGCGACAACAAGCAGGAGGTGGTACAGACCTACACCGATGCCATCGCTGCTATCCAACCCAAGAAAGCAGTCGGCGCATTCCACCAACTATGGGCCAACTACGCCAAGTTTTACGAGACCGGAGGGGATTTGCGCAATGCCCGGGTCATCATGGAGAAGGCCGTCAAGGTCCCGTTCAAGTCGGTGGCCGAACTCGCCGACATGTGGATCGAATGGTCTGAGATGGAGCTGCGGAACGAAAACTTTGACGAGGCCGTCAGGATCATGGCCAAGGCCGTCCAAGCGCCGAAGAGATCAACAGTAGACTACTTTGACGAGACGCTATCACCACAACAACGAGTACACAAGAGTTGGAAGCTGTGGAGCTTCTACGTCGATCTCGTAGAGAGCGTCAGCTCACTTGAAGAGACCAAGAAGGTCTACGAGAGGATATTCGAGCTCCGCATCGCCACGCCGCAAACAGTGGTAAACTATGCCAACCTCCTCGAGGAGCACAAGTACTTTGAAGAGTCCTTCAAGATCTACGAGCGCGGCCTCGACCTCTTCAGCTACCCCGTTGCTTTCGAACTCTGGAACCTCTACCTCACCAAAGCCGTCGATCGCAAGATCGGCATCGAGCGCCTCCGCGACCTCTTCGAGCAAGCCGTGCTCGACTGCCCGCCCAAATTCGCCAAGGTAATCTACCTCATGTACGGCAACCTCGAAGAAGAGCGCGGTCTAGCACGCCACGCCATGCGCATCTACGAACGCGCCACGCGCGCCGTCTCGGACGACGACCGCGCCGACATGTTCAACTTCTACATCACCAAATCCGCATCCAACTTCGGCCTGCCCTCGACGCGCCCCATCTACGAGCGCGCCATCTCGGCCCTACCCGACGCCGAGGCCCGCGACATGTGCCTCAAGTTCGCCGACATGGAAAAGCGCCTGGGCGAGATCGACCGCGCCCGCGCCATCTATGGTCATGCGTCACAATTTTGCGATCCCCGCACCAACCCGGACTTCTGGGCCAAGTGGGAGCAGTTTGAGGTGCAGCATGGCAATGAGGATACGTTCAAGGAGATGCTGCGCATCAAGCGCAGCGTGCAGGCGCAGTACAACACCGATGTCAACTTTATTGCGTCGCAGGCTTTGGCCCGGAGCCAGGCGCTGAAGATGCAGCAGGATGGGGAGGAGGTTGATCAGGAGGTGGTGGACGCGATGGAGCAGCTTGAGAGGCAGGCGCGTGCCCCGGCTGGGTTTGTTGCGGCGTCGGAGGGCTTGAAGGGGAATGTGCTGGCTGAGGCGAGGCCGGTGGAGGTGGCGAATCCGGATGCGATTGAGCTGGATGATATGGATGAATGACAATGATCTCGGTGGTTGGAATGGGGAAGGGGGGGTCTGTGGTTTTGGTCTTTCTTTCTCTTACTCCTGCTGGCGGAGGCGGCGGGCACAAGTTATTTTTTGCGACTCATCAGGGGCGGCGGATGGCGCGGGTAGGATACGTGGATATCATCATCACATCGTCTCACGCATCACAATGGGCAGCATTTTTTCCAGTCGAATGGCGGAAGGAAACGGACAAAGCGAGCAAATGGAACGAATAGACTGCTTCTTCCACCCTATTTTTCCGGATGCGGTCAGGTACGAAGCATTCTTGGTGTTTGTTTGGATCCGAGTGACGCTGAGATCCGGAGTGATGGCGGGATCCCGAGCAATCCGACTTTCAGAGGTACAGTACAATCCTATTTCTCTCCTTCCTTCTTTCAGGCTTGGTATCAGCTTGCCCAGACAGGTGCTACATACAGAGGATGACAGAAGGTCAACAACAAAATCTGTTCTTTTCTCTTGTTTTACAATGCAAAAACAAGGAAAAATATCAGACTAGAAACTCAACATATCTCGACCCAGGAGTATCTCAACACAAGTAAGGTAAGCTAAACCTTCTTCGCATACCCCAGCTCAACCAGCTTCTGCTGGAACTTCTCGGCGATGCTGTTGTTGCTGTCGATGCGGCCGTCGCGCGAGTGCGGCACGGCGTAGATGGAGCCCTTGCGCTTTTGGAAGCGGGAGGGGGGGACTTTGGATGCGTCTGTTTCAAGTGTTTTGTCAGCGAGCCGTTGTGCTAGATGGAGCTTGGTAAATGGATTGGTGAACGGGATGCTGGGGAAAGGGGATGGTTTTGGTTGGGGTGGTTGTTTGGGGGAGTTTCTCCTGCATGAAACTTGGGAGGGTGGTTTTGGAGGGGTTTGGGGGCTTTCAAATGATGTTGGGAGGACATCCGGAGGAAGCTCCGGAGGGTAGTTTCGGTGGTGAGGGGAAAAGAAGGGGAATATGTACCCCATTCGTCGCTCATGCGTCGGTCGCCCCTTAATGACGGCTGCACCGCTGAGGTAGGGCTGACCGGGTTTGCGTGGAGGCCATCACCGGGTGGGAATTGCTGCGTTGTTGGGCTGGTCGCGTCGGTGCTGACTGTACTTGGTTTGCGTGCCTCTGGGGGAGATGTTAGCCGTCTGGAAGAGATAGAGAGGGGGTTCAGGAGCTTAAAATGGGAAGGGAGAGGGGGAGAAGGGGTACCATACGTTCCATCACGGAGTTTTGGTGGTTTGAGAGGTTCTGGGAAGTGTTGGTTTGAGATATCGCGGTAGTTCACGAACTCGGTAGCTGCCCGCTGTTGTATAAGAGAAGAGAGGATAGGGGCGGGTGGATATGATGGATCGATCGAGACCGACGTCAGTCACGAGTGTTTGGGGTCTGAGCGCATTGAGCTCTGGGCTGCTTCCTGGACGACAGCGGGGTATTATATGTCTCTCCCACCATCAGAGAGAGTCTCGTCGCTGCGTAGTCATCCAGATTGGGCAGGGGAGGACTGGTGAGGAGGTCTGGGCGCTCGGGGTCTTGCCCCCTCCTCTCCCTCCACGCTTTGGTCAACTTCCCATGTGTCTATCGATTCCCAGGTGGTGTTGCCGCCGCAACAGACCAACCAGCGGCTTTGTCGTCGTGATAAACTCACATGGCAGCCTGTTAGGAGGCTGTATCTCATCTCAGACTTGCCGGGTCTGCCCTGGGTTCGCATTGTTGTCTCTGTGTTTCCTTCCAATTAGAGGCTCGGGACCAACAAGCCAGAGCATCACACGACACTCGAGCAGCCACCGGGGACATCTCCCGCAGGAGTCTGTTGTACAACAGAGAAAGCAGAGGGAGAGGCAGTGCAACAGCCGCACCCCCCAAGCATTTCCAATCGCAAGGATGGCAGCTGTTAGGGGAGCTCTGAGGGTTTGGCGCTTGACGTCATCTTCAACGTTGAAGCTGTGGGTTAAGTCGGATCATGCACAAGCAAATGCCTGTTCGTCTTGTCGTGCTTCCCACACATAACAGCACGGATTACCAAGATGGGTATACGCTGTGCAGTTGCCGGGTCTACCCAAAGCTTAACTGCCCGAGTACACGCGGACGCACTTACCTAACATCATTGATTCGAATCGCGGATCGACTGCCGAGAGTCTTCCGCAACGGGCGGAGTAGGAGGCCTCAGAGTGTGTTGATGATAGGGCGGTACTCCTTTGGGATGGAGGGGGTCGCTGGACTCAACGGTTCACTCTCGCTGGAAAACGTACTCTGAACGTCGAGAAACGATTGCATCGTTTGAAGACCAAGCCTGAGATGTTGAATCTATCGTCCTGCAGCCACATCTGCTGTTGGTACTGTTGGTGCTGTTGCACGGTCGTCTACAGAAGAGACTCACGAGGTCCCAACGCGGTGTAAGTCAACGCGCACGCACTCCCGTCGACGTCCCAAACAATCCCCCTCACAGGAATGAGAAACCCCCGCGTCGAAATGCGCCGGCAGGTCTCCTGTAGTATCGGAGGATCTTCCTGCATATTCGAATCACGGCAATCGATTGCTTTCGCCAAGGGGTAAAAATGAGCGCGCCGAGAAGCACTGCCTCGATGCCTCGATCACACAGTAACTGAGAGAGGGGAAGAAATGGCAGGTGGCGATGCGGGACTAGACTCGGCGGCTCGAGTGCATGTGATGCACATCAGCAGGGTTGAAGCTTGACCCGCTTCATCGTCATTGCCAAAAGAAGACAGGGAAAAAAAAAACCGAATCCCAAATCAGGGGAGATCAAGCAGCAAAAGATATGTGTTGGGTTACCAACCAAAAGATGAGGTCGTGCCCGGGTTCGAACCGGGGTTACTGGAATAAGAGGATTTCGTCAAAATCCAGAGTGATAACCACTACACTACACAACCTTGTCTTGTGCTGATGCGTGGACAAGGCAGATAGCTTTATGAGGGTAATTGGGGGTTAGGGTTATGCATGTCAAGTCCATTTTCTCCCGAAGCCGTGCGCACATAGGAAGCAAAAGCAAGAAAACACAGACAGAAAGTGCAAACAATTCATGATACCTCTCATTCACATAGTCTATGGGTTTCTATGGGCATGTTGCTACCAGAAATTGCTAGATGTAAGCCATCGCGTCATTCACCAGCCCCATTATCATCATGTCGATTTCCGATGCATCACACCCGCACCAGCCTGGAGGACTCATCAGTACTCAAGCTTAAAGTGAAGACACACAGCACGAAAAGCTCACCTGGTGGCTGGGGAAAATCAGTGTGTCGGCAATAACCACGTTCTGCCGCCTGCCGGCGACAAAAACGACGACCTCGGCGATGTCGTCAGGGGTAAGGGGCTCGCAGCCGCTACAAAGCCAACATCAGTCATGCTTTTACTCAAACTAAAGCATAAATAAACTTACGCATAAACGGCGTCGGCCTTAGACTTATCGCCGTAGAACCGGACAACCGAGAACTCCTGTCACCCAGCATCAGCACAGTCCTCCCATCCAATCCAACTTGAGTAGTCAACCCACCGTCTCAACCTGCCCAGGATCAATCTCCATGACGCGAATTCGGGTGTCAATCAGCTCCTTGCGCAAAGCATCGGTGAACGCGCGGACGGCGGCCTTGGTGGCGCAGTAGATGCTACCGCCGGCGTAGGGCTCGCGGCCGGCAATGCTGCCGATGTTGATGATGTCGCCGGCGCCGCCGTCGGGGCGGGTCTTGAAGATGGGCAGGATCGCCTGGGTCATGTTGATCAGGCCCGTAACGTTGGTCTGGAACATGACACTGACGTCGGCCTCGGAGATCTCAGGGGCGCGGGCGACTGGGAGTGTCAGCGTTTAGTCGCATCCCGTCCACCACCATGCAGTGTCTCATAAAGAGATCTCATACCTCCTTTGACCAACCCCCTAAATATCATTAGCACTCACTCACTCAACTCCCCCTATCCCAAGTACTCACGCATTATTAACCAACACATCCACCCCCCTAAACTCTTCTGGCAACTTCGCCACAAACCCGCGCACTTGCTCAGCATCACTAACATCCAACTCAACAGCCAGCACCTTGACACCCTCGCCAACCTCCTCCTTAATCTCCCGCGCAATCTCGTGCAGGCGGTCCACGCGACGGGCGGTGAGCACCAGCTTGAGGTCCTTGGGCGCAGTGCGGGCAAACTCGAAGGCGCAGCTCTTGCCGATGCCCGACGACGCGCCCGTGATGAGCACCGTCTTGCCCTCGAGGCGCTTGGCCATGGCGGCGGACATGGTCCGGGTGGCTGTTGCTGAAGTGAGGGCGGGAAGTGGGAAGCGGGGCCGGGATGGGGAGAGGAGGAAGCGGATGGTGGTGAGGAGTTTGCGGGTTGTTGATGATGTTGTTGTTGTCGTCCGTGAGAACATGGCAAAGAGGTGAGTCAATGTCCGGGCCGAGATAAGACGGAGTGAATTGGAACCGTGACCCCCGCGGTGTCGGCGCTGACGCCATCTCGTGGGAGGTCCACTCGCGCTGGCGCCATTCGCGATGCCGTTGCCGGGCCGGCTCCAAGGATCTCCGAAAACACCCCGCACCGAGTTCCCTCGAGCCGGCGATAAGCAGCTACCCCGCATTGCCCCTGACTCCGAATTGTCAGGAGAGAAGTTCAAGTGAAGATAACTACTCAAAAGTACCTGGTGGTGGTCAAAATAATTATCAGAATGGGGATATATGTAACTGTAGGTATATGTACAGTAGAGAGACCACACCAGGCAATGCTGGAAGCATGCTTGTTCTCAAAAGCTTCCCCAAACCCAAATCCACCTAAACTCCAACCCAAATCCCTCCACTTACACCAAAACTCTATGTGTGCAATCCCATAGTCTATCCAAAATGCTCAAACCGTCTGCTCCGGCGCCTGCCCCCCCTCTAGCTTCTCACCCGCCGCCCTCCTCCTCTCCTCCTCCTCCCGATACCGTTCCTTCATCATCTGCTCCAACGAAAGCGCCCTCTTCCTATACACCCCCAGCGTTACCACCAACGCCGCGCCCATCACCGCACAGCACACAATCATATCCTCCCTCAGCGCCTGCGTATACACCTTCTTAATAACCGCCCACTGCTCCTCCGGCATCCCCTTCGGATCATTCACCACCCTCGCCAACACCTCCGGCGGCGGACTCGCCCCGCCCATCACCTCATTCATCTTCGTCCCCAAAATCGCCGACGACGCCGCGATCCCAATACTGCCGCCCAACACCCTCACCTGCGCCACAATCCCCTGCGCGCTCGCATGCTCCCAAATTGGCGCCTCCACACTCGCAATCATCGTGCCTCCCGCAGCCGACAACCCAAACCCCAACCCCACAAACACCAAAAACCCCAACACCTTCGCCTCCACCCCACTAGGCTGATCCTCCGCCGTCACCTGCAACCCACACCCCAGCAACATCAACACACACGCAACCATCAACGTCTCGAAAAACCGCGCCCTCTTCTCCCCGCCATTGACACCCCCGGCCACCACCGTCCCGACCGCGGACGCAGCCAGCATCGGTAACAGCATCAACCCGGACTGCAACGCACTTTTTCCATAAACAACCTGAAACCGCACCGGGAACCCATAAATACATAATAAGTACGGAAAGCCCGTGAGCATGGTATGCACGGCGGCTGCGGCGTACGCGCGGTTTTTGAGGAGGACGGGGGGCAGGGCGAGGGCGAGGTTGGGGTGGTGAGTGGTGCAGTACCATTGCCAGAGGAAGAGGAGGACGAGGGAGAGGATGCCGGAGAGGAGGGGCGCGAGGAAGAGGGGGGAGGTCCAGGTGGGCGAGGAGGAGGCGTTTTGGAAAGGGAAGACGAGGAGGACGGCGGAGGAGATGCTGTGAGGGGAAATGTGAGTTTTCAGGGGGCTAAAAGGGGGGGAAAGGGAGGGGTGGGAAAAGGGGGGGGGAATGGGGGACAGCTTACAGGAGGAAGGTGCTGACAAAGTCGACGTCTTTCCAGGCGCGGCGGTGCAGGGAGGGGAGGTATTTCTTCTTGGGCCAGGCGAGGAGGAAGACGAGAAGGGAGACGCCGCCGGCGGGGCCGCTGGTAGATGTTAGTAAATGGATGAATGTTGCTAACGCTGACGGGAAAATAGGGGGCATACTTGATCCAAAACACCCATCTCCAGCTCGTGTAGTCCGTCAAAATCCCACCCAGCACCGGACCCAACACCCCCGCCGTGGTCAGCACCATGCCAACAACCGCCGCAATATACTTCTTTTGATGATCCGGTGTCATCTCCGGCATAATAATCATCGAAACACTATACAACCCTGCCACATCGTCAGCCACCCCTTTCTCACCACACCACACCGCACTTCATCAAGGAAACTCACCACTCCCCCCCAAACCCTGCACCGCCCTAAAAGCAATCAACTGGCCCATATTCTGCGCGAACCCGCACGCCAGTGAGAAGACAATGAACAAGACATAGGCGACGGCGAACGCCACGCGGCGGCCGACGACGTCGGAGATGCGGGCGAAGAGCACGGCGCAGCTGAGGTAGGTCAGGGTGTAGGACAGGGCGACCCAGTTGATGGCGTCGACTTCGCCGAACTCGACGGCGATGGTAAAGAGCGAGGTCGCGACGATGGAGGAGTCGAGCATGGAGAGGAAGAGGCCGAGGGCGACTCTATGGGGAGGGGGGGGTTAGGGCTGGGGTGATGTGCCCAGTTGGGGGGTATATGGACATACCCTGTCATGACAGCGACGAGGCGGAAGGTTGGGATGACTGGAGAGCCCAGTCCCTCTTCTTGCGAGCCATCGTTGTCGACTGCTTCGGTATGAGGTGCTTCACTGGGAGGGGGAGACGTGTCTGGTGCTTCGGAGGCTGGCTTTTCGTTATCTAGGATGGCTAGAGGCTCGGAAGGTGGTGCCCCCGGGGTTCTCCCCTTGTTGAAGACTCCCATGGTGGTGATGAGGGTGTGATATGTGGTGAGGTCCAACGGCTACTTGCAGCGCTCTGTGTTGAGGACGCAAACGGCTGTCTCAGGTTATATGGGTCTGTTCTGGACTGGCTTGAGACTCTTCACGTCAATGGAGGTCCCTTCTGCTTTTATGATGCCGAAAATCTTTCATTCCAACATCTCCACCTACGGCCGAGTTACAAATCCAGGGTAGAGATCAACGGTCTTCATTCGCAGATGGAGTGAGGAACGAGTGCGAAGCCAACGAAGCTGTGGCTACACGTCAATGATGACGACGCGAGTCCATAATCGCCTCGCACTCGGATTTCGCATTTCGCATTTCGAGGAAAGAGCTGTGCGAGAACCCACGGGGGCCCCAACTGGTCTTCAAGCTCGCGGTCCTTGCCGAGAAGCGAGACTCGGGCAGTGAAACAGAGCCAACTCTGGGGCCAGAACACGCATCTCCAGGGACCCAAAGCCATGCTATCCAATTCCGCTCGGCGACACATGTGCCCGCTATTCATCACCTCCCTCGTTAGGGGATTCTGCTGGGTTCATCAAAAGCTGATCGACCAGGTCGCACTCGCACTCGCCAAAAGGCGCCCCTTTCAGCCTTTTTGGGCTGCAGGATTCGCCTGTGACGGCGTCGTGATTGGCCCGCTGTCAGACACGGCCCGGTCCCGTGGGGGAAGCTGAGGGGTTCCGGGCTCTTGGGGGCTCTTGAATCGGCTCATTTCAGTCATCACCTCCGGCCGTAAACCGAGGTTGGCGCTTCTCTTTTGTTGGGGCCCCTCGGCCGACTTTTTTGTCAGAAGCCAAACGCGCGGCCGAGACTGCATGCGGTGGCTTATGACCCGGAGAACTGGGTGTAAGGCTGAGCGCCACGCAACCGCCATGCCCCGGCCCGCCGTTGGGGTTTGTTTGTCAACGGGAAGGGATGTGGCCCTTTGCATTGCTTGAGCACAGTACGGATGGTTGTCGATGGTGATCCTCGAACTGTCCGATTTTTGGTGTCGGTTGAAATTGGAGGTCTTGGCGAGGACTGGTGGAGACGCCTATACCCGTATCCGTGGCAACGGATACTACATGTCAACACTGCTCAGGGGAATGAACCCCTGAAAGCAATCGAGGTTGCGTGGGTGTTGGAAATAATATCTGTACGAAGTGTCTCAATTGCGAGTATCAGAGTTTCAACCTTGTCTTCTGGCATGGGTGCAGCTCTTCTATCTTGGGAGCCCGCAACTTTGCCGCTTAAGCGAGTGCGGTGATGTCTGCAGCACAACAGCAGCATGGCGTCATGACATCACCAACGATGCTCCCGTTGGTTGATCGCTTTTCCGAGTGCAAGTGGCGTGCTGGACTGAGTCTGCGGCAGGGCTGACTTGGACGAAACATGTCTCACCTCTCTGCTCGGTAACCTATCAGCGACAACAAAGGCAGCCATGGCTGGAATGTGGCGTCACTCCGGCCGGTGACCGTTGAGCCTACGCACGTACCATACAGCTCTGACTTGCGGAAACCGCTGTGATTGAGAGAGCAGAAAGCCAACCGGAGATAGAAGTGTTCTTACTTTTATAGCGTGCATATTTTTATGTACAGGGATAACGTTATCATATCCGTAGGCCTGTCACCACTCTCATGGCCGCTTCTCTGTGCTCTCTAACCTCTCAAGAGCACTTGAGTGAGGACAAGACGCTCATCATTTGATTCTATAACCGGTATCCGTCTCGCTCCTGCCCATTCAAACCCAAAAGTTAAGGCGATCGCAACCTGGAATGATGAAGCGACTCAAAGTGGATTAGACAACATTCGGAAAAGGACAACCCGAGATGCGATTGAAAATCAAGTCTTCGTTCTCTTCCAAATTTAGAAACGGATCAGACCTGACTCAATCTACCCTCGCACAGAACACTGTTTGGGTTGGCTGGCTTCTCTTTCTGCAGCCCTATCATGCGCCTTTTCCTCAATTCAGCAACTGCTATCTGCTGTTTGTTCCGGTTCCAGGACTGTTGCCTTTTATTCCAATAATTTTTACAGACCTTCGACCTCAAACTAATTTTGCTGAACGAGCGTTACGCTGGGTTTGTCCGACCATCAGTCCTTGGAATGACAGCCAGGTGATTCAGGATAATATATCGTGCCTCATGCTTAGGTACACAGCTGATACTCGACGGCAAGGTTTTCTGCTCCCCATTTCTGCCATGGTAGAAGCAACATTCTAGAGACACCGAACAGCGCAGGAACCCAGGAGCAAACAGTTCTTCAACCTTGAGAAACGTTGACTCAGTACCGGCCAGAGATTCGGCTGTCCCATCCGGCCCGGCCTTGAGCACGGAAACTACGGTCCATGAGTGCCGGAATGACCTCCTCAGACCCGTCCGGCCCGGGCTCCAATGCACCGGAACCGGGGGTTTCTCTCCTTGCCTTCCAGGGCCGAGGGACCGTTAGCAATACCCGCGGCTCTCCGGACAGTAGCTCACTCATGTGACGAGACACCATGACGTGCAGTTTGTGAGACACGTCCCCCTCCTTTCATTTCTCCTTCGCCCGGCGCATCTCGCCTACGACGGCAGTCCCACATCCACCGGCAATGGTCGTCAAGATGCCGAATGTGGATTTCGAGGTGGAACTTTGCGGCATCCAGTCCCGTCGGCTGCCGAATCTCCCCTGCCAACGGCGACTACGGCCAAAAGGGGCAAAGCAGGAGAAGGCTTCGCAACCTCTCAGCTCTACTCCGTACCCCGCATTTTCTCTCTCTATCTTTCGATCACAGAGACGACCTTTCGGATGATGTGTCTGGGGACCGCCGAGAAACACTGAAGCCCAAGTAGCATTACGTCGACGACATATACTCCATCTCGTCGGCAATTCTGGCCAGATCAACCCGGAAAGGCAGGTGTTGCCTTTCTTCTCATGATCCGGCGGTTGGAATGCATCAGATCCCCGCATCGTCCCCTTTCCCCAGGACTCGCACCCCGCACGCGAGCAATAACTTGCAGGATCTCTCCGCAAACACCACCTCGATGTACTCGGTACCTGACCTTGGCACACCCCAGTGAGGGGTCACAGCGGCAAGAAGAATCGCCAAACCCCTGTCGGAGAAGTACCTGACACGAGCCGCGCGACGGGCCGCAAATCCAGATTGCCAAGCATCATCGCTGCTAGGACCCCAAACATTCTTCCGACCAACCGTCTCGCTCCGTTTTAGCCCCTGTCGCTGGCTCGGGAAACCCGTTTTCTTGTCCCACAGGCCAAGCGCGCCATCTCCAACGCCAGCCCCGACGCCTTGCAGCAACGACAGCGGGTGTGGCGGTCGTGAGTGGGTTCTTTGGCGCTGATGTGGGCTTCACGACGCAGGAGCAAGGAGCGCGTCGCTGGCGTGCATCAGGTGTCTCTTCCCCTGGCAGCAAGACCACGCCAGATCCGCTGATCTTATCAACGCTGGCGGCTATTTCCGACAACCCGTCGATGGCTTCCTCTGACGGTGCCATCCTCGACGCGCTACGGCGGGGATTCGCTGGAAGAACCGACGATGCCATCCATCCGCCGATGTTCTCCTGGCCGCTCTTCTCAGGGGTTCGAGAACAGCCCCCAGGGCGAGGCCAATGCTGGCTCTCGTCGATCAGCACCACGGCGAGTGAAGCATCCAACCCCAAGGCCCGCAGAGCACCCACCTTGGCGCTCTGGCGCGTCGGCCCTGGTTTCCATCCTTCCATGACCCACTTAAGTCTTCTAGAAGCATCAGGTCGCATTCTCGGCTGACTCGGCTGGGTCGACCAGGTGGTCTCTCCCGTCTTTCCACGAGCTAGCGCACCTCAGGAGAGCTGACATCGGTTGACTGAGGGGCATCGCAACACCGCGGATGGCTGACGGTCTCATTAATCTCGAACACTGGGCAGCATGTTGCTGCTGGTATCACAATGGTCCGGAGAGTTGAGTGCAAGCCGACTTCAACCTCGGCATATCTCGTTGGCGGGTCAGTCGTGGCCTCGACACACTTCCACCGATTCTTCCATCGATATCCGAAGTCGTACAGCCCCAGAATCAGCAAGGGGCAACTGCATGCAACCTTGCGGGGCGGTTGGGTTCATGCGATCTGCAGACTCATCACCAGGCATGTCAGACAGAAACAGGTGTTCCAAGCAGGTGCTACTCCCCCATCATCCTCTCATTCCGGGTATTCAGCAAAGGGCTGTCCACCATCCTGCCCTACCCAACCTGAGCCGATCCTTGGTTCCGAGTTGCTTGCCAAGGAGTAAGGGAACAGTAAGCAGTTGAGAAGACCAAAAATGAATTGGTAGTGGCTAAGTATTGACAAGAAGCAGATTTGAGTGTATGTACATTTCCCCTCCACTTTTCATGTTCCCATTGCCTTCCCGTCTTTCCGGAGTCCCGTTTCCCTGTCCCCGGCCAACTGAGTAGCGAATGCGTGTGTACATACATGATCATAAGCAAGCAAACATCCCTGGTATATCCAACCCGTCAAAACAAGCAAGAAATTCCCCGCGTGATCAAATCCAGTGAAACTCCCCGACACCACCCTCCTCTTCAAAAAACAGACCACCTCCCCTGTACCCCGCATTTTCCAGCGCGTGAGGTGTGTCGGCCCGAAAAAGCCTACCAAGGCTGGCTGTAGTAGACGAAAGGCAACAAAATATGTTCAGAAGGGAAACCCCGAGATGCCGAAGGGGAAAAGACAGAGACTCCAACCGCCAGGGCTGGCGTCACGCCCGCGAAGCTCAGAGCACTCTCGGCAGCCTCACTGGACATAGCCATACCCATCCACCTGCTGCTGCCCCTGGTGATGCTGCTGATGGCCGCCATGGCCGCCACCCATCATCCCGTAGTCCACCCCGTGCATCCCGCCACTCTCGTGATGACCTTGCCCCGTAGCAGACCCCTGATGTCCGTAGGCCCCGAAATCCGCCGCCGCCATCCCCGCGCCGCTCTCACCCACTGGACTCACCGCGCCCGAGGCGAGCTGCGACCCCGCGGCCGACGGCCAAAACATCCCATCCAAATCCCCCCACAACCCGCCCTGATCCAACCAGCCCATCAACCCCATCGAATCAACCGGCTCCAGCCCAATCGGACTCATATGCAACCCCGCCGCATCCGCCGCCCCCGGACTCGGCATCAGCATCCCATCCGCGCCGGTCAACACCTGCAATGACGGACTAGCACTCGCCCGCTGCTGCGCAACAAGCTGCCGCGCCGCCTCATACATCCTCCACACGACCTCGCGCGACCGCCGCGCCGCAAGCGACCACTCCTCCATCACCTCCAACAAATCCAGCACCGCCTCGATCTGCTTCAGCCACTCGGGCACGCGCGGGCTGCCCCACTGCCAAAAGACAGAGACCAAGGGCACCATGGCGGACTGGTACAGGAACCACACCGCGTTCCACCCGCTCATCTGGTTGCGCGCCCACTCGCGCGCGATGTCCTCGATGGTCTGCGCCGCGAGGTCGCGGCAGGTTTCGATGGCGGCGAGGTCCGCGTCGCAGGCCTGGGTGTGCGGGTTGAGCCCCGAGGAGGCGAGGGAGAGAAGGACCGGGCGGTGCAGCAGCATGCGCAGGTTCTGGTAGCGCCATTTCATGACGCAGCGCGCCATGTAGAGGGGCTCGGCGCAGGGGTCGGTGGTGCGGAGGAGCCAGGGGAGCGAGGAGTACCATGCGACGAGCTGGGCGTCGAGGCTGCAGCGGTCTTCGGTGCGGAGGAGGGGGGTGATGGCGAGCATGTCTTGGATTTGCGTGGCGATTTTGCAGAATTTGATGTTCTCGATGAGCGGGAGGATGCCGCCTGCGTGCTGGGAGGAGTCGCGGTTGGCGTTGACGCCGAATTCCGGGGGCTGGATGTTGATGGCGGGGCCCCAGCGGCCGAAGGACGGGCGGCCCATGGTGGTGGTCGCCCAGGTGTCGAGACAGAAAAGGCTCCACCAGGTGCGGCGCCGAGTTTCGCAGGCGATGATGTCGCTGCTGCTTTGGGCGAGGCTCTCGCGGTGTAGGCCGAGGGCGGAGGCCATGCGGATGGCGGCGCCGAGGACCGCGTTGGCCATGTTGGGCCGGTTGATATAGTGCAAGTAGTAGCCGCCGATGAGGGCGAGGGCCTGGACGGTCTCGATGTGGCTGCTGCCGAAGGCGTCCATGGGCAGGTGCTCCATGGCGCGGTTGTAGTAGTTGATGTGGTTGTAGTCGTCCGACTTCATGGCTGCCATGCTGCCCATGGCGAACACCATGTTGAGCAGCGCTAGCCAGGGGCTGTCGGTGCGCTGGCCCTCGAGGTAGTCGGCCCGGAAGGTGCTCTCGTCCAGCATCGGCACGAAGGCGTGAATGCGCTTGAAGTAGGCGTCGATAAGTGTCTGGCCCTTCCACGACCACGGGATCCTTTGGGGGTCCTTCTGTGCCCCCAAGGGCCTGTGCCTAACTGTTGGGAAGTTGTGTGAGACATCAACGCCGGTAAGGGGTGCCGCCAAGGTGTTCCTGAGGCTCGGCTGCACCTTGAGCATGACCATCAGGGCCGCCTTGATGGACGACGCGCCCAGGTAAGAGGCGGACCGGTCCACGGAGAGCGAGAGTGCGTTGATGTCGTCGGCCTCGGCCGGGATCGGATCCCTTTCCCTCCTTTCCTCATCCCACTCGGTGTCCCGGGAGGGGAGCTGCTCCAGAAGGTTCTCAGACTTGGGCATCATTGGTGAGCCAAGTTCGGACATGGGCGAGATATTGGTTGGTGGTGATGGCAGGCCGGCGACGGATGTGTCTATTACTGGCCGGTCCAGGAGGCCGAGGAGCTCTATCCTCGAAAGGGGAAGCAGTGACTGCACCTCCTGGTTGGGATATAGCCGCTTCAGGATCGAGCGGCATTCTTCGAGTGACTGTGACAGGGCTTCGAGTGTCTTGCGCGAGGGGATCACGCGCTGGCGGTGCTTGTCATAGAAACACCTCTTGGGTGCCCTGCTGGAGAGACATTGGCCGCATGGTTGTTGACCATCGCATCGACTTTGAAGAGATTTATTAGACTCCCACGACACTCTTTGGATCTCTGTAACTTACATCTTGCGCCTCTTGCACTCGGCGCAGGCGTGTGGCGTTGTTATCCTCTTCGCGGCTGCTGCGCTGCTGGTCTTGGCGCTCTCTGGTGAGTCCGCGGTCGTCTTTCGTGGTGTGACTCCTTGGAAGGTGTGAAACATGCCGCCATGTGTCGGGACGGGGATCGAGGGCGCCATTGTGTGACAATGTGAAAAAAGGGGTATCTCAGAAAACGGCGGCCTGGCCGGAGAAGAAAGCAAAAATTGTGATGACGCCGAGATCGGGTTGGTGACTGGGGTTACGTTACACGAGGTCGTTGTGGGACATGGAAGGTCGTGGTCTTGAACGGCTGGGGTCAAGCCTCGTAATGGCAGCCTCGATGATGAATGTAAGCATGGAGTAATGACGGGGTGAGGCGAGAACGTGGGAGCCGATGCAGGCTATATATCTTTCATTGATGGATGCAGCCACAAGCTGGGGATGGGGCTCTCAAGAGTGTGGGGAGACGCAAGATTTGGAAAAGATGGTCGGCTGTCCAGGCCGGCGGGGTGTGGAGAAGGGAGCTAGTCTTGCGGAGACCCCCCCCCCCCCTTCTTCCTCCAAGACTGCTACCGTTAGCCCCAGGGCGTCCATCCTGCAGCGAGGCGGGCGCTTGTGCGAAAGAGGCTGGTACGGTCCCCATCGTCATCGCAAGATACCCTAGTCTGGGGCCCCGCCATGGCTTGTTCGACAGGTTGAGAGAGAGGGTGCGCAGCAATGTCCAGTCCAGCATTCTGCCAAGCAGGCGGGCGTGGTGGTCAATGCCGTGTTGCTGATGGCGCAGGACTGCATCGAGCCACGAGGGGTTTGCAGAACAGGGGACAAGGCTGCTTGCCCAGGCACGCGCTAGGGGCATCACCAATCAAGCTTGGCTGAGCTGCAGGTACCTGGATTCACACATTAACATCAGACGGAACGAAGGTCACGACCTACCCGCGATTCCGAAGGGCAGCTTGATCTGGAGAAGGGGTGGCTCGTTCGGAGGAAAAGATGCAACCCCAGTCTGGGGAGCATGACCCTGGATCGGATCAGCCAACGGCGCCCTTTTGCGGTGGCGTTTCAGCGCCAGGGCCAGGGCGCATGAGATGGAGGGGCTCTCTTCTCAACCAAGTACGTCCCCCCCCCTCTCGATGCTGCACGCTACCGTCGCCCCGCCCAGGAGATGCCACCAACCCTCATGCGAAGCTGCCATGAAGGTCGTCGGTCGTACAACGGGGAGCGCTCGAGTATCGTGAAGGTGTCGCAGCCGGCCATCCAGGAGCGGCTGCCGAGGTCGTCACGGGAGCGAGAGCAGTGTCTGGAGACGTTTGCATGGCACGTTGTTCGGGCCCTGGGTAGTACTCCCGACGTACGTCACTCAGCCCCGACGGATGCCGCCGCATATCTCCCCTCTTCTGACATGTTGTGAGGAACATAGCGAAATGAGAGGGCCGGCTCCGGGCAAGGATATCGCACCACTGTTGCTGCATTTTGAGGCCCAGCAAGGGGAGGGTGGAGTCCGCAGAACAGCAAAAATTGGAGAACAGTGGAGAGAGTGTTGGGGGAAACAGGGCCGTCGGCTCCAAAAAAAGAGCCCGCCTCTCCCCAGAGCACAGCCGATTGTGGGGAAACAGAACACCTGCTCATCCTTGTCTGTTTGGCGCCCGGAGCCCTTCAACGGCCAATGTCCGGGCCGAGTTGGAGAGAAACGCGACCAGAAGGCATTTCAGCCGGTGGTCGAGGTGCATGCCCGCGCGTTATTCTCTGAGGACACTGCTGAGTTCCAAGGAAGGCCTTGAGGGGAAGCGAGGAGGCGTTTCCGGAGCGCGTGGTTGGTAGGCTCCGCTGTGGGCTGTCCAGTGAGCTGAGTCTCGACCTCTAGGGAAGCCCGGGTCAAGAGGGAGGCAGACCCGGGTTGCCGCCTGCTCTGCATCCTCTCATTTCGGTGGTGCCGTGTGCCTTGGACACTTGATCCGCGTCTCTCGTCGAGTTGACTCCAGAACTAGACTCCTTTGCAGAGCCCCGACGATCTGAAACTGGTCGTTGTGGTTCAGGATGGAATTTTCCGGCATCGTCTGTTGCTTTTTCGCCAGCATCTGCCGGGTCTGGGGTCAAAGAAAAAAGCTCCCCGCCCTCGGTTTCTTCTCGAAGCGATGCCGCACAACATGCTCTGGAACCCTGGTGGTCGATGAAATGAACGACTGCGACGTGGCCGAGCAGCCAGGGTCTTGGACGAGGTCGGCAAGACAAGCGAGCAGCCCCCTGGGCTAGGCGTCGCCGAAGAACTAGTGGGGGTCAAAGCGTCGAAGATCTGCGACTTCGGTTGGGCTTCTAGAAAATCAGATTGCTGAATTCGGAGAGATTGGCGCATGTCTTGGCCGTCTGTGCCACCGAGCCGCCCCGACCGCGCATCAATTGTGTTGGTTATGGTTGTCGGATTGGTAGGAATTGGCAGCAATTGGATGATTTGTGGGCTGGGGTGTGGGCAAGAACCATGAAATGGCTCGAAATCGCCCCAACCTGGAACCGAAATGGATGTCGTGCATTCCGCTGCAGCAGCCTTGGACAGCGGTGAAACCCCCATGTGGCTGGGGGTGGCTTGAATGGCTTGGCGCTTGGGTGGCTTCGGATGATCGGCTCGTTCCTCCACCGTGGCGCTTGCGCACGCGAGACCCACGCGACCCCCCAGGTTCCTCTCCACCAACGGCAACTTCCATCAAACAGAAGATGGATGCACACTGCTAGACTCTCCGACACACCGCCATCCAGCAATCATTCAGACACTCGATCAAGCCGTCAAGTAACGGAGAGCTCATCAACGCGCCAGAGCGGCGGCGCTTCGCAAGATCCTGGCGACCCACCGTTCCAGGTAAACGGCCCCTGCCATTTCGGCTCTCCAGCGTTTTCCTTCCCCACACTCGCATTGTCCAATGAGAAGTGCAGAATGCTCTGGAATCACGGCAAGCGAGCCTAGCGTCGGCCTTGCGACCCCTGCCGCCGACGGGAGTTAGGTAAGCAGCCGATCACCATCGCTGCTTCACAACATCAAACTCACTCGGCACATCGGACCTTTCCTGGCTCCAACCTTCGCCCCCTCTAACGCTGTTGGCGGCAAATGAGCAAGACGGTGGTATTACGGGGTTACAGCCGTTGGATTTCATGCTTTGAGAACCTGGAGAAACCCATAGATCAATCGGCTGCTCTCCTGATCCCCTCTTCCCCGCGTTCACCTGACCAAAACGCCTAGGTTCATTCCTGGTTCGTCCCATCCTCTCCTTTTTCCTCTCCATCCATCATGTTGGAAACGAAACCTGGGGGAGGCGAGAGCTTGCAAACATTGCCAAATACAGCCAAACGTGCAGTCGATGTGGCTGTTTCACGGCATGGCGTAGTGCAACGGTGGCTTGCTTGGCTGAATAGCCCCATCAGGCGGACTCGACTGACCTTGTGCGTGCTCGACACTTTCAAACCCCTGCGCATCAAAATGCTTAACTGCCTCGCATTAAGCTTTCCCCTCGGACCAGGGCTCGGACAACCTAGAGCGGCCGCCAAACCCAACATGGCTTCCCGCAGACGGGCCTTCGGTATCCGGAACCCAAATCCTTTCCCGCCCTGGGCAAAAACCTCGGTGACTTTGACACTGCGGCCGCTGAAACCGCCAACAGGTTCGCAACATGGACTCGGATGTGGGTGTCTCCCGTCAACACCCCTTCGACCAGCGGCAGCAACACCCAGATATCCATGGATGTATTTGTGCGCGTGTTTCAATCGTCAATCCCTTCCAATCGAGCTCGCCACACCAGTACGCAAGCGCGGCTGTCTTTGGAACTCGATCTACACGCAGACGGGACTTCCGCCATCGATATTAGCCGATCCATCGGACCTCATCTTGGCGAGCCCATCTCTGCCGTTGCCCGAGCCGCATGTGCCCGAGCCTGGGATTTCTTTCCCGCCTCCGTCTCTCTGCTCCCTCTTCTGTCTCCATGTGCCCACCTTTTTTTTTCGTCTGATCCTTCGGTGTGGAGGTGTGGGTGTGTGGGTGTGCTACGATGTCTCTGGACGACCACAACATCGCAGTAACCAGCACCGCCATGAGCTGTCGCGAGACGATCATGCTTCTCAAAGTCGGCTTAGGGTCAACATCAACCGCTTCAGCCAAGTTGTGCCGGCGGCATGCTACCTGATGGCGGGATGACGGGTTGCCCTCGCCGGAAGACCGGACGTTGTGGCTGGACAGTCCACGAGCTAGACGTCTACCGAGATTCAAGCCACCACCGCTGCCAAATCACAAACGCCATGGACCTGCGCAAGATGTCAAAAAGCTTCAAACAAGCTCCGTCGCGTTCCATTGCCCTGAAAATCGGCATACCAACAGGGCACATCCTCGTTCCACGGCCCGGAACACCTCATCTGCCAGCTTACAGGCGGGAGACATAGGGACATGCCACACGAGGACCAGGGGCCAGCCGGAAGAACCATTCGGGAAGTCTCAAACGTCCGATTCAGGGAGCACCCCAATAATGCCTTTCTCCGCAACTTGAGATCGGCACTTTGAGTTTGTTGGCTCCTTTACCCCAGCCCTGTGGCACTTCAACTTGTCGTCCCCTGCCCATCTCTATCGACCCTGTCCTGGCCCCAACAGGCCGGTTCGCAGTCCCGAAACTTGTCCAAGTGCAGATTCACATCTAAGCGGGCTTCAGTCCCTGATCTCAACTCTATTGCACCAATCCCCCCACCTCTGTCCTGCTATTTCCCTTGCCGTTTGATCTTGATTTCTCACCCCATCTTGCTTCTACCCCCTGTCAGCTGTTGATGCTGGACAGGAGACCTCGTCTCACCTCTCACCAACGCAAATCCTTTGAGACCCAAACATGCGATTATACTTTCCAGCATGACACCCCATCCTGTTCTTTCTGTTCTTCCTCCACTGCCTGCCCTTGTCCCGTCCTTGGCTGGCAACATCCCTCTTTAAACACCAGGCCATGGCATCGGACAAAGGTCTTCCCTCCCAGGCACCTTGTCCTAGCTGCATATGCAACCCCATCTCTAGTGCCTCTGCCCGTCGGCCGAGCCACGCCAGCGTTCCGAGCTCGACGTCGGAACAATCGCCACGCTGGTCCGTCACGATCCCCCCGCCCGATGGGTTTTCGATGGGGCCATCAGCCCCCCGCTTTCTCCCACCCCCTTTCCCCCAAAGTTCCCCAGACACACCCCCCAGACTTTACAACATGGGGAAACACGCGCCCGTGCCCTGCAGGCACTGATCGAAGCCAAGATCTAGCGCCGGGTGCCCTTGCCGAGAGGGCGTGCTGACATACACGCTCTATCGTGAGATCAGTCAGCTCAGAAACACAACTGGACAGACGATCTCGGAAGCGAAACCAACACCATGGTCCGGATTCGGGTCTCTGCCTAGTTAGTATCTAGCAGAAGGAAAGGACACGCTATCCTCCGGACATAGCCGCCAGAGTTGGTCCGACTCATACGCACTCCGCCTTACAGCCGCTCTAGAAGACTCTTCAAATTTTCGTGCTGTGGTAGGCGGTAGACTCCGCATCAAGAGGGTTTCATCCAGGGCCTGCGGTCCGAAGCGGGAGGATTAGACTCGCTCGGCTTGTTAGCCGAGAGGGGAGGGGGGGTATAGAACAAATCGTACCCGCTTCTCTACTAAGCTAACCACTTACTCGCGTTGCGTCTGCTGTTGGCCGGCGCTAGTGAGGTCAAGAGGCTGGCGAGAAAGGGGAGACCGAGCGGCGAGCCGCGCCGTTGGGCAAGTGCGAGGGAACCAACAAGCGCGGAAGGGCGGACGATGGTACGATGGCTGACTTGGTCTACCGCGGGTGGAAGGGGGTGTAGTACCCGTGGAGGGAGGTAGTTCGGAGAAATAGGGATCTTTCCCTCCAGAAGCTATACGAGGAGATGATGTTAGAGCATAGTCGTGGGCGAACTGGTTTCCTAAATCGTATGCTTTGGAAAAAACTAATGTTGGTACTAAATACGCTGTCGTCGAGGCCGAGACAACAGGGGGCTCTTCCTCAACAATCTCCAGCTGGACACACTGTTGTCAATATTCAGATTGGGCCAGGGAAGCTCGAATTTGCAGAACCCTCAACAGGTCGATATGGGTAAAGGCAGCAGCAGCACTAGTACCAAGGCAAAAAAAAAAAAAAAAAAAAAAAAAAAAAAAAAAAAAGATAAGCTTATCTCGGCCATATTACAAGTCTCCCCTTGAATGTTCGTTAGTTCGGTTCTTGCCCCGTTACCCTGGTTCAATCCCACTAAATGTACCACGCTAACGAACATTCAAGGGGAGACTTGTATGCACACCTGTTTGTCTCCATCTGTCTGTCTATTCATCATTCATCATTCCCGCCTCCGCCAGCACCGGCGCTTGGAGCCGGAGCTAAGGGAGGCCGGTATGTAGTCTGTATCATCAACCATGCCGTCTGTCTTGTCTACAACCAAGGCGACTTGCTCCTCGTTCTCCATTCCCCAGATGCTCGCCCGGCCAGCTGACCAATCCGTGAGTCTCGAAGACCCAATCCACTCCAGCTTGGCCAGCTCAGTTCGCTTCAGTATGGACCCTGCCTTTGCAGAACCTCGCATCAGGTAACGCAGAGCAGGCAGAGTATCAACCCGGCGCGTACTGTGGCGCGTCCTCCCTCGACTCCTCCCTCCCACCCAGCCACCCAGAACCAACCATCCATCCATCCACCGCCCTCCCCTCCATCTACAACCTCAAAACCTGACACCGACTCCCCACCCCATCCCAAATACACGTATTATCAATCGGAATATACTGCTTGGTAACAATCTTAATCACCTCCTGCGCCACCATCCCCCCCGTCAGCGCCGACACATTATGCAGTTCCCCACCATCTGCGCGCGCCACCTCGCCCGCGGCCTGCACCACCCGCTCGTTCTGCTCCGCGCCAAGCACCTGAGCGGCGATTGCCGCGAGAATGGAGGATTGCGTGATGCCTCCGGAGGTGGGAGAGGGGGGGAGATATGGGCTGTTGCTTGCAGGGCGAGGTAGATGGGGAGGAGGGAGAGGGGGGAAAGGGTTAGGGTGGCGGTTTCGTCGGAGGCGAATTCACGGTCTGTTGAGGTGTGGGTCAGCGCGCGTTCTTGGTTTTCGTTTCCCTGCAACCCTTCAACGGCCACGACGGTCGAAACCGCGCCAGGGTAGTGAGAGATGGGTTCGGCTTACCGGCTGCTGCCTTCAGACGGTCTGTCTTGCTTCTACCGGCACCCCCTCCCGTCGCGTTGATGAGCTTGACGAACGCGGCGTTCTTGCAGAAGAGGTCCACCTCGGCGGGATCGATGTCCTCGCCACCCGGCGCGGCCTGCACCATCTGCAGAATCTCGGCTGCGTCCTGGCGCGCCTTGGCCTTGTAGATAGTCTGCAGCTGGATGTACACCTTGGACTGCGCCTTCATGTCGGGCAGCTTGCCGGGTAGGGGCAGGCATTGGTGTTTCTCGTAAAACTTCTTCATCGCGTCCGCGATTACCCAGAAGCCGGACCGCTGCTCCTGCTGTTATGTGCGTTTGTCAGCATAGGCGAGGTCGAGAGGTGACAGAGATGGGGGCACGTACCGGGTCGGTGTGGTCGTACTCAAATACCTCCTTCAAGCCAGACGGCAGGGATGGAGGTACGAGCGTTTTTAGGACGGCGGCCGCCGCCTCATCAAAGTTCTCCTCGCCACCTTCCGGGGTGTTGGTTCTCGCCGCGCCTTGCACAATCTTCCGGAACTCGGTCTTCTCCTTGTATGTTGTGGGGTACTTGCCGTCGTGGGCCGCCTTCCACTTTTCGAGGTAGTGCAGAAGGATGACCACGTATGGCAGGTGACCGTGTTCGAAGTTGTCTAAATGGTCGATATCCTTGGTCAACTCCTCGGTCAAGGCAATCAGCTCTGGCCATGGGGTCAGCAATCGAAGGTCAGTTGTTGCTGTCTCGTCGGGGTGGGTGTCGACAATTGGGAACGCCCCTGGAAGGTTGATCTGGAAATAGGAGTAGAAGCCGGCTGAATGTATCGCCACGAGCGGGGTCTTGTGCTGCTGACCATAGGCCTCAAGCTGTGAGAGGCGCTCTTCGGTGATGGGGTGTGTGTACATGATGGCCGTAAACACCGGGGAGCTTTCAAGGAGTGACTCCAGTGTCTTTACACCCTAATTCAACCATGTGAGCATGACATCCCCACAAAGTTGAGAGCAGCTCATGACCCATACCTCGCTCTCGTTCGGGTACCAACTGCCCTGGACATCCAGATTGAGTTCCCTGATGAGCCGTGTTAAGCTCTCGGCCCGAGACTTGCCCAGGCAGTCCTCGTCAAGAAAGAAGTTAACACCTAAGTCGGCCTCGTTGACCTCAGCCTCATCGTAAATGGCGAAGCGACCGATGCCTGAGTGTGGTATTAACACTGATGTCCCAATAGCCATATGGGAAGCTTCAAGTACCAGGCAAAACGAGATTCTTTAATGTCTCAGCACCAACGGTACCCGCCCCTGAGTTCACCAGAAGCAAGTTTGCAGACTCAAGTGCTGCCTGGCCGCTGGCAGCCCAAAGGCGTAGCTGTCGGTCATATTTGCGTTCCTTTTCTGAGGGTCCGTGGAGGATCGGCGGGGTCTGGCTCATTACGATTTCTGTCATCCTGCTGTGAGAAAGGAAGAGGTTGTTCCTGAAAGGTGTTTGTTATGGCTGCTGGTGTAAGCAAGAGAGGTTCGTGCTACTTCGTGGAGCTCGATGGTTGTGGGTCACAGCTGCTCGTTTGGCTGTTGGCGCAGAAGGAGGATGCCTGCCGGATCGAGACAGCGGGGTGGTGAGGCTGAGACTATGGAGAGCGACCCATTCCACAAAATCTCTTGGCATTGGTTGTGGCTGGTGTGGCTGGGTTTGTTGACTTTGACCCAGCAAACACCATCGTTCTCAAGGTCGGAGAGAAGAAAAACACAGCAAAGAAAAGTGCTCGGATTTTCTTTTTGAACTTTTTTACAACCTGAATAAGAAATTATTTTTTCTTCTTGAGATTGTGGCTCATTCAACTCCCAGAACCGCTTCGGATGCTCGCTTTGGCTTCCTTGAGGCTCAGGGGTAATTACGTATGGGAAGGTGCCATGACGGCAGCCACCTCATGAGATGCAACTTCCTCCATGATTCGATTAGTGCAGCTTGCATTGGTTCTGGAGTTGAAGAAGATTCAAAACCTCCACTTTTGTAGAAGTTCCATCTAAAATGTCGCCTTCCACCTCAGCATCACCAATTGTTGACCGCATCGCCGCGGCTGCCGAGTGTCCAACTTGCTTCCTCCCAATCTGTTGAGCTGTGAGCAGCTGCATTACTTGCGAATGGAGCAAAGTCTGAACTGCAACGTGCAAGATTGCGGTGCCCAGCTTACCGGGCAGGCAGTGGTGACCGTGTGCAGGTAAGGACGCCCATCTTCCTTGCTATTGCACCCCGGCCAAGGTCTCACCCAACTCATCACAGCCATGCCATCTGCTTGCGATGCGCAAACAACCATGGCTTTGCAGGCCAGGCACCCTACACCTGCCCGGTATGCCGGCAGCCTCTCAACACCGCCGAGGTCTGCGAGCAGGTCCTCCATCCCTCCGAAGACTGGAAGTCTGTCGCCTTGTGTGGTCTCAGCCCAACAGTCGTCATGGAGTGCGCAGGGAGGGCCTTGAGCTTCTGGTCATACCAGATGACAAACCAGATGTCTGTTTCCCTCTCCTAAGCCTTGTTGGGCTCTACTTACTGGTGGAAGCTCATACCAAGTGCGGAAGAACAGCAAGCTGAAGGACTATTGCTCAGAGCTCCAGGGTGAGATCGAGAATATCTGGGGCCAGGCAAACCAGAGAATTACCACGCTTACCACTAAGATACGAGGTTAGTACATCAAACCATTGAAGTCCTCATCTAAGACTGACTTTCCACAGATATGGAACGGGAAGATCATGCTCTCAGACGAAAATGCGAGGACCTCCGTGTCACATTGGAGAATCGAACGCGGGAGCTTTCACAGTCCCAGGAGCTGTACAGCAAGTTGAAGCAGAGGGTTCTGCTCAGCCAAACACAAGAGAATGGCCCCGGCATCGCAAGATCTCAAACGCCGGTTCAACGACCTGGTGCCACGGATGCCACTCATGGAAACACCCAGTCACAGCTTCCACGTCCTGTAATGCCTGCCGTTGGGAGAACTGGCGTGTCCGAATATTTTCCAGCTAGCCCTGGGTACTCCAAGACCCAGCCAGCCCCAACTACCCTTGTCGAGTGCAACAAGCCAACAATCTCTCAGCGTAAGTCATTGCCAAACTTTGCTCAGAGACATTGACTTACCCAAAATACAGACGTGCCCGCCACACCATCCAGTAACCTGCCCGTCAGGAATCCAAGAGCATTTGCATTTGCCGCAACACCGCGAACTGGAGTTGGGACAACACTCGCCGTCCCGGGGTCAGGGCGGTTCCATCAAACCGTTGGCACTCCCCAATTCCATACTGCAGATGGCTCGAGGGGGTTTATGGAAGGAAGAATTGGTGTGGCTGGGTTGAAACGCCCCCTTGGAGCCAGTGATTCGGAGCTGTCTAGACCTTTATTTGGGAGACCGGAAGGTTAGTGCCACACTCTTCGCGCCCTGCCGCAATGTCTAACTCGGATAGCACTTGCAGGTCCATCACGAATCTCCCCGCAGACAACGGCAAGACAAAAATCTCAACATTTTGAGCCTCCAGGCGCAATACTTCGCCGCCCATGACGGTCACATTTCCTTTAATCTTACGAGGGAGTTTTTCGGACCAAAGTCGTGAATTCCACCCAATTTGGCTCAGAAGACTTCATCTGGCCGAGTCTATGAGGATTGCGGATCTCAGGTTCTGAATCTCATAGACCAGCTTAATTCAAGACGAAAGGCAATTGGGAGCTGCTTCAGCCGTTAGTAGACTCGCTGGTCTGTGGTGATATTTTCCTGTTTCTTGAAGCGACAAGCTCTGCGGAATGGAGTTGATGTATTTACTCCTGTATTTCTTGCTCTTGTACAAAGTCGACTTGCTTGATCGAGACCTCGCAAATCCGTAAATACCAGACTCAATTTGATCCTATCTCCTTCTGCTAATCTCAAAGCACAAAAATCCCAGCCATCCTCATCGCCTTCTCAAGAGGGGTGCACGGAGTATTGATTTGATCAGCCAGAAACTTGGAATCATACCTCTGCGGGAAGATATCCAACAACTCCTTACATGACTCACACTACCAATCTGCGGGCGCCCACAAAGTGATCGACTCAAATCACTCCGGCATCCAGCACGCCTCCTCCCAGCCCGGAACAGCCACCACTTCATTCACCGGCTTCAGTATACTCTTCGCATGCAGGTGCCCATGTGTGGCGGCAATCTCGTGGACCTCCTCGTCTGCCCTCTCAACGCCTCCACAATCTCCCTCGCCTGCCTCCTCATGAGGGGGTTAGGAATGAGATAGATTGTGCTTGTGTTGAGCGAGGCCTCTAGGTTGTGAGTAAGGTTGGAAAGGAGGATGGGAATGAAGACAACAAAGGCTTTTGAGTTGAACCAAGAGGGGTTGGCCAAACCACCAGGAGGCTTTTTGCTTTGAGAACACCACGCCGCCTGATTGGCAGCATACTGTGACTTGGGTATAGTTAAGCTCATGAACAAGATTTGTGCAAGGCTGCTAGCATCAGCAAGCAAGCAATCTATTCCCGCTTTCTCGTGTAATCATCTAGATACTTCCTATATAGATACTTCCTACCGAGAACCCCTATATCTATCAACAGTGGTATCCCATGCATTTCACACCATCACGCCGTGCCATGCAGCAAAAGCTAGTCATGCATAAACCATTCAGAGCTCCGCCCCCCCTTACAACCCATCCGGAAACTTGTCCCTGACAGGCGTCGTCGTCCCTTGCGGATGTGACATGCTGTAGGGCGCCTGTATACTGTCAGCATCAAGGTCTCCCGCACACCCATGAAAAGAAAGAAGAAGAAGAAAACTCACCAGTACTTCCTTCGCGCTGCATATCCGCCAAGCAAGCTTCCTCACGTTCCCATCTGCAGGCACAACAGCCGGCGTAAACTCCACACCAAACATATGATGCAGCGCATAAACCACCCGCTTCGCATACTTGCTATCCCTCTCAACATGGGACCCAAACCGTTCCTCAGCCGTCGACGGCGCAATATCCGGGTCACGATCCAGGCAGTTGCGGACGATAGGCAACAGGGCATTCTCGACCTCCTCCGGACCAACCACGTCCGTGTTCTCGTCGTCAATCTTTGCCAGCCGCACTTCGAACGGTTCCGAGATGGACATGACGTTGTGGCCGCCGCCGTGGTGGTACCGGAACTCGAAGACGCCCTGCGTCCACCACAGCTTGTCGCCCTCGAAGAGCATCTCGCCCTGGACGATCTTCGCGTCGGAAGACTTAGGGGTTTTGAGCGGCTGGTCCCAGGAGATGATGCCTTGGTCGGTGGTGGTGTCGTACTGGCCGGCACAGGTTGGCACCCAGCGGCCGAGCGTCGGGACTTCAGTGATCTCGCGAGACCGGTTGTCGGTAACCATGTAGAGGCCGACCCAGTCCTTCTTGCTGTGGTTGGCGGGGGCGGTCCACTTGACGCGGATCGGGGCGCCGTACTCAAACACCTTCGTCTTGACGGCCTTGGACACACGGGCGCTGGCGCTTTCCTTTCCGGTGCACTTCTCGTCAGCCGCCACCAGGGTGGTGCCCTCCATGGAGAGCTTGTAGTGCTTGGGGTCGTAGCCGGCGAGATCGGGCGCGATCCGGCTGAGGGTGAGACGAGCGGGGTACTTGTTGAAAAGGGCGGTCGTATCCCTAACGATGGTGGAGGATCCAGCGGCCAGCTTCGAGCGAGCAGCGTCGACAAAGTCATCGACAAAATGCTTGGTCTCATCCAAAACCTTGTCCACGCTCATCTGCAGGCCCTTTACGGGTTGGGGCAGCGAGCGCCTGATGAACTTGGACAGACCGGCCTCCTTGCGCAGGTTCTGGCCGTAGATCTTCTGCATGTGCGGCTTCTCAACGTAGGAGATGAAGCCGAGGGTCAGGATATGGCCGATCAGAGCGATGAGGAAGATTGCCTTGCTCCAGGTGATCAGAGCCATACCCCACAGGCCGGCGGTGCCAATGACGCGCTCGGGTTGTTGAGGAAGCGGTAGATAGACGTGTAGGTGAGCTTGCCGGTGCTGTCGAAGAAGAAGTCACCGTAGAACCAGCCGAACTCGCCAAGCGACTCGTAGACGCTGACGGCAGTCCAGACCTGAAGCGCAATCAAGCTCAGTCCGACAATGTGCTTCAGGAGAACCCAGCCATAACTCCAGTCCGCCGGATACGTGTACATCTTCCAGCACGCGGCGAGGAACGAGACATGGCACAGCGTCATGCTCAGATGGTACATGCCCTTCCATTGCCTAAACGCCTCACCAGCCGTCTCGCCAAACTTAAGGAAGTGCCTGGTGAACATCTTCTCGTTGGACTGTTTGGTCAGGATGATGCCGAGACCGACCGAGTACCACAAGCGCCAAAAGATGGCATTGAGCACAAAAAGAGCCCGGTAGACAGGAGTTGAGGGGGTGAATAGGGCGAGGGAGGCGAAGTAAATAACGAGGAGGAGAGCAGAGTAGTCGGTAATCCGGAAGATATCGAAGTTCTTAAGGCCCAGCATGTTGTGAACGGGCAGCGGGGTATCCTGGCTTGCTGCTGCTCTCTTCTGAGAATCGATCGTGCTGTCGGACTGGGTGCTAATTTCAGACTCGGCGCGCGGGCGGGACTCTGGGCGCTGGCGGGGCGGCGGGGGGTTGTATGTCTTCTCGATGTGCGGGTTCTCGACGACGGCCAGGAAGGCGAACTGGGCGGCATGGGCAAGAATGGAGATGATCAAGACGTCGTAGCTTGCGGCCATCATGGAGATGCCGTAGTACCCGGCGTAGCCGATGGAGTACATGGGATGCGGGGCCATCTCGAACACGCCGTCGAAGGTCAGCTCCTGCTCGATGAGGTAGAAGAAGTCTAAGCCAGTTAGCGACGGTTTCATCAGCACCGGAGAAAACAGAGCTTACCGCCCCAGTACCACGCATAGTCCTTGACCACTCTGTGCGCGTCCAGCTTGACCCACAAGTTGAAGCCAACAAGGGCGATACCAATGACCCAGCGAACGAGTGCCACCCCAAATCCCTCGCCATCAGGCCTGTGGGCGCAGACAATGGCGAACAGGCAGTACGAGACGAAGTCGCACATGAGAATGAGATCAACCACGCGGCGGAAGACAAGCCACGTGTTGTACTCAATGGGGGCCTGGGCCATCTTGTAGTCCTTGGGAATCTTGGCCTCGAGCTCGTGCTGAATCAGCTTGTAGAGCCACGGGCGCGGGTTTTTGCCGGACGCCGGGTTCTCAAACAGATTTGACCTCCGGGCCCAGGTGACCATGAGCTTGTACTTGGACTGGACAGTCAAGAGATAGCCGATCCCGACATTGTACGAGGCCCTCCAGAAGAGGAAGATGGCGGCGAAGATGGGGCGCTTGAGGCTCCATGGCAGGGCGTAGGCGGCCCAAACGTGGAGGATAAGAATGCCGAGCACCAAAAGATCGGAGAGATTTTTGGGTTCGCGAGGGTCGAGGAGCTGCGAAACCATGTCGTGGGTCTCAGGGACGACGAACACTGTGTCCCGAGTGTCAGCAACTTGGCTTTGTCCCCTTCGTCCGAGTCCTGGGTGAAAAGAACCACATACATGTCCCATCGGGCGTCTTCCCATATGTCTTCGTCAACCGGACATCCTCGTTGCCATCTTGTGTCGAGGACGAGGGCCTGGTCGTGGGGGGTGTGGCGTCGCGGGAGACGGACGGGATATTCGTGCGGAGGCGGACCGAGTCGAGCCCGGCGGGCCCTTCTGTCGAGGTGCTCATTCTCGGGTCTCGGTGTTGAAGACCGATTATCAGAGACAAGCGTTGAGCTTAACCAGCATCACCGGGCGGGCAGAGGCGAGGTGGTGATGTTGGTGGTGAAGTGTGTGTGTGGGTGTGGCGGAGGCGCAACGCGGGATGAAAGATGGCTCGTGTGACCCCAAAGAACGGTACGGAGGAGCAATCCCACGTTCTCGTAACGCCAAGACCGATTAAGCTCGTGCCGTACAGTGTGGGGAGCAGACAAACTTCGATCTGGCTGCGATGTGCCGAGTCCTCAAAAGACGACGTCACAATAAGGTAGGTAGCTGTCTCGACTGTTGATGGCCGGCCGTCGTGGGTGCCAGGTGTTGCAATTGGGAATCACCCAGATTTGGAGACCGGGGTTCCTGCTTTTATTTCACATGCCTCGCTGGCTTTGTGGGTTCATGGGTCCACGATCTGGACCACCGACCAACGGCGTCGTTTCCTGTCACCAGTTGTTGGGGATCCAGCAGACCTCGGACAGGGTCCAACAGGTGTTGACAGCCCCGAGAGACCCGCATTCTGTGGCTGGGCAGCTTCCAGCGCTTTCTAGGCGATTGCGTTGGTAAGTTGATGGGACATGTTCAACTCAAAGTCGATGTGATAACCGTAGACAGAGTCTCTCAGTCTGTCTCAATTTGATCGGCGTTCTGGGTGCCACAAAAGCAGGTCCCGTCCCCAAACCCCCACACACCTGCCTGCATCCGGCAGCGATGCGCTGGCGGGTTGGAAGAGCACCCCGTTGTTGTTGATGGCAGCTGCCGGTGGTCCGTCACCAACTGATCAAGACTGTGCTTCCATGTGAACAGCGATCCCAACTCCCCGAGTCCCCGAGGTCTCGAATTGAAGAGGACGACTTTCTCCACCCTACGTAGATACCTGGCTGACGAGTGTTGCTTTTTGGCCAGCGACGATAATGGAAGTTTGTAGCTACATAAAAACTAAAGGACCTACTTTTGAGTGGTAGATTGGAGGATTGAGCTCCCGCTCCCCTTGCTCCAAGCTCCAAGTTCGTTCCCCCTTCCTTGCACAAAGCCAATCCCAGACTAGGGGTAGGAGGAAAGCATTAAGAAGGGGTTCTGGGAGGAAGGGAAGGTGGAATATGGTTTGGCGCAAGCAATATTTTTGTTTTGGCTGCTTTCGTTTGTGTCTGTTCTGTCCCCATTCACTAGACTCTGATGTATCCTCGTTATGTTACTCCAAATCATCTGCCATGAGAAAGTGCTCCAGTGAGAGTTGAAGTCCCAGTATTAACATTCACTTTGTCCTCCTGGTGTTTCTTCGCGTTTGCTCGGGCTATACAAAAATCAGTTCCTGACAAAAGTATTGTCCAGTAACCTTAAAGATATTGTAAACAAAATGGAACATGACGTCTCGGAAGTTGATGAACCATCGCCGTCCCAGATACGTTTGCCTCTTTTACGAAGAGAGAGGGCATAGTTTTCCTCTCTCATGATTCGCACCACATCACCCAGGACCCCAATACCAGCGAAAAGAACATGCCATTCTCAGAATCACGCACGCCATAATAAACAGCCTGATCATGAGTCCCCAAGCCATAAAACCAGTCACTTTTGTAGTTCCCAGTCTAGTTCCAAGATCCCACATCCCCCACCTCTTCCCCCACCCCTCCCAACATCCCCCTCCCAAACATCCACACCCCCAGCTTACTGCGCCTTCTTCGCGAACTCGACCCTGAGGATCAAGTGCCTGAAACCGAAACCGTCCATCTTGTCGCACGCCTTGACGGCGTCGAGGCGGTCCGCGTAGCTGATGAAGGCGAAGCCCTTGGCCAGGCCCGTGTCGCGGTCCTTGGCCAGGAAGACGCGCGTGACGCGGCCGAAGCGCTCGAACATGTCGCGCAGCTCCTGCTCCTCTGCCATCTCCGAGACCTGTGGCACATACCAGTTAGTTGTCGTGTTTTTTTTTGTGTGGGAGAAGGGTGGGGGGTTGGGAGTGGGAGGGGAAAACGCACGTTTGTAACACGGAGCGTCGCCAGGTCGTCGCGCTCGCCGTACTTGCCGCCCATAGTCTCGCCAGGGCGCGCACCACCAGGGCCGCCGCGCAGCGCGGGCGGCACGTACGAGCCCTTCTTGCCGGCGCCGGCGGCGCCCACGGAGGCAGCGGCCGCGGCCGAGGGCTCGTCGCCCATGCCAGCGGCGACGTCGGAGGCACCGGCCTCGCCAATGGGCGCCATGGTGTCCTTGTACGGGCAGCGGGCGGTGAAATGCTCGCCGTTGCAAATACGGCACTTGACCTTCTTGTCCTTGAGCTTGTCCTTCATGGCCTGGGCGTTGGGGTCCTTGCTCTCGTCCTTGGCCTCCTTGCGCCAGTTGGTCGAGGGCGTGAAGATGATGTTCTCGCCGACCGAGGTGGTGTCGGGGGCCGGGCCGGCGCCGTCGTTGGCGCTGGCGCCGAACTTGGCCCAGGTGCGGCGCTCTGCCACGCGTGGGTTGACGACCTCGCGGCGGACCACGTAGCGCACGCGGCGCGTGCACTTGACCTTTTGGTTCTGGTCGTTGAACCGGTACTCGATGATGGTGGTCGTGCCATCCTTGTTCTGGATCTTCTGCGGCGGCGGCAGCTCGGTGGTGGTGGTCTGCTCGTCGAGGTCCTCGTCGTCCGCCCAGTCGTGCCTGCGAGGTTGCGAAGTTGGAGGTTAGAAGTGGGTCTTCGCACAAAGTGTCTCGCGAGGTGCGGCACTCACTTGGTCTGGGTCGCCATGGCTGCGGTTTGCTGTGCTAAAAAAATTCCTCCGGAGTTCTCGGGTTCGATTCGAGGCGGCTAGGGCTCTCTTTTGACGGTATCTCGGTCGACGACGTAGAGTGCTGGTCGGGGTTTGGTGGGGTTGGACAAAGGACAAAGTCGAAGGCCGAATTTTTGGTTATTCGGGTGTGGGGCAAAAATTGGTGGGACCCCATGAACCACGACGATGGGACTCCGGCTTCGTCTAGGTGTTGTTCTGCTCAGATAGCCAGAGCCAGAACTGCTTTCTTTGCTTTTCACATCGATATTACCTACCCATTTCTTGATCTAGGAGTTCCTTCTTCTTCAAAACTGCCAGACATCCCACACAATCCGTCCAGCCGCGGGTTAGGGCTCAGGCTAGACATGAGACATCACACATCAAACAACACAGCAGTCTGACAATCACCCAAGCAATGGCTGCAGCGTTAAAAGTCACAATGCCTCCATATTATCAGCTCACCCAATCCCTCTATCTAGTCCAAGGTATATATCATCAAAGACAAACAGAATAAAAATTGTCGTCGACTGTCATGCAGTGGGTATCGCCCTCTCCTCACCTTCCATTCCAAACCCCCCTCCCCAAAACCACACTAGGAAACAAAACATATGTCTTCATCAAAGGCGCCCGCTCGCAAGTCGAACGACGGAAAAAAAAAAAAAAAAAGATGTCCCTGAAAAAGGAATGGACTTCCGGACTGAGCACCAGCTTCTAGCCCCACCCCTAACCCAGAATCCAATCCATCCCCTAAATAAACCCCGGCGGCGGCACAGAACTCATCCTCGCCCTCTGCGGAATAGGCGGCAGCGCCCGATTCGGCGGCGGCGCAGGCGGCGGGCCATCAGCCAGCTGCGACAGGCTCGGTCTCTGCGAAAGGGTGTGGGACTGTGAGTCGAGCCGCAGATGTTGCGATGACCGCGATACTGGGCGAAGAGACGGCGGCGCTTGGGTCATCCTTGGATGCTCGGAGCGGGAGAAAGAGGGGAAGGGGAATGAGCCGATGGGGTTTGGGGCGTCGGTTTGCTTGGGGGTGGTGAAGCTTTGGCCTCTGGAGCGCGAGACGGGGCGCGAGGTAGTTTGGGGTGCTGGGCGGGAGCCGCCGTATGTGCCGAGGGATGACATGGATCGGGGCATTTCGCGGAGGTGGCGTGGGGGGAATTTGGGGAATGGGATGGGGTTGTGTTTTGCCGGGTCGCTATCCATGGCCAGGCTCAACGGCCTCCGATCCGTCTGCGGTGCAGAATTCTGGAGGCGCTCCTTTCTGGGTGCATCCGAGTTCTGAGGCTGTTCGCCCCGGACCTCCCGCACCGCCACGTCATTCTCAGCCGGGTTCGAGGAAGATGACCCAAGCGGCGTGATGGGCGCAGAAGACAGAGGACTCCCCGTGGACTCTGTCCCGGACGCGGCCCGACTTGGGACTGATAAGGCGGGCGACGGCTGATCCTCGACCAGGGAGAGTGGGCGTGGGTTGATGGCCAAGGCCGAGGGTGGTGGTCTGCGGGCGCTCATCCGTCCCAGCAAAGGGGACGAGGTGATGTGTGTCGGCTGCATCCCCATCGAGGCTCTGGCAAACGAAAACCGTTTTCCCGCGGTATGAGGGACGCTGAAATTCGGCATAGGCTGCGGCGGAATGAACGGCATCGCCGGTTGTTCAGGCTGCCCGGAATTTGAGTATGTCGACGAGGGGCGGAGAGTTTGGGCGGAAGCAACACGCATTTCCATGACGTGGTTGGCCGTCTGGAGAGACTGGCGGCGATCAATGATGGCCATCGCGTTCGGCCGAAGCCTGGGCTGCGGTTCGTCGAGATGAGGAAGCTCAGCAGGCAGCGAATCGAGCTCCCCGAAGGAGTCCCGGATTGGGGAGCATGCTGGTGATGAGCCAACCGACGTCAACATCGTTCGTTGGCCCGAGGACATGTAGGACAGGCGATTGGTGCTGTCCCTCAAAGAGTCCAGCTGTCGGCTTTCACGGGAGATGACGCTGGCTGTTGAGTTGTCGTCGCAGGAAAGCTCCCGAGTGGTGTCATCCTGGTTGGGGTCGAGGCGGCTGTCCGTCGATATTACCGAACTGCGGTGACAGGACTGATCGGAGTTCATGACGCGGGAGAACCGATCCGGGTCCCTAACAACCAAAGTCCGTTGGCTTGCCTGGTTCCTCAGCTGCAGGTCCTGGCTGGCTGTCTTCAAGGGCTTGCCAGTCTCTGACAGGACTTTCCGTCCTCCAAGTGTCTCGATTTCCCGGCGCAGCGTTGCAATCCAGCTGTCCATCTCTCCAGCGCCCTCAAAAACCATCAAAAACGTCGAGGCCTTCCTCTCCTGGGCGCGGAAGGGCAGACGCGCACGGAGAGCGGTCCCGGCCGCGCGATCGGGTTCGGCAACTGACGAAACATGGAGGACCCAGTGGCGCCCCGGGATAGCATCGCTCGCAAACGCTGCCGAGTCCTTTCCCAGCTGGAGTATCCTCTCGGGTAACCGGTCAAAAGATCCTTCCCCCGCGTACTGCAGCAGATACCCCGACGTGACCAGCACAAAGACCTTGGTTGTCCACTCGAAATTTGATGTCGACCCAGACCCATTCCTTCGGTGGCGCTTTTTCGACTTGTCGCCGGTGGTCTCCTCGTGAATTTCGGTGGTACTCGGGCTCAAGATGCTGCTGAGTGAGCCGCTGTTCTTGTGGTTATGCATCCGGAGAACGACCTCGGCTGGGACTGTGCACGCGGGGAGATGGGCGTGCTTGATGGCCTGCGGATAGGCCTTGAATAACGGCGGTTGGTTCCAGGCGGCTACCCACTCGGGATTCGGCTGTGAGCGTACACCAGTCTCGGACTTCTTGTGCTTCAAGCTCGGGGCGGCGGCCGAAGACTTTGAGGCAGACGGCAAGGTGACTTCGGAACGGTGTCCCTGTGCGTTATTCGAGCCATAGGGCCAATTGATTTCGGCCAGCGAGGCCCGTATCCCAGCAGGCCGTTGGGGGAGGTTGCGGGGTGTGACGGTTCGCGGTGTGACGGGCCTCTTGTCCGCCTCTGCCTCCCCTTTACTCCGACCGAAGATGCTCCTCAACCCCAACCTCGACTCCCTCCACCGGGCCTTGTCCCCGGCCTCGGTCTTCAGCGGCACTCTGGAATCCCCGGTCTCGGCATGCGGATTGGGCGGCCTTGCCCTTCGAGAGTGCAAATTCTGGAGTTGACTGAGATCCAGTGTGGCCTCGCGGGAGGCAGGATTTGGTGAGTTGGGCATGTTTCCTGTGGCTGCTTTGTAAAGGAGTGAACACGGCAAATGTGCCGCTTAAACGAAAGAAGCGGTTGTTGAACAAGCGTGAGTTCCGCTCAAGGAATCCTTATCCGAACATTGAAGGAGGGTTGTTGTTGTTGAGACCCAGGGTTGGATGTGGGTCGTGTGCGGCCGAGGGAGAGGAAGAAGTGAGCGACAACCTCAAGGCGTACGGCTTGCTGGAAGAGAAGAAAAGAGAGAAACGAGAAAAGAGTGGAAACGGTGGGAGGCGCACGGCCAGAACAATGGAAGTATGAAAGCAAGCAGGAGTGATGCTGGCGCGTCCCGGCTCCGGCTGCTGCGGGACACGGGTCCCTGGAGGAAGCAACAGGAGTGGGTGGACTGAAGCTCTGGCCCGAAATGATAACCACGGCTTGCCGATTTCACCCAGGAGCTGAGGTTACCTCGAGCTGTGCCGTCGCGGCGTGATGGAGGGAGGACAGCAAGGGAACGAACGAATGACAGGAGCGAGAGTTGAAGTGAGTGTCTGGTGGAGGGAGAATGGGAGCGCAAGCGAGCGGCTGGGCAGACAATTTCATATAAGCCAGTGACACGGGAGCACGAAGACGCTAACACGCAGATGAGTGCGAAAATGACCCCAGGTTGGGCTGAGCTGACAGCTCCAACCAGCCCTCCGTTTTGATCAGAAACATCGGGGCGCAACCGTCGTCTCGGGACTTGAAAGTTGGCATGATTTTGTGCTGGGCATCATCTGCCGTGGAACCCCCATCGACAGCGCCTCGCCCATCCATCAAGCACCCAGAATCCCCTACCAGGTTTCCAAGGTCCAAGTTGTGGATAATGGGGTGGGTGTTGATGAACGAGCCTTGATGAGCCTTCGTCAACACTTGGCAGCGCCAACTTCCACCCCCACGAATAGACAAGCATTCGACTGGGGCTGGACCACGTCAGATCCGAACAGGAAGGGAAATGAGAAGAAAAGCAAATTTGTGAGGTTGTGAGTCGCATCGAGTCCCAAACAAGGGAGGTCCCTTTTCCCCTGGGCCCCCGGTCAAGTCGGTTCCCACCCCCGAGTGCCCGACCCCTGCTGGCGTGGTATCGTCCAGGGGTCCCATTCCGAGCCAAGCTCGACCTTCCAGGCGGGTCAACCTGAACGGAGATCTGAATTTTCGTCCACAGGCAGCTCTCCTGGTTGGAAGTTTGACAGCATGAAGAGGCAACTTGCCTTTTCTTCACGGGACTGCGAGGGGGTCATTGCGGGGAAGATTCCGGCCGATACGGAGGCCTCATCTCCCACGCCGAGTATCGAGAAGCACATACCAGAGCTCAGAGGAAGAAGGTCCCGTCACACGAGAAGCTACCCTGGATCGGAGCTGACCGCCCGATTCTCGGCTTTGGCAACGTGGGTTCCTCCCCTTCAGCCCTCCGGGACGCACTCCGGGACCAGGGGGTCTGGGATGCGAAACAAATCCTCACTGCCAGCTGCAGTTTTGTTTCTCGGCGACGCCTCGTACATGGCAACGCGCGCCCTCGGTATCTCGGCTGGCTGGGTTCTGACAAGGCGTCCAGCCACTGACAAACAAGGTGCTCAAAGTCAAAGATGAAAAGATCTCTGAAGCCAAGAGGTTCACCTCAAAGTCTCAGACAACCAACCTTCCCCAGCCTTCAAAAAAAGCAGCTCCATGCCTTAATAATCACCCGCAGCTCGTGATACATCTCCGAGTAACACAACCCACCTCCGGCCCCTCCTCTCCCACAGCATCGCGTTACCTCAAGTGGGCACCACCTCAGCAAACTCACCGCAGCAGCTCCCCGCGAATCACAAACAGGGCTGGCTGATGGAAGGATAAAAAAAAGGAACGAAGTGGATCCTGTCATTCAACCGTCAGGGCCCGTCCCGGGTTCATCTCTCGGACGAACTGGAGAAGTTAAAAACCAAAAAACAAGGCAAGCACTGGCAAGACAAAGGACGATCAACCCGTAACCTTCGGGCGGCCGCATATTCTTTGCAGAGAACCGGGAAAGGATCTCAGGTTCTCAAGCCTGGCGTTAGCTCACTGGATACCAGCCAACCCTTGATAAAAACGACCTCGAAAAGAGATCACCGACACAGCCCCCCTTCTCGCGTGTCTGCCCGTCCAGCAATTGCAACCTGAACCTTTGGACCCCATCCCCATCCCCCTAAGGCAACCTAACAAATCGGACAGTGCCCTGGCTGGGATCGCAGTGTCGCGGTTCCTGCATTAGCGCCATGTGCCTCGAAATTTGGCGTGGCTGTTGATTCGACGAGCCCGTTTCACTCTTGCATCTCTTGTTCCTGATTCCCATCCCACCAACGCGCGCTCGGAGGATTTACCCTTTTTTGCACCACACCACTCGGGTTAGGGATCGGCAGACATTCCAGGTCTGGCACTGGCAGCGGCTTTCGAGATTTGTGAAGAGAATTGAGGTTGATGGCTGTGTTTTGACTCCCACCCACTCTTTTCCAAGATTCTTATACAAGACAGTAGTACAAATACTACACATAAGAACAAACAAGCTTATGCCCCCAAAGCCCTGTCCGCCGTGCCATGTGGTCTGCCAACCAGGGAAGAGGTTCACGCTTCGGCATTTCAACCCGGGCGGGTCCCCAGGGGGCGGACAGCCACCAGCCCTGCCACGAACGACTCCACACGGGGGTTGCCAGTGCCAGGGGGAAACGTTTGAAGAAGTTGAAACATGAAACGACAGAAAGCTCCTGGGTGAGCAGTCAGCTTTGCCGGGGTCGGGTTCCGAGTCCTCGGGAGAAAAGAAAAAAACACTTTCCTCAAAACCAGGACCAGGGGTTGAGAAGAGGCGTTGTGTTTCAAATTTTTGGAGTTGAAGTGGCTTCGGAAGTAAAGTCGCTAGTCCTTTAGGAAGTTTGTTTTGTGTTTCGACGACACAGAAAGGACCATGCAAGCAAAGAGGTGACGTGACATGCATCAACGACAAAGGTTAACATTCCATACCAGGGAGCAGATGAAAGTTTCACCACTGGCATAACCTACAACCTTCAACCCCCTCTAGTCATACATCATCAGATATCCTCCCCTGAACGCCGATACCCTCCTTCCTAAATATGCTGCCAGTCCCGAGTAATATCTTCCGTAAATGCCCTGGGTCAACGAACCTCAGTCTGCGAAGACCCAGCAAGTGCTGCTGGATGAGACTGAGGTCTCGAGAATAACAAACCCAGGACAAAATAGCATGACATAAACAAAACAAAACAGAGCACCGAAAACTCCGGCCGGAGCTGTCCTTGCATGCCCTCCCCAACCCATAAGAATCTTTCGAATCCTCTAAGAATAAACGCCGGTGTACTCCGTGAAGAGAAAGAAGAAGATATCCTGGCCAGGATATTGTACTGATACGGCGCTGGCGGTATCTCCCATCAAGAGGCGAAACGAGAGCGAGTACCGAGGCGCACGTTCCTGACCCGGCCCGTATAGTCCATACCTTGTTTAAGTCTCCTTGGCAGCAGCAGCAACAGCCGCAGCGGCGGCTTGCTTGGCCTCCTCGCTCTCCGACACCGAGAACGAGCGGTTGAGGTGCGAGGCATGGGACGGCTCGTGCGTCAGGGCCGGGTTGTTGCCTTGGAGTTCGGAAAGCTGGCGTTCTGTAGTCAAAGAAGAAAGTTTAGCATGTGCCTTTTCCCGTCGCAGACATCGGTGTAAGTAAGGTTTTACGTACCCAACTCCCGAATGCGATGGCGCAGCATCTGGTTCTCGCGGGTGAGCATCTGTGTCTCAGCCTGATAGAAGGCGCTCTCATCACGGCCACCGAGCGCAAACGGCTCGCCGCTGTCGGCGCTGATCGAGGTCGAGCGCAGACGTGGCGAGGCGTGGCGGCTCGGGGTGCGAGACCGATGGCGCAGATCGTTGCGGGACATGTCGAACGAGCTGCGCGGGAAGACAGGCGACCGCGGCAGAGAACCGGAGGTGGTGTAGGCCGGCTGCGGGGAGGAGGCCGCGATGGGGAACGGGACCGCCTTATCGGACGCCTCCTCGGCTGTACCCGACGGCTGGCTCTGCTGGCGCTGGACCTGCTCCTGCAGACGGCGAATCTCGCCAAGAAGCCGGTTGACCTGGAATTCCTGCTCGTTTTCCAACTCTTGATGCAGCTCACCGAGGCTGGGAGCCCGGTGGTGATGTGGGCCTCCGGCGGCCATCAGGCGGGGTGAAGCTGCGGTAGGCGGGGGGCTGGTGGTTTGATAGGGGTTTTCCTCCGAAACCATTTCGCCGGGTGCTGGCACCGACGGGTCGGCAATCTGGAGGTTCATGAGGACCAGTGAACGACGCCGGTTGCTGCTCGGTGATTGATGGCGAGGAGAAAATGCGGGGCTGCTTGGCGAGCCTGAGGTTACCGGTGGTGTCAGTAAGAGCTGTCGACGGCCTAGGGAGAACTTTGACGTATCCGTACCTCGAGACGGGGACTCCCGTTGCAAGCCAGCATTGAGGGTGGCAGCCGCCTGCAGTGAAATGGACGGATGGCGGCTTGGAGAGGTCGCTGGGAGACCGTCTCCGCTGAGAGCTCTTGGTAACTCGGGGTCGAGAGACATTGTGTGTGTTGTGAGAATGTTTCGGCTTTTAAAAGCGTAGTTGTCGAGGAAGAGGTAATGATTGCGATCTCGGGCTACCTTTGTGGGAGATAAGGAGGACGAGAGGTAGTAGTGGTGGCGGAATCGAGTCGAGAAGGGGCCGGAATCGGGAGGAGCTGCGCAACCAACGGGGGATGAAGAGTGGTTTGGACGGAGTGTCGCAGGTTTGGAGAGTTGGTCCACCGATGAGGCAATAGTTCTCGGGGCGGCTGAGAGCTGGTGGGGAGACTGAGCAGTCAGAGTCGCGAGAATGACCCAGATCTGATGGTTATTGATGGCTGGTTGGCCTGGATGTCACTGCGCAAGAAAGAGGTGGGATGCTTTCAGCAACGGGAAGCCACTTTAGACCCCTGCGCGTGACGCAACGATCGTGCAGGGTCCATGGTCAAGTGCTCGCTAACAGCATGTGGGGCGCTTAGGTAGATGTCGCTGCTCTTGCTGACCGGGAGTCTTGCCTCGAAAATTCCCGCCTGGTGACGCCGTCGTTACTCCAAAAAATGTCCATTTTTATTTTATTTTTCAAACTGCTGTTGGAGAGATCTCCTCATAATAGCCTTTTAGATGTAGTAGTAATACACAAATAACGGACGTGCTGTTTTTGTTGGCTCAAATCTTTAGAGAAGCCGTCAGGTGCCTGGTTGACGCAGAATACCTGGGCCCCTCATCTTGTGTTAGCACAGGGCAGCTGAGCCGCCAAGCCTCTCCAGGCAGCTTCCGGCAGCTCCCATGCCAAGCATTTGCAGCATCATCCGCTCCCGTTCTCATGGCTGCTCGGAGCTGGATGGACAAGCATCAGATGAGAGTCTTCCTCGGAGAAAAATATTTGGAGCAATCTAAGACGTGATAGCTGAAGATATCTCGAACCACAATGCGTCAGGACCCGTCACAAGATCCTTCCGGTTTGCGGAGGCGCTGTCGGACTGGGGCCGGAGTCGCACGCGCCACTTGAACCGGACCACTCCGATGCGATCAATGTCGAGCCGACGGGGTCGTCCCTGAGGAGCGACGCCGAACCGCCAGATCTGGTCCACCACTTACACACTTCTTGCTCGCTCAGCCGCTCAGGACAAAAACTGCCTGGTCAGGAGGACGGCTGTATTTTCTCCCCCAGGACGTCTAGGATACCACCACAGGCCCACCAACCAACGGTCTCGACCTCAACGATGCGGCCCGGGCCGAAGCTGGCCCCTCTCCTCCGGGCGCCGGGACCACTCTCCCCGGTCATCCCCCGACTCCCTCGCCCCCATCCCGCCCGCCTCTTCTCCTCCACCGCACCCCGCCCCGCCCCCGCCGACTTCACCCATGCCATAATAGGCGGCGGCGTCGTCGGGCTCGCCATCGCCCAAGACCTAGCCCTCCGCTCAGGCGGCTCAACCCTCCTCCTCGAGCGCCACGCCGCGGTCGGCACGGAAACCTCCAGCCGCAATAGCGAGGTCATCCACGCAGGCATATACTACGGCCGCTCCTCCCTCAAGACCGAGCTCTGCATCCGCGGCCGCGAGCAGCTGTACGCGCTGTGCGCCCGCCACGACATCCCGCACCGCCGCACGGGCAAGTGGATCGTTGCGCAGACTGATGCGCAGCGGGATGCGCTGGAGGGGATTCATGATTTTTGTTCTGAGGAGTTGGATGTGCCTGTTCGTTGGGTTGGGGCTGATGAGGCTGCGCGTCGGGAGCCTGCTGTGAGGGCGGAGAGGGGGATTCTGGAGAGTCCAACTACGGGGATTGTCGATAGCCATGCGCTGATGGTTCATTTGCTGGGGAAGTTTGAGGATTACGGCGGGACGCTGGCGCTTGGGAGCGCAGTGGAGGGGATTACGCCCCTCGGCCCTAACAGGGACGGTAGCGGTGGGTGGGAGCTTGTGGTGCGGGATGCCACCTCGGGCGAAACCTCCACCATCACCGCCGAGACGCTGATCAACTCCGCCGGCCTGGGCGCCGTAGCCGTGAACAACCTGATCGTTCCCCCAGAGCGGAAGCGACAGATGTTCTACGCCAAGGGTAACTACTTCTCCTACGGCGCCTCCCACCCCAAAGTCAGCACACTAGTCTACCCAGCCCCCGAACCCGGCCACGGCGGCCTAGGCACACACCTAACCCTCGACATGGGCGGACGCATCAAGTTCGGTCCCGACGTGGAGTGGGTGGACTCGCCAGACGATCTGTCGGTGAACGAGTCGCGGCTGGCGCAGACGGTGGCCGAGGTCAAGAAGTACCTGCCGGGGCTGGACGAGACGCAGCTGCAGCCTGACTACGCGGGGATACGGCCCAAGCTGGGGATGGCAGGGGCGGTGGCGGTTGGGAAGGGGTTTGTGGACTTTGTTATCCAGAAGGAGGAGGGGTACGAGGGTTGGGTGAATCTGTTGAATATTGAGAGCCCGGGGCTTACGAGCTGTTTGGCGATTGCGGAGAAGGTGGGCAAGCTTTTGTATGCGTAGAATTAACTAAGGCGCTGAAGATATCTCCAACTGGTTGGGGAGTCAATTTGTTATGCTCGGCCGCTTTTGCTTTCGCTTTTGCTTCCGCTTCCCATCTGGGATTTTTAGCCTTCGTGTATCTGTTGCTAAAGTGATGCTCGTGCGTGTTTCAAACCCAGACCTTCCGCTCCCAGAAGCCTGGGAAATACCCATATTGAAGAAAAGATGTTATATACCAGCCAGTCCTTTAGGCAGTCTGGTCTTCCGTATCCCAAGCCCCAGACCCAAGATGTATACGCCAGAACGCCTCTCGTATGCATTGATTTTCGCTATCATCCCTCCACAGCCTAGCTCAAAGTGACGCTCGGGGAGCACATCCGCCCAAAAAGATCGACGTGGAACTCAAAGATGCCATTTTCGGCGCCGACGAACCTGCCAGAACCTGTAAGCAACCACAAGATCACCACAATCACCATAGACGCGCCGACTTACAGCATCTCCCCATCCTCACTCCACGACAGCCCCGCCGTATCGTACGGCCCAGGACGCGAGTGCGCCGAGACACCAAACGTCCCGAGCCCCCTCCGGCCGGGATTCTCCTCCCAGTCCCGCATAAAGTACGCCGCTCTAGACCGCCGCAGCACGTCAGCAAAGGCCATGAACTCAAAGAAAGCTCGCGGGGGCGTGGTAAAGACGTCGGGAGACGGGCCACCGCTGCCATTGCCACTAGGAGGTAGTGGTGGGAATAATAAGGGGTCATACAAAGCATCCGCATTTCTCAACCCGCTCGTGTCCGGGAAGGTCGGGTTTGTGGCGCTCGCCAGGAGGCGCGAGATCAGCGCGCCGCGGCCCCCCGTTCCCGTCCCGGCCAAGGGGGTAGTGCTGTTAGGTGGTGCGGCAGAAGCAGCAGCGGCAGCAGCAGAAAAGGGGTTAATGGCGGCGTACCGGCGTCTATCGGCAGTAGAGCTGTTGGTGGCGGTGCTGGTGCCGTTTTCCTCTTGTGTGCGTAGGCGATCTCGCTGGGAGACCTCGTTGGCGGTCCGGTTAGTGGTAGTGCGTTGTTCCCTATTGCGCGCGCCTTCTGCGCGGAGGGCTCTCTCGACCAGAGAGGGTCTCGCACTTGCGGTCGTGGTGCTGGTGCCGTTGTTGGCGGTGCTTTCGGCGCCTGCTCTGATTGGCGAGGTCCCGTACTGGTCTTGACGCTGGCGGTAGTCTTGGATCGCGTTTAGGACGGCTGTCTCTTCCGCAGTCAGTGGGACATTGTAACGTGAAAAGGCTGACAGGCCCTCTGGTAGGCGGCCACCTGAGCGGCTTTCTGATGAAGGATCAAACGCGCTGAGAAGGCCGGATAAGATCATCTCACCCCGCTCGCCCCGATCGGCCCGCTGTTCCAAAAGCCGGGGGTCGATTGTACACCGATCAACCACACTGTCCTGTTCGTTCACCCCTAGGTGCTCAAACTCGTCCTCCTTGTCGAGATACAAGATCTGCCGAGCGTCGAAACCTGTACGGATATCTGCAACGCCAACCCGGCCACGGTCTTCGGTCCAAGCAAGGAGGTCGACGGGGCCGGGCGAAAAGGCCATGTCCCGCACGGCGCCAAACTCGGCATTTGAGCGTGACGTGTTGAACGAGGCGAGCAGGGGGTCGGCTCCCGACACGCCCAATAGTGTAGCGTCGAATATCGAGATGGTCCCATACTGTGTCCCCACGGCAAGGTACCTGCCCGTGCTGGAGAAACAGGCGGCGAAGCTCCCTCTGCTACCAGTTAGCGATTCGAATACATGGGCCAAAACAGAGAAGTGGCAGAATGAACCTGTTGTCAGAACGATCGTCTTTTCTTTGGCTTTTGAGTTGGATCCTGCCACAGGAGCTCCATCCGTAGGTTGGCCGGTCGGCCAACCGAAAGGGTAGCGCGGCCTCGGACTTCTTCTCTTTCCTCTCATGGATGTACAGGTATGGATCGTCGCTGATCGCAACGAGAAGCCGGCCATCGGGGGATATCACGCCGCGGTTCATGTAGTCGGGGTACGTAATTTTGTCCAGCGCCTCTTGATCCCGAAGACTGACCACCATGACAGAACTGTCGTTGTTGGCCAGAACCGCGACATCCTGATCGTATGCGCCATCAACAGCGTCGAACAGCGCTGGTGGGGACCATAAAGTGATGCAGTTCACCCTGTCTTTTCCAAACGCATTACTCCGCGCCAAAAGATCCTTCTCGGCGGGAGGTAATGTTGATGTTGCTGAGGACATGCTCGGCACTTCTCCCAACAGGCGTTCGTCGTCCGGGGAATCGGGTTCTCGGTCGGCATCGTGGAGCCTGCGGCGTTCGCCCACCCGAAAGGCTGTGAATATTCCCAGCTCTCCTCCGCAGCAGACCCAGCCATTGCGGGCTACCAAGCACCTCGGATTGAACGACAGTCGTTTTACGATGGCGGTCTCTCGGGTTTCGACGTCAAGGCTGTGGACTTGACTGCTTCGGTTGTCGGGCGCTGGAACGGGGAAGTAGACGTAATGGTGGCCCTTGTATTCATCGGTTCCAACGAGGGATCGCAACTGCCAGTGTCTGAGAACAATGGGTTAGCAAGTCCAGGACTCCAGACCGCGGAGGCTTGAAGCGCATTCTCGACGGTAGCTTAACGGGTGGGAGCGTACTGCCAGCGAACACCCGTCCGTACGCGACGTCGGGGCTTTGCTAAAATAAGGCTTTCGGTCGCATTGTAGCTGGATAAGTTGACTTCAGTCAGCAACCAAAACCGAGATGTTTCAGGGCCATCAAGGACCATCAAGAGCCGTACAGGTTCTCAGGGACGGCCATGGTGCCGATGTCTTGGCGGATGGCTAATGCTAACGTGATGCGCCCATCAAGACTGCCGGTTCACCATCGGTGTACTGCGTAGAGGGCAAAACTGTAAAGGATCTCGAAAACCGGAACTGTTCTGGAAGTTTCAGGATGCAACTGGTCATGGGCGTAGCAAGGGTTTCAAAGAAGTGAGGTTGGTTATGGATGGTTGTCTGGGCCGTCGTGAGGCAGAAGGGTCAGGACATGCCAGTCGTCATCGCTGGAAAAGGAAAAGGTGGAGTCGCAGGGAAGGTCCGTCGCAGCGGCACAGGCAGCTCAGCAGCGAACATCCAGCACTTTTTGCCGCTGATAAACTCGAACACGGGCAGAGAAAAGAACAACATTTGCCACTCTGCCGGACGCAAAGAGAGGCACTCATGTGAGCCATGAGAGACATTAGACAAAGAGGAGGCAGTACTCTGTCTTTTCCTCGGCACGCGAGCTCTCCCGACTGAGCTCTGTCGCGAGCATTGCCTGTGCAGTTGAACTGTTGGTGGATGGTTGCTGCTGACTGACAGGCTTGGGAATTGTTTCACATCACGTGGACTGCCGGGGGTTCCTCGCGAGACGACGCCCTGGGGAAACAGAGAAAGTGGGGCTCTAAACGGACTGTGCCGCTCTGCCGATGCCGACTGTATCCAGTGACAGCATGGTGATCGGGGATGTCGTTACAGAGAGATTGCAGTCTCTTTTCTTTCAATCTCTAATATCCTGTCAATTCTGTATGCCGCTGTAATTTTTCCTTGTCCATTTTCTTCCATTTGCCCCTGTGCTGTCCTTGTTGCGTCGTCCTTCTCTGTTATCTTTCGGCTGAGCAAAGCCGAAGCACGGTCGAATTAACGCCGGTAGCTCCAGCAGCTCGCGGCCAAGACTGCCGGAACCTGTTCCTCTGGTCCGTGCTCCAGACCCACCCCCGAACAAGCCAGTGGCTGGCCGCGAAATTCGACCGCCTTCGACGGCTCGCCGTGAATTTTTTTCCTTCGGTACAAAAGACCATTACCGCTCCTCCCGACCTCTTCGTCCTGCCATCTCCATCAATTTCCCCATCCCATCCACCCTCCCGCCCTCCCGGTCTGCTTTCCTTGCGATTCCCCCATCCTGTTCCACCAAGGGTGTTATTTTCTTTTTAATTAGACCTTCACAATGATGGCCACGCGCCTTACTCGTGCTGTAAGTCCCGCCTCATGACGCGATTGCTCGCTGAGTGCGTGATGCTGACTCTCGTCAATAGCTGCCCCGGGCAACCTCGGTGGCTTCCCGCTCGGCGGGCTTGTTCCGGAGGACGCCTGCGTTCGCCCGGTTTGAGTCCACCGACGAGAAGGTCAAGGGCTCCGTCATCGGTATTGATCTGGGTGAGTCGCCCTCCTGTCAGCTACGTCAGAGAGCTAGTCATGTCCTAACACGACCATTCTTCAGGCACAACCAACTCCGCTGTTGCCATCATGGAGGGCAAGACCCCCAAGATTATCGAGAACTCCGAGGGTGCCCGCACAACCCCCTCGGTCGTCGCCTTCGCTGAGGATGGTGAGCGCCTGGTCGGTGTCGCCGCCAAGCGCCAGGCCGTTGTCAACCCCGAGAACACCCTCTTCGCCACCAAGCGGTTAATTGGCCGCAAGTTCACCGACGCTGAGGTCCAGCGTGACATTAAGGAGGTCCCCTACAAGATCGTCCAGCACACCAACGGCGACGCCTGGGTCGAGGCCCGTGGCCAGAAGTACTCGCCCTCCCAGATTGGTGGCTTCGTCCTGAACAAGATGAAGGAGACTGCCGAGGCCTACCTCAGCAAGCCCGTCAAGAACGCTGTTGTCACCGTCCCCGCCTACTTCAACGACTCTCAGCGCCAGGCCACCAAGGATGCCGGTCAGATTTCCGGCCTGAACGTCCTCCGTGTCGTCAACGAGCCCACTGCCGCCGCCCTTGCCTACGGTCTTGAGAAGGAGGCTGACCGCGTTGTCGCCGTCTACGATCTTGGTGGTGGTACCTTCGATATCTCGGTTCTCGAGATCCAGAACGGCGTTTTCGAGGTCAAGTCTACCAACGGTGACACTCACCTTGGTGGTGAGGATTTTGATATCCACCTCGTCCGCCACCTCGTCCAGCAGTTCAAGAAGGACACCAACATCGACCTCTCCGGCGACCGCATGGCCATCCAGCGTATCCGTGAGGCCGCCGAGAAGGCCAAGATTGAGCTTTCCTCGTCGCTCCAGACGGACATCAACCTGCCCTTTATCACTGCCGACGCTTCTGGCCCCAAGCACATCAACCAGAAGCTCACTCGTGCTCAGCTCGAGTCCATGATGGACCCTCTTATCAAGAAGACTATCGAGCCCGTCCGCAAGGCCCTGAAGGACGCCAACCTCCAGGCCAAGGAGATCCAGGAGGTCATTCTCGTTGGTGGCATGACCCGCATGCCCAAGGTCGCCGAGTCCGTCAAGAGCATCTTCGGCCGTGACCCCGCCAAGTCGGTCAACCCCGATGAGGCTGTCGCCATTGGTGCCGCCGTCCAGGGTGCCGTCCTCTCCGGTGAGGTCAAGGATCTGCTCCTCCTTGATGTCACTCCTCTGTCGCTCGGTATTGAGACCCTCGGCGGTGTCTTCACCCGCCTGATCAACCGCAACACCACCATCCCCACCAAGAAGTCCCAGGTCTTCTCCACCGCCGCCGACTTCCAGACCGCGGTCGAGATCAAGGTCTACCAGGGTGAGCGTGAGCTCGTCAAAGACAACAAGCTCCTCGGCAACTTCCAGCTCGTCGGTATCCCCCCTGCCCACCGTGGTGTTCCCCAGGTCGAGGTTACCTTCGACATTGATGCCGATTCGATCGTCCACGTCCACGCCAAGGACAAGTCCACCAACAAGGACCAGTCCATCACCATTGCCTCCGGCTCTGGTCTCTCGGACTCCGAGATCCAGCAGATGGTTGAGGATTCTGAGAAGTACGCTGAGCAGGACAAGGAGCGCAAGGCCGTCATTGAGACTGCCAACCGCGCCGACAGCGTCGTGAACGACACTGAGAAGGCCCTCAACGAGTACGCCGACAAGCTCGACAAGACCGAGGCCGACCAGATCCGCGAGAAGATTACCTCTCTCCGCGAGTTCGTCGCCAAGGCCCAGTCCGGCGAGGTCACCACCACCGCTGCCGAGATGAAGGAGAAGATCGACGAGCTCCAGGTTGCCTCTCTCAACCTCTTCGACAAGATGCACAAGGCCCGCGCCGAGTCTGGCGAGCCCGCCCAGAACCCCGAGGGCGAGAAGAAGGATGAGAACAAGGCTTAAATGTGCCAACGTCATCTCTGATTTCTATCTCCTCTATACCCCCTCAACTTTTCATTTTTGTGTCATGTGTGTCTGACTAGGGTGGAGCGGTTTCTCCAGTGTATATTCTTGTGTACTCATATCTTGCGTGTGTTGGGAGGCTCCTGGGGGCTTAGCCAAGTGTTTAATCTGCAGACCGGCGGATGGCGTTCAGAGCATCAAAACTGCTGCGTTTTGGGCAGGAATCATCTTACGATTTCGATGATGAGATGGGCGGAATGGGATGGGGGCTGGATAAAGGTGCATGTGTGTATCTGCCTTTTTACACGGCCACAAGAGCAATATAATCTGACTCCCCTCTCAACTTCACTCTATATTCCCATGACGTCTCATGTGTAAGATCTCTCGGCAAGTTAGCTCTTTCATCTGTGCGTTTTGACTCTGCCCTCTCAGAGGTTGCCCGTGTTTGGTTATCGACAGCTTTGAAATGTCTTGTACTCTCTCATCATCTTCAACATCATAGTCGCGAATAATTTACATTTTCCTCAATTCTTGGATAATAGTGAAATAAACGGCCAGAACAGTGTTAATGCATGGTGAAACGTCGAGTTCTGAAGCGCAAACTCCTGAGACAGGGCGAGGTACTTTACAGAACTCTGAATGTCATACACGCCTTCCGAGACAAATTAAGACACAAAACCGGTTCACAAAAAACCAGGGAACAGAGGCTTTCCGGATCCCCTGCACGGGCAAGTACGATACGCATTGCTTCTCAATTGGCTTTGTCACGTCCATTGTCAAGACCAAGTTTCGCGTTACTTCGCATATCCATTCCCCACCAGTATACACATCCACACACCCCCATCCAACATACCATAATCACCTCCCAAACCCAAACCACCCCCTCTTCTGCGGTTTCGCCTCCTGCACCGCCTCCTGCTCTACCCCTGCCGCAGCAGCAGCAGGCGCAGCCTTCTCACCCGCCTCCTTGGGAGCAGCAGCAGCAGGAGCGGCAACCTCGCCCTGCTTATCAGGATACTCGATATAATTCCACGCGACGTCCAGGAACAGCGGCTTGACGGGGATTGCCTCGAGCTGGGGCGGGTAGACGACAATGTTGGCGAGGTCGACGCCGCCCGCGGGGTAGTCGGTGAGGCGGGCGGAGAGGGGCTTTGTAGATTGCTGCTGTTGCGTGGTGGTGGGTGAGGGCTTCTTGTTGGTGTTGTTGAAGATCTCAACGAGGGCGCGGCCGCGGTGCAGTTCGCCTGAGAGAGTGGTGTGGAGGAGGGTGATGTCGCGGTTGGTGATTTGGATGTTGCGGGGGATGAATTGGGAAGGGGAGGAGGGGGAGTTAGAGAGGGAGGGGAGGGCGGCGGTGCATTGGTCGAGGGCGTGCTTGACTAGGGCGAGGGAGTTGACGGCGTTGCCGGCGATGGCGTGGGAGCGGGCGATGGCGAGACATCTGATAGTTGGTTAGGGGTGGGAGAGATGGGAGAGAAGGGGGTGGGGACGTACTTGAGGGCAGTAAAGTACTGCGAGGTCGCGTCTAGACGCCCAGATAGGTCGGCGTCGTTGGCCACGCCGGGAAGCTCCTTGATGGACTCGAGACTCTGCAGAATGCCGTCGTACAGGACGACCTTCTCCTTTAACCTAGCGGTTTGCCGGCCCGGTGCCTCGTCCTTGCCCCTGTCTGTTTCTGACTCTTCCTTTTGCTTCCTTTTCCTCGCCGTGGGCCCGAACTCCATCTGGACGCCGTCATTTTCGCCCACCAACACCCTGTTGCGGCCAATCCGCCAGCTGATCATCTCGTAGTTCACGGCGGTCCGCGTGATCTGGAGACTCTGCATGCGCGCATCGCCCTGTGTAACGCCCTCACCCCTGAGCTCGTCAATGGCCTGCTTCGTCGCGTCGACAGCGTCCTGGCTGGCGACCAGGATATCGTCGTAGGCGCCGGCCATATCCTTGGGATGCAGAGTCCCCGCTGAAGTCAGCTTCTCAGCCAGCGTGCCCTTTGCGGTGCCTACGGAGGCCCACGCAATGGCAATGGCAGCATCCTCGATCTTGACTTCCCTTCCCCGCCATGTCAGTGTCGTAGGGGCGCCTTCAGCGGCTTTCTTCGCGTCGGGGTCACCATGCTCGAGCACGGCGGGGTTGAGCTGCCTGATCCGGTCTACCAACTCGGGGTCGGCGTTCTCAAAGGCATTGTGCGCAATGGTAGCGATCGGAAGGGTCCGCGGGATCTTGGCCTGGTAGGCGGCGTAGCGGATCGAGGGGTCGATGGTCTCGGAGAGAAGGTCCTTGAAGATGTCGCCCTTGGCCGAGGTGGCGAGGGCGCTGTAGATGATGCGACAGACAGCGTAGTTCTTGAGACACTCCTCCCACTTCTGCTTCTCGAACAGGGCCGCGCCCTTCAGCATGGCAGCGTAGGCTCGGGCGTCGAGGGCATCGGTGGAGGAGGCGCCGCTCGCGCTCGAGGCCAGGGCCTGGGCGAGGGCCTCAGCAGCGCGGGAACCCTTCTCCAGCCGCGAAATAATGTGCGACCGGGCGCTGCTCGTCATGCCCTTCGTGTCGGCCGAGTGGACGGCCTTCATGGCCATGGCGTGCGCCCACGCGCGCTCGGCGGTCAGGAGCTGGAGGTAGACATATCTGGGAGGAAAAGGTGTCAGCCGGTAGGTGGCAGTCCATCTGAGTAACCAATAACGCACTCATGGTTCTCGGCGATCTGCTCGGGGGTGATGGGGCCCTTGGGGTTGTATTTCCCGCGGTTCTTGGTCGCGACGCCGAGTTTCTTGCGGCTGTTGGCCAGCTTGTTCGCCAGCTGCGACCGGTACGTGGCGTAGTCGCCATACAAGAGGGCCTTCTCCCGGTGGAGGACCACAAACTTGGTGACGTCCATGGCGACTGGTGGCTGGAAGTGGCGGCGAGAATAGGCGAGGTGTCTTGCGCCTGGCCTTCCTTGTCGTGTGCTCTGGTGGCAGTTGACAGTCGACAACAGGAGCTCGAATGTGGGGCAGCAATTTTTGGTGGAGCAATACCCCGCAACGAAAAAGAGCAGGGTTAGGGTCTGTCAACGACCATTCCTTCACAAGTTCACCGTGTGTTGAGATAACAAACCAAGTCTGAGTCTATGAGAAGTAATCAAATTCTTGTATCCGCATATTTCAAGGCGAAGAAAAAGTCAACCAAAAAGGAAGCGGAAGAAATGCGACTGTTAAGGATTACGCCGTCTCCCCACGCGTCCCACTAACACTTATTCCCTCCCATCTTCCCTCACCACCCAAGATCCAAACACCACAAGGGTACAACCACCGTGACCCCCTTCCAAAAAAACCATCCCCTCCCAATGAGTTTATTTCCTCACCCCTCCCCCTCCCTCCTCACATCCGCCTCCGTAACAAACTGCATCTTGACTCCCCCTCCCCTTCACAGGCTCTGTGTTGTTGACAACCACCTCGCCTGCCGCGCACAGCTGCAGGCACGAGGTGGTGCGTCCGCCGAAGTAGTACGTGCGCCAGCGGCCGCCGAGGGTGGTGGGTATGGAGAAGAAGGAGGGGGAGGAGGGGGAGGGTAGAAGGGGGAGTGGAGGTGAAGGAGGAGGGAGAGTGAGAGGGGGAGTGGGGTGGGTTTGAGAGGGGAGAGGAGGGGGGGAGGGCTGGAGAGGGGAGGGCTGGAGAGGGAAGAAGAGGGCTCCAGAAACGGAGCATGAGCAGGCGTGATCCCGAGCTAGATCATGCTAGGACCCCATCTGTCTCGCGCATCGCCGCCCTTCTTCCCCGCGACGGCCGCTGCCAGCGCCTCCTTGCCCTTCCAGACATATACCCAGGCTCGGATGGTCCCCGGCGTCATGCCATAAGCGTTTCTGGCGTTCGGGTCTGCGACCAGCGCCAGCAGTTGATCGGCTACACGCATGTTTTGCTCTCGCTGAACAGCGCGGCGTAGTGGAGTAGGGTGTCGCCGTCAGCATCAGGCATGTTGATGAGGTCGGTTGTTGGTCTCTCGGGGCTGGCGCATTGTTTGAGGAGGTGTTCCAGTATCCCATACTCGACGAGCAGGGCATTGCAGACCAAGAGGTGGAAAACCGTTTGTTTCTTGTCCGGGCGGGTGTACAGCATTTCCAAGGGTGCGACCGAAATGGTGTTGCTCCCGTCAGTGGACACATCGGGAAGGACAAGAAGGCAAAGCATTGCGAGAACCTCGGCTGGGGGGAGGGTATCACACCGAGCGAGTATTATCCCGGCGGGTGTCAATCCCTTGATGGAAATCGGGGCTGGGGAGACATCCTCTTTTTCGTTAGGGGCTCGAGTTGCTGTGCTCCAGCCTGCAAGTCTGGGATAACCTCTGAGGGAGGGCATGATATCCTCTCCGATCGGGAGGGTAGGGTCTGCTCAAGGTTCCAGCAGCCTTCTGAAAGCCTCCACTCGCGAGTTCAGCGCTGCAAGATAAATCGGCTGGACCCTCTTGCCGAACTCGCCATCGCCCCCGCCGACATCACCCAGTCACTCGAACAGCATCTCGAGCATGAAGCGTTCTGTGCCCACTGGCTTGGCTTTCCAGAACAACAGGTGCATCACCGACATGCCCCTATCTACCACAACAACAAGCATGTCTTATAGGTGCTCCTTGATCTAGGTGCCGAGTTTCCCCGGCTGCCCGACGTCGCGACGTGCGTTTCCCACTGCGGATCGATGAACCAACTACCACCCGACGCATTCACGGTTGCTGTGCTAGACGAACCCTGTCTGAACATCAACATTCTCAAAAAAAAAAAATTTCCAGCGGCACGGCTCCCAGCGCGGGCAAGCCGTGTTTGCCGAGACACCGTTGGGGCTGATAGCCATGGAACCTGACAGTCTGGAGCGGAGGCTCAGGTTCTCTGGCCGAGGCGGGGCACCGGACGACGACCTTGACCAGGCGCTGACGCTCATGAGGGAATACCAACCGGGCTCGGACGCACAGCTTTTCTGGGCGGCGGCCATGAATGGCCACGAGGACATCGTGCGCTATCTGGTTCGCAAGGGTGTCAGCATGGAGACCAGGTACAACGGCCAGACGCCTCTGCATACCGCCATCCTCCACGGCCATAAGGACATCTTTCAATTCTTGTTCGAGGAGGGCGCGGATATACAGGCTCTGTGAGGCCATATCCTTAACCCTGAATGAGTTTCAAGAGGCGGCCAAGAAGTACAGAGTGGGAGCTGAGGCGAAAGAGAGCAACCCAGCCAGCAGTCCGAGCAGTCGACGGGAGAAAGCCGCTGCTGGTTTTAGTAAGGCTTGGTTCAACACCAAGGTGTTCACCAAGCACGTCTTTTATGTGCTGATAGACGAAGGCCTGGCCGAGGAGCTCATCCAGAAGCTAAGCAGTCTCAACGACTCTCTCGAGAAACTCCTTACGCTCTCTCAGAAGGTCCAGTATGCCAAAGCGGTTTCTTCCGGGGTCTTGTTTAAGTACCAACAGCCGATCGAGCTCGACGATCTCCTGAGAGCAATGGGAAACGGTCAGCTGCAGTGCAGCAACTGGCTGCACCGAAACCTGGGCAGCGAGCGGGTCGTCGTGTTCCGCGACAGGGGGACGGGAGCGCTCCGGCTCGATCGGCCGTACCTGATCGGGCTGCAGTACTCGAGGCCGGACGACAATCCAAGCCAGAGGCGTTCTTCGCACAAAAAGGGATTCGTCTTCTCCGAGAAGGTGAACCGAAACAAGGACTTCCCGGAGCTCTATCTCCCGGCCGAGTTCGCGGGCTCCGAGCAGAGGCGGTACCGGCGCTCCGACGACGTGTACAGCATGGGGATCATGTTCTTCGAGATTGCCTTCTGGGAGCCGGCGCATGTAGTTTACGAGAAGGGAAACGCGGTCTCTGAAACAGTGCGGAGAGTGCTGGAGACGGCGCGGAACGAGCTGGCGTCTGAGGTCGGGGAGCTGTATGCCGATGTGGTTTTGAGGTGCCTGAGGGGGCTGCGAGAGGGAGAGGCGACGAAGCCAAGAGTCGTTGACGAAAGCAGGCAAGTCGAAGCGTATGACGGGTCGTATTGTGGCGAGGATCCAGAGTACGGGCTGGAAGTCGACTTTCTGTGGAAGGTGTTGCGTGAGATTGAAAAGTGAAGGGTGTGACTTGAGTCGTTGTGTCCTTTCATGGAAGACGTTGTCTCTCTCCTAGGTCTTTAGGCTTCATCTTTTCCCCACCGTAATGTTTCAGTATCTCACAGAATTGGCCTAAATATAAAATCCTGTCTTCTCAGAGTATTTCGGTGTAGGGAGGTAAAATAAGTAAAATGACTGGGAGAGGTGATGTTGATAGCTTGGAACCCTAACCCTTCGACCGTCCAGGCTACCTGGACCTAGAATCGCGCAGGGGAGCTCCACCCCGGACGACGGCCCATGCTCCAGTGCTCCAACAGCCGACCGCCGGGCCGGATGCCCAAAAATTTGGGATGCTCGATCAGGGCAGGCACGTCCAGGCTCGTGAACGAAGAGCTCCTGCCCGCCAGCTGCAGGTTACAAAACTCTGCACTCTGTTGCGCCTTCCCCTTTTCCGAGACTGGATTTGGAATTCCCACACGCTCTGTTTGAGTTGGTTCTCTCCTCTCCTCGACACCAACTCGCGACAACAGACGCGCGCGTCCCAGACTTCAGACGAGGAGCTAGGTTCAAGCCAGCCCTTGACTCTGGCTTTTCTCGCCAATACACCAACGAACCACTAACGAGCGGTAGCCCTTGAGGAATACGCTGCGGATGATGCTACAATAGCCCAGTCGCTGCATTGGTTGTTTCTGCAAGAGTTTGAGGGAAGTGACTGAGTGGGCCGCCGCCATGCTCGAGAGGACCGCCACCACCATCGAGCCTTGCAGCACCAGCCTCCAGCGCATTCTTCCCTCGGCCAGGTCTTGTTTGCAGAGCCGCCGCAATCTCCATGCCTCCTTCTGGAACCATGGCGCCTCCGAGATCGAGCTTCTCGATGCCTGCCGGGCCCTGATGCGCCTGCCCGCCGCCGGGTCCAAGTCCCAACCGATATCGACGAAGTCCCCCGGAACTTCCACGACAGCATCCGCCTTGCTTCTCGATTTTCTGTACCCGGCCGGTGCCGCAGCTCTGCTGCAGAGAGCTCCTCCGCTTCAGCAGGCGCGCCTCGAGCCGCTTTCGAGATCTCGGCCCCCTCTGTCTCGCCTCTTTACATCCGCGCCCCCTCGTCGAGCAGGTCGTCCTCCATACAATCAGGCTGCTGCAGAAGAAGAAGGATCTGCGGCTCTGGAAGAACCGGAAGAGGAGGGTTGGGAAGACGAAGACGATTTCGGGCTCGAGCTGCCCGGCGTTGAGAAGGTGGCTGACGAGGCCCCTACGACTCCGACGTATTCGGATCCCGAAGCGCTATGGAAACTCCTGCATTCCTCCGAGCGTGTTGGCGCATACGACCAGATCTATCAACTTTACGTTACCCTTGACCCGGACTTGAAGGATGAGTTTACCACCGAGGTTCTGCTCGCCATCGCCCCGTCGACTCGCCCAATCGAATCCTGGAGGGTCAACGAACTGTTTGAGCAGCACACGGTTGACGAATGGACCGAAGATCTGATCCGCGCCGCTGTCAAGGCCCAGCTCTCATTGCACAATGTCCCCGCCGCCATGTCGATTTTTAGACAGGCCCTGGAGCGCCGCAAGCTTGGCGGCGCTCTGGACTCTATCGCCGCCTACGGATTCGAGGTGTCGGCATGGAAAGTGGTCTTTGAGGCGTGGGAGCTCTACTCCTCTATCCTGCGCGTGGGAGAGGAGGAAGCTGTGAGCAAGTCGCCGTCGGCTGGTAAACCTGCGAAACCAGTGGTTGCATCGACTGAGAGTACCAACGGCTCTGCAACTGAAAAGGTCGCTGGGGACGTGGGAGAGGAGGGGCCTCTGGTTCAGCAACTAGGGTCTGGTGCGCCTATGGAGGCGGGGATCGAGCTGACAGAGGGCACGGACAGCTCTATAGCTGAACAAGGTCCTAAGGGCGTCGTTGAGGAGGCGCCTATGGCCGAGGGAAAACCCACGGTCGAGGAGGAGGTTGTGGTCGAGGAGACACCTGTGGCTGTGGAGGAGGCTGTCGTCAAGGAGACACCTATGGTCGAGGAGGCACCCGTGACTGGGGAGGAGACTGTGGCCGTGGAAGAGACTGTCGCTGAGGCGAAGCCTGTGACCGAGGAGACACCTGTGGTCGAGGAGAAGCCTGTGGTCGAGGAGCTTGTGACTGAGCCGCCATCAACCGGTGCACCTGCACAGCCAGCGATTGCTTCGACAGAGGCTCAAAGCATGGGCATCCCTGCAACGGGAGAAAGCACCACAGGCCCCTCGTACCCGTTGCTGGCTGCGAGGGACGACTTTGAGGCTAAGGTCAAGAGTCTCTACAACTTCGCCCGGACACGCGGTGAGAACAGGGACCGATATACCGCTCTCGTCGAATCCTTTTTGCGGCATCTGATCAGGCATTCGTTGGATCTGTTTCGCCCTTCGGCCGTCACCTTCATGCTGGACCGCGTTCAAGACGTGCAGATCTACGAACGTTTCATCGTTCAAAACGCACAACAGAAACGCAACCGGCTTGCCAGCGACCTTTACCGCAAGTACCGGGCGCTCCCCGACGTGCAAGTGGCCAAAAGTGTCCTAGCCGGCATGATCGACGTGTTCCACCCACACGATGCCCGGGGGATGGAGCTGTTGCGGGAGGACTGGTACCGCGTCTACGGCAAGATGAACCGCAGGGCGTATCTCCTATTCATGATCTTCTATGCTGCACGCGGCGATGTGAAGTCTGTCATGAAGCTGGGACAAGAGTACCATGAGTTCTATGATCCTAAGTTCCGCGACGACCCTAGATTCGTCTCCCATATCATGCATGCCTACGCCAAAAAAGGTGATGTTATTGCATGCCGCCAGACGATGGAGCAGGCAGCCGAGAAGACTGGAACGCCACCTACTCTAGCGCAGTGGAACATCTTGCTGAACGCGACCAAGAAGACGGGCGACTACGGGGCCACAATCGAGCTGTTTTCCCAGATTTGTGCCGAATCCGAGCCAGACGCCTACACCTTCTCAACCATGATGACCTTGGCGGGGTTTCGCGGTGATCTTCAATTCACCCTCGAACTCTTTCAGGTTGCCCAAGAGCGGGGGATTCAGCCGACGATGCCCATGTTGCGCCCCTTGGTGGACGCATACTGCCAGAATGACCGGTACGACGAAGCTGAGAAGCTTTGTGAAAGCGTCACCAAAAAGCGGGAGATACCAGGCAACTACACCCGCCTTTGGAACAAGCTCATTCACCAAAACGCCAAGAGACGAGACCTGAGCACGGTCAACCGGCTGCTCGAGGTCATGTCGGCCCAAGGCATTGCCTACGACCAAGAGACGTACAGTCACCTCTTGTTGGGGCTGCTCTATGCTCGCCAGGCGCATCACGCCATGCACCTGCTCCGGGTTGCGCAGCGCGAAGGCGCCTTTGAGCCTACGGCGGATCACTATATCCTCCTCATGGCTGCCTTCATCGCCACGGGCGAGCCCCACATGGCGCTCAGGACGAACCAGCTGATGAACCTTGCGAAGTACCCCAAGTCGGCGAAGCGCATGACCTTGATCATGGACGCGTTAGGGAGGTGGGAGGAGCTCCCTCCCGGCAAACGCCAGGGTGTCGACGGGCAGCAAATCCTCCAACGAATCATGTCGACTTTCTACGAAGCCCTGAGGATGGAGGACGAAGGGTCGCCCGTCGACGTCCATTCAGTCGTCGGCCTCTATGCGAAATTGACCTTCATCCTGACACAGATGCGCGAGTTTACCACGGTAAAGCAAATCATCGCGCTCCACAACACGCGCTCAGGCCGCGACAGCTACGAGACCATGCCGCTCAGGCTGCTGCACAGCATCATGCTAGCCGACTTCTACGAAAGGAGATATGATCGCGTCAAGGAGGTTTGGCAGTTCGTCTTCAACCGCAGCAGCAACCGCTTCCAGCCCGCCTCAACCTTCCTCAGCGCCAAGGCACAACAGCGGCAAGAAACAGCCACTGACGAGAATGCCGAGCCCGGCAACTCTGAGCTTACTTCTATCAGCTACCGCGAACGCTTCCGCCTCAGCGACCCGCTCAAGACAATGCAGCGGATGTACATCGAAGAGGGAGACGCCGAGGGGCTGCTCGCGCTCGTCGCGAGCGTGCGGGCGCGCGGGTTCGAGCTCGACGCCAAGAACTGGAACTACCACGTGCAGGCGCTCGCGCGGCTCAAGAAGTGGCGCGAGGCCTTTACCACGTGCGAGGAGATCCTCATGCCGCAGTGGACGGGCTGGTTGCTGGCGCGCGTCAGCGCCAAGATGACGACCAAGCTGCCGCTGGACATGAGGCGCATGGGCAGGAACGCGCACCGCCCCAAGCCCATCACGCACACGCTGCTGATCCTGACCAAGGAGTACATGGACCTGGAGCAGATGACGCTATGGTCGCTCGAGGCGGCGAGGGAGTTCAAGTTCATCACGGACAAGTGCCCCCGCACGGTCAGGGCGCTGACGAGCATGGTCAGGAGCGGGACGGATCTGGAGGCGGATATCTTTGGGGATGACTTCCGCAGGCGCGCGAGAGAACATAGGGGTGACCGGACGCCGTACGACTGGGAGAGGTATGGCCATGAGGGGCTTGATGGGGAAGAGTATGATGAGCGGGGGGTGGAAGAGGGAGCGGAGGGTGAGCAGGCAGGGGAGGAAAAACCAGCGAAGAGACGGAAGAAGAAGAAGAGCAAGGCGAGCAAGGTGGTTGTCCCCGAGGGTGAAGCCTGGACTGACGGTGGGTTTCTGAATGCTCCCAATGCGGCGTTGGGGGGCAAGAAGGCAGATCTGGACACGGAAGATATTTTGAGCGCGTTGAAGGGGGAGAAGGAGGAGTAGGATGTATGATAATAGCAGGATTGTATTCCACTTGTAAAACGTGATGTCACATTAGTTGTTGGATATGGAGACTAGAATTAGACTAATGCCCAGGCTGTTGGTGTCAATGTTGTTGTTGACACCCCTGAATCACCATCAGCTGTATCACATTGTATTTGGTTACGCCAAGCACGTCGTCTCCAGCGCGGCAGACCCCTGCTCGTGCGCTGCCGGATGACGCGACAGTGCACACCGCGCCGCGGCATCTGAAAGAAATCATTCTACGGGCGGCTCGAAAGTCGCATAAACTTCCGGATTCTTTCCACGACCGACTCAATTTCAACCTCTCCGCCCATCCCATGGAAATATCGGCAGAGAAAGCCAACAATCGAAAATGCTGTTCCCCGAGGAGGACTCGCACCACCTGAAAAAATGGATCGTCAAGCGGCTCGAGAATACGTACGTTCTGCTGTCGGCTTGGGAATGGAATGCGATTCTGGAAGAGGCTGACTGACATTTTTGGTGTTTAAAACAGGTCTGACGCCGATGCCGACGTGCTGGCCGATTATGTGCTGGCCCTTTTGCGACATGACGGCGACATCAGCGACGTTCGCAAGCTGTGCGAGGAGGAGATTCCCGACTTTCTCAAAGAAGGTGCGCTTTGGGTTGTGCCTCCCTCAAGTGTCTCTCGAGCTCACCCCTCTTTTTCTGCAGACTCGTCCGTCTTTGTGAGAGACGTCTTCGACGCGATTGCCTACCGCTCCTACCTCCCCGGTGCCCCTCCCCCGCCGAAGCATGCCCCCGTTGCGACCGCTGCTCTTTCGACCGCTCAAGCGCCCACGGGCTTGTATTACGACGATTCTGCAATGTTGGGGGCCCCGACGTACCAGCCGCCGTTCCAGAACGGCTCAAGGAAGCGAGGATACAATGACTGGGACGATCCCAATGCTCAGAACGGGATGGACGGCGGCTTCGGTGGACGGGCGTTCAAGCAGCCGAGGCGGGGTGGTCTCGGTGGCCGTGGTCCCGGGCCGGACGACCTGAACAACTTCAGGGGCGTGCCGCCAGCGATGCCAAACTATCCTCTTTCGCCTGGTCAAATGCTGCCCCAGGGCGCTCCCACACCCGCCACGGTCGGGTATTTTGACCCCAGCAAAGGCCCGATGGAGGCCATGTTCGGAATGAGCATGGCTGCCGGCCATCCCATGCCGGAGCTGATGCCGTATGGTCGGGGCCAGTTCCCTCCTAAGAGGAGGAAGAAGTGCCGCGATTGGGAGCGGAAGGGATACTGCCAGCGTGGTGCTAGTTGCATGTTTCAGCATGGCGATGACCCGGTGTACCCGACGCTGCCAGGCCTTCCTTTTGGCAACATGCCGCCGGCGCCGCAGCCTTCAGCAGCCGAAGGTATGTGGGAGATGGCGCGGACTCTGGCAGCCCCCAGCACAGACGTAGCTAACTCGCAAGCAGAGTACGACCCCTCAAATGCTCTCATGCCCGATTTGTTCAACGGAGCAGGCCCCCTTCCAGGTCTACCCCCTTTGCCAGACTTCGGCCATCATCAAAGACACAAGGGTGGCAGGCATCAGAACCGTCAAAGACGGGGCGGCGATAAAGCCACATTCTCGGCGGACGGCCCAATTTTCGATAGAACGAAGTCAACCATCGTAGTGGAGAGCATCCCCGAGGAGAACTTCAGCGAGGAGAACGTTAAGGAGTTCTTCTCGCAGTATGGCAACATTCAGGAGGTCTCAATGCAGCCGTACAAGAGGCTGGCCATCGTCAAGTTTGACAGCTGGAACGCCGCCAATGCAGCGTATCAGTCACCCAAAGTTATTTTTGATAACCGCTTCGTCAAGGTCTTCTGGTACAAAGACGACGAATCTACACTCCCGCCCTCTGGGCCCATGATGGGCGGCGCACCAGGCGCAAAGAAGGGACACCGTGCCAACGGTTTTGTTGAGGGCGACGGCCCTGGGCACCAGCCCGAGATTGACATGGAGGAATTCGTGAGGCAGCAGGAAGAGAAGCAGAAGGCTTTTGAGGAGAAGACCAAGAAGAGGGAAGAAGTCGAGCGGCAGCGGGAGGAGCTCGAAAAGAGGCAGAAGGAGCTTATCGCAAAGCAGCTGGAGGAAAGCGCCAGGCTACAAGCCAGACTCGCCGCTCGCAACGGCAACAAGTCCGAAGACCACGACGGCGAGCCCACGTCAAAGTCGACGACCCAGTCAGAGGCACTTCGCAAGCAGCTGGCGGCGTTGGAGGCAGAGGCTCGAGAGATGGGTCTCGACCCGGATGCCATGAGCGAGGCACCCGCGTCATGGTCTGCCAGGGGCGGGTCATACGGCTACGGGCGCGGCAGAGGCGGCTGGCGAGGTCATTCGTCGCCCTCGTACTCACCGCGTGGCTCGTTCCGGGGAGGCGCTCGCGGCCGTGCTAACGTCCATGCTGCGTATGCGGCCTACTCGCTCGATAACCGGCCGAAGAAGGTAGTTCTCACAGGGGTGGACTTCACCGCATCCGATAAGGACGAGACATTGCGGCAGTACCTTTTCGTAAGCCGTCCCTCTCTCTCCTCCCTGCCCAGAATCCAAGTGATTTACTAACAAACCTCCAGGGCATCGGCGAGTTCACCGACATCCAAACCACCCCCGCCTCCACCGAAATCACCTTCAAAGACCGCAAAACCGCCGAGAAATTCTTTAACTCGGTCCTCCTCGCCAACAAGGCCATCCCCGGCCTGGACCCCTCCTCCCCCCTCGAGCTCTCCTGGGCCGGAGCCAACGGCTCGACCGGCTCCGTCCCTACCACACCCGGCGGCCGCACCACCAACCCCAGCACCCCATCCGCCGCCGCCTTCGGCGCCACCACCGCTCCAGGTGGTGCTCATGCCCGCAACGGCAGCAATAATGGCATGAAAGTAACCAGCACAGACAAAGCTGGCGGCGACGCATCGGCAGCGGATGATCATGGCGGCAGCGACGATAAGGACGTGCACATCACACTGGAGCGGCCGACGTTGATGCCACAGCAGCAGCAGCAGCAGCAGCAGCAGCAACGTCATTATCATCATCAGGATCAAAGTGAGATGGATTATGAGGTGGCGGATGAGAATCAGTGGGGGTATTGATAGAATCGATGATGGCAACATACAAGATTTTCTCTCCCTCGCGAGACATCCGACCCGGCTACTGATCCAGTGGGCAACGAGTGTGTTAGGGGGCCAGACGCGAGCACCTGGTAGTTGCCGAAATGACGTTAAAGTTCCAAAGGATTGAGTTGAGGGCGTGGGGTGAGAAGAAAATGTTGTGTTTGACTACTTTGGATGTGTATGCATGTGTAAATTGCAACGGGACTTGAGGAGGGATGGGAGAGCTCTATTTTCCTCGTTAGCTCCGGGAGTCTTGCTCGGGGAGTCAGGGGAGGTTGGGTGCATCAAGCGGTGGTTTGGTCGAAAAACAAAACATCGGGGGCGTCAAAAAGCATCGGGTATAAATGGAGTACACTGGTACAGGCGGGGCCAGAGTAGTTACCCCTGCTAGCAAAGAGACACACAAGGTCCTTGGCTTCATGGCTTGTGAAGCAGAAACCTCAGGATCAGCAGAGGATTAACAGAAGAGGATGGTGGTTTGAACCATGGTGTCAAACACACTTCATTAGCTCTGCTTTGTTGTTGGTTTGTGTCAACTCTCTAGAGCTTCTCAGCTCACCAGTCTCCTCGCCACTGTTGAAGTCCGTCAAGTTGCATCTCGCAGTCCCCACGCGAAAAGGGAACCTCGACTACATGTATGTACGAAAGAAAATTGAATCCTGCCTAAATTTCCCCTGGGTATCGTTGAGATATCGGTGATGCATGAAAAACTGGGTTGGACCATGTTCCCCTTTCCGTCCTTCCTCCTCCCCCCTCCGCCTCTCCGCCCTCCCCCGTTCTAACCGCGACCCAGTCTCCCATCTGCGTCTGTGTCTGTCTACCAGTTGATGATTTTGAATCCATCCATCCTAGTCCAACGCGCCTGTGCCCGCATGCCATCCCTTTTTGTTGAAAAATCAAGACCGAGACTCTGGGAGAGAAATAGGAGAAAAGATGCCCATGCCCCATTCCATGCGCAATATCCTTCCTCTTTTTTTGTTCACCCAACCCACCCCCCGGCCCATGAAAACGCCTTTCCCAAATGCATGCTGCTGCTGTATGTTAAATCATGCTGAAATCTTGCCTGCGGTCGTCCCAAATACGTCGTTTCCTAGGTCCGGCCCCTCGTCCTGCTCCAGGCTGCGGATGGGATTGATGGATATTAAAAGTGCTCTGTTGAAATGAAATTCGGCCATGTAAAGTGTTGAAAAAAAGCTGTGCCTGCGCTTGCGCGGCAGGAGTCAGCTGGATCGCTTCGTTGAGAGGATCCAGACTGACTCAGACACGGTTGCGAGGATTTATGCCGATGCTGCTTCAGCGCCATTGGTGGCCTCACTGGCTCCGTTGGTTTGAGGCTCCCGGACCTTATCCATGTCCTGGATCTCTAAGCCCTCGAGGACCTCGAAGATGGTGTGTCCCCGGTGGAAATCGTTGTTCACTACACGCCAGTCAGTGTTGCTGCCGTCAACAAGCTTGCTCCAGGGGCTGACTTACCGATGTTAACCAGGTACCACGAATTCATCACCTCGTCCAACATAAGCCGGCTGGGTGTGCCGGCCTCGTAGCAGCGGGCCCACTCGTTGCCCAACTGGAACGCCTCGTCCTTCCAGGCGAGGAAGCTGATTCTCTCGACGATGGTGGGCTGAACAATCTCCTTGCCAGGGAACACGCCCCATGTGACGGCGTTAGGACCCTCGGACTGTGCATTTGTCTCGAGGTTGCCAGATCTGGTTACGGCGTGGTAGGTGAGGTCGGGGTGGTTCTCGATCCGGCGCTTGATTTCCGGGAAGAGGTCGGGTGAGATGAACATCTCAAGGTAGGCCTTCTGATAGACGTAGCCGTTTGAGGGACCCCAGCCGTGAATTGGGTGGGTCGACTTCACGCCATTGACGGCCGGCTGAGAGTTGATGGTGATCAAGCCCCGGTTGTTGAGGTCAATCAGGTTGTCCTTGATCATGGCAGCCTCTTCGGCTACTGGCGCCTCGCTCCATGGAAGGTATTCAATGTCATTGTTCAGGTACCGAATAAACAAGCTCGCAATGTCGCGAATGCAGGTAGGCTCGCCCCATTTCTTCCTGTTCTGCTCGTTGGAGCCGGTCAGGCCGATACCATACGCATCCAGCTCACCGAAAGCGGGAGACCTCGAGTCACCCCAGCGGCCGTTGGGAAACTCGTCCCATTCCTGTGTGCGAGCGACATACGACTTGTTGCGGTTGCGCCAGAAAATGGGGCGCACATCCTCGCCACGGCGGCCAAAGCCCAGGGACTGTTTCCAGGGAAGGGCGTGCTTGAGCGGGTGGTCTGGCGACGGCAGCCAGTTCAGCTCCTCCAGAACCATGCGAGTTGCCTGTGCAAGGTTCATGGTGTAGAAGTGCAGATGAGGGATCCCGGCGGCAAGAATCTTGCGGCACATGTCGGCGACCAGCGTCTTGCCAATATCACGGACTGCCACATCGTCGTTCTTGACCGGCTCGAGCTTTGCCATCCACTCCTCGGGGACCTTGCACTGCATGTGGTTCGCGCGGCGCAGGAAGCTGGCATAGGTGGCGATGGGCATGATTCCAGGAATGATTGGCACGGTGATGCCGCGCTCCCTGACCCTCCCAACCCAGCGGATGAAGTTGTCGACGTCGTAGAACATCTGGGTGACGATGAACGAGGCGCCCATATCGACCTTCTCCTTCAGGTGGTCCAGCAGCGAGTCCTCGTCTTTGTTGTCGTCGCACCCCTCAGGGTAACCGGCAACGCCGATGTCGAAATGGTTTCCGTACGTCTTGCGGATGTGGGCCACGAGATCTCTGGCGTAACGGAAGCCGCTATCGGTTGCCTCCCACTTCTCCTTTTCGCGCGGAGGATCACCCCTAAGCGCGAGGATGTTGGTACAGCCGGCCTTGTATGCCTTCCGCAGGGCGTCGTTCACCCTCTCCTCCCCCATGTCCGTACATGTCAGATGCATGCAAGCCTCCAAGCCGAGATACGCCTGGGCCTGGACCACCATCTCACAAGTGAGCTCGGCGATGCGGCCACCAGCGCCCCAGGTAATGTCGATAAACTTGGGGCCAAAATTGTACATGCGCTCCATGCGGTCGTACAAGTTCTGGACACCCTGGGCGGTCTTAGGTGGGAAGTACTCGAACGAGAAGGACGGCTCGCCGCTCCTCTCGGCTTCCGCCATCATCTCCCTGATATGCATGGTGACTGGCGCTTCGAAGAACTAAAGGAGAGGGTCGTTTAGGGAGAAGAATTGAGCTAATATTGAGGAAGACAGACTTCGGTTAGCTAACTGTTACGGTAACACATGCGGGAGAAACTCAATGACAAGGCCCAGGCGGAGGCGAAGCAAGGCGGACAGGAACAAGAGGTGATAATTGGATTCACCCGGAAACCAATTTCAGGAAACAAGCATCTGAGGAGCAAAAGGGAGCAAACGGGATGGCATACAAGTCGATCAATCTCGAAGAGCAGCTCAGCACATGCGCAACTCCCTCGGGGGGTCGGAGGGCAGCGTTTACACCTCTACTACGCCTTCGCGCACCGTGGTGCTATTGTATTCGGTCGGGAAAAGTCCTACGACTGAGATGGAAAGTGGAAAAAGTGAGAAAAAGGAAGCAGAGGAGAGAATTGAAAAAAAAGAGCAGATGACAACAAACCGACGAAGACGAAGGGAGGAGCGGCCGCTGTCGCGGGGCACCGGCCTTCTCTAGAGGCACAGTGCGAAACACAACAGAATACATCCCTGGGTGGCCGTTTCGCCGGACGCGGAGCAGCGCTCATTGGGCGATGACTGCTGAAACCCACATTCCCCGATGCCCCACCAGGCTTTATCTGCTCTGCTTGGCGCCCAAGACCCCGAACAGGACCCCGCAACACAGACCAGGGAGAATCGGGAACAAGCAGCTTGCAACTCTCACGATGCACCTGCGTCGAACCCGAGTCGTGGCTTGACGGCAGAGGACGACGCTCCGTGGGCCCGCTACCATCTCATGCTGCCAGCACTGACAACAAAGCACTCACATGGCCGCTTCCTCTCTCCGCGAAACGTTTCCAACACAGTACGAGCAATCTTTGGTGCAAGTGGCGGTCAACGGCCGACTAACACGGCCCTCGACACCAACGCAGGGCCGCTGCCATCCAGCGTGGGAGCACGGCAGCAGTCAGGGGCGCCCATCTTTCGGATGCTACCCCGAGAGAAAATGGCATCCCGTCACTGGCAGAGGTCGGATGCTTCTCGAATCACACCGCGCGGAAAGCTCCTGACGTAACCAGACAACTTCAATAATGCCCCGGGACGACCACCCACGGGTCCCACCCAGCTTTCCCCGGCCCCGCTTTCAGTGGGGACCCCCACTGACCCATTCAAAAGCTGCTCCACTCACGTTGCCGGAGTCGGCCACACCACGATTGCGTGATTCGAAGTCTCCGGCCTGTTCCATCGCACACTGTGTGCAGGAGCAAGAGCAGATTCGACACACTCCGAGACAAAAAGGCGGATGTCAAAAGAGACCCAAAGAGTAAAAAAAACAATCCATTGACAAACACCCGCCATATAAAAAAAAAAACCTAGCACCTGAACACTCGAAAAATGTAAGCTGTGGACGAGCTGGGAATCGAACCCAGGACCTTTCGCATACACCGAAGTATGCTAAGCGAACGCTCTACCAACTGAGCCACACGCCCATGTAATTGGATGGTAAGTGCGAGCCGCACTGTGGCTGATGCGGCAGTTGCAGGCTTCCAGATTGGTTGCATTGACGACCAAAGACAACACCAAGACCAGTCTCACGACGAACTGAACCTACCTTGGTACTGTAGAGTTTTTAGTGAAGACGAAAAGTACATGTTTATCCAGCTCTATCCATGTAAACCAAACAGCCGCTACGCGAAACAAGCTTCCTCCCATATTAAAACACCTGTCTTCATCAGCAGTGATTCCCAACAAAACTACTTCCTCCCCCCTTCACCACCAGGTGACCTCGAACTCGCCGCGCCCTTGCCCACGATCTTCTCCGTCCAGTTCCAACCCAGCGGGCTCGCACTCCTCTCCCCAAAGCTGGCAATATTCGCAGCAAGCCCGCCGCTCACCCCTCCCTTGCCTCTCCCGTCATCACTCTCGTCCCCGCTGTCCATCCAGTCCCGGTCGCTCCAGGTCATCGAGTCTAGCCTGTCCATCGGCGGACGGGGTGCCGTTGGTGTGACGCTGCCCGTCGTCCCAGTGCTCGTCCCAGCACCGGGTATAAACACTCCCAGGGCGTTGTAGCTGCCAATAGCCCCGGCACTAGCCGGCGACAAGCCAGGACTCTCTGTCAACTCGACCAGTTTACCAACCCCCTGTCCATCCTTCCGTTCCATTTCACTTCCACTCCCCTCTTTCGCACTTACGTCCTCCTGTTTCACTTCTCCCCCCATCCCCCCCTTACCCCCCTTCGTCTCCCTCCCATCCCCCCCCACCCCCTCCCCCACAGGCCTCGCCCTCTCAACCCCAGGCTCATCCTCATCCCTCCGCCTCGCCGTCGCGGCATCACTAAAGTGCGCTTCCACAAGATGTTGCACAACGGGCCAGCCAAACGCATTCGCAAAGGTCCGGCGCACGACAATGTTGTTGTGCGCGTCGGGCTCCAGCTTGACGAGCACCTTGCGCCAGGACAGGCCGCGGTGGTAGGCGCGGGCGATTTTTTCCTCGACGCGCATTTGGGATGTGTCGATTATGTCGGGGGGTTGGTCGCTTTCGGTGAGGGGGTTGGTGGTGGTGGGGGGTTGAGGTTGGGGTTGGGGGTGGAGGTGGAGGTGGAGGTGGAGGTGGAGGGGGGTGCGGTGCTGTCGAAGGAGAGTGTGTGGATTGTGGAGTCATCGCCGCCGGTGGTGGTGGTGGTGGGTTTTCGGGAGGGGCGAGGGGAGGGGGTATCGATAGGTTCGGGGGATTGCGTGAGAGGTGGTGAGGAGACGGGTTCGGTTGAGGCGGCGGACTTTTGGGAGGAGATGGTGGTTGCGGCGCGGAAACGGAGGGAGAGGGGGGTTGAGCTGGACCGTTGTTTGACTGGTGGTGGTGGGATATCGGAGGGGTGGTAGACACGGTCGTGGAAGATGGTCCGGGGACGTGTGGAGGGGTCAATGAGAAACTCAATGGGCGGTAGTTTGGGGTTGATGAGGTCACTGGCCGACTCGAAGATGGTTGTCCTTGGGGGTGCCGACATGCTATCTGGCTCCTCTGTGAGCTCGTTCCCGGCAGTCACCCTTGACTTGGAGGAGGTAGCCGAATCGGCGGCGGAGCCGCTCTCGGACTTCAGCGTCTGGCTCCGTTTGTATATCTTGGTTACTTTGGAAGACGGCGGTGGCGGCGGCTTTGGTGTCTCGCTGCGGAAGAAGTTGAACAACCCAGCAAAGGGATTCGATGTAGTGGTGCTTGCGCTCTGCAGGTTCTGCAGCTCCGAAGAGGGAGGTTCTCGGAACTGGTTGGTCATTGACCTGAGACTTTGCCTGTCGTCTTCCAGCATGGCATTTGTCGGTGGCTGAGGCACCTCGTGGGCGAATTCAATGCCAGTGGGCGTGGTCTTCCCCGTCTCGTCTCCGTTAGTCATGCCCTCAGGCACTACCGGCGACCATGGAGCCAGTCTCGGGGTCGTGACGTTCGCGCCAGTCAGCTCCGCCCAACCAAACCCAACAACGGTTTCAACGAGCCCGGCCTCTCTCCTCGCCTTCTCTACCCTCTCCAGACCCTGCCAATCCAGGAAAAGGAGACAGCTCGTCCGGAGCGGCACAATGCCGTCGTTGACTACGTTCGAGTACACCGTCCGGTTGCGGAACTTCTTAAGTGCCTTATGCGCCGGCCCGGTGGGCAAAATTCGGAGCAGAGGCTTAGACTCGGGCTGGGGCTCTCCGTAAACCTTTTTCTGGGCGTGCTCTCCCAGGTTGCTCACGATGGCTCCCCACCCGTTCCGTGCAATTGTTGGGGCTCTCCACGTCAGCCCGAGGTCCTGTCCCGTCCTCCCAACCAGGCCAAAGTCTAGAGCAAACTTGACGTAGAGTGGGTTCTCGTGATTGAGCCCGAGGAATGGCGAGGCCAGTGCAATGAAGTTGACAGGCTCGATGAGATCGAAGAATTGGGGCGAGTGTTTCTGGATGTAGGCGACAGCATAGGTTTGGACCAAGCCGCCAAGAGAGTGAGAAATGAAGCTGATTTTTGTGAATTTGTACAGGCGGTTGCCGCCTGGCGGAGGCACGTGGTGGACGGAACTGTGTTTGTGTGCTTCCTCAGCGGCCTTCTTCTGCGCTGTCGTTTTGAGCGTATGGGCGATGGCTTCTGAAGCTGCTTTTGCGGTGGGCAGGCAAGGTTGGTCAGGATAGGTCATGGACAGAATGTATCTGGCAAGTCGTTTCCCAAGGTACTTGATGCCCCGTTCAGTCTTTGTCGCGTTTCCAGAGAAGCCACGGACAATGACCTCCTCTTCGTCCTCATCATCCGTGTTGTCTTCATCCAGGCGGGGTTCGTCTTGCTGGCTACTATCGACACTGTGGGCATCTCCTGCTTGTTCAGGGACGATGGTGGATCTTTGGTTGTCTGTTGATGAATCGACCCCTGATATATCAGCCTCTGGGCGTCCACGACTCCTGGCAGCTCGTTCTCTCGCTTTCCGGGCTTTCGCGTCAATTCTTGCTTGCTTGACAGTTGCGTCTATGCTCTCCTTGAGAAATAACAGATCGCCTCCAAGATTGCTATGCAAGCCGTGGGTGAGGACAACCAGGTGTACTTTCTTTGGCTTGTGTTTCGGGCACCGTTTCTTTTCTTCCGGTTTCCCGTTGTCCATGGCAGGTTCGACCGGGGCGTCGGCGCCGTCGTTCTCACGGGCTCGCAGCCAACCCATATCATCCCAACCAGGCAGCTGGGGCGTATTCCATAACGCCGCGGTATCCTCCACCGTGAGATGTATGGCCTTGGAAAACACCCCCTTCGGCTGGGCTGGATGGCTCTTTGCTGCACCGGCGCTCTGCTGGAAATCGCTCACACGTCCTGGCTGGGGAACTTGTATCTGGCCGCTGATCACGGGCACAACTGAGCCCAAATTGAGCGACTTTTCGTCGCGCGCAAGCAGAATCTCGTAGTTCACCGACGCCGAGCTGGAGAAGATGACCTGCGAGGCCACCTCTATAATCCACGTCACAGTGTCCCCGTCGTGTTCCGGACCGGCCCCGAACTGCCCATGTTGGCTGATTCCTTCGCCGGCCGTTTGGCGAATATTATCTGGGACGATTAGGTGGCAGTTCCAGGCGGCGCCGGCCTTGAGCATGGGCTCAAACTCTGGGACGCCATAGCGGCGGGGGTTTTCGAATTTCTCGAAGGGCTTGAAGGTCGAGGGGTATGCGGCGACAGACAGGTTGTATGGGCCGTGGACAAAGGCGGCGCGGAGGGCAATGGCGCATGTGTTCTTTATACGCAGATACAGAAACTCGGGCGATGGGAGGATGTGGTCAACCGAGGGTCTGTAAGTCACGGTGTAGCGCACGACCTCGCCAATCTTGACAGTGCCGGTCTGGTGTAGGAGCAACATAGTTGGCAAGCTATTCGGACGGACAGGCGCTCAGGGCATGGAGAGAGAAGAGAGCCAGCTCTGAAACACGACTCTGGACTCGACGGTCGAAGGGTCGCATCCAAGAATCCGGGACACGGGCGCGTCAGTGGGGCCGAGGGTGCCGTTGCGGAGGCGTCAGCCCATGGTGGACGTCAGTGACCGGCGCGATGGGGGCCGCGCTGTACGGGGTCTCCGGGAGTACCGGTGCGATGGGGGAGCGGATCCTGGCGACTCGGGGCTTCGTTCCAAGGTTGTTGTTGGGATGGTTCCCAACTGGGCGGACTGGAAGGGAGCGGGTCGGCAAGCCAGATGTCGTGGGGCACGTATCGAACAGGAGGAGATGAAACCCGCAGGCAAGGATGGGCAAGGATGGGACCATGAATCCGTCTTTGGCGTAAGACGCTCGAGCCAGATGAGAAAGCTTGATTCTCTTGGCTGGCCCCTTGGCGTGGTTGTCGCATGCTGGTGAAGGGACCGAGGAGAGAGGGAGCGGGGCTCTGTCACATGGAGGTGGAGTGATCTGGACTCGACGGAGCTGCAATGATTGAAGGGTTTGAAGGGATGGGACCAACCTGAAGCTCCATTCAGCTGCACCGTAAAATACATGCATGGTCTGGGGAGAGAGTATTGCCCAGGTCTGTCCAGCTAAAAAATGTAGGCTTCCTTGTTTGAACATGTAACATTGGCTCACGATGAACAAATTATAGTCTGCAGAATTGGCCTACCAATTCACAACATGTGAATGCTGGAGTGAAGGATGGGGGCCGGGAGATGTGATCAGGGGGATGTTGAAATGGTTCATTACGAACCTGGAATACATGGGCCGTACCAAGTGCAAGGTACGGTACCAACCCACGTGACAGAAGGCCCACCGACTGCGCTGATGACAACATGATTGATTGACCGCCAAATTCTTTAAAGCCGGCAGTATTTCGCATCGCCAACCCCCCTCCCCAGGCTCCGGACCCGACTCACCCAACCCAGACAGCTTCCGGACCATCCATGTGCATCCCGGAACCCTGATTGCAACAATGGGGAGACGCCCGAATGCCCTCATCCTGCAGTATTTTGAGCGGGGCGCGAAATTGCCCGATCAAAGCAATCGCTACCCGCACACCTGCAAAGCGTGAGCCACCGCTCTTTCCCACAGCTCGACCCCAGCTGTTCCCCCTCCACACACTACTCCCACGATGGTGCTCTTTTGGCCGGCTCCAGCTAATGATTGTTGCCTACAGATGCGGCGAGCACTTTCCCCGCGGTCGGCTCGACAGCCTGACGAACCACCTCACCAAGAAATGCCCCGCCATTTCCGAAACTGAGCGCGTCAATGCCCTCCTGACTCTCTCTGGCATGAGCCATGCCTCCCAGCGATTCCAGCAGACCCAGCAGGGTCAGATGAACGGCCAGCAGTCCCATATACCCGCTCAGGCACATGCTCAGTTACATGCTCAGGCGCATGCCCAGCTGCAGGCCCAGGCCCATGCTCAGATGCAGGCACAGGCACAGGCACAAGCCCAGGAACAACCCCAGGGACAGTCTCAGGCCAATGGCTCTCCCGATGACATGGCCATGATGCCGCAGCCCTGGACGGCTCTTGGAGTCCTCGCCGAAGTCTCGCGACAGATGAACGAAAAGGACGACGACCGGAGCCAGGCGAATGGCGCGATTCCTTCTGCTGCTCCTCCCGTTGGTGGGCAACCGACGGACCGCTTCGAGCTGCACGAGCAGTTTACCATTGAGAATCCATTGTTGGGTCAGGAAAATGGTGCGCCACAGCCAGTGAAGGGTACGTTATCCGCAAAGCTCATGCCCAGGACTCCAGCTTGTAGCTGACCATAATCTAGCAGAGGACTCCTCGCCAAATGCGGGTCAAGCACTTACTGTCGAGGAAGAGCGGCTTCATGAGATTCTTCGTGTCGATGACGCGCCATCGGAATCCACCAATCTCACCATGGCCGCCGCTGCCACGGCCCGCCTGAACCCTGCCTATCTTGACCCGGAGATCCTTGGCGAAGAAGCTGCTGCTGCCGCCGATGCGGCCACCGCTACCGCCAATGCCGCTGCAGTTGCCGCGGCCGCGGCCGCCAACACCCTCCCGGTGGCCGATATGAACATGACCGGCACCGACCAGCCACCGACGCTCCCCACGACCCCCGTTCCCATGACCACTGCTCCTCCGCCCTGGGGTGAGATTACGTATGCAACCGACAACTTTCAGGCGACTATTCCCAACCACAGTCCGATGCAAACGACTACTCCCCTTGGCAAAGGTGTCTTCCGTCTGGACAGCGGGCCGAATGGTGGCAAGTCGCGTCACTCGAGGGCCCGCTTCAATGCGACGAGAAGAAAGGAGGTCCAGGAGGTGCGGAAAATCGGTGCCTGTATCCGGTGCCGGGTGCTCAGGAAGACGTGCTCCCAGGGCTCGCCTTGTGATACTTGCCGCAAGGTCCTGTCTCCTCGAGTATGGCGTTCGGGTTGTGTTCGCACCAAGTTCTCGGAGCAGTTGGATCTGTATTCTGCCGGAGTGCAGATTGTCCTCGCCCAGGGCAGAGTTAACAGCATCAAACAGACCATCACTCTCAGCAACCACGGCGTTCTCGTTGAAGCCTGCCACTTCCCAGACTGCGCCCCTCGGCTCCAGCTCCAGGTTCTGCAGCGCGATCCCGATCGCGACGCCGAAGGGAAGCTCGCCGATGCGACTGTCGTTGAGGATAAGCCCTCGAGCTACCAGATCGTCATGCTTGATAATGACAACCAAGACGTCCCTGCTAGGGTCGAGACGTACATGCGCGAAATCCTGCCTGACATGATCCGGCGCGAGCCCTCCCACTTCATGCGCGTCACGCTGCAAACCGCCGTTGACGTCGCCGCGAAGACGAACGATGAGCTGCTCAAGAAGTCGCTGGAGCTGTGGGGCTTTGTCGAGATCCTGGACCGCGAGCGGCAGTGGACGGTCAGCGCCAAAACCTGGACCGAGGACGGCCCTGCCAGGCCGATTGCCGAAGACACCGACGGAGAGCTCTTCAACACCATCTGTCTCCAGCTGGCTGCCGCCGCCGAGAGAAGGGCCGCCGCCACCAGCAAGTCCCTGCTCACCGGGATGCAGCGTGTCCTGCAAGACAGCAAGGTCAAGATCGACTTCAACATGTACTTTGCTGTGCTGATCTTGCTGAACTGCGTCGAGAAGTCGAGCTGGGCGTTCAAGGCCTGGGAGCAGGAGAACCTGCGCACCCTCTGGCCGCTCGAGAAGGAGCCCGTCAGCTTCACCCAGCAGGGTTATGTCATTGCGAATCTCCTGCACATGCTCCTGGGCATCCGCAAGGCCCTTCCCCGGACCACTCGCCGGGAAATCGACGGCAAGCTGGTAACCGAGGAGGAGAACCCGGCGATCAGGGAGTACTTTGAGGCCATCAACCTGGACTGTGAGTGTTTACCTTCTGAAAACGAGATACTTTTGTAAAACATCATCTAACTGATACTGCTGTAGTTGCCCAGGTCAAGGCAAAGCAGGAGCGTCCCGCGTTCTCGCCCACGGACTCCCGCTCGTTCGAGCTGTTGTTCTGCTCGACTCTCCTCCTGCCCAACTCTGACTGAGAGAGAACAAGACCCCTCAGCGTTTGGGCCCCCATATTTTTTACTTTCTTGTTTGACTCGGCTAGATGAGGGATCTCAGCGAAGGACGACTCACAGAGTTCATGACCGGATATGCTACTTGTACGACTACACGGTTTCCCCGGCGTCTTGGCTGCTCGTTTGGAGCAGCAGTATTGGCTTCAGCCTTGGTAATGATAATGCACGGATTTGTTGTGGTCTGGCCGTTTGTGGCCAGACCGTGGTGGTTTACGGTTTTGCGGAACACATGGCTCCGGTCGTGCATCCACAGGAGATGGATTGATGGGATTGATTTGGTGTTTTACGGTAGAGAAAATACCCCTTGCGGACATGGATCCGGGTATGTATGAGATATAAATAACAACCACGACTCCCTACGGAGAATTTACAAAGTACTACGAATGGGTATTGTGACCCAAGTAAACAAATACCGGCCGAAGTCATCATGCCCCCTTCCCCATTACTACTACTACTATTCACGCACCCATCCACCCCCCCCAAAATCAATTACTCCCCGCGCTTACTAGCCCCCGTATCCCTCCTCTCCAACTGCGCCCCTCCCCCACCCCCACCTCCGGTATTCGCCCTCTTCGGCTTCCTAAAACACGCAAACTGGCTCTTGCTCGCTTCCCTCAACCGCTTCAATACCGCCCGCATCTCAGGCAACTCTGCCTGCAGCCGGGCGCGCGCGTCATTATCCGTGCGGCCGTCGAGCTCCTGATACACGGCGCTCTGCAGCTCCGACGCGCGGTCCGTTGTGTAGTGGCCCAGCGTCTGCGCGACAAACTCGACATCCAACGTCGCCTGCATCAGCGCCTCGAGGTTGTATCGCGGGCGCGTGCGGAAGGCTTCGAGGAGTTCGCGCGAGGCTTGCTCGAGGAGGTAGGAGAGGACTTCGGTTGTGAGGGAGGGGGCCGTGGTGGAGACTTGGGTGTGGATGAGCACAAGGCTGAGGAGGGCTTCGTAGACGTAGGCGCGTACGGCGCGCGGGCGGGAGCCCGGGGGTGGGACCCAGTCTGGGGCGGAGACGCCGGCGCTGATTATGCGGTGGAGGGAGTCGATTGCGGGGCGGGTGTAGGATTGGAAGAGGCGGGCGTCGATTTGGCTGAGGACGTCGCGGATGGTTTTGGTCTCGTCGGTGAGCTTGACGGAGAAGGCATTTTCGAATTGGGTGTTGAGGGAGGGGACTACGGTTGCGCGGAGGGCTTGGAGGTTGCTGAGGGTTAGGAGCATGCGGACGTTCTGAGGGTAAGTGGTTAGTGGAAGTTCAGAAGGGGGGGGGGGGGGCGAAAGGAGGCTTACTCTGTCGCCGGCGTCAATTGTGCCACCGCCGAGTGTTGACACTGAGGACTGGGAGTTCGCTGCGTTAACCAAAACGAACCCTTCGCCATCCACTGTCCACTCATCATCGGCCTTCTGGGGAAACCGCTCGGCGTTTTCGACCATCCCGCTCAGGGCCTTGTAGAGCGTCGTCACGTATTGGCTGCGAACCATCTGCAACAACTTCGTTGGCGGAGGGAGGACAATATCCCCAGCCCCCGGCTTCGACATGGCTTCGGAGATGTAGAGAATCTTCTGCATCCCACTGAGCAAGGCACCCTCAAAGGCGGCAAAACTGGTCGGCATCCTGGTGACATCTTTGGTATCCGGCGACCGGTTCCAGTCCTCGACGTACTTGATGTTCTCGGCATCCCTGTTCCATGCGGCGCAAAGGGCGGTAACACACCTCTCCCTGGCGGCGCCCACAAGAGTCTTGACACGCTCCACCTCGGCGACGTCTCCCTGCCCGACGGGAGAGACGGAAGCCATGTCAGATGCGCCGGATCCCACAAGAGCCAGCATCTTCGAAAGGTAATGAACACCACTGAGGGAGTTAGACCAGGGAGGCCAGAATGCAAACTTCTCCCAAGCCTCTCCCCTCTTGGGTGACGGAGGTGGCAGATTGTTCGGATCGAGGTTGAAGCGGGGATCTCGGGGAGTAAGCGACCCGGACCTGGGACCCCCTGGAGTGCTTGGAGAACGCGGCGGCATGGGCGAATAGAGAAGCGAGATATCCTCAGGCGGAGGTCCGGCGAAGAACATGAGGACGCTCTCTCTGATCATACTGATCAACTCAACGGTACCCTTCTGAAGATCTGTCGTCCCTTGCTGGGAAAGTTGATGGTGGTGCTTGGACTCCCCTTTGTAGCCGACTGGAAGACTCCGCTGTGTGTTACCATCAATAAAGCCTTGCACGGTCTGCCAAAACTCCAGAATCTCTCCCAAAATTCCCTGTGGCGAAAGCAGGTTGCTCAAGAAGCCGGTGTTCATCTCCCACAGCTCGACGACATCTGTGGAATCGAAGGTCTTGGACATGGCTTCGAGTGATTGTCTCCCCAGCGTCCGCATATGAGATGCAATAGCCTGGGGTGTGGGCTTCTCAGCATTTGCAAGCCGACGCCGCAGGATCTCAATTTCCACCTTCGTCCGGTCAGTGGTGGACTGAATCTTGCTCTTCAAGTAGTCATAGCGGCTCAGGAGCCAGACCCAGATAGGGTTGTCTTCGACACCCAGCTCCAGAAGCAGCGAAATCAAGTCCATGTGCTGCTCGTTCTCCCGCTGCCCTTCTCCGTCTGGTTTGGTCATGTTGTAGGGAGAGATGAGCCGCCGCCATACATCGCGCTTGAGCACCTGGATCTGCTCCTCGACGTCGTGCCACATCCGGGCGGCCAGGAGGATGCGATACAGCTCGTCGTCGGTGGGCTCCGAGGATTTGAGCTGCTCGGCCAACTTTTTCGCCTCGTCGGCGAACCTTCTTGCTTTCGCGTACTCCTCGACGAGGGTCTCATGGTCCTTGCGCTTGATGCTGTCTGCTATCGCCGTGCTTGTCTCGACGTACTCCTTGTACTGATCGAGAGAAGAAGCCACCGTCTTGAGGTGCTCCTCTTTCTCCCGTCCTCCGAGCGCAGGGCCCCAAACTTCCTCTGCCTTGGCCGACACGTCCAACAACGGGGCCTTTACGCCCAAGACGCCGTATTCGCTCTCCTTAATCAGCGCATTTTTCTTACGAGGGTCTGTTGCGGGCGAGTTCGGGCCGTTCAGGGGCTGAGCACCGCTAGTACTGCGGAAACTATTCCTACTGGCGTGGCGAGAGTGGCCCCGGCCACGTGTAGGTGTAGGTTCGGCGCCCCGGTACTTCATCTCCTTGTAGACATTGTCGATGGTGGCTTTGGCGCGGACGAAGCGCTCAAAGTTGGACTCGACGAGAATCTTGAGGGACGCCGACTTCTGGTCGATGGATTTCGAAAGCACGTCGAGGCCGTTGATTAACGACTGTGTATCGGCAGTTGAGTGCATCTGAGAGAGGAACAATGCTGGCGTGAATGTCGTTGAGGAGAGGAGAAACCGATTACCTGATGACAAGAACAAGTCAGCCACCCTGGATATTTCCATAAACAACACCCACGGCAGACTTACGAAGCTTTGGGTCATCCTGGACTGGCACGCCTAAGTGCTTCAACGTCCGGACCACACTGTCGGTGGTGCCCAGTGGATCTGGCTCGTCCCTCTGCACCAAGTTGCTTACACCACTGCTCGAGTTTTCAGAGCCGGGGATGATACTGTTTCGGTTGCTCACAGCTTTTTCGAGCGCCTGGTACCTTGACTTCCTCCGGTTGGCCTTCTTCTTTGCGGCAGCTGCTTCTTCGTCGGAGACATCGCTGTCGTTGTCTTTCTCGGCGGGCCACTCGTTTGGGTTGAGGGTCGATATCTGGTAGAAGTCCAGGACTGTGCGCTCGAGATCCGCCATCGTTGGCGACTGAGAGCGTTGTTTTCTCAACAGTTGTTTCAGGAATGGTTTGGGGATGGAGTTGAGGAACCACCACACTGTCAGTGTCGAGCCGCTGAGCTTCCAGGGGAGGTCACTGATGGATGAACAGGGGTGAAGTGGGGGATCACTTTGGCGTGTCTTGGCACCTCACAAGCTCAGCTGCTGCTGGTGAAACATGAGACGCGTTCACCGCCTGCGGCTTGCCGGTCTCCGAGCGATCATTCTGCCGCATCTTCAAGGCGGTGAGTCTCAGGTGGGTCGCACCACCAACGTCATGGCAGCCTCAGCACCTGCACCAGCTCGGTCTTGTTGCCACCGACTGAGGATCCCTGCCGTGCACGGTCCACTGCCGTGTTCCCGCAGGTGGCAGCCAAAACCTGCATGCGGAGTGGGTTGGTTTTGCAGGTGAATTCGGTCAGTTTTTATCTGCGCGTAAAATCGCCAAAACACCTTTCTTTCGCAGACTTGGTGGTGCACCGCGACCTTCATTTCCACCCTCAGACCCGCCCGCACCCTCCCAACCCGACGGCCATTCCAGGACACAGTCAACATGCTGGCCCTCCGCTCCATCGCTGCCCCGGCGCAGCGCCAATGTTTCCGTGCCGCTCCCCGTGCTGCCGTCTCTCTCTCGGTCCAGGTACATGGCCCCGGATAGCTTCACCTGTGGTGGGCCGACTAAGAAAATTGGCGCTAACAACTCGCGACTCCTAGAACCAGCGCCTGTACTCCCAGGAGCGTGTCGCCAAGTTCAATGGTCAGAAGGATGCCCAGGTACGCAGCGACCCGAACGACCTCCCCGAGTGCATGCGCCCAACCGCCGCAAATACTTTGCTTGGCATGAAAATCACTCAAGCTCAGCACCGCGACAACAACCTGCACGCGGAACAATGGAGCTGATAATTGTCTGCAGGGTCGCTACACCGTCAGCTTGATTGAGGGTGATGGCATTGGCCCCGAGATCGCCGTCGCCGTCAAGGACATCTTCGCTGCCGCCAAGGTCAGTCGCCCGCTTCCGCTCACCCGGTGTCTCCTAGGTTAGGACGACGGGATGCTGACCTGACGATAAGACCCCCATCACCTGGGAGCCCATCAACGTCGACCCCATTCTCAAGGACGGCAAGACCGCGATCCCCGATGCCGCCATCGAGAGCATCAAGAAGAACAAGATTGCCCTTAAGGGTCCCCTCGCTGTACGTTGCAGCCCACCCTTGTTTGTTCGACAGGAGGGCATATCTGACAGACTGTAGACCCCCATTGGCAAGGGCCACGTCTCCCTCAACCTTACCCTCCGCCGCACATTCAACCTCTTCGCCAACCTGCGTCCCTGCCGCTCGGTTGCCGGCTACAAGACCCCCTACGATAATGTCGACACCGTCCTGATCCGCGAGAACACCGAGGGCGAGTACTCCGGCATTGAGCACGTCGTGGTGGATGGCGTTGTTCAGAGCATCAAGCTCATTACCCGCGAGGCCAGTGAGCGCGTCCTCCGCTTCGCCTTCCAGCACGCCCGCGCCATCGGCCGCAAGAAGGTCCGCGTCGTCCACAAGGCCACCATCATGAAGATGAGCGATGGTCTCTTCCTCACCGTCGCCAACCAGATTGCCAAGGAGTTCCCCGACATCGAGTTCGACGCCGAGCTTCTCGACAACACCTGCCTCAAGATGACCACCGACCCCATCCCCTACAACGACAAGGTCCTGGTCATGCCCAACCTCTACGGTGACATTCTGTCCGACATGTGCGCTGGTCTGATTGGCGGTCTCGGTCTCACCCCCTCCGGCAACATCGGCGACGAGTGCTCCATCTTCGAGGCCGTCCACGGCTCTGCCCCGGACATCGCCGGCAAGGGTCTTGCCAACCCCACTGCCCTGCTCCTTAGCTCCATGATGATGCTGAGGCACATGGAGCTCAACCAGTATGCGGACCGCATTGAGAAGGCGGCGTTCGCCACCCTGGCCGAGGGCAAGGCCCTGACCGGCGACCTGGGCGGCAAGGCGAAGACGAGCGAGTTTGCGGCGGCCATCATCGATAAGCTTTGAGATATCCCCTGTGTATAGACTGTACTACTATTGCAGCCGAGTTTCGATAGCATCTTGGCTGGTTGGTAAACAATGACGATTGTAATGACTCCAAACTACTGTTTTGCGCTCTTGGTGGTAGCTCTTGGGTTGTGCCGTACCGCCTCCCTGGTATGAGGCATTTCACCTGGATGAAGGGAAACATACCGCCGCCCTGCTTAATGACTTGTATCGGAAGGACAGCCGGAGCTCTAGTTCGTTGAATCGCTGTGCTGATAAAAGACAAACGGCCTCTAAGCCATGGAACGGCATCGGAGGGGTGAGTTGCTGGAGGAGCTGAATCTCCGGTGGAAACAGCAGAGTGGTGGTTGCCAGTGATGTCTTCCGAAATTAACAACCACACCAAAATTGATCCCCAGCGGGAGGCCGCTTGCTATGTATTAGCCAAGAGCTGGTGTCTTTTAAGTTGAAAAAAACTGCCTCAGCATCTGCCAGGCTGAGCAAAAGACACGTGGGCGGGTCGTCAACATGTCTGATGCATGGCACCCGGCTCGGCAGGGCACCTGTCTTGTGGTCTGTGACAGTGAACAACCAACGGCATGAGACGGGTTGCCAGGTTAGGGATGGTGGTGCTACTCTCCGGATGTGGGATGTATGCGAGACGTGAATGCGGTCAGTAGTGAGTGCTAGAGAGATTTAGACCTAGTCCGAATTAACATACATTGTGCATGGAGAGCGAGCTACAGGTGGGTGAAGGCTGTTGGTGATTGTTGGTTGCTGACAGGGCTCTGTGGGTGATGCTTCCGCTGGGGGAGTGAGTGTAGAGTGAACCGAAGTCGGGGAGGGTAGACGAGCAGGAACCTGCCTGGTTGTCTGCCGGGCAGAGGAGTGTCGCTGTTCATCGCAACTCGCGGTCCATGATGGGTTTCCACGTAACCGCGAGAACATACCGAAACTCTACCCAGTGACTTCCAAGACGGGGTGGCAACACCTCTGTCACCAATCAACCCTCATCAGTAGCACCGATAACTCCGAATGCCACCCATCTGACCTTTTCGGACGACAGGACACGGCAATGGAAGTCATCATCGAAGATGTAAGTGGGGGCAAACCAAGAGCTGTTTTCTTGGAGCCAAGGCTTGTCTGTTCGACCGCATCTCTTGGCTCGCGCCATTTTGAGCCTCCCCAGCGTCCCACTGCCCTTTAATTAGGTAAAACAAAGCACTTCGTCGACTTTCGGCTTCTTCACGTCGTCTTGTAGGCACGGCCTAAGGGAACGCAAGAAACGGGACTTTGTCGAATGCGTGCTCAGATGCGTGGAGGGCTGGCATGAAAGCCTTCCCCGAGAGAATGAATCTGTATCACATGCATGAAGGGGGTTGTTCCACTGGTTCAGACTGGAGACTAGTGAGTGATGGAGGGTCGGAATTGGAGCGAAGACCCGGATAGACACACGTCCATCTCCCTCTCAGTCAGAGCTTGAGAGGTGTCGGATGGGGTTTTCAATCTTCAGGGGCTCCTTTGGAGTTCCAGGTGTGGTGCTCCAGCAGGAGGGTCAAACCGACGAGGCAGGGGATCGGCCTGGACAGTGTGCTCTTGCATGGAAGCGCCTAAATGACTCGCAGAATGTCCCAGGCAAGCAGCTTGTGACGAATTCTGGAGACTGGATACACGTGTTCAACATACCGCCTCGCCAGTAACCAACATGCACACCAGCTTGTTCTCGCCTGGAATCTGTCTTGCAAGCATCATCGCCGTCTCCAAACGGTCCCAGACTTCTTAGTGCCCACAGTTGAGAAAGGCGGCATGATGGACGGAGGACCAAACTGAGACCTGGCGCTGGCAAGCCAGGGACGGAAAAAAGGGTCTACCTTACACGAAGTGTTCCCGCCAAGCTAGGTATGTCTCTGTCAATTAACACCATCGCACAGAATTCGGTCATATGGCCCATTCTGGCTTGTTGATGACTGATGACTGAAGGTTCTCAAATTCGGAAACCAGAAGAGGTTGGAAATGTGGATGCTACATAAAACAACCATCTCACCGCCAAGGGCACTTACCAAACCGAGAAGGAACCGACCACATCATTGGGCAAAACTCGAGACCCTGAAGCTGGGCACGACAAGCCGCTAAACTGAATCTGGAAAGCTCGCAGAAGAATGGAAGGAATATTCTTGTGGCCCACATCAGTTTTGGAAAAGCCGTCACGCACCTCTCGCACATCGACCCAGGCCTGCATCCGCATCAGCGATCCAACAACCTCCGAGCTGACAAGGGCAGAATGTAAGACCACCACCAACAGCACCAGCACCACCATGTTCACCTTGCCAAAAAATCACTCAGTTCTCGCCTTGCTGGTGGTCGCACTGCGTCCAACACATACCGGACACTTCGATGCTGCAGATGGCACTTCCGGCACCTTGTTCTAGACTTCCGGTTTGTTCACCGAAGCCAAGCCCTACAGCGAATTGCATTGCTACACCCGTTACCATGCAGCCATATCGCGGAGGACAAGAGCGAGGAATCTTCCCAACGTGGGGGACGGAAGGGAGAAGGGGTGGTGGCGTTGTTGGGTACGAGGCGCCTATTGGGCTGTCTCTTCTGGAACGAGTGATCGTCCAAAACATGCAGAAACCGTGGGTGTTTCTGTATGTCGAGGGTCAGAGTGTCTGCTCTATGCTCTGATCGAAGGACGAAAGGGACAATCGAGCACGAAAACCTCTGCCAGTGGAGACTGCTGCCGTTCGATGTCGATGCCGCTCTTCCATGGTAAGCTTTCATCCTGTCACCCTAGAGCCATTGCTCGCGTGGCTGTGGCATGGCGCGCTCGCCTTGTCCTGCTAGTGCCCGAGATCGTCGAATCCAGGTACCCGAAACGCACCACGTCTTGTCTGGGGAAACGCGACACTGATAATGTAGGTAATGGGGTGGGATAATGGCCTTGGTATCGAGTTATCCCGGTCCGGTGCATCTGCCCACCACCCACGCCGGCAGGGCCGAAGTCCGAGTCCCCCCTTTAGACGAATCTTGCGCGGGGTTGACGCCCCAGACAACAAAAAGACGAGGGTTGTTCTGATGCCAGACAGACGCTGCGTCGTCCCCAACCGGAGTGCCAGGAACCCATGTGGGAGCGGAGTGCTCAGAAATGGCTCATTGTCGATTTCAGGGCACCAATGCCATGCATGAGGTTCATCCCTACCTGGCCGGTGGCCCACATCCGATCTGCCCTTCCAGAAGCCAATCCGCGTTTCTAGTGATACCGGCGACTGGGGCACGAGGCCGAACCGGCTCCGGCTCCAGTGAGCCGTGCCCCCCAAGAAGAGCGAGCTTTGGCTATAAAACGTCCCTCTTCACTCTCTTTCTCTCTCCGAGCATCTTCCCAATATTCCATCCTCTTCCAGTCTCCTGCCCACCGGTCCTTCTTCACACTCGGCCTTGCCAGACTCTTTTTGGACTTCCAAACCACCACAACCTCCAAAATGCCTGCCCCTCACGAGCAACAACTCAAGTCCACCCTTGAGAACAAGGGCATCAAGTTCCACATCAAGACGACCAATGCCAAGTGGCAGTGCACTGTTCTTGATCGTGCCACCCAGTAAGGACCCTCCCACTTACACCTTGGGGATTTATAACACTGTGGATGGACTCACACACCACACAGCGAGAAGCGCAAGGCCGTGCGGACCGATTCCGCCTCGTCGGTCTCTACCACGGATTTGAGCAACTCGTCCAGCTCAAGCACGAAGTCTCACTAAACCTCACCACCGCCACCATCAATGCCACCACCCCATCCTTGAAATGAGGGGTCTTTCCTACACGGCCAGCGGCACACTCCTTTTCCCGCAAATATACCCACCCAAGGAACGGAGTCCGGCACATAACACACACACACACACACACACAACGAATTCGTCACCATCAACCATTGGTTTACCCTGCAATAGGTTTAGACCAACCGGCAGCAGCGGGCGGAAGGGGCGGAAGGGGCGGGATCAGAAGAGAGAAGGGCGGGCGGAACACGCGAGCTGATCGTCTCAGTCCTCCTGCAATCAGATGTGGTGGGGTCTGCCTTCGGTTCTCCGAGTGGGTGGGCACATTCGAGAATCCTCCACTGCTTCTGGGTGGGACCTCGTTGCCGCGTGCTTCGGGGTTCGCGGAGAACTCAAAGCTGTCTCGACTCTTGTCTCGCGGTGTTCGGTCCGCATTTCCCTTTTGATGGGCCATCTTCTCCTCCCTCCCTTCCCTCCGTCATGCGCGGATCACATCACTACATACATACCTACCATCGGTGTTTTGGAAAGGCAACGGGGTAAATTGGAGTTCATGATTTAGGGCGTTTTCCTTTTTCAGGAGATAGACAGACAACCAGACAGACAGATTAGGTACCAACATGTCAGTTAGGTACAATCGACAAAGTGTCAGCAAGAAATTTGTCTGATACTTGCTCTCAACAAAATGCAGGATATGCGGAGTCCATGCAGTCGAAGCCCTCCCTGCAGGTGATCCATGAGGGGTTGCAGGAGCGGAACCCTCCGGAAAGCTTGTTTTTGGTGGCTCTCCCGGGTTTGGGCCTTGGGGTGAGGGTTGATCAGCGAAAGGCGGTGGCGATTTCGGCTGTTCGTCTCATCACGCGCCATACACCACTCTACGCGTTCGTCTCGCAATTCGCCTGCCGTCGTCCTCCCACTGACTTCTATTGGTACCTGATGAATGTAATCCGGCCATTTCGCGGTGCCGTGTGGCCGCGGAGGTAGTAGGCTCGGGGTTCGAGTTCGAACCATCCATGTCATGGGGTTGATCCGTTAGCTGCAATACCTCCATTCTTTATGCGGATCACCTTCCCGGGTTTCGGCCTCGCTTTCGCTGCTTTCGTTGCCGGCGCTGATCACGTAATAATCTGGAACTTCTGGCGAGCCCCGGAGGTGGATATGCCGATGTCCGAGTTTCGGGAAATTATGAGGTGGTGGTTGAGCGTTGCTGATTAAATACTTCCACACTCTGGGAAACATCTTGAAGAGAGATATCTTCTCAATTTAAGACTTATAGCTCGACCAAGATCCTCCGTGTTTCTAATTCCTACAAATGGGTAGCTAAGCATTTGGTGGGAAGATCCGCCATGCTCTTGTCTATGTCTGGAGGTGTGGAAGAACAACCCGTTGTTTGATCTGACAAGCGAGGTGTAATTCATTTAAGGAAAAGGATGACAAGAACAAAGCTATACATTAGGGTCTTAAGCCAGAAGTTTTGTCTTACCCTTTTCTCGCCTTCTCTTTTTCTTTTCGATGAAATCGGAACTGATGTACTCCGTACCCCTTGCAGCTACCTCTCTTGCTTTCTAACCCTAACCCTTTGTATGTGAACAACGATGGGTGGGACCAACCCCCAACTTCAGAGGATCGTGGGCTCACTTTGCATCCATGTGGGATGTTGTGTTCTGGACATAACCGAAATTTGCGGTTATATTTCAGTGATCCTTCTTTTCAGCAAGCTGGTTGCCTTACTAAGTCGACCTCATGTTGCCAGCATCAACCCTCAGCTGCCGGAATGTGGGGCTAACTGGACACTCTTTCCGGAAGAATCTTGGTTTGAGACAAGACAAGAAGGTTGCCTTTACATTGGATGATGAGCCCTAGAAACTTCCGAGCTCTAGAAGAGCGGGCAGGCTTCAATGCAGACTCTGTCAGCTCATAGGCTCGCTTTTTCCAGCTTCTTTTAGAAAGCGTGCCATGGCAGGCGCGGGGCTGCTCGGGTTAGCTCCAGCCAGGCGGCCAGGCCAAAGCGTGAATAAACAGGGACGTCAACCTGAGTTGCTCCTGTTCCCACTCGCTTTCATCCCAGACATTCTCCCAGATATCTCCCCGCACATCTCACCTCCTGTCCTCAATCTGGTCTTTCGTGAAAATGCCAGTCCCAGTCGCGGCCAAAGGTGAGTCGAGCGTGCTTCCAGTCAGTTGTCGCTCTGTGTTTCCAAACCCTGGTCTGCCTGCCCCGCGCACATGCTCTGCGAACCACAGTGGCCAGCCTCAAGTGGCGAAGACCCCTTGGACGACGCGCAAGCACCCAACATAACCTCTCTGCCTTCCTCCTTTTCCCCAACAGTCGGGTGCGCCGATTCTGGTTTGATTTCTGCATCTTCAAGCTGCCTCTAGCTCAATATCAGTGTCTCGCTGCTTTTCTTTCGACATCGAACCCAGCACTTTTTGTCCATCATTGCATCTCCGATCTGCCCCACTATTAGCTCACTGTGAGCATGCCACCCGTTAACCATGCTGCGCTCGCCTCAGTCGGCATCATTGCCGCCTCGGTAGCCGTGGCGGCTGCTATTGCCATCTACGAAAGCCCCGAGGTCCGCCGCGCCGCCGAGAACCTCCGCAGACGTATCGCTCTCGCCTTTCAGTCGCTCGGCGAGGATGCCAACCGCGACACACCTCGCTTCAACCGCCCCGAGGATGCCCATGGCTTCTACGAATCTAACGAATTTGACGCCGACGAAGAGACCCGGAGGAGGCAGCGGGAAGAGTTGATGTATTGGAATCGCCGCCGGGAACTGGAACGGGAGGTCGCCGAGTTGAACATGCGCGATCTGGAAGAACAAAGGCAACGGGAAATGCAGCAATCGCAACCACGACTCCGCGGCGCGACATTCGATGACTTCCTCCAGCTTGACCGGGCTGGCGACAGCGGGACATATGTCTACAACAGCGGGGCCAACGCCTGGGACACCGACTCATCAAACATCCTCCGGCGCCGAGGCAACGGCGAAGGCGCCCGTGGCCTCAATACCGCCATCCTCACCAACCCCTTCAGCGATGAGTACGGCATTGAGTTAGACGAAACCGCCGACACCGTACCTCCCTCGCGTGACTTGCGCATGTCGGAGTCAGACATCTACAACGCCACTCCACGCCCTCAGTCACCGGCCCAGCCAGCGGTCCCGCTCGCCCCCGAAGTCCTCTTCGATTTCTACTCCCACGCCTCCTCAGCCCCGGGCGACGACCACGCTCCTTCGCAGCCCCAGCACGACGCAGCCTCAATCTCCACCCGTAGCAGCACCACCCTCGACCGTGACCTTGCAGACGACGAGTACATGACCGCCGGGCAGGACTATTCCCATCACAACGAAGTATACGCCTCCATCCAAGCCTGGGCACAAAACTCCTCCTCCCACCACGCGCACAACACCACCACCAACAACAGCAACGGCCACAGCAACACAAGCTTCTACTCCCCGCTCCCGTCAACCCCGCGTGTGCCGGTCTCGGAGCCCGAGATTATCAGCGAGGGACAGTTGACGCCGACAGATACTACCGATTCGATGTCGGTAGCTGAGTCCGGGGTGGATGTTGCTCGTGAGGTGCCGGGGTATGGGTCTGGGGAGGAAAGGCAGAGGGAGTACGATGGTATGAGTGATTCGACGGAGGGGGTGAATACACCGGGGAGTTGGAGTGAGGTGGGGAGTGTGGTGAGTGAGGAGGAGGGGGTGGTGCATGCTTGATTGTGCTCGCTGTTAAGGGGGTGGGGGTTGTTGGGTTGATATAGGGATACCATCGACCTTTCTTGGGCGTTATTCACTAGGTCACGGCGTTAGGGTAGGATCGGAAGGACTAAGGAAACAGGGACTGGTGTTTTTGCAGGAAAGGAGGTAGGTAGGTACTCGAGGGCTTTCACATTGCATTTGATCACCACCCGGAGAGTCTATCCCAATTCTTGGGACGCTGGGAATCATGTAAATACCTCTTGTGTCGGGTATATATTCATTACATCCTTTATGATCGCATATCCAACCTCTCCCTCTACTTACCATCCTTATCACTGTCCTTGCAATTCTCAACATAGTCCCCATAAAGCTTCTGCACAGACTTCCCCAGCAGCTCTGGCCAAAACGACTCGGCGTCGTACTTGTGTCTCCGCAGCTTGTCGTTGAGCCGCCGGACGGTCCCCTCGCCGAAGCGTTGCTCGAGGTACTCCAGGAAGTAGGCCGTGTGTTGGTAGCCTCGGTCCCAGTCTAAGGCAACAGCAAAGGGCAATAAATCAACAGGCGCACCAGCAGATGGGGTTATAGAGAGGGACTTACCACCGCCCGTCTCCCTCTTCCAATGCGGTGGGCTCAAGTCACATCGCAGCCGTACCCAATCGGCCACGCCCTCGATCAGCCCGCCGGGACAGCTGCCGTGGGCGTCCCACTGGTAGCAATGCACCACTTCATGCGTCAGGACGCCAGTGATCTCTCGGGCGAGGCGAGAGGGGTTGGTTGAATTGATGTATTGAAGGGAGAAGTGGATCTCTTTGTGGTCGTTGTCGAGGGAGGTCTTGGGAGAGGGAGGAGTGGTGTAAGTAAGTCAGGGTTTATTAAATTAAGGGTTGGTTATGGGTGAGAGGAAGAGGGGTAGGGAGGTTGAATAGATAGATGGCTGTGAATTCCTACCCCTGTGGTGTACGCAACGCCGTCCATGTCACGGAGCACAAGTGTCACGGACCGGGTTGGCGGGACGTTCGTCTCGCGGTCGCGGGGCGACTTGTACAGCAGGTGTAGGACATCGTTCACGGCTGTGGAGAGGAGGGTGGCGGCGTTGACTGAGGCGAGAAACTTGATTGCTCCGGGGTGGTCGAGATCGGGGATCTTGAGTCGGAGTTTTGGCTGGGGAAACTTGGCTGCCTTGGTATCGGTTTCCGCTGATGCTGCCTCCGGGCCGAGCTCGGCGGTCTCCTTGGTGCGGTCTGGGAGGGGGATCGGGGACGGTGCGGCGGTTGCCTGGGTGGGTTGGGGCTCTCCAACTTGCTCCCGTAAAGTCATATTGTTGGTTGGGTGGTGAGGGGTAGTTGACAAGGCTGTCAAGTTCAGAGAGGGATGGAGGAGGGAGGGCAGTGTAAGACAAGAAACAGGAGTTGACACAGGGTATTGGAGACAGCAGAGAGTAAGAACAATATCCAATCAGAGAGACTCGATGCTAGGAACCTGGAAAATAGAACGCCGAGGGAGATCTGTGGATTCTTTTATATCGATGCCTGCTGGCGGTCAAGACATTATTCAGCCGCCTCCCCCAGGCTTCCGTCTTCGCATCGCGAGGGCATCAAACAAGTGGTTGCGGGGGTGATGCGGGAGTGGCAGTCACAAGCGGGCCAAGACCGAGAATTGGGCAATGCCAATTGAACCCTGCTCGCTCCGTTGGTAAGGTGATAGTGGCCCCACTTTCCGCGATCTCCATATCCCATCCCTGCCGGCAAACAGGGGGTTGCTCTTCATCTGGCGCTTGATAATCATCACATTGGACTCCCCAGAGTTGTTCTGAATCAACTTCGACCTGAGAGATTTCGCGCCGACAAACACCGACATCCCTCCCAATTCTGCGCAAACCTGCGAATTCAGCTTCTGCGCCCGTGCGCTGCTTCCGATAGATTGTGAGTGTGCGACACTGCGGAGCTGGTGGCGCTTCTCCTGGCACTTGAGTGGTCGTGCGCCGCCAGAGACATTTGTTTTTTGTTTTCTTTTGTCCCCTTTCTGCACCCGACCACGGCCAGAGCCTAACCACAACTTCTCCGCACAGCACTACCCATTTTGTCGGTTTGTCGTCATTACCGGCGGCATCCTCTTTCTGGAGGACATGTCAGAAAGAATTACCGACCAGCAGGTCGCTGACCTCATCGCCATTCTGCGCACCGATGCCTCCGTCGACGCGAAGGTCCAGCAGGTGACGGCAATCAAGTCGAGCATCAAGCAGCACAATGTCCCCGACTCGTGCATTCAGCCCGTCTTTGAAGCCCTGCGCACAGCCTCGAGCTCCCAACATGCCGTCCTCGTCAATGCCGGCTTCACCTCCATCAACCACCTCTTCACCCGCCTCGCCCGCCAGGAGCCCCGGTACCTGACAAAGGAGGGTGCCCGTACTCTGCCCCTGATCATTGAGAAGCTGGGCGACCCGAAGGAAAAGTTCCGCCAGCTAGCTCTGCAAGCCTTGGGCACCCTCTACAAATGGGCCCCATTGGAGGTTGAGCGCTCGGTGCGCAACACCGCCATGGTTGGGAAGAATGCGAGGGCAAAGGAGGCAAGCATGCACTGGCTGCTGCAGATGCACCAAGAACAGGGTCTTCAGTTCCGCGCCTATGTCCCGACATTGATGGAGCTGCTCGAGGATGCAGACCCGACGGTGCGAGAGATGGCCAAGACCACCGTCATTGAGTTGTTCAGGTGCGCGCTCCAGCTTCAATTTCATGATCAGACCCCCGCTTACAGGACTACAGGAACGCGCCCAACGCCGCAAAGTCCGATCTCAAGAAACAACTCAAGAATTTCAAGGTCCGGCCGGCCATCGAACAGGCCATCGTCAAGGAGCTGGTTCCCACGAGCTCCGTCCCGGCTTCTCAGCCTGAGGCTTTCGATGAACCCGCACCGGCCCGACCAGCCCTCGCTGCGAGCGTGTCGTCCCTCGCTGTCCGACCCAAGACGCCCAACCCCCCCACGCTGACAGAAGTTGGCCCCGAGCCGGTCGAGCCGTCATATGTGAACACAACACGAGAGCTGGACGAAATACTGAAAGAGATGCACTTCCATTTTGAGGGCAGAGAGACGGAACAGAACTGGCTGAAGCGCGAGGAGAGCATAACCAAGCTGCGGAGGCTCGTTGCTGGCAATGCCGCGACCGACTTCCGCGACCCGTTTCTTATCGGGCTTAAGGCGCTTCTAGATGGCATCATCAAGGCCATCACCTCGCTCCGGACCAGTCTATCCAGCAAGGGCTGCTTCCTGATTCAGGATGTTGCGAAAGCATACGGCCCAACCATGGACCCCTTGGTGGAGCTGCTCATGCAGACCTTTGTTAAGCTTACGGCCGCGACCAAGAAGATCAGTGCGGCACAGGCACATTCCACCGTCGATATCATCATCTCCCGGGTTACGTACAACGCCCGGCTCATGCAGCATATCTGGGGCGCGTGCCAGGACAAAAACGTCCAGCCCCGGCTGTTTTCCGCCATGTGGTTGAAGACCCTGCTGAAGAAGGAGGCACACCACAAGAGCCATGTGGAGCACACCGGCGGCTTGGACCTGATTGAGAAATGTATCAAGAAGGGCCTTGCCGATGCCAACCCTGGCGTGAGGACCGAGATGCGCGGGACCTATTGGACCTTTGCGGGCATCTGGCCAGCCAGGGCCGAGGCCATCATGAGCGGGCTCGATGCGACCGCAATGAAGTTGCTGCAGAAGGACCCCAACAACCCCAACTCGCCTAAGAAGCCGGAAGGGGGTGCGCGCCCAGGGTTGGGCTTGTCCAAGAGCACAATGGGTCCTCCGAAGCCGAGTGTGCGCGAGGCGATGCTGGCGCAAAAGAGAGCCATGACTGCCAAGGCAGTCCCAGCCCGCCCTGGTTCAGCCATGGCGCACTTCTCGCCCGTAAGGACCGTCTCGGGCGGAGCTCAACCGTCCGCTGCACCTGCGTCCTCTACCATACGCACGAGACCTGAGTCTACCGTTCCGTCCTCCACAGGAGGGCTCTCAGGCGCTCCCATGAGGCCTGGCAGGAGGAGACCCGAGATGGCTGCCCGGCCAGCCACGGCAGGGCCCTACTCGGTTAGAAGCCATGACCAGCCCTCTGTTGAGCAAAACAGCCCGCCCAGCAACCCCAGGCACAGAGCCACCACGCCCAAGGCCACCGCACCCAGGGCTGCGACGCCCAAGTCCATCACTTCGTCACCAAAACGGACGATCCCTAAGACGGCCCGGCCGTGTCAGCTCACAACTGCCAGCGAGTCTCACCTCCCGACACCCGGAAGGGCAGGGACACCGAAGCTCTTTTCCTCCCCTAGGACTACCCCTTCAAGGAGTGTGGCACCTGTCCTGGCCCCTCCAACAATTAGCCCGTTAGATGCGGATGACGATTTCACTCTCATCGTGCCGCCCGCCTCGGCCCAGAGAATAACTCCTTCGCGCGAGGAGCAGCGTCCTGAGACGCCGATTGAGGATGAGCAGATGATCTCGAGCCCTTCTAGCACGCCGTCGCGAATTCCAAAGTCTCATTTGCCCATCTTTGCTAGCCCCCGCAGCCCATCTGGTCTTGCCCATGAGGTTAGAAGCCCAATGGTCACACCACCCAGGGCTGCGCAAGCTGCTCACCTTGCGCTGGCCGCTTCGGTTGCCTCGGCCAGCCCCCGGCAGTCCTTGGAGGTTTATGAAGACCCACTGACCCGGGACGAGGCCACGCCGCCCAAGCCCACTTTCACCGAGACGGTCCTGGAAGACCGGCCGCTCAACCAAGACGCCGCCCTCCTGCACCAACCACTCGACGGCTCGCCCATGCCCACCACCCCCTCCCCAGAGAAAATCAAACAAAGCCTCCGCCTCCTCGACAGCGGCATCTCCAAAGTCCAGCAAAAGTCCCTCGACGTCCATGGCTTCCGCAAATTGCAGGGCGTCATCCGCGACAACTCGGACCCCAACTCCAAATCCACCTCCCTAACCTCTGTCTCCACCACCAACCCGCCCCTTCTCACAGACGACAAGTTTGGCGCCCTCCTCCTCGGCCTCTTTGACTTCCTCGAGTCCCCCCTGCCCCACATCCCCCCCGAAAAAACCCAGGACGTCAAAGCCCAGGTCCTGGCTACCATCAAACTCCTCCTGCGCCGCATGCGATCCTCCTTCCACCCGCACGTCTCGCGCGGGCTTGAGAGCCTTTTGCGCGCGCGCGCGGCGTATGATGGGCGGACGCACATGGTTGGTGGGTTGGAGTTGCTCGCGAGCGAGCTGGCTGCGCTGGGGGACGCGGGGGAGATTGTGCTGGTGTTGTGCAGGATGCTGGCCGGGATGGATGTGGATGCGCCGGGGGCGGGGAGGACGGTGAGTATGGGGTTGCATGTTTTGAAGGAGGTGATGGAGGAGGAGGGAGGGTTTGTGCCGAGTGAGGGGGAGTTGGATGCGGTTGCGGGGCTGGCGGCGAGGTGTTTGGAGAGTTTGGAGTCGGCGGTGAGGATGGATGCGGTGTTGTTGTGCGTTGCGCTGCATGCACGGGTGGGGGATGCAAGGTTTTGGGAGGCGGTTAGGGGTGTTAGGGAGGATCCGAAGAGTTTGATTACGTATTATATTGTGAAGAGGCAGAGGGAGAGTGGGCTTGGGCAGGCTGCTTAGAGAGGGCAGCTCTGTTGGAGGGTGGTGAGTTGGGGTGTGCTGGCTGTGGGGGTGGGGGTTATGTTTTGTACTACTACGGCGACGACGATATGGGGTGGTGAGGTGTGAGGAGGGAAAAATGGGAAACAGAGCGCGGCGTCTTGGTGATGGATTGGGACCTGGTATCTACATGTACCTTGGGTTTGTTCTGGGTTTGGCGTCGGGTTTAACATTTCTCTGAGGGACAGGCTCGGCCTGCGCTCTGATATCTGGCCGGTCGTGGTTAGTTTGGCTTCTGGGTTCGGTGTGGGTTTTGTTGATATACATACTTAGGTTACTAGTTCGGAATAAGCGGTCTACATTTGTGTCTTCTTCTTGCCCATGACTGTGTACTGCCTTTCAGTTGGTCTTGTCCGTGAACATCTCAAGCCTGAGGAGTTGTGGGTTTGCCTGGTGTCTACTGTCGCGAAACACTGTATCCTCTGCACGAGGTGTTGCAACCCCTGATGAAGCTGCAAGCACCTCGGATATCAACAGAAGTTTGCCTCTCCTGTGCTGCATGGATGAAGTTCATACCCCTGGATTGGATGATGCTCGTGGTCATGGTCCGTCCCAGAGTCTCGGAAACTATGGATCTGCATCTGCAGGATGTGGCTTCCAGATCATCTTGGATAAAGTGATGGATTGGGGCCAGAGGGGTACAAGGTTTGGAGGAGTGGACGCCCCAAAGAATGGCAGAGTTGCATTGGAAGTCGCTTCTGCCGCAGGGTTTCACAACCTTCTCCATGCCTCTTCAGTAACACACCTTTTGTCTCCTTTTTTTGTTGAACAGACGTAAAAAGTGGAAGTGGACCAGCAGTGAAAAGAAAAAGAGGTTCACAACAAGGCTCAAAAGCAAAGAGAAAAGTGACGAGAAGTGTATGAACTAAAAATAGTAATCATTCATCCACTTCAGCAGGCAGAGTAGGAGGTAATCCACCCTCTTGATACGTTCTGTCTCACACTCACTCACATGCTTCAACTCCTCTTTCTGAAAGAGGCAGTTCTTTACCACAAGACTAGGGGCATCATCAAGGGGCTTGGTTGCGAACGCGAATGCGGGGGGGGGGGCTCGCATCCCTGCCCTGCCCTGGCTGCCCTGAATTTCCCCCAGCTTTTCGTGAGGAAACGGGCGGGAGTTTGGTGAAGGGTGCTTATTCCCGAGATTGTGGTGGTTTGACAGGCGAGGCTGAGCATGGAGAAGACTTGAAGATGGTCAGGAAGAAGGAGACGATCTACATTCGGATACCTAGGTACACTCTGGTCTTCCTGAAGGCATCTTTGCATGAGGTGGTGGATAGGAAGGAGATGTGATAATTGGAGCCTAAAAAGGGGAAGTTCAAGCTTGAAACTTAGGTCGGGGCTGATGCCCCGTCAAGTTGCAGGCGTTCCTAATGGGCTGGACTGTGGGGTCAAGAAGTGGGCAAGGAGCCAGGGGGTCAATCTGAAACGCCAAGGCAGCTACGGATGTTGGTGTCGGGGATGTTGGTGAGGGCTGGCTTGCGGATCCTTCAAAAAGGTCCACGCCAGAGCTGTGTTGAAGAATATAGAAAACCGTTGACCATCATCCACAGCCCCAGCAGCGTTTGCTGCTAAACCAACACAGCAAGGCATGAAACATGGATATGTGGGTGGTGGTGCTCCCAGGCGGGACTCTAATTCCCCCGGTTGTCTTTTTTGAGGGCGGCAGTCTCAGATGGCGCGGTTCTCTCCGTTGGCCTGTTTGTCCTCCACCTCACCAAGATCAGAAAGTATAGGTCAAATGATGGAACAGCTCGGAGTTTGCGTTGGCTTCATCGGATGCCAGTCAGGGCCTGTCAGGAGTCATTGATGGTCCGTTTTGTGAGATGCTGTGGCTCGGCTGTGAACAGATGGTTGATGGTGATTGCTTCTCCCATCTTCTTGAACCCGAGGGTTTGGGTTGAACAAGACAACTGGGACCTGAGAATGTGGCATCTCAAATTGCCAGGCTTCGAGAAGGATTGCAGGTCTCTCCTCATGTTTCAAACCAGCAGTTTAGTGACTGCCTGGCACCGGTGCAACACTAATACCAGACCAGACAGACCGTGAAGATTTCCTGACGCGGCTGTGAAGTGGAAATGGAAATGGCGCCCAGATTTGGCACAGCGTGCCGCCAAGACCCACTGCCATCCCTCCATCCAATGGATCTCATGGATTCAAGTGGTGTCTGGCCCCGCCCTCGTAGCGTGCCCCTGACGGTAACGTGAACCCCTGGCCTTGGCTGTTGAGCAGCGGAGACGCCCTGCAAGGACAGCCCATTCTGGCGAGGAAGCAGCGGTGCCAAATGCATGGTCGATTCAGCAGCCGTCTTCTGCATTCCATCTCCAGGGCTTTCCTGTCCATCCCCCGCCGTCTCAACCTCTATCTCCATGACCGGGAGCTCGAATTCGGCCAACCGCACCGGACCCGTAGTGTGCTGTTTTGTGTTTGCTGCCAGCTTGTTACGCCTCACCCCACGTCTCCTTCGGTCTCCGTCCTTGTTCGAACTTTGAACCTCCCTTCTTTCCCAGACTCGCCTGGAATCCCCCTCACTGGCCATCACCGTTGGGTCTGCTGCTGACTGCTGACTACGTGCTGCTGCTCCTGCTGCGGACACTCTCCTGGGCCCGACTTGCCTGCTCCACCAACGCCCAAGCCGAAACCACGGACGCTCTCTCCCCTCCGGGCTCGTCTTAGCCGCTTGGCCGCCGCCCCTCTGCCGAGTCGCAAAACACCTCTCGCAGGCCAAAAGACGACCACCCTTGGTCTCGTCACCCTCCCTTCGACACAGTCTCGGCTCCAACGTGCCCCTCGTCCCCGCCGTCGCTGCCCCGACCGATTACCGTCCACGGAACGCGGCACCCCTCGCTCCCACAGCCACCGAGCTCAGCCAGACGGACGAGCCAGAACCTTTCTTTGTTCACCAACCTGCCGACGGCCTCGATCGCTTGAAGACGACGGATAAACCAAGGGAATTTTGGGAAGGAGTGCTATCGCTTGATGCTATCACCCAAGCCCTCGGCCCCCTATCTATATCTCACCCAACGTTGATGCTGCCCCGGTTGCAGCTCAGCACTTCATAGCCAGTCCCCTGCTCGCCTGTCATTTCACAACCGACCAAGACTAGATCTACACAATGTCGGCAACTGCGGCAGCCATGGATGAATATCTGGAGACGCCCATGGACGCGGACGATGTCTTCCCTTGCAAGGGGTGCGGTGAGGTGGGTTTGGCGCTCCCGAGGCTGCTGTGAAGCCGACTCTAATCTTTATGTGCTAGATACTCGAAGAGGGCAAGGCGTTCGAGCTTGGTATGTCCCAGACACGCAGAGACAAGAATAGGTGACCCGCTCGAAACATGTGCTGACCAACCTTCAGCCGGTAACAGATGGCATCTTGACTGCTTCCGCTGTAACACATGCAACACCCTGCTCGACTCGGACGCGAATCTGCTCCTTCTCGGCGACGGCTCGCTTATCTGCAACAATTGCACCTACAGCTGCAGCGCCTGTGGAAACAAGATCGAGGACCTCGCCATCCTGACCGGCGACCAGGCATTTTGCGCAACCTGCTTTCGGTGTAGGAACTGTAAGAGGAAGATCGAGAACCTGCGCTATGCCCGAACCTCCCACGGCATCTTCTGCATGAACTGCCACGAGTCGGTGATGGCGAGGCGGCGCAAGAAATCAAAAGCTGCCGCGCAAGCGAAGCAAAGAGAGAAGGATACTTCCCCCATGGTTGTCGACAAGTCGCTGCCCGCCTTGCCGCCCAACGCGATTCCCCCAAACGCCTTCTCGAACGATCGTGTTACCCCTGAATTTGACATGCCAACCGAGCTCTCCCCTCGTCCCCGAGCCGCTTACGGAAGAAACGAATCGTCCTCCGGAAGCAGTTCGAGGCCCGATCGGTCCCCTGAGCGCTCACGAGACACCCCCAAGGAGTCTTCGCTCGCGCCATCGACCCAAAACTACAGGCACAACCGGAACTCGGCCATCTTCACGGGCGACCTGACCAGTGGGGACGGGGACGGTGGCTTCTTCATTCCCGTGGCTCTGGACCCCAGCCCAGCCCCGGCTCTGACCCCTCAGTCCATGTCGGAGGCCTTTGCGGAGTCGAGCAGGAGGAACAAGGACAGAGACTACTTCAACGTGCCGAAGCCACCTCCGGAGAGGAGAGTTGAAAGCCAGGCGACGACGCCTCATATCGCATTCCAGGAGAAGGGAAGGGTGGCTTCTTCGGAGTATGATATTCCTCACCACGACCGACCGGTTCGGAAGCTTTCAAAGAGGAATGGAAACCCCAGGGCCTCGCCCAATCCCACCGAGGACACGAAGCCGCCTGCCACGAAGCCGCAGCCCAACGAGGATTTCAGGCTGCAAGATGCCCCCAAGAAGAGGCTCGGGACCACGAGGAGTGACTCCCAGTCCAGTAATTCCTTGGATATTCCTGCTCCATCCAAAGCACCGCCCGCCCCTCCACGCACCAGGGAAGCGCTCTCGAATCCTACCAACAACACTGATTCTCCTCGCCAGCTGGGCGTAGGAGACAAGGTTCCGCTCACGAGAGCTCCGCCAGAGCCACGTCGGAGAGACGACGATGTTGTTCGCCCATCTTTTGAGTCCATGACTTCCGGCCGATCAGAAGCATCTGTGACTCCGCCTGCCGGGAGGAAGGAGGTGCCTCAAAGTCAGCCGCGAAACGGTGAGCTGACGACGCCGGGGTACCGTGGGAAAGGAGGCCAGCTAACAAATCCGAAATCAGCGAACGGCAACGACCTTGTTCCTCCGCCACGCCCACCTGTGCCTGAGACAAAATTGAGCGACACCTACATGCAACCGAGGGCGCCACCGCCGCCACCGATCCAGCCTCCGCGAGAACCTACTGTCTCAGTCACCGAGGCACCAGAACCGAAGGTATCACCCAAATTGCCACGCTGGAGCGCCGGCGGGGACTTTAGCATGGATGAGGATATGGCCAGGATCCTGGGTACCGATGAAGGCTCGTCGTCGATCCTCAGGAGAGTATCGAATGCCGTACGACACGGCCGAACCAACAGCGCGGAAACCGGCAACACCTTTGTGAGACTGGGCCATAGCAGGAGCGTCAGCGAGACAACCAGGGGAACTGTTTCCCCACGCTGGCCAAGGACGCCAATTGCTGAGGAACATGGCGCCCACATGCCCGACATCAGCAGCCCAATATCACTCGGCGGGAGTGCGCAGGAGGACCCCGTCTTTTTGAAGCGGCAGCTGAAGGACTCGGAACAGCGCGTTGCGGAGCTCGAGCGGCAATTCAACACGGAGAAGGACTTGAAGAACTTGAACAGAAAGCTTCTCGAGAAGCGCAAGACGGTCTCAGTGCTGGACACCCAGACCGAAATCATGATCCGCCAGATCGAGGTTCTTGCCGGGTACGTGGAGCGGGCGAAAAAGACAAACGAGCCGATCGACGCGCGCGAGCTGGAGGAATCGGCAATCAAAGAGTTTGTACAGAAGCTGGAAAAGGTCAAGCAGAGCATGGCGGCGGCCATTGAGCAGCTCCACGGCGAGCGGGACGAGCTTTTGGAGGAAAAGGCGCAGGCAGCCGCCGACCGGGACCGCGCCCTGATGGAGTTTGAGCAGCTTTCGTCCAAAAACGCCCAGCTGGCCGACATGAACAACGACCTCACCCACCAAATTCAAGAGCGGTTCAAGCAACAAATCCACAACGGCGACATGAGGATGCCTCCCAACGGTCTTGGCATCTACGGCCACTCCAAGGGAATTTCGACGGCCTCAGTCAACGTCGACGCCGCCAGTCTCCAAACCGGGGCCACGCTGGTCGGCACCGACGTGGACGAGTCGGTCGTCGAGGGACCCACCGTGGTGAACATCCGGAAGGGCCAGGTCAAGAAATTCAACTGGAAGAAGGGCTCCAGCAAAGTCGCCCACAACATCTCCAAGGGCATCAACCGCGCCGCCGGCGCCTTCCAGCAGGAGCAAAGCCGCGGCCACCCGCACCAGCACCCGCACCAGGGCTTGACCGGCGAGAACATCGGGCTGCCCTATAACATGACGGTTGCCCAGGTCGACTCGCCCGTCACCATGGGTCCGGCGCCCGGCGGTCCTCCCAACCGGGCCGCCACGGAGAACAACAGTCGGCAGGGATTCGGCTTCTTCAGCAAGAAGCAGACCATGCCAAAGTCAGGGTCCGTCTCCAACGTCGCCAACGCCTCCGGTTTCGCCCCGGCCGAGGCGCCCAGCACGCTCTTCGGCTCGGACCTGGTTGAGCGCGCCGACTATGAGCGTCGCCAGATCCCCAGCGTTGTCACGCGCTGCATCGAGGAGGTCGAGCTCCGCGGCATGGACGTCGAGGGCATATACCGCAAGACGGGCGGCAACTCGCTCGTCAAGGCAATCCAGGAAGGGTTCGACAAGACGGAGGACTATGATATCTCGGACCCGTCGCTTGACATCACCGCCGTGACCAGCGTGTTGAAGCAGTACTTCCGCAAGCTGCCGAACCCGCTGCTTACGTTTGAGGTGTATGATCGTATTTTGGAGTCGAACAGTACGTTTTTTGACAGCCCACCCAGCTGGTATTTCATCTGGAGGACAGAGAGCTAACACTGTGTGCTTTTGTAGTGCTCCAAGCCGAGAACGAACGCTGCGCCCACATGCGTAAGACGATCAACATGCTCCCGGCCAAGCACCGCGACTGCCTCGAGTTCCTCATGTTCCACCTCGCCCGCGTGGCGGGCAGAGAGCGGGAGAACCTGGTATGTTTTTACCACCACAACCAATCTCCAACAACAATAACATGTCTAACCAACCAATGCTTGTAGATGTCGCCCAAGAACCTCGCGGTCGTCTTCGCGCCCACCATCATGCGCGACCATAGTCTCGAGAAGGAGATGACGGACATGCACGCCAAGAATGTCGCGGTGCAGTTCTTGATTGAGAACAGCCCGGTTATCTTTGGTGGCGAGTCTTGATTTGGGGGTTGATTTGGGTTTGTCGTTGGTTGGTTCTGCTGGTAGAGGGGTTGTTCCCCGCCTGGCAGCGAGAGAGAGAAAGAAAAGGAGGATTGCAGGTGAAGATATGGTGGGCGGCGAGGGGTTAGCTTTGAGATGGGAGCTTGCGGCTACACTGGACGTTGTTGGGATCGGCTTCACCTTGCTTGTGGCTGTGATGGGTTGTATATACCGTTGCGAGGTCTGAACTGCTGCACGTGTGGATGGATGGTGGGTGATGATGCCGTGTGCGGATGGGCTAAGGGAGTGAGAGTTTTGGCTGGATGGTGGCGGGACTGATACCTGCCGAGGGCGTTTCTCTTCTTTCCTTTCCTTTCTGTTTCTTGCGCATACTTTTGAGGTTGTTATGCTTTGGCGGTATGGTTTGTGGCATTGAGCGAGCAATTCCCTTTGCTGCTTTTCTTTTCAAGCCTTGACTGTATTCGGTTTTGATTCCCCTTGCTTGAGTTTTGAGTTTGAGATTGAGAATGAGTGATAGCTATGGCAATGAGGGATGGATAAGTTTGCCAGAGAAAAGAGTTGGCTTGTGCCTTGGATGTGTTGTCCTTGGCGGTGACACTGGGCTTGATCCATTCGAGTTTGTATTTTGTGGTGAATACACCTCAAATAGGTTTCCGAGTAGGGGAGACGCCTGTGTTGTTTGCCGGCCTGGCTTTTCGACACGAGGTGCTAAATAGTCTAATGATTGTGATACCGAAAACACATCCACTGTTCGGCTTGTGGTTAAGAATGGCGCTCAGCATGGCAACCTAACAGTTCGTATGATCCTATAAAAACCTCCTATAAAAACCTAACAATACGCTCCTCATTTTACGCCCGTCATCCCCGTTCATTCGACATAAACTCGGGGCTCCGGGTCGGGGTATCACAAATATATCTTCCTCCCATTCCAAACCGCCATCCACCCCACAAATTAAACCCTCATCTTCCATCTTAACTCCCTCCCATCATCCTCTGCACCCTCTCCAACAAAAGCTTACTCTCCCTCCCAACTTTCACCTTCCCGTCCCGCCCGGGCGTCTTGGCCTTGTCCATGGCCTTGCGGTACCGCTCGCGCTCGGCGATCCGCGTCTGCCGCTCCTGGTCGCGGCGCGCAAACTCGGCGGCGCGCTCCTCTGCCGCCTTCTTGGCCTTGTCGGCATGCGCAAGCTCCTTGGTGTAGTAGTCTGGCCGCCGCTGCTGGTTGCGCGAGCGGCGCTGGCGGTGGTCGTTGGGGGGGTTTTGTTGGGACTGGTGGTCGTCGCCTTCGGCGGATTGGGCTGTGGTGTTGCCGGGTTGTTGTTGGGGTGGGCGGGGGCGAGAGGAGGTGTCGAGCATAGCCTGGCGCGAGGGGTGGATGCCAGTGGCGGGGTCAGGTTGGTCGGTGGTTTCTTGTTGGGTGGGTTCAGCGGTAGTGGCGGTTGAGCTGGTGGTCTCTTCGGGGATGGCTGGTGGTGGGGGTGCGTGCTTCTGGTGCTCTGCCTTGACCTTGGCGTACTGCTTCTTCACTTTGGCTTTGGTGATGAGGTCCTTCTTAATCTTGGTCACTGGAGAGCAAGTCAGTTACTGGAGAGCTGGCAAAGAAAGAAGATGAAGTGGGAGCTACCTTTGCGCTTCCATGCGCCGTCTGGGAGATTGTCGGGTCCAACACGGAAGCCTTGCTTCGCCTTCTTGGGCTTCCTGTCCTCTGGGGCTGGTAATCCACCCGCATTGGGGGCGGCATCATCATCGCGGGCGCGCTTGGCTGGCATGGTTGGTTGTGGAGTGCTGGTATTGCGAGTGCTTGGTTGACGAGGTGTCTGTCTGTCTTGTCTTCGTCGTGGGGAATTCTTTTTTTGGCAGGCCTGCGGTGATAAGCGTGCTGGATTGTTATCGGGCCGGGCGGTGAGAGCGACAGCTGGCGGGGCCGCGCTAAAGCGTCGCTAAGCTGGACCGTTGTGGGTCCTGTTCATGCTGGATTCATCATGGAACAGACCCGGGAAGGTGTCAATGACATGCGCCAGATGTCTGTTGCAGCGATACCAGCCTCGGTGTTTGCCTCCGAACTGGTCCAAATTGCAGGCTCGACGATACGACTCTGGCCGGCATCGGCAATCTTCGATTGGTATCCCACTCGCTCTGATCCGGGCCGCCGAGGGTCTCGATGTGCTGGGCGGAGGTGGCGATGACGCAGATTGGCTCTTGCTCGCTTCAGTGATTCCAGACTGCCATAAGAGGAAAGAGGAAGGATTTGGCGCAACTTTGCACACTTGGCAGTCGGAAAACAGCGCAGCTAACAGTCATGCCACAAGAATGGACTGGCCCTGCTGCCAGAAAGTTACGACTCGATGTTCTCCTTGCTTGACGTCTTTTCTTCAGGTTCTCGTCGGACGTGCAGTCACAGTGCCAGACAATGACCCACCTGTGGTCTACTGTGTGGAGCTGGACCCTCGCCAAACTGACCCCTGGCAGTCCCCATCATCAGCGCTGGCAGCTTGTGAACCAAGCACTCACAGACCGTGGTTCTGCTGGTCCATGTCTCATCAGCAACCTGTGACGCTGTTCCGGCCTTTCCTTACACGGCATCTCAAGGAGTGGCATTTCCTCCCATGACTAATTCCTACACGAGAGATCTTCGTGCTCCGGTCTACCACCATAAGAAGCAGATCATCTGCTCTGCCGTCTTTCTTCATCCCACCCAACCAACACCAGTTGGCTCTGATGTGTTACTGTGCCGACTGCCTTACGCAAACAGCAGGCACTGGGCCACCATCAGAACACGCACTCGTTTGGCTATTGTCTCTCTCTGGTCAGGAGGGCCACTCCGGAACCAGTTGGCTTCCACAGTGTCGCTTTCTTTACACAGTACAACCACCACCGAGGCCAGGACAGGGAACAAAGGTTTCCAGGTTGAGCCAGCGAGATCCCCCGCGGCCCGATGGAGCATGGACGCCTCGAATGACATAAGGTGACCGAATCTTGTGCTCGACTCACCCGCCTTCATCACTCCCCGCTCAACAATCTCAACCAAAGAACAGCCGCTGAGCCCAACCGCAGCTGATAGCATACCCCCTGGCCGGTCCGTTTTGGCTCCTGCGGCCCGGCTGGGAGCCCACTTGATCTCGAGACAAGATGCCCATGTTCTGTGAAGACGATCTGGGGCAGGATATCCCACGAGATTCTGCCTCGAAGTACAGTGATTCTGCTCCGATTCCGATACACACTCCGCCGGCCATGGGGAGGTGGCTCACTCGCCGATTCTCCGAGGAGAGCATCCGGACAGAGCTGTGCGAGGGTCCTGTCCTAGACAGCCCTCCCAACCTGCCCATGCCGCCGCAGCAGCCTGTCCCACACGCTGTCTCTGACCGTGCCGAGCTCATCGAGCGCCTGAAGAGAGGAGAGAGCCCTACATGGATTCCAAACCGCCATGTACGTGATGCGTCTCCAGGCCTTCTCTCTGGTCTGAGGCTGACCGAGAACCAGCTGGAGTCTATTTTCTACCAGGCCAGAGCCTCTTCGCCGCCGCGGACGCCTCAGCCAGCACATCCGGCCTCGCCCGCATTATTGCCCGCACACACAATCACTCCTGAGAAGCAGGATATCCCAGGCCAACAACCCATCGACTCTCCTTTGCAGGCAGGCCTCAATATCGAGCGGCCTCGGTCTGCTCTGCACAGTGGAAACTTCACTCCGGTCGAGCAGTCTCCGGGCACTCAAGTATCCGGGGCTCCTAATCCCAGTCACGATGAGGATCCATTCGGACTCCCTGGCGCGGCCTGGATAGGCACCTCGCCCCCCAGGGACTACATGCCGTTCAACTTCGCCCATGGACCACCCAGCTACAGAGGAGAGGCTTTCAAAACACCCGGCCGTTCTTTCCTCAGCTCTTCACTCTCGTCGAGTTTTGTCTACCAGCCGACAACGAGCCCGCTTGTCCAGTCAGAGAGCAACGAGGAGCTCGACTTGAACTTGCCACTGAACAGCTTCAACATCGACACCAGCAGCGCCCGGAATCCTCGACGACATACGCTCAACTTCGCCCATTCTCCTCTCGCCTGCCGCAAGCAATCACCTATTCGGCGCGAGAGCACTTACCCCTACCAAGCACATCAACCCCGACGGTCGTTGAACTCAACTCCTAACTTCTCAATTACGGGTACCTCACCGCAAACTCCCGCCTTCCTCCGGCCCCGGAGGCCGTCAATCACCTCGGAAGCTTCGCCGTTGCAGCATGCCTCTATGGTGGGGTCGTACGAAGAGAGTATTCTCAGAGGCCGCATGTCCACAACACCCTCCAAGCCCTTGGACTTCATGGCCCAGATCGGAGTCTTGGGCCTCGGAAAATGCAAGCCCAACCTACGCTGCCCAGCCCATGTGACACTTCCATTTTCAGCCGTTTTCTACAGCTACGCCAGCACTACCTACGGGAGGAGCAACATGGATGATGGGCCGAGTCCATATGTGGGACAGATAGACCTCGAGAACGGGCTGCCGAATCTGGAGGAGGGGCGGCGGGCGAGGAGGAGATTGCAGTCTAGGTTTCAAGACCGCAAAGGGAGAGCAGAGGAGCCATTCGCACAGGATAGCCCGGCCGAGCTCTCCGATGTCGATGGTGCCTCCATATCGTCCAAGCCCAAACGACGCTCCAGGTCGCCAAAGGCACCCCCTGGCGGCAGCTACCGCATTCCGGAAAAGGGCCAGCTCCAGATCATCATCAAGAACCAAAACAAAACCGCTGTCAAACTCTTCCTCATACCATACGACCTCGCCGGCATGGAGCCCGGCACGAAAACCTTCATACGCCAGCGCAGTTACTCCGCCGGCCCCATCATTGAAGACGCGAAAGACACCGCCCCAAACACAGCCGCAGACCGCCCGACCTTGCGCTACCTCATCCACCTACACATCTGCTGCCCCTCCAAAGGCCGGCACTACCTCTACAAATCCATCCGCGTCGTTTTCGCCAACCGCGTCCCCGACGGGAAAGAGAGGCTCCGCAACGAGGTGACATACCCCGACCCGCGCTTCACGCCATACAAGCCCGTCCGCGTGATGCATGCCCCCATGATGAGCAACATGGGCAGCAGCAACATCCCATCCCCAGGCACAACCCCAGTCGCAGACAAAGCCATCAGACGCCGCTCCGCGGGCTTCTCGTTTGGCACCCAAGGCCACGGCCACTATCTCTACTCACAACACCACCACCTCCTCCCTCCCCACCCCTTTCCCCCGCCTGAACCGCAGCACGACAACCGGCCAACGCCCCAGCTCACCACCCTGCAAACACCACCACTCGACCCCAATCCCGCCACAACAGAAATGCCAGGTCTCGAAATGACCGGCCCCTCCACCCTCATCAACACACCACCAGGCCCATACGACAAGCTCAACAAAGGCGACGCAGGCTACGGCGGGAACGCTTACCCCACCTCCTTCCTATTCCCACCACCACCATTACCAGGCTGTGGGATCCAGGTCATGAACGCAACCACCACACCAACCCTAACGCCAACCACAACAGCAGCAGAGGGTCTCCTGTCACAGCGTCTTCGCTCGTTGGGGGTTCAACCACAGCAGCAGCAACAGCAGGAATAGCATTTTGGCCTGGGCCAGGGTCAAAAAATACTGTGGTGTGAGGCCTGAGAAGCGGTACTAGCGGTCGGAATGGTCGTAATGACCAGGGTAGGCATATTTCAAGGAGCATATTCATAGATAATACTTGAACAAAATAGGCATCTGGGCAGGATCAGGACATTGAGGGAGAGGACACCCGGGTTTGGGGGAAGAGGCGCCAGGATTTGGTGCAGGTGTTGAGGACAGAGAAGAAGAATCATTCACCTGGTTATGGAGTTGTTGGGGCGGGTTTAGCAAGAACTAGGATAGCAATCATCCGGATTTTGAATCAAAAAGAGCACTTGATCATTATATGTGCACCATTTTAGTACCACTTGAGTGACCATCTTTTATCTTGAAGAGAACTCGGAAGGCAATAGAGCTACCCACACCTCATTTAACTGTGCTGTTACCGTGACAGGAACCAAACAGCACCTAGATAGAACTGGAATTAAACTAAACTTGGACAAAACTGGAATACAACTGAACTTGGATAGAACTGGAACCAAAAACCAAATTAACTTGGATCAAAGCCAAATACAAACCCACCAGAGTTGATGCAGTGGAAACATAGTACCCAAGGGAACATTCTCTGTCTCACCACATATCCTATCGCGTACCTGTCACCATGAAGGCCCAGAAGTTGGTCAACTGCAGTAATTCATTTCTACGTTACTACAAATAGTTCGGGCGCAATGTGGCAAGCAAGATCTGGTGCCCATGATTCTATGGTATGGCTTTTCCATCACCGACCCTCCCTTTTTGCTGTGCTTCCATGCTCTTTGAGTCCGTCAGCCGCCGGAGGACCACACCGGCGACTCGGCTCTTATGACGCTGAGGGCACGAAGCAGCGGGTTACACGCCAATTGGCAGGCGCTGTTTAGAGCTTGTCGTAGTACTAGAGATTTCGTTAGCAGCCAATAGTTGACAGAAAGATTGCGGTCAGAACTTACGGTGTCGACACCCGGGACCTCGACCTTGATACCCTTGCGCTTGCGCATCTCCTGAACAACCTGGCCAACCTTGGAAGTGTTGTCCAGAGGAGAGCCACCGGGGAGGATCTGCCAGTGGTCGAAGACGGACTGGGGGAAGGCCTGGCCGGAGGTGGCCTGGCGGAGATCGCCGTTGAAGCCGAAGGACTCCATGACGGGGAGGTAGGCCTTGATGGTGAAGAGAGGAGTGCCGGGGCGCTGCTCCTCGGCGAAGACGTGACCTCTGCGGCGGGTAAGGACACCGTAGACACCACCCATGGCCTGCTCGGGGACCTGGATCTCGACCTGGAAGACGGGCTCGAGAAGGGCGGGCTCGGCGAGGAGGGCCGAGGCGTAGAGGACACGGCGAGCAGTGGGGATGAGCTGGCCACCACCACGATGAATGGCATCAGCGTGGAGGGTAACATCAAGGATGTTGAAGCGGATGGAGCGCATGGGCTCCTCACCAACGGGACCCTCACGGGTGGCCCACTGGAAGCCGGAGACGACGGAATCCTTGATTTCGTTGAGGTACTGAACGGCCTTGGTCTGGTCGACGAGCAAGTTGGCGCCGTTGGTGTCGGGACCGAAAGCCCAGATCTTGCGGGCATCGGTGACATCCCAGCCGAAGTCGTCGGCGAGGATGCGAGCGCGGGCCTTGAAATCGTCGCGGGGGCCGATCTTGCCAGCCTCGATCTCCTTGGCGAGCTCCTCGTCGAGGGGCTCGGCAACCATGTAAAGACGGTTGTGCTTGTTGGGAGACTTGGAGAGGGCAGTGATGCTGGACTTGGCGGTGACGGTCTCACGGTACTGGACGACGGGGTCCGAGATGATGAGGGGAACACCGGCGTGGTCCTCCTCGAGATCCTTCAAGCAAATCTCGAGATGGAGCTCACCAGCACCAGCAACGACGTGTTCACCAGACTCGTTGGTCATGGTCAGGACACAAGGGTCGGACTTGGACAGACGCTTGAGACCCTCGACGAGCTTGGGAAGATCCTGGGCGTTCTTGACCTGGACGGAGCGCTGCACAACGGGCGAGACGGAGAACTTCATGACCTTGAGGTTGTGGGCGGTATCGCTGGTGGTGAGGGTACCAGACTTGAGCAGGAACTGATCGATACCGACCAGGCCGACAATGTTACCGGCGGGCATATCGTCAATGGGCTCGACCTTGCCACCCATCATGAGGACAGTGCGCTGAATGGCCTTGATGAAGAGATCCTCCTTCTTGCCGGGGGTGTAGTTGGGGCCCTGGATGCGGACCTTGAGACCCGAGCGGACGGTACCGGAGAAGACACGGCCGAAAGCGTAGAAGCGGCCCTTGTCGGAGGTGGGCACCATCTTGGAGACGTAAAGCATGAGGGGACCCTTGGGGTTGCAGTCGCGGATGCTGATGGCCGCCTCATCATCAGGGGGACCCTCGTAGAGAGTCTCGGCACGGTACTTCTGGGCAGTAACGGGCGAGGGGAGATGGAGGATCATCATCTCCAGCAGGCAGTCGGCGGCGGGCAGGAAGGTCTTCATGACGGCCTTGAGGAGTTGCTTGCCCTCCTTCTCGCGGTCCTCAGTGGAGAGCTTGAGGCTGAGCTTCTCGAGGAGGGTGGCGATCTCCTCCTTCTTGAAGTTCATGACGGCAGCGAAGATCTTGAAGATGGGGTCCAGGATGAACATGCAGAAAGCACGCTCAAGCTGCTTGCCCTCGTGGGTGCCAGACTTGGACCACTTCTTGGTGTGGGGGTTGAAGTAGTTGTCGCCCTACGTTGTGTTAGACAAGACGTACACCCGCAAACTCGGAAAAACATGGCAAACTCACCCAGAGACGCTCCATCATCTTGTTGCGGTCGACACCGAACTTCTTGGCGTAGCGGGTGGCGAATTGGCGGATGGTGAAGGCCCAGCCGTGGAGACCGGAACCGAAGGCGACGGTGCCCTTGTCGGGGTAGACCTGGACATCACCAAGAGACTTGTCGAAGTAGGTCGAGATGATGACGTTGACGGACTCGATGGTACGCGAGAAGGACTGGTAGAGATCCTCCTTGGAGACCTGGAGCTCGAGGAGAGCGCGATCGACCTTGTTGATGATAACAACAGGCTTGATGCGCTCACCGAGAGCCTGGCGGAGCACAGTCTCGGTCTGGACGCAGACACCCTCAACGGTGTCGACGACGACGAGAGCACCGTCGGTGACACGGAGAGCAGCAGTGACCTCGGACGAGAAATCAACGTGACCGGGCGAGTCGATCAGGTTGATAAGGAAGTCCTTGCCTGTTCCAAGCATTAGCCTCCGGCAACACAATTGTCTCAGGGGTGAGTAAGCCTACCGTCGGTCTTCTGGCCAACGATGTCCTTGATATCCTCGGCATCGGGGAGCGTGCCGTAGAGGGAGATGGCGGTCGACTTGATGGTGATACCGCGCTCTTGTTCGTCGGCACGAGTATCTGTCGCACGAGCCTCACCGGCCTTGCCGGACGAGATAATACCGGCCTTGGCCAGCAGAGAGTCGGTCAGGGTGGACTTGCCGTGATCGACGTGCGCAATGACGGACATGTTGCGCACGTTCGTGGGCTTGTCTGCAATCGGGTCAGCATTGGAGCGAAGGTGTATGGCCCAGTGGCTTCGGCGGCGGCGGCTTACCCATCAACTGACGGATCTCCTCGATCGTGAAGCTGTTGGCGAGCCATTGTCAATACCCTCATCCATTACAAACCATCAGGCGCTTGCCTTAGCTCCGGGGCGGGGTAGAGCAGAGCCCAAGCATGGCCATCGAAGGACAATGCAGCGGGATAACTCGACCCAGGACCCCAAAGACGGCAGAGAGGGCTTGGATGAAGACTTACTTCACCATTTTGGCGGTATTTGACGACGACCAGCTAAAATGGGTTTGTTGGGTTGGAGACGGAGGTTTGGTGAAGAATCTCGCGGAGCAGAGATTTTTTTCTTCCCAAAAGGTTGGCTAGGTTGGGCTCACCCGGAAAGTGAACAGGGTTCCCGCAGTCCTGCTCGGTGGATCAGCTATCAGCCCCAGACCGATAGCTAGCAACAAGAGAAGGCTGGTGTGAGGAAAGGCGTCAAGGATGGTGCAAAGTGGAAAACCAGCTGCTCCGGCGCCTTTATTGCGGTTGCGGGTTGCGGGAAGAGAAAAACCGAGGGGGGGCAGCGGGGGGGAAGGAGGGGTAAAAACAATTGGTGGGGCAGAGCCATATCGATTCTCGGATTTGCAGCCCCTCCATTGGCTGTCGGCGAACTTGTGCGTCGCCTGATGCAACTGACCAGGGCGAGGGCAAGCCCTGTTTTGCCCCTCCCCGCCAATCCTGGGCACCAGAGGAACCCCGCGACAGTAATTTTTGTGGCAGCAACGTACCTCGACTCACGGAATAGCTTATTCGCACACTCAATTCTCGAGAATATCGATATAGCGGGCGCAAAGTGCTGAAAAATAAAGAAGCCCAGAGGATTCGAGAGCTTTTTGAAGCTGAAATCCCTTGCTCGAGCTCGTCAGCACTCGGACGGAGCTTGGGCCCGCTTTATGGTTGACGTCGAATGGCCGGCGACATGGGATGGGACGGCCCCTCTTTTGTGGTTAGAGGCACAGTGCGCGGCATGACTGAGCCACTCGGCGTGACAGAACAGACACTTGCTCGACGCCGTTGAAACAGCTGATCTGCATGACAGAATCGAAGCACGCCGGGACGACCAACAAGGGAGGTTTCCCGCCCATAAAAATTGGTGGGTGTGGTGTGGTGGCGGTTGACAACTTCCATGTTCCGTGCCAACCAATTCGAGATGAATGGGAAGCTGGCGGGGTTTTGCTTAAATGCAAGTGTGAAGCAGTGCTTTCCAGGTTCATCCGCTATGCAAATACATGGAACAACGGCCGAGCAGTCCTGGAAAGCAGGTAAGAACTCCATCGCAATGCAATGCTCGATTCCTGTCATGATCATGGCTCCCAAAACTGAGGCAGGTATCAAAACGCGACCCCGAAAACACCAGCGCTCAGAAAAACAAGTTATCAAGTCCATCATGTAGATCACCTTCCCCACACGTTTCGAAACTCGTCCTCCCCCTCCAGCCTGTACTGGGGGCTCTTGTTGTCATCTGCAGGCTTGCTGTGCTCATACTGCCCTGCCCGCTCGCTAGGTCTCTCCCCTTCCGAGCCGCCATCTCCCTGAGATGGCTGGCTGGGCCGGCTGGGCCCTGAGCCATCCCTCTGCGGCATGTGTTGTCCGTTCTCCGTGTCAAAGTCAAAGTCATCCTTTGTGATCTCTGTATGTGTCCCGATTGTAGGGCCATATGCAATTTCGAGCGGGTCTTTGCCTGTCTCGTGCGTCGAGCTGGGGCTCTGGGCATCGGCAAGCGCTTTCTTCTTGCCTTTTGTATCGTCGACTCCTGCTTGAGGCCCTTCAGGAGCCTGCTTTTTGCGTCTTTCGAGAGGAGCATTGGGGTCCAGTGTTGGGACGGAACTGGTCGAGGAACGCTGGTAGAAGCTCCCCGTGGGCGTGTTTTGGTAGTTGCTCGGATGTGGCGACATGTACCTGGCGCTTGCTGGCTCACTTGCTGTGATAACAGGGTACTGAATGCGCGCGAATTAGCTTGGCAAAATCTCTAGGAGGGGAGGAGGAGGCGGCATACGTTCCAGTCCCCATACTCGAGCTTTCTCGCGCTCTCATACAGGCGCTCTTCATCGGGGTCAAGTATCAGCTCCTCATGGCTGTTTGTGTGAGGAGACAGAGAGCCGTTCCTCCTGCTCGGTCCGCCGTTGCCACCGAGAAGTGGCGTTGTCTGGTTGATCTCATCGGGCCTCGGAATCCAGTATTTTCCTTTCCCTCCTCTTTCATATCGCATGCCTTCTTTGATGCGAGCCAGTCGCGACCGGGATGCTTCGTGAGCCATGATCTTGTCTCCCGAGTCAAAAATGCGGTAGCCATATTTGTCCCCTTGGAATGTCTCTTTGGAATCTTGGATCAGATCCAGGATCCCAAAGGCGTCCCTGGCGGCGTATTTTACCGGCATTCTCGCAGAGGCAATCCTGTTGTCTGCAAAATCATGCCATGAGAAGGCATACCAGTGAGCGACCGCAAATGCCGGCATCTCGATGCAGATCAAGAAGTCCTGGATGGCTGCAGCAAGGTTGTCAGGAGTGTACCCTTCGACTTGGTCCGGGATGGCACCCAGCCAAACCAAAATGGAGAGAAAAAAGCCTTGCCAATAGGAGGCGAAGATGATGAGTTTGATGCACAGGAATTTTGGCACCGGCCGGAATGGCTTGAGATCCTCGTGCATGCAAACCCAAAACAGCCCGAGCGAGTAAAGACTGACGGTGACGCTGATGTTGTAGATGATTCCACTCCAGAAATAACCCGACTTCAGTCCAATATAACCCTCCTGGTATACGCCAGTCACCTTCATGATGATTGCCGCCAGGGAGAGTATTGGCTTGAGCCACGCATATTGTAGGATGCCACGTTTGATGGCCAGGAAGGTATGGGGGTCGGATATGTCGATTCGGGGAAGGACGTGGTTGAGCGGCCAGAGGTGGTGGACCGGTTCGCGGCCATGGGTCATGATGATGAGAGCTCGTTCGCCACTAAGATAGTTGATCAACAACTGGAAGAAGGTGTAGATTGTGAAGGCCTCGTAGATGTCTCGTATGGGGTCAAGGAAGTCGGCCGCGGTCCGGGAAACCATACTAGTCCAGGAGGCAATCGAGTATATGGGAACCCTAACCACACATCAGCAACGGCCCTTATCCGACGCAGAGTATCATCCTCGTACATCAGGAGAATGCGGACGACATATCGTTGAAGCAATGGCTTCCGATAGTTCTTGCTGTTTCGTCGTCAGTATGTGGGCGAGCTGCGATGGCATGTAGGCGTTACGTCTGAAGCCATATCGAGCTATTATTAAAGATGCGTCAGCACTCCGGGAAAAGTAGCAATCTATCACGAGAAGGAGGCCATACACAATCGACATGAAGGTCGCGGCAAGGGACGCGACGCCGGCGGTAATGGTCGCTGCCGCTTCGAACTTCTGCCCTGTGCCTCCCGTCATTGTCACTGAGATGGTGGGAGCAGGGAGAATACGGCAAAAATTATTGTGAAGCCGCCATGAGGGGTGCGGCGCGTGTTGTTGGGAGGTGAAGCCTTTGGGGGCAACTGATGACGACGATCCCCAGAAGCTCGCTGTTGCAGGATGAACAGGGGTTCCAGGTTGCTGTCCCTGTTGATGGGACGCCTGGACCCGCCAAGCCAGCAGCTGGGCTCAAGCTAGGCCAGATCGCTTTGCGCACGAGCCACCCCACGGCAACCAGCGCCAAGAGTTTGGGTGGACATCGCATTTGAACCCCTGTCGCTTCTTCTGGGCTTCTGCAGCTTCCATGCAGCAGCAAGCAGCGCCCACAGTCCACAGCCCAGTGCCACAACCCAGAACCTGAAGCTGGGAGTGGTTCGCGATCTCCAGTCGCGCAGTTCGCGACTCAGACCTGACCTCGGATGGAACTCCCGACACGCTAAACGCCCGCCGATTGCCTCGATTTGCCTGCCGCTTCAACATGCCTCCGCCCTCGCGTCCACCATTTCCTTTCCTTTTCTCGATCTAGCAGGGGATGGACGACACCGCAAGCCGCATCTTCGGGTCCAGGAGGCACGGATAGCGTTCGACGTGGTTCAGTTTCGACGAGACCCCCTCCACCATGTCGAGCGGCGGCTTCTTCTCGGGAAATGGGGCCGAGTTCCATCCGTACGTTTGGATCTGAAAAGAGACCTACCGATTAATACTGACTTCGCGACCCTCAGTCCGTTGCTCGGAATCCTTATTGGATGTGCCGCGCTGTAAGTGGCCGTGACGCGCTTCGCCTGTGGGTTTCCCTCGCTGACCGAGACCAGCTCGGTGTTTTCGCTGCTGTATTTCAACCGCATATTCTCGTCTATCGTTTCCTGGGGAATACGAACATACACATGGCACCAGCACGGCCTCTACATCGATATCCAGGCCCTTCAGGTCTCCCTGCTAGCCGGCCGCATCTTCTTCACCGGTCTCCGATGCCATGGCAACAACGAAACCTTTCTTGTGCAGAACGGGCACATCACTTGGGCGTACTGGCTGCGCAGAGTCCGCCAGGCGGATGTCGGAAAGGGTCAAGGGGGAGGGCAGAAGGCGGGTGCTGCGGCAGGAGAGATCCCTCCAAAGCTCCCGTGCCGAGTTAAAGTCACTATTCGCGGCCTGGAATGGTTCGTGTACAACCGGAGCCCCGCCTATGATTCAATTTTCGCCGGTCTTTCAGCATCCGCAGATGCTCAACAGGAGTCGGACTCGGGCCGGGGCGGTCCCGGAGCGACAGCCCCGGCGCCTCCAGCCCCCCTCCGTAGGAGAAGGTCTGGCCGGCAAGAGGCGACCAGGAGCTCGTCACCAGCTCGGTTTTCAGTCAAGGCCGAGCGACAAGGAGTCAGTGGGAGCGAAAACGAAAAGGGCGCTGAGCCAAATCGCGCCCCTAGTCTGCGCTCGTCCGGCTCTGACGACAACCAAGCCGAAGATAGCTCTGCCCAAACCGGAGATGCCGACCTCCCGATGCTCCTGCAGCTGCTTCCCATCTACCTGAAATGCGACCGGGCAGCGATGGTGATGGGCAACGAAAATACAAAGGCCATTCTGATCGTCAAAACGGACGCATTTTCGGGCGAAATAGATGCGTCCGAGACCGAGACACCTGACCCTTTTCGTCAGCTTTTCCGATTCAAATTTAAGCATCCCGTGATTGAGATGAAGGAGAATATGGACTTCAAGGAGGAGCAAGCTGATCGGGCTGTTCGAGACAAGCAGGCTGCTCAGGGTTCCCTGACTCGCCCGAAACGTTCTTTTCTTCACTGGCAGAGGCGGAGGTTGTGGGAAGGGCTGAGGAACCTGGTCCCCTTCTGGAACAGATCGGTCGAGTCTCTCTCCCCTTCCAGTAGGGGCATCCGGACCGCCACAAGTCAGGTGCCTGGGTCTGGTCATTGGCAGGGCCTGTCCCGCTATCTGTCCGATGATGCTGAGGATTTGAAATCGCGGTGGGCGGCGTCCGAGTATGCCGCGGTACCAACGCTCCTGGACAGCCCTGAGGCTTCCTTGACTATTTTCTGGGACTCGGTTGGCAGAGTTGGGCCGGTTTCCGCACCAGTTCAGGAAAAGGCCCCTGGGCGAGCACCCAATATCAATATCAACGGCGCCGAGCCCCCTGCTTGGGGTATTGACCTGTCCGTCAATGGAGGTTCCATCAACTACGGACCATGGGCTGACAGGCTCCGAGCGGATCTCCAGCGCACCTTCGTCCCAGGCCTCTGCAAGGATGCAGTCTCAGCGCGGCCTCTTCCCCCAGGGGCGAATCGGGTGCCGACCCAGTTCAAGTTCTTCATGGAGCTCACTGATGCTACCACCATCCGTGTCCCTGTGAGGGAGGAATCCAAGAACTGGCGGTGGAAAGGCAAAGAGCCTCCTCCGAGGAAGGCGGAAACTTATGACACGCGCAAGGCTCGTCGATCTAAGAAGTCAGACCAGCCTGCCGATGTTCACCAGCGGCCGTACGGGTGGCTCGACATCAGGGTACCCGCCAACGCTACTGTGTCCTATTCGATGGACATGACCGCCAGCGCGGCAGGATACACCAACACCCTCGATGTGGATCTGCCCAACACTGAGATCTCGAGCAGCATCAACCATGAGCTCCTGTGGAAGTCGGAGCGATTGAAGGTTTCATGTGATCTTTCGACGCCATTGGGCTGGAATGCCCTTCGCCAGTGGCGCTTCGCCATCGCCAGTGACGATTTGGAGCTCTACATCTTACGTGATCATGTTTTTCTCCTCATCGATCTCGTCAATGACTGGACAAGCGGGCCCCCGACCGAGTACCTGGTCTTCACCCCCTTCAAATACCATGTCAACCTCCGACTCGAGAATTTCAAGCTGTTTATGAACCTCAACGATGCAAATATCGTCAATAACCCTACCGACATGGACGATAATACATACCTCATCATCACCAGTCCACTCCTCACATCCGACTCGTGTATCCCAATCGATACGTACCGGCCGAGCAAGAACTCCATCCCCTTCGACATCAAGGCAGAGACTGCCAAAATCGACCTACATGTGCCTCCATGGAACACTCAAGCTCCGTTCCTCGTTTCCAAAGAGGTCGGACGCCTGGAAAATCTGGTCGTTGACGGTGCCTATCATTACAATGCTACGACTTCACCAGCGAACACAGACACCCTGGTTCTGAGCGTTGCTGGGCAGTCGCCCGTTGCGACCGTTCATGGGTTCATCATTCGCTATTGTCTCAAAGTTAAGGACAACTACTTTGGCGATGATATCCATTTCAAGACATTGGAGGAATATCAGGACATGCTGCGCTCGAAAGAGAGCGACCCAGATGCTGAGCCTGCCAATAAACCCCCTCCTAAGAAGTCGAATGACTTAGATGTCATACTCAGCATCCGGGCGGACGATCCAAAAGTCTTGTTGCCAGCCAACCTGTATTCGTCGAAACGCCACATCCAGATAGACACTGCCAGTTTGTCCGTGGATTTGCGCTTCACGAATTACTACATGGATTTGGACTTGACGGTGGCTCCCCTGAATCTTTCTCTGGGCAGCACCGAGTCTGGGGCTGAAACACCAATGAGCGCCACCTCAAGCACACAACTGTTCATTGATGGTCTCAACGTGTATGGTCATCGCCTTTTCGGCCTACCTCCGACCGAGCCGACTTACATGTGCAACTGGGACCTCTCACTGGGAGCCCTGACGGGACAATGCACCACCGAGTTCCTAGCCACGCTTGTCAGCGCAGGCAAGGCCTTTGGATTTTCGTTTGACGACGACGAAAACGCCCTAGTACCTTTCTCTTCCGTTGTGGTTTACGACGTTACCTTCCTCCGAGTTTTCCTACACTCGGTCCGCCTCTGGATCCATGTCGAAGACGCCGCGTTTCTCTTCTCAACTGGAGCAATTGACGTCAACTATAACGACTGGGCGCGATCCCACTACTCCAAGAGAGCCAACATCAGCATCCCAGACATCAAACTGTCATGCTTGAATGCGGAGCTGGCCAGCAGACACAAGGTGCGTTCTCAACATGCTGTCGAGCCTGACGCACTGGTCGAAACGAGCATCCGAGTGGCGATCATCGGCCGGAAAGCCAACTTCTCCAAGGAAAGGAGGCTCCAGCAAGAGCTGGTACGGAAGCATGACCAGCGGACACACAGGACCCCATTTCTCGTCTTGCCGGAACTTTTGAACGACAGGTTTACCCCTGATCTGGTTGACCCGCCTGCTCAAAGTGTCCCACCAGTTCCCATGCCTCTCCTCCCACAGGATATCGCGGACGACAGAACGTCATTGGGCTCTGGTGCGAGTCTGAGGAGGTCACGAGGCCTGCGACACAAGTCGTCGTTCTTGTCCATTGGCAGTTCAGCGCAGAGCAGCGTTCTAAAACCTTTCAGCTCCAGAAGGTCAAGCGGGAAGGGGAAACTTGCTGACCGCACGACATACCATTCTCCCTTGAGCGCCCGGTTCAAGGAGAAAGGTAATATTTCCATGCATGGACGAGAAGCCTCCCGATCCACCCGCCATTCTGCCTTCTATAGCATGCCCGGAGACAATGTCGAACAACCGGACATTGCTCACAATACGGTTGCTTTTTCGAGCCAGTACTTTGCGCCATACTTCCCCCTCGAGAACATCACACCAATTCATGGAGAAGCAATGATGCAAAGCATCGAGCAGGACGACGAGGACTCGGCAGCGTTCGAGTCTGTCGCCTTTGACCTGGGAGACGTTGACCCAAGCTCACTGAGAGAGGACTTTGCGTATTCAGGCGTCTTGCTGGAGCTGCCGTCAGGCCTGACAGCGTTTTGCAACCCGACTTCGTTACGATATGTTGCAGCGCTGCTCTCTGCTATGCAGCACACCGAGCCTGATGACATACTGGACTCCCTCCAGATGGATGCCATGACGGGGATCTTTGATGCGCAAAAGGACGAAAAGATGAAGGGTCGTGTCAACGATTGGCTCGTCAGACTCCCTCACATCAATCTCCGTCTCATCAATTCACCCGATGCGGAGTCTCTTAATCAATCAGACGAGCAGGATCAATACGATCTTTCGCTCACGAAGCTCTCCTTCACAACTCGGTCACACACTACCTGGCAAGACGCCTTCAAGCCGCAGACAAGGGAATCCCGCCATTCGTTCCATCTGAGTTTGGATTCAGCAGAGTTGTCAGCAGCTGAGAGAGTCCGCGGCATGGAAAATTCACAAGCGGCAGCGGTTGCTCGTGTTGACAGTGTCCTGGCTTCCATGGGAACCAAAGATATCGCATATTTTGATGTGGACATCGGTGGGATCCATGTCAGCACATGCTCCGGGAATATTGACTACCTGGCAGCGTTGATTCACCGGGCCGGCGTTCTGGGATCTGACATTGGAAGACTCTTTTCTGAGGTGTCAGCACAGGAAAAGATGGTTGTCCGAAACCTGGTTCACCGGCTCATCGCAACGGGTAAAGGAACACCAGATCCATCGTTTCTGATACGCCCTTCGGCCGTATTGCGCTCTGCATCTCGGCATCTGCGGACGTTCGATTCATGGAAAATGATAATGCGCCTCCGCCAGATATGGACAGTCATCGCACCAACCGAGGGAGAACAGACGAAATATGATTGCCTCGCTCCAGTGTCGCTTTCTCAGACCGAGCTGAGGCAAATAGCGGTCGCGGCTTTCAAAAGATGGCGGAGCTGGGACCTGGACTATCTGGAGGACAGCGTGCTCCTGAGCCTAGTTTTTGGGCCACCCGACAGCCTTCTGAGACCCGCGTCCCCGGCGAAGCCCACACTCGCTGTCGCAAAGATCAAACAGCTTCAGCTTGCACTCAACCCAGGGCCGAAGCAGAATGAGATCACGCTGGTGGATCTCACTGCGAGAGCGCAGATCAACCCAGGCACGTCAAAAACGCCTGATGGCAACCACGATGGGACTACAGGCCCTTCTACCATCCTGAACATTTCCTGCGAAGATGCCGCCGTCAGCCTGAACTGGGAATTGTGCGAACTGGCAGATAGCATCTTGAGGCTAGCCAAAACAATGCAGTCTCAAGCGCCGGGACAAGACGCTGCCAAGTCAGAAGTGGCCAAAGTCTCCGCCACTCCAAAGCAACACCCAGAAAGCATGCTGCACTGTGTCTTGTCTCTGGGACACGGGTCGCTGATCTTGGAGGCGATCAACCTGCATTCTTCTTCGTTCAGCAATGGGGCTAAGGCGTCCTTGCTGGTCAGAAAGGGGCCCGGTAATATTGTGAACTCGAATTTCATCCTCAGTTGCGATTCCGTCACCTCGAGTCTCCGAAGCCATCACCAGAGACTAGCTAAGCTGGTCATGGAACAGCCCAGCGTCTTCGTGTCTCATGAGTTGCGGGCTAGCCAGACAATCGACTCTCATACGATCAAGACAGCAGCTAGCAGCCAATACCTGAGCCTGATCGTCAAGCAGGACCCTGTCACGCTGGCAGAGGTTCTTGATCTTCTGGTCCGGGACGAGTTCGCACAGCTGTACAGACTCAAGAACCAGCTTCCCTCTTCGTCTCGGTCAGATTCGTCATCACGCTCAAAGAAAATCTCCGATCGCCTGTCTGCTGTCCGAGTCAACGTGGCTTTGTTCATGGATCGGTATACCGTCAGCCTTCCACTGCTGTCGTCTCTCACTTACACAATTCACGGGACTGTGTCCAGGGCGGCAATGGCTGCCAACTTTGGCCGAGAGATCATCTTTGATTTCGACATCAAGGAGAACTCCCACGACATGCAAGTCAAGGTCAACAATGTCGCTCGAAGTATCTCCCTGCTCCAAATCCCACCAACCAATGGGCGAATCAGGAGCCATATGGAGCCAGGAGGGCACTCCCTCAGCGTCTTTGCATCACTTGAGTTGGTACAGTTGGATGCCTCCGCTGTGTACAGTCTTCTGACTGCGTTGAACCGACCTGAGATCTCCAACGTTCTCAGCGAGCTGCAAGACCAGGTGAAACTCATCCAGGAGCACATCTTGGAAGTCACAGGCGAACAGCCAAAGGTAGCTGTTGTGACGACAGAGAATCCGGCTAGAGGTCTCGCTTATGATGCGCATCTGACCTTCGCCGGCCTGGAGGTCTTCGGAAACAGCCCCCTGAAATCTGAGGCTGGGCCTTTGGCGCACATATCTTTCGCGCTCGGAAGTGTCCATCTTGAACTCTCCAATCAGGTCGAGCAACAAGGCCCGATCTTGGAATACCCAGAGATCAACATCAATCTTCGTCGGATTGCATTTGAGATTCAGCGAGGCAGCGTCGAGGCCATGAAGTCGTGCGGCAATGTTGCATTCGGGGCTCTGATCTCAGCCTCTTCGCGGCCTGGAGAGGACGGCAAAGACAAGAGGTTCTTCCACGTCAAGAGTGACGGGTTCGAAGTCAATCTTTCTCCAGATACCATCTCCACCGTGGTCGACGTCTTGGGCTACATGGGGAACAAGATCAAGGATCTTGACACCTCCCGAGAGCTCGAGTATTTACGGAAGCTTAGGCAGTCCAGGCCTCGCATTGCTATCAACGATGCCGAGGCGACAGAGGAAACAGATATCATCGACGCCTTCCTCTCTTCCATCACGTACAGCTTTGAGATATGCAACATTCAGATGGCCTGGCTTGTCAACAAGCTGATGGAAGAGCCATCGCCCGACAAAGAGGACCTCGTGCTCTCGCTTCAGAGGATTGAGTTCGGCACACGAACGAGAAATTCTGCCAGGCTGACCATCGAAGACCTGCAGCTCCAGATGGTGAGCCCGACACAGGACATGACTCTCCGGTCTCCAAATTCTGCGCTGCTGCCCGAAGTCATCTTCAACGTTGCCTACGTGTCCACCGCCGACGCGCGGCGCCTTGCGTTCCAGGCCATTGGCAAGGTGCTGGATGTGAAAATCACTTCGGGGTTTATTATCCCTGCCGCCCACCTCAACGACTCCATCAGTCTCTCATACAAGAACATCCAGCAGGCCTCTGAGAATTGGAGCCCGGCCGTTTCGAGCCCTCAGCCGGCCGCTGCTACCGAACAGGAACCGGGCATGCCGAGGAAGAGCATCCTTGGGGGAAAGAGGCTCGAGTCATTGCTCATTGACGCCGATTTTGCTGGAGCCGTTGTCCATCTCACGGGAAAAAAGGCGCCTGGAGATCTCGTCACGGCCACTACGTCTGCCAGGCCTGGTTCTGCGAAACAAGGACAGCCTCACCTGAATGAGTTGATGAGCAGCACAACGCTTAAGTCGCCTGGCTTGGCCTTGAAACTGGAATTCACGGACAACGGCAAAGAGGACCCGTCGCTCCATGCCGAGGTCAAGATTGATGCTTCGAGCAACATCATCTACCCATCCGTGGTGCCTCTGATTGTGGACATCAGCAACAGCGTCAAGAAGGTGGTGAGCAGTCGCCAAGACAAACCCAACAAGCCATTTGCCCAGGCTCAAGAGGCTGCTGCTGCCCGGGTCAAGCTCCCAGAGGAGGACAGCATCCTGACTACTGACCCGACGGCCGTCCTTGGCCGAATGAAACTCAACCTCGGGCTGCGCATCTGCAAGCAGGAGTTCTCGCTCAGCTGCCAGCCCATTGCACGGGTCGCTGCCACCGCCAGTTTTGAGGACGTCTACTTCACCGCCAACACGGTCCGCTCCATCGACCAGGGCAATTTCTTTGCCATCTCGGGTGCCTTCACGAATCTGCAGGCTTCGGTTCAGCATGTGTACTCCAGGGAATCGACTGGCAGCTTCAAGGTGCAGTCCATTGTCCTCTCTTTCCTGAATAGCAAGCACGTCAGCGGCACCAACGGTGTTTCGGTTATTCTGAAGGTCAGTCCTATGGAGGTGTCTGTCAATGCGAAGCAGCTTCAAGACTTCATGCTCTTCCGCGAGATCTGGCTGCCTCGCAAGATGGCAGACCCATCAGCAGGACCAGTGGCAAAGCTCGTCACGGAAACGTCCCAAGGACACCTTGTCCAGCGCTACCAACAGGTGGCAGCAACAGCTGCCTTCCCCTGGACAGCGAGCATATCCATCTCGGCCCTCAAAATCGTCGTCGACCTGGGTCAAGCGCTCGGCAAGTCAACGTTCTCCATCAACGACTTCTGGGTCTCGTCCAAGAAGACGTCAGATTGGGAGCAGAATCTGTGTCTCGGGTTCAGCATGATTGGCATCGAGAGCACTGGCAGAATGAGCGGGTTCGTCGCGCTCGAGAACTTCAAACTGCGGACATCCATCGAGTGGCCTGAGCGCGAGCAAGCGCTCAACGAGACCCCCATGGTCCAGGCCTCAGTGTCGTTCAGCCAGTTCAGAGTCAAGGCGGCCTTCGATTACCAGGCCTTCCTCGTCGCGGATATCACGTCACTGGAGTTCTTGATGTACAATGTCCGGCGCAGCCGAGACGGAAGCGGTGACAGGCTGGTGGCCATTTTGGACGGCGAGGCCGTGCAGGTGTTTGGCACGACAACATCTGCGGCTCAAATCGTCGCGCTGTACCAAACCTTCCAGCGGCTTGTTCAGGAACGCAAGGCAAACTTTGAGACGTCGCTCAAGGAGATCGAAAGGTACATGAAGCGGAAGTCGGTCGCCGCCCCGGCCGGCGTGATCCAGCGGCTTAGTATTCCCAAGTCAGCATCAGACAGCGACGGGGTGCTCAAATCGCCCATCTCGCTGGACACGGACGTGGTGGTGACTCTCAAGGCCCTTAACTTGGGCGTCTTCCCCAGTACCTTCTCCGATCACCAAGTCTTCAAGATGGAAGCGCTCAACGCACAAGCGCGCTTCGCCGCCTCAGTCGAAGACGATGGCCGCATCCACAGCATCCTCGGCCTCACGCTCGGGCAGCTACGCATCGGACTTGCCGGCGTACGCGCAGGCAGCGGAGCACCAAAGACAGTTCACGAGCTGTCGGTCGAGGACGTGGTGCAGAGCGCGACGGGGTCGCGGGGCGGGACGATCCTCAAGGTGCCGCAGGTGCAGGCAGTCATGCAGACATGGCAGCGGCCCGAGGCCAAGCGCATCGACTACATCTTCAAGAGCGCGTTCGAGGGCAAGGTCGAGGTCGGCTGGAATTACAGCCGCATCAGCTACATCCGCGGCATGTGGGCCAACCACTCCAAGACCCTCGCCCAGACCTGGGGCCGCGAGCTGCCTAACGTCACGGCGATTAGGGTCACCGGGGTGCTCCCCGAGAGCACCGCGGGCAGCAGCGCTGCTGCCTCATCCGCCGCCGCGGCTGCTGCCCCTGGTGGTGATGGTGACGGGGAGAAGGACAAGAATGGCGGGAAGAAGCAGTCGAACAAGATCACGGCTGAGGTCAAGGTGCCGCTGTCCAAGTACGAGTATGTCGCGCTCGAGCCGCCGGTCATCGAGACGCCGCAGCTCCGCGACATGGGTGAGGCGACGCCGCCGCTCGAGTGGATCGGGCTGAACCGTGACCGGCTGCCGAACCTGACGCATCAGATAGTGATTGTGGCGCTGCTGGAGCTGGCGGGGGAGGTGGAGGATGCGTATTCGAGCATTTTGGGGAGCAGCTGATTCCTTTCATTTTTTTCGTCTTCGTTGTGCTAATATTGGATTAATGGGGCTGTTTTCCTTTTTATGTATGTATTGGGGCGTTTGGGAGGGAGGTGCATTGCATTGGGGTTGTGAAGGGGCCTGCACATGTTTCTGGACTACAGTCCAATGCTTGTACTTGGGATGGCTCGAAATAGAAGATGGCTTCGATCAATGCGCCAACCTGATTTACAATATAATAGTTGGTGTTGTGTCATTGCGCTTTGGATGAGTTCATTGATGGACCTTGAGTTGATGTTCCACGGTTCAGTTTACAGTATTTCCACCAGAGAGCATGATGCATCTCTCCTCCTGATGGCTGCTCATGATAAGGGGAGAGGACCAGGGGACATAGAAGGCGCTCGACCATCGCTAATCTCACACTTCGGGTCTGTAACTTGTTTTACATCAGTCTGGGTTGGGTGAGGTTTTTAAGAGGTAGGTTAGCCAACCATTCTATTTATGACCTCATCTCTTCTGTCTCCGATCTAAGGTCGGACAACGAAATATTGACCAATTGGGCAAAAAAAAAAAAAAGAGAGATGAAAGGAAGACAAGATAAAAAAAGAAAAGACAGAATGATTGCGCCCAAATGCACCACGCCCCCTTACTGCCCCCATATTATCCGCAAACGATATGTACAACCGGCGTCCACGAAGCATCAACCCAGACACTTCGCTTGCCTATCATCACGACCAGATCCTTTAAACCTATCCCCAATATCATGACTTAGCCGCTCGACTCTGCGGGCACAGCAGGATACCCTACACTCGCCGTTAGCAATTCTGCCCCCAACACTCTCAATAGACCAGGAACGAGAAGGGGGCAACTTACACCACGAACACACGGCAATAATAGAATACAAACAAATCAACAGCGCGCCCTCCAACCAGTGACTCTTGCCGTCGGCAATCAGGTAATTCACCAACAAGACAGCCACAAACAGCACGGCCACCTGGAACGGATCAAAGCTCAGCGACATCTCGTCCATGCCCATCCCCCACCCGATAATAACAAGCAGCGGGATGAGAAACAAGGCGACCTGCATGCTGGAGCCCACGGCCACACCAATCGCGAGGTCCATCTTATCCTTGATAGCAACCGTAACAGCAGTCGCGTGCTCCGCCGCGTTGCCCACGATAGGCAGTAGGATGAGGCCGACAAACTCGGCGCTGACGGCGCCGCCCTCCGTAATAGCGCTGATGCCGTCAACCATAAACTCGGCGCAGAAGGCAATGATAACGGTGGAGATGGTCAGTGTGGCGACGGCGACGGCAAAGTGCAGCTGCGGCTCCTCGCCCTCGTCCTCGTCGTCCTGGAGGTTCTTGCCCGGCGGGTTGGTCAGCAGGTTGCGGACCTTTTCGTTCTCGGACTGCCGCGAGATGAGGCCGTGGCCGCCGATGAAGCCCGCGGGGGCGACGAAGCCCTGGGCGATGGCGCCCTCCTTGAGCGCGCCGCTGCTACTGCGCAGGGTGAAGGGTTTGGCCTCGACCTTTTGGCTCTCCTCGGCGAAGACCTTGGAGTGGGTCTTGAGCTGGAAGAGGAGGTACGCGCCGTAGACGACGAGCAAGATGACTGAGGTGCCGCGCGAGAGCTTGGCGACGTCGGACTGCGGGGTGTCGCTGGCGATGTCGAAGACGGTCGGGACGATGACGCCGGCTACGGCGAGGGCGAGAAGGCTGGCGGCGGTCTGGGCGACGGTGGTGTTGAAATATTGTTCCTGGCGGCGCAGGCCACCGCAGAAGAAACACATGCCCATGACGAGGAGGAGATTGGAGAGGATGCTGCCGATGAGGGAGGTCTGAACGATGACGACCTCCTTGTGGATGAGAGCGATGATAGCGACGATCAGCTCGACGGCATTACTGGGGTTGAATCAGTACAGTCCGCGGGCTTGCAATCTAAACGACAGACATACCCAAACGTGGCATTCAGCAACCCGCCCAACGTCTCACCTGTCCGCAGGGCGATCTCCTCGGTGGCGAACCCCAGCAAAGCAGCCAGAGGCACGATGGCAACGAAGTTGACGATAAACACGGCCACTCGGCTGACAGAGGGAACGTAGTTGATAGCGATGCCTGCAGGAGCGGCGACCAAGAGAATGTTGAGCCATGAGCCAAATAGTACTCGCTGGATCTGGTTCCTGGCAGTAAATGGTTCCTTGGGCTTAATGTGCTTGAAGAAGGTTCGCGACTTGGGCTCTTCGGGTTCCCTGGGCTGCTCCACGGTGGTGCTCGAGGACTGCTCTTCCCTGGACGGCCCTCTCTGTCGCAAGGTACCCTGTGTCGTCGTGGGCTGCTCAGCACGAACATTGGTCTCCTTGCGTTCAGCGCCGGGGTGCCGGAGGTGCGTACTGGACTCTCCGGTTTCTGGTCGGGCAGGTGCTGTATCGTGACCATCGCTACCGGATGATGGTGGGGGATAGGCGGTTGTGGAAGCTGTGGGAGCCGTGTGTCCTGGGACGTGTGTCTGGCCTTCAAGATCGATCCTTGCTTGAGGTGTTTGCGGGGCCGAGTCGCTCTTGCGGCGTCCATGGAGCAGATCCTTCCAGGCGCCGTTGTGGTTTGCCTCCCTTTTTGCTGCCATCCAGTTGTGGGAGAAATTATCTGGGACCGCGTTAGAAGGTCCCGTCTCTGCGAATTTACCTGGAGGCACTGATTGTGTTCTTACATGAAGCCATGGTGACTTCTCGGCGATACCCCTTCCAGCCAGGAACAGCGATCGCAGCGTGTGGGCGATTGGGAGTGACTCCTTTTTGACGGTAGTATCTCAGTAACCCGGGAATAAGGAAGGCCCTGTTCTGAAATCCAAATTAGCAAGAAGGTTTGCGGGTGGCCTCATCCGGCCGGGAATGCGGCATACAACTTGTGTGATCTTTGTGATAGGAAGTAATTTTTCAGAAAGGTCAACCCCAAAAGGTAAGGTACTGTAATGATGGTAAGATGTCGCACTGCCCCGAGCTACGACCTTGTGGGAGGAGCAGCCAAGATTGATCGGATGACGTGCCGCGCGAGTCTGTGTGTCAAGAATCGTGGAGTTTCTGCCAGCAATACACAACTCACACTTGCTTCCCTTCTCTCACCGCCCGCGTTTAAAACCTTGAATGTTCGGGTGCTGAGAACGAATGACATGCGGATGGCTGGTATTTCCAACTTCTGACCAGTGGATATGAAGGGGGTCCGGCGTGGGTACGGGAATAATTGCTTGACCCCTTCCCCGGGACAAGAAATGAAGCGCCCATCCCATCCCATTTTCAGTTTCTTGGGCGCCACTTAAAACTGGCCTGCTCTCCATTGTTATCTTACGTCCGTCCCACACCTCAGTTGCCAGCCCCTTGCCCGTAGCGTATTTATTTGCTCAGAGCTGCCGTCACTGCCGACCTCGCACAGCTTCTCAGCTCACTGAGCTCACTGCTCAAAAGACAGAAATGCCAATCGCAGCTCGATGACGCCAAGAGATGGATCAGCACTTGCCCAGAACAATCAAGCTTTGCCAAGGCTGCTTGGAGAGCTTGATCTCGATCACGTGTCTTCCGCTGCTGCTGCCCCACTCATGACATCTGCCCTCATCATCAACTGTCTTCCATGGCTGACGAACGCCGACAATGGCTGCTGCCCCTCTGCCTCGTGAGTATTGCTCCGTCACCGAGTACCGCTCTCGCGAGGACCAGGTCGACGCCATTGTTCGAGCTGCTGCCTACCATCGCAAAGATTACTGTCACTCCGTAATATGGTTTTCGCCTCGCGAACACGGCGGCATTCGTACGTCGATAGCCACACCCTTCCCGCGGACTCCTAACACAGGGCTCGGCTCCCTCAATCGCCTGCCCCTCGAGCTCTTGCATGACATACTGTTACGCCTGGGCATACAATCTTTCTTTAAGTTTCGGCAAGCAAATCTCAGTTCGAGACGGCGGGTTCTCTCAATCAATATCAGATGGTGGTCTCGCATGGACTCAAGCTTCTCTGCGCTTTGTTACGAACACGACTTGCCGCCAACATTTCTCTGCTCGACTTTCACCATGCGCTGTGTCTCAAGGCTTGCTCTCTCTGCGGCGAATTTGCTGGGTTTGTATCCCTCCTGACTTGGACTCGATGTTGTTTTGCATGCCTCCAAGGGGCCCTGGAAACCCAAGTACAAGCTCTTGCCTCTATCCGGAAGCAATTCCACTTGACCAAGGCCGAATTAGGACAATTGAGGTCGTTCAAAACTCTACCTGGCATCTATTCGATGGAGGAATCCGTTCACAATCTCGCGTTGCCGTTGTTTCCGTTCATCAGGCCAGGCCAATTCCGAGACAGCAACCACATCCAGTGGCAGCACAAGCACAGCCAGCGAACTCGGGACGAAATCAGAAGTTCAACTTCATGGGGGCGTGCGCACTCCCTCACTATGATAGGCGAACCGGTAGGCTTGAGTATGGAATGTCGTGTGCCGGGTGTCAACTCGCTCTTGAAAAAGACATTATCGGCTCCAACGGTGAGAAATGGGCATTCGCGGCTCGCGACAAGGTATATGCACAATATTCCTTTTTGGAACATTTCTAATGGTGCGAACAGGCTCAGGTCCTGTGGGAATCGAGTGGTGAAGGAGAGAGCCAGCCAATTGAGCTCCCCGAGGCTGCTCGGAGAGGAGGGTTTCTTAACAATCGAGAATGATATGGAACCTACCCTCTCTCTCGGTAAAGAGTCAACGGCCTTCCTGGATTGTAGATCTTGTGATTTGTGGTCATTCAATTATAGCCTGGGTCTGTCTCTGGCCCATCAATTCTCAATTCTCCCCCTTGCCCTTTTCCTTCTCCTTCTCCTTATCACCACCGCCACCACCACCACCACCACTACTGCTACTTCCAACACCCCTCAGGCTCCCCAAGATGCCCTCATACTGTACGCTTCCCCTCCTCAAAAGCTGCGACGCCGACATGAACGCCGGACTGGGACTGCCCGCCCTCGGGCTCATCCCAGCAGCAACGCCCGCCACTGCCGCCTGAGCACTACTGACACTATCCCCTCCTCCCGTACCTCCACTCACAGACGCACCACTACCCCCACTCGCACCACCACTACCAGAACCACTCCCACCACCACTAGCACCACTAGCACCACTCGCCGCATTCGCATTCGCAGCCGCAACCGCAGCCGCATTTGCCGCCGCCGCCGCCGCCAACACCCCCGGCGGCAGCCCCAAGACAGGGATACTCCCCTCCGGCACCGCCCCAATCCCATCTCCTACTTCCCCTCCCACGGGCCCAAACCCAGGCGTCCCCGCCGCCGGCACCGCCGTCCTCAGCTCCCTGTAGAACGCTTCGAGCGCCTGCGCATCCGTACAAAACCCCACCAGCTCATCCCTGATCCATTCCGGCGGCTCCTGCGATGTCCAGAGTGTCCAGGCGTTGTCTGGCTTTGCTGCGGCTGCGGATGGGGCTGTTGCGGAGGATGGTGGGGGTGGGGGTGGTTTGAGCTGGCATGGTGTGCTGCTTCCTGCCGCGGGACGGACGACGGGGGAGAGGAGGGAGGAGGTTGGGGTTGGTTTTAGGGATGGGGAGGACATGGGGGTTGAGTCGTGCAGGGTTGGGATGCCGTAGGGGGTGTAGGAGCCCGAGCCCCGGGGGTGAGGATGCGCATGGTAGTTGCCGGGGTGCTGCAGGTCTGTTGTTGCTGCTGTTCGGTGCCGCGGAGTTCCTTTTGCATTTCGCGCTCGCGGGCGGCGGCCGCTCGGCTGCTGTACTGTCTGTTGGCGAGCAGGAGGAGGTCGCCGTCGTCGGTGATTTCGGCGAGAACCGAGCCTGACCGGTGGATGTATTGCGTGTACTTGAACTCGGGCTTGCCCCAGGAGTAGGTCACGTCGACGTTACTGGGGAAGTTGGACGCTGCTTCCATGTCGAGGACAAAGTCGAATTTGCGGAGGAGCGCCTTCTGGTAGAAGTGCCGACCCGGCTGTGCCTGAGGGACGAAGGAGGTTGGGTCGTAGTAGGTGAGTGGCGACTGGTCCGGAGGCGGCGCCGCGAGTCGGATTGTGTACGGCCGCCGGAAGGGGTTGATCCCGCTGATGGAACACGCCTCAGCGATGGGCACCTCGACGAGCCGGAGCCCGTACTGCGCCGCCTCGCGCGCCCAGTTCTCGATCGCGTCTTCCACCAGTTTCGCTGTCACGTTCATCCAGTCGACGCGGAGGTGATAGCAGTTGTCTGGGTTGTGCAGCCTGTCGTAGTGCAGTTCTACGATCTCCGGGCGGTACGAACGCCTTCTGTGATCCACGTCGTATTTGATGACCCTGCTCAGCACCACCTTTGGCTTCTTTCCTGCAGCCGTGGGCGGTGCGGTCGGCGTTGTCGAGCCCGACATCGGTGAGTCCTCGTCGTCGTTCGATAACGGCCGGGAGAAGCTCGGCCGAGTGTCTCGCGGCGGCTGCTCTCCCATTGGCGTCGAGGGCACTGATCCTTGGCTCCTCTTTGTATTGAACCAACTTGAGGGATGCGGCTTCGCGTAATCAGTGCTGATCTGGTAGAAGTACTGGCCGTCCCTGAAAGTATGCCGCTTCTCGACATGCACAAACAACCCGCTCTCCTTTTTGCCTTCCTTCTCCTTGTCATCTGAGACCATCAAGCGGTTGCCCAGCGCCTCCGCCTCCTCGCGATCTTCCAGATCGTCAAAGTTGTCCAGAAGCCAGGTTGTCATGTCCGAACCAATGAAACAATTGTAGTGCAGCCGGAAGTGCCACCTGCGGTTTTGCATCCGAACACCTCCGTTCTCCACCGGTTGCTGAATGGCCTCAGCGAGCACGGCCAAGTTCAGGTTCTTTTTGGAGAACGGCTCCCTGCTCCTCAGCAGCTGTCCTCGGCGGTCAATTCCCTCCAAAATCGGTAGGGTCTCGAGCTCGGCGGCAATGACAACAGAAGCGTCTTCTGTTTTGTACACAATGTCCAGTGGGTTCGTGTCCTTCTTCTCACGTACCCCTGGCCCTTGAAGCCGCCGTTCATTGGGGGGAACGTAGCGATGTCTCTGCCACGTCTGAGCAAGCTTTCGGATACCCTCAATGCGGATTTCTTCTTCGTTGTCGCCGGTTTCAGTGCCCGGTACAGACGATCTCCGGCCTGTCATCGGGATCAGGACAAATCTGGCACGCCAGAATCGGAGGTGTTCGGTCAGCTCGTCGTTATGGCCAGCGACAAAAGCATCGATGTAATTCCAGTTCCGCTCTGCCTTAGGCGCAACAAGCTCAAATTCGCTTGTCCTGTAGCCGCCGTCCAGCAGGGTCCGAATGGCTGGCTTGTATAGAGGCGAGCCAGTGTACGACAGCGTGAACGAGTCCGTCGGTTTCCGCACGAAAATGTTGACTTCGACCTCAGTGCCGTTGACACATGAGAGCTGGTGTATAGTGTTACCGACCGACATGAAGATGCTTGTGCCGTCCTCCATCATCTGATCTCGCGAGAAAATGTCTGCTACTTTGACCTTCTTCTGCCCAAAGGCCTTCGCTACAGCTGGGCCAACCACAATCTGGAAACCTTGCGAGAACCGAAGACTCACCAACTCGCGCAACAGTTCATCACGAGACCTTGGTTCTTCCATCAGCTCGTCATCAAAATTTTGTGACACGTTGTAGGGCTGCCGCTCGTACTCGGCCTCGAACTGCGCCTTGGACGGGAAGTACTCCGAAGTCAGGGGCACAGAAGCTGGCGAGCAGAGGCTTTTCCACTTCATGACTCTCATTTCCTGGGGCCTGATAAATACGTGTTGCCAGCGGCTATACAGCATGGCCATGTCCACGTCGTTGGTGTCCGGATTCGACGGATTCAGGATGGTCAGCCACGGGGACAACGCTGTCTTTGGCGACAGGGTAGATGGAAGTTCTGGGATCGCCCCCGCCAGCAGCTTTGAGTTGTAGAGCCTCTTGGCATCCTCTGCCCTGATGGCATGGGAATACTGTGTGTCGCGGTCATGGCCTGCGGGCTCGGGCCGAAGGGTCGTTGCAAGGATGGAGCCAGAAAGCATATTGGTGGCAGGCTCGTTTGCGAGAGGGTGTCTGATGACGATCGGCCTACTCGGGGTCTCCGGCGCAAACTGATGCCCCGCGGCGTACGAGAATGGTGAGAGGCTTGTCTGCGAGAGAGTGCGAGTAGGTGTCCCAATCGGCACCCTATGTGACGAAGATGGCCGCTGTCCATTTCTGGCCGGGGTGTTCCGGAGATCCTGGGAGCTGCGGGATGGCGTCACCGACTTGGACGCGCCCACGCTCTCCATGCTTACCTCGGCGGTAGCCACCTTGGGGGCGGCAATACCAAAGCCTCGGTTACCTAGACTGATGTGGCGCATAAACTTGGGAGGTCTGAGAGATGACGAAGACTTCTTGGGCTCTTTTTTGATGGGCTGCGTGCTTATGCTCCGTCGGGTGGCTGATGAAGTCCCAGGTCTCTCAGATCCAGGGCGGTGGTACGGTGAGAGCTCAGGAAGCATCTGTTGGATGGCCGTCGAGGGTCGACGCTCCGTGTATGACGTCCCGAACAGGCTCGTATCCTCCGAAGCGTGCCGCCTTGGAGCGTCCTCATGCTCACGGCCATGCCTGGGATAGCTCGCGCTTCTGCGAGATGGCAGACGTGCGCGGCATTCATCGTACTGTTGCAGCTGCTTCCAGAGAGATTTCTCCCCTGACTTGCTGTGCCTATCAGGGGCGAATTTTTGAAACCCAAACACATGGTCAAATAGTGTTTCCGGTACTCGCGTGCTCTTCAAAATGACATTGCCTTCGTGGTCAAAATGCGTCTTCGAGACCTGACTTGCCAGGACTGCCTTGAGTGGGAAGCAAGGATCAGTGTGCAGCGGCGTTGTCTCAATCTCATTTGTTTCCATCACGCTCCTCATCTGCAGGTCGTACATACGGCAGCGTACGGGGAAATCGTCGCAAGACTGGCAGCGCGCGGCCTCCGAGACTGAGAGGGCGATGCCCTGATACGATAATTCCTCCTCAGAGGCACCAGTCCAGTAAGAGACGTGGAGCCATTGCGGAATGGCAGACACCCATTCATCCTGCGAGGAAGACGATCCATGGGATTCTCCAGGTCGCGCACCGTCCATCCTCTTACTGGGCGAATAGGAACCGGCGAGGCTGCTGTAGCTCCCAAACGTGAGTGTGTTCTGCTTTGGTGTGCTTCCGATGGTGAATTCCGGCTTGGGCTTGCGCTGTGCATTCGCTGACCGATGATGGGGGTTACGGTATCGGAAAAGGGGCACGGAATGCAACGGCACCTTGGGGATGCAAATTAGGTCGATACCGATCCCATTGCCCACGAGGGCCTCGGTCGTCCGGCGCAGCGCATCGTACTCGACATCAAACACGCCTGGGCTGGGGCTGATGACACCAACGGAAACTCCCGTTCTCGTCAAGTCCCGATCGATGTAATCGTGGGCGTAGAGGGACGAGGCCATGTTGATGGCTTCAAGGAAATTGCCATGGATGGCTCGAGAGGCCTCGGCCTTGACTGCCTTCCGCGGGTCCCACTGAGCCGCAGAGCCTTCGGAGGATGTGGACGCAACCATGATTTTTTGATGGTAGGTGCTAATATCCTTGCGGAAGTGGTTGAACTCGCGCTTGAGCTGGTGGAGAATCTTGGTCCATTCACCGCTGGCCATCTCGCTGACCACAACACGATAGAAGTCCTTGTATGGGCGGTGTTCTCCTGACGTCTGGACACCGGTGTAGTAGTCATGAAGAGTCCCAGGATTTATCTCAGCGGAGATGCCCGTGTCATACTCGACGCGGGCAAACAAGACGATGGTGACTAGGTGTTTCACCTTCATGGCAGCCCACTTCTTGAACAAGGCTGGCAGAAAACCGTTGACAACTTTGTTGAACATGATCTCGCCGGAGCCGTCGGGATCAAAGTCCCACATCTCGCGGGCCATCTGGATAAAAAGAACGTAGCGAGCGGACTCGCTGCGGAAGATGGGCTTCGTGTGGCAGCCAAAGAAGGCGGATTGCACTTTGCGGCCATCGACATAGACAGCAGTCACTTGGGCCTTGACGGTACCCAAGAACAAGATCATCTGGCCCTTGTAAACGGTCCTCTCGGCCAGCTCGCCGACGGCCAAGCGCCACATGTCGGCCCTCGAGAGATATTGGTCTTTGAAGCAGAGCTCAACATGGGATGCCTCCACGGCAGGATTGTGGGCGTCGATCTGAAACTCATTGGTTAATACACATCGGTTGGAAGAGACAGTAGAGCTACGACTCTGAAGTCTGAACATACCGGAGTCAGTGTGACCTGGGTGCCCTTCTTCATGCCAAAGGCATCGGCAATGTGTTTCGCGACGTAGACCTCGACGGCTGAATAGCGAGTCTTCATGTCCTTGGGCATGTCCTTGACAACGCAGATGTAGCGCTTCTCAGCGTAGCCCCCAGCAGTTCCATCTTTGCGGTCCTGTTTGTGGTGGGCATTCTGAGACGGCTTCTCGGAGTCGGGTTTGAACACGTCGATAGCGACGAGGGTGCCAGGCTTGATATCATGGGCTATCAGATCGAGGTTTAGCAGCACCTCGTCGCGGGCAAACGACTCGTTGACGGTGACGGTCCATCGTCTCTCGGCGCGCAGGCGGGACGAGGGCCGCTCGCGGATAGTGGAATTGCTCGAGCCGGTGTCGGCAGGAGAGTTCGAGGAAGGGATCTCTAGGGAGCGGTCACGGCTGGACCGGCTGAACTGGCGAAGATGGGTGGGGAGGGGCGGACGGGTTGGTCCCACGGCCGCGGCCGGAGAGGCATTGCGTGCAGACATGGAGATTGACCATTGATCATCAATCCCAGTCGCGGCGGTGGTCTGAGGATGGGCCCTGAGCAGTCATAGCTCAAATTTCTAGCACTGTCAACGACGGGTGCCAACCTCCAGTTTCTGGGTTGGATTGATGTCGCAGCTTGTGTCTGAAATGAAGCCGCGATGAGACAGTCAGGAAGCACGTCCAAAGGACCCACAGTTGCTGGCAGTATGGTGCAATGCTGGGGGGGAACAACTTACACCGCCTTCTTGTTCTGGCTGACCGCCCACACCGCGCACAGATCACCGGAAGAAGTGTGGCTCCACGTTTCCCGACCCCAGCAGCTTGAGCTTCCATCTGCCATTCCATGTCTTGGCCCTCCTTTCTCTGTCTCGGCAGCTCTGCTCAGACACACAGGGACAATCCCCGAAGCCCCTGAGCAGCGACAGAGCAGTTGCATCACCAATGCCAAATAACAAGCTGAATCTGGTTTTCAGGGCTCGAGTTTGTATTCTGGAACATGGAACACGCGTCGCGCCGGAGCAGGGCTGTGTTGCACTCATGAAACGCGCTCTCGGGCATTCAACCGCTGCCGCTGCTGCTCTCCGGCCCTCTGAGCAATCGGCCGCCAGCAGCGTTGGGATACAGGCCACCGTCTCTTTGGATCTGTGAAACCTGTCATCCCGTGCTAGACCCCAACACTGTCCTCATTATTGACGGGATCCCCGAAACAGAAGTTGCTGCTGCAAGGAGCACGCGCTGGCAGACCCCAAAGGCCGACTTGGACCTCAAGCCACGAAACATCCTCTCTTTACCGGCTCCCTTTGCCCATGCCCTTCACAGTGCTGGCCTCATCGCCGCGTCTCTCCCATCCTCTTACTACATACATAGTATTCCCCTGCCCTGCTGCTTGGCTGTACTCTATTCCACGTCACCGGCCTGCCGACCCCTAAAAGCCTGTGCATTGGCCCGTCCCCTGTCACCGCACCTCTATCGCACCACTTCCACGAATTGCCGACAAACGAAGGGAATACGCAGTTTACTTCCCATCTTTCCCTCCCCCGAATCAGGCAGGCCAGGAAGCTTCTTCTGGCTGTTTCTTGTTCCACCGGTTGACCTCTCGTACGCGAAAACCACGTTGGCTCCAGGCAGGCCTGGCATATGTTGAGGTCGCAGGAACCAGGGGCCCGAAACGCCGGGCTATAACTACAGGTTCTTAGTACTGCTGCTTGCATTATCTCTTTTTTGGCACCAGAAAGGCTTCATTGGATAATCACCCCAGGCGATCGCCAAGCTGCTGCCAGCCCGTCTACAGAAGCACTTTAGTAGCCATGAGGCTCAAACTCACAGACAAGCAGAAGGTCTCGGTGGCTATCACCATTTCCTTGGCCTTCTTCATATGCGAGCTTGGAGGTGGGTAGAAACATCTTTAGAAGGGAAACAGAGGGAGCCAGGCTCAGGAGCTGACAGCTTGCCAGTGGCATTCAAGACGGGCAGTCTGGCCCTGATGGCTGACGCCTTTCACTACGTGAGTGAGGACGGGCCGCCGGGTTGTTGACGTTGACATTGATCGATATCAACTAGTTGAATGACCTCATTGGGTTCGTCGTTACTCTGTGCTCCATCATTGTAAGTTTGTCACTCGGCAGGTGGTGGTGGGCTTGGGTTGTTGAGTCCACCAAACCCAAGACTGACACCAGGCAGATCTCGGAAAAGACCGAATTCCGCCAGGACTTCTCCTTTGGCTGGCAGCGCGCCCGCCTGCTTGGTGCCTTCTTCAACGGCTCCTTCCTGCTGGCGCTGGGTATCAGCATCTTCTTCCAGTCCATTGAGCGCTTCATCTCGATCAAGGAAGTCGAAGATGTCAAGCTGATTCTCATCCTGGGCTGTGTTGGTCTCGGCCTGAACATCATCACCGCCGCCTTCCTACATGGTGAGTCTTCCCTCACTCAACCCTTGCCCTGAACTCAAAACTCACAACCCCCCTTTCCAGAACACCACCACCACCACCACCACCCCGACCCCGAATCCGAAACGAGCCCCAACCCAGCCACCACCTGCCAGCACCAAGACCACGCCGTGTCCGAATGCCGCGCCAAGTCCGCAGCCGACTACCACGCCGAGCACCGGCACGCCACCCCCGGCGGCACCAACCCGGCCGGGCCAGGCCGGGACCTGGGCATGATGGGGGCGCTGCTGCACGTGGTAGGCGACGCACTCAACAACGTGGGCGTGATCGTGGCTGCAGTTGTGATCTGGTTTGCGGGGCCGTCGCCAGCGCGGTTCTATGCCGACCCTGCGGTGGGTATGGCTATTGCGCTGATGATTCTGTTTTCGGCGCTGCCTCTGGTGAAGCACAGTGGGGAGATCTTGCTGCAGAGCGCGCCAAGAGGGGTGGTGTTGGGGGATATCAAGCATGATATTGAGAAGGTAAGCTTACAACAAGGAAAAAGGAGAAAACGAAAGAAAAGAAAAAGAAGAGAAAAGAAACGGAGAGCTCCCTCTAACTACATTACCTTATCTATCTCATCTATCTATTTGATATGAGAAAAAACAGGAATATCAGCTAACAACACATGCCCTCACAGATCCCCGGCATCCAATCCGTCCACGAACTTCACGTGTGGCGCCTCGACCAGAAAAAGGCCATCGCGTCGGCGCACGTCGTCGTCTCGGACCAGGGCATGGACGTCGCGAGCTTCATGGCCAAGGCGAAGACCATTAGGGAGTGTCTGCACGCCTACGGCATCCACTCGACGACGCTGCAGCCTGAACTGGCCGGGCCCGTGGCCCTGAACCCGATGGTGATGGTGGATGTGGGCGGGGGCGGGGGCGAGGAGAGAGGCGAGGGTAATGGTGGTGGTGGCGGTGGCAGTGAGAGGTCCGCGCCGTCGTCGTCGCAGTCTTCGGCTTGCCAGATCTTGTGCGGGAAGGGCATGTGCGATCATCTGATGTGTTGCAATACCCTGGTGCAGGTTTGAGGGGCGGGGATGGGGGGAGGGATGGCGGATGGTGAAGGTGTTTCTGGATTGTTTTTGGCTTTGCTTGTGTTCAAGTGGTTTGAGGGGGTTCTTGTAATGAATACAAGGTTTCTACGGACTAAAATCTCGCCCTCGATGGGAAGCCATCTTGGTGAGCGGTCTCAAGTCAAGAGTCTGGTTCGAACAGCATTTGAGACATGTCGTCCGAGTCCCGATCTTGCTCCTTGGCCTCTTCCGAGACATCTTCAGCTCGCCCGCATCCTTGGCCCCGCTGATGACATGCCCACCACGTGCGCCTCAAGGGGCTTTCTCGAGGCTTTCTCTCTTCGATGAGATTGGACTGTGTCACCGGCGCCAATGCGGTACCACCACGCTGCCTTGGCCCAGGATGGGTTTCGCAGCAGTGACGGGCAGTCAGGTGGCAGACACATCATTTTGGCGGCATGGGAGAGGGAGTCTTGAGCTTGTCAGGTGAGCGGGAAAAGCAAGGCTGCCCGTCATAAGAAGATGGCTAGCAGAGACACCCCCATGCTCCCCGGAGGCCACCCGGGGAACCAAGCGCGATCACTCCCCAGCAACGCAAGATCTGGAATGGTTTCATGTTGTCTTTGACCCCAACCCGGATCCGTGGCCTCGGGGCCCGGAAAAGGGGACGTTTGCAGGGTGGGCTGAGCGTGGGGGCGGGGCTGTCGTTGAAAATGCTCATCTTGCTTCATGCGGGCGAGGCGGGGATCATCATCTTGCCTTCGCTTGGGGACCTGTTGTACGTAAGAGAATGGTGAGGGGAGAGCTCGGTTTGCGGGGTGGTGTGACAGCAGGAGAGGGGAAAGGTGCATGGCGGGAAGACCTGACCAACTTTATCTGAATCGATCGACGATGGGTGATCGCCAATCTCCAACATGCATCAAGAATGTTCATGTGTCTCTCCGCCAGAGTGCTTGATGAAGTTGATGTCTGATGAGGGCAGGACCTCCCAACTGTCACCCATCGTTAGCCATCGTTAGCCGCGAATCCGCGGCGCAACGGGACGAAGCGGAAGGCAGGGCTGTGATTCCTCATCTGGGGCCCCGGTTTGTGATGAAGTCACAGGCTTGGGTTTCCCCATTGGGTCAACTCGGGCAGTCTCGGGTGACGTTATTGGCTGGGTGGAATTTGACTTGCGGAGTGCCGGGGTCGGCGGTTGACGCCAGAGCCGTTGGGACGCAGGCGAGATGACCACTGCAGGTGAAGATGAGAAACAAGGCTGGTCCGCGTGTTGGTCGAGGGCTAAAAGAGAGGCTGTGATGATGTCGTCGGTTTGATCACTTCCACTGGGTCGAGCTAGCTCTGGAGAAGATGGACCAGATGAACAGCCGATCAACGAGGCGAGGAATCCATCGACATCCAACAGCCCGGCGGTCGATTGCGGCCCGATAACAAACCGGCAAATCTTTGTTGGTAGGCTGTTGATGACGGGCGACTAGGATTGCTGAAGGGTTGGGTGACACCCATCCGTGCTGCGTCTTTTTTGTCCATCAATCAATTGCCGGTTCAGGAACGAGGTGCCGTTCTGGCGGTGAGGCTGGAGGTGGTCGCGAGACCACTCGCTCTTCGCTTGATGTGAGCTGGACCATCGGAACCAGCCTTGTCGCCCTCGTGGCACTGTCCGAACTCAGGACTCGATCCCTGCAAGACGGGGAGGGCGGAGATAACTTGGGCCGGGATTTGAAGGACGACCAGTGAGGTCTTGGATGCAGCGGTTTCTGTGTGTCGAGAACAGTGGGATAAGACCGCGAATTCGCCTCCCCGAGGTTCTCAGTGCGCTGGAATTGATGGCAGCTTTTCTCCATCACTGGCAGTGTCTGGACCTCCTCCGGCATGACCAAGCAACCGCAAGCCACGAGGCGTCAGGCGAGAGAATGCATGGGGCGGCTCGGAAGGACAGCCGGGGCCAGACGGACCACTGCGGCGGCAGGCGTTTGGGCAGGACTCCGTCTCTCAGTGTCTCCCCCATACAAGTATGCTGTTGTTGCTGTGAGGCTTGTTGTTGAGGTGAGCCTTTTGTTGGTGATGTTGATGAGAGTCCAGGCCAGGGTCCCTCGCAGCCGGAGGAAGGACGGAAAGGAGCAGATCGGAAGGTGAAGGTTCGGATGAGAGCTGGGCTGACCTTGCCGGAACTTTGTTCATCCACAGTCTGATGGATTCTCTCTTCCACTCTTCCACTTCCCATCATGACGCTGCTCGCAAGAAGATCTGATACCAGATGTGCAAGATCTCGATGAACCATTGGACAGAACGCTATCAAGCATCTCCAGCAAAAGCAAGAAATCGCGTGTCGTGCAGCATCGTGTCTTTCGCTCCAAGGTTGTGTGTCTGGCACTGTGGGAATCCAAGAGGCAGCCATTGGATTTGTTGGAGCATGGACTGTCGTGTGGCTCCGAGCGATTCCCGAATGCTGCCTGGGTTGCAAGGTATTTTTGGCCCGTGCCTTCCCCGGCAGGTTCCAGGTCTGTGCGGACCCTGCCCAACTGGCAAATTGGCGGGAAGAAGTGCAGATGGGGGTCCACTCTCATGCAGCGCTCCACCGGTCGAGCCCAGCTTCGATTTGGCGAGGGCGACGCCTCAGCGGGTCCAGCGGGACCCCAGCGGAGACGCTTCGCTCTCGGCCCCTGCCCTGCTGCACCCACTTTCCATGGATGGCAACCCCAGCTGCCGCCCACCTGCCGGGACCTGGGAATTGGACAGAATTGGACAGTGCTGGACAGTGTGCTGGACGCCGAGACTCTGCAAATCTGCCAGTGCGAGAACCGAAGGCTCTGGGCGCGCGCAACGCGGTCCCTTCAACCGCCGCTTTCGTCGTCACCGCCATTCTGGAATCCAAGGGACGGACCCCGCCGAGAAGACTGCTGCCGGCAAACAACCGAAGTGACGAGGTTTGTTTGAGCCCGCTTATCTCGACCAAAACCGCGGGAGGCGTCTGTAGTTCACATTACGAGGACCACCACCTCGACATCCTCCTCCTCTTCCTCCTCCTGCTGCTCCTCGTCGACTCCTCCTCCACGCCCCTTGCTGTCTCCTCCCCCCTCCCCCTCCCCTCCCGCTCTCTCCGCTTTCTCCGGGACCCCCCCGCGACTCCTTGCAAGCCAAGGCCCGGCCGGCTCGGTGTATTCTCCACATGCTGATAAAACCCACTCGTCCAGTGGGTGCTGCTCTCTCGTGCTAACCGCTCGGGACGAGCTGCGGCTCATCGCCCGGGACATATCCATCTGCCAGGCCCAGGCCCCGGCAGTCCGTCGTCGTTGTCGCTCCGGACAACGCAGCCAGCCCTTGCCGTCGCGTCCGGTCTGCTGGTCTTCCACCATCCCGTCCCACGCGGTCTGGCTGACATTCCCCTTGCGCCTCCCCTTGCGCCTCCCCTTGCTCAACGCCCCTCTGATGAGCGGCACATGCCTTGGCCGCCAGCATTGTTGCCTCTTGATTGCCCCTGCCGGCCACGCTCAGTCAGCCCGCTAGTGACTGGAAAGGGATAGAGAGGCAAGGGAGCAATCGTCAACACGGAAACGGAGGAGCGACCCTCGTGCTGTCTGTCTGTCCCCCGAGGATTCGAGGCCAGACCCAGTCTTCAACATCGACCGCGCTCTCGACAGTCTCGCCTCCCTGTATTCCACGTTGCCCTCACCCAGACTTCTTCTCGCCCCTTCCGTCCCACCGCGCCCCTCACCGCATGGCGACTCCGCCAACCCCACCAGCGACGATGGTACTTCCGCGCGTGGCCGTTGTCTGAACTGCTGAACCAGACAGCCACTCGCGACTTGCTGAGACCTCCGTCTCTCTCCCTTCCCAGCAGCCTGGCCGGCGCCTCGATATGCTGGGGAAGCTCTTCAACCTCGGCGCTGGCTCTGGCACGGGCGCGCTGCCTTCTCCCCAGCCGTCATCAAACAAGCAGTTCCCCCTCGAGTCGGTCCAGGAGGACATCCACACGCGCCATCTACTATTCCCGGATCCCCAGGACCTGTATGAGCACCGCGGAAACCAGCTGTATCCCCTGTCCAGCGGCGCGACCACCCCAACCGGCTCTTCGACGAATGCCTTCGATTACAATGCCGATATCGAACTCGACGTTCGTGATGTCCGCATCATCATCATGCAAGACGCCCTGAGCTCGGTTGCCGCCTCGCTCCTGTATGACAGCCAGCCCGCTCCGCCCGTCCCGGCCGCCTCGGACCGCTCTTCTGCCACGGCCGGTTCTTACTCGGTCCAGGAGCTGCGCCGGAACCCCGCCTCCCCGCGAAAGCCCAGCATCAGCTACTCGCAGCGCCCCATCGTAATCCAGCCTGGTAGCCCCAAGATCCGGCAGGGCGCCTTCGACAGGAGACCATCCGTCCACAGCCGCAACCAGGGCTACATCGAGAGCGAGACCCAGCGCGCGTGGCGCGAGTACCGCGAGGAGCTGGCCACCTTTTCCAGCTGCATTTTCGGCAACTCGGAGCTCATGGCCTACAAGGGAACCTCGACCAAGGTCCATGTCGTGCCGTCGGATATACGGTCCACCACCGACACCATGGGAGACGGCCGCGGCTCTCTTGGTAGGTCTACCATGAGGGCCAGCCGCCTCTCCCAGTCGTTTTCCTCCGAAAATCCACCGCCCTTCCCAACACCCACTCCCAACGCGGGAAGCCGAGCCCAGGACCGGAAGAAGGTACTAATAACCAGGCTCTTTCCTGTAAATCTTCCTTTGGACGAGGAAGCGCCGTCTCTTCACGGTGTCTTCTCAGACGACGCCACTGGCTACCCGTTTCCGCAGAGCGTGGATGACTTGAAGGCAAAGAAAAAGAAGTTTCAACCTAAGCAGAAGAGAACTCCCATGTATGCCGTCGCCCTCATCATCACCCTTCCTCCTTCGCCCGCGCAATCTACGCCAGCCACCTTGCGGTCTGGTTCTAGAGGTCCCAGTTCGTATGCCGAACAGGACTCGTTTCCGTCGTCCTTTGGCTCCACCCGGCGGTCCGGCTGGACACTGGTCGGCGGTCAGGGCGGGTTCAGCGCGCCCGAGGCGTTTGAGACCACTTACGGTAGCGACATGGAGGACCAGATCGATGCCATCACGCAACACTGGGATATCATCATGCGGACCCTGAGCCATCTCCAGACTGTGGTGGCCAATACTTTGTTTACCATGCTCCGCCAAGTCGACCTCGCGTCTCCAGATCCGGCGCCTGCCTTGGCCATGCAGATGGCGCGGGTATCCGGGGTCGCCGGTCGCCGACGCAGCGAGGACGCCGGGCAGCCCGTCAAGACACCCAAGACCAACGCGAAGCCCATCACCCTCCTCCCCAACTGCTTGCTCGACAACAGACACATCATCAGTCAAATCGAAGCTGCAAAATCGCGCATTGTCGCCGGAATTCGGGCGTCTCGCGTGACGACGGGTCAAAATCGCTGGCCGATCTGGCGGGAGGAAGCCCGCTGGGTTGCAAAGTGGGCTGGCGGGAGGGACCAGGGCTTCTTCTTTTACAATCTCCTCTCAGGGTTCCTCGCAAACCACACCGACTGGCTTCAAGCTCTCAGCCCGCCCGCATATCGCCGCAAGCACTTCCTCCAGCAACAGAAGGGGAGGTCCGAGGAAAATACAATGGTTCCCGCCCGGACAATTATTGTGGGCGACAACAAGATAGCGGCGCGGCGTCTGGTCTTTTTGTTGTCTGCCTTTCTGCCAGCCTCCCAACAGCTTCCTGGTCTCGGGGCGCATCGGCCGGGCACCCCGGGGTCTCTGGGCGCCCTGTCGCAGTCTCCTCCTTCTTTCGTCGTCCCTATCCTCAAGGAAGAATCGCTGCGCAGAAAGATCAATCGCCGTACAAACACGCGGATGCCGTCGCACTCCCGCAATCTCAGTTTACAGACGCAAAACGCCCGCGCGGGTGCGATTCCGCCTCCTCTGGCACACCTTAGCATGGAAGGCCGGCACGAGCGGCGCGCCTCGGATGCCGCATCGGTCCGAACCAGCCACCTCCCAATTCGGGGAAGCGATCAGAGCACGAGGAAGAGCAGCACCGCTACGACCGCGACGATTACCCCCGAGACTAGCATTCCGCACTTCTCGACGGTTCATCGGACAGAAACTTTTACTCAGGGGTGGCCAATGAGTAGCAACAGCGCGGCTGCCGATGATTTAAAGCGGCTCGCCAGAGACGAAAGCCCGGGTTCCCAGAACTCCGCAACCGGCGAGCGGAGGCAGAGCTCCAGATGGAGTGTTATCAGCGGCTTCTGGAGTTCTCGTAGAAGAGACTCTACGGCCAAAGCACCTGGCCCTAGTGAAGAGCGGAGCGGTGGTCCTCCGTCCCCAGCGAGGACCCAAGAGACCCTGCCGCCCGCCCCCCCGAAGCCAACAACAGGACCCGAAGTTACGGGAGGTTCTATTGGTCAACCTGGTGGTGCTCGGGGGACTGCAGCCTCCGACCCTGGAGTCTCGACGCTCCCACCACGTCGGGCCTCTGATACCGCGGGACTTTCGGGACCAGCCGGTGTCACTCAGAGGGTGCAGAGAGTTCCGGCACCATCCGGCGCCTTTGAGTCGCCGGTCAAAACCTCAATCAATGTTGACGATGGCGTCATTGATGTTGACGTCCCGTTGCCCGACTTCATCACCTCCTTCGAGAGCGCCGTGAGCTCGCCATCTAGCAGCGGCTACCTCTCCGCCTCGGGATTTGGCTCGGGCCTCGACGCCTTCGAGCAATCCTTCCGCTTCGCCGCCGACGGAGACGTGCCCCTTAACGTCGCCGGCTGGCTCCAGCACTACCACCCGGACTTCGTTCTGCAGGCCCTCCCAGCCCAGCACGGCCTCATGGAGCACCTCCGAGCCTCGATGCGCGCCGAGCCAACACCACCTCTACCACCCGGCACGCAATCCCCATACGACAGCCCCACCCCCACCGAGAGGTGGATCGACGTCACCTCGGCCATCGTCGCCGACACCACCACGTTCAGCATCACACGCATACGTTACCGCCGCCTGGTGCGGCTCAAGACCGCCGGCGGCGGCAGCGCCAGCAGCGGCGACACCCGCAACTCGCCTACCGCACCGCCCAACACCGGCAACATCTACGGCCACGGCTCAACACCCACCACGCCCGCCGCAGCCGCCGCGGCCTCGCACCACCGACCGTACTACGAGGCGCAGCTTAAAGAGGAGTTTATTGAGGAGCCGCTCGTGGCGTTCGACGACGTGTTGGTCAGCGCGGTGGAGCGGGTCATTACCACCACCACCGCCGCAGAAAGGTCTGGGGTGGAAGCAACGACATCTGCACCTAATACCATTAGTAAAGTTAGCTCGACAAGCTCGTCTAGGTCGACGAGCAAGCGGCGCGAGCGGGAGAGGGAGCAAAGGGGGAGGAGCGGGAGCTTGTCAGCGGGGTCGGATGTTTTGGCGACTGTGGCGGGAGGGCGAGGGCAGGGGTTGGTTGGTGGTGCTGCTGCAGCAGGAGGTGGAGGAGGAGGAGGGGTGCAGGGGCAAGAAGTGCCGCGGTCGCAATGCAAGACTGTGCTGCTGTCGGCGCTGGAGGATTTGATTCAGGATGTTATTGGGGAGAGGGAGCAGGAGGAGGTGGTGACGGGGCCGGGGAGGGGGAGGAGGCGTTTGGGTTATGGGTATGGGGGGAGGCAGAGGGAGAGTCCGCTGCGAGAGGCGGTTAGGGGCTGGATTGAGGGTGTAGATGCGCTTGGGGGAGGGGAGTAAATGTTGGTGGGATGGACTACTACTGGGTTGGGATTGGATTTGGGCTTGGATTGATTCTGATTGATACCCCCTTACCTTTCGTTTGGACGATTGTGTTGTGCTGGTTGAGCGGATTTGGTTATAAAGGAAGAGGACATTGGACAGAGGATGTTGGCATACGTTAGCATGGCAGCGGTTTGTTTTTCTTGTTGTTGATGGGAGCATTGGGGTAGGGTTGGGATCACAACGGACAGGTTTTGGAGCATGATATGAGGGGGTTTGAGCGACGCGTGGGCGGTTAGGTTCTCGTAGTTCACTAAATGCTAGTACTTTCAACATGTTCGTGCTTCTTCCGCTTGCTGTCTTTCGTTCATCTCTCTCTCTGCCAGCGTTATACGGCCTTCGATCAAGACCGGTCCTAATTGTGCTGTATTCTTTTAACCCCATGGGGTTTCCTCTAGTCGAACCCTTATGTATCCACTGCTACCGCCTCTCCCACACGCAAGCCACACCGTTTCTTTTTCTCGTCTGGATTCCTAGGCAGTCCGGCAAGGGCCCGTCCACCGTTAGACTATCCCTGAGTCACCACAAGGCGAGCTCTCCCGCTCTTTGCCACTTCTCCGCTGGTTGACCATCATCTGACCTTGGCTCACTGAAGAACATGGGCGCAACGGGAGTTCATTGGTCTCGGCTCCCGTGTCTCGGAGACAGCTTAATCTAATAGTTTCCGAACAGCTGGCGATAGTGGAGGGACCCTGAGTCCATGACGGCCTAGATCTTCCCCGCTCGCTCAGCGTCCCTGTCCTACCCCTTAGCGAGGGCTGAAGTTAAGTCGTCATCGAGTTGTGTCTCGCAAGGTGTGTGATATCATGCCCTCCTTACTGGTAACCTTGCCTTACCAAAACCCAAGATCCTTACGTGTTTGTTGTTCGTTCGCCCCCTGATCATCCCCTCATGACAGTCCATTGCCTCGCCCTCCCTCTTATTACCCGGCCGAATCCCATTGTCCTCCCTGGACCGGGCACATGTGCCGAGCCGAGCGGAAACGGCGCATGCTCCGGTCCGCCACGCTTTGGCCCGGCTTTGGCAAGCTGAATGCTTCAACTCAGCCCCCTCACACTCACCCGGTTGGCGTGTGCCTGATGGGGGTGGAGTTGCAACCTCCTCGGCCAAATCGGTCTGTGGCTTCATTCATCGTTAATGTTCCCCCCTGCAGGGCTCTTTCCCACACCCCCAAACCGGGTGAACGATCTGATCGGACCAAAGAGAGGGGGGGATGAGGAGTCAGGGGGTCAGTAGAGAAGGTGTGGCTCAAGTGTAGAATCTGATGATGCCTCTAAACGGAGGTGGCAAGTCAAGGTGAGGTGGAAGGACGGAGAATGGATGGTGGGTCGTAGCATCCGGGTAATGAGGTCGGGTAAAATGCTGTGCTGGCTGGGGGGGGGTGTGAGGCGAGGTGTTGTTGAGGGCAAGGGCTCGGTGGGTGCAACTCCCGGCGCTAGGACTGCAAAAGTTTGGGGCAGGGCGTGGTTGACTGCAACTGCTTTTTCTTTCAGGTACCACAGAGCTAGAGGCTGTGATTATCCGGATGCAGGTACGTGGCATGTACTACTCTTTTGTCTGGTGGAGGTGGTCCGCAGAAAACAGGGTTCCGTTTGAGGTTGAGGTGAGCGCTTTGACGCTTCCTGGGGGGAGAACGGCAGAACATACATAGACAAAGAGGGAAGACAGGTCTGTTTTCTGTCTTCTTGAAAAGGTGTCCCAGTCAAGTTGTGGGTGGCACTGGTGACGCGCCTGCAGGCCAATATGAGGTGTGAACAGTAGAAAAGGAACTCGAAAAGAGAAGCCAACGACGAGTAGCAAAGCCCCGAGAGTTGTGGTAAATTGTGCTTGTCTGGTTAAGCTTCGTGAAAGCCAGGCCTTCCAGCAGCAGTACAACATCCCAAGATGCACCTCAGGGGTTGCCGCGGTCCCGCAGGGTTACTTCGCGCCGATGTATGTGCGACGGCTGCATCTTGGAGCCTCAATCGGGAACTTATCATACACAGTACATACATCTAATTGGGGATAGAAGCTCGACAAAACGGTAGACGGTGCCAAGATTGGGGATATGTCAAATGGGTCCAGTGCATATTGCACCGCGTTCTGCTGGGCCTGCCAGTCCAGCACAAGGGTCGTCATCTCTAGCAATGTCACCACACTTGAGGCTAACGAAATGGACTCCTCTTGGCCAGAAAGCATGACTAGATGAACCTGCCTGGCTTGGTCTGTTCAGAACGGACGCGGGATCGCCGAGTTAGAGATAGGTAGGAGACAACCGTGCGATACCGGCAGGCTAATTCCCATCCTAAACCGCAAGTCCATCTCCGCTCAGGACATCCTATCGAACGAGCCGTCCTCTGTAGCCATGCCGTTGCTCGGGGCTGTTGCACCCCGATTCGGCACCTCGAGTGTTCCATTGCAGGTCAAGGTTTCTCAAACCAGAACAACATTCCAATTCTGGGGGCTAATTCAGAGGCTCTCGGCAGCCTAATCGAGACAGCTTTGTGAGGGCGGCCAGGGGTGGCAGCTATCTGGGGGAGCAAATGCCACTGTCGGGGGTCGGTATCTAGGGAGCACGGTCGTAGGCAGCGATGGGTTCGAATGAATGCCCTGTTGGCCGGACCGAGACGGAGAAAAAGGGGGACTCTCGATCGCAATGTCGGATGGACGGGAGGCAGTTCTATCCATACAGTTTGAAGTCCCGTGGTCCTCACTTCTGCACGCCCAACCCGAACCCCAAGAGAACCGGAGGGCCAATCGCCGCACTCCCGCAGGACCCCACATTTAGGCAATTCGCACCAACGATTGGATGAAACGAGACAATGGGGCGTCTCTTGCGCCTCTCTCAGTCAGTCATACTCACAAGACACACCTCCTCCGACAACGTTTCATCGCATCGACGTGCCGATCCGTGTCCATCCCTCCGAGCCTCCCAGAACGCTTGCCGTGTCTTGTAACTATCAGACCCATTGGCTGCTTCTCGTGGAACGTTCCAAGTGGGCAACTGCCCAGCGACACCACGGAACGTGACACGGTTTGTCGGCCGGCTCCTGGTTCCAACCGGAGGTTCCAGTCTGCTGCTGCTGACTGCAAGGGGCTCTATATGCCATCTTTTTCTAACAACAGCTGGCCATCAGATGGTTCATCGTGGCCCCGCCAACACGGCACATGGCTCCTAGGTCATGGCAACCATACCACAGCCTGCCAGGTGCAATAACTGCCCATCGTCTGGAGGACTGAACAAAGGCCCTGTCTTTGAAAGGTGCGGCTCAGATCAGCCCCATTGTCGCCCTGCCATGTGTGACCAGTGCCATTCTTTGGCCCTTATTAGGGTGACGAGTGCCGCATTGTGAAGAAACCTGAACCCGGGCACTCGACCTTCTTTGTGGTTGGCGTTCAGGGACCCATACATATAAGTGTTGTCTTCATATACCACGGCAACTCCAACCTCGCTTACACCAACGTCCAACTCTATACCCACATTTTGCAAACTAATCAACACTTCTTCTCGTCCATATTGGGCTGCCTTGAACAACTCCAACTTTCCAACTATTTGACACATACTCGCCATGCGGACTGCACACGCCGTTGCTGTTGCCCTGTCGGCTGGCCTCCGACTAGCAAGCGCCGCGCCTTGCTCCAGTGCCCCATTTACGCTCTACGTCTCCAGCTTTCCTCCGGCAGCGGCAGAGGGAGCAACGGTGAAGCCAGGCAGCGTGACGACGTTCAAGCTGGGCCAGGGAGGCCTCGAACTTGCCGGCAACACCACCGAATGCGGAACACACCCGACTTGGTTGACCCAAGCCGGCAACACGCTCTACTGCCTCGACGAGGCTTGGACAGTACCAGACAAAGGCGGCCTCCACTCCTTTAAGATCGGCTCCAACTCGGGCATCAGCCACCTAGGCAAAATTGAGACACTGGGAGGCCCAGTGAGTAGCGTCGTGTACGGCGAGGGCGGCCGTGGGCTGGCTGTCGCCGATTAGTGAGCATCCCCAACTTCTTTCCCCAGCAGCCATTTTGCTCCCCAATATTGAGATCACTGCTAACACATGCGTGCAGCGGTGGAAAGGGAATCAACACCTTCAACATTGCCGACCCAGCGAAAATGGTGGCGCTGAAGGCCCCGACCTTTGATCCCAACCCAGTCTCCGGCACCAATCCGGATCAGCAGGGGCAAAGCCGCCCTCACCAAGTCATTCTCGACCCGACAGGCGACTTCCTTGTGGTTCCCGACCTCGGAAATGACGTGGTCCACGTCTTTGCCATCGACAAGAAGACGCTGTACATTACCGAGAAGGTAGGCATCCCGAGTTTTACTTTAATAAATCTGGCCTGATGCTGACCACCCTCGCAGAAACCTCTCAAGCTCGAGCGGAAGTCCGGGCCCAGGCATGCCGTCTTCCTCAAGTCCAAGACCAAGACGTTTCTCTACGTCGTCTGCGAGATCTCCAACCTCGTCCTAGGTTACTCCGTCGAGTACAAGGGCCAAGAGCTGAGCTTTACTCCCGTCCACAGCTCTAACACCCACGGCGACGGCAAGACGCTCCCAAAAGACACCGCCGCCGCCGAGATTGCCATCTCCGTATGCACCCCTCTTCTCCTTTCCTTCACCACCCCAACCCCCCTTTCCCACCCCCAAATCAAGCTAACATCTCACACAGCCCGACTCCAACTTCCTCACCATCTCCTCCCGCCGCGAAAGCTCCCTCACCTTCACCCTTGCCAACGGCACCACCGTCCCCTCCGACCCGCTCATCACTTTGTCCATCAACCACGAATCCGGCGCCCTCACCCACGTCCAGACCGCCCCGGCAGGCGGCATCTTCCCACGCCACTTCTCCTTCAACAAGGACGGCAGCCGCGTGGCCGTCGCCGCGCAGGTGGATAGCCGGGTGGTGGTTTTTGAGAGGGACGTCAAGACGGGCAAGATTGGCAAGGCGCTTGCGGAGGCGGAGGTGGTGGGGGGGCCGAATTGTGTTGTGTTTAAGGAGTGATATCCCGGTTGAGAAAAGGGGAGAGGTGGGAAAGGGCTGGTTTCTTTTCTTCATTTATGGGGAGGTTTCATTGCTTCTCGGCTTCTGGATAAGTCACTTTATATTTTTGGGTTTCACAAATTTATGTATAGCATCTTTTCTGTTTGTTGTAGAGCATCTGCTTTGTGGTTCGGCTGGTTCTGAAAAAGCCGACTACTTCTCGTTATAAAGTCCGCCAGCATTGAGACGGCATCCTTAGATATGATACCAGAATATGGAAAAAGAGACAAACAAACTAAACTCTTGCCCGAGAAAACAAACGATTGGATCTTGCACCTGGTGATAGGATCGCAGCACTGGGATTCGTGGAAAATCGGCATTACCGGGCGTGCTCCCGAGACTGTTCCGTTTTCCAGTAACCTGGCCAAATCTTACATCGCATGACGTCCATTGGCTCTCGGGGGTGTGTGTAATGTGAAACGGGGCAGCATGACGATCCAAGATCCCGTCAAGCAGAGTCTCACCATCCCCAGAGCCGCTCATCAGTTTCACTTTCCACCATGACCGTGGCCGCGGAGCCGCAGTGCCGTTGGGCGGACAGTTGTGGAGCCACGGCGAGCGGCATGCCCGGAATGAGCACGACCAGTTCCGACAGGTGTGGCTGGTGTCTAGTGTGCGCTAAGGCGGGAGAAAAAGGGGGGGGCGGACTAGCCGCCTTTGTGAAGAGCTTGTGAGCTTCAACGGCTTCTTTGGTATTCCCGAGGGATATGCAGAATGCCGAGGAGGAACTCCCTAGGTCGTCAGGTATCTGGTTGCCGGGCGACGTATAATACAACATGGACAGAGACAGCTGAGGGCAAGGCCGTCCTTAAACAATCGACTTGTTGATATATCTGTTTGAGCTTTCATGGCAAGTCAATCCGCGGGGGAGCAGCATTCGAGAACAGAAACAGGGTGGTGTGGATATTATGGAGGGCCCCACGAACGGTGAGGGGAACCTTGGTGTCCGCGCCATCACGGTGACGCTGCAGCCCGAACCCCATTTGAAGGGATGCTCCTCACCCCAGGGTTCGTCGATGTGATCCACGCCTTCCAGACACAACCGGGCCCCTTGACGCCATTCCACCTCCCGGCTCGGGAAAGGATAGACGCGGACGGGTGGCCGTCCGGGAAGGATTCTGCGAGATCGAGACGTGTGACTGACAAGGGGTCTGTCTTGTTGGAGTTATGCAGCGTCGCGCGCCTTGCAGACGTGGTTCTGGACAACCAGACTGGAGTCGGTTTACGGAGTTACTGCAGAACAAAGGGCTAGCGACGCTGCTCCGGAATTAGTGTTGCGGTGAGAGAGAGGGGTAACGAAAGCCGAAGCTAGAGCCGTTGCTTGCACTGAACGTGGCGAACCAGGGTCATCTACGGGGTTGGTTTTGTCGTCCAGTTCAACGGAGCGATGAGGGACAAGTCCGAGGTGGTGGATGTCGGTAGTGGTCCAGCCCTTGCAAAACTAGCCTCTGGCACAGAAGATCAATGATCAGACAGAATGCTAGGAGAAGTTCGCATGAGAGAATGTCTGGGAGAGCTATCGCTGAGGACGCCCAATGAATCCCTGGACTGAAGAGAACACCCGGGGTTGTGCAGGAGAGAAACACCGCCTGTCCGTGTCAACAGCGAGGAGCCGTAGAAGAGAGGTTATTCTCCAAGTCTTGAATCTTGTGAAAGCCGGAAAAAGTGGAGGTGAGAAGTTCTCAACAGAGACAAGCCCTGCCGCGGAGTCCCAAGAGATTGGGTTACTGAAGGGTGATGAGTACCTAGGTGAGGTGGAAGAACTCCTCGTACGAAATAGTCCTGTGAGAAGCTCCTGCGATTCGATTTGATCGCCAATTTACCTGACTCTGGGAAGCTTGATCACTGAAAGGCATACTGGGGACTGCAAGCCTGGGACGAGAAATTTTTGTTGTTAGATGAATCGTTGTGGCTGGCTCTCCTGATGTTCGGCTTGGCCTCGGCTCCGGTTCCCGAAGCTTAACGGCCGGCGAGTGTAGTATAGCCGTTAAAGCGATAGTTCCCGAACTTGGTGCTGTCCGTCCAGCCCGTAACTGATGAGGCCTGGGGCCTGGAGAGATGGGTGGTTATGTGCAAGGGTTTCATTGCAAGTATTCGGACCGAGACTCCCCAGATCACACTTCCCCATGGTTCGGCTGCTTCCTGCACGACGCACGTGCAGGAGGGCGTGTTTGTTGACGTCGCCGTCAGCCACAGTCGTAACGGAGACCACCTTGCCGTTTTAGCAGCCGTCCCAAGAGCCATCAAGATCAAGGATGGCTGTCCCCATCGCCCGATTGGGATGCTAGCATCGCCAAGTGGGGCAGGTGGGTCAGTCCTGGGCGACGCGGGGAGCGCGAAATGAAGCCTCAGCGCCGTTGAGGTTCTGTGGGCCGTTATGTGAAGAGGAGGACGTCCAGCGTCCACGAGGGCAACGCGATGGTGGCGGTGGATATGAACTCGGCCTGCTGTTGGCGTCGTCCCGAGCAACGCGCCCCGGGCATGAGACAGGTTCCTCGGTCGTCCGCCACCAGCTTGCTGCTGCCGCAAGGGACTCGAATAACTTCCAGGGCAGCTGACATGGGGTAGAGATTGCTTCTCGAAACCTTCTGCTGCCCCTGGAGATGGTGCTCAGCTGCAAAATGCGGAAACTCCGAGAAGCTAGGGCTGACGCGGTTCGGCGGCCAAGAGATTGCGAGAACAACGCTGCCAGGTGCCGGTTTTATGCTAAATTGATGAGGGCAAGGGCTCACCGGGAGGTACGATCTCCAGACGGGAGGCGGAGATCCCGACTGGTAGACTTTCAGGAGTTCCCGGTAGAAGTTCTCTCTAAAAAGCTGGGATGGCCGATCATACCTTGAGCTAGGATGGTGAAGAATGGCCACACAGGATACTGGGGGGTGGAATGTCGAGATGGGTGTTTGCTGGCATCGTCGATGATGATGTTGATAGCGTTGATAAAAAGAGAGATGGGGACTGGCGCCAACATAGGACAAGAATAGAGTAGAGGTTGGGCGGACATACTAGACCATCCGCGAGAAATTGGGTGCCGGAAGCTGAAGTTGAGAGGTTACATGATGTGGTGTTGGGTTCCATGATTCTGGGCTCTGGCTGTGCTTTCCTTCCTCTCGTAGACTATGCTTTGTGTACCTTATGCACGTGAGTTGCTCGTTCTCCCGACCTCAAGGAAGGAGCGACAATTTGGTGTCCCACTTTCCCAGCATCTGGTAGAAGTTCACGGCCTTGGAATTTTTTACACACCTTCCATACTCTTGCCACTTTCCCTTGACCCGGCACCACCAGTTTCTGTCTCCGGGCGAGATTGAGCTTCTTCGGTTGCCGAGCTGAGAGCCTCGACCAGAACATCGACACCACGACAACGACCACGATCACGACCCTTACCCTGTCATGTCCAATGCGCTGGAAAAGGCATAGTCTCAACACGATTCCATGGTTGCGCGCCAATCAGCTTCCACAACCCACCCATTTCCAGGGTCGCCAGTCAAAGCGTCTTCCCGTTCGAACAGCAGGGCAGCCGAAGAGCCAACAAGAAGAAGCGGAGCTTGTTGGGGTTCAAGACTCAGCAACTGCGGACAGTTGGGGTCGAAACCCCACACCCCCGCGTTCCCGAGTCCCCCCTCTGATTTTTGCTCTCCGCACAAGCCGCATGGATCCACCATCTTCCAGGTCGCTTGCTGGCAGCTGGGAGCTGCTGGCGGTGTGAAATGCGAGGCTTCTCAGGACCAGGCATAGTTTTCTCGAGGAAGATGGCTTCACAAAGCCCACCAAAAACCGCGAAGGGCAGAGGAGCATCATCTCCGCTCTCGCACACTAACGTTTTTCGTTCAGATTCAGAACCACCACCGAACAGGGCGAACCCCAAGACCACCAGATGAAGCGACATTTCATGCTCCCCACAACAGGTCCTCTCTGGGCCGCCAATGCAACCCTCGACCGGGGTTGTCGTCCACAGGCTTCTTGCCTCTGCGCCCGGGGTGGATGCTCGCTCATGGAATCCCTGCCCCCACCGTCCCGTCTCCGTTAAGACGATGGCTGATTTTTTGTCAAAATCAGGACCAGGCAGATCTCCCCGCAAAAACCAACGGTTTGCGTTAGCACTGGACGCCTGCCACACCTGACACGCGCCAGGCCCTGCCTCTCTGATTAAGGGTGCCTCCGGGGGCGAGTGGTACTGGTTCAACACCTTGAGTACCAGCCCAGGGCAGAGGTACCTCCCTCCCTGCCCCTGCTGGAGTCCGAGCTCTCCTCGGCAAAGGCTGAGCCCGGGTGACCTGAGATATGAATCCTCCACCTCCCAAGATCCCGGAGAAGCTTCCCACCTTTTCCTACCATCCGACCGAGCAGCCGCATACCACACGCCGAACATCGCGCCGCCTACCAATCCGGCTCTGGCTTCCTGGTCCTTTCGGTAACAGACTATTACTACGACATCAGCCGCGAACCACGAGTCTCGACGTTTTCAACGTTTGCGACGTCTCAGCAGCACTGGGACAGAACCGGGAGCAGTCCACGCTACTGACTGGTTGACGACTGGGGCACAGCATCGAAGCCGCCCCCCTCCTCCCTTTCTCTGGACCCGAGAGCTCAGGCCTTGAAAACACCCACCGCCCGCGCACCCTGCGGCATCTGGAGCACCCTTCAGCAATGTCGCCGTCGTCCAACGGCGACTCTCCGCATTCTTCCACAGCCACAATGACAGCGGCGGCCAACGCCAATATCATCAGGCAGTTCCCCTTGCCAAACCGGGATTTTTCTGTTGAGATTCCCTCGTCTCAACTTCCCACCGGACCCAATGGCGCAAACTCATTGAAATCGCCAAGCTCGCTCAAGTCGGTACGAACTCCCAGCTTCAGCCGTGAGGGCATCCTCAGCTCAGCCCAGAAGGCCCGGAATCTATCACAGTCATCCGAGAATCGGCCAGATAGCGTGTCGAATGGTATTCCAAAATCCACGAGCGAAGAGAGCATCAATCCTCTGAAGAGGAGGAATACAGATGTTGGGGTGGATTACCCGAGACGGCGGGCAACCATTGCTGTACGTAGGCTTGCCGTCGCTCCACGTCCCTGTGCTGACCGGCTTGTAGTGCGAAGTGTGCCGCTCAAGGAAGTCGCGATGCGACGGAGTGAAACCGAAGTGTAAGCTCTGTACGGAGCTGGGCGCCGAGTGCAACTACCGAGAACCCGGCATCAAACTGGATGCCGGTGACAAGCTCATCCTCGAGCGCCTGGGAAGGATCGAGAATCTGCTCCAGATGAACTTGGTTGGGCATGGCAATGGGATCAACCTCTCACACGAATCGCCAAACATGAGCAACGGCACTGGTTTGAGCGGCGACAATCTGATGATGCAGAACCCGAGCAACTTCGTCTCCATCATCCCCAGCGGCGGCCTCGGTACTTGGTCAGCGACTGCCACCAACATATCCACGATGCCCAAGGTGCACACAAACGCGGCTCTTCACCTGCTGCAATGGCCACTGATCCGAGATTTGGTCTCGCGTCCGTACGACCCGCAAATCCTGCTTCAGCTTGAGATGGCGCGTGAGCCTCTGCACTCGCTCGCCAAGACACCCTGCGTGGACTTGTCCAACACCAACGCATACATCGAGGCCTACTTTGACCGGGTCAACGTCTGGTACGCCTGCGTCAACCCATACACATGGCGGAGCCACTACCGGATTGCCCTGTCCAACGGTTTTAGGGAGGGGCCGGAAAGCTGCATCGTGCTCTTGGTCTTGTCCCTGGGTCAGGCAAGCTTGAGGGGAAGCATCTCGAGGATCGTTCCCCACGAGGACCCGCCAGGCCTCCAGTACTTCACAGCCGCTTGGTCATTGCTCCCGGGCATGATGACCTCGAATAGCGTGCTCGCCGCACAGTGCCACTTGCTTGCTGCCGCTTACTTGTTCTATCTGGTGCGGCCGTTGGAGGCTTGGAACTTGCTCTGCACCACAAGCACAAAACTGCAGCTCCTCCTCATGACGCCGAACCGAGTACCGACCGACCAGAGAGAGCTGATTGAGAGAATCTACTGGAACTCGCTCCTCTTCGAGAGCGACTTGCTCGCCGAGTTGGATCTGCCGCATTCGGGCGTCGTCGCATTCGAGGAGAACGTCGGCTTGCCCTGCGGCTTTGAGGGAGACGAGCAGGAAGCGGTTGGGCGCGACGATCTGTGGTATTTCTTGGCCGAAATCGCTCTGCGCAGGCTCTTGAACCGAGTCAGCCAGCTCATCTACTCCAAGGACTCCATGGCCTCAACCACCAGCCTCGAACCGGTGGTTGCTGAGCTCGATTACCAGTTGACCCAGTGGTACGAGAGTTTGCCCGTGCCGCTGCAGTTTCCCTTTACACGCACCATGCTGCCAGACCCGGTGCAGACGGTGCTGCGGCTGCGATTCTTTGCCTGTCGAACCATCATCTACCGCCCATACATCCTCGCCGTCCTGGACAACGAACAGGCCATATTGGACCCTGCAGTCCGGGACAGCTGCACCAAGTGCCTCGAAGCCTCCATTCGGCAATTGGAGCACATCACTGCACAGTAAGTCTTCCCCTCGTCAGCCCCCATTGGCTGGGCACCTGGCGTTCTCACTCCCTCAACCTAACCAATTTCGCCGCAGTCACGCCGGACACATGCCGTACCTCTGGCAGGGCGCTCTATCGATCGTGTCGCAGACACTCCTTGTGATGGGCGCCACCATGTCACCATCACTGTCCAGCATTCTCTGGAGCCTCGTCCCGCACCGTGAAGCCATCGACCAGATCATCAACGATGTGGTCATGGAAATCGAACGTTACGCCGTCCTCTCGCCCAGTCTCAGTCTCTCGGCTGAGATCATCAAGGAGGCCGAGGTCAGGCGCCGGACATTCCTCAGCGGCTGATCCAGGTGCAGGACATCCCGGACACCCGCGCCGAGCACGCATCAGCCTGATCACAAAGTGCCATCTCTCGTCTCACTCCCACTCGACCATGCCTCCGGATTTCTAGGAAAGAGCATGGCCTTCCAACTCACAACGGCCCCAGGCCATGCAACTTGCTCATTGCGAGTTACTAACTGGGGCCGCTGCACGCCCGGCGCCAGCGCATGGCACCCCGCCGGAACCCGCCACACACGAACATCCTGGTCCGCAACTTCCGGTCCGTCGCTCACCAAGGCGCTGGGACGATTGTGGGGTGCCGCGCCAAACTGCCGGTCACTCCATACCTTGCGGCCGAAGCGAGGCACAACTCGAGCGAGTCTGCTCCTTACACGGAAAATACTCTTCTCCTTCAACAGGCCCATTTCAGTTCATTGGCTGTCGCACCAAACCAAGTGGCAACCTGGATTCTAGCAATACGCCCTTGTGCGACAATATCCTCCTCCCCCGCCTTCGATTGGGTGCCCCAGTTCAAGAAACAGGCTACTGGAGAATCTGCGGGCTCGGTCTGGGGTTACACATTGGGCCCCCCAGAGCGAGTTAAAATGGCCCATTCGGATGGAGCGACTCTGCGGGTGGCCTTGGATGCGGATATTGCGGCCCGATATGCCGCGTCAACCATTCCATCCCCGCATTCACTTCTTCATGCGCCCGGGTCTGGCAATCACCCGGCCGGGCGCATTCTTCTTCTTTGCCCTCATGGGCTGGTTATCAGCGTCATTGGAAATTGGAGGGAGGGGGGAAACCGGAAAGGCGATACACCACCACCGTTTGGCGTTGGGATGAGGGATATTTTTTTGAGGATGCTTGCGTTTTGGATATCGAGTCTGTCACATTAGTCTTTTGGTGTTTTCTCATTTTCTGGTGGATATATCCCTGGGGGGTTCTAGCATGAAATAAGTGTAGGATTTTGTTGGAAACCACATGAATTATTGGATAGAAACGGACACCTTCATGGTAACTCCTTTGACCAGCCCTGGACATCTGTACGAAATGGTAACCCCAGTCAAGATATTGAGCGGGCACTTGGGGCCCTGGTTTTGGTTCTTCTCTTGTCTGCTGGTGCATCCGATGAACACCTCCCTGCCCAATCACCCCAGGCCCACCGCAACGGTGTTGCGGGGTTATCGCTGTACCCTGGAATCAAGCCCAAAGCAGCCAGGATCCCCAACAGCCCTCATCCTCTCAACCGGGCCCGTTTCCCGACGCCACATGCAAGGGCCGGGGGTGGTTGCGCCGCTTTTGGGAGGAAGGCAAGAGTGAGGTCACCACCACAGGAACAGATCGGAGGTTTTTGTCGGATGCATCTTTTGGTTGATACGAATCGGTCTGCATGAGGGCCTTTTTTTCCTGAACACCTAAGCTTGTGGGCGCCTTCTGGGAAATTGAAGGGGCGTCCTTTCAGTTCTCGCTAGCCTTTCCTGCTACCTCGCTGCAGTGAAAGTACAGGAAGATACATTCATGTCTCGGCGAAGGAATGCTTTCTGTGGGGATCTTTCAGAGGACCATGAGCTGATGCGGGTGCCAGGCTGTCAGCGCGCAGGCGGCTTGGTGGGGTTGCGGGGGATCCCGTTGATGACGGGGAGTTTACCGCTGGCAGTCAGACGGTGGCTGTGAGCAGGCGGGAAGGAGAAGGCTTGCTTCCTCCAGGAAGGGGAACATGTTTTCTAATAATATCTTTTCGCTGAGATGAGGTCGGGTTTCTTCCCAAACCGGTAGAATCAGAATGTTTCGGGCGTGATACACACAACAAGTTCAGCACAACATTAGACGAACTCCTCCACAACGCCCGCATGAGACTAAAACGGCATGCTCAAACGACAAAATGTCGAGGAGAGAGAGACTACATGTTATCGAAGCAGGTTTTAAAAAACACCTCTTGTTGGCCAGGATATAAGCGTGACGATGGAAGACTTCGGCCCCTTTGCGGGTTCACTGGGCACAACACAACACAACAACCTGGGCCAAGAGGGCTGACCCACTGGATGGGAGGGAGTTACACCAGGCCCGTGTCTGTATGAACAAGATTATTTCATTCAGAAAGTCCCGACAGAATCTTGCATAACCGGTACCACGGCGGCCCGCAGATGTCTCGATTGGGGCAATCGCTTCCGCCGTTCCACAGCAGGAGCTCTGCCGGCAAGTCGTGGGGCCGGAGCCGGGCTGTGCCGCTGTGGGGCCGGGTCGGCGCCGGCCCCACGGTAGGTCTGTGTATGTATCGCCCATATGACTCCGATTGGGAGTGAGTTTGGGCACGAGATAAAAGAGGACGTCTTACTTGAGTGATACAACCGGCAAGACCGTTGAGAACGGTCGCTGGAGAATTCCATTGTCATAGAGATGTCCACGGTGGGATGAGATCCAAGTCATGGTGAAGATGTTGACTGGAATAGTTGGCGATGGCTCACTCCGTAGTATCATTGCTGTACTACGATCTCCGTCCGTTCTCTTGATATCTTTCTCCTTTTATCGATGGCTTTGGGTGGGGCCGAGACGGCAGGGCCCGCTTGCCGATTGCGGGGAGCGGCAAATGTGGGGACGTGTGTGCCGGGTTCTTGGGATCATCGTCTGATGTTGAGATCAGATGAGGGTTCTCCATAAACCTCCAACATCCAACATCCACCCTTCAAAAGGACGTGATACAAACATCGCTGATATTGGAGTCTCAGGGCAAGCATGTCGTTGCCGGTTGACCGGACGGGCATCTGCAGGGCTGTCATCACGTGATTCCTCCCACCATTGTCCCGCCATCGGATTTTCTCTGGTTCACGATTGGACCTGCCACCGAGCCGTCGGCTGCGTCAGAGCGGGCGGGATGGAGTTTTCAACCTCCTGCTGTCAGCTCGGCTGAGCTTCCACCTGTGTTGAACTCGGACCCCATTTCATTCGCATCGGCAGAGTCAACGCCGCGGCAAGGCGCGACCGACAGTTTCACGAGACGTTGGTGGAGCGCTTCGTGCCTCTTTTCGAGTGAGCTAACCTCAGTGGGAACCGGCAACCCCCCATTGCTCCCATTGCCCCCAGCCTTGGAAGCCTCGAACACTCCAGCCAAGCCATCGTCACCCCTCATCCCGCCACTCGTCCCCTCACTTCACACTTCACACTTCGCTGTCTTCACTCAGCGTCGCCTCACCTCAACGCTGCCCAACCACCAACCAAGGACCGAAAACTCTTCTGCTGCACCACTGCGGGCCTTGTCGGGCTTATATCAGGCTCGCGCCGCAATATTCGTGCTGTGTGGGATTTTAGGGCGAGCCGGGGGGTGCCTGTTTTGAGGAAGCCGTGTTGAGCTGGCAGCGCTGCCAATGCACCTCGACCCTCTCCGAGCCCAATCGCAGCCGGCACGCCTGTAGACCCGCCCCTGCCGGGCCAACCACGGTCAACCAGCTGGCCCGACGCTTTCGCTTCCCCGTCGCAAACCTGCTCTTTCACCCGCGGTCGCCAGACGGAGACACTGCCCTCCCTCGACGACCCTGTCGCGCTCGACTCGAATCGAATGCTGTTGCTGCAAGCTCGGCAGTCAGCCCTCTGTGTACGGGACGAATGGCCGACGTCGACCAGCAGCAGGGCGGGCCCAGCACCTCGCGACGACGGAAGCACGCCGGCAAGTCGAAGGCCCAGCATCCCAATGATTGGCCACGCGCCGGCGAGCGCCGCTCCCGTGCCTCGCCTCGTTCGAGGCGTCATGGAGATATAGACATGGACATCGTCGAGTCGTCCGACGAGTCCAACGACGCCAAAGCGTCGCCCTTGAAGCATCGCCGCCGCCGCCGCCCGCACACTCCCCGTTCCACCGCGTCGGACACGGCATCCGACGCCACTCCTCCCGTCACGACCCCGCAGCGGTCGCCAAAGGGAGCCCGCTCCAAGAACATGCGGGTACCCAACGCCTCCGTGCCCATCGTGGACAGGGCACCGCCCCGTCGGCGCCCAACCTGCAATATCTCTGTTGTCTCCGTGTCTGATGACGACGCCGCCCCCTCGGGCCCCTCGCGGCCCGTGAGCCGCCAGACCATAGCCCGCCGCGACACCAGCCCCAGGTCCGTTCACCGCTACCGGTCGACCCCCGAGTCCCGCCGCTCCCCGAGAACATCCGTCTCCGACTCGGAAGCCGACACCGACGCCACCACCGACGACGAGTCCGAAGAACTTTTCCTTGCCCCCGGCAAACGCCTTCCTCCGGCCCCCATGGCCCCGCCTGTCCCCCCCGCCCCCGCAATACACAGTTCCATCCAGGAACGCATCAAGCGCCAACCTGAGATGGTCATCGAGGAGGAAGGGGACGCCACGTCGAGATACGCACCATCCATGGCCCGCGCTCGCTCGTTATCCCGGCCCCCGTCCAGCAGGCGGGACCCATACCGACGTCCCAAGGACATCACCGTCTCCGGACCCCCCAGCCTCGACGAGCCAAGAGCACGGTCTCGGTCGAGATCCAAAAGGTAACTGGCACAGCACAGTGGCGGTTGGCTTCCGCCGCCGCTTCAAGCATGACATGCTTGCTAACGCACAGAGCAGCGCAAGACCGTCGATGAGGAATTATGACTCCGAGGTCTATCTCTCCTCGAGGCCCGCCTCCTCCTTCAGACGCCCACATGCCACCTCATCTCACAGCCTGAGCTCTTCACCGAAGCGCTCAACCTACTTTGGTGGCTTTGTTACACCCTCTACCCGCCCCTCGCATGCAGACAAGCAAGCAATGCAACCACTCGAGCGGTTAGTGCCTTTCCAGAAACCGAGCTTCCCCGCCAATCTGACGCTGGCTTTAGTACCACAATATGTGCTCACTGCAGGGACGCTGCCATACCCGTCAGCCAGACGATCAAGCTCCGTTGCTGCCATCGAATGTGTCATTCCTGTGTCCGCCAGGCATTCAATCGGTCCGCCGCTAATCCACCGCGCATGCCGCCGACCTGCTGTTCCCCTGATGTTATTATCCCCACCGAGCTCGTCAAGGGGCTGTTTGATGCTGCCTTCAAGAGAGACTGGAATCAGAAATGCGTCGAAAACGGGAACAGAAGCCTCGTCTTTTGCCCCTCAAGCCGCTGCCGTGGATTGATCGAGCCTAATGACATGCGACGCGAAGACGGCCGCTTGGCTGCAAAATGCGGCCGCTGCAGGACCAAGGTGTGCGGATCCTGCAGTGGCAGGTGGCACCACCAGCCCGAGTGTCCGCGAGACGATGAGACCACCCAGTTCGTCAAGCAGGCAAGACGGGCATTATGGCAGCACTGTCACAAGTGCAGCCAGCCGCTTGAGATCAAGGATGGCCGCAATCATGTGAATTGGTTAGACTTTTGCTCACTCTCTCTCTTCCCCACCTCTCTGCTCGGAAAACTGCACATCAATGGACCGCTTGCTGACTTCTCGCTTCTCACGCAGCCGCCATTGTGGTGCTGACTTCTGCTTGGTATGCCGGGGGAAGTGGAAGACGTGCAATTGCCAGTGGTTCAAATATGATCCCCTCGACGCCGAAACCCTGGATTCTCGACAGAACCCGTTCGCCTCCGCCTCCCGCCCGACATCACCCCGCGAATACCGTTCCGAGTTTGCTCCCTTCCCGACCGCTTCTGCTCGCCCACGTCCGGCGAGCTATGAAGAAGACCCCTATTTCCGCCGGATGCACGAGCAGCAGCGTGAAGAACATCTCACGCGGAGGATGCAATCCTTCGACGCTTTTGCCCAGCTCGGCGGCCATACCGACTTTGACCGGAACAGGACTGAGTACGACTTTGATGAGCCGGCTCATGATCCCCGTGACCGTCGCCGCCAGGAGGTGTCTAGAGGGTATGACATCCCGTACCCTGAAGACGACTATCACCGCCGAGCCGCAACCGTGGTTGCCCCGTCTCCGCCGCAGGCCTACCTTGCAGCCGCGCCGCCGCCGCCCCATTCCGCGTTTGAGCCGCCCTCCCGGCCACCGGCGTTCGAACGCGCAGTATCCGGCTTCGACTATTCTCCGGCAGTTCGGCGGACTCGAGGGATGCACTATGACTCCCCAGAGAGATACGACGACTACGCGACGGAGAGTTATGCCCCGGAAAGACCCCGTGCTCGTTCTCCCGACCCGTGGAACCCGAATCCCTTCTCCCAAGAACACCGGCCCCGGTCTCGCGAAAGACGGAACACGTTTCCATCCGAATCGCGACCAACATCACCAGAGCCGTGGCAGCAAATGCCCACGCGCTTCCCGTCACCAGAGCCTCCCCCGGTTTTGGAGGAGAGACGGCGCGCTCCTTCCCCCGAGCGACGACGAGCCAGTTCAATGGAAAGACGTCTTGCAGACCGCTTCAAACCAGAGACCAAACAACTTCCCCCTGCACCCCCCGTTTTCGGCGCCCTTGGCCCAGTTGGACCCGTTACCCCAACCCGCGGACCGCCACCGCCCTCCCGCGCCGCCACTCACATCGGCGCGAGCATGCCCATGGCGCCCGTCCCACCGTCTACCCCCCACGGCCTACCCCCGCAAGTCGCCCCTCTCCGGAGACACCGCACCATGGACGAGGACCTGTACTCCCCCGGCCCAGGCATGCACGGCAGCGCCATGCCACCCACGGAATGGTTCAACCCGTCCCCGTCCCACTCCCACCCCATGGCTCACCCCCCTTCTCACCCCCACCCCATGGCCCATCCCCATTCCCATCCACCCGGAATGGGCATGATGCCCATGGGCATGATGCACCCGCACCACCCCCACCCTCATGCAATGCAGCAAATGCAGCAAATGCCCATGCACTATCATCACAACCATCCAGCTATGCAAGACATGCTGGAGAACAGCCCGGGCGCCCCCGGCAACACCATGAACAGCATGAACATGAACAGCATGAACATGAACAGCATGAACATGAACAACATGAGCATGAACAACATGAACCTCAACGGCAACATGAACCCCAACAGCCCCGGCAATAACATCAATGCGGGCTCCGCGCGCGCGCCAAACGTCAGGAGGCGTCCGCCGCCGCAGGCCACCAGGGAGCATAACAAGCATGAACCGCCCCGGTCGTCGGTGCTGGCGGGCTTGGGGGGCATGGGCAGGGGGATGCATCGTGTTGAGGAGTGGGTCACGTTTGTGGAGCCGGGGGTTGGGCCTGGGGATGGTGGGAAGTAAAGGGGGGTTGGGGGGGGGGGGGGGTGGCTGTTCTCTTTTGTCTTGTTTTCTTTTTTTTTCTTTGTGCTGTTCTTGTGTCGTTCTGCGATGGGTGGTGGTTCTTGTGACTCAGTATTATCTGTCTGTCTCTGTCTGTTTTGGTTTGAGGCATATTGGGTTGCTTGAGGAGGGCGGTCACGTTCACTACTCAGTTGTGTCTGAAACAAGCAGAAGCAGAGGAGTCGTCGTGATATGATGATGGCTACGCACCTAGCATGGAAGGGAGGGAGGCATGGTTTATGACGTTTATGATTTTTGTTATGTTATGTGGAATGAGAATCTAGCATGGCATGGTTGTAGCATGTGGGTAGGGAGGTATTTTTTGGAATATATGGCTGGCTGTTGTGGCATTGGGATGATGGATGGGTCAGGGGCAAAAGATGAAGGTTGAATTGTTTGCTCTCTGAAGGGGGGGGGGGCTTTCTTGTATCTACTAGCTTGTTGGGTAGCAGGCGGTTGGATATGAAGCTTATTTCCTGCATCGCTGTAGTTATCCGCGTGGTCGGTGTTTACGTCGTGTTGGGTTCGAGGTGCCTCTTATGATACTGTTCAGGAGCTGCTCCTTGGGCTTCCATGTACATGCAGGGGATAATGGGTCCAAGAGTCAACATCGCAGATTGCTGTTTTGGTGGGAACACAAAATGGGTCATGTCAAGCTGCCTTCCAAAACAATCCCAACCATTGTATTGTATTGCTTGGTCTGCATAATACACCCCTCCTCATCTATGGTATCTACAACCCCCAACCAATTCACCTCCTGGCCTTCTTGGTCGGCCGCGCGTTCTTCTCCATCTTCCTCTCCTTGATCTGCCTCGCCTTGCGGATGTCGGTGGCGCTCTTGAGCTCCCTCTTGCTGCCCTCGCCGTCCTTGTATTTGCCAATGCGCTTCTCGCGCGCCTCGGCCACGCGCTTCTTGCGCACCTGGTAGTCGTCGCGGAACTTGTCGGCGTCCTTGGGGGCGCGCTCCTGCTTGTGCTTGTACCGGGCACCGCCCTGGCCGCCATAGTTGCGCACGATGTTGGACTTCTCGGCCTCGCCGACGCCGGGGAGGCGGCCGAGCTTGTTGGAGCGCCGCCACCTGTCGAAGCGGCCGCTCTGGAAGGACGCTGCGATCTTGACACCACTCTCGCCGCGGATCATCTTGGCGCCGCGCGAGCCGTCGTCGTCGTTGGCCGTCGCCACGTACTTGCTGTGCCGCTTGTCCCAGCGCATCTTGGAGCGGGTTGGGAGGCCAAAGGCCTTGGCGCCGTCGTCGTTGGTGAGGTCCATGGCGGCGTCCCGGGCGGCCTCGACGAAGTGCGAGGATTGCGTCCCGCCCGAGTGCACGCCGTAGGCGCGCTCTTCGGCGGCGTTGGTGGTGCGGGGGGTGTAGGACATGTAGATTTCGGGGTCTTCGAAGTTGGTCTGGCCCTTCTTGGACTTGCCGCTGTTTGTTACTGTTACTTCGAGCTCCGAGTCAGACTCGTCGGACTCCCAGGCCTGCTCGCCATCCGCGCCCTCCTTCTCCTCGCTGAAGTCCTCAAAGTCACCTCCGTTCGGTTGAGTGGGCGCGTCGTCATCCGCGTCTGCCATCTCAGTGTCTTCGTCCCCCTTGATCTTTCGTGGGCCAACCTTGGCCCTCATAGTGCGCATGACCTCCGCCGCTCTGTTTGCAGAAGATTTGCCCTTGGGCCCAATCTCAAAAATGGTTTCTTGCGGCTTGAAGCCGCTGATTTTGGATAACAGGCCGGCCCGGGCTTCTTCGGCGTGTGCAGCCGACTGTCCGAACAGTGCGTGTACTTGAGACCAGCCCTTGGACGCGATAACCTCCTTAGCACGCTTGGCGCTCTGGCTCGACGCCGAGTTTCTGGTTTTCATGTACAGTTTCTCGGCCTTGATAGTCACGCCCTTGAGCGCGTTGATGTCCTCGTAATCGCCCAGCACCTTGGTTACCCACTCCATGTTGTCCTCAAGCCCGGCCCTCATCAGGGAACCACAAACAACATCCTGAGCAAACGACGGCTCCTTCAATTCTTGGCCAAGCACCAGCTTCCTCCCAAGGAAGAGTTGGAGGTCAAGAAGATAGGGGAGGTCGGAGTTTCTGACGAGAGCATAAGCCCAACCGCGCTGGCCAGCACGTGCAGTACGGCCGACACGATGGACGAAAACCTTGGGCTGAGGGGGGAAATCGTAATTGATGACATTGGCGAGAACGGGGATATCGATACCACGGGCAGCGACGTCGGTGACCACCAGGATGTTCGTCCTGCCCTTCCTGAAGTTGTCGACCTGAATCTTACGGGCGGTTTGGTCGAGAGAACCGTAGGCATACGAAACTGCAAATCCGGCATGGCGGACAAGGTTCGCGATATATTCGACATGGTGCTTGGTAGCTGTGAAAATGATTGTCGAGTGCTCAGTCGGCTTCTCTTTGCGGTTGATGCGGTCGGATCCGCGCTTCCTCTTTTTGGGGTTCTCTTCTTCATCCTCTTCGGCACCTGGTGGTGGCCCGAGAGGCATCTTGATAACGTCGTGGAGGATGTGGAGCAGGGCTCCCTCCTTCTCGCCACCCTTGACCGAAAAGAAGGCGCTCTCAAGATCGGGGGACACCTTTGTCTCGGCATCTAACCTCACAAGGCTCGGCTCCTGTAGACCGGCCCTGGCGAATTCGACCAACGAGGATGGAAGCGTGGCTGAGAACAGAAGCGTTTGCCTGGATTGCGGAAGAGCGTGGAGAATCTCGGTGAGCTGAGCGGCAAAACCCATTTCGAACAGACGATCGGCTTCGTCGAAGACGACATATCTGATGGACGAGAGGTCCAGGTGCATCTCCACCTTCAAATGCAGAAAACGACCAGGTGTGGCGATAACGATATCCGGGTTGGCAGCCATCAGACCGAACTGCTCCTCCAGGCTGTCACCACCGACAAGCAGCACGGTCTTGAGATCTGTACCCTTGCCCAGCTCCTTCACAACGTTCAGCGTCTGCAGCGCCAACTCGCGAGACGGCGACAGGATGAGGGCTCTAGCGCCAACCCTCGCGCTGTGGCCCTTCAGTCGTTCGATCATGGGAATAACGAATGCGGCGGTCTTGCCGGAACCGGTGCGGGCCATGCCGACGAGATCGCGCCTTTCGAGGGCCAGGGGGATCGCCTTGCGCTGGATAGGAGTCGGGACAGAGAAGCCTTTCCGGGAGATGGCTTTGAGAAGGTTCGCATTCAACCCTACAGAGATCACTTGTGAGTTTATGCTTCTGCCAGCACAACGAAGGAAGCGCCCTTACCCATGGCCTGGAAACCGCCGCTCTTCTTGGCCGACTTGCCCTGGAGGTTGCCCGTCTTCCGGTTGGACCTCCGCTGCTGCATGGCAATGAAAGCCTCATCGCCGTCGGCCTCATCGGAGTCGCCATCGCCGCCCGTGTACAGGAGGGCGTTGAGATCAAAGTCGGCTGGCCTCTTGTTGGCGCGAACATCATCGTATTCCTCGGGTTCATTGGCGAACAGGGAGCCGGCAATGTCGACCTCATTCTCGGACATGGCCGGGGAGGCTGCTCGCGTTGACCGCATGGTGGGTGGTTGTGCTGCACGGGGTGCAGTTGGACGATGCCAGTGAGTTGTTGGGTGCTGGCAATGGAGTCGCCGACCTGAGCTATCCTGGGGACCAAAGGCGGGACGCGCAGAGGGACGAGGCACCCAAAGACCCGTGTAAATTTTCGGGGGACTGTCAAATTTTAGTGGGGCAATGTCTTATCGGTTATCGCGCATCGCCCATCACAGCAGCAGACAGGCGCCAGTTCCCCGACAACAATCAACATTACAAAGTCGAAGCATCCAGAGCCTACGTCCCAGCAATTTGGCAGAGCGTGCGCATCTTGAATTTGTACGGCAGCGACCCCGAATATGGCTACAAAAGACGAAGAAGCACCAGTCGACACGCGAGATGCGCTCGAGGTGCTGGAGTCTGAGGCGAAGGAATGGGACAAGGTGCGCAACACTCTCTCGCTGTCTCTCCGTCCGTCACTCGCGTTGTTGCTGACGAGCAGCCTTAGGATGCCGAAATCGACCGCATCTTGAAAGCCTTCCGGCTTGATGCGTAAGTTACCCTTTCTTGGCCAACTTGGCAGAAGAACAACCCGACTAACACGGCGCCCCTCCCCAGCTACGCCGTCCTCGGCCTCAAGCCCGGCGTCCCCGAATCCGACATCAAAATGGCCTACCGCAAAAAGTCCCTCCTCATCCATCCAGACAAGACTAAGAATCCGCTCGCACCCGACGCCTTCGACCGCCTCAAAAAGGCACAAACAGAACTCATGGACGAGAAGCACCGCCAAACCCTAGACGAAGCCATCGCCGACGCCCGCATGCTGCTGATCCGCGAGAACAAGTGGACCGTCGACAGCCCGGAACTGAAAACCGCAGACTTCGAGCGCAAGTGGGCCGACAAGACCAAGTTCGTGCTGATCGAGAACGAGCAGCGCCGCCGCCGCCAGATGAAGGCCCAGATGCAGGAGGAAGGGCGGGAACAGCGCCGCCAGGATGAGGAGCTTGAGCAGAGGCGCAAGAAGAGGCAGCATGAGGAGGACTGGGAGGCGACGAGGGATCAGCGGATTAGCAGTTGGCGGCAGTTCCAGAAGGGGAAGACCGGGGCGTCGTCCAGTTCAGGGCCCGGGGCAGAGGGGCCGGAGAGGAAGAAGAAGAAGACGAAGCTGAAGCCTATTGGTTGATCTTCTGGGAGCACTCTTCTTTTTTATCTTCTAGGAGGAGGTATTGGTTCACTGAGGGGAGTGGTTGGAGAGGAAACAGAAGCCGTGAGTTGAAGTCCAGAGTGGGGAGACTGCTTGATTTGATCCTGACCTCACAAGGCCTTTCTCGCAGACCCAAGACCTATTCGCAGAACATCATATTTTCTGTATAACAAGCGAGGTCGCATAACAGGCAATGATACCAAACCAAATGGTCCGTAATTTCGTTTGGCTTGTGACATGACATTGGCATTGACATTTGATTCATTATAGCCAGCAATCTTTGTGATATGGCCGGCATCGCGCTCCTGAACAGCTTTTGCGACATCGCCAAACTTCCCCGTGTGCCGCCATCCCGCTGCGCTTTTCACGTCCTAAATCGTCCAGGGCCGGTTATTTCGGTGCATGCTTCTTCTTATACGCCAAAAATCTCCCCAGATTCAACGCCGCCTCGTCTGCCCTCGTCCTCAGCTCCGTCTGCGCCCTCTTATCGATCCCCTTCGCCAGAACCTTAAGCTTGGGCACAAACTCCTCAAAATGCTTCAGGAAGCCGTCCTTCCAGAACACGTCCTTGTCGCACGGCGCGTCCTCATCGCCATACACATCGAACAACTGGTTCAGCGTCTCGATAATATCGGCCGCTGGCGCACCCTCGCTTCGGAGGAGCGTCACCAGGAACACACCCACCTCCCGGTTCACCTCGAGCGGTGCCGGGTCGCGAGCGAGTGAACCCAGCACGCCGATGCACTTGACGCCGAGGCCCTGGAACGGATCTTCGCTTTCTTCTTCTTCGGAGGTCTGGAGCTGGCTCTTGGAGGCGTGGTAGAGGGACATGAACTTCCTGTGCGGGTTGCCCTCCGAGGGGGTCTCACCATTCAGGGTGCGGGCCACGGCCCAGGCAAGGCTGGTTACTTGGGTTGCGAGGTTGAGGTCGGCGCTGTCGGCCTCGAGGATGGGTGTTATTGTCTTGCGCCATATCTTCTTGGCGGCCGAGTACCACGCTCCGAAGATGTTGGCGTTCTCGCCGTTAGCGAACTCGAGGCAGGAGATGGTCCAGGCGATGTTGTTGAGGGCGGATAGGGCGTGGGATTGGATGGAAAGGGTCTCTTCGCTGTCGACGGGGATGTTGGAGAGGCGGATGAGTTGTGGGACTGCCTTCTGGACGAGTTCGCGGAGTGTGGGCAGGTCGTCAAGATCGCCTTCTGGGCTGTCGCCGCCCGTGACTCTGTCCATATCAGCTTCCATGTCGGAGGTGATTGAGTCGTCGTCGTCGTCGTCTTCATCCTTTCCCTCCTCATCCTCGTCGTCCTCCTCTTCAGCGTCCGCCTCTGACCCCTGATCAACATCCATTGCATCATCGTCACCGAACCCATTCCATTCCTCGTCAGGCTTCGCAGGTCCTGATGGCGCGCGGTTTCCCTTCACGAGGGTCTCCTGGAAGTCGGTCCCGATGGCTGCGAGAATTTCCAGGGCAACTTGTGTAATCTCGGCAAGGTTGGATGTGCCATTGCCAGCCGCCTTTATACTACTGGGAGTGACCTGTTCCAACGCTCCTGCTAGTTTGGGAATCAGGATGGCGTCGCATGCTCCATCTTTCCCAGGGCTGTGGTCAAGCCATTGTAGTGACGAGAAGACGTTGTGAAGGACACCGCAGGACAGGATCCCTCTTGCGCCGCTTCCACTGGCGAGTTTGAGAAGGGCGTCGTAACAATGGGTTTCTTGGTCGTTCGTCATGGCCTGGCCGAGTGCGAGGTTGTCCTCCGAGAGTGTGGTGAGGCAGGAAAGGGTCTCCTCGAAAATCTCCTGGGGCGCAATATCCGTCGCGGCCAGACGGAAGATGAGCCGGAGAATAGTCTGGTTTCCAACAATGGCCCCCAGGACTTCTTCCCTGGCCAATGCTAAGAGGTTGAGAACTGTGAGTAGGGAGCTGGTGATATCCCAGACCAGGCGTTGCTGGGCCTTTAGCAACTTTGAGAAAGGGGGCTGCGTCGCGGTGAGAGTCTCAAGAATCTGTCTAGAGTTAGCCCCTGAGATCTGATGGATTGAGATGGAGATGTAGGTTGCTTACCGCCTTGGCAGCATGATCCATGGCAGTGAGAACATCAAGTCTGAACAGGTGAACACAGAAATCGGCCTCTTCCTCCTGGGCCAGCACCTTAAGGATCTCCCAACCGGCTGCCCGGCTGTCAATGCTGTTGTCGGTGAGAGTTTCGGTCAGGACAATGTGGACCACCTGTTCCCGGAGGAGCAGTTTCCTGCATTTGGCATCCTGGACGATGTTGGCGATAGCGCCGGCAGCTGATGTCCTCGATCTGGCATCGGGGCTTTGCAGGTCTCTCAAGACGGGCAAGATCTTGCTTTCACGGAGCTTGGCCAGTTCTGGGTCGGATGGGGGTTTCGTGGGCTTTGCGATGGGGTTGGTGCGGTTGCCCTTCGCTCTGTTCCGGCGTGATTTGCCCATTTTAGCAACTGAAAAATGTCTGAATGTGTCGTTAATATTTGTTTTGTAAATAGAGATGGCAAGAAACTCGATGAAGCTGAGCCTGAGGGCCGGCAGCTTGTTGAACTCTGGAGTGGCTCCTGCCCGTTGCCGTGGAAAACTTTCTGGTAAAAAAATAACAGTTGAAAAGGCCCCTCTTCTGCCCCACTTGTCCCGCAGCACAGGGACCACGCTGGCCACGCTGCAGGGATCACGCGGGATCGCAGCCCAGATGGTGGGGCCAACCCCTGCATCGTGGGTTCTGAGGGACGACCCCTGCTTATCAGAAGCTGGTGACCATCGGCCTGTGGTCACCTCCTTCCTGCCCAGAGCGAACATCCCTTATTAAACTCTTATAAGCTGGCAGCTGTTCTCTGCGGTCCCATTGCTGGACAGAGAAGAATCGGATCCAATTCGCCCTGATCTTGCCAATATTTTGCCTCGATGACAGGCTGATTCTACGTCAGAAAGTGACACACTGCTTCCCTCTGTGTGAGCTTTCATTATACAGTACCTTGGCTCTCAAACACTTGAGAACGGAACCCAGAACACGCATTTGGCATATTGGCAAAATGACTTCGGTTTTCTTCAGTAAGGAGGACTTGGGCAAGAAAGATGACGACCACAAACCGACCAAGAGCTCTCCGATCCGCTCGCGATGGGCCGCTGCAACCTCGACGCCAACGCGCAAAAGGTTGAAGCGGCTGGCCATCATTATGGCATTGGGTGTTTTCGTCTACCTGTTCATCAGCAATCTCCCAACCGATGTCCCCATCCGAGACCGCCGCCGTCCAATGTATCCCAACGCTCCTCCAGGTGGACCACGGGCGCCAGGCCCGATGCCTAAGTTGAAGTCTGATAAGAAAATCCAGAAGCCCGTCACTGATGCCTCGAATTATCCTCCACCCGGTTCTGACGCGACCGCTTCGGACTACAACGGGCCCATCTTCTTTCCCAAACTCCTTCCGAGTCTTCAGGCGGTATCCAGCACCACCGGCGGGCACCAGGTTTCTAACAGGAACGTCTTGTTTGCCGCCGCTGGTCTGAGGAGCGCTGCCTTGCTTCTCCCAATGGCCTGTCAGATGGGTGGTGAGCTGAAGAATTACGTTCACTTTGCGTTGCTTGGCGGGAGTGAGATCCAGATGGACGAACTGCGTGCTGTGAATGGCATTGATGAGTCGTGCCAGGTCATCTTCCATGGTAACTACCTCAATAACCCGGGCCGATGGAATCGGGCACTGATTTTTACTAGACGCCCGCCCTGACTTAGCAACAACCTCAGCTCTTGAGCGTCTGCGATTGAGTACTGGTCGTGCTTTATGTAAGTCTGCATTTGAACTGCTTTCTTGGTCTCTGGTATTGACGTGTACAGACCATATCAACAACTACCTGCACCCACAAGCCCTCCTTGTGGACGCCTCCGGGGTAGAGGAAGAGTATTTTGTCTCCGCCCTCAGGAAGCAAGCCCCGGTTTCTGGTATCCCTCTGATTGGACTGCCTGAGGACGCCAATTCCAAACTCGCATGGACAACAAAGCTGGACAGCTCGTCCTTGGCTGGTACGAGCATCATCTTGGGTCAATAATGAGCGGGTTAGCTAACAAAAACACAGCTTGGGACAAGGTCAACATTGATGTCATGATCCAACCAGGGCCCGGGACTTCAGGGAGCCTTATCCAATTACTAAAGTCACTATCAACGGCCGACTTTTCGGCAGGCTCTTTTCCCCATTTGACCGTTGAACTACCGCCCAATGCGGATCGCGCTACGACCGAGTTCTTGAAGAACTTCCACTGGCCTCCGGGCCGTTCACTTACGCCATCTCACCCTCAGCAGCTCACACTCAGACATCGTATTCCAAGCAACAGGTTGACCGAGGAGGAGAGTTCGGTGCGATTTCTTGAATCGTTTTGGCCCACAAATCCAAAATACTCTCATGTCTTAGTCCTATCATCCCAGGCACAACTATCGCCGCAGTTCTTCCACTGTAAGCATTTGAGAGTAACCACAGCCAATCGACCGTACTAATTCGGTATCCCAGATCTCAAGTACTCTGTGCTGCAGTACCTGTACTCGGGGCCCGCAGTTACCCAGGAATGGCACTCTAGACTTCTCGGCATCAGCCTTGACCTCCCCTCCACTCAACTGGACGGCTCAAAACCGTTCAGCGCCCCTCTCGGGAAGGCCGCAGCAAGTGATCCCACCCCATTCCTCTGGCAGGCACCAAACAGCAACGCCGCACTGTTCACAGGCCAAAAGTGGATTGAACTACACGCTCTCGTCTCAAAGCTGCTCGATTTCCAACACGAGACCCAGCCGATACCTCGGTTCTTCACCGAAAAGCTGGCCACAAAACGGTACCCGTCGTGGCTGGAACACGCTTTGAAGCTTGCTCGCGCCCGCGGGTACTGGATGCTCTACCCAAGCGAGCAAACAGCGAGGAGCTTGGCTACCGTCCACACCGAGCTTTACAGAGCGCCCGAGGAGTATGAGGAGGAGCTGGCGAAGGAAACGCCCGGTAATGCCGAGTTGCCCCTTTCCCAGGGAACGCTTTTTGAGACCCTGCCCGGGCGCGGCAAATTGGTGCCTTTTGACGATATGCCCCTTCTGCTTTGGGATGGGAGAGTTACGGAGCTCAAGGGGTTGGATGATGCTGCGGAGGAGTACAAAAATTCTTTTAGGGGTGCGGTAGGGGGCTGTGAGGCGCTGGCGCCGAAGGAGCTCACGCCGCGGCAGTCGATGGGGGATTTGTTTTGTTTAAAGGAGGATTGAACCGAGTTGTGGAGGCGTCAGATGGCTCTAGGATGATGGGCCAGAAATTGTGTTGTGTTGGATTGTAAGCTAGCATGCGTTGTATCATCAAGCCTCATCTGTTTGTTCTGAAGAGTCGTATCAATACTTCATATCTCATGACTGACTGCCTGCTGAAGTCGTTACGTTCCGAATGTTTATGCACCACAAAGTCTACAACACGCCATGCGCCCCCCTGAGTGGAATCAGCCCTCATTACTCGGATCTCTCTTCCAACCTATTGATCACCAAGAGCGTGATGCATGCTCCAACGATACACATCGCGATCGCCCCCATAATCTAAGGTTATCAGTCAACAAACTCCCTTTTCGACTGAAGGACACACTCCAAAAAAAAAACTTACAGCCTGCGTCTTCCACCCGCTTTGCACAATGGCCGCCCGGCGGCTGTACTTGTTGACGGTTTCTACCACCGTCAGTCAGCACACACACTCGGTTTCTCACCCTGGGCTTCACCAATGGAAATCAGAAGAGCATACTCGTGTAATTAGCAATGCCAACCCCCAAGCAGCTCACCGACAGAAACCAGAAAATGGCCCCAAGCGGCTTGGCCATGCGCAGCTCGATTTCCGTCGCTGTCTTCCGCAGGTGAAACGACAAAACAATGGCCACTGCCACGATGGACATGTAGATAGATAGGCGGAGGTAGGAGAGGAAGGCTGATAATATCACAATGTTTAGTCCCACTATCTTGTGTGAAAGTATGGGGTCAAGAGGAAAGTGGGCGCACTTCGCTCATTGGCACAGTGGTCGCGGCAGTCACTCTGTTCGTTGTCGAAGAGCAGGGAGCCGAAGATGGGTGGGAGGCAGAGGATGTTGTCGAAAAGGGCTTGACCTCTATTAGACAAGATTGTATCAGATTCAGATTCCTAGCCTACGATCAGGGGAGATGGAGTTTAGTACTCTGTCATGTCAGACACCTCGACTGGGTGGGTGAGTGATCTCAGCGGAGCACAGCAGTGGCAGCATGTCGTCGTGGCGTCCTCTTCGTCTGGGCCGGCTGCTTGGATTGGAGTTGACATATTAAATATTCGGCGTTTTCGATGATTGGTATATTAATACATATAATCGTTCTCATGTCTGGCGCTTGTTTGGATACCTTCGAGGTTCCATGACGAGCTTCCAAGTTTGCTCTTTGAGTGCCATCCTGGATGCCAGACCCGCCTTTAACTGGCTGCTTGACCAATGAGAGGGCTTGGCGATTTAGAGCTTGGAACTCGATTCAACGTCTAAGAAAAACGGGAGTGCAACTCATGGGCAATGCAACTAAGAAGAGAGTAAAGAGATTGAAGCTAAGCCGTAAACAAGAAACCGAATCCTTACTTGCCTTTCGGGTAGGGGGATGATGTTGGTTGAGGTTAAACTGTGAGGTTGCTTGCTCAGTGTCTTCCACTTCGCACAGTACGCACAGTAAGACCAACACTGTTGCTGCCTCAGCTGCGGGGCACGCGTTGAGTGGTTGCTGGCAGGCGCGTCTGCTGCGCGTCTTCCTCAACCTTTCCTTTCGCCCCGCAACCAGGATACCTTCCTGACCTCCTCTGAACAACCAGACCCCAGATCTAATACCAAAAATATGAGTAAGTCATTATCTGTGGGTTTTGCTGGAGTGGCTATTTTTGATTTATTTCTAATCACCCACTCCTAGCATCATACGGCGGCTACCAACGAACGGGCTACGGTGCCCAAGGCGGCGACGATGGCGGCGGATTCATGAGCGGAACGCAGCAGGGGAGCCAAGGCGAGCGGAAGGTACGGCGATTTCTTTCATGTCTCTTCAATTCGTCTTTAGATTCTAACGCATCCCCCGTCAACAGAATTACGCAGACGACACCCTCCGTCCCGTAACCATCAAGCAACTAGCGGACTGCAAAGAGCCGTATCCGAACTCGGAGCTAGCCGTGGACGGCGTGCCAACGACCCAGGTAACCATCGTCGGGCAGGTGCGCGAGATCAAGTCGGCGACTGTGCACGTCACCTACCGGATCGACGACGGCACGGGCACCATCGAAGTCAAGAAGTTTGTCGACCCGGAGAAGCCCGACTCGGCCCCCACCTTCGCCGCCGATACGTACGTCCGCGTCTTTGGCATCTTCAGCAGCTACAACGGCCGCAAGAACATCAAGGCACACTACATCCGCGCGATCGACGACTTCAACGAGGTCAACTACCACATGCTGGAGGCGACATATGTTCATCTATGCTTGGTTAAGGCTCAGGGTGGGGTGCCAGGGCAGCAGCAGCAGCAGCAGCAAGATGATGGGGGTGACAGCATGTTTGTGGATGGCGGGTACGGGGTGGACGGTGGCGCACAGGTTGGTGCCGGCGTCCAGGCGAGGTTGGGCAACTGCTCGAGGAACGCAAAGACCGTGTTCAGCTGCCTGGCGAACTCGCCCGGTGATGGTATCCACCTCAACCAGGTGGCGGCCAGTACGTCGTTGCCGGTCAGGGATATCATGGCTGCGGCAGAGGAGTTGCTGAGTAACGGGATGATCTACACCACGGATGACGATGAGACGTGGGCCATTCTGGATTACTGAGCGAAGGGGTCTTGGTGGTTGAAAAGGTTTGACTCGAGATGGCAGGTGACGGTCTAGGACGGGACGAATCGCAAGGATACCATGGCGCCATGTTTAAGCACATCGTGCGTGTTTATGTTTCGGTTATGTTGACGGGTTTAGGTCCGCAGGGTTAGAGTTGGTTTTTGATTTATGATGAGAATGGGAGCAAAAGAGCTACGGCAAATTTCATCGGTACCTACAGGACGCATTGTGCTGAAATGAAGTTAACTCCTAAAGATGAGATCTGGAAGCCGTTGAGGGCTGTCATCCAGCCTGTGTTATCCAGTTTTCGGTGGGCATGATGAATGCAGCCACCAGTTAACAGGTACGGGTTCAGTTGATGAACGAAAAAAGACAAAAAGCAAATCGAAACGCACTAAAAGATCAGTCAATCTCGAGCAAAATCCAACGACTGTCCACAGTCCAACACCCCCACTCAACCCAACAACCGCCCAAGACCTCCGGCAGCAAACTTCTTGACGTTCCGAGGCGAGCTGGTGTAAGTGACCTTCGAGGAGGGTGCGCGGGGCTCACGAACCATAATCCACAGCCGGACAGGCGCGGGACCGCGGCCGAGGGAAACCTCTCGCTTGACTTCGAAGCCAAACTTTTTATAGTAGGCGATGTTCGTCTGCGAGCTCGACTCAAGGTACATCGGCCGGTTCTCCGAATCGGCCTATTTATCGTCAGCTTCTCTCTCCTTGCCGTATGCTTTTATTTTAGATGGGGCTCTCCCAGAGAAATAGGGCAACTCACTTTCCCCATCGCGTCCCTCAACAACCTCGCGGCGTACCCACGGCCCTGTGAGTTTGGCTTGGTGCCCAGGAACACCAGATACCAAGCATCGTGTTCTCTATCACCAAGCACCTCTGCCTTGGTATCGTGCAGCAGCGGCAGGATCTCCTGGAAGTATCGCTTCTTGCCCTCCTCCGAAAGCTGGAAGTAGAGCCGCCACGCGCCGCTCCGGAGCTGCGTCCACCATCCGTCGAGGTGTTTGCCAGGCGGGACCCTACGAGAGATACCATGTCAGTCACATCCATGCTGTTAAAACTTACTCCTTGATCATATGCGAGAAAAAGGCGTGCGTACCAAAGCGCCACGCTATCAAACTCCGGCCCAACAGTCGTCACCAACCCGCTCATGCAATGGGACGCAACCGTGTAGGTCAGAATATCGACGTGCAGCCGCCACTTCTTCTCATCCGTCGCCGAGGAGAGGGTCCCACCCCCACCACCAACACCCCCACCACCCCCTCCCTCGCCGTCGGTACTCCCACAGTCATCCGTGTCAGCACCATCCTCATTGCTGCTGACGACGTACTGCGCGTAGTCGTCCGACGCGAAGGCGTACGCTAGCGAGAGCCCGGCCTCGCGGCACTGCGCCATGCCGACGGTGCGAACGGTTTCAGCCCACTTGGCGGGCACGAGAGAGCGCTTCTTGAGCGAGAGGACGGTGGTGATGCTGCTGGGAGCGGGGCTGGGGCTGGGGCTGGGGTTGGGTGTGGTACTCGGGCTTGGGTTACTACTGCTGCTGGTACTGCTGCTGCTTACGGACGACGCCATGCTGGGCTGGTTTGATTCAAGGTCCGATTACTACTGTACAGGACAGAGTTAGAGCTGGGGGATAGTGGGTGATGGGGATGGGTGTGGACACACTTTGATGATTTTTCTAATATATTTTGGATACTATCACCCGTATGGACTCTTGAAAGTTGGGTCCTCGAGATGGGCATGAACCTGGACGGATGGCGAAGGCAATTGAGGGCGGCGCGAATGTCAGCAGACATCAATATCGGATTTCTGGCGTGTATTCCCTCTACGTGTCTGGGTGGTGGGCTTAAAGGGAGCGGGGGAGGTAGGAGGAAGGGCGACTTGAAAGTTCAAAGGTAGGTAGATAGGTTGTCTCTTGATAACGATCCGATTCTGTCACACACTGACAACACAAACACACAACACACTCGGGCAGGATTATGCTGCTCGTGTGTGGGCGGGGTGGAGTTGTGTAAGTGGCAGTAGGCAAAGGGTGCCCTTTAGCAAGAATGCCCCCTGAATGGGGGACTTGGTAAGTGGTTTTGGATGTGACGTTCTATGCTCAGTCGGGTGTCGAGATGATGCCTGGAAGACTGAGAAAACAGAGAAACAAGGGCAGAAGAGAGGAATATGTAGGCCACTCTGCTAGGCTAGCAAATTCCGAGACATGTTGGACAGGACGGGGGCAGGGGTAACGGGTCTGGCTGGAAAGGACTGGAACGAAGCATCCTCGTTCGTCCAGCACATCGTGGTGGTCGGTCCCACGATCGTACTGGCACCTGCCAGTTGTTTGACACGGGCTCCAGTGTCTGGATCAGGAAACCGTCGGACAGGGATGCCGTGAGCACCGGGCATCAGGGCTGCCGTATCCATTGGCTGGCACCGGCTGCTCGCAGGCGGGGAGGCGAAGGCAAGCGGAAGCCGTCGGTCGTCCGTATGCCGGAGTGGGCCGTAGCCGGCCCCGAGTGTGACCAAGGCAGCCAGGACGGCTGAAGCAAGGCAAACAGCTCTTCTTCTCTTGGCTGATGATGATTCAATCCAGAGAAGAAGAGGTCGGTGGTGCTGTGCCCCACGGGTTTGAAGCGCTCTGCTTCCAATCGGCATCTTTGGCAGGGGGAACGGTTGCCAACATGGCTGAAGAGATGGAGCGCTCCAAGAGCATGGGGACATGCAAGGCGGTCAGCTGATGGTGCCAGTGATATCCTGGTCGACGAGGGGTTTCCCAGTCCGGAGCGAGTGGCGTCAGGACAAGAAATCCGAGGCGGTCGAGGAGATCGTCGGCAGCATGCTTCCCCCAATCAGCCCCCCTCCGCCCTGCCGTGCTTCAGCGCCGCTTGTTTGTCTTGTCACATCGCATGCCGCCGTCCTGAGTTGAAATCCTGGGTCATAATTTGGGGGACTTTCATCATATTAAGTACTTCCTTTTCTCTAACTTGTGCAGAAAACACGAATTGACATTGAGTCCCGCCAAATTATGCAAGGCGCTGGAAAGGGAAGCAGGCTCTTTGCGCGGCTTCTGAATTGGCCGTCGCGGATATCTCAGGCATTAAATTGAAAAGACAAACGACAAGTGACGGCGACTCCTCAAGGCATACTCGCATGAACGACATGCATCTTGAAGCACCGGAACTTGGGGACAAGGCCTCGCTCATCACATCCGGCGGATCTCTTGCTCGTTCTCGTATTTCTCGAGACCCGAATCAAGGTGCGCCCACCACTCGAAGAGCATCGAGTTGCAGATGAGCTTGAACCAAGGGGTGAACTTCAGGCTCGGATCCTCGAACTGCTTCTTCAGACCGTCGGCTGAGACATACTGCGTGGCCTGGACCTCGTTGGGGTTGATATCAAGGTCGACTTGCGCCTTGATGAAGAGGATGTAGTCGACTACGCAACACCGGTTAGCATACTCTGCAGAAGAGCGCGGGATGTGCGCGGGTGGCTCACTCTCGTGCTCGCCCCATTGGCCGTTGCTGGGCGCCTTGTAGTGGATGCGCGTCAGGAAGTGGAAGTCCTCCAGCGGCACCTGCTCCGTCTTGATGCCGAGCTCGTGCTCCAGCTTGCGCTGGGCAGCCCGCTTGACACCAAGGACGGCATCGGGGAGGTTCGAGCCCGTCTCGGTCGACACGTGGAGCGGGTGGGAGCAGCAGGTGTTCGTCCACATGTCGGGGAAGGTGATCTTTTCCGTGGCGCGCTGCTGCAGGAGCAGCTCGTTCTTGTCGTTGAAGAGGAAGACGGAGAAGGCACGGTGGAGAAGGCCCTTGTCGATGTTGGTCATGAGATGGCCTGCCAACGATGTCCTAGTTAGCGCGAGGTTGTCCTACAAGCTTGGATTCTGAGGACATTGTGTGGACATACAGAGCTTCTTGCTGGCGGTTCCAATTGGCACGTCATTCTCATCGAGGACAATGCAGACCTCGTCCATTAGGCGGATCTGCTCCTCATCGTGACCCTCAAGGGCTTCCCCGCTCGTATCGATGTTGGGGAAGAGACGAAGGATGTTGTCGGCCGTGATCGGCGTAGTGCGAGTCTGGGTTGTTGTGGTAGACATTGTGGCGAAGGACGTCGTTTCTGGTCGTGAGATCGAGTAACAGGAAGCAAGGGAAAGCAGAGGTGCACCGTCTTCTGGCAACGAGGTTGTTTCCAGGGGCTGTGGTGGGGAGGGACAACGAGGATAAGGCGTTCACAGGCTGAGCCCCGTCCAAATCTGCCCCAAGAAATTCCATGTTTCCCTTCTGGGCATCGCCTGTGTCTGGACCCCTCCAAGCGTGGCAAGACCCCACTTGGTCCCTGAAAATGTCGACCCCGCACCAGTTCGTCGGATGGTGGTCTGCTGACTCATCGGATCAATTCTCACCCCTAACCCTGATTTTCTTCAGTTTGGCATCAAGACTAATAACAACCATCATTCATGATCCAAAGCTCTTCCGAACACATTCGCTTCCACTACCCTCACGAGTATCCAAGCACCATCTCCGCAGCACATATGTATCTCCTTCCCAATATAGTGTTCCTCCTCTTCATCCCCTACTCAGAAGCGTTCCTATGCTCGGCGTCCTTCGCGGCCTGGTGCCAATCAACCTTCCACGCAAACCAATATTCAGCCACAGAAACCCTAGATTCCAGTCAGCAAATGCCATGATCAAGAAGCAGGCAGGGAAGTCTCACAGTAATAGGCCAATGGTAACTCCAATCCAAAGACCAGGAAGTTTCCAATCAAGACCGAATCCCATGCCGAACGAGATGGGCAGCGCGACCACGTAGTAGCAGACGAGGTTGGCATACCCGCCAAACTCCTGACGGCCAATACCGCGAAGCAACCCGTGGGATACAGCAGCCATGCCGTCGAAGAGCTGCATGATGGCACATACCGGGAGGGTTTGGGCCACTATCTCGATAACCTCCGGATCCTTCGTGAAGAGCAGCGGTATGTGGTATCGGAAGACCGACAGAAGGGTGACGTTGAAGAGGCCGACCAAGACACCGCCAACAACGCTCTGTTTGCACTCGTCAGTTACCATTCGGGATTTCGGGCATATGCTTCAAACTTACTACTTTGGCTGATGTCTTTGCCGCATCAACCAGCTTCGCTCCGATCAGATTGGCAACCCGCGTCGAGCCAGCAATGGACAGCGGGAAGGGGATTTGGAACGTGGTTGACGTTACGGTCACCAGCACGCTCTGGGCAGCCAGGTACACAACTCCCATCCTGCCAGATGCGAGCGTGAGAATCTCAAAGGCAAACCACTCGGCCACGACCATGATCATGCCCGGCAGAGCCAACCGGATCATAGGCCCCCAGTTCCGCAACGCGGCCTTTCTGAATCCGCCCCAAGCCTGTGAGCCATCAATCTTCCACACATAGAGGAAGAGCAGGATGGGTAACATATTCTGGGTGATGGCAACCGCCAACGGCGCACCCTGGAACCCCCAGCCGAACCTCCAGACGAAAAGATAGTTCATCACGGCGTTCGCCGGCGCAGCAATCAGAAGCACATAGGTGGTGGCTTGGAACAAGCCCTGGGCCTGCACGAACCTCTTCCCGCCCTCAAAACAGGCGTAGGCTGGTGTTCCGAGCAAAATGATGCGCAAGTAAGAGGCCGCCAGAGCAGCACTCTCCTTCTCAATCATCATGGCCAGAATCGGCTCGGCGTTGAGCCAAACCACGGAAACGGGAATCAGCAGCAACAGCAGAAAATACGTCATCCTCTGCAGCTGCAGTCCCACCAAGTGCTTGTGGCCGGAACCATACGCCTGCGCGCAGAGCGTATCAAGACTCGTTGCCAGCCCTTGAATGGGCGCGTAGCACGTAATGCTGGCCGTCATGCTCGCTAGCGAGACAGCGCCCAGCTCGCGCGTCCCCAGCCTGCCCACGGCAAAGATGGACGCCACGTTGAGCGAGTACTGCAGCAGAAACGTGACGATCAGCGACCTGGAGTAGATGGCGATCGTCTTCGCCTCGCGCTGCCACGTCGTCTTGATCTGCCCCGCGGCAACGGCCGCCTCCCACTGCTCGTTGAGGCTGTCCCGGGCGTGCTGTCCTGTAGACGAGCGGCGGCGATCTGAGAGTAGAGGCGCCGTCTCGTCTGGCACCACGACAATCCGGGGCGCCTCCTCGTCCCCGCCGGGCAGGCGCACCTTGGTGCTGAACAGCCACTTGTACAGCCTCTCAGCCTGTCCGGCCACCCCACCCCTGGGAGCATGATGCTGGTGCTTGGGCGGAAGGATATGGTTGTCCCGCAGCAACGAGCGCTCCGCGTCCCGACTGCGCGTCCGCTCGGTCCTCGTCAAGACCGTCGGCTCGTCCAGCCCGGCCAGCGCCGGACGGATGGTACCGAAGGCGATGCCGCTTGGCCGGCGGTACAGCGTCGGGCCAGGGACATCTTCGTCCTCGTCCTCCCCGCTGTCCAGAGCGTCCGAGTCGGCCGGCGACTCCTCGTCGCCGGAGCACTCTGCGAGATCGCGGGCAAGCATCTCCTGGGCGAGAGGCGAGGCGGAGAGGAAGGAACCGGCGAAGGCTGATTGGATGTCATGGTGGTGGTGGCCGGTGTTAGAGGACCTGTTTTTGGCCGGGATTGGCTGGCCACCTGGGCTGGAAGCCATTTTCCTGGGGGTGATCAGAGAATCCCAAGAGTCGAGAAATGGGGTCGATGGACCGTGAATGGGTCCTGGGTCTCAAATTCGAGTGAAAGAACGGATCCGGGGCTTGTGCAACTGATCGCTAATAGCGGATGCGATGTACTGTGTACCCGGAAACTGAACCCTGATCCGAGCGGGTGTAAGTCGGGTTGCAGATGAACCGTCGAATCGACAGCAATTGGAGAATTGGAGAAGAGAGAAGGGTGAATGTAACTTTTCAACTGAGCTTTGAGTCAGGACCCGACAAGGGCGCGTGCCAAGAACTATTTGAGCTTTTGAGTCCTCTGATGAGGTCAGCGAGATCGGATGACTCTTCAATTCTAGCAATTTTCATCGACGATCCATACAACTCGGACACCCGGTGCCCTTTGCCGATCCGATTTGTGGAACATGGGGAGACATCAGCGTTGGCCTTTGAATGTGCCGAATGAGAGGTGGTTGATGAAGGATGTTCAAGCGAGACATGGGAAAAGGACCCTAACCCTGAACATGCGAGGCTCAATTGCAGGGGGATCAGAAAGCTTATCTCAAGGCTAAACTGCGATTGGAGGGCGGTGGGCCACGGCAGAATAAGTGAAATTCCCCGGATATGGTTCCTGATCAACAACCCAAGGCACATAGAAAGACAACAATTACACAGCACCAACATGGGGAAACGGTTTTCTTACGGGCCGGACGGCCCAGGCGCACCACGGAAGAGGCAAAAGGTGGTCCATGAGGCGCCAACATCAGAAGATATCCACGCAAGCAGGCAATTGCAGCACCTGTTGTCCTTCAGCCAGGACCCAGTGCGCGCCCGCCATGGTATGTTACGGCTTTCACTATTTGTTGGACTGTTTGTATGGCTTGGGACCCGGCTAACTAAACCATAAACAGGCCTGCAATCTTTCAAGCTCTTCCTTGACGAACTGCTGAACCCCGAGAGCCACGATGCCGAGCGTTCCAGTATTCTCATGGGCTACCTCGAGGCCGCGAAGCCCGCCGAAGCCGACGAAAACGCCGTGTACCTGCCAGAGATTATGCAAACATGGAGCTACGCCGCCCAGAATAACAACGACAACATCATGTCCGCCGTCCCAGTCATTCTCGCCCTGCTCTTGAAGCTCCTCTCCAAGTCTCTCGACACAGTCCCCTACGGCCTGGGCATATGCCGAACCCTCCTCCAGAAGCGCCAGCAGGAACTGGTCTCCCGGAACTTGTCGGCCGACAAGGGAAAGGCGTTTATCATATCTCCAACTCTTCGAATGCTGAAGGAGGCCATCAGCTTTGACGGAGGTGCCATCGCGCGACCCATGTTCCGAGCGCGCATGTCCATGTTCAAGTCGCTGGCTCGGAATATGGGTATTGTCCACATCGGCGACGTGGCTGAGGACACGAAGAGGCCCTCTGCTCGCACCAATGCCATCCTCTTCTTTCTCCTCGCCCTCAAGTTTCTCCACCCGGAAGCGAAGAAGGAGCTGCTTTCCCAGAGGGACATCGTCTCTGCACTTACACGCGATGTCAAGCAAGATCCGCCGTATCTCGTCAGGGAGCTTCTCGAAGGGTTGAGGAGCCATGTTTTGCTGGACGACAAGCTTCCTCGAGAAGCCAAGGCGAGCCTGCTCAATGCCTCGACACTCACTCGCATTTCAGCACTCTACCAATACCGCTTGGATGCCGCCGTTGAGAACGAAACCTCGATTGCCGATCTTGCCCATGGATTTCTCGTAACGGCGTGCACAAACCCAGCATGCGGCGTACTGAGACAAGACTCTGGGTTCTATCCTCGGGAAATCGACCCGAATGCCGCCATTCCCACCGCTGAACTTGACGACCTTGGCCTGGAAGCGATTGTCTGGATGAACAAGTTCAAAAACGAGGTGCCCGTTCGGAATTACACCTTGTCGAATTTTCTTCCAAACCTACGGCCATGGTCGAGCATAAAGCAGAGCGAGCTCATTACGGCCATCTTCAAGGTCGCCCCTGAACTCGTTGCCAGCTACTTCCTCAACAACAAGTCCTTCACCTTTGAGCCGAAGCTCTCGGCGACATGGATCGGATACGCCGCTTTTATCTTCAACAACGTGACGCTACCACTACCCGAGTACTTTTGCCGTGGACCAAGCTTTACCGAACTCCCTCCGCCGACTTCGATCGTCCTCGACAACATCCTGCCCCCTCCCTTAAACCAGAAGGCCCTGTCCCGGAGTTTGGCGAACAAGTCTAACATGATTTCGTTCTTCGCCACACGGATATTAGTCGTTGCGATTGAGAAGCTGGACGTGGCCATCAAGATGCACCAAGACGCCTCGCATTCTAACGAGACGATTTGGGCCGAGGCCGCACGGAGGCTAGTCGACGAGTTCTGCCAACGGAGTCCGGGCATCAAAGACATGATCAACGCATATCGGTCTATACCCGAGGGGGATATTTTGCATCGCGAGGCGGCGAGTCGGCTTTTGCGTCTGTGTTATGAGGTATTGCCTCAAGCCGCGCTTATGGCCAAGTTCGATGTCTCGCCGTTTTTGGAAACATCTCTCAGCCGGCTGTCGAAACAGGAGCTGGACGACCCCCGTGACTTTGTACTGGGCCTGAAGGAGCTGGAGAACCTGCTCGCCATTGCCGGGTACTCTCCCGGAATGCGGTGGTTCGCCGCGTCCGAGGGTCTTTCGCTGTCTCCCTTCACGCTCCTCCTGAAGGTCTGTGTCGATGCCCCCCACGGAGTCGCGTTGGAGAACATCCGGCAGGTGCTCAACTTTGTTGCTGTAGAGCAGCAGTTGGTGCCTGCGCACGATGGTCACCCGGGGCTGCTGGCACTGCTCGAAGCGTTGCAAGCGGTGCGCGAGTCGTCTACCGATTTGGTCACCCCCATCTGGCCGTTCCTGGATAACTGCCTCACACGCTGCGCGAATGCGCCGGTCAAGTATGTCGAGAAGCTGCAAGAAGTTGCCCAAGAAGGGTCTGAAGCAGGTGACAAAAGTGTTTCCGAGGCCGTCGTCAGTCCCGTCGCGCTCGCCATGCTGGAACAACTACCATTCGTGGCGAAATCAGGAGAGCAAGCGGCGCTGAAGGCTCTTGGCCGCTTTCTGCCCAAGTTCTTGGGGCTCTCTGCAACCGCCGGAGAGAGCAGGCCATTGCTGAAATTAATATTTTCGAAAATGGCCACACACCTCGTTGACAGCAAAGGAAAACTCGCCAAGACCGGTGTCCCCAAGGGCATGAAATTCACGCACAACCCTTGGCCGCCAGCCAGCAATACACCAGCTGCAACTGTCAAGAAGCAGACATCAAGCGAGACGGGCGGATCCTCGAAGCCTGTGATGGACGCCGAAACCCTCGAAAGCACACTTCATATGCCCGACGGCCTGGAGGCGGACAACTCTGCGTTGGTGAAGTGGGCGTCCAAGACGGTGGACGAGCTCGTTGATGAGGGGTTCCTCATCTCTCTCATGGCGCTGCTCGCCTCAGAGCACGCATCCATCCGGAAGGAAGCGCTCGTCAACCTCCTAAAGGCGGCGGCCAGGATCAAGGAGTCCGAGTACGAAGAGAAGGAGCAGGTCTGGCTGCTCCTTTCGGAGCTCGCCGAGACAGCCAAGGAGAGCATCAACGATGGGCCGCTGCCCAGTCCGATCGCGTCCTTCGCGTGCCACGCCCTCAACATCCTGCGCGACCCAATCTCGAGTCTCTATCCCAAGGTCAACAACTTCCTCACCCGCGGACCATTCTGGAGCCTTGACAAGCTCCCGCTCGTGGACGAGATCCTCTCTGAGGAGCCGGGCGTCGGGGACACATATTACACGCAGACAAACTGGCTGCTTGGCTACCTGATCGACAGTCTCCGGACCTCGCGCGACCTCGAGTTGTTCCACAAGAAGCGGGCAAAGGGGCCAGTATTTGAGCGGATCCTCGCGCTGGCGGCGAATCCATACATGAGGCTGCCCCTCAGGAGTCAAGTGTTGAGACTGCTCTACCGGGCGACGACGGTAGAAGGAGGGAGCACGACGCTGACAACACGGTTTGGGATTGTGAATTGGCTGGAGGCAAGGCAGGCTGGCTGTGTAGATGAGAGCGAGGCGGCTGTGTATGGGGGTATGAAGAGGAGGATATGGGAGACTTGTGATCAGGAGAGGGTGCGGGCTTGGAGTAGGGGGGGTTTGAGGGAGTAATGCCAGGTTTAAGGTAGTCATGGGCTCGGAGGTTGAATTAAACAAGTACCTACCAGTCAAAGAAACGGTCCTGGCGTTGTTGAAGAACAATGTGTACGTGCGAGGTTGTGAACGTGAGCTGGCTGGTTGAGAGAGGCAGGGCAGTCCTGTTCAGCGTTGCCCCTGGTCTCGTCTTGTCTTGGCGTAAACAATGGAACGAAGCGGCCGCCACCCATGCACCCACACACGACCCTGGTCAAGCCCACGAACCCTTGCCAGGACGCCACCTCAGAACAGCAGTGGTCATGAGGCTTGGGCCCCGCCCATGGACAGCGTCTTGACCATCCTGCCACAAGCGGCAAACAAGACCCGGCCCAGACAGTGCCCAAAACGAAACCCACCAACCAACCTAGCTTCCATCCACAACCACACACACCCCATTGACGAACAACTCATCAATCCTCACCACCGCTTCCACCGCAAATCCCGCATTTTATTCCGTCGACCCTAAGCGACAAGCCACACAGCGAAACCATAATTTTACCGGCGCCTCTGTCCCTCACTGACGCCCGCTTGCCCTTGATCCCCTCGGCTCGATTTGTTGCGTGCGACCCAAAAAGCCAACTCCAATCGAAGCAGCCCACCACCACATCTGACCGCATTGCCATCAACACACCCTCCGCGCGACACCTACACAAGGCTCGCTCTTCTCCATTGCATGCGGGACGACACCACAGCCCTGGGCTGATGATCGTTTCGTAATCTGCTACCATGGAGAGACGATACTCGCCAGAATTTCTACTGCATCTGCGCCAGTCGCCGCTATGCGTCAAACCTCCGACGCTGCCTCCTGCCGAGGACTGGATGGGGTATGCTTTCCGGACTGCCCTCCTGCACAATGGGCGACCCCGCGCGACCGGTTACTGACCTCGGTTTCCTCCATTTTCTAGACCACCACCCGAGACATTCCGGAACCAGCAGAAGACGACCACCGACCGGCCCAAGGGCGGGGATAGTCTGCTCCTCAACAATCAGGATAACCGGCGCCCACCCCACGACCGCAATGGCTCTAGAACTTCAACGAGTATGTCTTTCCCTCCCTCGCACGACCAGGCAAAGTGCACGCCTGCTCGTTGTCTGGCTTATTTGTTTGTGGATGTTCGTCTTGGCTGACCAGACCCTGCGACACAGACCCTGATGAGATCACTTTCGGCCCGCCGCGGACGAGCTTCGCATCGGCCACGTCAATGCGCAACGCCCGGCCTGGCGAGACGGAGCGGGTATTCAAAGACTCGGAGCGACAGGACCGTACCGACCGTTTTAATTTCCCGCGCCGCACCACCGACCAGGAGTCTGCCGGCGGCGACAGGTTTGGCAGAGACGCAAGGACTGGCCGAAACAATGGGTTCGCCCGACGTGGTGACCAAGACCAGGACAGCGAAGGGTGGAGTACTGTGAAGCCCCGCAAGAGCTTTGGTCACGAGGGGGCGGAGCGATTCCACGGCCGCATGGGCGGCGTCGGCAGCGGCAATGACCGCTTCCCCGCTCGGGATGATCGGCGAGCACGAGACCGAGATGACCGGGAGGTGGCCGGCGAACGTCGCACCCGCAATTTTGATCATCGTTCGCGGGATCTAGACGGCGAGGAGCCCGAGACACCGCGCAGAAATGGCCCAACCCGGGGCAAATCCGAGTCGTGGAGGGAGGGCGGCGCGACCATCGCCACCAACGACACCCCCATGACCCAGCGAGAGCGCATCGACAGGGCCAAGAGCTGGCGTGACCGCGAACCCGAGGAAAAGGCGAGCGACAAGTACGGCGATCGAAACGACCGCAACCACGACCGAAGATGGGATCGTGACCGCCATGGCCGTGTTGAGAACGACCCCGAGTGGCTGGATGAGCCTGCAGAGGAGAAGACTCATGGACATACCGAAGAGGACTTCAAGAAATTTATGGAGAGGATGAAGGCGGGCAGCGCAGCCTCGAGAGCCGAGGAGAAGAAGCCCAGCATGGCGTTTGACAAGCCTCCTGCCGAGGCGATCGAGCCGGAACAGAAGGTTGTCTCTGCTCCGGCAGTTGAGCAGGGCCCGGACAAGTTTTTTGCGGCCTACGGAAGCTCCGGCCTGGACGTCGGAACACCCACTGCCGAGGTCAAGGACACGGTGAAACCGAAGGGAGGAAAGTCGTCGAGGTTTATGGCGTTCCTGACTCCTCAGGAGGACAATCGAGCGAGGACAGAACCGCCGACGCCAGCAGCAGTTTCCCAATTTGGAGATAACACGGCGCCACCGCAGCAGACCGATGCCGACAAGGAGGCTTTCAACCTTCTCATTCAAAAACTTCAGCTTCAAAGAATGGGAATGGGGCAGGCGAACAATCCCCCACCTCTGATGACCCCCAACAGGTATCCTGAGATAAACCCATTCCAAGAGATGCAGCAGAAGAGCGCTGTTGCGTCCCCAGAGCCATTCCAGCAATATGGCGCCAACAGGCGAGACGACCCACGCATGCACACTCCGCAACACTCTCTCCACGACATCATCTCGCCCCGGCCGGTTGGCATCCCGGTACCGCCTCCTCAGGTATCCCGACCGGAGCAGGCCTTGCAGGATTTGCTTGCCCAGCGCCACCACCTGCCGAACCCGAACTCTCGCGCGGACCAGAATCTTGCCTCAGTGAACCGTAACAAGGAATTCCTGATGGGTCTTATGCAGAGCCACCGCGACGCTCCCGAACCGCCGCGCACCGAGCAGCTCCTCCTCCGCATGCCGCAGCCCACCAAGCAGGTGTCGCTCGCCAACGTGCCGGACCGGGAGCAGGACTACCAGCGCGAGCGTAGCGCCTCTCAGCGCCAACAGCAGATGCGCGGTCAGGGCGGCCCGCCGGGCTTCCTCGACGACAGCCAGTTCCACCCCGGAGACATGGACTCTCGCCCACCCCCGCAGCCGACGCAGATCCTCCAGCGCCCTCCTCCTCCCCCCGGTCTCGACCACCAGATGCACCCCTTCCACATGGGCGGTGTTAACCCCGCCGCCGCCGCCGCCGCTCAAATGGGCCCTCAGCGCCCTATGATCCCTCCCCCGGGCCTGATGAACAGCGGACCGCCGCGCAACCTTCCCATGCCGGGCATGTACCCGCCCCAGTTCCCGCCCCCACACGGCCACGGCGGGCCGGGCGGACCTCCGCCTGGCAACTTCCCTCCGGGCCCTCCTCCGCCCCACGCCGGCGGCCCACCACCTCCCGACGGCATGGTTGGACCGCCTCCGCCGGGTCCCCCTCGCTCGATGCAGCCGCCTCCTGGATTCTTTGGCGGCCCGCCCCCGCCGGGGTTCTTGCCCCCCGGAATGGGCGGCGCCGGTGGCTTTCAGGGCCCGCCGGATGGGCCGCCGCAGCCGCCGCCCAATGCCGGGCCTGGCGGTCCCATGGGTGGGTATGGCGGCATGCCTAGCCCGTTTGAGAGGATTGCTTTGGAGAGGAGAGGGATGATGCCTCCCGGTTATAGGGGGCCTTAGGGGGTTACCAACGAACTTGATTAGTAATCAACAAAGAAAAGTGGTAATAGGTTGAGGGATGGCTTTTTGGAAGGAGGAATGAATGGCTCCAGGTGGTGATGGATGGCCTAGAGCGATATTACTTTGGTCGGACAATCCCTCTCTGTGACTACCTACTTTGCTTGCGACATGGCTGAGATGAGGACGGAAGGGCATGGGGAGGAAGGAAATTAGGCATAGGCAGGCCAGGATGGGACAAGGGGACCAGACAGACAGACCGGGAGGAAGACGGGCAAGGTGCCAATGCTATGTAGGTTCACGAGCAAGTGTTAGGTAGTGGTTGTAACGGTGTCTTATTTTGTGGTTATTTTGACGTTTCTCTATGTGAGATTTGGCAGACGAAAGCACACGAGAAGACTCCCTGACAGGATGTCCAGATGTCGAAAGAGTATATTGCAAGCTCTTGATGCTGTGCCATGGCAAGTCCTGGCGACATGGACGTCCATTGCCAAGTATGTTGCCCTTCTTGGGTAAGTTACCACTTTACATTCCCCAGGACGCCAGAAACGCCGTCCACCTCTATGCTGTCTCCTCAAGCCAGCAATGCCCTGTCAACACAGGGCTAGAATACCTAAGCAACCAACTTCCCCATATGTCTTACCCCCCCCCCCCAAGCCAGGACGCCAGATATCAACACCGCTCAAACACACGATACAGCCCCTTGAGGTTCGCAACCTCAAGGATGCTCCCTTGCATCAGTGACTTGGTCGCCACCAGGCGGGACTTGAACGCCGGAAAAAGGACATGCTCAAGTGCTCTGCGGACATGGCTCCGACGGGCCTTGATCTCGTCACTGATATCCTTCTCGTCGTCAGTGGAAGCCACTGCCTCATCACCACCGCTACCAGGGGTAGCAGGGAGCTGCTCGGGAACATAAAACGCCGCAAGCTCCTTGAGAAAGGTCTCAAAACATGACTTCTCGTCAGTCCAGTCCACGTGAGGGCCCAACTGCAGAAGGAAACGCGGCAGCTTGACGATGGCAGGGGTGTAGCCCTTGACGAGCAAGGGGATGCTGAGTAGTTCGCCGGTGGGCGAGATCTCGAGGGAGAAATACTCGTGCAGCATCTCTCGGCGCTCAATCAGCTGGTCGGCTACGAGCTCGGCAATTTCGGCGGCATCGAAGTCGTCTTCGTCATTTCCGCCCGCCTGAGACGCGGCAGCAGCGGCGTCCTTCTCCTGCCGTGCAGCAAGGGAAACCAGCTCCCTGAGATCAAGCGGCGGGCTGAATTGGATGACGCCAAAGTTTCCAAAGTCGGTCAAGCCCAGCTGGTAGAAGTACTCAAGGCAGACGCGGCCGTAGTCGACCAGGTACAACTTAACGCCGCCCTGGATGGCAGCCAACCGGCGCCGCTCGTCGACGACGCCGACAAAGGTGTGGTTGGCGAAGATTTCTGTTAGCTCGTGGTGTATCTCATCTCGGACTTCGGCGCGCAGCTCGCGCACGCTGATTAGCCGGCAGGCTGTTACCTCGCGGTCGACCGTCTCGTACTCGATCGCCTCGGCGTCGGTGCTATGGCTAAGTCGGGCGGCGCTAGCTGACGAACCGCCACCGCCTGCGGCCGCGGCAGCGGGAGGCAGCATGCTCGTGATCTTGCGCAAATTAGTGTCCGTCCGAACGAGATTGTTTTCGTTTGGTCGTGTCGAAGTCCTACGAGGCGCTGCGCCGCTTATCTTGGAAGGTGTGGCAGCTGTGGACTGTTGAGGGTCAGGGGCCGGGCCTGGCCAAGTCGCCCCTGGAAGTAAGCTCTGGGTCACGAAGGTCCGGCTGGCATCGACGGCAGCCAGCTTGGAGCGGATATGTTCGCATATGGCTTGGATGATCTCATCCTCGTTCAGGAAGTTCACTTCCCGCTTGGTTGGGTGTACGTTGACATCTACCCGTCGCGGGTCGATTTCGAGGTTCAAGTACACAAAGGGGTGGCCATTCTTCGGCAAGAAGGCCGAGTATGTCTGCTCGATGGCCTTTCGGATGTTGGAAGACTCGACACACCGGTTGTTGATGAATAGGAGGATGGTGGTCTTCTTCGTACTGTAGTTGGCATTGGTCGCCAGCCCCTTGGCTTTGAAGGCCCAGCGGTCGTCGGAAGTGGAAAACTCGGTGAGTTCGTTGGCAACGCCACCCCCATAGATTTGCCTAATTCTGTCAAGGCACGAGGCACTGGCTTGGACGGCAATGCTCGTCGATGACTCGCCATGCTTCTTGCAAGAAAATGCCACATTGGAACAGTGGATGGCATAGCGCCCAACCATGTCGATGATCTTGTTGTACTCGTCAGAAGCAGACCTGAAGGCTCGTCGACGTGTGGGGACATTGTAAAACAGGTCTTCGACGGTGATTTGGGTGCCTTGTCGGCCGGCAACGGGCTTGGGGTCGGGAGACTGGCCGGGTTTGGCCGGAACGAGTTTGCCACTGCCATAGTAGGCACGCCAGGCGCAGTTGGAGTCGCGGGTCTTGGTGGTGACGGTGAGATGGGCAATGTGGCTGATGCTGGCCAAGGCTTCCCCGCGGAATCCATACGTGGCAATGGTCTGGAGGTCTTCAAATTTCTGCAACTTGGAGGTGGTGAAGCGCTCACAGAGAATAGGCAGATCTTCTTTCTGTCTTTTCGGTAAGCGGTCTGGAGCAGGTGACGGACGGAGAAAGGGGCGGTCACACATCAATGCCACAGCCGTTGTCGGTGATTTGCAGCAACTTCAAGCCGCCGTCTTTGACCAGCACCTCGAGCGACGTGGACCCAGCATCAACAGCGTTTTCCATCAACTCCTTCAAGGCATGGACAGGGGCCACAATGATTTCTCCGGCGGCGATTTTGTTGACGACATCTTGGTCGAGAGCCTGACGGGTTTCTCTTCAGCAACCGGACATTTCAGAGAACAGTAGGCAACCGTAGGGAGATTCTACCGCCTTACCTTAATGCGGCGGGGCGTGGCAGTGTCGGTGAGAACATCGGCCTTGCGCTTGGCGCCGCGAGGGGCATCGAGGTCCATGGCATCACTCATGGTGCCGTTCCGGGACCTTGTTTGGGTTCTTGGGTCTTTGGGGCAAGAACGTGGGGGACCGACTGAAGCTGACGAGTTTGAAATGGAAGCGGCCGCGATGATCTCATTTCAGCTTCCCAAGGGTCAAAAGCACCAAAAGTTCCTTAACTACGGGCAGGTAAGGGTGAATCAGGCATCCATTTTCCACGTCGTGACTTCCTGGCTAAGCCTCATCAGTTGCGGCACATGGAAGGGAGGAAGGCACGGCAGCGACGCAGGCCCCGGGTGGTCAGTGCTGGACCCACCCAGCAGGGGTCAACAACAAGCTCATGGGACCTAAGCTTGATGGGGATTAGTGGTCTTGGCACCTTGATGTTGGCTCAGGCAACCTCAGGTCCTGCACAGGAAGGAACGAAAACGCCCAGCAAAGCCCAACATCTCGATCTCATCCTCCTCGCCCCCAGCCATCCCTCGTCCCTTGCGTCCGCTCGACTCCCGATGACCCTGAACCACCCATGTGGTGCCACGCCATCCCTCCATTCTGGTCAGCAGCCACCAACGATCTTCTGGAAGCGCCGAGGACGTTGAGCCATCATGCATTCCGTACCGTGTTATTCGGGCAACCTTTGCTGAGCTCAGGGCCCAGTGGCTGAGCAACATCCGTTTTCCGAGTCTCCGAGAACCGCTCTGCACCTCGATCGATGTCTTTCAATTCTTGTGAGAAGAGCGCGGAGGAATTTGAGGAGCCCGTAATCCCACCACAGGCATCGGGCGCCCCCCCCCCCCCCCTCAAAAAAAAAAAAAAAAAAAGGATTTTGCGGACAGTAGAACCCATGGCGCAATGTGTTGTTGCAACACTTCTTTCACTCATTATCGGTACACCAACCCGCCAGGCGCTGCCCTGGTCAATCCGGGTGCTCAGTCAGGTGTCCGTTCACGCCAACCAGTCCTTACGAAGAGAATCGCGCGTTCAGGAATGGGTTGCGATAGAGTTGTACCCTGCAGGCGGCAAGCCGCTCCCGCGCTTGCTTGCATCCTTCCGTCCATGCAGTGCCAGGGCATGAATCCTCCGGCCCTGCCCTTGGGCCCAGGCTTACAAGAGGGCTTTCCTGCGAGGCTACTGCTGGTACGTATCGGGCAAAGAAAGTGACCTTTCGCCTTGATCCCATGGTCGAGTGGCCGAGTTTCCTACTCTCTGTCTCGAGTCCTCAAATAAGTATGTCACTTCCCCCGCATGCGTATTTTATGTGGTCGTTGGACTGCATGAGTTGTACATCAGCGGTATGTGATATCGAAAAACTCTTGAATCCATCTCGACGGACGACAGAATGGCAACCGATCCTCTCAGGGATGCGTTCGGGTGCGAAAGCCCGGACACGGCCACGAGTGATGGGAACTCGTCAGTCCAGGTACACCTGGACTCTTGCAGCAACAGGTAAGAATCGATATTCTCTCTGCCCTTGAAGACCGCATCTCTAATCTTATCATGTCTAGAGGACGGAGCACCAGCAGCCGGTCTCGCTCCCCGTCACTACGCCCCTCCCCTTCGAGAGCCCGTGAGCCATCGTTAGCCCGGCAAGCAACCGCCAATTCTCTGTCGTCCTTCCTTTCGTCGCAGGGGTCATCGCACCAACCCCAGAATGACCGCCCTCCCGTCGAGGACCTCCTAAGAGACCTCATCGCCATCACAGAGCCAAGCAGCAGCAGCAATGTTACCACCGCTGGACTACACAGCTTGAAACGGCCGCGTGAAGTCGAAGCCGCTGATGAGCCACTTCCGAAGCGCGATAAGCTGAGTGAAGAGCTGGACCGCATGCATGGCCTTCCTCAACTTGTGGCCTCCATCCCGGCCTCGTCGGGACCTTCTGCCACCTCAACATTTCGAACTCCAGCCCACCCAATTACAACCAGCGGCACTTCGGATTTGGGCGACCTAATCCGTACCATATCAGAACGGGGCAGGCTTCCTATCAGAGCCGCCAGACGACGACCGCCACCGTTGAGTAATGGGGCGGCCACGCCTGATGGTTGCCCCTCAGAAGTCAACGAGCCGGCCAGCCCCAGCGGTGACGAGGGGGATGGGGCACACAACATGGAATGGACTTGTTGACGCTCATCATTGGGCGCCGTCAGCACTCAAGCCGAAGTTCTTGTTTTTGAAAATTTGAGCTTTGTCACAGACAGGAGATTGTCGGGTTAGATGCATGTTTAAGACGAGGCGTGCTATTTGGCGGTGGTGTTCTCTTTGTTCTCTCTTTGTTGGTTTGGCTATAAAGATTTGTAGAATACCCGGGGCGTTTGTGTGTCTCTTTTGGGGATTCAAGTCTTGTGGAAAACATGTGATGATGGTCAGGCTTGTCATCATGGCTGACAGCGATTGGCGGCGCATCCGGATTTCCTTCCCCGTTTTGTGCAACCACCCGTCCACCAGCGGGCCAGCCAAAGAGAGTTCCGATCCCATCGTGGGGGTCAAACGGTTATGTTGCCGATCATGGTGCCAGCCTGTCGGTAAACTATCTGATAAATCTCCGAAGCCCCCCTTGCTTTTCACATGCGCATAACCGAGTAGACAACCACAGGACCGTGTTTTCAAAAGTGTTGGTATTTCTATTAGGAACGAAAGGGCGAGTAGGAAGCGTTATATTTTAGCAAATTCGAACCCTCTAAATCATAATGACCCATTTCCACTGCAACACGTGTACTCATTCTTCGCTGCCCAGCTCGCCATGTTGTTTCCCTGTATCGCACCGTCGTTACCTCTGCCCAAGCAGAACCGCCACGCCGGCCCGGACTTTCAGCCCCCCGCTGACAGCTCCCTCCCGACCCGAGGTCAAACGAGCCGAGTGTCACGCAATCCCAAGTTCTGCCCGATGTTACACCGATCATCACTTTCTCCACCCGGGCCCAGCGATTCGAGAAACTCCGGAAACCAGACGGGTCCAGGGTATTCAGTGCGGCTCCCAAGCAACACACAGAAGAATAAGCAAAGTAGGACGGACAACTTGCGGTGTGAGTTGTCTCTTGTGCGTTGGTATAGGCTGCTGCTGCTGTTACTACCACCTGTGGGGAGCCCAGGCTCTCCTTCTCCAACTCTGGTTCCCCCCTTGTTTTTATCCCCTAGCTACATCAGAGCCCATCACCTGGGCTAGATCTCCCTGCAACGGCCTCGACAGAAAGATACACCCCACGCTCTACCCGCTTCTCGCCACCCAAATATCGATTAACACCCCTTCCTAAGCTTGGGTAACCGGCCTGCTTGGCCCCCGGATCGACCTGATCCACGGCGATAACGGCCCCTGCGGCTGCGGTTGGTCAGAAACTCCGAGCAGCCGGGAAACCTTAAGTCAACGTCGCCCCGTTGCAGGTATCGTCCGTTTCTTCCCCTCCCATCTCTCCTCCAACCCTTCCTCGAGCCGCCGCCATGACACACCCCTTCCAAACAGTATCATGTCACTGGCATATATCAATAACGCAACGTGGAAGAAGACATCGATGGCCATGGGACGATCAAGTAGAGGCGGCCCAAAACCCATCTGATATTCCGACCTCGGCCCAGCCCTCACTCCAACCCCTTGATTCCTAGCAGCTCTCCAGCAACCCGCCCGCTCGACTGGACGTCCGAAAGACAACGCCGACGCCAGCAAATGATTCAATAAAGGACGATGTAAAGAAGAAAAAAAGAAGAAAAAAAGAAGAAAAAAAGAAGAAAAAAAGAAGAAGAAAAGAAGAAAAAAAAAAAAAAAAGAAAAAAATAGGAGAAAAGAAGAAGGAATCGAAGATCAACACCTGCCAAAACCCCCAACGCCACGAAATGCTTCCGGCTGCCCTGCTATTCTCCCACCGCCAAATGCACTGAGAAGAGAAGCCTCGGCTCAACAGATGTGCAAAACATGTACAGTGGTATCATCCCGAAATGCGACATCATAAGTAACGAACAAACAAACAATTACCCAAATCATCCCCACTTTATTTCGATCACCCCTTTTTTCGGAACTCGAGACCATAAGGTCATCATCACCGAGCCATGTCGGCCATTAGTATCCCTCTTCGTCCTTTATGAATCTTTCTTCGGCCCGGGCTTTTCAAGCAGGCCACCGATGCCCAGGCGGGAGCGCTCATCCCGAGTCTGATATGGGCTTTGCGGTGGATGCGACTGGTGTTGCTGCTGCTGGCGCTGCTGGTGCGGCGGCGTCAGTTCGGGCTGTGTAGCGGTGCCCGGAGGCGGAGTTCTTATCCTTGGGAGTGGTAAGAGTTGGTATTCATTCCCGTGGGAAGTTGGAGGACGGCCTGTGGGATTTAATTCGCTTCGTGGGGTCTGGTATGCTCTCGGTGTGATGGGGTAGTCGGACCTGCTGGGTGACACAGCAAACGCTGGCGGGAGGCCGGGATTCCGCCCAGTCAACATGTGCAGTGGCCCGCTGGACGGCCCGGCCTGCCTGAGATCGTACCCCGGTTCGCTCAACCTTGACTGCCTTGGGTCAAACGTGGCGGGGTGTGCCGTTGACATCGATGTGTACGGCTGGAGGGCGGCTTCATACGAACCGCCCAAGTCCCTTGGTGATGGCGCGGGATACGATGGTCGGGGCGTCCGCTGCAACAGGAGGACAACGAAGTATATCGAGTTTCGCGTGGCCAGCCCTGCGCGGATGGGGAAACGACGCCCTTGTCCATCGTCACCAAGAAAAGTGAAAGTGTCGAGCCATGGAAGGGCGTATCTGGACACTTCTTCGGGAGTAAATCCCAAACTCTGCATCACCGTTTCGCTCCGCTCATTGAAGATCGGCGGCAGGTAAGCCGGCTCTTTTCTGGTTTGCTCCTCCTGCGCTTGTTGCTGAAGAGTGGAAGCCCTCATACGCTCTTCGGGCACGAGGACATTCACCAGTTTGAACCCAGATACCGAAGCGCGTCCTATGGTGCTTACGAACGAAGTCGAGGTCCTTGAAAATTCGAGGCCAATCGTCAGAAAGGCGACTGGCTCCTCCAAGACTCGTCCTGGCGCGATTGACAGCGGAGATGGGTAAATGGTGGCATCGGATGCCAAACCGCGCTCTGGAAACCTCGGTGCGAGCGACTCGGCTGGCTGAGATTTCAGCACGCGGTATGATTGAGTCCGGCGAAGGGGATCATCGTAAACCATACCCAACGATGATACCGGGCCATAGGCCGACGACAGCGGCCGCCTCATCGCTTCAACCCCGGCTCCAAATCTTGTATCGTATTTTGCCTGGTTATCGTCTCGTAGCCTAGGCCGCCCACGTTTCTTGTGCTGTACATCGACACATGACGCCTCCTTATTGGTGCTTATACATCTCGAACAGGGACGTTGGGCTGCCGGCCAGTCAGCAAAATAAGTCAGGGGGTAATACGAGCGGAATCCGAAGTGGACAAGCATCGAGAATTTGTTGGGGAGAAGATCACTAGATCTCTGGGCATATTGCGATTCAAGCGCAGCCATCAGTTCTCTTCGTACATGCCATGCCACGGCCAACTGTGAGGAACACCGTCTAAACGGAGCAGCGATGCCAACTAAAATCTGGGTTGCCACACCCGGTCAACGAACACCATAACCAGAAGAAGAGTAGCTGCAGACGTCATGATCCTTGGCCCGCCGTTTTGGTGTGCCATAATGGCTAAATCAAAGGGATCGGCGAAGATATCACCGCGCTTTTTGAGCTGCGGGCCGGCTTGCCGGACGGCCAAGTAGCGGCCTCGCCTCGCAGTAGCGAGCCGCTCAGTCCACCTAATGATGACAACCCCGTGGGATGTGGGAGCCAGCAGCAGATCGAGCTCTTGAACACCCAGCCCTAAGAACGGGGGAGATTTGAAACTCGCTTGAGGACGGCACCGGCTCCTGCAAGTTACGGACTCCACACCCAGCGCGACGGGATGCGGGCCAAATTGCCGTCTCATCTTGAGTGCCTGCCCAAGACGTAAATATGTCTTGCAGATTCGTGTGGGATGCACGCTTGTGCTTGGCGCTGTCGAATGCCGCGTCCAGACTTCCCCGGATTTGGTTGCCAATAGGAGGTCAAGTTAAGGCACAGATAACAACCATGGAGCCGCAGCGCCAGCGTTGTTTGTTTCGACGGGGCACTTCTCTCTCTTCGCTTCCATCTTCAAGAGTAGGGAGACGGAACTCGAGGTACATACCATCACATCTATCAACCGTCAGCGATTTGTGCCCTTCAAAAAAGAAAGCGTCAAGGTCGGACAAACCGGAGATGAGCCTTTTTACATGGCACACATGCCGATGCCACATGTCCCTTTGTCTTTCTTTGCGGTTTGGGTGGTGTGTTGTGAATAGATTCTGGGATGGGATGGTGCGTCGGCGCAGAGTACGCCTGCGGTGCCGGCAGAGGCCCCGGATGACCTGTGACTGTCGCGACTCCAGGACCGGGGACATAGGCTGTTGGCTGAGCGATATGCTGTCCGAGATGTCGAGGGTAGGGAGGCGGTCTTAGTGGTGCCGGGCCTTCAAGTTGATGAAAACCGTAGGACGGCCGTTCTGCTGGGCCGGGAAAGAATGGGCGAGGGCCGCTTGCGACTCCCGCCGGCGTCCTCTCCCCGCCGCTCTGCGACGTCGAAACCGCAGAGTACACATCCTGTGTAGTAGCATGATACGCCCCCTGACCCTGTTCCGCAACCTCTTGGTTGGTCTTGAAGGGCAATGGTGGAGACCCCGACATGGGCGGAGACGGATAGCTCCCCGGACCAGCTACACCTCCGTAGTCGGCTGTGGTCCGAGTCAGATCGAGGTCGAATCGGGTTGGGTCCGATATGCCTCGGCGGTGGCCGAAAGACGTCCAATAATCCTCGCCTCGGTTGCCGGATGTAGGCATGGAGGTGTAGCGAGGGCCGGCGATGGTGTCGGATGCTCCGAACGTCTCCCGGACAGTGGCGGGGCCGCAATCCACAAGCCGGACTTGACGAGGACCCCACTAGAGGAGACAAACTCCCAAGCCGTGCTCCCAAACGCCGAGTCAGTGACTAACATCACCCGATGGGCTGGGCAGGCCGGCACTGTGAACCGGTTTGGCGATAGTTGGGCCGAACTCTTCGGCGACTCGGGGCGCGGAAAAGGGCCAAGTCCCCGTATGTCGCAGAAGCCGTAGACGGAAGACGGGGGTGTGGCATGGGGTAGTCGAAAAGGCGAGCGATCAGCGCAGCGGAGCAGGAGTCTGCGGTCTGGGTCGGCATAGACTTGCACGAGGGCCAAGTCCTTCGCGATAAGCCACCGCCCCTTTTTGAGGAAGAGGGGGGAGGCTACCTAGGTGTGGCCGGGCGCGGCGGGCCTGCTGATGGGAGGAGAGTGGAAGCGGACGACTGGCGCAAGACGACAGGGTCGGACAAGATGCTGCAATGTGATCCCCTTTCAGTGATCTTGGGGATCCGATCCGTGGCACAGCATGCGGCCGGTGTTCGTGCGATGAGCAGCTCTCGGAGAGGTGCAGGCCGGTCCCCTCACAAGTCAGTCCCCCGTGACATGGGGCGTGAATGTGAGCGGAGCGGAGCGGAGCGGCACCCGGATGATTGGGTAGGTGTTGGAAGCTCGCGGCCTTGGGAGGAGCTTCTGCTGCTGCTGCTGCTGCTGGAGGGCTCTGGTGTTGAAGGGCGATGGCCAGGCAAGCGAGGGAGCTTGGTCGACTGTCGGAAAGGAGAGATTTGTTGGTGTCAGTGGCACCCAGGTGGTTTTTGTGCGAGTGAAAGACAACGGCGCAATTGGGATGGGGCCCAGATGAGCAAGGATAGTCGCACACCAGGTTGGGGCACCCTGGCAAGCGTTGCCTGTCCATGGATGGCCCAAATCGAGGGTAGCAAGGCCCCTGGTCAAGCTCGCCAGCCGGCTTTGACGTCTGCTGGGTTGTGACAGGGGCAGCTGAGCACAGACGGCACCTGGAGCTCGAGCTTGTCGAGGACTGCCCAGCCGAGGTGTCTCTGTAGCGAAAGGGGGGGAGCTTCCGTTGCCTGGGTGCTTCCCTGCTCTCGCGGTTAATATGGGCGTGGGAGTGCGGGAACTGCCAGTCTCTGGGTTATTGGGCGGTGCTTCCGTGTGTGTGCCTCGTTAGAAACCTAACCACCTTCTTCGAGAACGAGGGCGGTTTGGAGTGGTGAAGGGGGTCGGCTGCTTCGCGGGCAGCACGAGAACTTGCGGCCGTTGTAGCCGTTGAGAGGATGGGGGGCATCCAGAAGGGGGTGGATGAAAACCGCAAAGGGTCTTAGAAACCAGAGTGTTGGAGAGGCTTGGGCCTTTATCCAATCTACGGACTACCCTTCAGTCCCAAGCTGCCCTGGATCTCGCTTGACCCAGAAAGTTGGGGAAGTTGGGGTGCGGGTGGGCTGGCTATATACTTTGGACGACGGCGATCTGAACTGCGAGAGAGCTGCTGGTTATCCTCTTTGTCTGTCCGAAGAGTCGACAGCAAGAGAATCGCTCTGGCCAAAAAGACCACGCAGCTCTCTCAATGTCTCCAGTTGCGTTGGTCATTGAAGAAGAGAGACCCGATCAAGATCCATTCCCTGGTAGTTGTGGTCTGTGGAGTTAACTCGCCAGAGGCACATGCTGGTCCCCACGTTGTCTTCCCCAGGGATTGGAAAGATTCATGGAACATCAGATGAATCTGATCAGTGGACATCCCTTCCCCGGGCTGTCACCTCTCCTCAGTGAATGAGTGAGGAGGGAAAAGCGAGGCCTTTTGGGAGAATTCCTGCCATCACTCCCAACCAGCTGCCTGACAAAAAATGCGAGTCTAGACTCTTTTTGGCATGCTTCTCTCTTTTAACGTTAGACCGTCCCCACCTGAGCAAGCGCAAGCGGTTGCAGGGATTATCGCGTGGAAGGAGCGCGCCATGACAGTGTGTATACAGTATCGACGACACTGTATGCTTTTGTTGAGATCATCCCGTCTTACCTGATTTGGAGAGCTCAGATAACACTCCACTGGCTCTTTCCAACCGCAAACTTCCATCCACCTTCTTCGACTCTGCTCGAAGAATATCCATCCCCATCACCCACCCTTCTTCCCTTGACTTCATCCAACTGGTTGATCCCCCCAACGTTTGGCGTCACGAAGACCGGGTTCGGCTGTATTGTACAAAGCTCATCTTCGGCCGCGATTTCCTGAGTCAGATGCCGAAGCTACAGCGGCTATGCACCCAGCCGTCTCCGCGGCGCGAGCACAAACCGCGAGTTCGGTATTGGCCCCCGGATTCTCACAGAACGGGGCATTTCATCTCGATTCGACATTTCAGCTCGCCCGTTGATTGGCTTGACGACACTTCGGCCGGACTGTCTCTTGGCCTTCCCATTCGCCGCAGCTCAGTCGCAGCGGCCAGACTGCACGTCAACCAACGTTTTCCCGTTGTGTCGGTTCAGTTCAGCAGGCTGTGCCATGCGACACGGCACCTCATGGCTGTACGAGCCAGGGGTTCGAAAGCTTCTGCCTCCACCGGGGACAACCTCGAGCTTGCCGTCTCCTCCAGCCAGCTCCGAACCAAGTGGTCACCTCTTCTTCTCTCTATTTTCAGCCCTCAGCATGTTCGGCCGTTGCGGTAGGCAGCGTCCAACAACACTCGCACCAGGGCACACAACATTGCACCCAGCCCTACAGAAGTCATCCATTGCTCACTCAGGGGCCGTCGAGGAAGGCCTTGTCTTGCCCAGCCCATACCAGGGCCAAGACGCGGTTCACCTTGAAGATCGGCCCACTCCCCGCGCGGATTGGAGAAGCAAGTGTCTTAACTCGAGCAAACACGTGTGGCCGGGAGATGATATCACAATCTGGGCCGAACCGTTGAAAAACCTCTGTCCAGATGTACTGTGCACAGACCTCACTATGTACATGTATGTCCTGACAGACGACAAGGGGACCAATCCGGGCACGCCTCTTGGCCTGGAGGGACTCTGCTTCATTTGCAGGGCTTCCTCCTTGGGTCTGGTGAGACAGTTTCCTGGAGCTTCCCATGCTGGCAACGGTGACATCGCGCCGAAGCCGAGTCGATCCCACCCAAGTGTCTTGCGCTTGCGGGAGATTTGATCGGGTCCCGTCCCAGATCCTTGGCTGCCCCGGATGGAAGACGGCGATGGATGGAATGATCAGCCTCGAAGCACTTTAAATTGGGCACATATCGGCCAGGCGGGGTTCCAATGGAACCTTTGCCCGCGTCTCAAGCAATCAGGTCTAGCTCCTGCTCGCCTCATTCCAGATGATGCCGGGACCGCGCCCGTGCAACGGCGGTTGGCCCGGGTGCAGCCGGCCGTGGCCGCAACCATCTTGGGCGAACCTGGCTGAAGTCACAAAAGACTCAACTGAGTCAAATCGGGACATCGTCAAGAGTCTTATTAAGCCTTGGCGCAAATCTATCACCACAAGGGTGATCAAACAGCGCGCTTGTACTGTGTACATATCAGCTGACCATGTGTCTGGCTGCCAGGGGACTCGTGCCACCATGGGAGAGGGATCTCCTCTCGGTGTTGAGCTGCAGACATGTTGATCCCAGAGCACACACTCTGCAGCGGGAGGCAGGGATTGTGCAACCCCAGTTCCTGATACCCGCCCGGGGACGGTAACGGGGCTGCCCTATGGCCTTGCTTTTTGTTCATGCATCTGACAACCACCCCTCGCCGTCTCGCACTCCCAGCTCACGACAGCGTCTCTCATTGGCAACCGGCTTCGCTTTCGACACCCCCCACTCGACCGTCTGCACCATGCGCTGCTGCCGCACCCGCCGCATGATGAAATTGGACTTCATCACCTCTCAAACACCACCTCCTTTCAGTCATCGTCGGGTCTGCCAGCGCCAAATAGGGAAAGCGTACTGGATGGCCGCCAATCTGCAACCTGGTCACAGTGACGGGAGACAAAGTATGTACATGTACTCCGTATGTATGTATGGGTATACTTATACATGGACGTCGAGCAAGCCCTCATCCCATCACCGGGATGGGCGCACCACGGAGTTGAGAAGTTGGTACATCCATATGTACATCCACGGCACCAAGTACGGAGCAACACCCCGGATGTCATTTCCCTTGCTCCTCGTGGCCGGGAAATTTTCTCATCACGGACCGCGTTGTGGCCTTGTCCCGTTGCCTCATTCGGCTGACCCCTTCCCGGATGAGGCAAAGGCCAAAGCCGGGCTGCCGGGGTGGTGGTGAGGGGGGAAGTCCACACAAACCGCCTGGGAAACTCGCCGACCAGCCGCCCAAGCGCTGTTCCTGGGAAGTCGGAGAGTCTCGTCGGCCCTTTCGCTTGCTCTCTTGACGGAGTCCCGTCCCAGCCATGCATTGGTGAAACAGAACGCTCTCGCATCAAACCCAAGTCGGCGATGGTGTTGAGACCCGAGCCCCGATTCTACATCCGACGACACTTTTGGAATGCTACCTACCCCCAGTGGCACTAAGAGATGAAGTCCCTGACGACACCTCAGGGGACGGAGCAAATTTGGTCGTTCTTAGAGTGCACGAGCCCCATCAACATGATCGGCGTCCCGAGACAAGATCTCGCGACCCCCCTCCCCGTGACAGAGGCCATATTGATGACCAGATATGAAATGATAATCCCCCGCAACTCGGACAAGCGACTTGATTGAACTGTTTGCTCGCACACACATATGTGTCCGCTGGTGGGAGACGCGGAGACGGGACAGGAGCGAGATGGGACGAAAAACCACCAGGCCCCTTGTTGGTCACTGTGGCCGCCGTGCTTGGACCTCACTGGCATGTCCCAGATCTGGCTTGGGTGAACAGACCAGCCCCTCGCGATGCCACCACGCTCAAATTTGGGTTCCATGTGGCCCTTTTGGGCTGCCAGCCATGCAATATGAACGCCTTGCCCAAGGCGTCACAGCGTGCATGAGTTCAAGACTGACGACGACGGGGTTCTTTCTGCCCCTGGATGATACCAAATGACACTTAAGCCTGGCCAACAAGAGACAGACAGATCCTTGGATGCAACCACCATACCTCCGAAGCGGGTACGAGATCTTCACTGCGACAACAAAGCGTGCTGCCCTGACTGTCTCACACCCTTCCGGAACGATCTCGATCGAAGAGGGCGCAACCCCGGCATATTTACCCACTACCCCAGAGAGCCGAAATTAAAGGACGTTGGAATAACCAGAGGCGCATCTGCATCACGGACCGCCATTGCGCAACAACGCATTGCGCAGCCTCTGAACGAGGGCGCGGCCACAGAGTTCAAGGTCACCTTGTTGCTGTCTGGATCTGCTCTTCGGAAGCCGGAGCAGGACTGCCGACGGCGGTCATGCTGACTCTCCGCAACCCAGATTCAACCGTTCTTTCCTTGGTTTGCGGATCGTAATGCGCATCACCAAGCCGTCGTTCCCGCCGTCGATTGCCTGATGGCGCTGTATGTGTCTTCAGGTTTTCTTCGGCGAGCCAGCAAGGGATTTTATCATGGCCTCCGTGACGGCCAGCACGGGACGATATCCCGAAATTGTCGCTGTGGAAGCCTAGGAGACAGCCATGACTGGACTTGGCTGCTGTTAACCTTCGAATCCTTTGCCTGGCTCTGTCTATTTCGGCCCACGGGATGTGAAGGCTACAGGCTTATCGCCGAGGGGACAATGATACAATGCATGTCGAATGTCATCATTGCCTTACTCTTCTAGGGATCTGTGTCCCCATTTCCTACTATCTGGGACACTGCAAAAAGAAAGAGGAAACCTCTTACCGACTTCGGGCGCAGTCAGGTAGGGTATCTAGCCGCTGAAGATCTCTCCGCTGCGCGATTTGTACTACGGATCTTGGTCGGTCCTGAGCTCTACTCGTGCAAACAGAATGGAGCCAAAGGCGCCGGGCCTGATTCAAGACTGTGTGTTTGAGATTATCCCCGGGGACAGAGCAAGAATTTCCCTTGGGGCCACAAAAAGGAGCAAACATTTCCAGCTTTGTGCGGCACGAATTTTGCCGGGCTCTAGTGCTACACGGAAGAGAGAAGGGCCCGATCCAGGCCGTCGGTATCTCTTCCAACAGGTTTGGATCGATGGCAGACGGCCGCTAGGTCAGCCTATCGGTAGGGAACTCCCTCGGTATTGACAAGTATCACAGCGCTTGTAAACCGTCCTACAATAATCAGAGGACAGGCTCACAACAAGCCGACGCGGGATGTTGTGATACAGTACCTGGATGTACTGCCTCGAAGTATACCCGGCCACAGGCTGGAACAATAACACTTCGATTCATTCGCTGAGAACAGTTGTCTGGACACTGAGATTGACAAGAAGATAATGGTATTACCTCCGTACAATTACACCTTTGGTAAGAGAGCAAGCTATGGAAGAAAGGCGGGATCTACTGAGAACTAGAAGAAAGCAGCGTATTTCTTCCCTCCTCCTTCTCAACGGCTATCACAGGTTACGGCGGGCAAGCTTGAGGCCGTAGCCAACCGACTGCCTTCTTTAAACTCGGAACCGGGACCACCTCTCGGTCCCAGAGCGGGTATCTCAGAGAAAACAGAGGCTCACCGGCTCGGACAGCGGTCAAGAAACCCGATGCTAGACGGGTTTGCACCTTCAAGTACCCGTCGAGGAGGTCGAGTCGATAGAATGCGCCAGATGCCAGATGGGGTTGCTCCACGAAACCATGCCACCTCCCTTCAAGTTCATTAGATCCGACGGTTTGGTCATTCAGGGGCATCGAGCTACTGTCGAGCAAGAGGTTTCGTGCCACGCGTGCCCTCACGTTCCACACGGGCGATCCTCCGGGAAGCACGACAACTCCCGCAAGACACACGGGATATCCGCGAATCGGGACATTTTCTATTCTCGATCGCCGAGCCATATCCGCGGAAGTGATGTAGGAGCGAGGCGAGAGACACGCGTGTCTGATCTCCCTTTCTTCAGCCCGTTTCTTCTATTCTCGTGCCCTCTGATAGCCGTTGATCACTCCCCCACTGTCTAGGTTACCATGTCAATCAAATCGCCCGTCCCCCTGACCCTAAACACCAGGTGGAAGCCTGTCTCTCGCTCCTCAGCTCAAACAGCCCAGCCAAAATCAACATGAGACTGCACGACAAGGACACAAGAGAGGTCTTGAACCTCGGCTTTCGGAATGACGCGAGCTGCAAGCGGCCGTCTCTTGAGCGTGGACCACAACGCCAAAACACAAGATCTGGTGCCACCATGTCGGGGCCTGCGACAAACGTTATCCGAGACATGGTGGCTGCGAGGCTGGCCGCCTCTGTCCCTTTCCATTTTGATCTCGTCACCCCAAAACAGAGCGGTCACATTTGCTGTCAGCCTGACACAAGACTATGGAGAAATCCAGGAAGGCCGAGGTAGGAAATCACATGCCGGATGATGAAGGAGAGAAGACATGGTGAGGAACAATGCGTCAATGCCAATTCCAGTCTATCCTACAGGAAAGAACTATAGAAGGGAAAAAGAATCAAGAGAGCAAACGACGAGCGAAACCAAGCATGCTATGCACCGTCTAGTAATAACATGCCATGAAACCTCTGAGCAACCAAACCAAAAGCCACCGCTGAGCTGCGCAACAAGAAGCACCAAGACCAGTCAACCCACCATTTGCATCCTCCGTCCGGCTCCAAAACTGAGACATACAGCAGCAGAGGTCTGGGACATAGCACGGCAATATATCCTACACACGCGCGCGCACCGCGGCAACGCTTCCCCTGACCCCCCTGACCCTGCCAATGACTGACGCCACCCCCACAAGCTCCACGACGGGAAAGCAAAGGAGCAAGAGGCAGACAGGCAGGTAGGCGCGAAGCCGCCGCGACTTGGGCTCTAATCACGCCGTACCACACACCTACCCAGCCAGCCAGCCGCTGCCATACCACACACCACAGGAGGAGTTTCTCGTGTTACCCCACCACCCTACCATTCCCGTCGGTCGAGTTGCTCCAAAAGGGGTAGGAGAAGGAGGGAAATTGACAAGAGTAGTAAGAAAAGGTTGGTGGCGCGTCAGTCTCACTCGGGATCTCTCACAGCCGGCTCTGGACTCCGGGATGATCCTGCTCGTCGGGCCATTGGCCATCGGGCCAGACGTGGCGTATGGCTTCCCAGATATGACTGTTTTTAATAACTTGTCAGCCCTGATCCTGTGTACGTACCTCACAAGGAGTTTGTGTCTTTTAATATTTTTCTCCATAACTGGCAAAACATACCTGACATGGACAATCTCGAGGCCATCTTTGACCTCTTGGGGCAGGTCCTTGACGTCCTTGCGGTTTTGGGCCGGCAGCAGCACCGTCTTGACGCCCGCCCGGAGGGCCCCGATGAGTTTCTCCTTGATTCCTCCGACGGCCGTGATGCGTCCGCGCAGGGAAATTTCGCCCTGTACGTTGTGAAACGAAAAGGGGTGTGGTGTCAGCCCGCGCCTCGTGCAGAGTTCCAGAAAGTGATTGGTGTTGTTTTTGAAACGGACGTAAGGGCCGGGTGTAAAAAAAAAAACAGTGGCGAAGGACAGTAAAAGAGAAAGGGGATGGGGAAAGTGAAAAGAAAAAGGGGAAAAGAAGGGGAAAAGAAGGGGAAAAGGGAGGGAAAGGGGGTTCACTTACCGTCATCGCCATCGTAGGAGGGACCGCTTTGCCCGAGAAGAGCGAAATCAGGGCGATCGCCTGAGAAATTCCGCTGCTGGGCCCGTCCTTGGGGATCGAGCCGGACGGACAATGCACGTGGATGCTGCGGTCCTTCATGATATTCTCGGTCGCACTGCGCGTCAGGCCGAGCTCGAAGGCGTGCGCCTTGACCCACGTCAGCGCCACCTCGACACTCTCCTTGAGGACGTCGCCCAGCTTGCCCGTCAGCTGCACGGTGCCGGTGCCGGGCATATCGGCGACCTCGATGAAGAGGATGCTGCCGTTACCACCGGAGCTGTACGCCACCAGCCCCGTGACGATGCCCGGCCGGCTCGTTTTCTCGGCAATTTCCTCCTCAAACTTTTCGATGCCGAGGAAGCGCTCAAGGTCGTCGGGGCTGAGGCGTGGGTCGTACCGCTCCGGATGTCCTGCATCCTTGGCGTCGGCGAACTCGACCGCCTTTCCGCGCAAGACCGAGGAGATCTCGCGCTCGAGGTTGCGGACGCCGGCTTCGCGGGTGTAGGACTCGATAATCTTGGAGACGACCTCCTCGGTGAAAACTACCTGGTCCTCACTAAGCCCGTTCACGCGGATCTGCTTGGGCACAAGGTGCTGCATCGCGATGTGCCGCTTCTCCAGCGTGGTGTAGCCCGGGATGTAAATGGTCTCCATACGGTCAAGCAGTGGCGGGGGGATCGTGTCGAGGCTGTTTGCGGTGGCAATGAACAATACCTTGCTAAGATCAATCGGAATGTTGACGTAGTGGTCGGTGAAGGTATTGTTCTGTTCGGGGTCCAGGACCTCGAGCAGCGCGGCTGACGGGTCTCCGTGTACGCTGGAGCCGCCCACCTTGTCGATCTCGTCCAGCAGAAAGACGGGGTTGGCCACGCCCACCTTCTTCAGTCCCTGCACGATGAGGCCTGGCATGGCAGCGACGTAGGTTCGCCGGTGGCCACGGATCTCAGCTTCATCTCTCACACCACCCAGCGAGATGCGGTGGAACTTCCTCCCCAGGGCAATGGCAACTGAGCGGGCAAGACTGGTCTTGCCAACACCCGGGGGCCCGATGAGCAGCATGATCGGGGACTTGTCGACCATGCGCTTGCTCCTCAGGACCTCTAATCTTGCGCCATTGGCCTTGATCTTGTCCTCTACACTGGGGTGGTCTGGAGGCGCCACGTCGGCTTTCTCATCCTTGGTTTCCTTGTTTGTCACCTCTACCGCCCCGATCTCCTCCTCGGCCTTTTTGATTTGCGCATCGACATCGTCGTTGATGGATTGCTTCAGCCTGAGCACAGCCAAATATTCAAGCAGGCGCTTCTTCACCTTGTCAAGCCCATAATGGTCATCGTCCAGTTGCTTCCGTGCCCTGGGGAGTGTCTGGGGGCCCAGACGATCATCCGTGGTCGCCGACCAGGGGATCTCGGCGAGCGTCTCGAGATAGGTCCGTGTGACTGCATATTCGGCTTGGGCGGGGTGGATCTTCTTTAGACGCTTGATTTCCCTGTCGGCAACCTTGGCGGCCTCGGGAGAAAGCTTTGCGGCTTCCAACCTTTTCTGAAGTTCTTCAATTTCGTTGGGCTCCTCTCCGTCCTCAGGAGAACCGCCCGGCTGACCCGAGAAACCGGGGGGTGGGAAGGGCATGCCGGTGCCTTGGGTGCTGACCTTGCCAGACGGCCTCTTAGACCTGTTGGGCTTGATGAGCTTCTCGATCTCCTTCCTCGTCGCGTCCGGGTCCGGGAACGGCAGAGCTGTGGTGCTGAAGGTGGTGACCTTCATGTTGTTCTTGATGTTTCCGACCTGGCGGTCCAGCAGCTCGATGACCTTGGTCACGCGCTCCTCGACATCCAAGAGACCCAGCACCTGGAGCTTCTCTTCATAAGAGCTCTCCACAATGTTGGCCATAAAGTCGGCAAGCGCGCCTGGTTGCTTCTGTTTTGCGATGAAAAGGTCGAGCCGACGGGCCAGCAAGGGCGACAGCCCGGGAACGCTAGTGGAGCGCGGGAGGATGGAGGACAGTCTCAAGATTGCGACGAATTCCCTAGAGAGAAGTTTCAGATGCTGAGAGAGCTCTTCGAGTGCCGAATCTCGCCGGTTCTCTTCCTGGTAGTAGAGCACCTTCCCCTCCAGATACGGTTTCTCATGGTAGATCTTCTCCAGGCGAACACGCGAAACGCCCTCAACGAGCAACGTGAATTCACCAGTGCCACGACCCTCAACGCCCGTTATCCTCGCAGAAACACCCCATCCAAACAAGTCCTTCTTGGAAGCCTTGGCCGGGTCGACATTGTCGCTGTCGGAGCTGACGGCTGTCTCGGTATCCTGGATGAGGAGTTGGCCTTGTGGCCCGAGAAGTGGGGAGGCGAGGGGGATGCAGGCAATTGGCACGGTGTCGATCCGACCGTTGGGAGTCTTGGAGGCAGCGCGGGTGTAAACGGCGGCGAGTAGCGAAGCGATGTCGGGGCGGGTGGACGAGACCGCGATTCGCTGGACGACGCCAGGAAGGAGCACAGAGCCCCGAGGAAGCACAATGACGGGGAGGGTTGCCGTTTGTGCCCGAGCCATGATGGAAGTGGGTGAGGTATGCGCGCAGGGGAATACGGAAGAGTGGAGGGTCGGGGCCTGGTCGCGATGGCGGAGGTGTTAGTGAAGTCGCGTGGGGAGATGACTGTGTTGTGGCAGTTACCTTGACTCAGGAAGTGAGATGTGGTTTCGTGCTTTGATCGCTGTTTATCCTCAAATTAGGTACCAAACGGCTTGGGACCAGTCTCCTCCCACCATCGAAGCTGGCAGAAGGCAGTCGAGGCAGCGGCGCGGTTGGGTTGGTCGTCGGCGAGGCATGCTTGGCTTCTGCCGAGGCTAACGCCGGCGCATGCACCGCAGCCGACAGTGGCAATGGATGAGTGACAGGGGCCGAGCTCCCCCAGAGCCAACCCCAGACTCCGCAACACAATGCCAAGACTTCCATGTGATCCCCCTCACCCTCGAGTCGAAGTCGTGACATCGCAACATCACGGAAGGCAGGAGCCACGGTCAGAAAGGCAGCTTGGTCATTGACACTCATTTTGTGTCAATGCATCTTGGGTCTCTTCCATCACACGCTCTGCAGGCAGGTAGCCCACCTTGGCTTTCCTACATCTACTCGCCTCTCTTCCTCCACATACCTGTAACGTCTGTGTACCTACCAGGTACGGGGTAGTGGAGTTACGTACAGGTCAACGATACGGCGGCGATTAAGTTGTAGATTTCAAACCAGAGTGCCCGGAAGCTGGAACGTATCCAGAAAAAAAAGCACCGTGACAATGTCTTCCACACCACCGTTCCATTAACATCATCAAATATTTGACCATCAACCATGTAACATCCAAAGTCATGCCGCATCCACTGGTCCGACCTCACATCCCCAACTATCAACATCCAAGTGCTATGCCACGCCATACCGTACACGTCATGCATCAAACATTACTCCCTCCCACTCTCACCCAGCCCAGAAAACTTCCATAAAATCATAACCTCCTCTCCCTCTTCCCCTTCCTTCTCCTTCTACCCCTGCGGCCCCTGCAGCGCCAACCACTGCCCCGGCACCTTCGGCACCGCCTGCTGCGGCGAAACCACCCCCCCTCCCGCCCCCATCCCCGGACCCTGCCCCATCTGTTGCTGCTGCCCTCCGCCCAAATGCGCCGCCGCAGTATGCAAATGCGGATGGAACGGAAACCCGCCATCTCTCGATCTGCCGCCCGTCATCCTGCGTATCACGCGCGACCTTGTGCTGTTGCTGTTGCTGGTGGTGCTGCTGCTATTGCCGTGCGTGAACGGCGGCCGTATGACGTTCTCGAGGAAGAAAGACCCGTCGCCGTGCGCCGTGCTCGGCCGCTCGTCGTCGCCGTCGGAGAAGACGTCTTCGGGGAAGGGTTCGTCGTCTGAGGCGAGGTCGGCCCCGCCGCCGTTGCCGCTTGCTCCTCCTCCGGTTGGGAGCTGGGGGTGGTATGAGGCTGGTGCTGAGGGGGAGGTGATGGACCGGGAGTGTAGGCCAGGGCGGTTGATGGTGGTGGTTGTGGTGGCGGGGGTTGAGGAGGATGAAGTGGTTGGGGGGCCGCTGACGCCGAGGTTGAAGGCCCCGGGGGTCATGGTGTTGTTGTTATTGCTGTTGGTCGGCCCTGGCCCGCCGTCGCGGCGCATGAAAATAGGGCGGTCTGCAAACCCATTCTGAAAGGACGTGGTGCTGTTGTTCGAAGCTTGGTGCAAGATCGGGAGGATCTGTTCGTCGTAGAGTTGTGCTCCGGACTCAAACGTGTCGGGCGAGAACTCAGTGACCGTTCGAGACGACTGACCGTCACTTGGTGGGCTCGTCGAGAGGTCCTCAAAGAAATCGTCGAGGCTGTCGAGCTTAGAGAAAAGGTCGCCCATGGGTGCGTCAACCCGCCCTTCATCCGACATCATCGTGTCGGCCCGGTCTGAAGAACCTGCGAAATAGCCGTACGGGAAGTCATCTGTGTGGAACTCTACTTCAGGTGTCATTGCCGGTTGCGTGACAGTGCCCTCGTCGCTCTGGCACATGTAGAATGCTGCGTGAATGTTGGCCCGTGTCGAGTCTGTCTTTCGCGCGGGCATGGGAATCGACCATCCTGACGCCTCGGGAATGCCAAACAGGCTCTGCGTCCGCTCATATTCCTTCCGGACAGCCTTCGATGTCGGTCGTGTCATGCTCATCCGAAGGTGGTGCTTGTCCATGGACGACCCAGACATGGTCATGATGTTATCCAATACCTCCAAAGCCTCCATGCAATATTCGGTTTGCAGCAGCCGCAGGAGAGGCGAGATCATGTCGGAGCCATGACTGGCAATCTCGGGCTTCTTCATGTCCACCTCTGGGATGATCACCCGAAGAATCCGCATCGTCTTGATCTTGACCCACGAGGCCCCGTTCGTGAGGAAACCCATCAGCATGGTGATCATGCGGAAGTCCAGCGCGGGGAGGAACCGCTCCCGCAGCGCTCCGTACATCTGGGCAACAAAATCGTTCCCACTCTGGTATTTGAATGCCAGAAAATTGTCCAAAACTACCGCCACGCTCGTGAGGCCCTGCTCGTCCGCGACCGCCATGATAGTCTCGGCCGTCTGAACAACCCCGCGATCGAGGAACTTCTGGTCGATGGCATTCAAGAAGCGGGGGATGTTGGCGATGATGGTAAAGAACACGCGGCTATCATCGCCGACCAACGCATCGCTGGGCAACTGGATAAGTTTTTCAAGAGTGGCCAATGTCAAATCCAGACACGTCGACGACCGCAGTCCTTTGTAGAGCAGCGGCTGGAGCCCTTCGAACAACCCGTCCCACTTGGATGGCTGTCCATCGTATAACAGCCGGCGCACGGTTGGGGAATGGAAGTCGAGCTTCTTCAAAAACTCGTTCAGCATCTCCATCGCCTCGAGAAACTCGCATTCGTTTATGGATTCTAAGCAAGCGCATGTGGTCCAGAAGAGCTGCGGAAGCGCCAAGAGCTTGTCGGCGTCGAGCTTGAGGATCAACGTCTTGAGCGTGGTGAGAATTTCCATTGAAAACGTCTGGATCTCGTTATCTTCATCCGCAATGGTGTTTGATAGACGCGCTAGCATATCGCCCAGCATGTACTGGTCGAGAGACGTCAGAATGCACCTGAAGATCTGGAAGGATCGGCAAGCGAGATGCCTGACGGGACATGAGGTTGCCCATGTGAGGGAGAATCTGCCCCATTGGTCTTTGATGCCGGGGAAAGTGAGCTCGAATGTCTTGACAACCTCGGCCGTCAGGTACTCCATGCTGGGTGGCACCTTGTTGTCGTGGCCATCCACCTTCCCGTTGCTGTCCTCGTAGCCCCAAACAACAGCCCGGTCGTGCCGACGGATGGCATCGATCAGGCTCTCGATGGACTGCCTCGTGGCCGCCGGGGTGTTGTCATCCAAGTTCGAGATAACAAGCTCGTGGATAAGATGGACCAGCATCTCCCGCGCCTGTTCCTGGACAAGCGGTGTATAGTGGTCCCAAAGTACAGTGACCACCTGAAGCAAAATCGGGACGCTGTCAGCCACGAGGCTGACGGGCGCTACCATCAGATCAACGAGGAGGATGAGAGAGAGCTGGCCGAGAGAAAACCCTGCTTGCTTGGTGCCGATGGGCAGCGCTTCGGAGAGGTCTGCACAGTACGGCAGTATGCTGATGTCAGGAGGAGCGGGAATCGCCTCGCGCTTCTCGTTGGGAACCATTGCCTTCGGAGTAATCTGAAGTAGTAGGAACTCGATCACCCTGTTGCCTGGCGTGCTGTTGGTGCTGGCAAGGAAGACAACGATCTGCTTGGCGTATTCCACAAAATTCTGCTCTCTCCTTTCCAGACACAGAGACATGATGAAGTCTAGGATGAGCCGCACATTTCCGGGATGTGGCCCCGTTGCCAAAGCTTGCCAGAGCGCCTGAACCTCGTTGTGCAAGGCAGCGCTGGATTTGATGGTAATCTCAAGGAGATTGGCGAGGAGCACATACGACTGAGCGATCGGCCCTCCGTTTGGGTCAACTTTGAGCTCAACTGACTGGATCCAAGGAAGGATGGCCGCAATAACATTCCTCTGCGCGGCACCTTGCTGTTCCTTGAAGTAGAATGTAAATTCGGAAAATATGTGGAACGCCAACTCGGTGTGCTGCTTCGCCAAACGCTTGGAGATCTCAAACTGTGCGAGTTTGTAGACTGCCTTGGTTTTGTCGGATATACTGATATCAAAATCCTGGATCTTGGAGCTGCGAGGCTGTGGCTGCCGTTCCTCAAGCGCTTTCAGGAGGTTGGCAGCCCTTGACCTTATCGTGCTCTGGTCATTGCCGAGCATGAAAAGGCAGAGGCCAAGGAGCTTCCAAAACGGAGTGGGATACTCGGCATGCTCCAGAAGCACCTCTGTCACTGCGGTGAAATAGCTCTCAAGCATCTTTGGTGCGTCTGCGAGATAGCACCTCGAGATGCAGTGCTCAAGCAGATAGGGGTATTCTTGGTTGTGGACGATCAGGTTCTTGAGCGCCCTCCGGCCGATGACGTTCATTCGGTCGCTACCTGAATTGAAGATGGCCTCGATCCACGCCAGCATCCTCCGGATATCGAACTGAAGCGACGCACCGCTCTCAGTGGTGGCGCTCATGGGACCGCCGCAAAGCGCAGCCATGGCACTCAAAGCAGCCGTGCGGAGATTTCTCTTCTCGATTTCCATCGCTGCGGTCACTGTCCCTCGCTCGCCCGCAGCCTTCTGGTCGATGACCGACTGCCGCATGTTGTCTTCTCTCTGCCGGATCTGGAGCTGGTTGGGAGAGAAGCCGCACCAATCCTCCATCAGGGCGAAGGCCGACTTCCGGGCCTCGAATGTCATCCATCGAGACGGGTCCTTTGTCCGGTTGATGCCCTCGAAAAGCTCCTCCATCAGGCCACAGTAGTGCCGTCTCAGTCTCTGGAACTCCCAGTCCATCTGAACCTCGTGGTCCATCAGAAAGAGCTTCAGATCCTTCGCGTAAGCCACCAGGTTGTTCAGGACCCAGTCGTCCTGGTACACCTGAGGATCCCTCAAAAAATGGGAGGTGAGCTTGTACACCTGCGTAATCTCGGTTCGCAGAATATCCATTTTGCGGTTCCGGCGTGGGCTGCTGTTGGTACGCTGGTGAATTCGTTGGCGAGCGTCGTCGTTGCAGCGCGACACCTGCCCCTGAAGCTCCTCGAGAAGCGTGCGGTAGATGTGGATGTTGATCGACCCCATCGCGATGACCACAGCTTCCCGAATGGGCCCAGAGGAAACAGAAAGCATGGGGTTTAAATACTTGAAGAGAGTCCTGGCTGAGCCGATCTTTTCAGCAGCCGATGTCGTCTTGGACCCCCTGCGCCCGTGTTGGGCGTTCTGCGCAACCTGGGCGCTGCCCGGATCGGCGAGGGTGGTGCAAGCAAACACGAGGAATAGTTTCCATTGCTCAATAACCACCTCTGGATGAGTCGTCGGGGCCTTGCCCGTCATGCGACCGCTGCTCGGCTCGCCGTAATACTGCCCCCCGCGAGGTTCGCGGGGCGGCTCAGAAAGCACTGTGATGACCTTGTACAATTGAAGTATCCGCTCGCAAATGAGATCCCGGCTGAGTGTGATGGCGAACGGACACTTGTCGAAGGCGATGCGAATGAAGTTGGGGAAGATCTTGAACCACAGAGTCGTGTCATACGAGACATCGCTCATACAGAGCTCAACCAGCGCCCCTTGGCTGTTGGTGTTCTGCATACCGCGCTGGAGCCTGCTCCTCTCTGCCACCGAAAGCTGCTCGTCGTTGAAACTCATGACCTGCATCGAATCGTTCTCGAGAATGTCGATGAGCCTTGGGGTGTCCTTCTCACGAGCGCTAGGCTTCCTCAGCACGGCATCAAATTCGGTAATGAGACGCAGTACATTGACCGCATAGTATCGAACGCGGCGGGACTGGGAGCAAAGGAAGAACAAGCCGTGTGCCTCGACTTGGTCAACCTCTGCCCAGACACTCGATAGGTCGAGTTTGATGCCCCTCTTCTCGGCGGAGGTGGACTCGCTGCTCTCATCTGCGGCGCTCTTGGTTTTCTGCTTGATCTCGTCAATCCAGATATGGAGGAGCTCGATGTACAACATCAGGGTTTTCTCGATGTGGCCTGGGCCCAGCATGCCACCATCGGACATGGTCGAATACCGGTCGTCGAAATTGAAGATGAAGCGCGCAAAACCCATGGTCACTTGGTGAGCATGCGACTGGCGGGCAATCGCTTTCAGGGACTGAGCGGATGACTCGGCAATGTTGTGCTGGACATGGGCCGTTCCAGTACAGAGGAGATTGATCAGAGTGTTGAAGGGGATGTCGGCCGAGAGACACCGCGGCAGAGCCTGGACAGCCACATGGAGTAGCTCGTAGAAGGCTTGCTTCTGGTCATGGGGGTTGGAGTGATCATCCCTCCTCGAGAAGTTGAACGTATCGGCGATTGGCGTCTTGGGTCCAGGGCTGCCGAACTTCTCCATTTTGTCAAACTTCTCATCCAGAGCCGCCTGGCCGCCAAAGGTATTGTCACAGATGATGCTGATCTTGCCGAGGATTTCGCAGAACCTGGCGTAGTAATCCCGCACACTGTCAGTGAGTGCTGAGACCAGCACCGGCCTGGAGAGTCTCTCTCCGCCCGACAGCGCTGCCCAGGCGACAGAAGGAGAAGTTTCACGAGGCGAGCCAAAAACGGGCGATGTCGGAGGAACACGCTCTGGCAAGGAAGGCAGGGCATACGACTGCGGGAATGGCGGCCGGCCCTTCTCCCCTTTCTCTAGGTCAGACATGATGGTGAGGAAGGCCCGGATGCCGACGACCATCCTGTCTGGGTCAAGCTGCTCAATCCTGAGCTCCTTGTTGGAAGTAAAAAGGTCCGCATTGACCAGAGGAAAGATGGTAGTTCGGAAGCAATATTCCGGGTGCTTGTACCCGATGAACCTGATAATCTGAATCAGGGGGTCAATGACGGCAGTGTCGCTGGCATTGAGCATCCTCCTGGCGGTTGGAAGGACCACCTTTAGAATCTCGTCGAGCTTCCTGGTCATTCCCGAGGAGCTGTCGTTGGTACGGTACAGATAGGTCCACACTAGCCTAGAGATGACTTGTAGGCAGAGTGGCCGCGTGAAGCGGTCCTTGAGCCGCTGCTGCAGCGGGTAGATCAGCTGCAGCCATTGACTCACGAACGTGTCTGGCGGCGAGACGCAGAGCATGGTGGCAGTCAGAGGGAAGGTGTACTGCCAGTGCCGGGGCTTGACAAACATCTGGGCCAGCCTGGGGCCAACCGTTGCCAGAACCTCGTTCCATTTCGGATGGGCAATGTCACTGTTGGTAGCCTTGGCCGCAACGGGGAGCACCATCATCTCGAACACCTGACAGAAAGCCGATTTTACCTTGGGCCCATGGGAGCGGCCGAACAGCTTCCCAAGCGAAGCCATAAACTCACAAGACCGATCCCAAGCATCTTCGGGCGCGGTTTGTATGCGGAGATGCTTCATGCCGCCCAGCACCAGCTCCATTTTGCTCTCAATATCCCGCGGAGTAAACGTCGGGCTCTTGGTGCCGAGTTCTTGCAGTGAGCGGTCGAGATCGGCGACAAAGCGTTCGGTCACGGTAGTGAAGCTGATCTCGCTCATGGCGCCCATGAGCTGGGCGAAGAGGTTCCAATTGGACAACTTTAAGGGGGAGACCATCAACTGCTCAGTCTCGGAAATCTTCAGCTGCCCAAAGATGATGTTCTCAAGCTTCTCCTCCATTTCCGGGGTAATTGACGCCAGGGTGCTCTGCGCCATGACCTCGAGGATGACGCGGCAGAGGACGTAGATGGAAACGGTTGAGCGGCGCTCCGCCTGGGCAACATATTCCTGCTTCGCTGCGAGAGACATCTGGCCACCAAGATGCGGCTCAACAGGAGCACCAGGCGCGGCTGGGGGCGCCGGCTCTGTGTTGCGTCTTTGCAGAGGGCCAGGAGGAGGGTAGATGCGCGATTGCTGAAGCTGGGCGCGAGCCTCATTGGCGGCATCACTCTTGCTCTTCCTCCAGAGCATCATCGAGTCAATCAGCGGCTTAGGCTTCTGCTTTGCAATGTGGCCCAAGGCTACGATAAGCTGATCAAAGGCCGGGTCAACCCCTGGGCCGCATATCTGCTCGACCTGAGGCTCGGGTTCAAAGGGCACGGTAATGCACTCGTTCAGCTTCTCCTCTGCCTGGGCAATGAAGGAAGTGAAGAGGACGTGCAACGCGTATTCGCCCACCGTCTTCTGCTCATCTTTGTGATGGCGAGACGAGTGCGAGTGGTGGTGGGCGTGGTTGTGGCGGATCTTGCCGCTATGTTTCCTCTCCATCTTGCCTCGCGCAGAGATGTCTCCGGCTGCGGCCGAGGAGGATCTTTCGGGAATGTTGGGAACAGAGGCAAGGGTTGTCCCGGACAGAGCAGTTGGAGGCCGTTGTCCCATTGAGGAATCGCTGTCGAGGCGCGAAAACGAGTGCATCTCGGCTCTGTCCGGAGTGAGCCCGGCGCCCGCTGCGGCAATCATTTGTGGGCTGAGGGGACTGGACGCAGCACTGGCAAGGCTCCCGTTCCTCGAGTGATGTACTCCTACTATCCCATGAACGATAGACGTCTGCCTGTGGTGCCCATACGACGAGGCCTTTGGGTCGACTACCCGCTCGATCACACCCCCGATGGCGTTTCGCGGTGGTGGTACATGGGAACGGAGTGGTGGGAGCTGCGTGGCGAGGTCGGGACGCTGGAACTTCTCGACGGACGATTCGCGCGAGTGGGCAACGCTTCGGGAGCCGAGGCCGAGACCAATAGGGCGGATTGTCTGCTGCCAATCGTCCTCTTCTTCCTCGTCGAGGCGGGAGACGGCGCGGGGCGAGAACTTTAGCGGCTCGTGGTCCGGCAGCGTCGTCTGGGACGAAGCTGTGATGTGTCAGTGGCTCTCCGGGAAGCAATAGTCTGATGAAACAGACGACGAGCCAGCCGCGGCGTGAGGAACAGGATGCTCGACATGCCGAGTCACTTGCCCAAGTGGAGCACACATGAAACAGGACAAGGACGGAGGCGGCGGCGACATGGTCGAGAGCCTCCGGCGCCGGGTGGGTGGGTTGTCCGGTGCCGGGAGACACACCAACCATCCAAGTCGGCGGCCATGAACTCTAGGCAAAAAAAAAGAGGAGGAACAAAGGCGCTGAAAAAAGAAGAGGAAAAAAAAAGAGAAAATAGGAAAAAAAGAAAGACAAACAGAAAAACACTTTGCAACTCACCCATTTTCCCGAGATCACGGCTTGCATGATCCGCTAGGAATGAAGCCCTTTCCAATGCCGTGACGAGTCCGGATTAAACGAGAAGACAGGCACACTTCGCTGGACAGACAGCAACTACTCTGAGTCCCATCTGATTGAGTGTCTGCTCGGCGCTTGGAGTTCGTTGAGGTCAGTCGTCGACTCGCCGACACGCCGGCGCGATCAGCCAAGCGGAGCCTTCCGATGACAGGGCTGTCGCGATTGAGCGGATCCTCAGGGACTGGCAGAAATCAGCGAATGATCAGGCTGTGCGATTCTCCACTGCGGGGTTCCTGGCCCGGGTGACGGGGGCCCACCCCTCAAGGTGTGACAGAGGCCCACTCAACCCCAGGCACCTTTTCGAGCCCCATGGAAACTTCCAAGGCCCCCAAGCACAACCTCCAGCTGCAAGGCACAGGCCACATCCGACAGTCTGTGACCCAATAACGCATGTGAAAGTCCATTCGAACCACCGGGAGTTACGTCGGTAGTTGCACAGCCCAGTCTTGGCCGCGCTTCCATTTGACCATCATGATCTGGAGAAGATGCGTATCCGCCTGAATCGCAAACCGCTCCGCCATCACCGATCTTTGACAAGCAACGGTGAGCTCAGAGGGCTGATCCCAGCTTCCCGAAGACATTGCCGCCATTGTGTCGCTCCCCGGGATGATCCCGAAGATTTGGAGCACCTCGGGGCCGCGGGCCAAGCCATCCCGTCGCATGGAAGGAAGTCTTGCAGTGAGATACGTAGTGATAGGGCGACGGTATGAATTTCCTGCTGGCATTTCAAAAGTTCAAATTCCAGCCTACTTTGCTAAGGATGACGGGAACAAGGGGAGTGGGAGCATTTCGGCCCCCGCGGAGGCGCAGAGCATGTTGGGACGCCAGCTGCTGATCAGGAACAAGCGGCGGGCACTGGCCAGATTCCTCTGTTCTGGTCCCATCCCGCATGCTTCTCCGGTTGCGACCGCCGGACCGCGTGTGGGGGTGGAGTGCCGGCTTCTTCGCCGCGATTCTTCAGCCCGAAAGCGCGGGGAAGCATGCTTGCTGCCGTGTTGCCATCCCGAAGCAATCACACCGGGGTCCATCGGGTGAGATGTGGAAGGGCAGGGATGCTCAGCCTTGGAATTTAGGAAGTACATGTATGCAGAACAACAGGAGCGAAGATGAATGCTCTCGGTAGCAAGGGAGGTGGGAAAAAGGCTGGGATGGATTGTCTTTTTAATCCCTTTTTAGGTATAAAAGGGGGGAAAGATGGAAGAAATTGCTACCGGCGCCGTCTCCTACTGTCCCGATTGTGCCATGGGATTGGATGTGGAAAGCCTCGAGGATTTCGGTGTCCGATGGTCACCGTGCTTCGTCAACAATACTAGGTAACTAAATAAGTGCCCGATCAATTGACTGATGGCCGATCGGCTGACACTGACGGATGAAGCGCATCGTTCTGCTTCTCAAGCCCGTGGCTAAAACGCCCTCCCTCATAGCTACTTGAAGGTATACGTGACATCAATGTAATAATTCTCGGTCTGCACGTGCGGTTTGGCTGTTCCGTCTCTGCAACTCGTGCAACTGGAGGGTCTTTTGGTTTCGAAACTTGAGTCCTCAAAGGCTCGGCAGTCGGAGGCCGAGATACTTGATTGGTTGGACACAATCATGTGGGCCCAAGTGCTTGGCCCGGGGAGTCGGTCTGTTGCGGAGATCCGCCAACAGCATGTAGGCGAGGTGTCCTTCAGGCTCCAGGCATGTGGTGATACTGCCGTTTGTTGTGTTCTCTGATTTTGTGATGTTGCTTGGCCAGCATCAGAGGGGGCTAAACACCCTAGGGAGGAGAAAGGAGCTTGATGGTTTAGAAAACTCACCTCATCCCGTCGTCACTTTTGTACGTGCATTGCGAGAGACGGGAGTTACACGTCTGCAAGTGGGGTCAACCACGTCTCGAGGTTCAAGCGAAGGAGAAGCGCTGCCACCGAATCCATAAATCTGCCTCCTTCTGCCCCCCCCCCCTCAAGGTGGTTCGTTGTTCGCTTCTCCAAATCCCTGCGTCTCGGTAGCGTTAATTGGTCACCACCACTCCCGACCGCTATCATCCCATATTTTCTCCCCATCCCTTTTTTTTTCTCCGCCGTTGTTGGCGGCAATCTTCGTTTCTTCCACGCTGTCCCCTTCAGCCTTGTGCTGCCGCTCCGATCCGACTGTATCCATCCCCTCGGCTACCTTTTGCCGGCAACCATCGCATCTGGTGGCCTGTGCATTCGGCGTCGGCCTTGTCACCCTCGGTCCTGTGTTGCGCCCGACTCTTTGGTGCTGGCGGTCGTTGAGCGAACGCCCCCAAGACCCCCAACACACACGCGACGTTTACCTTTTCACCACACACACCATCTGCGACACCATGGCCGAATTAGACACCCTCGACATCATCGTCCTGGTCGCCGCCCTTCTGGGGACGGTGGCCTATCTCACCAAGGGCAAATACTGGGCTGTGGCTAAAGACCCCTATGCTAGCTCCTTCTCCGGCCTTAATGGGGCAAAGGCGGGCAAAACTAGGAACATTGTCGAGAAGATGGAGGAGTCTGGCAAGAATTGTGTGGTCTTTTACGGGTCCCAAACCGGCACCGCCGAGGACTACGCCTCGAGACTTGCCAAGGAGGGCAAGAGCCGTTTCGGTCTCGAGACCATGGTTGCTGATCTGGAGGACTACGACTTTGACAACCTCGACACCGTGCCCACCGATAAGGTCTTCATGTTCGTGCTGGCCACCTACGGCGAGGGCGAGCCCACCGACAATGCGGTTGACTTCTACGAGTTCATCACCAGCGAGAGCCCGTCCTTCACCCTCGACAACGACCCCCCTCTCGGCAATCTCACCTACGTCGCTTTCGGCCTGGGCAACAACACGTACGAGCACTACAACTCGATGGTCCGCAATGTCAACAAGGCTCTGCAGAAGATGGGCGCTCATCGCATCGGCGAAGCCGGCGAGGGCGACGACGGCGCTGGCACAATGGAAGAGGATTTCTTGGCTTGGAAGGACCCCATGTGGAAGGCTCTGGCCGAAAAGATGGGTCTGGAGGAACGGGAGGCTGTCTACGAACCCGTTTTCAGCATTACCGACCGCGAAGGTCTTACGAACGACGCCCCCGAAGTCTACCTCGGCGAGCCTAACAAGATGCACCTCGACGGAACCGCCAAGGGTCCCTTCAACGCCCACAATCCCTACATTGCCCCCATCCAGAAGTCGTACGAGCTGTTCAGTGTCAAGGGCCGCAACTGCCTGCACATGGAAGTCGACATCAGTGGCTCCAACCTCAGCTACCAGACTGGCGACCACATTGCCGTCTGGCCCACCAACGCCGGCGAAGAGGTCGACCGCTTTTTGAACATCTTTGATCTCACCAGCAAGCGCCACAACGTCATCAGTGTCAAGGCTTTGGAACCCACGGCCAAGGTGCCCTTCCCGACGCCGACCACCTACGATGTCATCGCCCGCTATCACATGGAGATCTGCGCCCCGGTTTCTCGCCAGTTCCTCGCCACGCTTGCCGCCTTTGCTCCTGACGAAGAGTCCAGGGCTGAGATGACCAAGCTCGGCAACGACAAGGACTATTTCCACTCCAAGGTCAACGCCCACTACCTCAATGTCGCTCGTCTCCTCGCCATTGTAAGCAAGGGCAAGAAGTGGACCAACGTTCCTTTCTCCGCGCTCGTCGAAGGCATCACCAAGCTGCAGCCCCGTTACTACTCCATCTCGTCTTCTTCTCTGGAACAGCCCAAGTTGATCTCCATCACCGCCGTCGTCGAGTCTCAGCATCTCCCGGGCCGTGGTGAGCCTTTCCGTGGTGTCTCGACCAACTACCTGCTCGCACTCAAAGAGAAGCAGAACGGTGACCCCAACCCCAGTCCTTTCGGTCTCTCCTACGAGATCATGGGTCCCCGCAACAAGTACGACGGCATCCACGTTCCGGTCCACGTTCGTCACTCCAACTTCAAGCTTCCCTCGGATCCCACAAAGCCTGTTATCATGGTTGGCCCCGGTACCGGTGTCGCTCCCTTCCGCGGCTTCGTCCGTGAAAGACAGAAGATGGCCGAGAACGGCCAAGCTGTTGGCAAGACCATTCTTTTCTTCGGCTGCCGAAAATCGACTGAGGATTTCTTGTATGAGAAGGAGTGGCAGGTACGTAGTGACTCCGCCCTCCTCGTTGTCTATCTTTTTCTAACCCATCGCCGCAGGAAGCCAAGCAGGTACTTGGTGACAAATTTGAGATTGTGACTGCGTTCTCTCGCCAAGGTCCCAAGAAGGTCTATGTCCAGCACCGGCTGAAGGAACGCGCCAAGGAGATCAACGAGCTTCTGCAACAGAAGGCCTACTTCTACGTTTGTGGTGACGCTGCCAATATGGCTCGTGAAGTCAACTCGGTTCTCGGACAAATCATCTCCATTGAACGGGACATCCCAGAGGCCAAGGCCGAGGAGATCGTCAAGCGGATGCGGTCAGCAAACCAGTACCAGGTGCGTGTGCAGCCTCGCCCTTCTTGCATCAAAAGTGAACTCACATGCTAACCCATATCAAACAGGAGGATGTCTGGTCATAAGTGCGCACATTCCTATGCGATTGGTAGACGGTTACGGCGCTGCGTCAAGGCACCTGCAGCGATTTCCCTTAGGCACTGCAGCGATTTTCCTTTGAATCTGTACATTGGGATAGACGGAGTCATGGAGACTACCACTTATACACGTGGGGGGTCTGGCTCGCGGCTGGACTAGATAATGTTTGTCATGCTGTGTATTTAATATGTAGCCACTCTACCTGCTCAGTTAGGTATCGAAGTAGGCTTTATGAGAACACGAAACTCTGTCTGCAGTTCCTCCCTAGCTTCTTCCTCACTGGTTGGCGTCTATGCTTGCGCGCCATGAGCCAACGGTGCGGGTGGGATTGATGGTCATGGTATTGGAGTTTTGGGTTCTGCCACAGGCCCCGAGGCTGTGGCTTGCCCCCGCTCCTCCTCAAGTCCAATTCCTCTTTCCAGCTTTCCCGTGAAATTACTCCAGGAATCGGTCAGCGGAGATCTCCTGATTTATGGAACTCGGATCGGAAAAGGCCTCGAGGAGAACAGACCCGGCTGCATGTCTCCCCGTGTCTCGGAGCTTTGTTCCATTCTTGGCAATCGCCGCCACACCCCGTCGGGGTGGCCAGAGGAGAAAGCAGAACATATTCCGAGGTTTTGAAGGAGGTAGGGTGACACGACTCCGGTTCCTCCTCCCATAGGTTTGCTTTGGGGCAGCTGATACCAGGTTTTCGACTTATGGTGGAAAGAATGAGGTGAGGGAAACGCACAGCTGCGTTGAAACTCCCATACTTTGTCAACGTTCTAGCCAGCCCAATTCCAAACCTCGGCATCAAAACAAGCAAATAATCTCATCACAGGAGACCGGGATTTCAGGCCTTCTGTAAACACCAACCTCAATCAGGCGGGCATCTTCGCCACGACAGTCGCCGAAGGCTCAATTTCTACGGTCATTATGAAGACGAAACGGGAAACACCGGAAAATTTGACATTTTTCCAGTCTGCTGCGTTGACTGGAGTACGGCTGAGACAACCTCTCAGCTTCCCCTGACCAATGGCTCAAGCGACACAAACCCAACCCCAAGGAACCTACCTGCCTACTTAAAGTCTTAAACCGGGCGGACACGACGGCAGGGACGAGCTGTTCCTGCAGTATCACCTTACACATCCCCAGATCGGTCCTTGTGCATACGCTCTCCTTCCCACGCAAGCGCCCTCCTGGATCCCAAAGTGGACGCTCCAGGCAAGGGGGCTTCCCGTTTTTACTCTTTTATTTTCTGCGCCAATCAGCCTACCCGCGGGATGCGATGGCAAACCCACCATGTCTTGGATAGAGCGGGCGATTTCCCTTTTCTTTCCATCTTCCAGCCTCCCGTGCTCCCATCCGTGCCCGTATGTAGTTGCCCGCTCGGAGAAGCCTCCCGCGGCGATCGTGGGGTGGGAATGTCTCGCCTCAAGCCTCGAGTACCCTTGAATGGCGCTCTCAACAGAAGAGACGGGAGTTGAGCCGGGTTCATAGCGCAAGGCGCTTGATTGCAGCAGTTCGTGCCATTGCGCGGGCCAGCCTTCTTAGAGCAGCGATGGTGTCCATCTTGCTCTGTGTATTTAAGGTGGTGAACTCCCCCTGTCTGCACCAAACACTTTGATGTCCTTTCAACCCCCTTTGCCCCCCTTCTCTTTCAACATATCTAGCCCAAATTTCCAGCATCCTTAGCAGCAGATATTGACCACCTGTACCTATTCCTTGTTGTGTGTGATATCGAAGTTCGCCGGGAATTTAGAAGCAGTCTGAGGGAAGTCAGGGAACCTCTTGATGAGGGTTTCCAGGTTGGTGTTGGAATAGAGGCTGGCTTGCCGATTCAGTCGGCAGTGCATAACGCGAGTGACAACGCGGGTTTTCTTAAGCTTGTGGTGACTCTGTGAGTGACATAAGGTTAGTCTCAAGCAGGCAAACAAGGACTTCTTGCTCACTCTAGCAGCAGTTCAACCGGGAACTCAACCAGACATCATTATTCGCATCCATACACATTTAAGCAAAGCGCCGGGCTAAATACAGCAAAACCCAGAGGGTATTTGGAAGTAACAGTGAGCACAACCGAGATCTGCGGCAGGTTTTGTCACGGAATCACAGAGGAAAGATATCCAGCCTGTTCGAGGCCTTCCATCATTAGGTATTTGAGTCTGGCTGCGTCTTGCAGAGGTCTCTTGCACAGAAACAAGGCGAGAAAGGAAGCCAGGTGGTCAAAAAGACGGACAACAAGAGAGAAGGTGCAGGAGCCAAGCTGGAGTGGTGCTGCTGAGAAGCCAGCAACCTGGAAGGAAGGAATCGAGAATTCAGGTTTTAGAAAGCAGGAGGCACAGTGGCAGACCAACCTGAAAGGGTGCTTGGAACATTGAAGTGCTGGAAGGTGGCAGCCTTGGGTGTTGATTCTGGCAGAGGAACTCCCGCGATTTCCATCCCATCTCAACGCGCCTGCTTTTGGCGACTGCTCTTTCCTTCAAGAAGCAACTCTCCCACCGGTCCGGAACCTACATTCTTCACTTCCTCAGCAACAACATCCCCGCAACAGAACCCAACAAATTGTCAACAACCTCATCACACCAACCATTACTGCTGCCGGCTTCACGCTCGCATTGCTGGTTCTTGGATTCTTGGAAGAATCTTGGAGTTTTGGAATCTTGCAGTGAGTAAAACACCCTTGTTTGCAACAATCTGTGTTGTTCTTCACTTGCATTTTTCTCGTCCAGTCTTTCTTGTTCACAGCGAATGCTCTTTCATCCACCACCTACCGTCAGCATTTCAGTCTTTTGGCTGCCCCTGCCTGCAGTGACGCGTCAGGCCGCGTTCCTTCCTTCCTTCTCACAACTGGCAACGCGACTTCCCCTCTCCGCGTGGCAGGCGAGTCTTTGGCAGTCACCAGCCAGTTTCTCAGTGGAAGATCCGCTCTTCCTTAAAGTCCTCTCCCCCTCTTCGTTCTCGACTGCAAGATTTTGGACCGTCGTGGACTCTGCCTCCGATCATTACAGCATCAACACCTCCATCCCAGAGCACCGCACCCTCTTCCATTCATCTTGCTGATAGCTCGATCCATCTTCTTACCTCTACTTCTCCCTCTTCACTTGCATCCGGACTCTTTGGTACTAACATTCTCCGCCGTTCCCCGGTTTTCGGTTCGGTTTCTTGTCGACACAGCATCTCGGTGATTTCGCTGCCCCCGGCAAAGATCCCTTTTGGAGGTGAGTCCACGCGCCGACTGTTGTCGACTGACGCGGTCTGTCAACTTCAAGCCGCGTTTTTTTCGTGCTCCGCAAGCTTGCGAAGTTTTCTTCATCTTCTGGTTCTGCTTTTTTTCCTTCTCTTGTCACCTCTGATCACTCCTCCTGCCTTTAACCACCACTCCTGCTTCTTCTTTGATCTTCACATCCCCCAGCATCGATCGCGGCCATCGTGCTGTCTGTATTCCTTGTCTTTTAGCTCTTTTGATCCGGTATTTCAGCGTTGCATCTGCTTTTATCGTTCCAAGCAAGAATACTGACGCGATCCCCAGAAAAGTCCTGGCTGTCAAGGTGTGTACCCTGATTTTTCCGATTTCGATTCCTCTCTGCCTCTCGAAGACGGCGTCATACCTCCGGTCCTCGGCTCCTCGGTCATTTTGGGCCAGAACATGACGAGGAACTTGTTGGGCGGTTTGTTTGTCTCCATGGAGAAAACAAGTCGTTGTGGTGTCAGAGTTTTGATGACGAGGCTAACACTGATTTCAGGATATCACAATGTCTCACTATCGGACTCCCGCTACCATGTCTTCGGATACTGGAAACAATCGCCATGCCTCGTACCCTGCCTACCTGAGCGCTCAGCTCGGTACCGGCCATCAGCATGATGTTTCGGCTTCCCATGGTCAGCATGTCGGTCACCATCAGGACGCCATTGGCGCGGTGATGAACCAGTTCAGCACTCTGGCTCTTCCTACCACTCACGGCCTGCCGAGCGGCTCTGGCATGTCGCAGCTCCAGGCCCACCATGCCTACGAGCAGCCCGTGGCCTACCAGAGTTACTCGATGCCCATGCATGTCGGCATGGCTCACGAGACCGCGTACTCCTACGGAGTCTCTGGCCAGTACCCGGTTCAGAGCGGCTTCGCGCCGTTGCCTGTTCCGTACCATCACATGCCCTACACCCCAGGCCGTGTTGCGTCGTACGCCGACCACAGCAGCGAGGTTCCCGGTCTCGAGAACCGTCGCGGCTCTTACTCGACCACCGAGTCGACCCCTGCCACGCCATTCTTTGGCGGCGCCTCCGAGCGTGGCAGTGCCTCTCGAGTTGCAGTCTTCCGCTCGAGCTACACGACCCCGTCTCCGGAGCAGGTTGCCGCACCCAAGGCTCCGCAGCCGCTTGACGAGGACCTGCTTGCCCTCCTCAAGGAGAACCCCCCCATCCCGGAGGCCGTCCCGGCTGTTTTCACGCCGCCCAGCCACACGAAGTCGATTGAGCAGTGTCTGGAAAATAGGATTCATGGAAACCGCAACGTCTACATTCGCGGACTTCATCCTACCACTGACGACGACCTTCTGCACCGCTATGCGTCTCGCTTCGGCAAGGTCGAGCAGAGCAAGGCGATCATTGACACCTCCACCGGTGCTTGCAAGGGGTCAGTCTCCCTTGCTATTCCCTTGTTTGCTTAGCTGACATTACTCTAGGTTCGGTTTTGCCAAGTTCGCTGATGTTCGCGACTCCGAGAAGTGCATCCGTGCCTTCTACCACCTTGGCTACGAAGTTGGCTTTGCTCGCGTAAGTTTTTGCTGGTTGGTTCCAAGGAGTTGATCCATATCTAACACCAAAACAGGAGAGCTTCAACGCCAGACTCAAGGCTGAGGGTGACGAGGCGTCGACCAATTTGTATTTGTCGAACTTGCCCAAGCGCCTGAACGAGACGGTAAGTTCGCCGTGACATACCATCGGGGTTCTCAGGTCTGACATTTTACTAGGAGCTTAATGCCATCTTCACTGGCTATCATGTCATCTCCAGCAAGATTCTCCGTGACAGCTTGGGCAACAGCCGCGGTGTCGGGTTTGCTAGGTCAGTCAAATTTCATGTTGATGCATTCTCAATGCCCATTGCTGACCCTGGATCAGGTTTGAGACTCGTGATGAGTGCGAGGATGTCATCAGGAAGTTCCACGGTGCCACCATTGGTGAGGAAGGCATGCTGATGCAGGTCCGCTATGCCGACACTCCTGCTCAGAAGGAGCTGAAGCGCATCACTGCCGAGCGCCGCCAGTTCCGTACCAATGAGTACAACATCGGCGCCTACGGCACGGCCGACGTGGGGATCCATCCCAGCATCTATAACACGGCGCCCTGGAGCCGCCGTGCTGCCAGTATGGGACCCAGCTCGTACGTTTCCTTCCTCGATTCCTCTGATTGCGGACGGGACTAACGAAGAACTCAGCCTCTTTGCTCCGCGGGTTCCCACCATTCGTGCTAGTCTCGCCGGCAGCTCGAGCGTTGGTTCGATGGTGGCTTCGGGCATGGGACATACCCTCAAGTATGACCAGAACCAGTCCTCTGGACGGGTTTCGGAGAACCCCTACTGATATCTTTCTCAGGCAGAGCGTCTCGGCTCCTGGCACGGCCGCCTCCGACGACGGACTGACCGGCGAGGGTTCGACCGTTGTTGACTCCCCGACGGCCAAGAAGGGCAGCACCCAGTCTTCGCCCACCGTCAAGAAGGAGAAGGCCTGAACTGCCGTGGATGCTCCGCCTCAACATCGCCATCTATGAGTTGTGGCAACCTTGTAGGACTTTTTTTGTTGGACCACCTGACTTGCCTTATCTCTTTGAGGTTTGTCACTTCAATATCGGATACATGACTATCGTCATTTGCTTTTTTTGCTATGGTCACAAGGACCTCGAACTGGTGCGAATCGGTTTCAGGGAAAAGGTGGTTTTGTCAGCTCACTAATGAACTCTCTACTATGTCTGGGGGCAAACAATCTTAGGGATGGGGCTCTTACTTTGTAGTGGGGGGTGTGGGCATGGACAGCCATGTGGAAAACTTCTCTTTGTACTTCGTTCAGCATTGACCAGGACTTGACTTTGATCATGAAGCCGAGCATAGCAGTATTGATCAAAATGGAAGAGATCGTGCCACTTATTCAGATCACAGTGTGACAAAATGACAGGTTCAGTTGAGAATTGAAGCGCCACGGTGAATGAGGCACCGAAACGAGATATGATTTGAACAGACAGGCTCACACAGCAAGGGAGAGATGGTGGCATGTAACGAGGCATTTGCATTCATGTTCCGTCATTAATTGTCAGTTTCTGTAACCCTGCTTCAGCCTCTGGCGAAATATGATTCCCGATCACTTGAAGTCCCTCGTCGCCATTTTCAGCCTCGCTGTCTTCCTCCTCCTCCTCATCAGATTCGTCTTCCAGGTCTTCAGAGCCGTCATTGTCGTTCTTGGACTTGGCCTCCTGCTGGATGGCTGCCTCCAAATCCTTGGCCATCTTCTTGGTAAACCCAGACGCCTCGAGGGCCGCATCTAACCTCTTCGCGCCGTCCTTGCCAACCGTCTTCTTCGCGTCCTTGAAAAACGGGCCTGGCGTTGTGCTTATGAAGTGGAATCGCCTCTCAAAGAAGCGCTTGATGCACTGGACATCGCGGTCAAAGTACATTTCGGCGTTTGGATGGTCCATCGAGACCATCTGGGGAAAGTCGATCACGATCGGGGTGGGGATGATTTTGCTCGGGTCTTGCTCGTCCTTGTCCTCGCGGATGAGGATGTTGAACTCGTTGAAGTCGCCGTGGATCAGGCCGTGCTTGGCGAGCCGGAGAATGAGGGCGATCAGGTCGGCGTAGAGGCTCGCGGGGTCGGGGACGGAGGAGATTTGACGCATTGGAAGGGCGTCGATCAGCGTCATAACGATGGTGTGGCGGGATTGGGCAATCGGCTCGGGCACGGGGAAGCCCTCCTCCCGAAGAGCTTGCATGAAGGCGTACTCCTTGATGGCGGCCAGACGGGAGAGGTACATCCAAGAGCCGGTCTGGTTTTTCTTGAGGTAGTCGCGGTTGGCCTTGACGGTGCGGAACGAGATGCGGCCCAGGCGGTGGATCTTGAGGATCTTTTGCGTGCCCTTGTCGTCGGCCACGATCATGATGTCGCTCTCCTTGCCGACGCCGACGCGGGTGCCCACGCTGTAGACGTGCTTGCGCGCGGCGTGCGTGTGCAGCGCGAGGTAGTCCAGCCCGCCGTACGTCAGCCGGTACCCGTCGTACTTGGCCTCCTTCATGCGCGCGATCAGGCCAACCTTGGCGAGCGCCGAGATGGACCTGTGAACGCCGCTGGCGCCGCCTTTGAGCCGGGCAATCCTTTCGATCAGAGGGGTGGGCACGAGCTCGTGGTTCTTGCTGGCCATTTCTACCTGTGGGTGGGAGGAAGGCCGTGTTAGTGGGGGTGGTGAGCAGTGGGCAAGGGGGAGAATGGGGAGCAAACCGCTGTCAACACCCGCCAGTCCTCCGCCGCCAAATGGCGCATGGCCCTCGTATCTAACTGCATGGTCGCGAGTTGTCTGGAAATTCAACCCGATGTGAAGGTGGGTGGTTTGGGCTGTTGGATGGATGTCTAGTGCCTGGGACTTGAGTCTGGGTGTGGTTGAATGGCCGCCAATCAGCCCCTCCATCAGGCTGGTGTCCACCAAAAATTCACAGTGGGGTTGTGATGATAAGAGCTGCGTGCTAAGATAAGGGAGGAGGCAAGGGGAGCGGATTTTGTATCTGCCGAGAGCAGTGGGTTCGTCCGCCGCCACCAACAAGACCCACTTTGGAGCTCAGCAGGGCGGGACAGCTTGGTGGAGCACTGACCGCTGGTTGGGCGCCTCGTCTCCAGGCGGCAACCAGCATCGCGTAACCATTGAAGCTGCCTTGCTCGCCTGAATTTGCGAAGCTTCCATTCTGTTCAGTTCCCAGCGAAACCAACAACCACACTCCCGCCAGCCGAATCATCAACCCACGATTCCCATTGAGAACAAGATCTTCTCGTGCGCCCAACTCCGAATCACAGACTACCTTAACCATCCATCTCAACCTCAGCGCCCACCTGTCCCCCGTCTGACTGAGCTCCGGGCCATCCCCCGCCATCGCAACACCGACCACCATGGCGCAAGACAGCGATCTTTCCAAGACGGCCGACAAGGGCAAGGGGAAGGCTGTCGACGATGAGACACAGAAGGACAAGGCCGGCCAGCCCGTGGCGAACGGCAAGAAGGGCGAGGATGAGGGTTGGTTTCCCCAGCTTGCGCCGTCTTTGGCATGTCTTGGTCTGGACTCCGCTGACTATCGGAGCAGCTTCAGAAGAGCTTAGTGAGGAAGATCAGCAGCTCAAGAGCGAGCTCGACATGCTCGTCGAGCGGCTGACGGTGCGTGACCCGCCTTGTAGCTGACCTGTGGACGTTCTGACCGCGCCGCCACAGGAATCCGATGCGACATTGTACAAGCCGGCACTCGACGCCATGAAGAACTTCATCAAGACATCTACATCATCCATGACAGCAGTTCCCAAGCCCCTCAAATTCCTCCGCCCACACTACGAGACCATGACAAAGCTCTACGACGAGTGGCCGGCAGGCGACGACAAGAACTCACTGGCCGATGTTCTGTCCGTCATCGGCATGACCTTCTCCGACGAAGACCGCCAAGACACACTGAAGTACCGCCTCCTCGCGCCCACTCAGGACATTGGCTCCTGGGGCCACGAATATGTCCGCCATCTCGCGCTCGAGATTGGCGAGGTCTACGGAAAGCGCATTGCCGCCGACGAGTCCACCGCCGACCTGGTTGACCTCGCCCTGATTCTCGTCCCTCTCTTCCTCAAGGGTAACCAGGAGGCCGATGCCGTCGACTTGATGAGCGAGTTGGAGATCATCGAGGAACTCCCCAAGTTCGTCGATGAGAACACATACGGGAGGGTCTGCTTGTACATGGCGTCAATGGTCAACCTGCTCACCTATCCCGACAACGAGCAATTTCTCCGGGTGGCGCACGGCATCTACAAGACATACAAGCAGTACACACAAGCCATGGTGCTCGCCATCCGGCTCAACGACCACGAGCTTATCGAAGCCGACTTCAACGATGCGCCGGACCCTGCGCTCAAGAAGCAACTCGCCTTCCTGGTCGCTCGGCAGAGGATATGTCTGGATCACCCCAGGGAGACACCGGATGATGAGGAGATTGTGGAGTGCTTGGGAAATGTGAAGCTCCCGGACCATTTCAAGGCGCTTGGCAAGGAGCTCAACATCCTGGATCCGAAGACAACTGAGGACATTTATAAGAGCCACCTCGAGAGCAGCCGTGTGGCTGGCATGACGAACTTCGATTCGGCTCGTAACAATCTGGCGGCCGGCTTCGTCAACGCATTCGTCAATGCCGGTTTCGCGCGCGATAAGATGATGCTGGATCAGAAAGACACAGAGAGCTGGGTCTGGAAGACCAAAGAGGAGGGTATGATGTCGACGGTGGCCTCCCTGGGCACGCTGTTGATGTGGGACATCGAGACGGGCTTGGATACGGTTGACAAGTTCACTTATGTCGAGGAGGAGGAGATCCAGGCTGGTGCCTACCTTGCTATTGGCATCATGAACTCGGGCGTCCGGCTGGATTCCGAGCCTGCCATGGCCCTTCTAGCCGACAATGACAAGCTCAACCACAAGAACCCCCTGATCCGGGTGGCTGCCATCATGGGTCTGGGTCTGGCGTACGCCGGCTCCAACAAGGAGGAGATTTTGGCCTACCTCCTGCCCATCATCAGCGATGCCAGCCAAGAGATGCGGGTATCGGCGATGGCTGCCCTGGCTTGCGGCTTGGTATTCGTTGGCTCTTCCAACTCAGAGGCAGGCGAGGCGATCATCATGACCTTGCTGGACGAGGAGCGCAAGAGCCAGCTAACCGACAAGTGGACGCGTTTCCTTGCCCTTGGCCTGGGCCTCCTTTACTTTGGCCGCCAAGAGGAGGTTGACGTCGTTCTCGAGACGCTGAAAGTTGTTGACCATCCTATGGCGAAGCCTACATCCGTCCTTGCGTCCATCTGTGCCTGGGCTGGCACCGGCGCTGTCCTCAAGATCCAGGAGCTCCTGCATATCTGCAATGAGCACATGGAGGAGTCGGATGAGAAGAAGGGCGATGAGCTCCTGCAGGCCTATGCTGTGCTGGGTATCGGCCTGATTGCCATGGGCGAGGATATTGGCCAGGACATGGTCCTCCGTCATTTCGGCCACCTCATGCACTATGGCGAGGCGAACATCCGGAAAGCCGTGCCCCTCGCCATGGGCCTCGTCAGCCCTAGCAACCCGCAGATGAAGATCTACGACACTCTTTCACGGTACAGCCACGACAACGACAACGATGTCGCACTGAACGCCATCTTCGCCATGGGTCTTCTTGGCGCCGGTACCAACAACGCGAGGTTGGCACAGCTGCTGCGCCAGCTTGCCAGCTACTACCACAGGGACCAGGAATCTCTCTTCATGGTGCGCATTGCCCAGGGTCTCTTGCACATGGGCAAGGGCACCCTTTCCATCAACCCCTTCCACACCGACCGCCAGATCCTCTCGCGCGTCTCGGCCGCCGGCCTGCTCACCGTCCTGGTGGCCATGATCGACGCCAAGCAGTTCATCACCTCCAACTCGCACTACCTCCTTTACTTCCTCGTCACGGCCATGCACCCGCGCTTCCTCGTGACCCTCGACGAGAACCTCCGACCCCTCACGGTCAACGTCCGCGTCGGTCAGGCGGTCGACGTCGTCGGCCAGGCCGGTCGCCCCAAGACCATCACCGGCTGGCAGACGCAGAGCACGCCGGTGCTACTCGCATACGGCGAGCGTGCCGAGCTCGAGGATGAGGAGTATATCAGCCTAAGCAGCACCCTCGAGGGTCTGGTTATCCTCCGGAAGGTATGTTTTTCCCCAGCCTAGCCTGGTGAACGTGAACTCCCGCTGACTTGACATGGCAGAACCCGGAGTGGGAGAGTGATAAATAGACGGACGGTAGCTCTCTTGGGATTCAGGCACCAGAGGGGTGTCCGCTGACAGGGATGAGATCGGTGTATGTGTATAATACAACAAGTTTGCTTTAGGTCCTGTCTTGGAACGGCAGGGCTCACCAGCCAACAGCGGTTTCTGGTTCTACATGGTAGACAACGCTCAAAAAGCGATTCTCACTCAAGTTGTCGATGCTCTCAAACAAGCTCGCAATCACTGGTTTAAAGTCCTCTCGGTTATCGCGGTGCAAACTGGACTGCGAAACACCTCTCCACAACAAGCAGGTGGGATCATGACAAATGAGTAGGCACCTATGTATCCATCTACATTGAACCAACATTGACGGGCAGAACATCCGATACCATACTACCGCTATAAATACAGGCCCAACAGAGTGCTGTACCCGCGACATCCATCCAACCAAACTCCTTGCTTGACCAGAACGGGACCAAAACCGCAGGGAATAAAGCAGGCAGACAAGCATCACCCCAAGATACCCCCGCGTACTATGCAAGCAACGCTCCCCGCTACTTCTTAATTCCAAAGATATTCCTCTTCTTCTTCTCCTTGTCCTTCTTCTTCCCCGCCTCCGACCCACCCAGCGTCGACGACGACCCGCTCCCACTCTGCAGCGACATGCCCGCCAGTGCCTGAACCGGCGGCCTCGGCCCTCCAGACGGCACCTGCTGGCCCGTCCCTTGCTGCCGCTGCTGCTGCAGCCCCTGGTGCGGCGGCGGCGCCTGAGGGGGCGGAGCAGGGCGCTCGAACAGGTGTGCAGGCGCCTTTGGCGGGGGCCGGTCCATGGGCAGGTCGAGCCTGCGGCGGTCGGCCTTGAGCAGGCGCATGTCGTTGATGAATTTTCCCGGGCTAACCATGTGGCTGGTGGCGAGGAAGACGTCGCGGTTGTGTTTCTCCGAGACCTCGTAGCAGGCGCGTGCCTCGGAGTAGGTGGCGCCGCCCGCGACGAAGACAATGATGCGCTGACGGTTCTCGGCCTGTCTGCGGTTGGCAGAGGCCCAACGCGGGGCGGCGGAGCGGAGCGAGGCCTGGTGCGAGAGGGAGTCGGCGCCGCTGGTTTCGGTGGGTGGGATGACGTAGGGGAAGAGGCTGGTGTCGAGGTCGCCGGCGCAGACGTGGTCGAGCATTTGCTTGACTGCGGGTTCGAAGCGGGAAAGGGCGTATTCTTCGTTGGCTACCGCGGTTTTGGTGTTGGGCGGGAAGAGGGGGGGAAGGGGTTGGCGGGGTTCCTTGAGTTCCTTGAGCGGGCGGGCGCCGAGGAGGTCGAAGTTTTCGATGATCGTTTGGTCGAGGCTGTCCCGGGAGCGCTGTAGGGATGCGTGCCAGAGGAGGCGGGTGAGGTCTTTCTCAATAATACCGTCCCGGTATAGCACGTAGATAGTGATCAGGCGCAGCCTGTCGGCTGGAGCCACGTCTGGGTCGTCGAGAAGCCGCACAACCTGGTCCAGGACGTTCTTGGGTTTCTTGTAGTCGTCATCGAGACCAGTAGCTAAGGTTTGTTCTACCGAGGCAAGGTCTGCGAGCTTGTACTTCTGGAAAATGTTCATGGCCTCTTGTGCCATGGTGAGATGGAGGGAATAGGCCTGCTTCATCTCTTGGAATTGTGGAAGTCCCGCCAACATGTCCCTGATGTCGTTCAGACTTGTCTGACTCGGATCTTTGCCTGCAAAGTTTGGGTTTTGGTCGAGAAACTTCTGGAAGTCGCTCATGAGCTTGTCAATGGTATCTTTCATGTGCTGATGCCTGTTGTTAACCCAGACTGTGTCCTTTTCGACAAGCTCCATGTCCTTCTCCTCCGCCGCAGCCGTGCCCTCGTTGACGGTCATATGGAAGGTCACCTTCCCATCACCCTTGTCTTGGATGGGAAGCAGGTCATGGGCCATGGCTTGATAAGTAAACTCGTGGAGTAGTGGGGCCATCAGGTCCATAGACCGATCTGTGATCAGAAGGACGGACTGCGGCCGCTGAGACGGTGGTGGGAAGTTGCGGTCGAATTGCTGATAACCGTCGAGCTCCTGCTGAACGAAGCGAGCCAAATGCATGCACAATACCCTCGCTTCATGCTTGGCATGTTCTGGTGGCTGGTAGTACCGGATTTTGGGAACCTCCTGCAAGGTGATGCAGATAGAGACAATCTAGGAGACCTCGTTTAGCCTTTATCCAACACGGATTAACGCAGGGGTTTGCACCTTTGACGCCAATGCCCGCAAATGGCGTGCCACTAAGTCGTTGCACAAAGGGTTGTACAGGACGAGAAAGCTACTGGGGTCCCTGAATGTGATAAGGTGCGACTCGAGGGGGTAGAAGTCGACGAGTAGGAGGTCGGGCGGGGCTGGATAACTCCGGTGAGCAAGAATACACCAATAGCAAAGGAAGGATACACCTTACCTGCCATCTGCCTTCGGGCTACATCCAGCTTGCGTTGTAGCGCATCGGGCAGGACACCAGTCCAGACCACGAACCCCCTCCTGTACCTCCGGCGCTCGAAGTCGGCGAGAAGGCACTCTACAATGTGTGTCTGAGGCGACAGGATGTAGATGGCGTCCATGTCCGGGTTCACCTCCCTCCGGTCCTCAATGCGCTCGATATCTGGAGCCTAATTAGTGGCTGTTGGGGACGCCGAGAGGAGAAACGGAGCATACTGGCGATATTGTGGTTGAGAATGTCATCTTCGTTGACAGAGCTGTCAATGATTTTCTTTGTGAATTCGTCGATGACCAGAACTTTCCACTAGCAAGCAGGCGAGAGTGTCAGAGAAGACGTGAGGCAGGCGAGGCGGTCAGGGAGGTGGTGGAGAGGCGGTGGAGGGGGCGGTCGGCTCACATCGTTCTGAGCAGTTCTTCGGATGGCGTCGATGATTGCTGGAAACTGGAGTTAGCGATGTCGTGGGCAAGTTGGCTAGGGAGTCTAATAAAGGAAGGGGGTTAGAGCATACCCTTGCTGTGCTCCTTGATGACGGAGAGCCCGTCCATGGCGGCGCGGTGACCTCGTCAGGCAAGATCCAAGCTCTAAGAACAAAAATTCAAGGGGTAGGGTAGGTAGTAGGTTTGGAGGGGGGTTCGGCGAGGTGAGAGCACCAGTGTCGATTATGGGCGTGATGTGCGATGGCCGACGGAAAGGTTGGGTTGGAGAAGCTCGAAGTGGTGAACAGGGTGAGTGCTGGGATGGGATCTTGATCGTCAATGTTCGAAACATGGAGTTGGCAGCTAGCAGCTTGACGCACCTCAGCTTGGCGGGGTTCTGTGGTCCACCGCCCAACAGCCTGGAGGCTTGGCTGCTGGGGGTTTGTCAACCCTAACCCTTGGCTGGCGGCAAACATCATCGCTCCTCGATAGACTTGGGCTTGACTTCAACCTGGAAAGTCGGGACAGTCTGGAGTTCTAAACAATCATTCATGTTTCCTCGACCCGTGGTCTGCTTCTCGGCCTGGGCATCGTCTCGTCATCCCGCATATCTCCCATCCTTATCGACGACCACGGCGTCCACATGACAAATGACAGGCAGCGAACGAGACCGATATCCCAAGATTCCCGGTCTTTTGCACCTCGTTCTCGTACTGGTCATGTTATCATTCGTGCAGCTTGCGAGGTGGAGTTGCCGTTGGCCGGATAGCGTCCCGACGTGAGCAGTTGAGCTAACAAGGTCCGGGGGCATGTCAGACTTTCTGCACGTAATGGTTCCACCCCCAGCTTTCATTGCGTCGAGGACCCCCGGGATCCCCCACAAACCGTTGCTATCAGCTGCTTTTGCTTGTTAATTGTCTCGGGAGACTTCTTGTCGACTTCTTGGTGCTGAAAACCGGCCGCCAGCATGGCTTGCGGCTGTGTTTCAGCAGGCCCAATGGACGACGACAAGCCATGGACGACGAGACTTCGATGCATGAGTCTTTCGGGGGAGAAAGGGCACGCCCCTCCACACGCGATCTGGGGCAAAGATGTGGACTGGAAGCAACATGGAACGAGGACTACTGCGAGCCCGATCCTGCGCAGTCCACCCTCACAAAGCGGGGAATCGTCGTCCTCACTGGGCCTTGCCCCTTGGCCGAGCCTCCACAGAGATCCCTCTTTCTTCCAACACCTTCTGCTCCTGCACTCGATCCCGTCGGAGAGCTCCCGCGGAATTCGCCCGGCCTCGTTGAGGAGAAAGCAAACTGCACGTCCCACACAAGGTACCATTCTGGCCGTTGTGCCACTAGGGCTGCCGCGGGAACTTGGCCCACTGGCGTCTCCCTCCAATGGACGGAGCCGACTTCCACATAATGTCAGCATTCTGCTGCGTTATCAGGAAGTCGGTTATGCTTGAGGTGGATCCCACGAGCCGCTTCTCTACTATCACCAGAGGCTGCGAGCAAACGGGAGCGTATCAGGCCCTGGAAACAGGCTCTTGGGGTATCTCTTCCGTTATGGGAAGGAGATTCTGAATTCTTCACAACTGATCTTCAGCATGGGACGACGATGGGCCATGCTTGTGCTGGAAAAATCCTCATGGCCATGGCCCCCCTTTCCTGGATGACCTGCGACTTGGCTTGTTCTTCATGGCATCGCCAGTCAACTCCATCCCTATATCTTCCCTTGCCTTTCAACCACTGATAAACACTTCAGCCGAAACATTTTTTGTTCACAAGTGTATCCGTAATGTCTCTACCTGTGGTCGCCCCCGGAACTGAGAGGGTCTCCTCCGGCGACCTCGAAAATCAGGGGCCGAACCAACAGAATCTCAGCCCCCAAATACAACATCCACTCGCAAGGCGCCTGTTTAAGGTTCTGGCAGTCAAAGACGGTGAGGTGTATGAATCGAATCCCGAGAAGAACCCCAGATGGTACCAGAAGCTGTTGGACGCCGGCATTGAGGAGAACGGCATCAAGCCGGTCCCCCTCGACCAGCGCACCTTGACCCAGTACAACAATCTGTTTACAGTCTTCTTTACCTGCCTCTTATGCTTGCTTCCGTAGGTCTCCTGACAGCTCGGTGGAACACTAACGAGGGCCATACTCATCTCTTCATCACAGGATTCCGACAGGCATGCTCGCCACGCTTGGCATGGGCATGAAACTGCGAGACGCGGCGCTCATCATCCTCTTCTTCGCCCTCCTCACATGTATTCCACCAGCTTTCATGGGTATTGGGGGCATGGAGACAGGTTTGCGGCAGGTCGTACAGGCTCGATATTCGTTTGGGTGTGTGAACACTGTTGACCCCCTTTTCCCGGCTCTCCTTTCTGTAAGCTAACAACAGGGGAACCAGTCTCTACCTCGTCACGATCCCGCTTCTCCTCAATGCTGCCACCCTAACGGGCTTCTCACTCCTCTCATCCATCGTTGGCGGCCAGACCCTCGCGTCGCTGGACCCCAGCAAAATCAGCGTCAGCATCGGCATCATCATTGCCTGCCTGGTTTCATTCGCCGTGTCTTTACTGGGCTTCAACGCCCTCCATTTCTGGGAGCGCTGGACATGGATACCGAATCTGATCTCGATCGTCATCGCTGTCGGCTGCGGCGGCAAGCACCTTCATCTTCAGAGCGAAGGAGCGCCGGCGAAACCGTCCCAGGTGTTGACTTTTGGGTGTCTCATTGCGGGCTACTTTCTCACGTTCGGCGGCACTGTCTCGGATTATTCCATCTACCATAACCCACGGGGGGTATCCAGGTGTGCCTTCACCATCCGGGCTGCGAAAACTTGGGCTAACCTCTCACTACCAGGTTGAAGATCTTCCTCTACATATACGCCGGCCTCCTGCTTCCCTCCGTGCCCCTCCTTATCCTCGGCGCTGCCATTGGGGGAGCTGTCCCCAACGTCCCCGCATGGAACGCGGCATACCAGATTACCGGCCTCGGCGGCGTCATGAGCGAGATGCTGGCGCCAGCAGGTGGCTTTGGCAAATTCATCCTCGTCATGCTCGCCCTCAGCGTCATCGGCAACATCGCCATCTCCATGTACAGCGTAGCCCTCAACCTGCAGATGCTGCTGCCCTTCTTTGCCAAGCTACATCGCTTCGTCTTCATCCTGTCCACCATAGCCATCATGATCCCGCTCACGATCCTTGCGGCCGAGAAATGGGAGGAGAGCTTGACGAATTTCCTGGCCGTTACTGGGTACTGGGCGGGTTGTTTTGATGCGGTGCTAATCATAGAGCTGGTAGTCTTTCGGCGAATGGACTACTCGACGTATGATCATGCCACCTGGAACGTGGGAAGAGCGTTGCCGCCTGGGTTTGCGGCGTTTGGGGCGTCGTTGACGAGCTTGGCGCTGGTGGTGCCGGGCATGGCAGAGTCATGGTATACGGGCCCAATTGCGAAGACGACGGGCGATATCGGGTTCGAGATGGCGTTCGTGGTGACGGCGATTTGCTATGTGCCGTTTCGATGGCTAGAGATTAGACTGCGAGGGCGTATGTAGTTCTCTCTCTCAAAAAGACTTCAACCCTGATCACCTCTTAATCCGCCCACACAACACCACATCCTCTCCCAACGGACACCATCTCACATCCGTCAGCCTCACAGGCTCCCCATTCTCCCCCGTCAGCGGCGGGGACACCACCACGCCCCCTTGCCCCAACCACGTCGGCGCGATGGTCACAATGACCGAGTTCACAAAGCCGCTCTCCAGCGGCGACAGCAATGAGTTGATCACCTCTCCGCCGCCCTCAATCATAACGCTCTCCAGCCCCTCACTCTTTAAACACCCCAGCACAACCCCCCAGTCAAACCTTCCAGTGTCCCCATCCACTGAAACGCGGATAATCTTCCCCCCAACACCCTCCACCGCCCTCCTCCTCCCCTCCTCCACGACCGCCTCACCACCAACAATCACCCACGGCCCCAACCCCCTCCTCTCCCTAGCCAGTCTCACCACTTTACTCTCTTCACCCACCTCCCACCTGCCCCTAGGATCAAGAACCACAGGCCGGGGCTGCTTCGCCGCCACCATCTCACCCCTCACCTTCCCATCCCCATCACCGCCCCCAACCCGCGACAACGACGAAGCATCCAGCCGAGAATTCAACCCCGGATCGTCCGCCACAGCAGTCCCTGCCCCGACCAGGATCGCGTCGTGGCGCGCGCGCAGGAAGTGGGTCATGGCTTTGGATTGGGGGCCGGAAAGCACGGTGCGCACGCCTGGTGCGGCCGCGATGGAGGCATCGAGGGATTGGGCGTAGGTGAGGGTTACGTGGGGGAAGGGGTGTGAGGTGTCTGGGGAATGGGGAGGGGGGAGGTAGGGGGTTATGAGCGCGGCGGAGGAGGGGGGGAAGGTGAGGGTTTCTGGGGGTTCGAGGGAGGTTTCTTCTTGGGGGGGTTGGGAGGACATGGTTTTTGTTGATGTTGGGCGGCTTGGTTTGGTGTCTGGTCGGATGTGTTGTTTTGTGGTGTCTGGTAAGCGCTTTGAGGATTGAAATTGGACAGATCCCCTGCCAAGACCAGGGTTATCTGTGGTGTAACGAACGATGTTTAATCAATACAGAGGGTTTTACACACCTCTGCTGTGTGACGTTGGTTGGGGGCCGTTACGTTACAGTCAAAAGCGCCACACTGCTCGGATCACAGAACCCCGCTCTTTTGCTTGCTTGGATCAACAAGGCGGTGACCCTTGGACAGCAATGATTCCATTTCTGATTTTATGCCAAACTCCAATGCCGGCACGCTGATTGAGGCTGTGGCCATGTTTGCGCTGGATGATGTGATGCCGAATAATGATTCCCAGACAGGATCATTACACTCAGCGCCTGTGGAGAAAACCTTAATGAGCAACCCTGCTCTCTCCTCTGAATCTTCTGGAAAACCTGCAGATCTGAGAAAGATGACTGGGAAACAAAATGGATTGGTTCACTGTCTCCAACCAGCTTGCGCAGGGGGGTGGCTGAGCGTGCATGTGTTCACGGGGTGCATGCAACCACTCAGCGACGGGCTCACGGGACAGGTGAGACAGATGCTGTTTGATTCCAGCGATGAGATGATCCATCCAGCTCCATCGCAAGCCTTGTCCCGAAACTTCCGTGCACCGACTTGGCACTTCTTTTTGTCCAGCCTGCCCTCATCGAGTCAGGCAGTCGTTTCCCCCCATCCATTCCGTTTCATCCCATCTCCAAATATTCCATAAAGTTGTTGTTGAGGACCATCCCAACTTTGAATCCTCCCCGCAAATCCCCTCTTCCCCCAGACACCGCACCCTGGTCCCAGCCACAGTCACATCCAACGTTGTTTGGGGGCCCTGAATCGTGAACCCCACTGCTGCACATCACCTGCCGGGCTCCGGTCCAACAACACGTCCTCGGCTGCATTTGTCCGCGACACAGCCACCTTTCGCCACACCGGTCCAACAAACGACCAAACCAACTTGAAGCCCGTCGGACCGTCCGCCAACTTGTACCTTTTCCCGACTACACCTGCGACCGCGAGATACTGTCGTTCAAATTTCCAGCGCATCGCTCTCTCTCGTTTAGGGAGTGAAACCGACCATTTGCGCATCCGCGACACTCACTCAAACCACCACACCCAGCACCACCTCTTTCCCACCACCACCGCCACCACCACCACCACTCCCAAAATGTCCCAAAAACACGACAACCCCCCAGCCTACAGCAATCCCCAGCCGCCGCAACCGTCCTATTACCAAGGCGCGCCGCAACCGTCCTACCACAACTACCCGCAGGACCCCAACAATGGCGGCGCAGCGCCAGGCTACTACCAGCAGCAACCACAGATGGGCTACGGCCAGCCGCAAGGGCCACCGCCGCAGGGGTACTATCAACAGGGGCAGTATCCTCAGCAGCAAGGGTACCCTCCACAAGGGCAGGCGTATTATCCGCCACAGCAGAGGCAGAAGAGCGGGCCGGTGAGTTTATTTCCCCCCGTGACAGGATACTTTTACTGGGAGAGGAGTGCTGACGACGACAAATAGGGTTTCTTCGAGGCGTGTCTTGCGGGCATGGCGTGCTGCTGCTGTCTTGATATCCTTTTCTAAACCGATGACTTTTCGTCGGTGGCCGGGGCTGGTTACCCGGCATGGATCGGTGCCCGAGATGCGCTTGCTGCGAAAACCGAGGCGACGACGAACCGAGTCGGGAAACAATTCCTACGATGATCCGAAAGTCAGTTGCATGGAGAGCGTAGCCTCTCCGAGGGGTAGAGGGCGCAGAGTTTAGGGCATCGTTGCCGGAAGAGAGGGGGTCTGATCTGATCCATGGCGCGACGCCTTACGACCATCTCCTATGTCACTGTCACGGCCTAGGGATTGGTTGGCTTGTTTGTTAAGACTTTTGTAATCATCAGGTACCTGCCTTCTAGGGTATGCTACGAAATTCAATACTTTCAATTATGCTCCTCCTTTTACTCTTGCGAGGACACCTCGGCGGCAGAGCTCAGAGTAGCCAGCAGCCGCTCGTAGTTCTCCCCTGCCTCCTTGACGCAGTCCTGCGAGTAGATCATCTTCTGGACGTCCGGGCTGGCCCACTTGTCCGGGACCGAGCCCGTCGCGCCGTTCTGGCGGAACTCGCGATCCCGCTCCTCCTTGGCCTTGCCCTCGCCCAGGTGCAGGACGCGGCCCGAGTGCGCGGCCAGGTCCACGAGCGCGCTGCAATGTGGCTTGCGCAGCAGCTCGTACACCTTGAGCGTCTTGTTCAGCGTCTCCGGGTCAAGGGCATTGTTCGCGGGTATCTTGCTGACGACTTCTGCCAACACGGCGCCGTCCTCGATCGCCATCGCTGCGCCCTGGCTAAGGTGCGGCAGCGTGGGATGGCACGCGTCGCCCACCAGCGCAACCGACCCGTGCACCCACGTCGGCAGCGGCTTGTGCACGCGCAGCTTCCACTCGCACACCTCGCCGTCTGGCACCAGGTTGAGCATCCGCTGCACGAGCGGGCAGAATTCCTCGTACACCTTGAGCATGGCCGCCTTGGACCCGCGCGTCGTGTAGGTGGCGTTGGTGGCGGCCGCAAAGTTGGTGTCGGGCTGGGCCGTCGAGAGGTTGTAGATTTGGTGGTTGCTGACCGGGTACGCGATGATGTGCCGGCGCGTGCCGACCCAGCGTACCACCGTGTCGCTGTCAATCAGCTCCCGCATCTCCGGGTCCTGCTCCATCTCAGCCCGCTTCAGCATGATGCGGTACGCGGCCTGGCCCGTGTCCTCCTCCCGCGACTCAAGGCCCAGCTCGGCGAGCATCTGCGTGCGGGTCACCGACTTGATGCCGTCCGACGCGAGAAGCATGTCGGCCTCGACTGTGTACTCATCGCCGTCGCGCGGCTTGAGTGTGATGCTGGGCTTCGGGCCAAACGAGTTGACCCTGACCAGAGCGGTCGAGAAGTGGAATTTGATGGCGGGCTCCTTCTTGCAGCCGTTGAACAGGCCGCCGGCGAGCGCAGAGCGGTGGCCGGTGCAGTGAGGGTAGCCGTATTTCTCTTCAATGTCTGGCATCAACACATGCGAGAGTTCCCTATCCGTGCTTCCCTCTGCCGGGTTGTTAGCCTCACCCGTGGTTGCACCAGAGCAAGAGAGAGAGCACACTTACCCCTGATGCTAGTCCCCTTGACATTGGTCGCCTCCGCGTACATCTCCTCCCAGCACCCCAGACGGTCGAGGATGCGGTTGACGTTGGGTGGCATCTGGATGCCGGCACCCACGAAGCCCAGATTTGATGCCGTCTCGTAGACATCGATATGCTTAAACCCCTTCTTGGCAAAGGCGAGGGCGGTGCCCAAGCCTCCCATGCCTGCAGCGCACATCAGTATCACTCTGCCTACGCAAACGGGGAGAGATATGGAGAAGGCGTACCAGCACCGATGACGACGATGCGAAGGTCGCGGACGTCCGCCATGATAGGATGTTGTCGATACGTTTTAGGTGTAGGTTCGGTCTAATAGATGGTGTCTAGGAGAAGGTCTGGTGTGTGATGTCTGGACAGGTTCTTAGGGGGCTGAATGAGTAAATAGTTGTTTGAGTAGACAGGGTATCCGGTAGCTTGAGGTCTGGGGCGATGAGGGTTTTGATGGGACGATCAAGAGAAGCTGTGCCTTCCTCGCTCGGCACTTATACGTGGGCGGCCGCGATCTCCCTGGGTCCAGCCCTCGGCAGCTCCCCCATGGGGATTCGCCTGGCAGGAGGCGCCGAAGAGGAGTGGGACTGTGATGAGACAGTGAGGCGAACGGAAAGCCCGCTTGACCGGATCCTCAGCCCTTCATCATGAACATGCTTCTTCCATGTCTCAAAGACTCCTTCTTCTCATAGGTAGGACTTGGCCCCGCGGCATCACATCGTGAAGGGGTCCTGCGGCGAAATGTGGGGTTTCGAGCGAGAGAATGCGGGGAAGCAGACTCCAACAACGGGAGAAAGCTAGAACCGCCGTGGATCGTCCGTCGGGAATCTCGTCGCGCTGGGGAAAATGTATTTGCCGATGTGCCAGTCTGAAACTCGGGCAGTCTGTCACCACCAGACCGGCCCGACGGCTTTTGGCCCATTTTTTTGGTGAAATGTCCTAGATCTGAAGGCTTTCAAAGTCAAACAGAAACATAGTTACTCCGTGTTCGTAAGGTAGTTGACATTTTGTACAAAACACGGCTGGTGGTCGGTTGTTTTTGCCCAGGACGGGAAGCTCAGTTGCTCGGAGATTCAGAAACCCCGGACTGTGGGCAAGCTTTCTGGTTGGTTGACCTGTGCGTTGACTTTGACTTTGACGCACCGGCCAACTTCATCCGACACCAACTTTTTGGAACAGGAAACAAGCAACGTGGATTGTCTTGCAGGCAAAGAAAACGCCATCCGATGCGACCTGAATGGAAGATCACGATGGCTTGGCCCCGGAGTCCAGGGTTTCTTCTCCATCCGGCCAGGGGATTGCGGCCCGGTGTGCAGCCGAATGATGTCCCGCATTGCATCACCGTGGCACTGTGGCGCCGTGGCACGCCAGGGCAGCGATGCTTCCAGTTTGACGTCGCTCTCCCTCATCAATGCTCCCTCGTTGGCAGTTGTTGCCAGATGGTTTCCTTCACACATTGATTTCAATGTTACCTTCACGGATGATGGCACAAAGGATGAGGATGGCCTCTTTGACGGATTTGGTGAAACATGACTGGCTCGAAGCGGGAGACCTGCAATTTCGTGTCTCGAGTCAGTCCCTTGTCCCCCATGTGTTTTCAAAGAAGCCACTCCCGCCACGATAAGCATAAAAATAAACAGCGTCGACAAAGGCGCGCGTCTAAGTATGAAAGGGTGGCAATGGAATCATTGGGAAATGGCCGCCATGTGGTGGCCGCGTCAACAAGCAGGAATGCAGACGGTGGGTCGCTTTCGCAAAGACAACCCTGGCAGCCACCACTCATACTGCAGCGCTGCGGAAAGAGAGCCGCCGACGTCACTGCCAGGAACCCGCCAGCAGCCAATCGATGGCTTCCATCAGATCCAATGACACTGCCAAAAATGTTTCAGACGAACCGGTCCCTGGTCCAGGACTCAGGGGGGGCAAAGCTTAGCGTCTTTGGCATCCAGTTTCGCGCCCAAAGACCCTGGGAAATGACCTAATGGGCTCGGAGGCCCCAAAGAGCAGTCGCCTGTTTGGCGTCGCTTTTATCATCAGTTTTGGGAACCACATCGTGGCCGCTATCTCTCCGGCTATTTTGTCCTCGGTTTCATTGTGGCGGATGGTCGCGGTCGTGTGGCACCACCGACCCTCTTGTCTGATCTCATTCATCCTAACTGTACATACATACTTTCTTGTTGAACCCGACCTCAACCCTGACACAAGCTCTTGTGCCCCCATTTTGTGTCAACACTCAACACTTCCTACCTTGTACCACTCACCGCCTCGCGAACCACCGCTCTGGCCCCCCACCGTCGACAGGGACACAAAATCCCACCAAGATCCCGTCTCGAATTTCTCACTTTCCACCACCAAGAAGAACCCTTGGCCACATCGCATGGACTGGCCTTGTGGTGGCTACCATCCTCGCGCTTGTGAAGCAAACATCGACAGATACTCCACACCTTATCCCTCCACATGAGCGACACAACATCAACGGCGCCGGCCGAAGTGTCGGCGTCGACGTCGGCATCAACTTCGATATTCTCCACCTCGATAGCGGCGACGACGACAGCCCTCTCAAGATTAGCGTCAACAGCAACAACAGCAACAACGGCAGCCACCGTGACATCAACACATGCCCCAGAAGAAGGTGCTGGATCCGCCCAGACCTCAACAGGCATCAGTCTGGTCGCCTTTGTCACTGCCCTGGCCGCTTCGTTGGTCGTTTTTGGTATCCAGATGGGCTTTTTCTTGCTATTGCGGAACAAGCTGGTTAGGATATTGTGCGTATCTCCGTGTTTCTGCTTCTTAATATATCCCCGCGTCCGTGACAAGGAAGACTGACACGCCTGAAAACAACAGTAAACCGAAAACGTACCTGGTCCCCGAACGAGAACGAACCGACTCGCCGCCCTCCAACCATCTGGCCCTGGCCTACAAGCTCATGAGCTTCGAAGATCGCGAAATCATCAAGAAATGTGGTCTCGACGCCTACTTCTTCCTGCGATATCTACAGACCCTCCTGATCATATTCATCCCCATCGCCCTGGTAGTAATTCCGGTTTTGATCCCCGTCAACTACGTCGGTGGCATGGGACGCGATGTGGTCAACAACGCGACGGCCAATGGGACTTCTTCCAGCACTATTCCCACGGGCCTTGACACGCTGGCATGGGGCAACGTCGCGCCGAACAGACAACAGCGCCGTTGGGCCCACCTCATTCTCGCTCTCCTTGTCATTCTCTGGGTTTGCGGTGTCTTCTTCGCCGAGCTCAGGGTCTACGTCAAGATCCGCCAGGACTACCTGACCAGCGCAGAGCACCGCCTGCGAGCCTCGGCGAATACGGTGCTCGTGAGCTCCATCCCGGGCAAGTGGCTCTCCGAGGAAGCCTTGCGCGGCCTGTTCGACGTATTCCCGGGCGGCATTAGAAATGTCTGGCTCACTCGGGACTTCACAGCGCTGCTCGAAAAGATCCACGAACGCGCCACTGTCCACACAATGCTGGAGGAGGCAGAGAGCAACATGATCCGCAACGCGAAGAGGAAGCAGCTGAAGGAGGCACAAGGAGGCGGGTTAATTCACAGGTTGAAGACCGAGAGCAGGGCGGACAGACTCCAGCGCGAGAAAGCCCAGGACGAAGAAGCCCAGCGGCGCGCCGAGCGTGACGCCGGCTTGAGCGCTAACGAGACTCACGTCCCGCAAGGCGTGCAGGAGGCAGTTGCCGAGGCAGACGACGACGACAAGCATGAGAGTGATTTGACCGATATCCAAGAGGGGGAGACCGAGGACGAGAAGCACAATGGCCACAAGTCAGGAAACCCGCTTGCTAAGATTGGGCAGGGCCTGGGCAAAGGTGTTGGGAAGGGAGTCGCTCTCGTGAGCGGTGCTGGTATGGGACTCGTTGGAGGAGCTAAAGCCGTCCAACGAGGCATTGACGATGAGCTGGAGAAAACGGCTGGGTTCGACTTCGCAACTTCACAAGCCCGGACAGGCCCTGTTTCGACAACAACGGCCAATCCGGACTCTCCTCAGACGACTGACCACGTGGGTAGCGATGACGAAGAGAGGCCCAAGGCGTCATTTGCTTCGGAGAGGCCATTGACCAAGGGCACTCGGCATGCCCACACCGCATCCAACGCCTCCCAAGACTCGGACCTTAAGAAGGAGGCCAACGATCCCCGTAGCTTCGGCAACACGACCCGGCGCGCCACTAACATGGACGAAATGATTGTTACCGAAAAGACACGGTGGTATGAGTTTTGGAAGCCGCCCACTGGAAGCTATGCTTCTCCCATTCCCCAGCACACCGAAGGAAACGAGTATCCATGGAAGGAGAAGGAGAAGAAGCCGTTTTTGCAGGCTATAAAGGATGCACTCCCCTTTTTGGGCGAGCAGGCCCCGCCAGTCGAATACCCAGCTGCTTTTACCCACGACTACACGACCCAACCAGAGGATGATGCCGAGTGGAAGAAGTGGCTCAAGCCGGAGGACCGCCCCCATCACCGGACAGCCAACTTCAGCTGGACGCCCGGGTGGCTGCCCGGGCTTCCCCTGATCAACAAGAAGGTTGACACAATCTACTGGTGCCGCGCGGAGCTGGCCCGCCTAAATCTGGAAATCGAGGAGGACCAGCAGCATCCGGAGCGCTACCCCATCATGAACGCGGCCTTCATCCAGTTCAACCATCAGGTGGCGGCGCACATGGCCTGCCAATCGGTTACCCACCACATTCCCAAGCAAATGGCGCCGCGCATGGTTGAGATCTCGCCTGATGACGTTATCTGGGACAACATGGCCATCTCATGGTGGGGAGAATGGGTGCGGCGTGCCATTACCTTTGCCGTTGTCACCGCCATGGTTATTCTCTGGGCTTTCCCTGTCGCCTGGACTGCCTCGCTCGCCCAGATCGACGCCCTGGTTAGGAAATACAGCTGGCTCGACTTCCTGGTGAAGAATGAGGTCGTTAACAACGCCATCAAGGCGATTGCTGGTATCCTGCCGGCCCTGGTCCTGTCCATTATTCTGGCGTTGGTTCCTGTGGTCCTCGGCCTCCTGGCCGTGTTCCAGGGATCCAAGACCGGCTCCCGGAAGACGGAGGCTGTCCAGATCTACTATTTCGCATTCCTGTTCGTCCAGGTCTTCTTGGTTGTCTCGATTGCCTCTGGTACTTTCCAGACGCTCGCCAACATCTCAACCAACATTGCGTCGACGCCCAACGTCCTGGCCGAGAACCTTCCCAAGGCGGCTAACTACTTCTTCGCGTACATGATTCTTCAGGCGCTTTCGACAAGCTCGGGAACGCTGCTGCAAATTGGCACCCTCCTCATATGGTACGTCTGGGCCAGAATTGTCGACAACACGGCCCGCGCCAAGTGGATTCGCAACACCAAACTCCCAACCGTCCAGTGGGGATCCTTCTTCCCGGTCTACACCAACTTCGCCTGCATCGCCCTCATCTACTCGATCGTTGCCCCGCTCATTTCCCTCTTCGCCATCATCACCTTCAGCCTTCTCTGGGTCGCCCACCGCTACAACATGCTCTACGTGACCCGCTTCAAGACCGACACCGGCGGCGTGCTGTACCCGCGGGCCATCAACCAGACCTTTACAGGCCTCTACGTGATGGAGCTTTGCCTTGTCGGCCTCTTCTTCCTAGTCGAGGACGAGAACGGCGTCAACGTGTGCTTCCCACAGGGCATCATCATGCTCGTCGCGCTCGCCCTGACGGCTCTCTACCAATACGTCCTTAACTCGTCCTTCGGCCCCCTCCTCCGTTACCTCCCCATCACCTTTGAGGACGAGGCCGTGCTCCGCGACGAAGCCTTCCAGCGCGCCCAGGCTCGCCGCCTCGGCCTCCTCGGGGACGACGATGACGACGACGAGGCCACCGCGCTCAACTCCACCACCGCCAACGGCCGCCGCACCAACACCGCCACTACCGAGGACATCGAACTCGCCAAGCTTGGCAAGGGCCCCGCGCGGGGAGGGTCTGTCCTAGGCCGCCTCAAGTCCCCCGTGCGGGGCATCGTACAAGCAGGCACGTGGGCAGCGCGCGGCGGCAAGCAGGTGCGGGCGGCAACGTTCGGCAAGGCCGAGGACTCGCTGCGGTCGGCAGCGCAGTACCGTAAGCACCGCCGGCAGAAGGACCTTGAGGCGCAGCGCGCTATGGGCGACGCGCTGTACGGCGGGTACTGCGACGTGATTGAGGACCTGACGCCCGAGGAGAGGGACGTGCTGGTGCGCAAGGCCTTTCAGCACTCGGCGCTGCGGGCGCGCAGGCCGGTGGTGTGGATCCCGAGGGATGATTTGGGGGTTAGTGATGACGAGGTGCGCAGGACGAAGGAGTTTAGTGGGTGGATTTCGATTACGAACGAGGGGACTGCGCTGGATAGCAAGGTCAGGGTGTTGTATGGGAGAAATCCGCCGGATTTTTCGGAGGTGGATTTGATTAATCTGTGAAGGGGATGGGGATGGGGGTGGGGTGGATGGTTGTATGATGTATGGTTTGATGATGTTGGTTGGGGGGGTGGGCAAGACGCCAGACCCTACGGGCAGCAGGCCTGCGAGTTGGGGACGAGGAGCACATGAGGGGGAAAATACCCAGGCGTTTGGTGATGGGTTTGGCTTTCGGCGAGCGTATTGAAGCATTGATTGCATTGGCAGTGGTGATGTTTACAGAGGTACATACGCATACCGGCTCTAGCAGCTCTTCGTATATACAATCAAGTTACATACTCTCAAGCATGTCTGTGTCAGCTTGATGAATGTCTGAGAGCCTGTGGTGTTCTGTGATTCACGAAACTTGATTGTGGCTCTAAATCTACCATTTTCTACTTGCGACTACCGTTTAGCTTTAGGGAGTGGCATCTCCTAAGTGCTTTTTCTAGTATGATATACAGCGGGAAAGAAGGTACAAATTGTCTTCTTGTGACAGGTTAGGGAGTGAGGTTGGAACAAGGATAGTCCTGGAAGGGAAGCAAAAAGGAGCAAAAACATACAACACCAGGGATTCGCTGGTCGTCACCGACCCAACTACTGATCTGGCCCTTACCAGCTTATCTATGGGAGAGCGGACGGGATCCCGAGTTTTCTGGTAGGTATGGTCGTATGTATTCGGACTGAATCAAGTCATGGTCTATAAATGGGGGAGCATCTTGGAAGAGTCGGGATAGCTCCGGTCACCGAGTTCTCCGCAGGGTTGCGTGTCCTTTGATCAGACGGATATCCTGAAAATAATCTTTTTTTTTTTTCAAAGGCTGTGGAAATAATGCTAAAATGGGGTCTATTGAGGTGGTGAATGGTATAGTTTGACGTTGGTTTCGGGTATGCTGAACGAAAACACGCCCTGAACAGGCAGCTCTAGCATCTAGCCAACCTTTGCTCATGAAGACAGCGAATGATTCTCCAATGAAACAGTATTGTACAGTGGTGTAAATGTACACACAGACGTGGGCGACGTCCGGTCTATGGATATCACACAAGTGTCCCGGGGCTAGCCAGCCCATTCAGACGACCTAAAATCTAGACACCGCCAACTCCTTCATAACGCCGTCCCAGCCCTCCCATCAAAGTTTATATCCCAGCCTAAACTTTCCTTGCCTTCTCCGACTTGGTTGGCGAAACAATCTTCATCAACGGTCCAAGCAAAGCCATGCCGACCACGCAGAAAAGCGTTGCAAACAACTGGACAAAGCCCCAGACGGACGGGCCGAGGCTCAAGGTGAGAAATTTAAGGAACTCATTGACCTGGTAAAGATCCTCCTGGCCTTGGATGTAGTACCTTCTCGAGCCGCCAGCGGCGGAGGAGCAGGAGCTGGTCCGAGACAGGCCGCCAGACGCGTCGCCGGCGGCAACGGAAGCGTAGCTGGGCTCAGCACCCTCTTGCACCTTGTGGAGCGTTTCTTGAGCAGCATCGAGCTTTCCTTGAGCGCCATCGTACGGAGGCGGGGGGACGCCATCAACTGCGGGCTTGGAAGTGAGGTGCAGTACCGTCACGAGGTTGACGGGGGCGCGGTAGAAGGGAATGAGCCAGATGGAGAAGACCTGGAAGATCTTGAGGTAGATGAGGTTGGCGCGCTCATCGAAGGCGCATGATTCGATCTCGAGCTCGATCTTGGGACTCATGATCTTGTCTGTTACGGGGTCAGCAACACAGCATTTTCAAACCAATTGCTTTTTCCAACTTACACCTAGAGGGTATGTCAGTAATTGAGTAGGCCACTGAAGTTGCAAGCATAAAACTCACCATCGGTAGATTGCAGTAATGAGTGCCCGAGAGTCGACCTCTCCGACGCCGGGCAGATGCAGCTTTTTGAAAGAGGGCACACGGCAGAAGGGATGGCTGAAGGTGGCGCCAGGGGCAAAGTAGCGATAGATAGCATCATGTTGCTCCTGGGGAGAGCCCTGGGTGAGAGACTCGATGACGGTTTTGATCTCGTCGGCTGCAGCGGTCTTGTCAGTCTCTTAGTTACTTGTCACGGGAATCTCAATCAGGGGCCATCCTCACCTGGGTTCTCCATGTTGAATGCGGTGTTGTTCTCTGGCAAGTTGTGGTGTTCTTTTTGTCGTTTAAAAAGGAAGTTTACCAAAATACATCCACGCCGTGTTGATGTCTACCTGGGATGTTTTGATGTTTGGCCATTTGAACTCGGGGTAGCTAAGAAGTGATGTCATGGCTCCTCCGGAGTGGGCCCTTAACATGTGAAAATGACGGCTGTCACGGCTTCGGCTGACGGGCTTGGCAACGGCCCGGTATGCCAAGCCGGCCGGCGCTCCGGGTCCGCCCCCTTCCGCGGAGAGATTGATGTCCGGCTCATGGGACGGCGCAGATAAAACCAGCTGGAAGACAGGCAGTAGAACTGTTGGATATCATTCATGCAAGTCAAAGTGCCAGATCAAATACAAATCAATTTTCACACATGTATAGGTATCTAAGGGACATACTCAACAGAACTCGTCAGCACATCAGCACATGTACAGCGTGTCAGGACAGCTGCTACTCCAATCGTTCACCCAAACATTTTCGCCTCAACAACCTAAATCCCATACCCATCAAACAATCCATCAACTAACCAAGCCAATCGCCAAAGCTTTTCTCATGCAAGCGAACCACGCTCACGAGACACGCAAGTTGCCCAACTTTCGCTCCTCACCGGCGCCGACTACTATCCGGCCTCCTAACCTCCACAAACGGCGCATTTCCACCAGCAAATCTCTCCGGATCTACATCGCGATACCCACTCGATCGTCTCTCCACACTCCTCACCCTCTCCGTGCTCCTCATCCTCTCCACGCTCCTCACCCGACTTTGCCTCCTCCTCGGCGGGGGACTATGCTCCTCAATAACCACCACCTCATCCTCCTCCCCAAATTCACTCGACGGCACCCTCCTCAGCGGCGGTGGCCCCCCTCTCACCCGACTCACACTGCGCCTCCTCTCCTCCACCACAACCCGATCCACCCCACCACTGCTCACCGTCGACGGCCCCAAAGACGACAACACCGTCGCCTCCTCAACAATCACCGGCCTCACTCTTTCCCCACCCCTTCCCCCACCACCACCACCACCACCGCCCGCCCTCCTAACCTCCACCATTTCCTCCCTCCTCCTACCCCCAACAGCAGCGCGCGACTTCCTGCGATCGCGCCTACTCTGCCTCGTCAACACCGACGCCGTCGTCGCCGTGTACGTCCCATCGGTGTACACCGTCCCCGCCTCGGTATACCTGTCGAAATCGCTGACGACGGTGCTCGTGCCGGATGAAGATGTGTTGCCCATGTTGACGCACAGGTAGATTAGATAGAGCACCAGGATGAAGCCGGCCACTGCGCCGAGGGTGATGCCCGCGACCGCGCCGGGCGCGGGGCCTGAGGTGAGGCCGCCGTAGAAGGAGGGGATGGTGGGGGTTTGTTGCGGGTTTTGGGGCAAAGGTTCGGGTTGTTGGCGCCGGAGGAGCGGACTGGATGGGGTGAGGAGTTGTGGTAACGCTAAAGCTGGTTCTGGTGCGGGTGCGGGCGCGGGCGCAGTGGCGCGCGTGTTGAGGAGGATGGTAGGCGCCATAGCGCCAGGGAGTTGAGGGTCGAAGTGGGTTGGGTTTTTTGTGTCAACTTTTGGGAGGCTCTGGTGATGCTCGTGTTGATGCTCGGATGCGAAGGTGTCAAGAGTTGGTGCCGTGAGCGCAGGCAGCAATTGTGTTCTGGTGCTCGGCGGTTGCCGGTGAGGTTGAACTTTGTGTAACACACTCAAACGTTGTGTAAGTGACGAGATGACTGGTCAAATGACTCGCTTGGCCGTGTTTCCTGCGACCTGACGCCTGCAAAAAAAATAAATAAGATGCAAGAAGTGAGAAGAGCACCAGCCAAGCAGTTCCTGAAGTTGGTTGGTTCCTGGACAAAACCTTCGTCAGCGCGGGCAGCTTGAGGTGTGCCGCGCCGAGGAGGAGGCTGGGGAGGGGCCCCACTCAGAGACGACCCTCGAAAGCTTGGCGCAGGAACAAGAACGAACCCCTGCAGTCGATGGGCGCCAAGGGCACAAGGCTGTCAGGGGTAGGGGGGGGAGAAACATGGGGGGCTGGGCTTGTGGGAACGACACAAGGTCCAGTCTCGACGATATCAACAGACACCAGAACTTGGTCGGCACGCTGCGGTGAGAGGATAATACCAACACTTTGTCCGCCGCTCATGGCAAAACCCAACAAGCCCAGAGCCTGACGTCGTCGTAACGTTGCTACAATGGTATCCAACATGCCGCCGTCCATCTCATCAGCTATCACACTCACACGAAGCCCCGGATCGCCATAAATCCGGCGCCCGACTTCTTATCTTTCTTCTCCTCCTTGTCCTCTTTCCTGCTCTTCTTCTCCTTCTTCGCCGCGTTCTGGACCCCTCCTAAAAAGCACCGTCAGTAGGTGCCTTTTGTCAGGATTCCATTACGGGGCGGGGACTAACCTCGACCAAAGTATCTCTCCGTCTGGGAGCCGTTCTTCCCTAGTGGGCTTAGTGGTGCCGAAGCCGGCTCAGGCGGCGACGACACCGCACTCGGGGTAGCCAGCCCCTCTCCTACTTCAGGATCCGAGAAGCCGCGCGGTCGGGTCCGTGGGGAGAATGGACCCCTTGCTGGTGGTGACAGCTCGCCTTCACCATCCGCGAATGACCCAGAATCGGACCTGCGTCCCTTTTGCCCAATGCTGCACTGCAAATCGAGCATTGCCGACTGGAGGACTGTGTACTTCTTCATGAGAGCACTGTATTGCTTTTGGAGATCCGTGTGCTTTGCTCGGGCTACTGAAAGGGAGCTCTCGTACGCTGCCACCAAGTCCCCAGCAGGTTTCTTTGGAGCCTCTGCAAGCGCCTTGGCTAGCTGGGTCTTCAAGTCTTCGATTTGGGCCTTGTAGTGGCACTCGGCCTGTTGTAGTTGGTCTTCCCGTGCAGCAATCTCGGATGCTGTTTGCTGCGCCCTGGCCTCCAACACTGCCGCCTCTTGCCTGTCGGCCTCGATCTTGACCTCCTTGCCTTGATGCTCCCGTTCTGAGGCATTCAAGCGCGCAATCTCGCCCTTGAGCTTCTCGATCATGGCCGTGCTGCTGTCGACTGCCTCGAGATTCTGTTCCGACTCGACTCGCTTCTTCTCGGCCTCCTCGATAATCTGGCGCAGGCTGTCGCACTCAGCCTGTGCCTTTTCCAACCGCTGCTTCAGATCGCTGCCTTCAACAGTCCACTTCTTTTGTTCCTCACGCAGCACCCGCAGCTTGCCTGACAGGTCGCTCTCCCACTTCTTGGACATGTTCCGCCGGTGGTCAAATTCCTTCCTGATCTGCGCCTCGCCCCGCTTGGCCTCATCAAACCGTTGCCGCAAGCTCCGATTCGCCATAACAAGGTTTTGAGTCTCGGCTTCCGTTGCTGACACCCTGATCTGGCGCCGACGCAGCTCACCCATGTGAATCATATGCTGCTGCTTGATGAACCGCTCGTACTGCAGGTCGTTGATGAGACGAAGCCGGTGGTGCTGGAGAAGCGCGACCTGATCGTCGACCATGAAGCTGGGTTTACGCCCGAGGGCCTGGGCAGATGGGAGCTGTGGGGACCGCTTCTCAACCACTTGATCTTGGGGGCTGAGAAGCAGAGACGGCACGCTGTCGTTGGCAAGCGACTGGCGCAGTCCGCTTCTGACGAAGCTGCTTGTTTCAAGCGCGTTCGGGGGGTGGCTAGGGGATGGCGACCGGCCAATGTCTGGCGGGAGAGTCGGGCTGTCATCGCCCAGTCCCAGCCCTTTGGTCTCGGACACGTCGGTTGTCAGTGGCTGGCTGGATTGGGAGCCTCGAGGAAACAAAGGACTATCGGTTGTCCCGAGTGAAAGCGGCGTTGTAGGAAGCGCTTGAAGGGATGAAAAGTCGGCGTGGACTGGGTTTCCAAGCAGAGCCGAGTCGGAGCCTTCTTGCTCAAGGCCGTCGCCGAGTAGTGATGGAGGTGCACCCAGGAGTGGCGTGGCTGGGCGGACGTGACCGAAGCCAGGAGCTTGCTCTGTCACCAAAGCCATGCAGTCGGCGAGGACTTCGTCCGCCTCACTTTTGATCCAGCGGCTCATGTCCGTCTTCTCTGATTCGATGGTGAGGTTGTAGAAGTTAGGATGCAAGAGATGCTGCTTCCTGAAACGGTCCGACCGGTCCCGGATCTCCATGGCCTGCACATCAATATCTTCGGCGTTGTTGGCATGGCGCAGATATCTCTGCGGCTTCCGAATGTAGTCGAGGAAGTTGATGGGATAGAGACCATAGAGGAGGGTGAAATACTCGGGCAGATATGAGATGGAGTGCCCGTCATAGTCCGGGTCCAGCAGTGACTTATCCCATGGAACGCCGCCTCCGAGCTCACCATTGTCTGCACCCATCTCCGTGTGCTGCTGCGTAAAGTACGAGTCCCGGTCCCAGAACAATAGCCGAGCGTAGACGTTGAACAGAGTGGGCAGAAAGGGAACCAGCGAACTCGGTATGAACGGCAAGATCATGACCAAGGCAATGAGCGCCAGATTGATTGTCGCGGTGGATTCATCTTTCTGAAGTGAATGCAGGATGTTCCCGAAGAGGGGGGTCTGGAGGATGAGGTGCAGATGCGGGGGCCCGCTGGACACGAAGGCGCAGAGAAGGCTCAAAGCTGAGTTGCGGTGCTCCCGTTTGACGACGAAGCCGTCCAGGGCGAACATGAAGCCCTTGGGATCCCTCTTTCCAAAGGCCAGCAGGGCATCCTTGATCATCTGCTCCTTCAACTCTGTCGAGGCGCCGATATTCCCCTGATTCTCGCGAACCTCCACCCACTTCTTAAGCAAGCGGTTGACGAGCGGCGTCAGGCCCTGCTCGCTCCAGGCCGCGGGGTCATCGTACTCATCGGCCGCGAGCAAGTCGAGGGTGTGGTCCATGGCCTCCCTCGCAAGGCCCTTCTCCAGCCCGACATTATCCAGGACAGGGCCGAGCAGCTTATCCCACCATTTGAAGACCCTTGCTGGTGTCCGTAGCCCGAGGCGAAGCTCTCGCAAGATAGCGAGGAAGGCGGCGTACTTTTCGGGGTGGTCGTGGACAACCTTCTCCCAGATAGTGAGTAGCTCGTCGCCCAACCGCTCACCACTTCCTTCGTCGGACCTTTCGTGCTTCTCGAGGTAGATCGCAATGATACGGTTTATCTCAGCGGGAAGCGGGAGCGTGGGTGCCTGAAGGAAGCCATTGAGGGCTTTGGCAAGATCTTTGGAAGACCTGTGTCAATATCCAGCAAGCGGTCAGCATCCGGAACGCAAGCCCGCATCCCCGGCAGAGAGTGTTGATGAGGGGCTGCTGAGAGGGATATCTTACCCGGATGAAGTCATCCTGATCGGCACGGGCTGTAGCTCATCGGGGAGGCGAGGGGGAGCAGCGAGAGATTGTCGTGTTCAGGGTGTTCTGGTTCTCGCGAGTCCCACCAGAATCTGCTGTCGAAACCTGCTGTTGTTGGTGTCGGATGATGTGTCGGCCCGGGGACGACGGCCGAGTGTCCCGTCCCGTCAACAATGACTCGAAATGCGACCCAGAAGCTGAGGGATCGGGCGGCTCATCGAACGGTGCGTGATGATTCTTGCTGGTCTGATCGAGCATCGGCAAATCCCCACTGTGCGGGCTGGAATCCGTGCAGCTTTGGAACGCGCCAAGAAGAGCTGCCCCACCATGTGACCCTGCTTCAGCCTGGTTTGCTTGGCCAGTGCGCGGGAATCCCCGCACAGCGAAGGGCAGAGCGGGGCTCAACCCCAGGTGTTGGGTGGGGCTCGGATCGTCTGATGCATGGTCCGACAGGGCAAGTCTCGGGGCCAGCATTGGGATGCGTGCCCCTCTTTGGTGGGGCAGCCATCGAGAGCTCTCTCGTGACCGACCCCGATCGAGCCCCCTCCAGTGAGAGTCGAGGACACAAAACGCAGTGTAGCCCCCTCATCAGCACCGTCAGGCAAACTTCCACTTCTCTTCCAGCTCTCCCGGCTTTCCTCCTGCTTCAATCTTCAACACAACAACCACTTGTTGCTCCTCAACCTTCGAGAAGCATCAGTCTCAGACATCCCATTGGGAAACCTCCATCACACCACGTTCACCCCAACACACCACACCAACGTTGCCAAAGATGGCCAGTAAGACGTCCGCAGTGGCAGACGAGCCAATTGAGGTTCTGTTTGCCCTGCATAACAAGTTCGACCTCATGGACTTTGCTGGTCCGCTCGAGGTCTTGACCACGGCCCTCCACGATGCCCAGGATCCCAGTGAGTTACCATGACCCGTCCATGTTGTCGACCCCGCACATCCGCCCGAAACGGCATTGCCACACACCCCCGCCCATTGGCCATCCGCAATTCGTCCCCCAGCTGACCCGGTCTCGTTGGATAGCTTCCAAGGCCTTCGAGGTCACCATTGTCAGCGGCGAGGACAAGGTGCTCTCGGAGCAGGGCGTCCTGATCAACTCCCAGATCACCTGGAAGGCCGCCTACGACCGCCTCGATGACTTCGACGTCTTGATTATTCCTGGCGGTAACAGCCAGGAAGTGTTGGACACCAAGAATGCCGAGCCGCTTGGTCTGATCACGGCCTTCTCCGAGCTTCAGCAGAAGGACCCCAGCCGCGAGCGCTCGCTGCTTTCCATCTGCACCGGTTCCCTCTTCCTGGCGAGGCAGGGCATCCTCTCGGGTCTCTCGGCTACCACCCACCCCGACTATATGACTACTCTCGAGATCCTCTGCAGCCAGGCAGTGATCCGCGAGGGCAAGGATCATACCGACGTCATCGAGGACGCCCGGTATGTGGTGAACAACCTCCGCTTCGAGCTCGGAGACGAGGACGAGAACCCCTACATCCGTCGCAAGTCGGATTCTGGCAGACGCCCTTCCACCGGCCGGTACGTGTACCCAATCCAACACTCACCTGTCATTGAAAATATTTGATCTAACTGGCCTGCAGCAAGGGATCAATGTCCTTCAAGGGCGCCTCGCGCAGAGAGTCGATTGCCCGCCGCGCCGCGATGCGCTTGGGTGGCCTCCGTGTCATCACCAGTGGCGGCGTGGCGGCGGGTCTCGATGCGGCTCTGTACTTGGTCAGCATTCTCGTTTCCGAAGACTCGGCCAACGAGGTCGCCCGGTTCATGCAGATCAACTGGACCAAGGGCGTCGTTGTCGACGGTCTTGATGTGTAACTTAGAGTGGGATAGAATGGTGGCACGGCGTCACCCTACGATGGGTTCTGGTAGCATTTGTCTGGGATTTGGAGTATGGATGGGAACTGGTCAATGGAATCACTGAATTGTCAACTTTCATGACCGGGCAGTGCTGTGGTGATTCGATGTGGTTTGAGGTGTTGTCTGATCAGGCTGTGGGTCCTGTCAGTCTTCGAAATTCCACAGTGGGGTTTGGTGGTGTTTGGTGGGGTCCAGGTCAGGATCCCTGCCTTTCTGCAATGTCAGCCGGCAACGGCCCGGCAGCCAAAGCTGGAAAATCTGTCACGGGAAGTGTCAACGCGACATCCGACGAGCACTTGGTGAAGCAGCTGTCTGATCTATCCCTGGCGCCGTCTTTCGCAGGTTCCCTCCCCTCCACATCCCGTAGATCCGGCAGCCATGGCGACACCAGTAGCAGAGGCGGTAGCCCAGCAATTTCCGCGCCGGTTCGGGCGCAAGCAGGTCTTGCTGTACGAGCAACCCCCATCCATTCACCTATCCAAGCCGGAGACCCCCGTACTGACCCCAATTCACCTTGTTTCTAGTCCCAACCATGTTATCGCCTTTATCCGCCCGAAGCCGAGGCAGCCACCAAACTTGGCGACCTTCGTCGTGCCGCTGAAGTTCAACAAGCTCGACATGCGCGACTATCTCTACCACGGCTACAACGTCGAGGTGACGGCGGTCCGGTCCTTCATCAACCAGCCCGAGCCGAGGAAAAGGAACGGCACGACCGGCAAGGTGTACCGGCCGCGCGCGCAAAAGATGATGATTGCCGAGCTTGTCAAGCCGTTCGTCTGGCCCAGCCCGCCCGCCGACGAGGACCTCAAGCCGTGGGACAACGACATGTTCAACAAGTTACAGAAGGAGCGCAACTCGCAGATGGAGCGGCAGATGAACCCCTCAAACGTCCCCGTGCGGACGGAGAAGCGCGAGGCCAAGGAGCGGACAACGTTGAGGGAGCAGGCGAAGGAGTTTATGGAGAATGGTGGGTGGTCGAACGGGCGGACCGACAAGTGGAAGGAGGTCGAGGAAGAGGTTACTGTGTAATTGTGGGAAATGGTGTGGGATTTGGTGGGGAAACGCGGCTTGTGGATGGCATCACGCCGGGATTTCCGCTTGGTGCTGCCGCTGTGGAGGGTTCTGGCAAACTCAGAGCTCGCGCGGTGGGATGTATTATACCATGTCTAGACGCAATGTACACTATCTTACGAACACACCCCAGCATCCTCCTCCTCTTTCTCTTCCTCTCCTTCTTCAACCCAACACTCCCTCCGCTGGAACAACAACACCTCATCCCCCCACGCCCACCACCCGGCCGTCAGATTCCTCGCAAACACCTCCAGCGCCTGGTATCCCACAGGCAACTCCAGCTCTTCCTCAAATATATGTCTCAAATTCGGCTTCCTCGAATGCACATCCGGCACCGCAACAATCACCTTGCCCTGCACGGCCCCCCAACAACCATCACCACCAGCACCACCCCCCCTCTTCCTCGCAATCAACAACCTCTCCCAAGGCTTCCTCCACGCCGAATCCACCGCCACCACCGGCTCCCCCTCCGTCGTCACCTTCGCCCAAGTCCACTCCCCCACCAGCTCAACATCCCACTCTGCAAATATCCCCCCTCCGTTCCTACCACCAGAACCCGTCAACAACCCCTCAAACCGCCCCGCGTTCGTCACCCACACGGCCACGTGCCCGCCCGGCGCGAGGCGCGACGCGACGGGGATCTGGCCGAGCAAGGTCCGGATCGACGAGAGGTCGGCCGCGGGCGTGTAGGTACCGGGGCCGGAGCGCTTGCGCTTGGCGGAGCGGTTGGGCCAGGGCGGGTCGAGGAGGATGAGGGGGAATTGGGAGGGGACAGTGCTGGAGAGGAGGATTGGGCGCGAGGAGGAGATGGTGCCGGGGAGGGGGTGGGAGGTAGGTGGAATGTAGTGGTGGTTTGAATCCGCAGGTCTCGCCACTGCTGTTGATAGAGATGGTGGAGGTGGGGATGAGTTTGGTGAGGGCTTGGCCTTGGTCTTGGGCTGAGAGGTGATGCGTGGAAGACACCACGGACCGTCATAGAACTTATGGATCTCGTCCAAGGCGGACTCGACCGCGGCCTGGGTCATGAGCTCAGCCACTTGCGCTGAGGGAGACGCCGTCGGGAGAGCGGACCCGCCCGCCTTCGGCTCCGGGGTCGGGAAGGGAGATGTGGGCGGGAAGGCAGAGATCAGCCTACGGAGCTTCCTGGGGAATTCTCCATCCTCTGTCGAGGCTCCCAGTTCGCTAGAGGCAACCTGGGCTTCTTCGATTGACCGCGGAAGATCCAGAAGTACCACTGTTTTGCGGTCGTTCTGCCAGAGGATACACGACGAGGTCATGGCAGCCCCGGCCAAGAAGTGTCTGGGACTTCGGTCTTTGTTGATCCGGGCTGGGGTAGAATCTGGAATCTGGGGAAAGAAGCATGCCAAGGATGGGAACCAGCCAAAGAGGGAACTTCTGGGTCATGAAGGGTCCCGTGAGCGCTGGTTGGCCCGATTTGTCAGGAACTGGCAGGGATTCTGCGCGGGAGTAAGCCGGGGTGTCGGTAATCCTCGGCTTCGTGGAGGCGGGGTGCGGCCCAGGCTCATGTGTAAAAGCTGGCTCTGGGCCGTGGCCAGCAGAAATGACGTTTCGGGCCTGCATTTCCGGCATTTCGACCATCTTTGTGTGTCTTCCCCCTATCAACAACAACCCGCAACAGCACGATTTTCGCGCAATTCGCGATAACAACAACGACTCCTTACAGTGCCATTTCCCATTCATCTGCTGTCTGAGAGCGGAAACTCAATCGCCACACGTCCCTGGACCCTGCCAATGCGCCTGTAACGCGCCGATCCGTCCCCTCCGATACCCCCGAACCCCTTCTCGCAAACGGCGGAGCGCAAGCCCCACGGAGCGGGAATGCCCCCGGCCCTCATGAGCCATGCCTCCATGCCGGGGGTCTCGCCGTCCCACCACCCGAGAGAGGCCGTCGGTGTGCCGCGTGGAGCGGTAGCCCCGAAGAAGGACCCTGCTGTCTGCCCGACCGACGACGAGGCCCAGGTACCGCGCAATCCGGCCAAGGACAAGCGGAGTCTTGACTATGTCTGGAGGTCCGGTGTTGCGGGAGGCCTGGCAGGTTGTGCGGTATGTTCTTGCGCCGGCTGGTGTTCGTTCACAGAAGTTGGGCTGGTTACTGACCCCATATTCAGGCCAAAACGGTTGTTGCGCCGCTCGATCGTGTCAAGATTCTCTTCCAGGCTCACAATCCACACTTCCTGAAGTACACCGGCTCGTGGTTTGGCGTGGGGGCGGCAATCAAGGACATCTATCATCAAGATGGAACCCTGGGGTTGTTTCGAGGACACTCGGCTACCCTGTTGAGGATTTTCCCCTACGCCGCGATCAAGTTCCTGGCGTACGAGCAGATCCGGGCCGTCGTCATCCCCAACAGGGAAAAGGAGACTCCTTTCCGGCGGTTGATCAGCGGCTCCATGGCCGGCGTGACGTCAGTCTTCTTCACATACCCGCTGGAGGTCATCCGAGTGCGCCTGGCGTTTGAGACGAAGAAAGAGGGCCGGTCATCTCTACGGTCGATATGCAAGCAGATCTACCAGGAGCGGATATACCGGAAACCCGCGGCCGCAGCCGAGCTGGTCGGTACGCCAGGTTCGACAGCCCGCGCTGCGGCCACAACGGTAGCGTCGGCCGCGGCACCGAGTCACGGCCTGGCCAACTTCTATCGTGGCTTCTCACCAACTCTTCTCGGAATGCTTCCCTACGCCGGTATGTCGTTTCTCACGCACGACACTGTGGGCGATCTGCTTCGCCACCCCAAGGTCGCTGCGTACACGGCACTGCCGAAACCGGATAACCATCCGGCTGGTAAGCCGGTCCCTCTCCGCTCCTGGGCCGAGCTTACGGCCGGTGGTATTGCGGGTCTCGTTTCGCAGACGGCGTCGTACCCGCTGGAGGTCATCAGGAGGCGGATGCAGGTTGGTGGTGTTGTTGGTGACGGGCACCGGATGCGCATTGGCGAGACGGCCAGGATAATCATGAAGGAGCGCGGCTTCCGGGGTTTCTTTGTGGGGCTGACCATTGGCTATGCCAAGGTGATGCCCATGGCAGCGGCGGCATTTTACACGTATGAGCGGTTCAAGATGTTGTTTGGCATTTAGAGTTTTCGGTTCTGGTTTTTTGGACCAAGCACATGAACGGCGTTGGGGGTGCCTTACTGTATACGGGCTTGTTAGATGTTCTCGAGTCATGGATGAGTCGGCTAGACGTTTTCTCACTTGGAATAGAGCAGCGGTCTTCTGTCTCGTGCGTCTTGGATGGTTTGTCACCCAGCACCACTTCGTTCTCCCTTCGTCCTTGTTCATAGCCATTGTCTCCGAGTCGGATCAGATTGGCTTCTGATGGAAGGAACTGATCATTGGTGTTAACTCTCATTCAGCCATCGGATGGCCATTACCTCAGAACAGGGGCGATCGCCTGGTTCAGTTGCCCTCAACAGAGCCAAGTCCTTGTCTTCGGCAACTCGTCACTCCCCGATTTGTCCCATCACGGCACCTACCCTCGACCTCATTGAAGTTGAACCATAAAACGGAGCCGGACTTGGCGTGGAAGCCACGATGAGCACCCTGCCTGACTCTAAGGCCACGAGGTTTTTGGCCTTCTACGCCCCTCGTCCTCAGTTCCCATCCCTCCACCACGCATCTCACCCCAGCAGAGAACCGAGCCTGATTCGAGCCAACACCATTCCGTTCCTGCCCAAGGAATTACCTTCGACTCACCAGTACATCTCGAAACCATCCACCATGGGAATGATGCGCAACCCCCACAACGAGGAGCGCGAGGCGGCACGCAAAGCCGTCGCCGCCGCCGCCCAGCAGGACTGCAGCACCCAAGCGGCCACGCACATCACGAAGCCGCCCCACAGCGGTCCGGAGAAGCACGACCAATACATTACGGACCCGCTCGCGCACTTCATGTCGGTGCCCTGGACGGCGCGGCTCCTCACAGACCCCCGCACGTTCGGCATCGTGGTGTCGGACCGCAGCCACCTGCCGTCCGGCAGCAAGCAGTTTGTGCGACGCGTGATGAGCTCCGAGAAGACGGTCCGCGCGTGCGTGACCTTCTTCCGCACCGTGCCGGTGCAGCCGCCGACGAGCGAGCGACCGGCCGTGTTGGTCCAGGATGATAATGGCTATGCGCAGCGGCCGCTGTCGAGGAGCAAGGCGCTGCTGGGGGGTGGCGGGCCAGACTTCGGCGAGACGGCTGATAAGCCGTTTTGGGTGGTTAATGCGCTGCTGGACCTGGGCGAGGATCTGTGTGGGTTCAAGGGCACGCTGCATGGCGGCGCGCTGGCGGTGATGCTGGATGAGACGATGTGCTCGGCGGCGGATAACCAGGATCGTGAGTCTCCTGTCTCCAGTGTATAGATTTAGCTGAGGGGGACGAGAAGAGGCTGACTGAGTTGGTATACACAGCGTTTGCGTTTACGGTGACGGCGACGATGGCCACCACGTTCCTCAAACCTGTCAAGCTGCCGGGCATTGTCCTGGTTCAGTCCAGAGTTGTCAAGAGAGAAGGGCGCAAAGTCTGGGTTCGAGGGGCCATTGAGGATGCTCATGGTGAGTCTCTGCCCCTGAGGAGCAGCTCGTATACCTTGTCAACAGAGAAGAAGTCAACTGACGAGGTCAAAGGCAATCTCATGGCTGAGGCTGAAGCGATGCTGGTGGACAAGGCGACGCCGACCCCGAGCGACTTCAAGTTGTGATGGAAAGCAGTAGACAACGCCATTATTAACAGGATGTGTCATCTCCATAGCTAAAGGGATAGAATCATGCTTCGTGAACCACGAAGAAGACAAAAGTTGTCTGAATCGAACTTTGAGAGCGACTCTCTTTTGACTTTCTCTTTTGACTTACAAATACACTGTTACACCTTGCAATCGCGTAAAGGGCGGTAATTACAACCCTGAAACCAATCTTGGCTCACGCTGTTGGTTGGACAATGACTGCCAAGCCTGACCCCTGTAACAATCAAACGACATTCAATTCAACGCGTTTCCTCAATGGAAACGCGACTGCTGTTCGGTCTCAAACTGGCTCAACTTTGAAAACTTGCCAACTCTTCTAAGAGTCCTACAACAACAGAAGTCACGACACCAGCCGATAACCATCTTGTCAGGCTTACAGGAAAATGCCACCAAGTACCAAAGCATCAGCAACCAGGAAACGCACACGGTCACAGAACGAGGATGAGCCCTCCTCCGCGGCTAAGAAGCGCCGTACCAAATCATCAGACGAACCACAGGCGGTTGTCGATGAAGCTGAGGAGCCACCCAATCCCCCAGCAACCACAAACGGGACTGTGAAGCGTAGGCCCCGCGCAGCTGCTGTAGGCTTGGAAGACGATGACACAAAGCCGCCAAAGGAGCCCGCCCAGCAGACCAAGGGCAAGAAGACACAACCCAAAAAGCCCGAACCAAGAACGAGCCGCCACACGAGCAGTGTCTATGATGTTCCAGACTCGGGTGAGGACGAGCTCAGCACCGCCGGCGTAACAGCGCACCCGAAGCGCCGGGGAGCTGGCGCCGCCGCAGCGACCGCAAAGAAGGAGGATACCGTCATCTCAGCCGCCAATGGAGACGACTCCGGGAAGAAGAAGCGCGGCAGGCCGAGCAAGAAGGATCGCCAAGCCCGAGACGAGCCACAGGATGAAGCCAACCCTTCCACGAAGCCTTCAGCCAGCGCGAAACCTTCTCAACGGGGGAAGACGGCAGCTGGTCGTGAGAACCCAGCTCGCGACTCGATCCCAGTTGCGAGCCAGGAAGCTGATGGTGGCAAGGCAAAGAAGGATGTGCCAAAACGGAAACCGGGTCGTCCGAGGAAAACACCAATTGCTCGGTTGGAGGAGGATGCCCCGGTGCCGAAGGGAATCTTGACACCCCGGAAAAAGAAGGGCGCGGCCAACGGGTTGCAGAAGAGCGTGGCTTTTGACGATAAGCTCGACGAAGACGTTCTGGAGGAGCTGGAGGCGCAGACGCCATCCAAATCGGCCAGAAAGCGCAGGCAGGCAACACCAGAGGAGGCGGCAGACGAAATGGAGGTTGACGATGAGCCCAAGATGGATGCGAAGGGATCGGATGCGGAATCTGGGAGCGACGAAGACGAGGACGACGAAGTTTGCATCATCTGCTCCAAGCCAGAGTCGGAGCCGCCCAACGAGATTGTCTTCTGCGACAACTGCGATATGCCCGTCCATCAGGAGTGCTACGGGCTTGCCGAGATCCCAGAGGGAGACTGGATATGCCGCACCTGCGCACAGGACGACGCGACCGCGGCCGGGGCAGACGTAATGAAAGCTTCGGTGGTTGCGCGGGAAGTCCAACGGCCGGATATTCCGAACTTTGAGCAACATCTCCGCTTGGCGCAGAGGGTCCTTCTGGACCGCTGCGCGGGCAGGCGACGGATCAAGCTCCGGGGACAGGACGAAGCGTACGAAAAGGCGTATCAGCTTCTGGAGCAGACTGTTGTCGCTGGCGAGGGCAACTCGATGATGGTAATCGGTGCTCGCGGGTGTGGAAAGACTACGGTACGTTCTCTTGCATGATTTGTGAGTGTTGTGATGCTAAGAGGTCTTGCCATAGTTGGTTGAGTCTATCGTCACCGACGTCTCGAAGAGGCACAAGGATCGGTTTCACGTTGTGAGGCTGAATGGTTTCATTCATACTGACGACAAGCTGGCGCTGCGGGAAATATGGCGGCAGCTGGGCAAGGAGATGGAGGTTGAAGATGAGCTCGTCAACAAGGCAAGTATCCAAAAGCCATCGGACAGCAACACAGACACTGACAGGAGTAGACGACCAACTACGCCGATACCATGGCCTCTCTGCTCGCTTTGTTATCGCATCCTTCCGAAATTGCCGAGATGCATGAGGGAGTAACATCCAGCTCCATTGTCTTCATCATTGACGAGTTCGACCTTTTTGCCACGCATGCTCGGCAGACCCTTCTCTACAACCTTTTTGACATCGCACAGGCCAGGAAGGCCCCGATTGCAGTGCTTGGGTTGACGACAAGGATTGATGTTGTCGAGAGCCTGGAGAAGAGAGTCAAGAGTCGGTTTAGCCACCGATATGTCTATCTCTCCTTGCCGAAAAGCCTACCTGCGTATTGGGATCTCTGCAGGCAGGGGCTCACTGTGGATGACGAGGATATGGTGCCAGAGGGCCTTGATCCCAAGTTGGAGGGCCACCGGGATTTTTGGGTTTGGTGGAATGGGAAGGTTGAGGTGAGATTTGACCGGAATAGCCCAGTGCTTACCTCACTCCGCTGACCCTGAACGCAGTCCCTCTACCAAACGCAGGCCTTCAAGGACCACCTCGAATCGCACTTTTACAGCACCAAATCAGTGCCCGCGTTTCTGACCAGCTGCACCTTGCCCCTGGCAACGCTTTCTCCTGAAGCTCCGTCACTCCAAATACCTGCGAACTTAGGAAACAACATCTCGCTCGAGCCGCCAGATTCCACGCTGCACCTCCTCGGATCGCTCTCAGACCTGGACCTCTCAATGCTCATCGCGGCCGCGCGGCTAGACATTGTGGCGCACACCGACACGGTCAACTTCGCCATGGCCTACGACGAATACACGTCGCTGATGGGGAAGCAACGCGTACAGTCAGCGAGTTCCGGGATGCTCGCGCTCGGTGGCGGAGCGCGGGTCTGGGGCCGCGGCACGGCTGGGATTGCCTGGGAGCGCCTCGCGGCACTCGGCCTGCTCGTCCCGGCGGCGGCAGGCGGCAGGGGAACAGCCGGCCTGAGAGGATTGGACGCCAAAATGTGGAAGCTGGATGTTGCGCTGGAGGAGATCCCGGCAGCGGTCAAGTTGAACGCGGTCCTTGCGCGGTGGTGCAGGGAGATTTGACCCCAGACCACCACGGCCCAACCCGGCGTGCAGCTGCAAGTGGTAGCAACGCCAGGTCGTAAAAACCCCACGTGCGGCTGTACCAAGAACTTGCAGAATCCTGCTGCCACCGACAACCAACAAGACGACGGCGTTAACGGTTGCATTCTCGATCTGGTTAGCCCCCTTGCTCTCAGATCCAGCCCCCTGGATCGATTTCCCAGCTTCGTTGGTGCAGGGGTCCTATTTTCAGGTGCACTGCCTTGCTCGCCCACGTGTCTGCGTCGCATCATTACCAAGAAAAGAGGCATGCGCCACACCCAACAATCCCGCATGCAGACGGATCCGGTACAGCCTCTGGGCGCGGCGGCGAGCATATTGCTGATCGGGCCGGGGAAACAATAGGATTATGTTGTATATACAGGCTGCCTTGTTGCTGAGTCTGCAAGTGTCTTTCTCCCCATTCGTCTTGCATTGTGTTCCACAACGATTGTTGTCCTGTCTTGGCTCATTCGCACCAAGTACTTCCCGAATTGTCACTTACACAGAACCGAACAATGTCGAAGCGCGTTCAGTTCACCACTGTCACCCCGCTCCCAGCGGGCGTGACACGGCAGATTGTCTTGGACTTCCTGCATGACCACGAGGACATGATCGACCTCAACCCCCTTGTCAAGGAGCGCCATCCGATCCCGACCCCACGCCACGCTCAACCAGACGAGCAAAGCTGCCAGTGGTATTCCCTAACCGACAAGATCTCATATCTTCCCAAAGTATCTGGGGATGTCACCTACACCTGCGCCTTCTACGATTTATCAAACGGTCTGAAGACACATTGCTATGCACCAGCTGGTGTGAGTAAGTACATCACCTCCAGGTTCCAAGAGACATGATCGAATAAAATTTAACTGGTCGATTAGCCATCCGTGACACATGGACCGTCGGCGGCGCTCTTCCAGGAGAGCCCGCAGTGCCAGTTGAGCGTGGTCTACGGGATCCTCCCCCTGGGCTCTATCTTCAAGAAGATGTCGATCTGCGTTGCAACGTAATCATGGCGAATTTCGTGAAGAAGACCCTCAAAAAGTCTCATGCTGCTCTGGTGGACCGGTTGAAGATCAAAGCCCAGATCGTCAGTGCGTCCAAGAGGATCAGCAGCAGCAGCACCATTGCTTTCGAGCCGAGCAACCTCGCGGTCGGAGGAAGCGGCATAAATAGCTTGCCCAGCCAACGGTACTCTCACTCATCCGTATCCACCACACCAAGTCGGCCCTCCTCAGCGGCGTCTTCCGTCACAAGCGCCTCGTCCTCTCCGTCATGCTACAGCGTTCAGAGTACACCATCATGGCCGTCACCATCAACCCCTTCAAGCAGCCTCACGACCAGTCCAAACCCCTCAGACAAGAGCCCGCCCAAGCAGACCGCCCAAGTTGGGCAGGCCCTCACAACCCCAGAACCAGTAGCGGCCCGGAAACCTCTCTCTACTCCCTTAGAGCCTCGCGAGCCCCAAACCCCCTTCCTCCGCCAGCGCCAACCCGACTGGCCACTCAACACTCCCTTCCCTCCCCAACCAGCGCGACCACAAAGCCAATCCTTCACCTACACCCTTACCCCGCCCCTAAACCCAGCCACCACCGACCCCTCCAAACGGTATCAACCCTACAAAGCCCCAGCAGCAGCAGCATCATCACCATCATCATCCACACCCCGGCACACCCCCACCCCCACCACCACGGATAACGTCCTCTCCTCCGACGCCCTCTGGCTCGCCCTCGGCGGCGGCCGCGGCGGCCCTATGGCTGCCGCTGCTGCTGCCACACAGAACAAGGCCACCTACGAGCTCAACGGCGCGGCGGTTGTCAAGCAGGCGACGCGGGGCCGGAGTAAGAGTGAGGGGCAGCAGCACCCGGATTATCCGCAGATGAGCCCTTACGACGACAATGCCAAGGAGGTGGTGGTGGGTGTCGGAATGGTCAAGGTGCGGCCTGTGAGTGGGAGCTTGAGCTTGGTGCCTGCTGCGTTGATGCCGAGGGGGGGCGGTGGTGGGGAAGGTGGGTGGAGGGAGGGGTTGAGGGGGGTTTGAGGAGGGATTGTTCTATCGGTGATTGGGGGCAAGAGGTTAGTGGGGTGGTTTATCTGGTGGATATTTCTTTTTTTTTTCTTGTGATTGCATTTGATACCCTGGATAGATACTTATAAATGACTGGTTCTCTTTAAAGGTTCTCATCGCTTCCTGTGCGTGTGTGATATGTACCATCACGGTCCTAGATTGTGTCGCTTCTGCTAGGAGTGATGGAGGGCAAAGGCTAACCGGGCAGTTGGCTGTCTGAAGAATGCTTGATTGTGATTACAAGTAGCAGAACAACGGGGGATGGACCCAGATTAGAAGAAACGAGATTTGCCCAGATGGGCGATGTGATCTTGTTTTAGGGGTGGGTGTTGTTTGATGCCAATCCTAGTCACCACCCAATGTGTGAAGGCCAGTGGTATCAAAACTTCCCATCCCAGCCGCAGATATGATCCCAACCGTGTCAGCTGCTGGTGATTAGAACAGCTCGAAGACAAACCATGCTCAGAGATGATTGCAGAAAACGAGGAATGTAGGTGTTTCAGTGCTCATGTTTGACGATGGACCCCGTTTACCTTTCAACACACAGACATTACCTTCGAAATTGGGCAATAGTAGCATTGTCAAGACCAGGCAACTAGCCAATGCGATGGATGCATTAAATCTTTTGTCTCTTCGTTATTCTCATAGATAGCTAAGCGCTATGATCTGGCGGAGATCATCAACCAACCTCCCCACGCCTCCTTTCATTTTCCCATTTCCTGAGCGGCATCTCCCTCCCTCCAGACAACCAGACAACATTTCCGGCACATCCAACGCCCCAATCCAGGAAACGTATTGACTCGGCTCCAAAAGCCTCTCTCAGATTCTTTCATCGCCCTCCCCTCTCTTTGCTGGTACAACACAAAACGCCTTCCCCCTTTCGAGATGCGGCATACAAAGAAGCCGCCGCCAACCACCACCGCAGTTCCCCGCTGATGACATGACATGACAGACAAGAGAAGGAAAGGATGGGTACCATGCGTGTGTGCGTGTATGCCAATGATCTGCTCTCCCATCTATGCCATCACCGCCCGTCCCCGGTAACGCCGTGATATCGACACATCGACAAAAGAGAAGCACATGAGTTAAAGTCAAAAATAAAAAGACCGCAAAGCATCAGGGGAATATAACGCGGGAGGGGAGCATTCGAGTGCATCAACCCCATGCAGCACACAAAGAAAAGCCATGCACGCCGGCCCCGAGGACAGCAGAGAGGTAGGAAAAGCGGACTTTGGGTGATAAAAAAAAAACAGGATTGGTTGTTGCCCTCCTACGGCACCATCTCGTAAGATCGGCTCAATCGCATCCGTCTCCAGGAGGGCATCCTCGCCAGTCAGTTGCGGTTTGACCTGCTCTGGCTGCGCTCGGGGATGCGAGGCTGGGGGTGGGTCGGGCCGACGGTGTCGAAGTCGTAGTTCTTGAGGGTGTGCTCGTACTTGGGGCTGCGCAGGAACTTGGGGACAGAGTCCTGTGGTGGGTTAGCATTGGACAACAGAAACAGACAAGTGTGGGAGTGCAACTTACGCTGGCCATCAACTTGAAAACGGCGTTCTGCGCGTCCTCGAACAGAGCAGTGACCTCGTGAAGCGTGTCGATCATGGCGACATCCTGTCCCACGGCCTTCGTCATGCGGGTGGCGAGGTTGTTGCGGAGCTGGTGGTCGATGTTCAGCTCGCAGGGAGAGCCAGGGGCCAGGAAGGCGTTGTAGATGCCGTATGCCTGGGCCATAATCTCCTTGATAGCGTCCAACGAGGCAGCGGTGCTCTGACCCTTCTGAGTACCACGGATTGCCTGCCTGCACTGCCGTACGAAGTCATCGACATCGAAGTAGAAGGACAGGTTCTCCTCGCAGTGAGTTTCGCGGAGGTTCTCGCGGAAGAGCAGGCGCAGGGGAGGGTCGTTGAGGATCTTGTCCAGGCGCTGTGTGTTCGAGTCACGGGGAATCGCGCCCGAACGAGCCACTGTCATCGCCTCGCTCTCTGACGCACGCCCTCTTGTCAGGGAACCGGTGAGAAGATCCCGCCCCCTCGTCGTGATTTGGTAAACGGCGTGCTTTGTGGGCTGGAAGAGGCTGTGTACGGGGAACTGGGCCATGTGGGAGCGGTCTTGCTGTACGGCGTCCATGAGCTCATATTCCACGAAGAGCGCGGCCATCTCCACCGTCTCCCTCCGGTCGACAGTGGTGCAGCAGTCCATCAACCAGTCGGTCGCTGCCTTCCCGGTAAAGGTATCCTTGAAGGTCTTGCCGCCTACTTTGCGCTCAGCGGCCATCTTAACGCCGGTGAGACCATCGCGGTAGTCGTTCAGGGAGTCGGAATCGGCGGAGCTCACGCTCGACTTGACGTTGGGACCATTGGTGCCGATAAATCTCCTGAAGATGACCTCGATCGTGCCGCGGTCCGTAAGCAGCTTGTCCGTCTGGGCGTCCCGCTCCAGAATCACCAGCTGGGAGATGGAGTTGCCAAGAAGATCGGCAACATGCTTCTGCTGGATGCCGTTTCTGGCGCAAAAGCGGTCCAGGACGCAGAGGCCCTTAGGGGTCAGCTTCCAAACCGACCCCTTCATGGTGTAAACTTGCTGGTATTTTCCGTCGGCCGACTCGATAAATCGTGCCTCGAGAAAGCGCTGGCAGATAGACCGGGCCATGTCCTTGGCCATGGAGAAGGTGGTGGTTGTCGTGGTGGTCACGATCCTTGATGGGTCCTTGGGATCGGGCATCCGGTTTGATTGGGAGAATTTGAGGGAACCAAGGTTGTTGATGGCATCTTCGGAAAGGAAGGTGTGCTCCACCTTGGTCAACCGCACACGATGTGAGGAGAGCGGTAGCAGACTGACGATGAGCGTCGAGAAGAGGTCCTTGAAATCCTGGGTTTCCTGTTAGCTGCGGAACGGTACAGCAGCCATAGCCAGCACTTACTCTTGTGAACGGACGGTCATCGTCCGTCATGCGCAATAGCCGCGACGATGTTTGGTGCATCTTGTTGTCGAGACGAGGGATACGTGTCGGCTCGGGAAGCGTGGGGTCGGTCTCGCTGTACGGCTGCGAAGGGGGATCGCCGAGCACGAGGGCTGGGCTCGGCTGCCTGTCGATGGGAGCTGACAACCCCGGCGGAGCAGCGTAGTTCGAGGTTGGCCTTGCGCCGCGGAGGGCCTTGTCTGGGCTCGATTGAGCGGTGGTGAACGAGTCGGGGCCGGTAGAGAGGCGACTGAGCGACTGGCGCGGGCGGATTCTGGGCTCGGTGATGCCGGCGAGGGTCCTGTCGAAGAAGGCAAGAAAGCCAGAAGACCGCTGCGAGCTGATGGACGGATGGCTCAGGTGATGCGAGCGGGGAGCAGAGGTGGGCCCGGCAACGGAGGGGCTTTCGGTGCGAGAGGCAGCCAAGGGTGAGGAGGGAGTCGTCGAGGGTAATCGGCTGCGGTCGAAGGCGGTAGTGCGGTCGCGGACAGAGAGCGGGCTGGGGGCTATTATTTCGGGGATTGGTGATGGGCGAGAATTGGACGTCGCGGCCATCTAACAGCAGGAACCAAAAAATTTGGGGGGGGGGAAGGCAGCGGGATATTATGGGAATCGGGGGGTAGGGGAGGGGGGATATTGTGTGGTGCGTGGTGGGCGGGTGCCGGGACTGGGCAGGTTCGGTTCAAATAAAAGAGGGACGCCGGCAGAGAGCGAGCAAAAACGTGGAGTGGCTGCGAGGGGAGGAGACAATGAACTGCCCTGCAGCCAGGAGCACCAGCAGGGGTGCCGGGGTGCCAGGGGGCAGCGTGGTGGTGGAGACGGGTCCTAGGGTGGGGCCCCAAGGGTACAGGTACAGGTACCTCAGCGATTCTGATGGGTCAGGACGTGGATCGCGCAGTGGAGCCCTGCCTGCTGGGATGCTGCCGCTTGCCGTCTGATGCCCAGCGCGCCCATTCTGAAATTGTTCTGTTCTGTTAGGTTCGGCTGATTGCAGACAGAGTGGCCGAGGGCAAATTGAAGAAAATAATCACGATACTCCGTTATTGGAGAGTTGGTGTCTTGCCTCTGTTTTAGCTGGGCAAAGTTTGTTCTCCCGGAAAGAGACGGACAGTGGCCCCTCCATCCTCTGCCCTGCAGACCGCCGGTGCATCGAACCCCTCCAGCTCCGCATCCATGGCGCCAGTGGTGGTTCCACCAGCTCACAAAGGCCCTCCAGGCTCCTGCACCTTCTCCGCTTCTTCTCGAGCTGCTGCTGCTCGTTTTTGCTGAAAATCATGAAATGATGGATGGGGGAAAATTGGGCAAAGCGCCATCCACCATCCGGCCCAAGTGGAGGTCTCTCCGCACGTGAGAGAGCGGTCAACAATTTCACCAAACTGGTGGGCTCCAACATCTCCATTCCTGTTGTCAGCATGTTATTTATTACGGGCTGCGGCTATTGTTTCATTTCAGCACCAGCTTCAGCCGGAGTTAATAGCGGATACTCCGACCCGCTTCGTGAGCTCTTGACGACGAGGGCCAAGGTCTCACCGAGGTGTTGAGCCCAAGGTTGGAAGGTTTTGCAAGCCTCACACAAGGCTTCCCTGTGCTTGATGCTGAGCAGAAGCTCGCCATGTGGAGGCCATGACGAGAGCTGAGAGCTCCAGAAACGAAATGTCTGCTTAGGCATCCATTTGACCAGGAAGCTCCGAGCTGGAAAAGAGCTCTCTGTTGTCCAGCAACCGACAGCGGATACAGAAAACTTCCCGTCTTCGTCAGCCGTCCTCTGAATTCATTCTTCATCAAACAAGGCGACGGCAGCAGAAGGAAAGGCGGTCAGCCACCATCTGAGAATTCCACGTTCTACCCTTGGGTGGAGCGGCCGAAGACAATGGGAATTGTGACGATTGGTGAATTTTTTTTCTTTTCTCTCCCCTTCGCATCCGATCCTTCACCGAAAAAGCAACAAACAAAATAGAGCAGCCCGATCCACGCGTGGCTTCAGGGATCTTGCCCACGAGGTCTCGCCCGCCTTGAATGGGTGGCCCCTGCAGCCACACTGCATTGTCCACCCTCTGCGAGCTGTCGGAGCCTGTCAGAGGACGCCATGGTTTTGGGTGTGGAATGGCTGGCTTGCTTCAAGCCAATGGATCTCGTAATGCTCCGGCTGCCGAGACCCACAGATGCAGACGGCATGGCTCATGTCATGGCTGATTCAGGAGACTCCTTGACTCTTGCTGGGCGGGGTTCCCGGTTCGTCTCCATTCTGCCCACCCACCTGCCGCTCACCGCCTCCTCTGTTGGGCAGCGTCTTGATCAGCAACTCGGTCCTCAGATTGCGTGGAAAGAGGTTGGTGATAACCTTCGTTGGTTGGACGTCTCGCATCTCACAAGTCGGCCGTTTGGCAACCAGGATGACACCCATGCCCAAGTTTAAACCTCTGGCCATGCTTATTCCCGTAAAGCTTGCAACTGTCCGTCCGATAATCGGCTTCAGCCTTCATCATGAAGTTTCTGGAATGGAGCTCTGGAAACGACCGTGTGGAGTGAATTGATAAGCTTAAGATTATGGCGCTGGGATGTTTGACCCAACCATGGGGTAGGGTCTGACAAGTCGTAACCGAAACAGGCGGTGCATGAGCGGGCTTGATGATGATGTTTGTGAGATCCTGGTGCTTGACATCTGCGGTTTCAGCCCGTTGGTTGGCCTCGAATTGGAAATCAGCCGCGCTGCTGGTTTTCAGACGAGACAAATCCTAAGCTGTGGCATGGAGTATGTTGCAGGGTCACCGCCGTTGAAGCAAAGACAACCTCAAACCAATGGTTCTCTCTCTTTACCTGCAGCAGGAGATGATGCTGTGACATGTGTCTGTCCCCAACGGCCGGGACCAGCGTTTTCGAGAGGAGACCTGCAGGATCGCCTCTGTAGGCACCCACCACGGACGAAAGCGATGACACACTTCGTACCGCCCTCTGTGGTGTTGGGCTCCTCATCTCGGGGTCCAGTGTGGGCATCTGGAGAGGACGGCCAAGACGATCTTTGCTGAATCTGTCTCAAGAGCACACAAAGCGAGTAATAATTCGCAAGAAATTACACACGGGCTCCCCAGCTCTGGGGTTGGGTTGAGGCTACCGTGAGGCTGAAGAGACGTTGTGGGTAGCTGGGGCTGCTTGGACCCGCTACTGCGGTCTATCAGAGGAGCCATCGGTTATTGCCGCCATCCATGGTCCGCCGGATGACCTGCAGACGCAAAGACTGGCTTTCTCGCTTCCTCGCCGACGTCGTCGGGCCCGGACCGGCCCCAGGCCGAGCGCGGGGAGAGACCAGAGGGCGGAGGATCTTATCCAGGGAATGGGAGCCGAAAGGCGAAATGATGCAACGGGGCCTTGGAGCGAAGCTAGAGCTAGAAAGGTGAAAGCGCTGACGAGAGGCTGGGGTTGGCGGGTGTGCTCGGTACCGGTACCTGCGACTCCTGCAAGCGGGCTTGCCGCCACGTGAGACTGATGGGCGAGAAGGAAGCCGAACAAGAACAAGCTTCAGGTTGGGCGGGGTGGGGAAGGCCACGTGGTGAGCAGCAGCCACAGGTTGCACGAAATGGATGCCCCTCCCCAGAACACAGAAACCCCAGAAATTGACCAGGGGGACGGGCTGCGCACGAATTGCTTGGGCGTTGCAGAAAAAGGGATCCTGACGGCCGCTCTGTCTTGCTCAGACAGCCTTTGCCATTGGGCCCTGTTTTCCTTTTTCTCTCTTTCTTTTCCATGCTATTTGATTCTGATATGTGGTGGTTACAGCTCGCAAGATATGAAACGACGGCTTGGCTCCCAAGACAAACCCAGCACACCCTCTTCGGCCATTTCCAGCTGCCACAACGGTTGAGATCTGAAAAGGCCCCTGTCTCCGCGGACGGGAGTGCTGCTGCATGTGGCCTTTGTCGGACGAATGGCCAAGACAACAACCCGCTAACGTTGGTTCGCGTCAATGCCTGAGCCAGCGGCCCAATCAGCATCCAGAATACACGAGCGAGCCCCGCCGACTCGCGCAATCTTGCAAGTTGCCGTGTTTCCAAGATTCCTCCCTCCTGCGGCATCCCACGGGTCGGCCGGCGAGCAGCCACATGGCATGGCGACCGGGAGCTCCCTTGCGCCAGCTATGTGCATTACGAAAGCACACCCTTCTCGCCCGATATCTGTACGCAGGACCGCCTTGCTGCAAAACGGAGGGCAACAAGGATGGACGAGCAAAGAAAACACCCAAAAAACCCAAAGAGCCCAAATTGGTGGAACGCTCGGCATGACAAGATGCTCTGCCCATCGTGCCCATGTCGGACCAGCCCAGAGTACGACGGCCCCATCGCACACACAGCACCAGCGGCCAAACGGAAATGACGGGCCATGTCGAGATCCGCCTGGACTGCTGCTCTCGCGCCACACACCGCTGATTTCTACCCAAATGCGATGAACCTGTGAGGTCAGCAATCGCCGGATGGGGAGAGGCTCAGAGAGGACCCCTCGGAAGGGATGGGAAGGGTTTCCACCGAGTGGCCCTCCCACAGAATCCACCCCGCAGGCTCCGGCCTTCTAGAAGACTTCTGGAAGGAGGTTTTCCTGGAACCCACTCCTGTTCCCTGGCCGAGAAGGAGATCGGCCGTTTCCTGTTCTGATACCGCTGATCCCATTTCGGCGAGATAAGCAGCGAACCATGAGCCAGTCACGAGACCAATACCCTTGGGAGGTACCATTTCTTCCCCGTTTGCCACTGTTGGCCGTTGAACCACACCAGCCTCGGTGCGACCAAGTCTAATCAGGACGCGCTTGTGTCGTTCGAGGTTGGGGATGGCTCATCTCGAGCTGTCGCACCAGATACGGAGCGCATCATCGGGAAAGGCGTTGCGTATGTACCGCGACTTGGGAGCGATTCATCGGGTACCTGCCCACGGACCGTCACGGCATCATGTCAGAGAAACAAGACCTAGCATGACGGCCCGGAGACGGTCTCCGGAGCGGGCCTAACTATGGACACCCCGGCCCTTGGATCACTTCTTCGGACGACACAGCATCTCTTCTATGTGCCAGGGACGCCGAACCCCCAGCCGCACTGACCAGACGCGGCGGAGCCGAGCACATTGTGCAACCCAACCAGCGAGAATCAGGGGGGACTCGATGCCGTGAGCCGCGAGTTTGTTGCACAATCACCACTTCGCCACGTGCTCGGACGACGGTTACCTGCGTCTTGTACGAGATACAACAAGACACGTTGTGTGCTTCGGTCGTGTCAACTTACCTTGCCTGTGCCGATGGCTTCCCATCGAGAAGAACCGTGGGTCTGGACCAAACGGGTAGACCCCGGTGTCACTGCCGAGCGTTCGCCGTTGGGCCCACCCTCCCGTTCCTGGCTTCACAGTTCCCCGGCTTCTCGCGGCGTCGGTTCCTGTTGTGGAGACGGCACCGCCACCAGCCCCGAGTCATCGGGCCGGAGTGCGGAGTGGCTAGTGGGCAGGGCCACCGCCGCCCCAGCATGCCGTTGCTCCCTCAGTGTCCCTCTTCTGGCTGGCGACAGCGGACACTGTGCGAATACTAAATATATTCCCAAAGCCCCCCTTGCTTCTGGACAAAGTCTAGATCGGTGCCCCTGCCCAGCCTCGCTGTCGATACCCGGAACTATCGCCCCGCTTCTTGCCGCTCGCGTGGCACTCCGGCTTGCCGCGGCCACTCTCATGCCGTCCCGCCAGCCACGGGGACGCAGAAGTTGCCTCTTTTGCCGTCTGAGTCTGCGGGAACTTGTTAACGCAGCACTCTGTCCATGTCCATGTCGAGAGAATCAACTCGGAAGTTTCCCCCCTACCGCTTTGTCCCTGCAGCTCTAATGCCGGCGGGGCGCGATCCGGAGACGGTGGCTTGCCAACTGCACCACCAGGAGTCAAAGTTCCTGAGCAGAGCTGACCGACAGGCAAACTCCCCGCAGCCGTTCTTTTTGCCTGACAAATATGTGCTTTCCTTCAGGTCCCTGAGGTCCCTGGTACATGCCACATGCATGACAAGAACCCATGCAGGCTTCAAGGGGGCCAATGGCCCTTTTCTTCCCCCACAACTGGAGCGGGGCTGTTGGGTTTCGTCAGCCACGGCCAGGGCAGGCAGAAAAGCGTGGGTGTGACGAAGCCCTGGCACAACCGGCCACAGGCGAGGCCTTCTGCCGATCAGAACCTCGTCATCTGGGGCAAAATGCACGCCGCAGGGAGGCAGCAGCGCGACAACAACCCAACCCCTCTCGCCCTTTCGCCCCGTCACCGAACACCGAACGCCGAAGCCTGCGTGCTGCTTGTTTGCCCCCCATCCTCTGCCGCTTTGCCAAGTGACTACCGACCGCCTGGGCCCAATTTGAAACAGACGAACGCGGGGAAGCTTCAGTGTGCCACCGATATCAAATTCCAAACCAAATTCCGCAAACATGCCCGAACCATCCTCACCTCGACCCCGCTCCCCCTGGCCTGCCCCCCGCTCCGAACCCCACCACGATCCCCGACACCCCTCCCATCCGGGCCGGCCCCGGCCCCGGCACCCTTCCCGCTCCGGGCTCCACCCTCACTCCGACCCCCACCGGCCCCCGTTCCCGCCGCTCTCATCCGCACCAGCGTCAACCTCCTCTTCATCAACAAGCCATTCCTGCCCCTACTCCCATCACACCCCCAACACCTCCCCTAACCTAGACCGAAGCAGCAGCAAAAGAAGCAGAGCCCTCATCCCCCGCCCACACTCCCCCGCTTCCGACAGCAACGCAAGCAGCAGCAGCAGCGGAGTGGAGGAGTATACCGTCTACCCGGACGGGCATATCCACGAGCACAAGCACACGCACAAGCGTCGCGGCCGTCGCAGCCATGGCTATGGTTGGGAGGAGGAGCAGGAGGAGGGGGGTGGTGGTTATCGGGGCCGGGGCCGGGAGTACTGGGATGAGGACGGGCGGGACGGTAGGTGGGCGAGGGAAAGGAGGAGGAGGAGGGGAGGGAGAAGGGGGAGTGAGGAGACGAGGGGTTTTTTGATTGCGCTGGTGGTGTTTGTTGCGGGGGTTATGCTTTGTTGGGATTGAAGGGCTTATGGGTGTGGATTGGGGTCTAGTTGGAGGGTAGGTGCGGGGCTAGAAGTCTTGGTTTGGTTTGAGATTTTAGATTTTGGGAGACATGGAGTTGATGGGTGGAAATCATGGCGTGGGATATGCATACCTCATTGGAACGTTTTGATGCGGTGGGATTAGACATTCAGACCGCAAGGTCATGGGCAACAAGGTGGCAATTTGAAGATAGTGGTGCTTATTTTCTTGATCACCGACAACGAATGAGATGTTAACGGACTCTGGTGCTGGAGTGGTGGATGATGACTCAAAACGTGTGCTCCATGGGTTCAAACAGCCGCCAGGACATACGAACAAATGTCTTTTTGTTTCACCATGTAATTATCAACATACCATACAGCTACCAGGGCCCCAAGCCGCATCCCAAAGGAAATATGGTGCAGAGGACGAAGTGTAAGTAACTTAACATTTTCAGAACGGCCATTAGATGATCATATCTGCCAGGCTGGCCCTATCCCAGACTCCAGAATCCCGCCTGTAGAATTTGCCCAAAACACCCACCCAAACGCCTAGCTGATGCCCGCCTCGAGTAGAATACAATCTGCTGCTTTTCATCTTCACCAAAACCAACCCACGCATCCTCAAATCGAAGACGGCGCCGCATCCTTCCGCCACCCCTTCGCCCTCATATTCCCCTCAATCGCCTTCCAAATTGCCTCCACCACCTCCCTATCCCTCCACCGGCTCGTCTCAGCACCAGGCTGCCCAGGGTCGCGCCACTTCTCGACCGAGCACGCGAGCACCTTGTGGCCAAACACGCGCACAGCCTCGGGCGGCTGCTCGCCGCGCCAGCCGAGATACACACCCAGCACGTGCTTGAACAGCTCGGTGGGGTTGCTCCAACGATAGTTCTTGAACTGCCAGGCCTGGCCAGTCGTGAAGACAGCCACCACGCGGTTCCAGTACTCGGGCTTGAACTGCTCCGGCCCCTCGACCAGGATGAAGCGCATCGGCCGCACCGGGTCGATGTCCTTGATGATGCGCGAGATGTGGAGCATGGTGGAGGTGGAGTTGTGGTCCGGCGGGGTGTAGCGCCCGCCTTCGAGGAAGGCTTTGGCGTTGGACATGCGGAGGAGCGCTGAGGCCGAGGGAGAGAGGAGGATGATCGGGTCGGGACGGCGCGCGGGCTTCTGGTTGATAGCCAGGGAGGTGCTCGCGCCGACGCCAGCGGCGAGGGGGGCCGCGCCGGGTTTGCGGGTCATGAATGGAGCGGCGAGCTTGCGGACGTGGGAGAAGTCCTTTGCAGGGCAGTGGTTAGCGCGTGTAGCACAAAAGAAATGTGTTTCCGGCGACTCACAGTCGGCTTAATCCCCCTCAGGATGGTGTTCCTGTCGCCCATACGGCGCTCACCATTGTAGATCTGCGCCAGACGCGGATCCAGGGTGCCTCGGCCTGCGCGGCCCACGGCAGTTGGAGCAGCCTTCTGCGCGGCGCCTGTCGTCGCTGCCCCTGTCGCGGTATCCTTAGCGCCCGGCAGAGGCTTAATAAACTCGCTCTCCTCGCTGGCGCCCTCCAGGAAGGTGAACAGCACGAGGCGTTCAACAAAAGCGAACATGTGCACGGCAGCGGAGCCGGCCATCTCGTCGTTGAGCTTCGTCGCGATGGCATTGTACTCGGGGATGGCGTAGTCGCGGTTCAGCCAGGCAAAGTAGATGCTGCGCAAGTCGATGGCCTTGCCCTCTGTTGATGTAAAGCGCGTTGGCGCGTCGATGGGCACAGCAATGCGAGTGGGCTGGCTAAAGACGAGATGTGTGGCCTGGGAGAGGGGCGCTTCTTCTGATGAGTCGGCGGAGGTTGTCGGCACAATCTTGCTGCCCGCCGCGATCGATTGCCGCACCAGCAGCAGCGGGTCCTCGGTCGACGCCATCTTCGCTGTGATTTTGAGATGCGCGGATTCGGTGGACTTCGAATTGGTACTTGACTTGGCGGTGTTGAGGAGAAAGGCAGGCAGCAGGCTGGTTCAGCTGTCGCGAGGTTGGATGTGTTTGGTTGCTGGAGACAAGGCTGCGCTGCTGAGGTGAAGGGTGCAATGGCCCCACTATTCTGTTCAGAAGGCTGAGAAACTGGGGAGCTCGGGCCACATTTCCGCTCCTTTTGTTCCTATTGTTTGGAGCCCCTGAATGCATCAACAATAACTTAGGCTTCTGCGCAACTTTTTTCGCGCATGAAGATGGCGCTTTCTCCCCCAATGTACAGCGAAACTATAGAAACAAAAATCCGTAGCCGTGCCTAAATGTAGTCTGATGACACCTTGAGACAGAGCGTTGAAAAGAAACACGCTGATCCAGAAGAGAGGAAGTGAAGACTGAAAGGACGAGGAAAAATTACCATGAAAGTGAAAGGAGGTGAGAAACGTTGGGGAGATAGAACTGGTGGCACAATGGCATATATAAAAACATCAAGATAGAGATTCAAATGACGAAGGACTTTCTTCAGATATCAATTGGCATTCCGACTCCAAACTTGTCAATTCCTCTCTTGCCGGTTTGTCCTATTACCTGTGACATTCTCCTGTTCCCCCGCTCGAAAACAATTTGTTGGTGGCATGTCAAAACCCTCCTATGTGAATTGGATCTCTACTAGGTTCTCTTTGGGTCGCGGCGCTGAGAGTCAGTTTGCCTCCTCAGATACCACCCTGTCTAACCTTGTCTTCACATCGTCTGCCTGCCCCTACAACCTGACTTAGCTGGGAACTTAATGTCAGAAGTTTTCAGGAACGTATGAAAACCTTGGTGTTTTTTGTTGTCTGCTAAGTAAAGCTGTGCCTGCAGCAGAAAGGGTGACATACTTATTCGATCGCTTCTGGTGTCAGGCCGCTCCGCTGACTTGAGGACAGCGTCTCAAAAATGGAAAGATCATATCCTTAGATCAAGGATGGATGGAACTGGGGGAAGAACATGAACGCGCTGCAACACTCACACATTCTCTTTTTTGAAGACTATGGGGGATAAGTTTCCATGAGCTAGCGCCTTGAGTCCTTCACATTGCCAGCACCCTCTTCTGCCCTTCCCGAATGGACTTATAGACAATGTTGAGATGTCTCAAGGACTGGAACCAGCAGCGGTTGGCTCTCGCTCTCTCTCGAGCTGTTGGTCACTCTCCCTTCCAAGAAAGCTTTGTATCACATGCAATGGGTAGAATGTGAATGTGATCGTGTGTATCAAAGTATCATCAAAGCCACCACCTGGTGGCAAATCATAACAATCAAGCCCGACAAATAAGCCAGCCCATGGATGATGCCCTAGACTCCAACAACACCAAATACGGCCTCCGAGATCTAAAAGCCCTGTGCAAAGTTCTAGGTAAATCATCCTCAACGGCACCCTATCTGGGCACCCTCTCCCACTCTCGCCACTTTCAATCCATTAACATGGTATCATCACCGTCAAACGCTGGTCCGGGCTGCTCAATAGGAACACCCCTCCCTCGCCCAGCAAGCAGCTCTCTCCTGATTTCAGGGGCAATCTGGGCGTGGCCATGGTTGAGAAGAAGGTCCAACAGGGCCTCACGCTGGTCTTCGGTGACTGGAGATATGAGTGTAAGTGTCATTACTAATCATGGATATGATTGGAGCAGCAAAACTTACCATCGTTGCGATACCGTTGGGCAAAAACGAGCATGCACTGGTGGAAGATGACGGGCAGCGCCCTAGAAGCGTGCTCTCCGTGGCCGGCGGCCGACGCATACCGGAGGAAATGGAAGACGAGAGAGTCAACACATTGCCACGCTGTCAGATGTCATATTAGATCTTCGGTTACACAGTGTATTGAAAGTAGAGGGGGCGTCTAGGGGTTGACCTACGCAGGGCGTAACGCTTCTCGAGCAGAACTTTGAGCATGTAGTTGGTGGCACTGACAGCCTCTGACAACTGCGAGGCCTGCTCTGCAGCAATATCGCACAGCGTCTTGATGGCTGCGGCGGAGTGGAGGACCGGGATGGATACCCGAGCAAGGACGGCGGAGATAATTTGCGCCTCACGCAGCGTGCAGGTGCCTGAGCCAGAATTAGTCATCATAGTCTACCTCATGGACCATAATCATCAAACTTACCGGAGCCAGCCAGGGGGAAGAGGAAGCCCTTGAAGAATCCGGCGGGCTTGTAAAGACCCCGCTTCAGGCAGTTGAAGAGATGGACATTGAGCTTCTTGTTCTCGTAAATGTCCTCGCGGACCCGCTCCAGAATGACCATCTCCATGAACCTCTGGACGACCATCGGCTTGGCCGACACGAAGATCCTCGTTGCAGCGTAGCAAGCGTTGGGGGTCCAGGACTCGGGCCGTGTAATCTGCAGGATATCCTCCCAGTGTGGTATTTGCGGCAGGATCTTGAAGGGCTTGGGCAACGGACCGGACTTGTACCGGGCAAGAAAGAGGCCAATCCTAACAGCATGTTAGCATCCCACCCCTTGTCTGCCGTCGTCCAGGCCAAACGTACTTGGTGAAGACCTCAATGACCTTGGGCGACAGCTCAAAGTCCTCGTCGATTGGGTTGTGGTCCTCCATCCGCCCACCTTGCATAGCCTCCTTCTCGGCAATCTTAGCAAGAATCAAATCGGCCAGATTTGTCCCTTGCCCTTGCTCCTCAGCTCCCTCGCCCGGTCTCCGATCCCAGCCGTGTGTCAGTAAGGGATCGTCGTTCATGGTGGGCGTGATGAACTGGTTGAATGTCTCGAGATCGGCGGCGTCCACCTCAATTTCCTCGACAACCTCCTCCTCGTCGCCCCAGGCCTCCTCATTGGCAAACTCTTCCTCGTCTTCGTTGCTGCCCCGTTCCACCCGGGACGGATCGAAGGCGAAGGCTGATGGGGCGGACACATCCTGGTCGTCATCGTCTTCTTTGAGTTGCTCCTCGTCAATGAGGTCGCGGCTCATGGCCAGAATCTTGCGGGAGGATTTCGCATCGACAAAGGACTGCTCCTCGGCCTGCTTGCGGTCGGCGCGCTTGGAGGGCCTCCCCTCCCTGTTCTTGAGGACTCCGGTCGCGAGGAGGTCATCTTCGAGGGGGTTGTGCCGCCTCTTGTGAGATGAGGCTGCTCCTGTGGCTTTCGGCATTTTCGTAGAGGGTATCGGGCGTCGTGGAGGTCTTTTGCTCTCAAATAGGATGCAGGGAAATGCAACAGACCGCTCGGGCTTCAGCTCTCGTTCCTGGGATTTTTTCGTGCACCTTTGGGGAAAAAGTTCCCACCGTGGGGTAACTTGGCAATGCGCTGCAGCGCTGATTGGCCGGTTGGTTCATTAGCGGAAATACAATCGACCGGATAGTTATCATCTCCTGCGATAAGATAAAAGGTGCTTATCGATAATAAATTGTTGATTGCCCCGCGCTGCCCCTCGGTCAGGGCAGTCGCGGGTGGCAGCTGCCAGGTCGAGTGTCGAAATTTGTGGTGAAAGCTCACGTCACTTGAATTGGTCGTGTTGTATCACTCTATTGCCGCCATCACATCAAACATTTAGACATGCCAACAGAACTCGAAGAGGTGCTTTACCTGAGGGAAACACCGAAATCTACACCAACATAGCTAACACACGTCCGTAGCTCGTGGGGTTCATCGCCCACCCGAACCCCCAGATTCGCAAACTGGCTATTGAGAACCTGGAACCATACTCGACTGCTCAGCCTTCAATTTTCAAGACCGAAGACCTCCTCCCTATCAAGCACCTCAAATTCTTGATTCGGGATCACCCAGTAAGAGACCCTTGTAACTCGTCGATGAACCCCCTTGTTGAGTGACAGTACAGAAAATCGCAGAGCATGCCCTCACCATTCTGGTCAACCTGACAGCCGATCAAACCATTCTCGAAAATGTGGCCACCGATGACAGGTTTCTCGGCATTCTTCTGGGCAATTTGGCGGTATGTGCGTTGGCTGGACTGCGGCTATAGGCCCTCCAAACTTACGATTTGAGGTTCCCAGGCTGACGAAGGCGATAGGATCCGGCCGAGCCCAATGCAAACCTCTTAGCTATGCTCTTGGCCAACATGGCGAAGTGGGACGGCCTGAAGAGCATTGTGACTCACAAGCAGGACGCACCCGAAGGTCTGAAGACCGATGAGTTAGTGCTCAACCAGCTGCTCGATCTCTTCGTCAAGGGCGCGGATGGCTCATACAACAAAAACGCCGACTTTGACTACCTCGCCTACGTCTTTGCCGATCTCTCAAAGCACGACGAGATAAGACAGTTCTTCATCACCACCCAGAGCTACGACAACGTGGTGCCGCTGAACAAGATCAAGGTCTTCACCGAGCACAAGTCTGAAATCAGGAGAAAGGGTGTGGCCAGCACCATCAAGAATGTGGCCTTTGACATCCCGACCCACCCCGCCTTCATGGATGAGGATAAGGTCAACATTCTCCCCTATATCCTGCTCCCGATCATGGGCAGCGAGGAGTACGATGTGGAAGAAACGATGAACATGCTGCCTGACCTGCAGCTGCTGCCCCCTGACAAGCAGCGGGATTCCGACCCCAACATCGTCCAGACGCACGTCGAGACGCTGACCCTCTTGACGACGACAAGAGAGGGACGGGAGGTGTTGAGGAGTATCAACGTCTATCCCATCGTCCGGGAGACGCACCTTCGGGTCAATGATGAGGGAGTCCGCGAGGCCTGCGACCGGCTTGTTCAGGTCTTGATGAGGGACGAAGCAGAGCCCGGAGCCGAGGAAGAGGCCGGGGAGGATGACGAAGATGACAGGATAGTCGAGGTTTAAGATGCCCACAGGGCCGAGTCAATCTGAATCGCAGAATCCACCGTACGGCCACTCGCAGCGCAGGCTTAGCCTCAGGTACAAGGGTATCATGGTTCTGGCAAGAGGTCGTGTGCCTTCCTTCCTCTCTCTGGACGGCCAAGAGACCCAAGAGCCGTCCCAAGACTGCGGGACGGCACGCCATGCCAGCCAAGAAGGACAAGCATCAACAAGGGGCAGGGCTTAAGCTTAGCATGGCAGCTCGACGTCATGTTTGACATTGCTTTTCGACGACCACTTATCACCTTCCCCGGACCTCGGACGAAGCGACAACCGGATGGGGAGTGTTCGGACGGTGATTTGTTCACAAGCAGGCATTGGAAACAAATGGAGCACTACGTATCACATCATGATGCCCATCAATAGCATTGTTGGTGATGAGAGGATCAGAGGATCGGTGAAGCAATCGTGTTTCTGTCATGGTGGTTTTGGTTAGAGCTTTGGACAGAGGTTATCCGCAAAGCAGCGCGTGGCTCTGTCAGAGCATCGGATTGGCTGGTTCCCTTTCGGCCCAATTACAAATGCCCAGCTACATGCTTTGCTCATCCATGCATCTTGCTGGCAAGATTGCCATTGGAACCTGAATTCTTATCCCGAAAGTCCTTCGGACCCGATCCTGGCGTGGAGGAGCTGCCAGCGCGATATGCCAAGCTCTTGCCAAGATGCCCCATTCTCTGGCTATCCAGTTCATCCTCAACCTCGGAGGAAAAGGGAGTGCAGCTTGTGGTTCGAAGCCGCGTGAGCAGCAATGTCATCGAAAGCGTATCAAAGCGCGGGGTCTGGACTCGGGGAGCGGTGGCGCGTGGGAGAACTCCAGAAAAGAAAACAGGACGACGGGACAATTCTGGCCAATCACGGAGCAGAATATCAAAACGTGGGAGTCTGGCTCCCATCATTCGTGGGGAAGGCCCATGCTCCCGGCAGATGCCCAGACTGCCCAGGCTGCATGCCGTCTCCACTTCTGCGGGTCAGGACCCTGGCCAAGCCCGAGAACTGCACAACGTGCGACTTGCCAGATCTGGAACTGCTCAGTGCTGCTCCAGCGCCGCGATTGGCTGGCGTTGCTCTCTGCTCTGACATCTGACGAGCACCGTTGTCCGCTTTTTGGCTGGCTTCACTCTTCTCTTGCCCGGTTAGTGTCTCGAAGGATGGGGGACGGGGACCGAGATCTAAGTTGGGGACGGTACCTGATAAGCTGCAAGGGCAGTGGCGAGAAAGCTGTGCCTCCTCCGACGCTGTCGTCGCTTGAATCTGATCTGATCTCTGATCGCAGGCTTGGACAAAATCTCTGACGCTTGCCAAGAGCCAAGAGCTGCATCTTTGGCGATGCCGAGCCTTGGTGGCGGGGCAGAAACAACCTCCTTCAACCCCAAGCAAAGAGCCAAGGAAAGGAAGCTTTCAGCTCACGCGACACACAGCCTTTTGGGGATAATGTGAAAATAAAGATGAGAATCAAGCTGTGAGAGTCATGATGCCCAAGCTCTCATTGGAATGGGAATAATGCTGGCTGCCGGGTGTTCTGTGAGATGAACATGTTCGTACGATGGAGGTGAGAAACCCACACACGGCATGCACCCACGTGCCGTAGGTTTGCTGTTCCAACAGGTCCAAAGAATGGGAACGGCCGGCAGAGGTGGGGGGGATGGCCAGACAAGGGCATGGCGGCAACGGGGCCAAACGCCAGAGAGCTGGTCCTCACAGCGCCGCATCCAAGCATGCATCCCACCCTTGGCAAAAGAGGATACCCGACAACCCACACAGCCTGGGCCTGTCACTGTTGAGAACGTGGGCACGCGAGCAAGTTGTGACCGCCGGGAACTTGGCATCGAGTCCTCTGAGCCGCATGCCCCCGTCCAACAACCCCTCAGCTGTCTGCCTCTCCAGAGCTCTTTAAATTCTCATCCCTCTGCTCCCTCTCTCTGACCGACCTGTATCCTCCATCAACCTCTACTCTACCACCACACTCTAGTCTTCGACTTGAGCAGTCTCGCTTAGACTTTTCTACACACAGTCTTCGACCTTAGTCTCTCTCCCCCATCCATCCACTCTACATCCCTTACCTCCCACAACACCGGCTTACAGCCGGCTACCATATTCAGCCATGGCCGCGGCCAACAAGACGTCTGGTGGCAACAATGCCTACCACAACTTCCACAACGATTTCCTTCACATCAAGGATGTCAACGAACGGAGGCGCCTTGCCCTCGCCGAGGTCGACAGGGCTCCGTTTGGTTGGTATCACGTCCGCGCCGTCACCGTCGCTGGTGTCGGCTTCTTCACCGACTCCTACGACATCTTCACCGTCTCCCTTCTCACTCTGATGCTTGGTATCGTCTACTACCCCGGTGTTGGTCACATGCCCACCAACTCCGACACGGCCATCAAGCTTGCCACCTCTGCTGGCACCGTCATCGGCCAGCTTGGCTTTGGCGCTCTGGCCGATATCGTCGGCCGCAAGCGCATGTACGGCCTCGAGCTCATCATGATCATCTTCGCCACCGTTGCCCAGGCTCTGACATCGTCGTCCCCCTCGATGGATATCATCGGTGTCATTATCTTCTGGCGTGTCCTCATGGTACGTCAACCAATATTTTGACCTTGGATTTGACCATCGTACTGACTTGAGACCATCACAGGGAGTGGGTATTGGCGGAGATTACCCCCTTTCGAGCATCATCACATCCGAGTTCGCCACAACAAAATGGAGAGGCGCAATGATGGCTGCCGTCTTTGCCATGCAAGGCTTTGGCCAGCTTGCTGCTGCCTTCGTCATGCTCTTCCTGACCCTCGGCTTCAAGAAGTCGCTGGAGGTCGCTCCCACCCTGGCAACCTGCACCGGCGGCTGTGCCGAGGCCGTCGACAAGATGTGGCGTGTGCTGATCGGCTTCGGTGCTGTGCCCGGATGCATTGCCCTCTACTACCGCCTGACCATTCCCGAGACTCCCCGCTACACCTTCGACGTTAAGCTTGACGTCGAGAAGGGCGAGGGTGACGCCGAGGCCTACCTCAAGGGCGAGGCCGGCGGCAAACCCAACGAGGTCTCGCGCGCCCTCACCCAGCAGAAGGCCGCCGAGGAGATGAAGGCTCCCCAGGCTTCCTGGTCCGACTTCTTCCGCCACTACGCCAAGCTCAAGAACTTCAAGCTCATCGCTGGGTAAGGAGTCCTCCAAAAGCACCTCCACCTGATGAAACATTCAACTAACATCCCTCCTCCACAGTACCGCCCTCTCCTGGTGCTTCCTCGACATCGCCTACTACGGCGTCTCCCTCAACAACGCCATCATCCTCGAAGTAATCGGCTACTCCACCAAGGGCGCCGCCAGCACCTACGAAATCCTCTACAACACCGCCGTCGGCAACATGATCATCGTCCTCGCGGGCGCCGTCCCCGGCTACTGGGTGACCGTCTTCACCGTCGACCGCATCGGGCGCAAACCCATCCAATACATGGGCTTCACGATCCTCACCATCCTCTTCGTGGTCATGGGCTTCGCCTACTTCCACATCCCGCCCAACGGCCTGCTCGCCATCTTCGTCCTCGCCCAGTTCTTCTTCAACTTCGGCCCCAACGCCACCACCTTTATTGTGCCCGGCGAGTGCTTCCCAACGCGGTACCGCTCTACCTCCCACGGCATCTCTGCCGCCATGGGCAAGGTCGGCTCCATCATCGGCCAGGGTGCCATCGCGCCCATGCGCACGCGTGGTGCTACGCCGGGTAACCCCAACCCGTGGATGGACCACGTGCTGGAGATTTACGCGCTGTTCATGTTGCTTGGTGTGGGCACGACTGCCTTGATTCCGGAGACGGCGCGCAAGACGCTGGAGGAGCTGTCGGGGGACTATGATATGGAAGAGGAGGGGCAGGAGAGCGGCGAGGAGGGTCTGCCGACTACGGAGGAAAGGACCGCGCCGGTGATTGTGGCCGCGGGCGGGAATGGGAGTGGTGATGATGAGATTACAAGGCAGAAGTAGGGTTTAGGACTCGGGTAAAGGGTTTGGGTTTGGGAGTTTGCTTTTAAAAACGGTAGCGAGCGCTGGATCAGGCCAGATGAAGGAGGCTTGCGGGCGCGCGGACAGATATGGTTTTGATGTTGGATTATACCCCTTGAATGAGTTTTGCCATAGATGCATGAAGCATTGGAAAAAATACGATCTTTTTTCTCTGATATTTGTCTTCTCGACGTTTGGTGTTTACTGTTGTTTGAGATGCCTGCTCGTAGGTAATGAGTTTCCCTTCATGTCATGATTTAAATGTTGATGATACGTAAGTAGGCATGTATGTACGTACATGTACAAGTCTCTCTTGAAAAAGTGCCGGAGACGACCAACATACTTGCCCACGATGACAACAAAAGTGCTCGCACCTGAGGGCAACGGAAAGGCACAGCCGATAGATATCTCGCTCCGCCGCTGTCAAATTCAAAAACAGCGCGCTTGCCCCAGGGTATCTGGTACATACGATGGAATCAAAAGAAGTGTATATACAAGAATCCCATCCAAACCGGCATGCCATGGCCAACGGCCTTCTGTTCCGTGCCCTCCTTTGCCGCCCTTGCCAGCTACAACCTCGACGCCATGCCTTGACGCACACGCAGCCCTGGCCATTGATTACCCGAATCCCATCTCTACCATCCAAGTTACCACCACCTCACCCATCAACTCTCCTCTCCCAACCCCCCCCCCCCCCCCCCCCCCCCTTCCCCCATCACTCTCCCCCTCACACCCCCCCAGCACCACCCCCACCTCCCTGCCCCTGTGCCCCACCCCCAAAGAAAAACCCATCAAACAAATCCAGCTGCTGCCCATCACTAAAGTCATGATGCAGTCCCTCCCAGCCCAATCCAAACCCCAGGTCCATCTGGGTATCTGCCAGACCACTAAAGTCAACGCCATCTATCCCCGTGCCGCCAGCACCGGGGCCACCGGCACCAGTACCATTATTGTTATTGTTATTAGGATTCAGACTCTGCAAGAACTCCATCCCCTGCAGCTCGCTGAACGACATTGCACCTGGTGAATACTGTTGCTGTTGTTGTTGCTGTTGCTGGGCTGGTCGGGCGTGTTGCTGGCCGGGGGAGAGGAAGCCACTCGATGTGGCGGTGGGTGTTGCTGCTGTTGCGAGGGGCGGCGGGGCCATTTCAGTCCTGGGAGAGCTCAATTGTTGGGGGTGAGCAGGTGGTGTCGGGCGTTGTTGTTGTTGTTCTTGTAACGTTCTTGGGGAGGGCATCATTTGCTGGTCAAGCGTAACGGTGCCGTCGGGAGTTAAGGGGTTGTTGTTGATGTCCGTAACGGAGCTGGCGTTGCTCCGCGACGGTGCGGGGAGGTTGCGCATAAGGGAGAAGCCGTCTGGTTCGGACTTGACGGAAGGTGTGCCAGGGATGCGGTATTGGGCACCCTTCTGGAAGGCGGAGAGCACGGAGGCGGCGTTGGAGTAAGCGGCCTCTGAGGTGACGGTGGATTGGTCGATGGAGGGCGGGTGGTGGTGGTGCCGCCTGTGTGGGGGTTTGCCGGACATGGAGGGGCTGTCGCTCCTTGTGCTCCAGTCCATCCGGTTGTGGTCGAGGCTGTTGCGCGAGCTGGATGATGTGCTGGCCTGCGGGGGATGGTACTGTTGGCCAAAACCGCCAGATGCGTTTACCATCTTAAGGGTGGCCTTGACTGTCCGGTCGAACGCGTCTCGGCACGCCTCGGCGGGCGGACACTTGTCCATGAGGTCGGTGAAGACGGATGTTGCAGCGAGGATGGTGAAGTCCACCTCGTCCATGGTCTGCTACTTGGTTAGCAACAACACGTGGCAAGATCAGTTAGTAGTTTTCATACCAGTCGGCTCCTCACAATGGGGGAATGCCAAATCGCATAGAGATAGGATATCCCCGCCACAAACAGATGGTGTGTCGTCAAGTATGTGTGGTTAACCAAGCCAACCAGATGAAGCTGGCGGTATATCCGCAGAATCTTCTGGCCTGCCTCAGCAACCTTGAGATAGACGCGATCCTCGTCCTCGCGGAGCTCTGCGTTGTACATAGCAAGGCTATTGACCTCCTTTGCGGTGTCATACTCGCCCTCGAAGACGGTTGGGACACTCAGACTCTGTCGATAGAGCATGATGATGGCCTGCCAGTAGTTCAGGTCGAGGAAATCGGTCGAAAACGCCACGCCCGTGTCCTGCTTCTTCGGCGCCGAGTTCTTCCACTCCCACAGCCTCCTGTCGATATCGATCCTCCACGACCGGAAGCAATCGAACTTGAGCAAGAACGGCGAAGGCAGCTCGGTATGCATATGAGGATTCTGGCGATTTTGTCCGCTGGCCCGGGCACTCTGGGCCTGCCGGAACTGTAAGACCTGGAGGATCTCGGACTGCAAGAGCCTGAGCCGGAAGTAGTGGTTCCCCACCAGCTTGTAAGTCGGTCGCAGCATCTCGGGCGGTGGCTGAACAAAGCCACCAGGCGTAATGTAGCGGTCCTCCAGAAGCGAAGGGAACTCGGTCGTAATGACCTGGTCTGAGATGCCAAATGGTCTGCCTACACAGATACTGACCAGCCGGTCAAATGAGTAGGTGCACCACCACAACCGCCGCCTCATATCCCGGACATATTCCCGTCTCCCTTTCTCCTTGAGAAGAGCTTCCCTCTGGGGGTTCGCTAGATCGCTCAAGCCACTGTCGACATCTTTTCCATCCTCGTAGTGTAGCCCCAGATCAACTGCCAACCTGACCGCCACACCAATGATGTACCACAACCCAGGAGGCACCGGCCTTAGCAGCGCAAAGTTTGCCAGCAGCAAAACTGCCTGCAAATCCTCCAGGCCTCCAGCACTCCCCAGACACGCTTCGAGGTGGACAATGGCGCTCGCGTGGTACTCCTCCGGCTGACACTGCCTTGAACCAGGGGTGGCCGAGCCGGCCGTTTCGTTAGGTGGTGGTTCCCCCTTAGAGTCGCCGATAATGATGCCCGCGCCGATCGCAAAGACCATGTTGAGCACGTACAATTCGCGCGGCCCGCGCGCCCGTCCCTCGTCAGCATATGCGCGCTCAAACATGTCCATGAAGTCGCCCTTGTGTAGGACCGGTATTTGGGGATTGGCGTGCTCAAAATACAGGGCTATCAACTTCAGCCCGAGCTCCTTGTCGGGGAAAGTAGCTGGGTGGATGGTCGGCTTGGTGTGCAAGCCGAAGAACGAATCCCGCATCGAAGTGGCCTGTCCGGGACCGGCAGCGCCGTTGTTGTTGTTGTTATTGTTAGAACCAGGGCGGTACGGTCGTATGCCTCCCTTGTCCGAGTTGGACTTCTGATCGGAAACAGACGACTGGACGGCTGCAAACACCACGCGCGCAAATGAGATGCCCGATGTCGACCCCAGGTAGCGGTTATTGGCAGTGCCCGGCTTAGAAGCAATCCGCTGCAGCCTGCCCCCGGAGTCACCAGCAGCACTCTCTCTCCTGCTGCTACTTTGGCCGTCCGTCCCCTCAGAGTACGCCGACTGGGCCGCCTCGGTGGGCGACCGGACACTGCCCGGCCCATTGCCTGACTTGGAGCAGTAATCGAGGTTCTGCGCAGGCGGGAAAGTGATATTGTTGGTTGAAAGCAGCCCCTCGAGCTGCTCGACGCGCTTCTCGAGGTAGAAAATGTAACTTCGCGGAATCTCCCTCTTGGTGATGGGGTCGTACCCGACGCAGGCGACAGAGGCCTTCTCGCAGCTGGCGCAGCTGGGCAACTTCTGGTCGCAGCGGTTCTTGCGCAGGCGGCAGCGGTTGCACGCGCTCACGTTGCGGAAGCTGCTGCTCTGGCCGATCTTCCCCGAAGAACCATGGCCATGGCCGTGGGCGCTGCCGCCGCCGCTACCGCCGCCTGGTCCGCCATGGCCCAGCGGCCCGTCGGGGATGTGGTCGCCCGCCGGGGGGGTTGCTCCGACGGAGAGCAGCGATGCCGGAGAGTCCTTGTCCCTGTCGGGGGATGATTGGCGCACGCGTTTGGAGGGCTGGAGGTCCGGCGACGGAGGGGTGCGTGCGGGTGCCGGCATCGTTTCGCAGCAGGTCTCGGTCTGAGACAAGTCAAGGGCGACAGAAAAAAAAAGAGAGAGTCGACGTGCGTTTCGGTGATTCGGTGGTTCGCGGTGCGGGCCGATGCGAGTCAAGTGCCCGTGTCGGTCGCACTACGAGCTCGCGCCGTGCGGCACGGCGGTCAGCACGATGGGGGCAGCGCACGCCCTCGGAGGTTCAAGCGCGGCGCGGGGCCGTGTGAAGTGCTTTCAGCGAGTCCGTTTGCCCTTCTGGTTTTCTAGACACCCCTCCTATTCCAGTCTCGCTCGGTGTGGTTGCAGATGCGTGGGGCCCATGCTCGAAAATCGATCGATCGCGCGTCAAGATCGGAGAAATCGTGGGCTCTCCGTATGTACAAAGTATGCACGTCTGGGCCTCAAGAAATGGTGTTGGCACTGTCCGTGATGTGCGCCGTCTCACTCCAATGGCCGGGGCCGACGTGGTCTGCGAGTCTGGCAACTGAGACAGGTCGGGAGGTTTCACATGGGACGACGCGGACGGGGGCGGGTCGAGCGGTGTCGAGCTAGGGAGCCGGAAGGCGAAGCGGTGCGGCCGGTGTCTCGGAGGGAGTTTGTCGCTTTCGCAACCTGAAAGAAGGCGGGTGGGAAAAAGGGTTGCCAAGAGGTCGGCGGCCAGCTTTGGCTTGAGATTGGACGGCGTCGGACGCAGGCACCCCAGCCGTGCTTCAGCATTGGCTCCAGCCTGCTGGGAAACCCCACCAAACCTCCCCCCAAACTGCCAGAATTGCAGGGATGCTCCAGGCGGATGACAGTGCCGTCTGATAAGCGGGGAGATAGCACAGCGCCAGGCGCCGTTTGGATGGTGGAAGGCCGGTGGAGCCCGCAATGTCACCATGTGCGCGGCCATCAACCATCAACAATCACCAAACTTCAAGAAGTATGTAGAGCAAGAGGCAAAGCGAGAGCATGTCCACCATCAATACCCAGGTTCGACCAATTCGCTATCTATCTAGTCACCGCATTACAAGCCACTAACTCAAATGTGCCCATGAAAACCCGCTCGCCACGCCATGAAGATATGCCCGCTTCACCTTCCCTCGTCCGCAGAAAGAGAGACGAACGAAAAGAACAAAGGAAACAAAAAAAGAGAAAAGAAAAACAAAATTTTGAGATGAGGAGGAGGGGGAAGGTAAAGGGGCGGGGGTATATTGCAGAGATGTGAGAGAGACCCGGAATGACCAAAAAGAGAACCCAGAAAAAACCCAATCCGCTGCCGTGGCACCTGAGGCATGTCTGCCCAGCGTCTTGACAACGCCAGAGAAAGGCATGCGTTTGGTAGCAGTCTCTGATGAAATCGCGCCCATTCTCCTGCAACCATGTCTCTAACCCAAGAAAACCATTGCCACCCAACCCGAGAACGAGGAATAGGGAAAAGCCGTTATCCCAAAACATCATCGCCTCGACGGGAAAAAGGAGAAATGTGTATGCTCCACGTGCTGCCCCATCACCGAAGCAGCCCTCGTCTATCCAGTAATGATGAACCCGTAAAATGTGTCGCCTTAAAAACCCAGCTGAAGAAACGCCATCGACGGCATCAACGGTATCGTAGGCAGCTTGGCCCATCCAAGGCCAGGCGGCCCCGAGGGCGCCTGGCCGTGACGATCCGCGTGTCGATAAAAAAAAGGATTTGGGTGCGGAATCGAGAGCGTATTTAGTCCTCGATGACGCGCCTCTCATCCACTGCGGCCCAGAGGTCTTCGGATTCGGGGCCTGTCTCGGCGTCGTCCTTCTCGTCCATTCTCCCCTTAGGCTCCGTGATCCTCATGCCGACAAAAGCGCCGCCGATAGTGACCAGACTCGTGACCCACCACGGTAGAACCGAGTAGCCGGTTTCCAAGCCCATGGTGTACAACAGCCCAGAGATAATCGGTCCCAGGGCGCGGCACAGACTGGCCGTCGACGCGGCCGCACCGTTGATGGTGCCCAGTGTGAGCGTCGTCGGGGCCGAGTTGGTGATGAGGATCGCGTTGCTGGGATACGCCAGTGTCGAGAACGAGCACTTCCACACGACGATGGCGTAGACGCTGACCATGCGGAGGGTGTCTGGGAGGAGGACGATGTAGGGCGTGACGAGGTAAAGCAACGGGTACATGATCGACATGAGCCGGAAGAGTCGTAGTGGGCCCAGCTTTTCGGTGATCGACGGGAACAAGAAGTGCGTCGAGAGCATCGAGTACGCCCCTTGCACTGCAATGACGATGCCGATCGTCTTACTGTCAAAGCCGAACCCGTCCACAAACTTAAAGGGAAGGTGTGCTGGCACTCGCGGATCCGGGGGGCTTGTGCTCAGGAAGACCGGGAGCAGCGAATCGAAAACCATGGTGTGGCTGGGAAATGTTAATTTAGGGGCTTGATGGGATCGTCTTGAAACTTACAATGCAAGGATGCCATAGGAGCCAATGATTGTCACTACCGGCTTGGTGAAAATCTTCCCAGTCGATTTCGCATCCGCCTTTGCTGGTTGGGCGCCACCGCCCTCCTCCAGGTCCATGGGCTCCTGAAGTGAGGTATTTGAAGTCGGCGATAGGCCAGTTGAGCCCCCGTTGGTTAGATACCTAGGCAATGTCTCCTCCCTCTCCGCGAGGAGAGGCTGCTCCTCCGCATCCTTTGCCGGTTGACTCCCGAATCCTGGCAGGCAAGAGATTAAAGATTTGCCCAACTCGATCCCGGGATCTCGGTGATGTTTCTTCTCGGCATGCGTCTCCTCCAAGAATAAGAGGCCGATGATGACGCCAACCATGACGCAAATGGCACTGAAGAGGTTGGGAAGGAGATAAGGAAAGCGTTCCCAGATGGTCCCTGGCGCGAAGAGTGAGGGGAAATTCTTGACCGGGGCTGCAAGAGCGCCTCCAATCATGGGCCCAACGATCGAACTGTTGCTGGTGTTAGCAATCTCGCCCATTCATGCTCGCCATTCCTGCTCGAAGAGCCCAAACTTACCCGATGCACCAAACCAACGGCATAACCGCGTACGCCCGTGCTGTTATTCCCGTCAGATTCCATCTTATAAGTCTGCATCCAGGGTAACTCACGTTGATGTTCCTTGACAGTGACCAGCTCGCCGACTGTGGTTTGAAGCACCCCGATGTTGCTGTTACTGTCAGTTTAACAGGCTCTCGGAAGCGCAACGAGGAACATACCCATTTAGAAACCCTCCGAGGGCGCGGGCAAACAGGGCGACCGGGAGGCTTGGCGCAAAGCCAAAGATGAGAACACTCAACCCGGTACCCGCCATCCCTGTGAGGAGGACCGGCTTCCGGCCGATCTTGTCACTCAGTCTCCCCCAAAAGACGCTTGTTGAAAATTCGGCAAAGGTGAAGGCCGAGGTAACCATGCCGGCATAGAAAGAAATCTTGCTCTCATCGTCGGTGATGTTGAAGTCCTGGACCATGTGGTAGATGTAAGGGAAAATGGACATGAAAGCGATGGGTTCGCAGATCCGGCAGAGAGCTGTGTCGTGTTAGCTGTGTCCTCAGAGCCCACCGTTAACTTAGTATCAGACCTACCAAGGATTAAGAGCTGTCTCGCAGGATACGGGGGGCGCTCCATGTCCGTCATTGGGGGATTACTCAGAGCCCTCATAGTTGCAGACTGGACTTGAGGGCCTCTTGATGCCCAGAGAGGGTTTAAGTAACGGTGCTGAGTCAATCTGAGAGGCTGATGGGGAACCGTATTGCTGATCAATCAACTTGTTTGTTCTTTTGTTGCGCTGTGAGAAAGGCCGTTGTGGTTGGTGGGTGGCGGGGTTGCTTTGGGGAAACACCACACACTGAGAAGCCCTTTGTGGTTGGGATTTCGAGAGTGACACAAGCCAGCCAACACTTGAGGTGATGTCAATCTTTATGTGGGAGACTGGATGTTAAGTACTTCGGGACAAAGGGAGCCACAAAGAGCGAGGGAGAACTGGGGAGGAGGGTATTTGAGGAGCAGTGGGATTCGAAACAAGCGGGAGTGGGTGTACATGTATATGTCCCATTGGAAAAGAGCCCTGCGATCCACCTCGAACATGACATGGGATGACACAGATCCATCCTCTGAAAGCCGGGCCAAGGGTGTGGGAAGGGCTGAGAGGAGGTCACCGGATCATCCATATGGCTGTGGGGACCCTTGCGCGTGGGAGAGAAAAAAAACCAGGAATAAAATTATCCTCAAGGGAAACAATGAAACAGCGGTGACAGGCTACCGCTCGCTGGCTCTCAGGGAAGTCCACAGACGATCCTTGAGGGAGCACTACTCCGCAGCAGCTTAGTTCGGGTAGTACATCGCACAAGGTACGAAGTGAGTGCAGCGGATAGCGTCGAAGGCAACCCTGGAGGAGGACAGGGGCAGGTCTTCCTTGGCTTGGCACGCTATGGAGATGACTGGCGCCCGACTGCCACTCTTCCTTGCCCATCCCATCCATGCACCTTGACCCATGCTTTGCAGTGCACAGGGATCTGCTTGCCGGATGGGGTTGGGTGGGTTCGTCACCGTTTGGCTGGGACGCGAGATCCGTTGGACACCAGGGACTCGCGGCAGGAGGGCCTCCACCGTGGGACCGTGGGACCGTGGGATCGATTCCCCGCGTTCATCAGCCGATTTCTGCGTCGTCGTCTCGACAAGCGCGCGGGCACTGCGCAGACCGACGGTACTGCAAGGAAAGAAGCTGTGCCGTGTCTTGTGTGCCTCGCCCCCCCGGTGACCGCAGGGCCGGAAGGCGCGCCAACCAGAGCGGCCCGGAAGTGTCTTCTGGGAACGGGGAGTCGGCGGTTGGCTGCACCACGAGAACGAAGTTTGTTGGCCTCTTGTGTGAGCATCCGGGGAGGGATCGGTGCAGCCGCGGGCTTGCCCGTGCCGCAGGATGGTCCTTGACTGGTATGAGGGGACGGCATGTCTTGGGAAGGACATTGCACAGCAGCAAGCGACAGACCGCCATCCCGGCAAACTCCTTGCCCAGCGCTGCGTCATCTCTGAATAGATGGCCGGCCCCGCCAGAGCAATGGTCGGTGGCTCAGGACTGTATGGCGGTCGAGCAATTTGTTGCGGAAGGCGGGGACCACACCCAGCTCGGAGCAGACAGTCGCAATTCGCGGCTACACCAAGGCCTCTGGCCGGTGCGGCTGTGTGTTGTTGGGAATTTCTCTGTCTTGCGCCCAGCTGTCGGAAACAGAAAATGAGGCAAATGCCGCCTCGTCTAGCCTAGGTTTCTGCGACCTGGACCTCGCAGGTCTTTTGCTAACACGAAGCAGAGCAGAGCACTGGCCACAAGGCAAGGCTCGGGGCCAAGGCCGCATGGCTGCACGAACGGGCTACCCTTGGCGGATGGTAGGCCATGGCCAAATGCGGATGACAGATGGCGGCGCCGTTGAGGCGCCGCCTCATCGGCGTTGGTGGGTGACGCCTCGTGTCGGAGAGTGGGCCGTGTATGATGTCGCTCGCCCTCTGTGATGGAATGGGAAATTGACGGCGATGCTGCGGGGGGGTTGGGTTGCTGGCCGTGGCCGATTGGGTTGCGAGGTTGATGAGAGGCGGTGAATCACTCACAATGCCGGAACCCGGAAGGTTTGTGGGACTCCTTCTTGCCCGGGGTGGAGACGGCAGCCAGGGCTTTCGGTTTCGAAGGTTCATTTTGTGTGGGTGTTGCCTCAGAGATCACCAAACAAGGGTGGGTACCTCAGGCATGATGGACCTCCAGCTGGCTGGGCAGAAACAACTGACTTGGCATGGAACCTGGAAGCCGGCGACATGGAAGGCAGGGGCCGAATTCGAATTCAGCAGCCTGGAGCGGGTCCGGTCTGGCATCAAGGCGTGAGGTGTGTGTGACACGAGCCGAAAAGGACCCTGGAACGGGACTTGGAGTCGATGGAAGGCGCGAAGAAGCTCACTCAATGTCAGCCAAGAGGGGCATGACCACGCAGTGCAGAGCCCGCAGCCCAACCCAACTCAACCTGACGTTCCAGCATGCCGAAATCTTTCGAGTTTGCTCCCTCTTGCAAAAAAACCTCGCCATAGCAGACACCCCTGAATCAAGACTGGACGGGCCCGCCCATCGGGAAAGAGATGCGCCTCGATGAGATCAGACATGCATCTCCAACCGCGGAGATATCGCGTGATTAAGCCTCACCGAACCCATCAAAAAGCAAAAACTCCACGAGACCAAACCACAAACGCCAGGCTCGGCGAAGACCAGGGGCCAGCCGCGCGCCAACCACGGTGCTTCAATGCAGGCAAAAGCAAAGAAGCTCTGGATAAACATGGACTTGAATGGGCGAGCTTGCAGGGTTGGGCCGATTGAGCCTCTCTCGCTTCTCTCATCAACCTTTGAGAGAAGGCAAAGGACCCCGGCTGCCGTCGGTTCATGCTGTGTGACACAAGGCCCCGTCGCGATCAGGAACTGCTGGCAATTTCAGCGTCGACAATTGCGGCAGAAGACAATTGGAAACCTGGACGCCAACCGCGTCCGTTTGACGCCTCGTTTCGAGTGGCCGGACCCTTCTGTAGCTCGGAAGGCCTCTCCTGACATTCCGGGCAGCGAGGGGGTTTGCTTTTCCCTGGCAATCAATTATTTGTCAGCGCGGAGCGCTCCCGGGTTTCCGGTAGCTGGTGCACAGTACGCGGGATTATCCATTCCACCCGCTCATGCCGGGAGCGTTTGGTATGTTGGTACGACGGAGTCCAAAGGTTAGATCTTGGTCGAGATCTCCAGTTGAGACGTCGTGCCAGGGGAAAGCCGCCAAGCATGTCTCCTGCACAGGCAGACGCCAGATCCATGGCCCGTCTGCAGAGAGCCGCGCGGGAAATGATGGCACTTGACGCACTGCAGGGCTCACAGTGAGGCGGGAGCGCAAGTGTACAGTGCATCTGCGTGGAAGCCCTTCCCGGGGGCACGTGTGGTGGGGCCGGAACCCAACCGGGGAGGGATCCGGGGAGGCCATCGGCGCTTGGCGAGACAGTTCTGGATCTGTTGGCATCTCTCGGAAGGGGGTGGGAAGTGATGTGCTGCCCCTGAATTTTATATCCCCCCGCTCAAACGCCCCAATTGACGAACAAGGCTGGATGGGGGATCATCTCATCTTCGTGGGTTCGATGGTGGCAAACCAACCGGAACCAGTACCACACTCATGGAGAACCATGTGGCAGCTCCGCTTCTCTCCAATGCTGTGGACACTGCCAGTGCACCGGGACGCAATCCGGCAAATTAACATGCATTTTTCCGTCCCACCCCCTCCCATCTCTTTTTTTTCCCCCTCAGCAAATTTGCTGCGGTTATTCGTGAGAACCGGGTCTTCCAAATGGCAAACATGCATCTGGAGTTTGGAAATGGAGCCAACGACCACGAGATACTCAGGATAAGAAACCCAGCATCCCAGTGACGCAGTGACGCATTGTTTGCTGGCGTCCAATCTTGCTGTGGACCCCAGAGAGATCTGATGAGCCACCAGGGCGGGCTCATTTCTTACAAGGATCCCCTGCCTCAAGCTCGCTTCCAGAAAAACCGACTTCACCCCATGCGGAAGTCCAACCAGATTGTCGGGCCGGGGCTCGAGCGGGGGCAGAAGGAGCTGATCTGTGATCACGTCTTGCAGCATCTGCGCCAATCAGCACACGACATGGCCGTTTCAGTCCAAGTGCCGGGTCCTGTCATCCAGGATCGCATGTTCCCTGCCTCTTGACCGCCACCAGCTGCTCGCCTGTCAGATCCTCGGATTTGACCCTGCCACGTGCCTGCGCCGTCGCTTCGTTCGGCTAGCGAAAAATCGTGACGACAGCCGGGTCAGGGTCCAGGATCTCAATCTGCCACACAAACTTCCTCTCATCGAAATTTGCTGTTGGAAAGTGGATTCAAAGAAAAAATTGCCCAAGAGTGCGGCTGGAGAGCCAAACACATCAAGTGGACCGTTGCGTTACGGAGCATGGGGCCAAAAGAAACTCAACTCCCCAAAATGATGTGGCTTGCCAAGCACAGTATTCAGACCAAAGCTGAAAGTCCTTCATACAGTATTTGGATGTCGCCAGAGCAACGGCTGTCAGCAGGAGAACCACTAACTTCCAGCAGTGGCATCACTAGCCGTCGCGAACTCTCCGCCCAATTTTCAGCGAGGCAAAGAAGTGTGCGTTTGCTAGCGGGTACTGTATACAAGGATCCGGAGGACTTTGACGTCCGGCTTGATGGCGCCCAACCTGATTGGTCCTGTTGTTCAACCGTCCAGGAGCACGCAGACGGCAGAGGTCATGTGCTCTCGGGCGTTTCCCAGAGCTCTTCTGTAATATTTCCACGCCGTCCATAAAGGGTGCGAGAGTGCCAGTGATTTCCGTGCTATTCCCGACCTCAAGATTAGCATTGCCCTGTTTTCGATGGATTCAACAGAAGAGCCGGATGGACGGTGATGCCAAATCGCGGTCCGAAAAGAACAGGTTTTTTTGTTCAGAAGGGACCTTTTGCTCTCCCCAGAAACGGGACGGTGGGCCCACCATCCGACGGGTGACACGGCACGAGGACTACCGTCCGGGGACAGCCGGGCCAAGCCCCGCTGGAAACTCCACCGAAGATCGCAACCTCACCAGAGCCACCACCTACATGACGAGAAGCAGTGAAACCACTGGCCTCGCTCTCTATACAAAGTACATACTAACTACGTATGTACTTCTAAAGATGGTGGTTACAAATGAGCCTATTTTGAGAAGCTTCCGCTGTCTCCAGTTTGAAGCAAAACACCAACGTCACCAGGGTCTTGTCGATGTTGCTGTGGGCTGTTCGTATTTCCGTGGATCCCTCCCGTTCCGTCCTTCATGCTCCCTGGCTGGAAAAGCAGGCATAGTCTTTTCAGGCGATTCAAAAGCTCTGGGTGGTGGTAGTAATTGTTGTCCCCAGCGCAGATGAGTGCCGGCTCGCAGGTCCCGCGGAATCCCACCCCGGGATGGGCGCAGGTATCATGGAGATTCATGCCCGCACATCCACCAATTCAATGGTGTTCCGAACTGAGAATTTCGGGTCATCCGAGACACGCAACAAAGTGAACACCTGCCGCTGAATCAAACTCAAACCAGCAGAAGCCTCCTACGGACGCAGTCTCCAACACAACAGACTCCCAGCCTCTCGCGTCCAACCTCTAGCCTTCTGTCCCCGTCCCAGAGCGTCGGGTCAGGGAGTGGCGCTGCACCTCCTCGCTTGGCGGTCACGAATCACATCTGTAAATCCTTGCCCCCCGCGCAAATCCTCTCACTCGGCTCCGAAGACCTGGGTTATCAGCTGGCTGTGTTGGCGTGGCTCCCGCAAGGTGAAGTCGCTGTGAACCGTGGGGCGTTGCTGGGAACGTGTAACGACACACATAACTAGTATCCGGAAAGGAGATTTCTCCGAAACTCTTGAGCGCCTCAGCCATGGTTCTCTGATAGGGGAACCGGGTTGTTGAAATTGGTTACCAGAATCACATATTCGGGGTTGGACGGGGAGGAGCTGTGTACCACGCGAGAAGCCGCTCGAGGTCGCTTCCACAGTGACAAAGTATATGTCAGTTATCGGGGCCAGGCTCGTGGTTCGAGATGGGAAGACGGCACTGCCCGACCGCAAGTTCCGCACATTAAAGTCGCCTGCCGAAAGAGCCGGTGATGGTTCATTGGGAGGAAAAAGCAACTCAGACCCTTGACACGCTCTTGACCTGTTCCTTCCCGGGGTACGTCAGCTTGTCGGCTGCATCGTGGACACGAGGCCTGCGCCTGCCCTGTCCGCTGGGTGCCTCCATGACTTGGCACACGCACAATTCCACGACCCTCCTTCCTTCCTTCCGGTTCATTTCTGGACAGAAATTTTCATGGAAGCCTCGAGCGTCTCCCTTCCGCGTTGGTGGTCCGCCCTGCAGCTTCAAGAGCTCTGCCGATCTTCCCACCACTATCGCCACATGGCGCGCGGACAAGATCAAACTTGACAACCTCCCTGCCTCCCGGCTGGAGTGCCCGAAAATGCCGACGACCTGAACCCCCACCGAAACTCCAGTCTTCAATCCGCCTCGTGTGTCGGGAACCGGTCGGGACATTGCCCTTTCCGCCACTTCCTCCTTCGAGCAAACGACTTCAAGACTCTGCCGGGACCTTTCTGTCCCACCAAGAAGAACTCGTGCCGGCGACCAAACCTGCCGGCTTCCCTGCCAGAATAAATTGCGCCGCCAGCCACTCCCCAAAACTTCAGCCTCCCACCAACACGCACGGCGGACAACCAACGTGCAGGAGTCAGCAACCAACTGACCTTGTCTTGCATGTCCATGCCGCAGTCCGACACCCCTCCTCCAGGTCTCGTGCTCCATCTCCTCCTGTTGTCTGCTTGCTAAACACGCAGAAAAGGGGCACGTACCGCTTAACCCTGCTTCTTAGGCGCGGAGCGCCTGTTAGGGTCGATCAGGGAGCGAACAACATCGACCGACCCGAAACTCGCCAGCGTCTTGGTGACCGATTCTCATCCAACCGATCGATCAATACCGCGTCTAAGCCCATGCACGGCGCTGCTTCTTTCGAAGCCGCAGCTTCACCGGTCTGCAGCTCCGGGGCGGGGAAGTTCGTTTGGGACAAGGCACGCAGTCGCATGATGCAACACCCACACTTGGGCGTGGCAAGACATCCGCAACTACCTATCACCATCCACAGCGTTTCAACCTGCCCTTGATGTCGCACAGGCGCTGACCTGTCACCTTTTTCATTACCAGCCCTACCAGAACTGTGTCGGGCTGCATGAGGCTATCAAACTCACATTAATCATCACACTCTCGGCCCGCGGCAGGCGATAGCCCTTCCCGAGCGCGTGACGGGGGTCCGGATCATGCCCTCGCCCGGCCGATGGGATGCCGATCACGATCTATGCCATTGAGCCGGAGGCCAAACGAAATGGCTTGTTTGTGAGGCTTCGGGTCTTGTTCCCGTTGCAGCGCTGCAGAACCCAAACAAGCAAGGAATCTGAGGACGCTGTCGCCTTCGGAATCTGTTGAGCAAGAGTACGTGTGGCTCGTGACCCCCGGACACTCATCAAGAACGGGCGTGATATTGTTCTCTGGGCCTACTTGAGATGGGGAAACCAGGAGGTTTCACTTGAAAACGACCCTCGCAACCGCCCTGGCCGTGCAAATGCCAATTTTCCATTGGCTCCGGGGTGCTCGCAAGCAGGGACTTACAATGAGGCCTGGTCTCCCGCTCTCCCAGGCCCAGTATTTGTTTCAAACACACCGCAACACCGGAGATTCTCTGAAGGGGAAGAGGGGGATGTGGGCTGCAGCAAAACAGGGAAGCCGAGCAGCAAGAGGGGTTCGCGAAAGACCCTGCAGGCGCGAGAATGTCGTGCGCGCCTGATCTCGGCAGAGATGACTCGCACACCGATGACGATCGGTCCAGCGAGGCATTCTCTCTCCCTGGGTTCAGCAGAGACTGTCCCGCCAGTCCAGTGGCGTGTATCAGGCCCGACACACGGTACATGTACCTGCAACAATGCTTGCTAAGGCATGGCACTCGGGCATTCTGCCAAGAGCTCCGCGGAACAAACCTCGCTTCAGGACCATCAGCTCGCCAGAGGAGCAGCCGCGGCCTACCAGCCGTCCCTGCTTTTGAGTCATGCGACTCTCGACATGCAGAGACAAGATACGTGGAGGGAGGTGAGTCGAAGATCCCGTCTTCACTTCGGCAAGGCAGTCTTTCGCAATCTGAGATGTTTGCCCAAACCTCACGACTCTGCCTCATGTGCGGCCTCGGCAGCTTTGGGTTGTCATCCGCTCTGTTGGCCAGCAAAAGCAAAAGCCCGTCGTTGTGCCCCTCCTATGAGCTGGTGGCTCAGGGGCCGGAAAAGAGGCCAGGCAGTTCGCAATGAGGGGGTTCACACCGCTCACTGGGCAGCCTGTGAGCATCCCAAGCAGCCCAGCGGAGGGTCCATGATCTGATTTCATGTGGCAAGGGGTCTCACTCGGAGTAGATCTGCCTTTTACCCCTGGGCCAATGGCTTGAAGGTTGTGTTTCAGGCAACATGAACCCTCCTCACAAAAGTGAGGAGCGTGAAGGTTTCGGATGTGGTCCTCAGCCCGACGGCAACGCTTGGTTCCGGAGGGGAGGGCAGATGGCTCCCGCAATCCGAGGCAACATGCCACAGCGTCCTTGATATCGATCGGAAATCTTTGGGTTAGACAGCGTTTCAAGAGTTGCTCCCCCTACGCCAAAGTGAAAGAAAGAAAGAAACAAGAGGCGCAACTAAAAGGCAGAAATAGGAGGTCGTCTGGTGTGTAAATAAGGATGACACAGGTGACTTCCACCTGTTTTAAAAAATTCCGTCCTCAAAAGTGTTTCTGGTAACCTCTGAAGGTCAACCGACCCAGGATGTAACATGTTCCCTGCGGCGGCTCGACATCAACAGAGGGGGACTTCCAAAGTTCCAGAAGAATGGACGGGATGCTATCCAGACAGAGACCCCACTTATTATTGGCTAAAATGACCAACCCTCAACCCCGCCATGTCCCTGCTGGAGCCTGGGCGGGATGACACAACCAACTCTCTCCCCACCATCCTCAAGCTTCCGTTTCTTTCTGTGAGACACCCGTTTTTCCCTCATCTCAGCCGCACCCCAGGGACACTTCCGATCACATCCAACTGGCCGTCAGCTGATTCCGCGACGACCACCGCAAACACACAAACACCACCGCCGCCCCAACAGCACACACCAAACGCGATAGTCATGGGCGGAAAGAAGGGCGGGGCTGACGGCAACAGCAAGAAGGCCCAGGGCCAGGCCCGCAAGGCCGATGCCGCTGCAAAGAAGAATGCGGATGCTGATGCAGCAAGAGAGGCTGCTGATGCGGCTCAGTGGGATAAGGGAGCGAAGAGCGGCGCCAAAAAGTGAGTCCCCGGCCAACTCGGCACAATTCCTCTTGCTTGCTCCCACTTCGCTCCGCGTCGTTTGGTTCTTCCTGCCGGGGCTGGCTGCGGCTTGCCGCCGCCGGGGCCACACTCCGGCCCAGTCATCCGAGAGTTGGCTAGGGGTCCTGCGCCCCTGTTGCTGCGTGCGAGATGCGACTGTGTCGCCACCATGGGCGGCACGCCCCCCGCTGCATGAACACCAAGGCGCTGCCCGGCAGCCTCTTCCCTTGCATCAACCAACCCGTTGCTCACATGGACTACCATCAACTATCCGCGGCCTCCCAAAATTATACAGAAGTTATCCAGGGAACAGCGCCCATGCATGGTTGGAGTTGACAAGTGCTGACATTCGTTGCGTCACTCAATTAGGGAGGCTGAAGCAGCAAAGAAGGCGGAGCTAGCCCGGAAGAAGGCGGAACGCGAGGCTCTGCTTGCTGAAGAAGAGAAGAACAACCCCGGACGATCGGCGCCCAAGAACGCCAAGGCAGCGGTCAAGAAGACAAGGGGCCTGGACCTATCGCAGCTCGATAACGATGGCAGCGGCCTGGCCGCGCTGAGCGCCTCGGGCATCGACAACGCCCTGGATGCGCTGTCGCTGACATCCTCGTCGGATGCTAAGATCGACAGACACCCGGAGCGCCGATTTAAGGCTGCCTATGCCCAATTCGAGGAGCGGCGGCTTAAGGAGATGGAGTCGGACGGCAGTGGCACCGGCCTCCGGCTCAATCAGAAGAAGGAGAGAATCAAGAAGGAGTTTGAGCGCAGCCCCGAGAATCCATTCAACCAAGTCACGGCAAGCTATGACGCCTCCAAGGAAGAGCTGGCGCAGCTCCGGCAGCAGGAGAAAACCAAGATCGAGTCTCGCCTCACGTCCAAGCCCTGAATGGGCAGGGGGGAGAGCTCGACTGAGAAAGGCATGGTCCGAGGAGGGAAGCCGGGATGGGGCAATTCGTGCCGGGGTCTCATGCGTCCGGCCCGGACGGGAAGGGACGAGGATTAGCGAAGGCGTCTCGCCGAGGGGGTTGTCCAATGGTGGATCCCCAATCGGGCAAAAAGATCGTCTGTTTCGGCGTTGGAGGGGCGAGGGCCAACGGGAACTCTTGGGCGTGTGCTGGGAGGTGCATGGATTAGCAAGCATGAGCAGGATAGTCTTATTGTGCAGGATATACGGAGAGGGCACTTCGTCGTGCTGAGCGTCAGTCAATCTGAGAGGACAGCGAGGCGAGGGTGCCGAGCCAAGTACGGGATGGACCTCGAGGTACATACGGAGTACATACATACACAGCAGCTTGCTGCAAAAGAACCCGGCCGGTGTGCTGCATGTCTTGCTCTGACTCGGGCTTTCTTTGAACTGCGCTTCTGCTCTTGAGGGCGGGTAAGACAGGGGCAGTCGCTTGGCAACGCCCAGCAGTTGAGGTCCCTGTCCAGCTCCGATGCCAGATGGTCTTGCGTAAGGGACAGACTGGAGGTGATGGCATGGCGCCTTGACCCTGTCCCCGGGCTGATGTCAGTTGGCGCGGGCATAACCCTAACCCCCTATTTGGAGCTGTAAGCTTAGGTGCTTGGCATTCGTTGCGTGAACCTTGATGTCGCAGCGCTATCAACACCAAACAATGCATCACCATATCATCTTGACGAATCTGATTTCCATTTCTAACTAATTTTAACTCTTCCACTGCCAAAGTTTTGAAAGCGCGGGTCGCTCATCCATCTCACAACTTCAAATGTCGTCGCCCATAGCAATGAAAATGAACAGTTTGCCCGCTGTGAGACGGCAGCATCTCCTCGCCGAGTTGTATGTCTCCCTATTTCTGGAATTCGCAGTTATCTGAACATTATCACATCTGACATTTAACACCTTTAATAGCGCCGGCCTCAAACAAGCCTGCCCCCAAGGCATCTACGTCAGCCTCACCCCAGGCGACCCATCCCTTTGGTCGGGCGTCATCTTCGTGCGCAAAGGCCCCTACACCCCCGCCATCCTCCGCTTCCAACTTTCCTTCCCGGACACCTACCCTACGCTCCCCCCGCTCGTCACCTTTGCCACGGACATCTTCCACCCCCTCATCGCCCCACTCACCACCTACATGTACTCGACCGACGTCGGGGATGGCGCGACTGCCAGCGCGTTTGACGAGGAGCGTTTGCCGCCGGGGGGGTTTAGTTTGAGGCATGGGTTCCCGGAGTGGTTTGGACGGGGGAGTAGGGCGCGGTTGGCGGCTGCGAAGCAGCAGGAGCAGGCGCAGGCGCAGGTGGGAGGTCAGGGTTCTGAGGCTGGTGGTGATTTTGGGGGAGAGGGTACTAGTGGTGGCGGTGATGGTGGGGAAGAGATGTCGACGACGATGATGACTCCACGGAGAGCGGTGGCAACCGCGACAGGCATAACGCCTGGTTCTGCGGCGTCGGCGGCGTCATCGTCTGCGTCGAGGCCTGGGTATGGGAGGACAGAGAAGCGGGAGGTGGCGACGTATGATGTGTTGCGGTACATCCGCAGCGCGTTTGACGACGAGGATGTGCTCGATGCGGTGCCGCTCGAGGCGGTGGGGAATCCGGGCGCGTGGCATGCGTGGCGAACGCATCGGAAGAAGCCAGTGGTGGGGAGTGAGAAGGATAAGGATGGTGGAGGCCCGGTGAGGCAGGAGGTGGGATCGCCGACGGGGTCGAGCACGAGGCGGCCAGAGGAATGGAATTGGGAGGGGGTGTGGGAGGAGAGGGTGAAGAGGGGGGTGGCGGCGAGTCTGTCAGAGGGGGTGTTGTTTGGTAATGGTGGGATGCCGGATGAGCTGGTATGTGGTTTCTGTTCGTGTTTTCTGGCTAGGTGCTAACGATTGGGACAGATCAACTTCCTCAACATGGACGACCCGGACGTTGACGCGGTAAAGTCCAACCTCCTTCGGACGATTGGCGCGACTCCATAGTTGGAATCAAGCAGGCCAAGATGGCACCTGCCCTTGATAAGGACTATTGAACCGGAAGGTACAGAGAGCGTCCTGCTTCCGTTGGGTGTCACAGTTGTGGATATCTCGGAAACGAGACAGATGGACAGCGTTTCTCCTCATTCTTGCATGCCGCACCCTCTTCCTCGAGACCTGTGTTATCGCTTCATCGACATGATTAGGTAGCGGTAGATGCCCTTTTGAATACCGAATACCTTTAATCTCGTTTTCTTTTCGACAGCACCAGGTTTCGTCTCGCGGGTGCCTTTCCCGACTTCTAGTTAGGTAGTCTTGACTTATCTCCCTCCTCTACGAGACAGTAACAGCCATCGACTGGAGGCGTCCTTTTTCCACCATGGCGAACCATACCTCGGGACGCTTTTGCACAGTAGGTGCCCGCGCCCATCTCAACAACTCGCCATGGGGTGAAATGCCCCGACCGCTGCAGATTGCAAAGCGTTCGGTGCAAGGGGCCAAACAAGTCGCCCGCCCTGACCGGGACTTAAGCCGTGAGAGCGATGATTCGGACAGTTCTATGGATAGCCCGCCCGAGACTTCGGGCCGTGACAGGTTCTTGACCATACCGAAGAGACGAGGAGATAGGAGCGGCTGGGCCGGTAGTCATCTTGGTGGCTACTCGAGCCACGAAACCAGGATCACAAAGTCTGAAGATGGTCAGCTTCCAATCGGCATCATGCCTTGTATCACCGCTTACACACCACAGAGACTAAAGACACACCGGCTGATAGTCAGCGAGCCTCGACGCCCCGGCCATCCGCCTCGGCTGCGAGTTCCCGCCCGCCAAATCGCCGTATCTCGAACCAGTTTTCGCTTCTAGACACATCCACCCGGTTGCCTGGGAGGTGGAACCTGCATGAAAGATCAGATCCCGAAGACTCACCTGGAGATGTAGCTCTTCGCACCCCGAACACTGCTTGGAAACAAAATTCACCGCTGCGAAACTCGAAGAGCATGTTTCCCCTGTCTTCTTCGTAGGATTCAGAAGATGATTCAGCAGCCTCACACACAGCTACGTCTGCCGAGCTGGAGAGCCCTCCAGCTTCTCGGTTTGAGCTCCGCTCCCCGGAGCCATTCGTCTTAGCTCCCCGGCTTGTTATCACTCCCGAGTACAGAGCTGTCGACGAGAAAGTTGCAACTCTCTGGGTGGCTGTGGAAATTTCTGCCCAGCTCTGCCGTGCCAATACCCATGGTCAACAACCCAATTCCGCTTATGGGTCATCAACAGGTAAGTAGAAGCCAATAATCAACGTGCGGCCTCGAGCAAGTTCTAACACCAGAAGACCCCCTTCGTTACGGCTTCTTGTATGATGCCTCAGTTGAGATTCTGCCCGCCAGCACGAGCTTGATCGTGGAGGTACTGGGATATGGAGCATGCCACAAGTAAGGCCAACCAACACTATATGTGTGTAGCCTCAAGATTGTTGCTAACACTCAGTTCAAAGAGCTACACTCCATCTCGGGTCCCAGCTCCTCTTAGTCGCACAAGTCTCGCTCCAGCCCACCGCCGATTCTTCGCCCCGGGGTCACGTCCGTGAGATCTCCGACGACTTGATGGAGGACCTGGAGCGCCAACTTGGCGAGGCCACGGCGGAGTATCTCCAAGTCCGCGTAACCTATCGCCACTCGGGTTTCCCAGAAAGACACACTCAGACCGTGCCAGATATCCAAATACCGGAGCCAGATGGCGTCGCTGGCTTGGAGACAACGATACAGACAACCGCCACAGCAACCATCAAGCGGCACAACTCGGCTTCGCCATGGTCACCCCAACCGACCGCCCCGCGCTTGACGCCCCTCTTTGACATTATTGCTTCGCATTGGGGGACCGAGAGCGCAAACGCGGTGATGCAGCGCATGCTGCGCTCCCGGCCTGTTGAATTCAGGATAAGCAGGCCACCCCGGCCTCTCAGCATGCCGCCAAATCTGGGTCTGACCCCAATCCGGGGTACCGAAAGATTGCCAGAGGACGACAGCAGTGTGTTTAAGAAACAGGAAGTATCACCGGGAGGACAAAGCAGCGAGGAAACGCCTCGCCCAACCCCTTCTCCGCTGTCAGTTTCCGCGCTCGCAGTTCCAAGACGCCATGCCAGTCTGAGTCGGACGTCAGTTTCATCTTCAGCAGCCACCCAACGACGCCGGGAAAAGCAGAGCCCAGGAGGGGACACGATGTCAATCAAGAGCCCCTCAGGGATAGAAACCCTGAGAAGGCGGTACCGCTTGAAAGCCAAGACCAGCAAGACCGTCCTGGCATTCCAAGACTCCCCGTCCACCAGCGGTCCACCATCAACATCGCCGTCTACAACAACAACGGCGTCATCTATGGCAAGCCGAAAGAGGCCCATCAACCTCCGGGCGCAGACGGAGAAAGGGCGGGTACCGAGAAGCAACTGGGCGGCGCGGTTGGATGCAACAGCACTGACCGCCCTCTCTCCTCTCTCAGTGGACACGAATGCAGGCGGAAGAGACAGCCAAAGGCGGAGGGCGGAGGACAAGAAGCAGTCGCCTGCGGAGAATGCCAGAAAAAGCAGTGATAGCGCGAAGGCCAAAAAGGAGAACCAGAAGGATAGGGGATGGAGCTGGTCTAGTTGGTGGCAATCGTGACGGAATGAAGATGGTGCGGTGCAGTGCGATGTTATCCAAACTGTAGACTTATGATAGGCTTACTTACGATGGATTTTGCATAGAAGAGAGGGACGAACATGTTTCATTTCTGTTTCTCTTCCTGCTTGACACCCTGCTCAACAGCACCATGCTCAACAGCACCATGCTCAACATCCTCTTGCTCAACACCCTCCTGACCTCCACCCTCCCGCTCAACACCATCTGCCCTCCCACCTTCACTCTTCAAAAGCGGCTCCCCCTCCTCATCAAACTCCGCCCACCTGAAAAACTCACACCCCTCCTTCCCCGGCACATTCCCCGCGTGACACATCCAAAAATACCTCCCCCAATTCTCCCTCTTCTTCGTCACAACCCGTAGCACAGCCGGCACGCCGCACGGACACCTTGGGGTGTTCCGCGGATGGAACCCGGCCCGGTAGTGGCGGTACGTAATGTTGATGCGCCGGGTGCCGGCGACCGGGTGCGGGTCGATGGTTTGCGCCGGGGAGACGCTGTGTTTCCAGGTTTCTTGCATGTCGGCGTGCATTATCAGAAGGGAGTTGTGGGGCAGGTGGAGGGAGATTTGGCCTGTTGAGTCTGGGTTGGGGTCATCGGTGGGGAGGATGCGCCGTATGCGGAACTCGCGGGCGACGCCGAGGGAGAGAGAACCGATGATGGGGCGCGGGCCGAGGTAGGTTAGTTGGTCGCTGTGCTAAGTGGGGGGTTAGTTTATGATTAGGGGTGGAAAAAAGGGAGGGGGGGGGTTAAGCTGGGGGACATACCCAGCCGACGCTCTCTTGTGGGCCGTTGTAGCAGTTGACAAAGGCTGCGTTGGGGGTCCAGGGCTTGGAGGATTGGTACTTAAGCCTTTTGCTGTTGTAATGGGTGCGGATGCGCTCTTGGATCTGCTCGTTGACCACCTCTTGGACGCGGGCCTTGACTCGCTCCAGCTGGGGGGTCAGGGTGCGGACGTCCTGAGATATCGTCAGCAGATGTTGCCTGCTCTGAAAACACAGAAGACGTACCGCCATCCTCGCGCCATTGTAGACATATTCGTGCTTCTGCTCCTGCATCTCCTGGTAGCTGCCCACATAGAAGCCCATAGTGTGCGGGCTCGAGACCACGTTATCGAACAGCTTGAAGGTAATCTTCTCAAATGACGTGGACTCCTCCAATAACTCCTGCAAAAGCGAGTTTGCTTCCTCAGCTGGCAGGAAGTTGTGGATGATGGTGCAGGGCGTGTGTTCGCTGATGTCCTGGGGGTCGAACAGGTGCAGGGTTACCCCTTTCCGGGAGAGAATCTTGGCCCGTTTGTGGGAAGGAGACGCATCCGGGTTGGCTGAAGCAACAGCAAAGGATCGGAGTGAAGACTGGGCGGCTACGGCATTGCCGGTGGAGGATTTCTTGGGTAGCCGAGTTCTGAGGGTCTGCGATGTTGTCTCGACGTTCCCATCGTGGGCAAGTAGAATGTCAAGGAGTGTCTCATAGTCAATATTTGGATAGAGAGACGCCAGAATAGCCAGTTTCACATCGGTTGACTCTTCATTCGCGTCGAGTGCAGGGGTGGCGACGTCTGGGGTCGCGTTGCAGGCCAACGCTGGTGCTGGACTCGACTTTCGCTTCTTCCTAATCACGAAGGGGTCCATGTCGGGGATATTTGGCCATGTCGCTGAGAGATGGCCCGGTGCAACGTTCCACGATGCATGTCATTTCTACTGTGCGACACCTCGGCGGGGGGACGCGGCGGTGGCTGTTTGACGCGACGTGTCGTTGGAACAGAGTTGGAAGGGCGCAGAACTGTGGGGCAAACCAACGCGCAGTCACGGGATCCGAACCCAAAACCCCACAGTGCCAAGAACGGGGGGAAGGTGGGGTGTTTGGGGAACAAGACCAAGCTCGGCAAAGCGGCATCGCATGTTCCTGGTCACAACCTTCACCCACCCACCCTTCATGGTTGATGAGGAAGGTCCAAAAATATACACAGAACATGAGATGAGATAATATAGATAAGAAATACCGAGGATAGTTCAATCCGAGCTCTCAATTAATTCAAACCCCTCTTACTATATACTGTACCCGTTCCTTCCGCTCGGTGGATTTCATTCCCCGGCACAGGCCAAAGACCAGGAACCTAGAAACGACCAAGAGCCGAGGTCTCGGCCCCACCATCACCACCTCCCTACCCACCAGCTTGGACTCTTGTTCCTACGTCAAGTCAGCATTAGACACCGGACACCGATCTCGATCTCGCGCATTGCGCATTGCCCACCCAACACTCGCCTTCCCCCTTCTCCCTTGCCCCGCCATCACCTGCCCGAGTCGTGAGTGCAACGGTCACCAGCGAACTTTTCCCGCTCCCCTTCCCTGGCCATGGCTTCCATGCTCGAGTTCCGCACGCCGGGCTATAACCCCTACGCTGTCAAATACTCGCCCTACTACGACTCGCGCCTCGCCGTCGCCGCATCCGCCAACTACGGCATCGTCGGGAATGGCCGCCTTTTTGTGCTCGGCCTGGGCCCCGCTGGCATCCAGCTCGAAAAAGGCTTCGACACCAACGATTCGCTCTACGACCTCGCCTGGTCCGAAATAAACGAGAACCAGCTGGTCGTCGCGTGCGGCGATGGCTCGCTCAAGCTGTTCGACCTTGCCGCCGGCGACTTCCCCGTCATGAACTTTGCCGAGCACAAGCGCGAGGCCTTTTCCGTGTGCTGGAACCCCATCAACAAGGACAGCTTCCTCTCGAGTTCCTGGGACGGCACCATCAAGATTGTTCGTCCCCTCCCCCATATTCCTCTCCCCCCCCCCTCACCAACCTTAACTAACAACCTCCCCCAGTGGTCCCCCTCCCGCCCAGAATCCCTCAAAACCCTCCCCGTCGGCAACTGCACCTACTCGGCCTCCTTCTCCCCCACCAACCCCGCCATCATCTCCTGCGTCTCCTCCGACTCCAACATCCGCCTCTTTGACCTGCGCACGCCCATCTCGGCGAAATACCACCTCACCACCGTCATCCCGGCACACGCCCCGCCCCAAACCGGCCGCGGCCTGCCCATCCTCTCCACGGGCCAAACCTTTGCAGGCTCCGTCCCCTCCGAGATCCTCACCCACGACTGGAACAAATACCGCGACACCGTGCTCGCCACCGGCGGCGTCGACCGCATGGTCCGCACGTTCGACGTGCGCAACCCGGCGGGGGGTCCCGTCTCGGTGCTGCTCGGCCACGAGTACGCCGTGCGCCGGCTCGCGTGGAGTCCCCACGCCAGCGACGTGCTGGCCACGGCGAGCTATGACATGACGGTGCGCGTGTGGTCGGACGGGAGTGCTGGAAGTGTGTCCGGGCCGCCGCCGCCTGATACGATTCCTGTGGGCACGCAGTTGGGGGTGATGAATCGGCATAGTGAGTTTGCCACGGGGGTGGATTGGTGTTTGTTTGGTGAGGGGGGCTGGTTGGCGTCGGCGGGGTGGGATCAGAGGGTTTTGGTGTGGGATGCGCACTCGTTGTTGAGGGGGTGAGGATGGATGAAAGGGGATGGGATGGGATGAACGTTGGCAAGACGACTTGCAAGCCGAGATTATTGCTATCTATCGCTGCCACTTTGCAAGCCGCCTTCGCTTGTTTGGGCATTTTGAGTTGGAGCAGGAGGAGGAGGACGGAAGAGGAGGATCATGTCCGGTTTGTGTTGTAGAGAAAGTACAGAGATGATACCCCGCTGGAGAAGGAGTTGGAAGACGGACAGAAAGGCAAGAGGAAGAGAAGGAAGGGCTTTGGAAACGTCAGTTCAGTCAGGATACCGTGGGGGGTATGGATGGGCTGGGCAACGGTCGACAATGGCAGGCTATTTTGGTGATAGGAGCCGAGTAAAATCGTTGCCGAGATGATGATGACCTAGAACTGGCGTTCCGGCAAAACATAAAGGGATTGCTGTCCTTCCATTCCTCAAGTACAGTGTAGTGTAGCAACAGAGTACATACTTAGCCTACGTCAAACCTATCCATCCACATCACATCAGTTGAGAAGTTGAAATCAGATCCAAGATATGCGCTTCATTATTTATCGTACATCAATGAAAGTCTAACTAATTAACAAGAAACCAAACCAAGAACATGTCTATATGTACATGATGAGCTAGAGAGAGAGAGAGATGAGAGATGACTTTGTTTGCCCGGCCCCATCAAAACCAAAAACCGCCCGATCCAGGCAGAAGCAAAAGACGCCTTTACCCTGGAGCCCGGCAGCAGAGAAACCGACAAACGGATGCGAAAACCTCCCATCTCTAAAGCCCCGAAAACCGGCCAACTCCCTAGACAATGATATACAACCCTTTTTTGTCCCGTTCCTTTCTCCTTCGCTTTTTGGTCGTTCCGCCTTCCGAGGGGGGGTATCATGGTCTCTGCCCTCCGCCCACCACTCCTGTCCGAGAGCGATGACGGGGGCGACGAGACAACAAACAAAGGCCACTATTCATACAGATACATCGCCCCGAGCCGAGGGACGCGCTCAGCCGAGGCCGGCAGCCACGAAGAGCCCAGCAGCTCATGCATCCACGAGCTTAGAAGCTCGGGGGCGCCCTGCGGGGACGGTCGCTGGACCGACCGACCCGCTCCATCCTGGAGAAGTCATCCTCGTTACGGCCGAAGCCGCCACGACCACCATCCCGACCACCGAAGCCGCCACGGCCGCCATCCCGGCCACCGAAGCCGCCACGACCACCATCCCGACCACCGAAACCGCCATCGCGGCCACGAGACTCAGAGACCCGCAGGCCAGTGATCCTGGAGCCAAACTGCTGGACGAGCTTCTGCGAGATCGCAGGGGGCTCAGTCATACCCCACGAGTACTTGGCCATGTTGTTGATCTCGTTGACAACGTCCTGGCGATCGACAGACTTCATGGCGCCGCCAAGGAAGCTGGTGTACGTGTCCTTGAGAAGCTCGTAGGGGACCTTCTGGCCAGCCTCCTGGATCTCGGTGAACACACGGGGCAGCTCGCCCTTGGAGGGGTCAAACGAGGCAGACTCAAACTCAGTGAAGCGCTGGATCGGCAGGCCCGGAAGCAGTCGCCTCGCACCCGGGATCTCGGCGTCGGCCACCATCAGATAGGCCTGGCCCTCCTTGCCAGCACGACCGGTGCGGCCGATACGGTGGATGTAGTTGTCGCGGGTCGACGGGAGATGGCACTGAATGACGTGGGTCACGCCGGGGAAGTCCATACCTCTGGCCGAGACATCGGACGAGAAAAGGATACCCGACTTGGCCATCCTGAAATCCTCGGCGTTCCGGGTACGCTGGTTCTGGGCCAGCTTGGAGTGGATGTCCCAGACCAGGGGGAGCGAACGGTCCGTGTACTTGAGACGGCGGAACATGTACGAGTACGACATGACGGAAGCCGTGGTCGGCAGGAAAACGATGGCCTTGAAGGGAGCAGCCGAGCTGTCCTCGGTACGCTTCTTGATCTCGCCACGCATGAGCTCCAGCAGGGTCGGGGGAACGTTCTCGAAGCCGCGGCAAGGGACGATGAACTGGGGCACCCGCTCGTGAGTGGGCACCTCGTCAGCCTTGACGGTCTGGACGAACTCGAAGTTGGTAGGGTTGATGAACTGGCGGGCAAGGCCGACGACGTTCTTGGGAAGGGTGGCCGAGTACAGGAGGGTCTGGCGGGGGATCTCTTCGCGGGTGGGCAGGTAGTTGATAATCATCTCAAGCTCGGCCTTGAAGCCATCGTCCAGCATACGATCGGCCTCATCCAGCACTAGGGCACTGAGACGCGGGGCGTCAATGCCGCTCGTCTCGTCAGAGAGGAGGTCGTGCAGGCGGCCGGGGGTGGCGACCATCAGGTGGCAGCCCTCGATGCGTGTCCTCCGCAGCATCATGTTCTTCTGAGTGCCGCCAACAGCGGTCTGAACAATGACGTTGGTGCCCTCGCAAAGCTTCTTCGCCTCCACGCCGATCTGCTCAGCCAGCTCACGGGTAGGGGAGAGGATGATGGCGCGGATGTCGTCAGCACGGGCCCTGGTGCCGCGGCGGCGGACTGCAAGTCCGGGCTCACCAGCGATAATCCGTTGGATGATGGGCACCAGGAAAGCCAGCGTCTTGCCGGTACCAGTTTTGGCCTGGGCAACACTAAAGCGAAGCTTGTCAGTCATATCCGGCAACAGCGAGGGCGGAGTGGAGAGTTTGACTTACACGTCCTTCCCGGCGAGAGCAGGGTTGATGGTCATGGCTTGGACGTCGGTCATTGTCTCGTAGCCCATGCCCTTGGTGATGGCGTCGGCGAGCTGAGGATGCACGCCGATGGTGGTGAGATCGGCAAAGCGGGTGATGAGTTGCGAGCCGGACTGCTCGGGGTGAGCGGCGGCGGACTCGCCGGAGTAGAAGCGGAGGAGGGAGCTGGCAGGGCGGTAGACAGCGGCGACGCGCTGGGAGGGAGAGGCGATGGCGAGAGCGGCAGACGAAGCCCTGAGGGCGACCTGCGCAGGGCGGGCAGCCAGGGCGACGCGGCTGGCAGCCGCTTGCCGGAGGAGGCCTGTCCTCATCATGGTGATGAGAGTGGACGGATCTGTGATAAAACGAGGGAATCGCTGTCGAAAGAACTCTCGTTTGATCAATCGCTGCCCGGTGGTCCTCAAGAGAGCGTCGAGATGCACAACAGAGGTCGTCGTCGTGTGAGGGCGACGAAAAATTGTCAGGGCGGATGGGGGGATGGAATTAGAAGATGGAACCTCTCGAAGGAAAGACAGAGGCAAAGAGAGAAAATTTCCCAGCAGCCAGGGTGCACGATGGGGAGCTTATCTTATCAGGCAGGACCCATACTCGCTAGCGTCGGCTGATTTCGACTGGCATCAGGGATTTCGCGCAGAAAAAGGTGGAGCCTTCGACTCTCGCACTGTCTCGGATTCGATGTCTTGAAAAACACCAAGGCTAAAACAAATGCCAATTTTGGGATACAGCATCCACAATTCCAACCAACCAAAACCGCCAATGCTCATTCAACCCTGATCATCTCCATCCATCTTCCCCCATCCCATCACCTCCTCATCCCCCCCCACCTCTCCCCCTTCCTCTCCATCCCCATCATCCCCCCCATCCCCATTCCCATCCCCCCCTTCTCCCCCTTCATCCCCATCCCATACTCACTCCCCTCCATCCTCTTCCCCTCGGCAAACTCACTCACCGCGCCCCAAACCCCCTGACTCGCATACCCCATCACCAACAACACCACCTGCCCCGGCGGGCTCTGGCCCAGCCACTTCACCCCCTCCCCAAACAGCCTCACCAGCCCCAGCAGCAGCACACACGCGCGCTCGGAATACCGGTGCTCCTGGTCGGCCTGCAGGGCGCGAGCCGCACAGTGTCGGGCGCGTGGGAGGAGGTAGGCGGCGAGGGAGGAGAGGCAGTAAAGGGTGAAGAGGAAGAGGACGTGGATTATGTTGCGGTTGTTGTTGTTGGGGGAGTTGTTGTTGCTGCCATAAGGAGGGGGGTTGGCAGAATCTATGGATGGTGCGGGGAGGAGGTGGAGAGGTGTGGCGAGGGCGTGCGGCATTGCGCGGTGCAGCATGGCCGCTTCGGCGGGGTCGAGGTCGCGCGGGAGGCCGCGGAGGATGTGCTGCGCGCCGTTGATGTAAGTTGCGCGTTCAAAGTCGGTGGCGGGGTTGCTGGTGGTTGGGGTGGTGGTGCCGCTGTTGCTGCGGGTGCTGCTGGTGCTGAGGTGGTCGACGTATTCGCGGCCTGAGTTGAAGAGGAGGTCCAAACCTGGGGGGCGTTAGTCTCTCAATGTGGTTTGAGATCGGAGGATGGAACCAACCTTGACTGCCGGACTTCCAGTCAACCCCCGATGACGGCTTGGTAGGCCCTGCTATCGTGGCCACCGAGGAGAGAGCAGACACAAAGAATTTGCCTCTGCTGAACGAGGAATCAAAGGCGCGTCCACCACTCTCTGCCTGGCGGCCCAATGTCGGCGTGGGTGGTGTCGAGTCTGCTTCCGCCAGCTGAGCCAGTTGCAGTTCGGCTTGCTGCTGCAGTATTTCCCTCTCCCGCTGCTCTTTGAGGACGGTCTTTCGCCTGAACCCAACTGGTCCTGCGATGGGCGACAACCTGCCGAGCCTGCTGAGGATCTGCTCCGGCACCACGGAATGCACCAGCTCCCGGGCTGCCCGCCACTCCTTGACCTCGTAGGCCTCCTGGACATATGTGTTTTTCATCCTGGTGGTTTCCGTGGACCCGTGCGAGGAGCACGAGGTCGATTTGCAGCTGCTCGTAATCGAGTAGTTGACCTGCTTTGTATGGGAACAGGGGACGCGGGAGTTTGTGGTCGCGGCGGGTGGGGATGACGGCGAGGGGGGAGAGGAAGAGAAGGAGGAGACAGAGCTGCGGTCAGAGAACGCCCACATGTTTATCGACTCGTCTGAAGATTGGCTGCATTTACCGGTCTCAACTAGATGGATCAAGCGGGTCCGCAGGCATACGATGGTAGCAGTCCAGATGGGCGAGATGCAGCATCAGAGAGATGTCTTTCCGACTCTGCCAGCGGGCTGCGTCCGGTTTTTCCCTGTTTATCGCCTCCTCCCGGAGCGCGGAATGTGACAACAACATGGCGGCCCCGAAAACAGATTGTGGGCCAACAAGGCCTGAATCTCGACCGTTGAGGCGGTTGATATTGCCACAAACAGGGCAAATTGCGGCAGCAAGCTGAAAGCATGTGAAAGTGTCGGTCTCGTATCTTATCAACCGCCGGCGCTGTGGGGCCGCCTCTCTGTTTCCGGCATCCGAACGCCGGCATTCTCTATGCCCGAAGCCAGAGTAGGCGAAGAAGCCGTGAGAAAGTTTGTTAAGTGGGAAGTGAGCGCCTGGTTGGGCTTCAACAAAGCCACCGTGTCTCTTACTCGGTGCGGGAAAAGGGACCGCTGCTTGCACTCTTCTGCCTCGGCAGCCCCCTGAGCGACCCACGCTCACAACATGATGGTGTTGTCATCGAATCAGACACATCGTCTGGCGTAAACAATACGGTTCCATTCTATGCAGCACGTCAACCAAGCCAGCCAACACAATGCTACAGTCTCCTACCCATATGTATCCGGATGGCCATTCACAACCTACCCCCCGGCCCAATGTATAAATGTACCCATCACCCTTCCTCACCGCCCGTCACCCCGTCAACTACTACCCCCCGTGGCCTTCTCAGCAGCCAACTTGGCCTCCATCTTCCTCCTCGCTTCCAGAATCATCTGGTCCCTGCGCTTCTGCAGCAGCGACTGCCTCTCTCCGCGATCTGTGCTCCACGCCTTTCCCTTGCCTGTTCCGCTGTCGCTCCCGCTGGTTTCTGCCTCCGCAGTCTGTAGTTTACCCTGCAAGTTATACCGCGTAATCAAATCCGGATGGCTCGGGACCACAACAGGCTTGGACGACGGCTGTGAGTTGTTGGCAGCGCTGTTGTTGCCGGTCAGGGGGGGCGCGGGCTGGAACGAAATTGGGGGCTATGACACATCCAAGCTATTAGCAACCATATCATATCATATCATACCATACCATACCATCACCGCTATAAAAATAGAAGCATCTACTCACAGTCTCCAACCTCCCCGCCAAGATCCTCTCCGTCGTCACCGCAACACTCCCCCCCGTCCGCTGCAAATCCCACAACACCGTGCGCCTGTCCACCTGCGGAAACATCTGCTGTATCCTCTCCACCGCCGCCTCGCGCGCGCGCATTAGCGCCGCAGGATCATTGCGCCCCGCCGCTCTCCCTGCTGCCGACGACGACGAGGAGCCGCCGCTGCCGGCGGCTGGCGGGGAGGAGAAAAACAGGTAGCGTATTATCAGCCCTGAGAGCACCAGAATCGCGCCGAGTGAGAGCAAGTTGATTTGCTGTTGTTGTTGCTGTTGGGTTTCGTTCGCCATGGTTGTGGGGTGTGGAGGGGGGATGGGGCCCCGGATGTGTCGGTTCGGAGGCGGGTATATAGTCAAGAATGTTTGCTGTTGGGGCGCGGCAACTGGAAGATGCGGGAGATGTCGCACAGATAGGATTCGAGCCTTGGTGGCTGTTGTGACGATGCCGGTCGAGGGAAAGGGGACAACTTGGCAGGAGCAGCAGATAGCTCGGTACGTTTCTTATCTGCTGCTGCTGGCGAGAAAAACAGGTCGGACCTGGGCGTTTCGAAAGGAAGAATATGGAGAGGACAAGACGCGCAAAGTATCAAGTGTGCGAGCTGGCGCGAATGCGATGGATCATGGATGGGAACAAGGAAGGAAAGTGTTGGAATGGTGATGAAGGCAATGCACTTTCTGGATCCTGATGGCGTCGTCAAGTCTTGGCCTGACGTTCCTGGAACCGGATCGACGCCAAGACCACAGGGGTGGCCACCGCGCCACTTTATCCACAGCCTGGCGCCACACTACCACAAGATCAAGCCACAGCTGCTTCAGAACGACCATGAGCAATGTCCCTAGAGAGCGCTCCAATTTCATATTGCGCCGGTTTGCTCCTTCATAGCTCCCTCCCCTGGGAGTCTTCAGCCGCCCCCATTTGAATACATGCACATATAACAAGGTGTCCCACGAATCATCCCCTCTGTACAGGTGTCATATGCACCCGGTGTTCGTCTGCGTACCACGACTGCAGTAGCACACACAACTTAGGCCGCTATGCTCGGGAGCTGAACGTTGGGGCTGGTGTCAAGATCCGCATAGTGAAGCGTCAACTCTCGCTGCCGAAAGATGTCAGTCGTAATGTTCTTCAAAGCTACATGGAGGGACCTACCCTATCCTTGCGCCAGTTGGCCGTGTCCCAAATGACATAGTAGCCGCGCTCGTGTGTTGGGCTCAGCGACTGTGGCATCATCACGTCGTCCTTAGTCAGCCACACTTGGAGCTTCTTGTGCCACCTCCAGTTGCGGTTGTTGAGCTCCATGGCCGCCATCTGCTGCTTGATGTCCCGCGGACAGCTGTAGAAGATCCACATCAAAGTCTCCTCGTTGAAGCTGGAGATCTTGGCCTCGATCGGCTGCACGTTCTTGACCTGATAGCAATCAGGCAGGTGAAACCTAGGGATCGGCGATCGCGGCGGTGCGTCATCGAAAAGAGAGTAAATCTTTGTCGACAACATCCTGTGGCGTGTTAGCTTTATCTTAGCATTTTGTTGTGTTGGGAGACCTACTCTGTGGAACGCATGTCCACACCGAGCGACGCCGGGTCAATGCCGCACGTAAGCGCGTTGTAGTCGGGGAAGTTGTTCATCAATGTCCGAAGGCCTTTGAGACCCCATTTGTCAATGGGGGTCATGCCCTCCAACGGATCCTGCACCTGACTTGAAGGTGACTTCTCTTCCTCTTTACCTTTCCCTGTCGGAGCCTCATTGCCGATAGCCCCCAAGGGGTTCCTACTCCCTACTGCGTCAGGCGTGCCCTCGCGATAACCGGGTGGCTTTTGCCGCGCCCCCTCGTCACCGACCGGGCTCTGTTGATCTTGAGGCCGCCCTATCGCTGTCGGTGAGCGAACATCGGCGGCGCGTGATGTCGCAGAGAGAGCGCTGAGAAGGCCATTGCCTGCGCGATTGGCGTGCATAGCTGTCCCGGATGCTGCGCCCTCGCTTCCAAAACCCAGACTTGACATTAGGCTTCCCCCACGCTCTTGACCGCCCATCTCACCATTCGCAGTCCGGTTAAGCGGTGGAAACTCGTCACCAGCACGCTGCTGTCCTTGAACTGCTTGTGCTGCCTGGGCTGCCTGAGCGGCATTCCCCTGGTTTCCAAACCTAAAGGAACCCTGGGCGGATGCGAGACGAGAAGCAAAGAGGTCGTCTTGCGGGTTGGGCTGTGAGATGGGTGTCCCAGCTCCCCGATGCATCCCTCCACCGAGATTGCGAGGTCCTTGCGATGCCCACATGGATGACTGAGCTGATTGATTGAGCTGAGACGTGTTGGACAAGGATGGAAATTCCCTAGACAAGGCGATCAATTAGCCTTTTAATTCTGGATCAGATTCTCAACAGACGGAGAACTGGTAAATAGTGTGAAGGAAAGGAGGGGTATCCTAGTACCCCCTCAGAATTGACGCATAGGGAAGCCCATCTGCCGGTCTCTTGGGCTCTTCAGGTATGCCCGTCCCTACTCTCGTTTTGATCGAGAGTTTGGGTTTGTGGTGCTGATTATGCGCCATTGCGAGTGTTGCTGAGACGATAAAAAAACAGCAACACAAACAGCAGAATGCTGATTACCCCGGCAAAGTTTGGGCGACGGCAGAGTTGAGCGCAAGAAAGCGCAATATTATGCCGTATGTTGTGTTTCCGATAGTCGCGATAATGATTCGCGTAAGAAAACAAAGAGGTGAAAACGCGTGAAGAAAGCCACTTGGCTGGAGGGAAAGTACGCGGTTGGAGGTCGATCGCGCCAAAGCGTGGATTGACCAGAGATAAAAACGGCAAGTGAACCTTCCAGAACTCAGACCGATAACAAAAAAACCAACTTACGACATATCCAGCGGTGTTGCAGGTTGAGAACCCGTCAAGCTTTGCGCAAAGCTGACATTAGCTCCTATTTGCCTTGCCGCTCCCGGAGGCACGCTCGCGCTCCCTCCCATGGGCATGCCACCGAACCCCCATCCGGTCACATTCCCTGCTGGCCCTGAGTTTCCGAGTTAGCCTCCGTCACAAGGCGCGTCCCACATCTAATCCACCGCAAAAAGCCAAAGTTCTCACCCATTTTCCCATTCGGTAACCTGTTTGACACAGCGCGGTTCGATTGTTGTTGTTGTTGCTGCTGCTGCCCTCCAAAGCCACCGGGCATGCCGCGCATCGACTGCGGTACGGCCCCTGATATTTCGAACGACGTGTCAGCACATCTGGTAATTCCAACAAGGCTGTAATGTGACGGGAGAACGATGAGGGTCCCTGAGCGACAGCGAGTAAGGGTCCAAGCCGCAGCTACACCCCCGGTGGTCCAATGCTCCAACAGAACCTCGCTGGCGGGTAGTCCGCCGGTGGAAGGCAATCCAACCCCAATGCTTCAAAGAGATCCATGAACCAGAGTCCTTCCGAACACTTGTTTTCTTGGAAGCCGCGCCTGTCGGCAACTCGGAATAGCCTTGCTCTCCCATGCTAGGCCAGGGCCAGAACACCAGCTCCTGCTGGTTCCAAGCTCCCAAGCCCAGGTTGATCAAGGGCCATTCCGAGATAACGGTGACGGTATGTAGCATGGACGCAGCGAGATGTGCCAAGGGAGCGGCGTCGAGAACGGAACAGGGAGACGGGGAGCATGCAGCGGGGCAGACGAGGGATCGAAGGTCGCAGAAGGACGGCAAGCTGCCACCATACCTGGCCGGTTTATCATCGTGATCGATTGTTAAGTGTGTCCGTCGGTTCGTTCGAAGGGTTGATCGAGAGCGTTGTCCCGTTCTTAGGCGAAGGACCTCGTTCGTCGGATCGTCGATGGTCGAGGCTGTCTGCGGGCAGATCCAAGATGGAGACGTTTGTGGAACTCAGTGGCTGCAAACACTTGATAGCCAAGCCTGGCGATTGCCGCTGGTGCCAAGCCTCCCCACACCAGTTTGTGTGGGGTCTGTGCAAGGGACAACATTCAGCCTGTACGGTACCTGCGGTACAGTAAATTACCAAACACGGACCTTTTGCTTACACCAACAACCTCACTCCTCCCTAAGACTGTACTGTAAAGAATACGAAGATTGATAGAATATTGTTTTTTTTTTGGAACCTGATGCCTTAACAACTATGAAATCTCTTCAATGGCCTCTTCGAGACTCTTGCGGAAATCGAAGTCGCCCAGATGCCGCCCGATCAGCACCAGTTTCCCTGCCCGTGTCGCTGTGTCCTCCGGCGGGGAAGCGCTGTCGAAGATGTCGAATATCTCCCTTACGCCCTGGATAATCCTCTCACTTCCGTCGCGCACAAAGAAGCGGCCTTTCAGTCGGTGTATGTCGTATGCTGGGCCCTCTTTCACCGTATGTCCTGGGAGGACGTTTTCCCATAGTACAGATCGCAGCCAAGCATCCAGCGCCGTCTCTTGCTCCTCCGTCAATTCCGGGAGCGGGATCGAGATGGTGGATATCGTCTTGTCAAGATGGCTGTGGCCGAGGCCAGCACGATCAAGCTCGTCCACCTTGTCATAAGCGTGAAGGTCCAGGAGAAACCCCTCGAGATCTGGGACAACGCTCTGTGAGGTGACGAAGATTTTGGCCAGCCCGTTGATGGACTCGATCCTGTCTTTCACAGCCTGTAGTTCCTGCTCGCTGACAAGATCGGACTTGTTGATGACGATGACATCGGCATGCGAGATCTGCACGTGGGCGGTTGTCATGACCGGACCGTGGGCGTCGTCACTCTCTTCGTGACCCTCAACCTTGCCGGCTGGGTCATCCAGGCTGCGCAGGATGTTCTTGGCGTCAACAAGGGTCACAATGCCGTCCAAGTAAATGGTGCTGCCGAGCCCGTCGTCCATCCAGAACATGGGGGCGATGTTGCCGGGGTCTGCAAGGCCCGTCGTCTCTAGGAGGATGTAGTCGAACTTCCCCTTCTTCTCCATCAGGGACTCGATGGCGTTCACGCCAGTATCTCTGTACTATGTCAGCATGTAAATACCGGTGTCGCTTTTGTAGAGCGAGGACTCACTTGACAGAGCAGCATAGGCAGCCATTCCCAACATCCATCCACTCCTCGACTGATGTCCCATCCTTGTTGATGGTCAAGGATTTCTCAATATCCAGGGCTGCTGGCTGTCAGCCCAGTGAAGACGGGATTTCTTTTAAAGAGATAGATAACTTACAGTCACCAAACTCTAAAAGATATCTAATTAGCAACTCTCAAGAACTGGTAATTTTTGTTCATCTTACCGTTCATGATGACTGCAATCTTCTTGCCATGTTCAGCCGTCAGGATGTAGTTTAGGAGCGTCGTCTTTCCTGCTCCAAGATACCCTACATAGCAATCCCATTAGATTTGGATATATCCAAGCAGAAAATGAAATACTAACCAGTGACGATTGTGATGGGAACTTTAACTGGCTTCTCCTCGGCCTCCAGCTCAGTGCCAGTGCCAATCAAGTCAGGCGGGGCGTCGTCGTCAAAATCCATCTTCAATTTTAAGTCAAAAGCAATATCCTTGCTCTAGGATCTCGAAATTCCAATTCAATCCTCAAATCGGAAAATCTAGGACGGCATCGTCAGTGTCAAACTGGGCTGGTTGTCGAGAGTCTTGTTGTTGGCAGATGCATGGAAATGCAAGTAAGGGGGTTCTGCATCTCCACCTTGCATTTTCGGGGCAAAGAGAGAAGCGGGGCATGACCCATGGCAACGGATTACGTAAGTGTAAACAAGGGTCCAGGCGAACCAGGGGCAGCTGCAACCTCGTCTCTTGGGCAAGGCAGGAGCTCTTGCAAGCGCCATCGAAATCTCGACCACCAACACCATCCTGTCTTGTTGTTTCCGAGTCGCGAACTTGCCATCTTGCTCGCTCCCCGTCACAGCGTTGGTTCAGTGGCTCAACGTCTACGCGACCCAGGAATTACCAGCATCACGAAAACCCAGCGTGGGGCAACGCGCAAAGCTGTGAACACGAACCCGTAACCGCCGTCGAACGAAGCCCCGAATCAAGCCCCGAGTCATCACCATGTCAGCACCGCCGAGCTCGCCGCGGCTCCCCAGCCCGCCGCCGGCAGCAGAGATTCAGATTGGACCCAAATCGCCGTCGATGGGACCCAGCGCTGTCGGTCAGGCTGCCCAGATCGAGCAGACGAGCATCGACACAAATGCAAAGCGTCGCATCCACCCCGGCACCAAGTCCGCCGACATGGCTGCTGGTCCTCCATTAGTCCCGTTGCATGAAGTTGGTGACACAACCCTTTTCTCGCCGACGAGCGTATGCTGACCAAAGTATATTTATAGCTCGATTCCGCCTTTCAGCTCCAGGAACACCTGGCAGCCTTGCACTACTACCACACAGCGAGCCACACGACGCCCATCAACCGCGAGACAGCACGGCTTTTAGCCACACCCCCGCCTGGCATCGACAAGACCCTCTGGCTGTACGAGCTCTGCCGTTTCCTGATCGCCCAATGCAACCGCCTCATCGTCGGCTTCCTCTTCGACACTCCCCCCTGCAGCGCGTCCACCTGCCCCGAGATGCGCGCCGGCGAGTGGCAGTTCCTGTGCGCCGTGCACGACACCCCGAAGAGCTGCTGCGCCATCGACTACTGCTGCCACACCCTGGACTGGGCCGCCAACGTCGTGACCAACCCCAAGATCTTCCCAAGCCGCTTCGTGGTCGACGCGCACGACAAGAACACGGCCGTCAAGAACCTGGTCAATGTATTCCGCCGTCTGCACCGTATATTCGCCCACGCCTGGTTCCAGCACCGCGGCGTGTTCTGGTCCCTCGAGAGCCAGAGCGGCCTCTACGTCTTCTTCAAGACCGTCTGCGACGTCTACGACCTCCTGCCGGCCGAGAACTACAAGCTCCCGCCCGAGGCCGAAGGCCTGGACAGCATCGCTGTTAGCGGCGACTTAGGGGAGCGGACCACCGACCGGAGACAGCAACACCACCCCATCGGCCCCATCTCCATCGCGAAGCCACCCAGACAGAGCGAAACCGAGGAAGGGGACTATTCCAACATGAGCAGGACCAACACCAGACGGCACATCAAGAGCAGTCCTTCAGTAGGAAGCGCGGTCACCACGGTGCCAGAGGCCGATGAGGACGAGGGCGCGGATCTCTCGAATAGGCTGAAGGGGATGCGTATCTCGGCGCTTGCGGCGCCAGTGGATGAGGAGCCGGAGCTGACCAGCATCCCGGTGATGGTGGAACACAGGCCCGTTGGGGCGGCGGAACAGCCGCTGCGGCCGTCAAGTGTGATCCCCCCGCCGGGGACAGCACCGGCAGATGCCGAGGAGAAAGGTCAAGAGGCTGAAACGCTGGTGACAGAACATGAGTTTGCCGATGAGCCGGAAATGCCGTCGCAAGCGAAGGCAGAGCCCAACCCGCAGCCTGAGCCACAACCCGAAGCGCCGGAGTCTCCACAGCAGGCAGCTGAACAGCCCGCCCCCACCGAGGCTGAGAAGGATGTCGATATGGAAGACACCAAAACTAGCAGCGAAACGCAGGAGAAGCCCGACGAAGCGGCACCCACGGATGTCTCGTCAACAACCGCCGTTTCAGAAGCCGACACGCCCGCCGAGAGCGAAGCGGGCTCAAAGGACGAGGACACAAAGGCTGAGGAAACCGAGCCGTCAGCAGAGGTTGCCGAGAAGGCGGAAGACAAGGCAAGCGTGGAGTCCGAAGCGGGTGCGGAACAGGACCAGGATGAGGAGAAAGTGGAGGAGAAGAAAGAGGCGGAAATAGCAGCGGAGGAGAAGGAGGAGAAGGATACTAAGGCAGAGGGATCAGAAGAGAAGAAAGGCAAGAAAAAAGGCAAGGGGAAAAAGGGAAAGGGGAAGGAGATTGCTGACAAGAATGATGAGGGCCAGTAGATCTGTGGTTGGTGTTGTTGATTTGCGTTTTAAATACCCCCTTTAATGATCTTTTGTTCGAGTATATGTGCAACAGCTTGTCTAGCGATGTCCAGCCCTTTCGTTTGGTCAGATGTTGAATGTGACGGCTTCAGTTTCATGGAGTATGAACTTCAAGATGGATCAGTCTATGATCCGGTGTATGCGTGGGTTGTAGATGTCGACTTGCAAGGAACTGCTACCGAGCGTTTTAGAGTCTTCTGTGAAATTGTCCCCTCATTTCCACAGAGGTATGTAATCATGGGATGCGTGAGATTCTTTCACTCCAACTTTTTTATGACCGTCTTGAGAGTGATTCTTGATCATGCCTTCAAAAAGCCAAGAGACAAGTGATGGAATAAGAACTAAATGTTGAGTGTGTTCCAGGGTATTACAAAGTCTGGGTACCATTAACAAGAGAACAGCAGCAGGGTGAGGATGACATTTCTGATGAGCAGCCAACCCGGGTATATTTCGCCTTTTTCCTCTTCCCCGTTTCCAACCATCTTGCTACTTCTCTGTCCCTGATATTTTCCACACCATTACATCCACCTTACTCAGTCAGCTATCTAGCCATGCCCTGTCCATTCAGTCTTTTCCATCCCTATCCCGAATCTACACATTCGAGGTTTATATACACCCTTTCCCGCTCTATCCGTAGCCCATGTCCTCCGATTAAGGAGTAGCTGTATGTATGATTTTGATTACCCGCCCTGAAGGAACTGAGAAATTAAGCTCGAAATATGAACGCCCAAGAAAAGGAACTATGGACAAGAAAAGGTATCGACAAGAATTGAGAGGAGGATTATTGAGCCAAATCATAAGTATGAGGAAGCCGAGGTCCAAAAGAGAGGAGCATTAAGTGGCTAAGTGGTCCAAAAAGAAAATCGAAAGGAATAAACAAAAGGGGCAAGTAAACACAAGAAGACAAGAATCCAACCCCCCCAGAATTAGAAAGGGATCTGCTGGGTGCCCTCGGCCCGCGTCAGTCAACCCCATCGTCGTCTCCGGCGAGCCACCAGACGTCATCAACCAGCCAAGCCCCGATCCACAACCCTTGGTCCGAATACGAGAATGGGGGGAAGGATCCATTCCGGTCCAGGCCCTGGCGGCTCAGCCCCCCGAAGTGAGAGGGCCGGGGGCGTGGACCGGCTGGGCGTGTCCGTAGTGGCTGGCCGAGTTGGGACGGCGGCGGATCGCTATCCGCGGACCTGGGAGGGGTTTTAGCGCCGGGCCTTGGCCGGTTCGTCCGAAGGCCGTTTCGTTTGTTGTTTGTTGTTGGCGGTTCCTGACCTGGAGAATGAAGAGCGGTGGTTGGGACCGGGGGGGAACGGTGGGGTTGTTTGGGGTGGTGAGGGGGGAGGGCCGTTTCAGGTGTTCGAAAACGGGTTCGCGCGACGATCCAAGAGTTCGGCCCCTGCATTAGCATTGCGATTCGACGTCGCAGGGCCATGCGTTCGGGTCCCAAGGAATTGGTCAGGGACCACTTGGGCCACCTGCGACAAAGCGAGCCGCATCAACGTCGACCCTACGCGCCCTTGGGCTTCCAAGTCGAACCAGCCCCGCGCGTCAGCCTCTCAAAACATCCGATGTGACCTGGAAGAGCCAGGATGACAGATGGCGGTGTCGATGAGCTGTCGCCCCTTCACTCCTTGTTGCTCGGCCAGAGCGCTCGCATTGGGATAGTGACTGGTGTGATGACGATACTGTTTGTGCATAACTTCCGTCCACTTGTTCAAGCTGCCGCCCCCTTCCCCTTGCCGCTGTCATCGCTCTGTGGGCCGAGCTGCATCCTGGAGAAGACATGGCGAATCTGCTGTAGGTTCTCCCTTTGTGTCGACGCAGCCATGACATTACGCTCGTCTGCAATGGCCCGGATGCTCTGCAATAAGGGGCTGAAACCTTCGTCATTCGGGAGCCACCATCGGAGGCAGCTTTGGTCGTTGAAGATCTCTACCATTCGCGTACGCATTGTGATGGGTGAGATGTAGCTGTCAAAGGTCAGCTGCGCCGTTCAAAATAGTAGTTTGCATGTCGTCGAGGTCAGAGAGGACTGTCCTCTAATGACATCCAAACCTGCTCAGAGGAAAAGAACTTACCCCATCGTTTCGAGCAGTGCAAACTTCCTCCTCATCCACATGTGGTGCCTCACGTCTCGCTGCACATAAAGAGCCGCAATAGCAAGGCAAGATTGCAGGATGCTTAAGCTTCCTGGCGGGTTGTGAGGCCATAGCTGCACCGTCTCGAAGATTTGGCATATCGCGTAGGCATGCTGCATCATTGTCGCCTGTTCCCCTCCAGTGAGTTTCCCCGCGCTCTGGCTGCCGTGCATCAGCGCAATCGAATGATACTCGCAGGTCATCAGGGTCGACGCAAACAGGGGCGGGCGGAACAAGACCCCCGGGGCCAGGGGTCCGACGATGCCGCAGGGCTGGAGGGTTTGGTTGCTGGGGAAATCGGTCGCGAGAAAGGCGGGATCCGTCAGGGCAGGGTCCCAGCTGTTTTTCCAGTTCTCCCAGACAGCCGATAACCTGCGATGCTCGGCGGCATACTCCTCTCCTGTAGCCTCCTGTTTTTCACCCCTCGCAAAGAGGAGCGCCATTTCCATGGAAATCCGCCGCATCAGCGCGGAGCACGCCCCAATCTTCCACCGCAAATCACTTGGTTCGGCTATTGCGCGCGATTCGTAGTATTCGACTGGTGCGGAGAGCCATTCGGGAGATAACGACGGTTTGAAACTGCCCATGATGCTGATGAAGGTGTCGAAGCGGGTGTACCACACAAGGGCCGCGCGGCCCACAGGGGTTTGCATAACCGTCTGAGGGGTGAAGAGCTGCGTGAGAACCTCGAATGCTGCCTTTTGGTGCCCCATGAGGTTAACCCAGTCACCCAAGTACTCCTTCTTGATATTAGCATGCCATCCCGTGGCCGTCTTGCCAGAGAGAGAATGTGCGACTCACCTCGATTGTGGCAAGCTGGAGGATGGTCAACAACGTGCTCACGCTGTACCTTTCCTTCTTCAGACAATCCAGCAGCAAAGTCACACTGCGGCTATAGTATTGCAGAAACTCGTTGATCCTCCCATTGGGATTCCTCATCGCATGGTGGTATGCCGAAAATCCCACCACTGCATAGAGCAAGGCCTCGTCTCGAATGGCCAGTCCCGTTAAAATCGTCCGGAAAAAGCCATCCGCATCGTCCACGGCGCAGTAATGGTAGTGTGTAATGTTCTCGTAGAAGTAGCCGAGGTAGAACTGCAGTTCGTGAGGGAGGAACGTCCAGTCTGGGCGGGGAGAGACCGAGTTCTCGTGCGGTTGCAATCCAGCAGGCGTGTGAACGGCGGATGGCCCAGTCGACAACGCCGGGGATGAACTTTTGTTCTCGTCGTAGGAGGGAGACTCAGACCCCTGGCGGTGCCCTGTGCCAAGGCGTTGGAGGCCAAATGAAGAAGTCGTGCTGGATCTCCGGAGGGAAAAGTTCGGCATCGTTGTCGACGTCGCGCTCTCGGGCTCGTCCTCGTCTTCGTCCAGGATAGGATCCAACTTCATGTCGTGTTCGGTGTCTTCGTCGTCTTCGCCACGAGAAGAACTCGGGCTTCCCTGCTGGCTTGGACCCGTTGAGTCCTTGGAGCTGCTGTTCCCGGACCCTTTCGAAGCGGGAGGGTCGGGGTAGATGCATTCTCTCTTGCCCTTTTTACATCCTGGAGTTTGGTCAGTGGTCACGCCCTAGACATCAAGGATAGAAAGTACTGGACGCACTGTCGCAGATAGGGTGTGTCTCATCGCACTGATATCTTGTTAGACAATGCCAAAGTAGTCGGGAGCGCATGGGGTAATTAATACCTTCACACGCCGACTACGGCAAGTGTAGCAACCGGATCTTGTGCGTCGGTGTTTGATGTGGTCAAGACCCGGCGCAGATTTCCTCCTTCTTTGAGCTTTCGGCGCGCTGAACATGATAGGCTCCGGGAACCCAGTAAAGTATCCTAAGCTTTGATATGGATGGGCCGCGGGTGACCCGCCCATTGGGGGCTGGGACGTCTGCCCTGGGCCTTCGGGTTGGGTAGGGTTGGGCTGCCCACCCACGCCCGCCATCGACGAGAGGAAGTGATGGTAGTAATCGCTCATTGCAGAATTTCGATGATCGAGTTTCCGTGTGACTCCGGGCGAGAACCATTGCCGGCTGGTCGCAACGTAGAGGGTGGCGAGGGTATCGTGGCTGTGTGTCGCCGTCAGGAGCCGTTCTAGATATGTACGACGGTGGCGGCGGGGGGAGGGATCGAACAGCACGAATCGGATAATGCCGAAAGTGTGCTTTCAGGGGTGATTTAAGGTTTGCGCAGCCCTCGGCCGAGGATCCTTGAGGCCAGTGGCTCAAGGATCTGGAGAAGCAAGGGGGCCTAACGGGGTGTGCTTGATGAAAGAGGAGAGAACCAGTCGAACCAAGACTGCAGCGACGAAAAACGACCCCTGTCAGACGAGTGCTGGACTACTGCACCTCAACCTTCTGAGCAAATACCATCAGGAGTGTCCCTGGTCGCCAGGGGCACTTGGGCTGCTGCCGGGAGGGTGCGCCTAGGGAAGACAATGGGAAGATCTCCAGGTAAAAAAACCCTTCTCAAAGCTGGGGTTCCCAAAAGTCTGAGCAAAAACAGAAGTGCAGTCCGTTGGCATGAGATTCATCTCTTGAGTTAAGTTTCCAGCTGCAAGTGACGTGGCGCTTCCGGGTTGATAGGCTTGTTTACCGGCGGAATGAGAGAATGTGATCTGCTGCAACCCCGAGGTGATTATTGGTAACAGAGTGGGTATGTAGGCGGGATACCACTGTGACCGGAGAGAGACGTTGACCAGACGGAGAAGATCAAGATAACCAGACCGTGTTTAGGGTTTTCATCCCTCCAGGAGAGAGGCTAGCCCCAAACCTGGGGTGGAACAACCTGGGGCAATCTTGCGCTGGTGACGCAGCTGGGTGTTGGGTAGCTTTAGCTCGAAGGCCGTTCAGGTAGAGACAAGGGGTGGCGAACGGCGGTGGGTGTCGTCTTCGAGCTGCCAAGAACGAGTCATCAACCATGGCACGGGATGCCACCGTTCAGCCAGAGATCAAGGACAAGGTTAATCGTAGACAGGGTTCGAGTTGGGGGCTTGAATGGCTAAGATTCCCATCTCAGGCGCTGGACGGCCACCAGTCAGGATGTGATGGGCGAAACCGGAGGTCTGTTGAGGGAACTGGCCCAGCGGGCGTGGCGCGGAAAAGGCCGAGGGGGCTCTGGAGAGGGTGACAAGATGCAACCAGTAACTGACGAATGCAACGATGGCCCAGGTGGCTGATGCAGGAGTGGCAGGGCCCGCGTCGAAGAGACGCGTGCCTAATCCGTAACACTGGGCAGGTCACGTCTTAGGGAGATGTTGCGGATAAACGGCGAGTGCTCTTTCAGCTGAATCTCGATCAGTCGAGAGGAGATCAAAGTCGTCTTAACGGCTGGGCTAAGTCATCCAGGATTAGCTTGACCCCGGGCCGGCGTGCACGGTGGGGGGTGTCAGTCATAAGGGAACCCTGGTTCAAAGCGGGAACTCCCTGGCGGGTGTCGCTGTCACAGGCCGGTGGTGGTGGATGTGCCTTTCTCCCGGGCCATGTCAAGCTCTTAAAGTTCTCTGTAAAGGAACCAGGGACTCGGAACTTGGAGGCGCAAGATAGCCGAGAAGTTGATATTGCGCATGCCTCCATCCGTCGGCGTCTGCGGACTCGAGCTCCGTTTTGATGAAGCATTGCGTTCGCATCCCAGGATGGGAGCAGCGCTAAGCATACCATTTTGGCCGGTCGTCCCCCAGCCTGAGGCTCTCGCGGCTTGCTTTCCGCACTCCGTCGACTCATGATGGATCCGGATCTTGTTAGTCGATGCTCCGCCAAAGTATGGAGGACATGAGGAGCTTGTCTCCCCTTGGCCGGGGCCCGGCAGAAGGCGGCAGAAGTCTCTGCAAGGTAGTGGGCTGGTCTGCTAGCGCAATTCGCCAGACAAGGGTAGCCAGGTGCGTACCAAAATCTCGTCATGCCAGAGGGTGACAGCAGAAGGCGACGACGCAACCTCCCAAGGAGTCGACCCGCGTTGGTGGGCCTTGAGGAGGGGGTACTCATGTACAGACCGTCATTGAACAATTCGGCGTGGCACTACAGGCCACAGCCACTCCAGTATGGCTGCGAGAAAATATGGCGAGGTGTGCTCGGTGTGAGACGAGGCAGGACGAGGTCTTCGTTCAGAGCTGTTGATGGCATGAGTGTTAACGAGTTCAAGATCTGCACTCTTCGGGGTTGTGCTTCGACTGGGGAGCTCTGTGCCATCTGGATCTCTTGTTGCACAACGACCGGCCACCGTTGTTGCTTGCATGTGTGTGGTCGCTCATGCCGGGGTCGCAGCCGGGCCCCTGCCAACGTCTTGCCCCACCACGACGCCATCGGAGCGGATCCTTGTCCCTGAGTTGGAGCAAGGTTCCGATGGTGAGCAGCCATGTGTCCGCCGTGCTGCTGACGACGCCCAAGGACCAACTTGTCATTTATGTTCCTCTCCTTTTGGGCAAGAACAGCGTGCTGTTGAGGTGCACGGCCGGGTAACTCTCAAGATGGACGACGGCGTTCCTGGGGCGGACGCCGCACCAATCCGGACCCATGCAGCCGCGAACGTCGGGCCTGTATCCCAAGCCTTGCCAGGGTCTGTGTCGTCCGTTGTCGAGAAACTGAGGGCTAGCCTGCGGTAAGAGTGGAGACGATCCGATCCAGAGCTGCGCAAGATATCAGGATGCAGCGGAGACGCACCAGTCCAACCGCCGTGCGCCGTCGATCCGGGACTGGGCTGCGGTACGAGGATTTGGGTCGGCCGTCGGGGACAATAATAGACGGTACCTAGCGTGCCTAGGTAGATGTGTGAGTAAACCTGTGAGCATGGCGCTGTCTAAGACCAGCCAGATAGCACACAATTCCAACGGTTGGGAAAACAGGGCCAAATATGGTGTCTGAAAGCGATGCTGGCTGGCTGGCATCAAGATCTGACGAGGGGAGTGAAGTGTGGGGGGGTGATGGCCAGCGGTGATAGGGCCACACCTGTCCCTCGTTCGTCCCAGCCCCCAGGGACCCACTCACAGCCAAAGTTGACTTCGCACCACAGGTCGCAGGCCGCAGCAACGGACACATCGAAATCGAAAGCTGGTCCGCCGGAGAAAACGTGGCCGTTCCTGGACTCTTGCGTGGATTCCGCGGCAGTAATCCGGGACGGAATGGACAAGCTTTGTCTCGGCCTGGGCGCTGGAGGCGGTCCATAACTGGATGACTGCTGGGTCGAATCGAGCACCTCGGCCCGGGACAGTGAAAATCGAAATCACCGTGGAGGTGACTATTGCATTGGCGCATGAGATGGTCAACGTTCAAGGGTGGAGGGCCAAGCAGACAGAGGTGAGCCTGGTACGTAGCCGGGCTGTGAAGGTGTCGTCGGAGTGATGTCGGATCGAAATTTTTTCAGATGGTGCAAGCTGGAAATCGCGGTGCTGGTCACTGCCCCAACTGGGCACATCGTCATCTCAGCCCACCCTGCCGCCGGGCCGCAACAACCCGCAAGAGGAAAGAGCTTCCACCCATCCCTGGTTATAAGTCAACGGTCTTATGAGCAACCTCCAGGGCTTGAGAAAACAACATCCAACACCCCCAGGAATCTCACGTGCAAGAGTGCAAGAGACCCTTCCTGGAGGTCCAACCCGGGGTACAGGGTGGATTGCCCAGTGTCACAATCGTCATCCGGAAGGTGCTTGGCAACAGAGAATGCTTTTTGTCAAAGACCATGGGTTTATCGCATTCTGGCCTGTTGTCACCATCCAGCTTGGGAATGGTGTCTCTCGTCCAAGACCAGAGTCGGAACCAAGCTGGCGGCCGCGGCCCAGGGGCTGGCCCGGCTCGGTGGTTCCTTGTGAAATTCTGGAAATTCTGGAAATTTACGACCCACAAATCGATCCAAATGAATGGGAATGGGCCAAGATCCTGCCAATCCGAGTCTGGTTGATGAGCAAGTTCTGATGGTGGAAGCTGCTCCGGCCTTCCTCCCAATGGCCCCCGGGCCTGGAGACGGAACTGTCTGGTTTGGTTGTGCCTGGCAGGGTTGCAGGTTAGCGTTAACGTTAGCGTCGTGGTGAGTGGGTGGGTCCACGCCCTTGCTCGCGCTTTCATCTTTGAACAACATCGCCGAGTTCGACTTCACCAACATGATGGATCCCAAGTCCCTTCCAAATTCAATTTAAGGGAACCTCCACTCCATCCTTGTCAGTCAGCGAACAATTATTTTTTCTTTTTCTTTTTTTCCTTTTCCTTTCAGTTCCTCGATTCTTGAGTTCTGATGCTGTCCGCATTAGACACATGCTCGTCGAATTGCCAGCCTGCATTGACGGACAATTTTACTTCGTTTTCTGGAAATCATCTCCGAACACCGGCCCGGCTTCACAGTTCGGAGATGTGCCATGTTCAGGTATGAATCCCCTTCTGATGCCTGACGGGCCTTTCTCGCTCAACGGAGCAAAAACTTCCGGGTCAATGCTGTCAATCTTGCCGTCTTGACATCAGCTCAACAACACTCCTGGTCAACTATCGGGTTTGTCTCATGCGGCAGGTTGAAGGCGGCGAGCCCAACCGGCCGTCACGGAACCCAGTGCCCATAGGCGGGACAGAGAACTTCTCTTCCAAGGACTTCTTCAGCTTGTCCCAGGATTCTTCCAAGTCTCATTCTCATCTCGCCCCCTCCCCCCCCCTCAAGTACCTTCACCCCAACCGGGCAAAAGCACCGCTTCCTCTTTTGACACCTTTTCTATCTCTCTTAATAAATCCGCATGTTCATCACTATTGCCACAAAGAATTAACACAGCACATGCGGATTTTTTGTATCACAAGCTGCCAACCACTTTTTCCTCGGCCTCCTCGGCTCTAGAGCTGACATTGGTGTGATCCAGCTTAGACTTCAGGCGCAAATATTTTTGGGTCGAATTTCTACCCTTAATTACCTTGAGCTTGTGAAGTCATGGGCCAGTAATTTTTAAGATCCCCTCTTGAATGTCATCCAATTGACAGGACGTGTTCGACTTTTTTTCCTGAGCGTGGACGGTGTCAACAACCAAGTGATGCAAAGAGGGGATACAGCCTGAGAGAGCTTCAAACGCCGCAGACCACAGCTACGACCACAGTTTTGAGACGATATTCTACCTTGGGTGCTGGAGGACTTATTTATGGTCCCGGTCAATAGAACCTGGAACATACTAACGTCACCCAGCCAAAGCATTGGGGAAACGGGGGCTACCCACCGGAAGTTTCGAAGCCGCTTGGGTTCACAATGTTCTGTCCACAACACCTTGACGCCTCTGTTTCTAGATTGACAAACATCTTCTTCACAGGGCATATACTATCTTGGAGCAATTTTGCCTGCTTGCTCACCTGGCTTGTTGCTGCTTGCTTCCATTGCAACCACAAACGCATAGCCTACAAACTCATAACAGCGCTACTCGTAAATTCCCCAAGGGTATTCCCATTTTTTCTTGATATTTTTCGTGATTCGGTCTACATACCGAAGTGTTCTTAAATATAGAGCAATCTAAGCAGTGATAGAAGCATCCGAATTACCAGCACCTTGAGGTCCAGGAAGAAGATGTATCGACGGTGTAAGGTACCTGGCTAAATGTGGGTGACTAACACACAATGGCGAAATTACCGTCATCATGGTTACCATTTACACACTTACAAGCCCAGCCACTTGGCACACAGTAAACAAAAGACGGGATGAAACACAGCTGAGACCACCACCCGACGGTGACGGCCAGCACAACATCAAGACCAGTACCACCAACGGAGCTGCAACAAACAGAGCCAACAAATCGGCAATGGACGGCAGCACAGCGCCACGGGGCGGCCCGGGAATTGACGCGGGAAGCATTTTCCTGCTTCTCATAACCATCATCATCTTTTTCATCCCTCTCCTCGTCATCTTCCCGCCAGTCCCGCCCTCAAAACGGGACGCCCTCCTTGAGACACACGTTCAAATCGGTCTCAACCCGTCAAAATCAGGCCTGAAAAGTCACAACACAAATGTACCAGCAGTGAACAACGGCACTACCACTTCCGGCGCAATCCGCAGCCTCTGGATCTACCCCATCAAGTCATGCAAGGGCATCGAAGTCACCCAAAGCAAAGTCCTCCCCACAGGTCTCGAATATGACCGCCTCTACACCTTCGCCCAGCTCAAAAGCCTCTTCCCCGTCGGCGCGGACACCCCATCCGCGGACAAGAGCGCTCACAAATGGGAGTTCATCACGCAGCGCCAATTCCCACTCCTCGCCACCGTTCGGGTCGACCTTTTCGTCCCGGACATCATCAAGGCACGAGGCCAGTCGCCCACCACGCTCATCACAGACCCCTACCTCCTCGTCCGCTTCCCATGGCGTGAGCCCGGCTTACGCGGCACCCTCAGCACCATCGCAGCCAAGCTCGCGCGGGGATGGCGCGCGCAGCCGGAGAAGGAATTCATGCTGCCCGTGGCGTTCCCCTCGCCGGCTGAGGTTGCGGCGCGCGGGTACGCGCTCGAGGACGTGGTCGTCTGGCGCGAGACTGTGTCGGCGCTCAACATGGAGGCCGAGCTGCCGCCTGAGCTGGCGCGCTACCTAGGCGTGAGCAACAGGCTCGGCCTTTTCCGCGTCGACCCGGACCGATTGCGGTCCGTCTTCCGCGCCGCGCCAAGGGAGAGCGAGGCGGGGTATCAGCCGGTGACGGTATTTCAGGATGCTGTGAGTTGTTTTTTGTTTTTGTGTCTGGGGGGACCCCTTTTCCGTTTTGGGAAATGGCCCGATTGCGAATGCTTGGGTTGTGAGTGGTGGTGAGATGATTTGACTGACGACGCCACAGTATCCCCTGCATCTGCTGAACCTGACCAGCGTAAGGGAATTTGATGCCAAGATCGACAAGCATGAGGAGCTCCGGGACCTTGATCCTAGGAGGTTTCGCGCCAATATCATAGGTGAGTGAGTTGGCTTTGACGATGAGTGAAAGGGGGGTGGGAGAGTTCTTGTCCCACTTCAAGACCACAAACACCCCTCCCGCACCAGTACAACGTGATATTGGGACTTCAGTAATGACTAACAGCTGACAGTCGACGGCGGCGACACCCCATACGACGAAGAGACCTGGAAGAAGATCCGGTTTCAGCCCGGCCCCAGCAACAAGCGCGATGCTTCCACATTCCACGTGTCGTGTCGGACAGTCCGGTGAGTCTCGCCACCCATCATGAGCTTACCCAGGAACCACTAATATCTTACACGCTTCTCAGGTGCAAACTGCCCAACGTCGACCAGGACACCGGTCATCGCCACCCAGTAGAGCCCGACAGGTCCCTGAGGAAGCACCGCGAGGTTGACGAAGGTGCCAAGAACAAGGGCTGCCTGGGAATGCAGATGACGCCCCTGTTTGACAAGACCGATTCACCAGAGGCCTTAGAGAGCTGGGTTGAGGTGGGCATGTCCGTTGAGGTTCTCGAGCGAGGGGACCATGTATATATCAAACAGTAACCAGTGCTGGAATGGCTGAGGGGATGGGTGGCTCAGACATAGAGACGCTTCGAGTGACACAGGCAGCTGGGAACCAGAACAGCTGATATATCCGCGGAGCCAATGCAACCATGGCCAGGGATGTGTACAGACACGGCAAATCCAAGGTTAAGAGCGAAGAAGGTTATGTATGGCAAAACTCATAAAGTCATCATTGCGCCACAAGTGCTGAGGATATAAACAACCAAACAAACAACAACCAAATACACTTGTATCCTGACCCAACCCTCACCCTCCCACCCTCCAAACCCAATCCCAACAACTACCCATACCATCCCAAAACCCACCACATTCCACTACTCAACACACCCCAAACATAAAAGACCAGGCCATCACCTCAAATCCGCCGGCGTCAACGCCTGCACCATACTCGTGCCCTCCGAGAACCTAGTCCTAAAAATGCGGTTCGCATTCTGGAACATGCCGTCCTTGAGCGACACGACAATGAATTGGGAGCCCTTGAACCGCGTCTTAATGAGCCGGCCAATGTTTTGCGTGTGGGACAGATCCAGCGCGGCGTCGACCTCGTCTAGGATGTACATGGGCGCAGGCTTGAATTGAAGGAGGGCCATGATTAGGGAGAGGGCGATCAGCGAGCTGAGGAGGATAGAGTTAATATGGTGTTAGAGAGCAGGGGGGGGGGGGGGGGGTGGGGAAGGGGGGACGAACCGTTGACCACCGCTCAACTCAGTCAAGCTCTGCTTCCAGACCTTGCCCAAGCACACCTTGACCTCCAACCCATCGCTGATGGTCTTCCCCTCAGGCGGATCCAGCTTCGCAAAGCTACCCGGCAGCAGCTCATTAAAAATCTGCCCAAAGTCGGCATTCACCTTCTCCCACGTCTCCTGCAGCGCCTTCTTCTTGTAGTCATCCAAACTAACAATCGTCTCCTCAATCTTCCTCTTATCCCTTATCACAGTCCTCATCATATGCTTCAATCCCACCTCCTTCTTCTCCACGCTATCAATCATATTCATCACCTTCGGATTGATCTTCTTACGCAGACCCTGGCTGCGCTCAAGCAAATTCTTGTGCGTGGCCTTGCACTCGGCGATGTTCTGGCCCTTAAAGTCGTAGGGTGTCCCCGTGCGGCCGAACTGCTCGCGCGCGTCGGCGATCCACTCGTGCTCGCTCTCCATGCGCGCCACCGTCTGCGCCGCCGCCTGCTGCTCCTTGTGGAACTTGTCGACCTGGTGGCCCAGCTTCTGCTTCTCGAGTCCTTCCTCGGTGATGCGCGCGTTCTTGGACCGCTTGGCTTCTTCGAGAGCGCGCAGCTCGGAGTCGAAGACGTGCAGCTTGGTGCGCTCCTCGTCGAGGCGGGCTTGCGCGGTGTCGTGGGTTTCTTTGACTTGTTGTTGTTGCTTAATGAGGTCTTCGACTTCTTCCTGCTGGGCCTTGAGGGCGAGGTCAATGTCTTGGAGCTGCTCCCGGGCTGCGGCGAGATCGCCTGAGATCTGCTCTGAGTCGAGCCGCGCGTTTTGGAGCTCCTTTTGCAGGGCCTTGTTCGAAGCGTTCATCTTCTCGAGAGAGGCCCGGAGCTTGTCGACGGAGGCTTGGAGCTCAATAAGCTTGCCATCTTTGTTGTTGTCGAAGTCCTTCATGTCCTTCTCGATCCGCTTGACGTCGGCAACGGCCTCAGCCTGCCGCTTCTTGGCCTCCACAATCGACGCCTTTAGCTGGGTGATCGTCTCCTTCATGTTCTCAACCTCCTGAATGATGGAGGAGGACGAGTTGCCGCTGATCTGCTCCTCGGCAAGCTTGATTTCGTGCGTCTTGAGGTCCAGCTCCTGCTTTATCCTCTTGGCCTGGTCGAGCTTAGATTTTTCCCGCGCGATCTGGGACTGCAATTGCCCAAGAGTGGCCTCGGCCTCCTTGAGCTGCCTTGTGAGCTCATTGAGCTTCTGGAGAGTGACGAGTACGCCGCTGGAGTTGGGCGCACTGCCGCCGGAAAGCGTTCCCGACGGATCGTAGGCATCGCCTTCAAGAGTGATACTCCGCATCCGGACGTTCGGGTCGAAGGTCACCCTCTTGGCCGTCTCGGCATCGGCGCAAACCAGCGTGTTGCCGAACACGTACTCCATAGCCGCGGACACTTCTTCGTCGTACCCGACTAACGAGAGTGCCAGATCGACCTTGTTGGGAGCAATCCTCTGGGCAGTAGCAACGGTCTGGGCGGAAGCCTTAAAGGCGGAAATCTTGTTCAACGGGATGATGGTCACCCGCTTCCTCAGCCTTCCACCCTGGAGAAGCTGTGTACCGGTGACTTCGGTGTCCACCACCACGTTGTATAGCCGCCCACCGGCGCAGATTTCGAGGGCTGTGGCTGCTTGTGTGAACTGTTTGTCGAGACTGAAGAGCTGCGCGACGAGACCTTTGACCTTGGAGCGGTCAAAGTTGGGGACTGGGTCGGCGTAGTTGAAGTCGATGTTGGCGACCTTGCGCTTCAGCGCGTCGGATTCTTGTCGCAGATTCCGGATGGTTTGTTGAAGTTGACTCTCCTGCTTGTACATCTCCTGTTCCGTTCCTGGTTGGAAGCCAAGCTTGCCCATCTCCCTTTCCAGTCTCTGGGCCTGATGCTTGAGGCCCTCGATATCTTTGAGCAGCCCAGCGTTCTGCTCCTTTGCCTTTATGGCGCGCGGCTCCTCCTCTTTTATCCTCTTCTCGAGGTGGGCCATCTTGATCTTGGCCTGCTCCTGTTCTGTCACAGCTGCTGTGGCCCGGTTCCTGGCGTCCTGCAACTGTCCTTGATATCCGTTTTCCTGGCCTTCCTTGGATGCAACGCCGGTTTGCAGGGTCTGGAGTAGCTCCTCTTTCGACTCTGCTTCCTGACTCTGCTTCTCTGCAGCTTCCTTCGCAGCGTCGTATTTTGCCTTGATCTTCTCGTACGCCTTAGTCTTCTCCTTCAGGGTCGCCTCCAGCTCCGCAACGGTCTTCTCGCCGGCCGTCCTCCTCTCTTGCTCCTCGGACATGCTAGTGCGCTTGAGATCCGCAACGGTCGCAAGACGGACCAGCTCGTTTGAGTGCTTCTTCACGGCGTCCTCCAGAGCCTGCGCCTTGCCTCCCTTCCGCAGCTCCTTGTCGCGCTGCGCCTTAACCCTTTGCACATCCTCCTCCAAGTGAGAGATCTCACTCTTGAGCCGCGCAGCAGATTCCTCCAAGTCCTTCTCGCGTTGTTTCTTCGCCTCAAGGTCAGAAGCTGACTGCTTCAGCTTCTCCTGGCACCGGACATAGTCGTGCGCCACTACCACCCTGGTTAACCGCTCCAGGTCGTTTTGTGTCTGTTGGAAGTCGAGGAATGCGCGCTTCTCGGTTCGTAGCTTCTCGAGCTTCGGTTCGATCTCGTCGCGCAGCAACTCGGTAATCTCCTGCAGCTTCATCTCTTTCTTTCCCATCGTCTTCAGCGCCTTGTCCCTCCTGTCTTCAAACATCCTTGTGCCTGCTGCCTCCTCGATCATGGCGAGAATCTCGACGGCCTTCATGTTCAGCACCTTGGTGATGCGCCCCTGCATGATCAGGAAGTTGGGGTTGTTGATGTTGAGCTGCACCGACTGGAACAAGTTCTGGACGGTCTGTTGCTGCGCACGGTGGCCATTAATCAGGTATTTGGTGGTTCCGCCGAGGACGATCTGACGTGTGACGCTGATGGTCGCATACTCTTCGAAGCCGATGGGCGAACGCTTCTTGTCGCGGTTGTCGAAAACGATCGTAACGCTAGCTTTGGTGACGCCTGCTTGGCCACGCTTGTAGATGAGGTCCTGGGGATAGTCTCAGTAGGGGGGCTCCTGTGTTTTGGCAAAACCAGGCCTTCCTCACCTGCAGGTTCTGTGCGCGGACGGTGGACATGTTGGTGATGCCCAACACAAAGCAGATGGCGTCCAGGATGTTGGACTTGCCGCTGCCGTTGAGGCCGGTGATGGAGTTGAAGCTCTCGTCCCTGCTAATTGTCAGTGCCTACCCGGCCCTGTTGAGTCGTGTCAATCCTACCATCCTGAAATCACCGTCCGGACGGCGTACGACTTGAAGCCCTGGTGGGGGTTAGCTGCTGTCGCAAGGGGAGCTGAATGCCCAAACGTACGTCGATAATTAGTTCTGTCACCCTCATGGTGGTCGTTGGAAGGAAAATCCCCCGTTCTGTCGCTGGGCGTGGGTTCGGGACTCGGGAGGACGCGTAGAGTCGCAAAACCAATTTCCAAGACACGCGCCCCTCTTGTCGCTTGCGGTTGATTGTATTTGTTTACTTTTAGGTTGTCACCCCGCAGCACGTTGGCACGTGCGAGCGCCAGCTGGCTGGGTCTTATCGTAATCGGTATTTACGCACAGTTACAGAGTTCTTTCACCACCCCGGCAATTGCATGTTATCGGTTGTGAACAAGGAACCAGTGGAATGGCTGTTGCATCATCGGTGCGGATGCCGCAAGCGTGGGCTTGGCAGCAATTGGCCAGCAGACAGATGCACAGGGAACCCTGACCCTCCCTTACCCAGGGGCGCCACAGCCGCTGTTGCCCCAGCAGGTGGCCCACTGGCTGGAGCAACTGGAGCAGCACTGTCCGTGGGGAGACGTTGTCCATCTCCTGTCCTCCAAACCACTTCAACCTGGGAGACATCCCAAATCTACTTCTCGGCGTTCGATGTATTGTGCGTACCTGGGCCCAATCCGTGCCCGGACCCCGTTCTCTGGATGCGCCCACCTCGGATCCAGATCGATTAAACGCCCGGACCTTCCGATTGCTGTTCAGTACGGCTGATTGCCGCCATCTTGCGACCGGCCACTGACCTTGGTTGCCGCCGCCTTGAAAGGCACATCTCATCAAAGACTCCCGTCGCAAACTGAATACACTACCTTATCTGGCCAACCCGAAACCTCTCTGACATAACGAAACGCCTTTGCCTACCGTCGACTCCAAAAAGCCCATACCATATCGATGAGCAACTCTTCCACGATCTGATGCCCATCCGTTATCTCCGTCATCGCCGCGCATCGAGGGCCCCGGCCTGGAGGGAAGTATGCCCGAGGCAATGATCCCCTCGCGGACTTCCTCCTCGAGCACACTGCGCCCTGCTGCAAGAGATTCGGACACCACATCCCTCCGCCCACGGAACCGCCGCCATCTCAGTTCCCAAGATGACGCCGGGTCCTCTTCAGCCTTGTCGAGCCCCGGGCTGTCGCCGAGTCGCGGGGTCTCGCCGATACCAGCGGCGTATATTGGCTCGGGTACAGGAAGGAACGATTCAAGGAATAGCTTCGTGCGCGACACAACTCGGGGAAAGAGTCCTGGCGTTGGGCGTGGACTTCTGGATGGATCATGGGCGCCAAGCTGGGCTTCAGTCCAGGAGTTGGCGTCATCGCTGCTGGCGGGTGGAACACCGGACGAGCCACGGCCGAACAGCAGAAATGGAAGCAAGACCCGGAAACCGAGAAGGCAGGCCAGCTATCAGGGCAATACATGGGGTCCAGAGCCACCGAACACCCGAAGACCCCAGCCAAACGACATTGCTGCAGGATCGCTCGCGGAAAGGGATGCGGCCTTGAAGGCCATGCGGACGGCGAGCGTGCTGGAGAGCCATGAAGGTGTTAACGGAGGGCTGGATGTCACGGGCAAGTTCAAGAAGCGGAACTCGGACGAATGCCTGAGGGAGACAGCCCAGAGCCAGGAAACAGAGGAATACTTGGCCTACATCCACCATGTTCAACGAACAGACACATACGCGGGAATCGTGCTCAAGTACAGGTGCCGGGAGGACGCCTTTCGGAAGGCCAACGGGCTTTGGTCACGGGACAACATACAGGTCAGGAAGTGGTTGGCAATACCTGTAGAGGCCTGCGAAGTGAAGGGCCGTCCCTGCGATCCCCCAACGAACCCGGCATCAAAAGTCGACCTTCTATCCCGGACACCAGATGCAACAGACCCCTTCGGCCGCGACGAACAACCACCCGACTTCTTCACCGCCTCCAACGGCCACGCCCCAGACCACTCCAAATCCAACCACGAAGACCAACCCTGGACCCATGTCCGCTGGGTCTCCCTCGACTCCTGCCCACACCCCGTCGAAGTCGCCCGCCTGCCGCGCAAAGCCCTCGGCTACTTCCCCCCGCGCAGGAAGAAAAGCACGCACACCCTCTCCACCACTTCCACCCCGCGCGCCTCAACCGAACTCCCCAGCGTCACCATCTCCGAATCCATCACCGGCAGCCCGCGGAGCACCACCACCTCCTCCTCCCGCCGCCCCAGCCTCCTCTCCACCCGCAGCCGCCTCAACAGCATCACCACATCCGACACCACCGACCCCCGCCCGGCCTGGATGCGCCGCCCGGGCGGCGTCGGCTCCCTCAATAAGAACGTGCGCGCGCCGGGGCCGGATAAGGATTATTTTAACACGTGGACCAACAAGCACCTCCCCGGGCTAAACATTGACTCGCTGCCGTCCATGTCCGTCATGGGCTCGGAGAGCGCCCGGTTTGGGTTTGCGCGGAGGGGGGCGGACGATGAGGGCGGCGCTGCGGCGGTGGCGATTGTTGAGAGCCCGTTTGAGGACGGGCGGGATGCCGCGAGTGCCAGCAACAGGCAGGGTACGGGGCTGGATAAGGCGGCGGCTGCGGTGGAGACGTGGTTGAGGGGGGCGTTTGTGAGGGCAAGGCAGGGCCCGCTTACGCCGGTGCTGGGGCCGAGGGGCGGGAGGCATGCTGGTGGGGGTGGGGTTGGGGTGCCGGGGATGGGAGGGGATTTGATTGAGCTTGCGGATACGGGGAGTGAGGATGGAAGACATGAGGGGGGTGAGGGATGGGATATTGAGGGGATGGTGAGCTCGCTGTCGGGGGCTACGACGCCTGGGGGTTCGAGTTCGGGCGCGAGGCCGGGGCAGTGGGCTACGGGGGTGAGGGGGAGGGTGCCTGGGGGGAATAAGAAGGCTGATTAAGAAGTGGAATTGTATAGTGGTTGGTTTGGGATGTTGTCGTATGGAATATCCTAGCATTGCGCTGCAGGCGTTTTTGTATTAGGCGATTTTGGGGGTGGCAAGTTGGCTTTTGCGGCGATTTTCATTTTGGTATATAGAACAGATGGCTATGCGCAAACTGTGGCGTGTCAAGCTGCAGTTTCACAATTGAAAACCAAGGTACATACAAACGGACTGTTTGATGGGTGTCGTTGGTGTACAAGATCATCTTGGTGTTGATATGCTAGAAGGATTCCTACTATGTACTGTACCTTAGTGTAAGATGTCCCCCAAGTAGCCCACAATTTTACCTTCCCAGATCTGTTCTCCAATAATTCGCTTTAAGATAAGAAACATCAGGAAGTGTCTGAGTGCGCTGGACTTGTTGCAGTTTCTGGTGTAAGTCATGCCAAGACAAAAGGGGCAACCGCTGGCTTGTGATCTTCCTACTGATAAGCATCCTTATCGCCAACACCACCCATCCACGATCGCAAGAACACCACCCCAATATCAACACCATTCCCTTACCTCAACCTCATCCCACGATCCCCCACCGCTCCGAAGCACGCGACCGAACCCCGAAAACCCACGCAAATGCCGCCCCAATAATGCCAACACCATGCCCATCTGCATCGAGTGCCGGCACCCGGTCAAGACGCTCTGGCGCGAGGGCGGCGGCGACAAGTCGGGCGGGCACAACATCCGGCTGACCGTGTGCAAGAACTGCGGCCGCTTCTGCGACAAATATGTCGAGCACGACTTTGTGGTGCTGTTTATTGATTTGGTGTTGATTAAACCGCAGGTGGGCAGTTCTGGCATCGGTTTGGTTGGGAGAGCATGGGATTGATACTTGGGGGGTTTACAGGTGTATCGGCATTTGTTGCATAATACGTTGATGAAGGATGAGGATGAGGTTTCGGTAGGTTACGATTGGGTGTTTGGTATGAAGAAGAGCTACAGGAACTGACAAGCGCGCAAGCCCTCCATCGTCCGCCTCGGCATCCTTCTCCTGCTGTTCGACGTCTACTTGACATGGGCACGCATAGAGCGCCAGTCCGTCCCCGACGCCGACTCGCCAGAGGTGGACAACACCAACTTCGGCCGCCTCGCGCAGCAGCCCATCGTATTCCAGTATATATTCTTCCGTACGCACCCCCGCCCTCCGTCACCCCCTTGGCCTCGCTAACGTGACCACCCCAGTCCTCCTCTGCTCCCTCTCCACCATCGCCTTCCACTTCTCCATCCGCTTCCTCACCTCCTCGCGCTACTCCCCACTGGCCCTACTCGGCCTCCTGCCACGCTACTCGCGCCCCAACAGCGTCTCAACCGCCCTGCTCGTATCCTCTTCCACCAAGCTGTTTCCCATCCTCATGGTCATTTGGGAGTACGACGTGCCGGCGGCCGCGCGCTCGCTAGGCTGGGCGGTTGTCGCGAACAACGTCGAGGCGCTCAAGATATTGCTGGACTGTAGCTACGGGGTCGCTGCGCTGCTGGCAATGGCTGGCGCGGTCAGTCGATGGGCGATTGGGCGTGCGGTGCTGTGGGCCGCGGGGTTGGAGGGGGTTGATTCGGCGGGGGAGTCGGGGGTGGCTGAGGATGGGAGGGCGTTTGTGGCGATGTTGATGTATGCGAAGGATTGGGCTGGGAGGTTAGCTGTGGGTTAGTTGCCTGGCTGGCCGGCTTGAAACGGTGTTGCTCTTTTCCAGTCTCTCATGTCTTTGTTGCTCGGATGCCCGTCTTGAAATGATACACGTCGTATTAGCCTACTCCCGGAGGCTCCTTGCTGTGCTGCTTGTACAGTCCAAAAATCGCCCGATGGAAAATTCAAAACCCTTGAAAATAGTATCCCCGCCGCCTGAACGCCGTTCTTCCTGATCTGTATGAGAATGCCGTGGGTATTCGTACAACATCCTGTATCGTCCCGCTCGCACGCGCGCGCGCCCCGTCCCCCAAATGTGACCTAGTGGTGGATGTAGTCCTCACGAAGATCCGACCGTCTCGGCTCAATAAGGGGGTGCAGTTGGGCGAGGAACGTGACGGCCCACATGAGGAAGCAGCTTGCGATGGAGAGGATGATGGAGGAGCGCCAGAGTCTGGTTGTGGGATCTGTTAGACGGGCGGAGGGTAATCGGAGTGGAGGGGCCGGGACGTACACTTGGTTCTCACCCTTTGGAGAAAAGAACCAGGCTGCCAGAGCCATGGCGACGCATATCACCAGGCCGATGATGACGCTCCAGCTGCGGGTTGACGGTTAGTTGGCTCTACGGTTCGGGGTGTGATGGCTTCGTACCCGTTCGCCATTCTGAGGTCGGTATGCTGAAATTTCAAGATTCGCAATCTGAGGCGGCAAAGGAGTCGGGGCTGGAGTGGATATGAATGTGCTGGAACTGGGGTGTCGTCTCGATGGTTGGATGTGCGGTGTTGGAGGTTGGACGCGGCTCGTCGCAAGCTTGGGACCCTGGTTCGGGAGCGCTTAGTCATCGCTTTATTTCGTCATGAACGCCGTACCGTACTGTGTAAGGCAACGTAAATTCATCCCTGAGGTAATTCATGCTTTCATGTTTTCATCTTGAGGTCCCTTCTGTCAACCGTCAACACACAATCTCGAGGATGAGATATTTTCTTCCAGATGTTGACTTTGTCAATTCTAGGTTGCATATTCAAGACTAACCCCGAACGCTCAATTATTCTCAAACTTCAAACCAGCCTCTTTCCTCACAGCACCGTAAATACCAGCAATGTCCCCCAGCTCCCCAGCATGCTCCTTGACCTGCGCAAGATGCACATCCCCAGTCTCAACATTCTTCATCCGCGTCCCAGAAGCTTCCGCCAACTTGAGCGCGTGCCCAGCATCCTTCCTCGCCAAATCGACGGCGAAGAGCGGATATTCCCTCTGATGGTAGTCCCCGGACAGCATGCGCGTCGAGTACGCCGCATACGGACCCGGGAACATATTCTCGACCCACTGGTGTAGGTACTTTGTCCCAAGCCCGGACTTCTCGGCCAATACATGGCCCTCGGCGAGTTGCTCGACCATGTTCAAGATGAAGGTATTGCCAATCAGCTTCAGCTGGAGCGCCTTGCCGTACGGCTCGTCGCTCATGTCGATCTCCTCGCGGGCCATAATGCCCTTGAAATACGGGCGGGCTCTGTCGACTGAGGCCTTGGGGCCGGCGAGAACACTGACGAGCTGCCCTGCGTCGGCCATGGCGGGGGCGCCGAAGACAGGGGCGGCCACGAAATCGGCGCCACGGTCGGTGAACTTCTTGGCCACGCGGGCGGTGGTGTCCGGGTGGATGGTCGAACACTCCACGATCAGCTTGCCCGTGACATCGCAACCGAATAGGATGTCGTCTGCTATCGCCTCGACGACGCTGTCTTTGGACAGGATGATGAAGATGATGTCGGCTTTTGCGACCCCATCGGCGATGGAGTCGACGACCTCGGTCTTGCCGGCGGGGAGACTCTCCCTAAGCTCGATCGAACGCTGCGTGGTCCGGTTGCAGAGCATGAGCGGCGTGTCAAGCCTCCCCTTCTCCACCAAGTTCTTGCACATGCCCTGAACCATACGTTAGCAGGACTCGCATGACTTATTGAGGCATATGCACTCACCCGGCCCATGTTGCCGAGGCCGATCCACAGAATTCTAGGAGCCATGGTATGAGAAACACGGTGCTCTTGGTAGACTCGGTATTCAAGCGGGTGTGGTAGGCAGATAATGTGGAAGGAATGGAGACAGTGCGTTTTATGAAACAGTCGGTTGTCTCTGACAATTTACCCGTCTTATCTGTTGGCAGTCACGCTATCCTTCTTGACAAACGGCTTACCCCAAACTATGGAAGGCTTCCAAAAGAACCACCCCTCAAAATCTCCCGAATACACCTTCCGCTGTTGTGATCCAACACGCCACATGCTTTCAAAGCTGACAGAAAGAAGCCGAGCTTCAAGAGAATAGCACAACTCAACTTGTTAATCCGTCTCTGCGGTCGATCTGGCCAGGCTACCTCGACATCTCCCTCCTCATGTGGGACAACTGCCCCGGTTGCCGGTTGCGGGGTCCATTGGGCACTTGCGGGGTTATTTGGAGCTATCCACAGTTTCAATACCCCCAGCAAGAGGCAACAGACCTCGGCCAGGCCACCGGGAGAGCTCTTTGCCAAGCGATATTATCGCAAGATCTGATAATCTGTGGGCAGGGGTGCTTGATCGGTGGATTTCAGCCCTTGTGCATGCGTTCTTGACTCACCAACACCGCCTTCTCACATGCCCCCAAAAAAAAACACGCGAGGAAATTCCAATTAGGATGAGCGCAACCTGCGTCTAAGATCTCACACATCAACCGGGTCACCTCACAAAGGGACCCCGGGAAATTCATCTTCAGCTCTTCGAAACCAACTGAACCATGTTTGCCAAAAGCGGTGGCGTCTGGAAGGGCGTAACCTCGGCAGCTGAGGTGAGACATATCTTTCGCCTGCCTCTCATCCAGACCCGCGATCTTCATACACTCGGGTTATAGAAAAGACGAGAAGCTAACAGGTAGGCTCAGGTGTCTATTCTCACAGAGAGACGGGTGGCCACATCTACCACCAGGAGCTCTGTGCCTCAATACCGCCAGTTATCCACAGCCGAGAATGGGGCCCGGTCTGGAAGGACGGGTGCTGCTGTGACCGAGAACCACCACCCCCCTGCTACCGAAGCAAAGCAAAAGAGGGAATCAGACAGGGTCAGACACAGCTCACACATACCTGGTGAATTTGGCTTACCAGCTCGTAGCAATTCCTGATCTCTGTCCTCGAGTCGTCCGCAACGAAGCGCGATGCCAAGGCATATCTACAAACCTTTGGGCCCTCGCTGTCAGCTGCCGGCCCAAAGAAGTCGCCGGCCTTTACTACCTTTCTCCATGACGGAGTCCGCGGCCAAAGCGTCCAGGGGCCAGTCGGGGTCTCCTTGGCCAGCACCTCAGAAGTGCCACATATCGCCATTGTGAAGCTCCGGGAGCCGCAATCATGGGACGACGTCCTGCTCGACGGAGTGGCTAAGTCACTCACCCAACTACGCGACCTGGGCCTATGCAGCGTCATCGTTCTCGAATGCGATCGGAATGCGCAACCCGACGACGCCCGCTGGCGGGAAGTGGTGTCAGTACAGACAGACCGCATCATCAAGGCCATTGGCCATTATAGCTCACCGGGAGCCGAGCTGGTGAACTCGGCCATCCGGAAAACCAATGAGATGCCTGAGAGGGTAGCCTCAATCGGCTATACAAACCTCTCCGTAGGCTTCGGGAAGGCATTTACCTCACCACTTCGACATGGCCACATTGTGGTGGTGCCGCCGCGCGCATTGTGCGAGGAAACCCTCGGGTACACGCCAGTTGATGCCAACGAAGTCGTCCTTGCTTTGACCAATTTCTTCTCGGGTCTTCAGTTTGAGAAACTGTCTCACAAAGAAGAAGAAGAGAGGGCTAGCGGGGACTCCCGCCCTCAGCGGAAAGCTGCCGTTCACCGGATCATCGTCATCGACCCGTACGGCGGCATCCCAGCAAGCAGCCACGGGGATGGCGCACGGGTGTTTATCAACCTGGAAGACGAGTTCGACAAACTCAAAGTTGCGCTCACTGCCGAGGGGCAGCCTGACTTGCCACCATCCACGTCGGGTCTGGTAGCTCACCCCAGAACCACGCACGCGGAAAACTTGAAGCTTGTTAAGGACACACTCGCCATCCTCCCATCAACAGCATCGGCCATCATCACCAGCCCGGCTGAGGCAGCAAATCTACGAACCCCACCTGTCCCGCCGGCCCAAGCTACGGTAGGACAGTTCGCGGGCGAGGTCAAGACCCGACGATGGCACAACCCTCTCATCCACAACCTCCTCACCGACCGGCCCATCTATTCGGCATCCCTCCCCATCGGCCGAGTCAAACCCACCGCCCAAACCGCACCACCCCCCATGCCAACAACAACCCTCGCCAAAAAGGGCATGCCCGTAACCATCTTCCCGGACACGCGCAACGGGGCCTGGCAGCCGCCCAAGCCTGGCATGCCCCGTCTCCGCCTCACCGACACATGCATCGACCTGCCACGACTCGTACACCTCATCAACGACTCCTTCGACCGCCGGCTTGACGTCGAGCACTACCTGCGGCGCGTGGAGGACAGCCTGGCGGGCATCATCATCGCGGGCGAGTACGAGGGCGGCGCCATCCTGACGTGGGAGCGGCCGTGCGGCATGGACGAGAAGGCCGCCTACGAGGCGGGGAGGCTGGTGCCGTACCTGGATAAGTTTGCGGTGCTGAAGAAGAGGCAGGGCGCGGGGGGTGTGGCGGATATCGTGTTTAATGCGATGGTGAGGGAGGGTTTTCCGAGGGGGGTCTGTTGGAGGAGTAGGAAGGATAATCCGGTGAATAAGTGGTATTTTGAGCGGTCGTGTGGGGTGAGGAAGTTGCCTGAGAGTAATTGGGCTATGTTTTGGACTACGCCTGAGGCGGCGACGAGCGAGGGGTTGATGAGGGACTATGAGGATGTGTGTAGGGGGGTGGTGCCGTCGTGGGAGGACTTGAAGGTGAAGCCAGCGGATTAAGTTGGACTTTTTAAGAGGTTGGATGTGAAGACATCAAATCTAGCATAAAATACATTATTTTCCTCCTTCCACCATCACCTCAATTATTCCTCACCATCTCCGAAAACCGTCGTGTTCAGGTGGTTAACATGATGATTGGGGGCGGGAAAACACATGACAAGAGACGAGAATGGTCGCGGAGGGACAATGACGCATCCAATCAGGCTAAGCTTGGGATTGGGCATGCAGGGATTAGCGGGTCTCAGCAGTGGGGCCGGAACCTTGGCGCCCCTAATAACGCCGCTGCAAGGCACATCACAACTTGGAACATTCAAGCTGCCTGCTCTTATCCGCATCGAGAGTTTTGGTTGACGACACAAACCGTTCGTCGCGCATATTCGAACATCACATCACAAGTCGCTGCCGCAAAAATTGACAAGATGGACGCATTCAAGGGTTTCCAGAAAAGCCTCACGTAAGGACCCCGCTCCAAGTGAACACAACATTGTAGTCGGTCAACGACAGCTTCGAGGACGAGTGCTGACACCAAGGCGCCGCAGCTCGCTGGGCGGGCAGATTACTCCGTTCGCGTCGCGCACCTTCCAATACACCAAGGAGCAATTGGGCCAGGCCGAGGACAAGGTGCGCAATGTTCCGGAAGCGGGGTCGATGAAGGAAGGTTTATGGCTAACACCAGCCTGATGACAGACCCAGCTGCCGCCCGACTATATCGACCTCGAGAAGCGCGTCGATGCCTTGAAGGCGGTCCATCAGAAGATGTTGGCCGTGACGTGAGTCTTTGCGTCTGTTCTGCGCCCCCTGCCGCATTTACTAACACCACCCCGCAAACAGCTCGCAGTACTCGCACGAGGCTTACGACTACCCGCCCAACATCAAGGAGACCTTCTCAGACCTGGGCCGCACCGTCAGCGAGAAGGTTCAGCTTCTCTCGAGCGCCACCTCGCCCGCCGAGGCCCAGGCGGCCCTGACCGCCCCGCCCACCGCCAAGCCGCAGCCCAAGACGTTCCACCACGCCATAGCGCGCGCCTCGCTGTCGGGCAGCCAGGCGCTGCACCAGCAGCACACGGGCGCGGGCGAGGACCCCCTCGCCACAGCCCTCGAGAAGTACGCGCTGGCGATGGAGCGCGTGGGCGAGGCGCGCCTGGCGCAGGACGCCCAGATCCAGAGCCGCTTCCTGGCCGGCTGGAACACGACCCTCAACACCAACTTGCTGTTCGCGACGCGCGCCCGCAAGGCCGTCGAGAAGGCTCGTCTGACGCTGGATGCTGTCAAGGCCCGTGTCAAGGGTACTACTTGGAAGCTGCCCGGCGCGGGGTCGCCCCGCCAGGAGACCCATGATGAGCATGAGCTAAGCCCTGAGGCGCAGGAGGAGATTGAGAAGGCTGAGGATGAGTTTGTTACGCAGACGGAGGAGGCCGTGGGGGTTATGAAGAACGTGAGTTTACACCCTACCTTCCCTCTTTTTTCCTTGTAGAAATCAATCTTTTACTGACAACCCTACCCCACAGGTCCTCGACACCCCGGAGTCGCTGCGCAACCTGGCCGAGCTGATCGCCGCGCAAATGGAGTTCCACAAGAAGGCCCACGAGATTCTGAGCGAGCTTGCGCCCGTCATCGACGGGCTGCAGGTCGAACAGGAGGCAAGTCGTGCTTCGGCTTACTCGTTGCACTGATAGACCCGAAACATGTGCTGACACTGCGCGTTTCTGTTTGCCCCTGTCTCTAGGCGAGCTATCGCAAGAGCCGAGAGAGCGCTTCCTAAGCAATGAGGGGACGGGAGGGGGAGTGAGGTGTGAGGGTGGGGCGGGTTGTTCTGAGTGGTAGGGCTGATTTGGGACGTCCCAGATATGAAAATGGTTACCTGTGCCTGTGGATGAGCAGTTGGCTTTCGTTTCTGCGGTCCTTGTTTTGTTTTTGTCAGGGTCGTCTTGGCTTTTGTCCGGTTCAGGAGGGTTTGCCTTATAGATCAATCGATTCTTTCTGTGACAGCCTTTACAATGAGGGAGCCATCCTTCACTCGTTGTATCCTCGCAGCTTCGTCATGGAAGCCGGGCTCCGATGAGAATTGAAAATCGAAGTCTTTCCAAACGGGCAAAGTGCAAGCATCCATATAAAGACTGCTGATAAATTATTTAACATCAAATACGGGCGTGTGGCTCAGTTGGTAGAGCGTTCGCTTAGCATACATCGGTGTATGCGAAAGGTCCTGGGTTCGATTCCCAGCTCGTCCACAGCTTAATCTTTTGCTCTTTCCGACTTTTAATCTGGGTTGGTGTTAATTCTTTTTTGGATTGGTTGCGATGATGAAGAAAGGGTAAGTCTTCTCTCTGCCGCATTTTTGCTTCCTCTGACATCACCTGGGCAGTATTTCATTTGGATCTTTGTCGTAATACGGATCCGTATATGCAGGAACCAAAGGCCCTTTCATTTCAAGGTCGGTATGGAGTAAATTACCGAAATCTGGTCCCGCTTCAGCCTCGCCCTTGCCGTGCCAATCACCTGCTATTGTGATCCCTGCACAACTGAGGTCATGGTCGCGCCTTGCAGCAGCCTGGCCAAGCTCCCCACGCGCCCCAGTTGCTGCATCCCTCTCCATCGCCCAGCCGACCAAACTTGCGACAACACACAGTGGTTCTTTGGACTCAAAACAATTCACAATGGTAAGTCATCTCTTGTCGCGCAAACTGGAGGAGCTGATAACTGACCTGTTTTTGTCTCCCACAGCTACCCCTCGGCCTCCTAAATGCGGCCCAAGGCCACCCCATGCTGGTCGAGCTCAAAAACGGCGAAACGCTCAACGGCCATCTCGTACTATGCGACACGTGGATGAACCTGACGCTGCGCGAGGTGGTGCAGACGAGTCCGGTGCGTTGCGTCTTGCGGAATTGGCCGACAACGATGCGCGATCGATCGATTGTTGGACTGGGCTGGGAGTGCGGTTTGCTGACGGTTGGGGATGTGCTATAGGAGGGCGACAAATTTGTGCGGCTGCCGGAGGTTTATGTCAAGGGGAATAATGTGCGTTTCTCTTCTGGGAATGGGGGAGTGGTTGCGGGCTGGAATGGGTTGCTGACAGGAAGGTGGACAGATCAAGTACCTGCGCGTGCCGGACGAGATTATCGATATTGTCAAGGAACAACAACAGAACCAGGGCGGCGGATACCGTGGTGGGCGCGGCGGACAAGGGCGGGGAGATCACGCTGGGCGAGTTGGTGATAGGGGCCGTGGTGGAAGAGGGAGGGGAGGTGGTAGGGGGGGTGGAAGGGGCGCCCGGGGGTCATGAGCAGGACTGGGGAGTGGTGATGTTTAATGGACGGTCATCAAGGGGAAGTTCGCGGCTGGAAGCGCAGACAGCGTATTCAAGTCAGGGACGGGTTGATGGTGCTGGCTTTGGGCAGCCTTTCACACGATGGCAGAGGGGGAGGAGGACGTGCCGTGTGGTGGCCTGAGAGCTGTGGCCGGCTCGAGAAAAGTGCACCTGTTGGCGGTTGGTCAACTGCATTGCACTTTGTAAAGCGCATAAGACTAAACAACGAAACGTTATGAACCCCATCCTCCCTGTTGGCCTTGGGGGTTCCACGTGACCTATCTCTGGCTGGATCGTCCTGTCTTGGCGCTGAAAGCAACAATTTCACCGCCTTTTTTTGATATTGGCAGAATCTCCCCCTGGCCTCACAGCGTTCATCCGAACTACCTCACTGCTCATCTCATTGAATGGTTTTGGGGAGGTCAGGATTCTCAGAAACGCCAATTCAACCACTAATCCGACCGCTTCAAACCGCCCATATTTTCCTCTCAGAGAAGCGTTCTGGTGGCCTGAAGCGGCACCCCAGATAATGCACAGCTTGACCGTTAACCTGCCCGTTCAACAACGCGACAACATCTTCGATCCCATCCTTATGTCAGCAAAGCGCGTTACTGTCGACGCTCTCTCGCGCGCTCTGTGCCCGAGTCTCTGCCCGAGGCTGTTGTCACAAGCGGGCATTCACCCATTACCCTCTGGCAGCCGACTTCGACTCAGTCATGGCCAGTCTAACACCAGGGGCTGTCCTCAAAGCCGTAGGACCGGCCAAGCCCGCACTCTCCACGACAGCTGCCGCCTGCAGCAGTCCTCCGAGAAGCAGGACTTATTTTGGGAACTGGAAGAGCAGCTAGCGCAGCAACAGCTAGATTCCGTTGTTTCCAGGGAACCAGTTCAAGAATGGCCCGAGTACAAGCCACCGCCGGCGCAGCCGGTAAAAAAAGCTGAACCTGAGACACTAGGGGGGTTAAATGACGGCTGGATACGCAGGCGACGGATACCCCGGGCGCACTTTGGCTATGCACGGCAAGACCCGAATTTCAAGCGGGACGAGACTGATCAAGGGCCGCTCGCAAAAGGCCGGAAACCGTCGCCCGTCAAGGCACCCTGGGCCGCCGCTCTTGCGCGGCACACCAGGTCACATGGGCAAGATACTGGCGCCGCAGAGGTGACGGCGGAACATCTGTCGAAGCAAAGGTCTGACTTTCCGCCCGGCACGCTCGCGGCGGATACGCGCGTGATATACGAGGCCCTGCGCCTCATGCGCGGGAACCCAGGGGACGCCAAAAAGATACGGGCTCTCGTCAGGTATCTGGTCGAGGAGCGCGGCGAGAGGCCGAATGCGTTCTTGTACGAAGCCCTGGCCGTGGCGAATTGGGATCCGCACACAGGCTCAGCGGGTGAGCTCGTCGCCATGATGCGGGAGATGAAGGAATTGGGTATCCTGCCCACAGTTGGATTTAATCAAGCTGCATTGCGGGTATGTTTCCTGCCTCGGCGCTGGCTGAGTTTAATTTACGGGTTGATTATACGCTGACTTGGCTCAATAGCTTCTTGCTATCCATCCGGATTACCTTACCAGAAACCGGATCCTCCAGCAGATAAAAGCTGATGATATGGAGCTTGGCTGGGAGGGCAGGATGAGCGTTACATTGGGGCTGCTGCGCGATGGGCAGACCGAGATGGCGATGGATTATTTCGACATGATATGTGAAAAGGACCCTACCAAAGCTCCCGAATGGCTGCTCGAGACGTTCGTCTACGTCCTCACGATGCGGGGATTCGTGGACGACGCGGTGCAGCTGATCCAGCAGAGGCTGGACCTAACAGAAGGCGACCTCACCGCGGTGGCGCTCAGCACATGGCTCTATCTTCTCGACGAGTGCAGCAGAGACCTTCACTACCACAGCACCATGTACATCTGGGAGAACCTCGTTCAACCCGGGACGCTGAACCCGCCCGATGGCGTGTGCCTCAACGTTCTCAACACGGCGGCGCGGCACGGCGACCCAGCCCTTGCCACGTCCGTCATCGAGCTTCTCTCGGAGCGGAAGGTCAAGCTAGGCTCTCACCACTACGAGCCGCTGATTGAAAGCCATGCTCGGGCAGGCGATCTCAAGCACGCTTTCCAGTCATTGTGGGTCATGACGGGGGACACCGCCGGAATCAACTCGACGACACAGGCGTCAACCCGAGCGATCTTTTCGCTGCTGAAAGCCTCGCCCGAACGCGCAGACGAAGCGGTCAGCATCATCACCGAGCTGGGCCAGACACGCTGCGTTCCCGCAGCCGTCGCGGTGGTGCTGGAGGCCCTGGGCCAGTCGGGCGCCCCCATGTCTCGGATCTTTGACATATACTACCAGCTGCGCGACTTGCCGATTTACGGCGTACGGACCAGTGTCTTCAGGGCGCTTCTCCAGGCGTGCCAAAACACAGCAGACGCCACGACGGTCATCTCGGAGATGGAACGCTACTCGGTGGCCCCGCTCCACGACACGCTCGATCATCTCATCCGCTGCTTCGCCAATGACGGCACCTTTGACATGGTCATGCTGTACATCGCCGAGCTGACGCAGCACAACCCGAAGAAATGGCTGAGCGAGAAGACGCTGACGGCGGTGCTCGACCGCGGCTGCACGGACCAGGACGTCCGCGTGTGGCAGGTCTTGAAGGAGGCGGAGAAACGCGGCATGAAGAATCCTTCGCCGCGGCTTGAGAAGTTGCGGCAGGATCTTGCCCGGCGCGGGCCGGAGGACCTTACCCGGCGTGGACCGGAGGACCTGAATTGAGGCAGAGACGGCGCTTGGATGTGAGCGGTGGAGATGTAGGACTATTGTAGGTCGATACCAGTGTGTGATATCCAGTTGGCGCTTGTACCTTGAGGGGTTGTGGCTCCAAGGCGAGGGAATATGGGCAGGTACTTCCAGAGCAGCTATGTCTGCCCTGTTCAGGGTCTTTGCCCAAAAGCATGAGTGCCCCCACGATCGCTATCGCTCGTAGATGATACGCACTGTGCCTATGTGTAGTTCTGGCACCTCTTCTCGAACAGGCCTTGCACGAGGCTGACAGGCCGACTCTGAGACAACTCAAAGACAACCTCGTGGAGAACAGGCAGCAGCTGAGGGACAACTCTAGGAATACCGTCTTTATCTTACACTTAATTCACTTCCATTTGCGGCTCTCGGTCCGAGACTGTCAGCCAGCCTCAAATACGGATACTCCAACAACTCATCTAAACAATTTCCTGCCTCCCCCCTCGAGATGCTGAGAATAAGTATGCCCACCCCATCCAAGAAAAGCCCGAAGACAGGGCTATGCAACATGCGGGTCCCTTTGGCTCTCGCGGTAGTTATCTACCCCCACGCCGGGCTGATCGCGGAAGCGGTCCCGGTCGCGACGATCCTCCGCTGGGTCGGGTCTTGGCAGTGTTTCCAACAGTGACGCGCCTTATAAGGGTCCAGTTTGCCTGGTATCAAGTCCCGGCCGAAAAATTGTGGGATTCCCTAGCGGGCGATCCAGCTTCCACTGATTTTCTCAGGGCCTGGATGGATGTCAAATGGCAATTTCCAGGATGCCAATTGCTCGGCTCAGACTGGAAGACCCTTCTGATGCCAAGCGCTCCAAGACCCGCCCCGCAGGCTCCCAGAGCACGTGGGTAGTTCCTGGTTTGAGCGCTGGGCCTCACTGGGCCTCGCTGGGCCGTCCCATCTCAACTGCGGCAAGCCGCTCTTGCCATCACCAACCGAAGGAGAAGCAACCCTCACCTTCATCTTTTCATCTTATCTCGCCGCCATCTTCGAGGCTGCTCTTATCTCTCTGCCTCCGTCTAACTACCATCTCGGGCAGTCCCCTATGTTATATCCTGCACCCTGAGTCTATGTTTTCAGAGTCCAGAGTGACCCGGTTCGAACCTTTCTGCTCGGTTAGAGGCGCTGCTCGACGTCGCCACTTATTACTGAGCACCGCGTCTTCCGGTCTGCCGTTTCGTTTCAGCATTCATGGAATTTTTTCAAACGCCGCAGTCTGACACCCACTATTTTGATACTGAGCTGGGATCCGGGCCACACCGCGGACTACGACAGCCCCAAATTACAGCTGCCATTTAGTCGTCGGCCCCCGAATGAGTGAGCGCTGGATATGATGTGGTCGCCGAACCCACACATCGCCGTGCCATCACTCCACCATCTATGACACGGAAAACACCGCACGCGTGAATTGCGGCTCCCCGAGACAAGTCCGCACTGTTTCGCCCTGCCGCTGTCCCCGTCCGCCTAGACGCAACTGGGTAACTGTTACCTACGACTTTGCCTCTGCTGGTCCCAGAACTCCAAAGTGGACCGCCAAAAGCCTGCCCTACCGCTGCCCAGCCCTTCCGCCCCCGCATCACCCCAACGTCTCCCTGCAGCTGTTCAGGGTGCGCTTCTCCATCCCATCTTCGAAAAGTCGCGCCTTCTAGGGCGCCGCTTTCAATAAATATCGCCAAATCCCCACCGTCCCCGGCACCGCGGGGTTCCCGCAGACTGCCCTCGCCCAGCCCAGAGTTGCCGTCTCTGCTGCCCCGGCAATGCCTGGCCACGAAACATCCCCGTCCGTGTCGCTGCACTCGGGTGCCGCGGACGGCTACCGCGGCTTCCCCAGCTCATCGCCGCCCCCGCCCCCGACCTCCACCAAGAAGAAGCCCCGGCGAGGTGCCGATCCTGCCAACCAGAAACGGAGATGCGTCAGCACGGCATGCATCGCCTGCCGGAAGAGAAAGTCCAAGTGCGACGGGGCGCTGCCGAGCTGTGCCGCTTGCGCCAGCGTCTACGGCACGGAATGTGTCTACGACCCCAACTCGGATCACCGCCGGAAAGGCGTGTACCGCGAGAAGACGGACAGCATGAAGGCCCGGAATTCGACCCTGCAGATTCTTATCGAGGCCATCCTGAACGCTGCCGAGGAGGATGTACCGGCCATCGTGAAGAAGATCCGGACCTGTGACAGCCTCGACAGTGTGGCTGAATCCATCTTGAAGAACGACGCGGTCGATGACGACGACGACGATGCCAGCCGCATGGACCGTGACTATTCCGGCGACCAACCTGTCGAAGGCGAGCGGGAACTCGCGCGCAGGATGGGCGAGCTTCGTCTCGAGAACGGCTCCGTCCGCTACATCGGCGGCACGTCTCACCTGATCTACCTTGGCGACCAAGCTGATGTCCCCGACGAGCCAGACGTCGAGGGCGTCCCAGCTGAGGACCCGACGACCAGCTGGACCGAAGTTACCAAGGACGCCCAGTTGATCGTACACCTGATCAACATGTACTTCACCTGGCACTACCCCTATTTTGCCACACTATCCAAGTCGCTCTTTTATCGGGACTTTGTCAAGGGCCGGCCACAAGGACAGCCGAGGACGACTGTCTACTGCTCATCCCTGCTGGTCAATGCCATCCTCGCCCTCGGCTGCCACTTCACCAGCGTGGCAGGCGCTTTTGCGATTCCCGGGGACAGCAGGACAAAGGGCGACCAATTTTTTGCCGAGGCAAAGCGCTTGATCGTCGCGAACGACGAGTACGAAAAGCCGAAGCTCACCACTGTGCAGGCACTGGCAATCATGTCGGTCCGCGAAGCCGGCTGCGGGCGGGAGGCTTCCGGCTGGGTCTACAGCGGCATGAGTTTTCGCATGGCACAGGACATCGGGCTCAATCTCGACATTGGCGGGATCCAGAAGAGCAAAGACTCGCTCGATGAACAGGAGATTGACGCGCGCCGGGTTACTTTCTGGGGTTGCTTCTTGTTCGACAAGTGCTGGTCCAACTATCTCGGCCGCCTACCGCAGCTCCCCAAGAACACATACAACGTTCCGAAGTACGACGTCTTCCCCGGCGAAGACGCAGACGCGTGGTCGCCATACACCGACACCGGATTCGATCAGTCATCGAAGCAGCCGTCTCGGACACGGGCGGTCGGCCTGCAACTGAGCAAGCTGTGCGAGATCAGCAGCGATCTGCTGCTCTTCTTTTACCACCCCAACCACATCGGGCGCGCGAGCAGCAAGTCTGCAGAGCTTAAGAAGCTTAGCGAGCTCCATCGCCGCCTCGAGGATTGGAAGAAAGAGCTGCCCAAGGAGTTTGAGCCGAAGGATGGCCAGCTGCCGAACGTCATCCTGATGCAGTGAGTGATACCCCCTTCAGATTTGCAAACAATGGAAGTTGACCCAAGCAGCATGTTTTACCACCTCCAATACATCCACCTCTTCAAGGCCTTCTTGAAATACACACCAGAAACCTCCCCGTTGCCAGCACACGTCTCAGCCTGGCGCATGTGCTCGGCCAACGCAGGGGCAATTTCGAAGCTCATGCGTCTGTACAAGAAGCTCTACGACCTCAGGCAGATCTGCAACATTGCTGTCTACATGGTGCAGACTGCTTGCACACTACACATCCTGAACCTACCAGAGAAGACGCACAAACGCGACATTATCCACGGCGTCAAACACCTAGAGGAGATCGCCGAAGACTGGTCATGCGCGCGGAGAGCGCTAAGCACGCTGAGCGTTTTGGCTCGCAAGTGGAAAGTCGAGTTACCCGACGAAGCGGCCGTCGTGCTTCAACGGAACGACGAGAAGTACGGGACCGTTAGTATCTCCGACGTGCCCTCACCAAATAGATCAGGGCCGTCGGTTGCGCAGTCACCACAGTCCCTCCCGCAGTCGCCAAATAACCAATACACGCCGCCGAGCCAATACGGGAACCCAGCCCAACCAATGGCCCTCGACATGCCGGCCTCGTCCATGTCCTCAGACATACTCAGCAACATGGCCGTGTCGGGGATACCGCCGAGCTTGCGCAACATGCAGAGCCAGGTTTCGCGGCAGATGGCACAGTCCATCAGCACCACGTCCATGCCCATGAACGACACGCTTTCGCCCATGAACCCGTGGGCCGTCTCGCCCGTGAGCCGGTCCATGCCCAGCTACACGCAGGCATTCGCCCCCATCCACTCACAATCTCATCCCAACATGGGGCCGCCGCCTTCGCACCCGACGCCCCGCCAAACATCCAGCTCTCTCTACGCAATCGACGGCCAGGACTGGTACCTCAAGGACGGCGTCAGCTGGCAGCAGAACTTCCAGACGTGGGGACTTGGCGCGGGCGCCAGTTCCGCGCAGAACTCGGGAGGGAGCAATAGCAGCGCCCCTGGAATGGGCGATCCCATGTTTGTGTTCCGGGGAGTGAATCTGAACGATATGGAGGCGACGTTTGATATGGGGTTGGGCAGCTTGGATCACTTGTCCGGGCTCGACTAGGCGTTTTGCTTGGGAAAGGGGTGCGTCAATTGCTGGATATATGGGAGTTGTGTTTGATGGGGTGGCATGGTGTTACGGTTGGGAATGCATATGGCGCGGCATTTATATATACTCTCGGTTGGAAGGTTTGCTATGTGTGCTTTGGGGTGGTGATGTGACAATCGGGTGTATACCTCTAGTGAAGCAGTTTACGTTGTATATAGACACTCTTCTTCCCAGAGAGTGTATCAACCTGGGGCTTGTCGATTCAGGACCGTCTATCCCCCCAAATCTACTTATTTTCGTCTCCAATTACCGCTGGTCTTATGCCTCCCCTCTTTAAACCATCGCGACACGCCCATTGCTTTGGATCATCGTGACCCAACCACCACTGCCGGAACTATTGCCCCCTCTCCTCCTCAGCCATAGCCTCCAACACCCTCTTATACTCCCCCGCCTCCCTCTCCATCTCCTCCATCCCCCTCGCCAACCGATCCGCGTCCTCAATCGACGGAAAACCCCCCCAGGCCTTGGCCTCTCCCCCATCATCCCCATCCCACTCCCCTCATTTCCATTCACCACGCCCCCAACAACCCCCCTCCCACCATCCAAACCCCCGGCCCCCTCCCCGCCCTCCCTAACACCCCTCATCCCCTCCCTCTCTCCACCCCCAACCTTTCTTAGTTCCCGATCCCACAAATGCCCCCCGACATTCCCCTCCTCGCTCGCCATCTGGTCATACACAGCGTCGGACGGCGTCGACACAGGCTTGGCGGTCGACCCGCGAATGCGCGGGATCACGTGCACGTGCACGTGGGGAACGGTTTGCCCTGCTTCGGGACCGTCTTGGAGGGCTATGTTGAAGGAGCCTGAGAGGACGTCTGCTGCTTCTACTTCTTTTGTGGTGGTGGTGGGGCTGGTGGAGGGGGAGGTGGGTGGTGGGTGGTTGCCTGATGAGAGGCTGGGTGGGAGGGACTGGGATGGGGAGGGGCAGGGAGTGAAGTAGTACCGCGCCAGCATGCTCTGAACGCGCTGGACCGCGGTGAATAGGTCGGTCAGTTCGGCCGGGGAGAGGTCGGTCAGGCGGCGGTGCGGGCGCAGCGGGCAGACGAGCACGTGGCCGGGCAGGAGGGGCTTGAGGTTGACGAGGGCGAAGGAGTGGGGGGTTTGGTAGAAGACCTGGCGGTGTTAACTACATAGGGGTGTTGCGGTGATGGACGGGGAGGTACCTGGTTCGTGACCTCGAAGGGGCCGAAGTAGATGGACTTTTGGTGGGCGGCGGTGCTCATTCTTGCGGATCGTTGGAGTGTTTTGTGATGGTTGAGGGGGTTGAGAGCGGATGGGTTGAATATCCTAGTCCAGGATTTAGTCACCGGGTTCATGCTCATTAATGTAGCAGTTGCAGGTTTTACAAGGGCGTTTGATGCGAAGAAGCAGATGTTGAGGTGTTGTTGGAAGTTGGAAGTGAGCGGCTCATTTGAGGCAAAATATCCCCGCTTGACTGGAGCTCCTCTCAACTTCGTCTTAACACGAGGCGAATCAAACACAAGAATTGCCATCAAAAATGAGGGTCAATCAATAGTTGTGAATTAATACGTGAGAATGACTATTCGCTTATCATTATTTACAAAAAATGCATGCAAGTTATGAGATACCGACTGCGCCATGTCCGATGCCCTCATCCGCAGAATGTGTGTACTCAAACCCCCAACCCAAGTCTAGGTATGCATTGCCCAACCTCTACCAGTCCATAGATGGCCCCTTATAACTCTCTACGAAAAGCTCGGCAGAACCTCTTCGTCCTCCAGCTCATCCTGCCGCACCCTCACCTCACTGCTAATGCTCCTCGACCTCGACTCCGCCTCCTCGCTCTTCATGTACACTACCCGCCAGTTAGCACATCTTTTACTCGCGTAGCACATCGAGGACTTACCATGAGGCTTCAACAAAAGCGACGCCGCCAGCGCCGCCGCAAACACCGTTGCCAACAACACCAAAAAGGCCTGCGGAAACGTCTCGACCGTGGCCGCATACAGCTGGTTGAACACAATCGGCGCAATGATCCGCGCCAGCGAGTGCAGCAGCCCAATAGCACCTAGCAGCTGGCCCACCCGCTCCGGCGGCACATGCTTGCTGACAGCAGCCTGGATTGTAGCCGATCCCAGCCCTCCAAACGCTGTCACGACCGCGGACCCGACAAACCACGGGCCGGACGGCGCAAAGACGTACCCCGTGATACCCACCACGTCCGAAACAAGCGCGGCGCGCAGAATCCAGATGTCCACCTCGTCCGCGCCGCGGTTCTTCTCGGGGACCGGGGGTGGCTCCAGCTCCCCCGCGGCTTGCTGCCGCCGCCGTTTTGCCGCTGCTGGGCGCGTGCGAAAGAAGTAGTTGATCAGGGGGAGGATCCCCACCAGAATGACGACGCGCACCATGGACGTCATGGATATGAAGCGCGAGCTCTCGAGGTTGCCCCACTCGAAGCGGTACTCGACGTACATGACGATGACGGTGCCGGCGCTCATGGCGGCGCCGAGCGTGACCATGTCGACGAAGGCGAGGATGAGCAGGTTGCGCCGGAGCCGGGTGGTTCCGGGCCCCGTGGGAAAGAGGATGTCGAGCGGGGCGAGGGGGTTGGAGGTCTTGATGCGGTAGGTGAGGTTGTTGAGTTGGCGCCAGAAGGGGATGCGGGAGAGGAGAGGGTGGGAGCAGTCTGGGGCGGGGCGACGGGATTCTTTTTCGAGGGCGTATTTCTCGCGGGCTAGGAGCTGCTGCTTTTTGGTGAGGGACTCCGGGGTGGCGAAGCCCATGAAGAGGGCGAAGAAGATGTGGCAGACTAAGAGGATGTAGAAGATGGACAGCAGCGATCCCGTCCACTCGACGAGGTAGCCGGCGAGGAGAGGGCCAAAGGCGAGGCCAGTAAAGAGGCATGAGTGCAGATACCCGATGGCAACGCCGCGCTTTGAGGGCGGGGTGCAGTCGCTGGTGTAGGCATGGCTGAGCACGCTGCCGGCCGTGAAGGAGCCCGTGAGGCCGTCGAAGAAGGAGCCCACGAGCATGAATTGGTAGGGTACTGTCTCAGGGTACTTGGCAGCAAGGATGGTGATGATCTCGGCGATGATACCGCCGATAGAGCAGACGATCATCAGCCGTGTACGGCCATAGCGGTCCGAAAGGGAGCCCATCTTTGGCGCCGTGAGAGAGCTCAGCATCCCGGTCAAAACGTTGAGGACTAGCGAGAAGGTGGCCACCAATTTCTGGATCTCTGGGATAAAGCATTGCCGGTTGTTGCCCCCAGGGATGACTGGGGCGAAGGTAAACTCAGGGTCTGCGGCTGTCCTGTCGGACATGTAGCGTTTGCAGACGAGGTCGATGATTCTTTCTCCAGGTCAGCATGCAGTTCAGGGGTGATGAGTGAACCTCCCCATACAAATTTAGCCTGGGGACGACGGAGCCGCCAAATGCCAAAGTGAATATCGCATATGGTGCCAACAAGAACCAGACCTGTGCCAAAGTCAACCTCTGCCGTCAGTTACACTTTCACGATACAACCTACTGATGGCCTCCTCCACCACGGGAGTCCCGCAAAATGTGCATCCCCTGACCAGTTCCCATCCTCGTGCGCTGCGTTGCTGCGGGCACCTGTACCCAATAGCCCTGATGTCTCGGTTGCACCACGGGCGTCGATATCGGAGTCTCTCGAGTCACGGGCGCGTATCCCCACGGAGCCCGAGCCGGACCCTTCCAAGCGTGTCGACGTCATCCCTCACTTACACAGCAGCGCAACGCCACGATCCCGAATTCTTGGGTCGCGATGCTGCCGACGACGTGCTCGGGATTTTTGCGCTTGAATTTCTCACACAGCGGGGAGGGAGTGAAAGAGGGGAACTAAACCAAACAACGGAAGATTCGTCAATTGGACCCAGAATTGCGAGCGATACCACGGAGATACGGGGCCGAGAGCGGTGCTAGTGTATATCCGGACGACAGACAGTCAACAGGACTGGACCGAGGCCAAGGTTCGGGCCCGATCAGAGCAATACTACCTGGCGTAAAGTCGAGGATATGTCAAGCCCATCACCCATATGAGAGAGATCATGCCAGGTTGAACAACAAGTGGGAATTGGAAAGGATAAGAACTCCCAGAGATCGGCGGACAGGGAAGATGAACTTCCCCCGGAGGTTTATCAGCGGGGCGGTTCCAGCATGGCGGCGCTATTCCTGGGGAAGACTGGGACACCCAAACCCCTGTAACCGCTCGGCTGGTGACGCGTGGCTCAGACGTGACTTGAACAGCCCCATTGAGGATGGGAGGTCACTAATAATGCCTCTTCCGCCACTATTTGGGTTGTCGTACCAGAGTACTCCGCCTCCTGGAGACCTGAGAATCAGAGTTGACCTGAAACCGGTGGGAGACACAATTGGAAATCAAGGAATCATCACCAGGCTCCTAATCGACGCATGTAAGTGCCCACGGTACCCTCCACGATCCGAGGAATTTAATGAGCCAACACGCCGGCATATGCTTCGACATTTGGTTGGACCAACAAAACGAATGACGTACATTCTCTCCAAGAGCATGTCGGGAGTCGGCGTCTAGACATGCCGGATTACAAACCAGCTTCCCCCAATCTCATTCCCCGCATCTTCACCCAGATCGGCCCCTGATCAATAAGGTTGAATTCATGCTTAAAAACAAGACAGCCAGCCCAATTCACCCGACCCCGACCCTAATAGGTATCTCAACAATCCGTAGCAATACATAATAATGTACATTTTACACGCTCAGCCCCCGTTACACCTGCTGCGCCGCAAAGAACTTCTTTGACTCCGCGCATCTCTCACTCTTGCAGCCCGGACACCTCAGGCCCATCTGCGTCGAGCAGGAGATCCCGCTGCCGAGATGTGCCTTGGCCAGGTCGGCAAGCGCCTTGATAAACACGGGGCTGCCGTTCAGACTCTCCACGCGCTTGACTGTCTCGCCGTGCCCCGACTCGCCAATGACCTCCTCATCCAGCTCAAACAACGTCTCGATGTGGTCCGACGTGAAGGCGATCGGAATCAGGAGCAGGTCCTTCTGCCCCTTGGCGATGTAGTCCTCAACCGTGCTCGCCGTCTGCGGGCCGAGCCACGGCTGCGGGCCGACTTGTGACTGCCAGCACAGTCGGTAGGGGTTGGCGTGGTTGAGGCGGTGCATCACGGCGTGGACGGTGGCGGCCACTTCGGCGGGGTAGGGGTCGCCTGGATAGTGTCAGCGCTTTTGTTCACCGTGACAACCGAAATCACAAAATATAAACATACCCCTATTCACCACCGTCATGGGCAAACTATGCGCCGAAAACAGCAGCACCACATTATCCCTCTTCTCCTCGGGATACTCCATCAACTTGGCCTCAATGTTCTGCGCAAACGCCTCCACCAGACCAGAATGCACCGGCCACCGGTCAATCACGCTCCACTTAATCGTCCCATCACTCCCATCATCCAGCGGCCCAGCCTTCCCCTCCAACCGCTGGCGCCACTTCCACAACTCATTCAAACTGCTCCCCGTCGTCGAGCACGAGTACTGCGGGTACTGCGTAAACGCCACAGCCCGCCCGCCGCGCCCCCCGCCGAACCCGTCCGCCAGCAGCTGCCGGTACATCTGCTCGGTGAGGGGGTTGGCGTAGCGGAATGCGACGTAGGGCTTGTGCGGCGCCGTCGCGGGCGAGATCTCGTCGAGCAACTTGCACATCTCGGCGCACTGGTGCTCTGACCACTTGCGGATCGGCGAGCCGCCGCCGATGGCCGCGTATTGTTTCTGGATCTTGGGCGTGCGCCGCTTTGAGATGAGCGGGCCGAGGTAGCTCTGCAGGCGGCCGAGGGGGATGAGGTCGGCATCGGCCTGGAGGAGGGAGAGTTAGTGCTAGTTGGGTCTTTGAAGGGAGATGTGTGAAAGTACTGACGAATAACCTGCTCAGGAAGTCGCCCACTTCATCGACTGTTGAGGGACCGCCCATGTTAAGGAACACCATGGCGGTCGGCCCCTTGGAGGGGTCCGTGGTGACAGGATAGACTGGCGTCGCGAGCCATCGTGCTTGCTGCGCCGACGGCTTTGCGAGTTTGAAAGACCGGAGGGGCCGTATCGCGGCGGAGGGAAGTCGGAGGGCCATTTCAGAGACTGAGATGGAGACTGAGACGGAGACGGAGACAGGACAAGACGGGGAGTCGGGGACGGAGAGCTGCCGAGGTCGCTCGTGAGGGCTGCTTCGAGGGAGAATAACAGGCGAGAGGAAGGAAATACGAAATAAAAAACAGAATAGCCCGCGGAGAACGCTCAGTCAACACCTTGCATGTGTCAGATCAGATGGTTGATACTTGGATGGAACAGTGGCAAAGTCAGGAGGGCCAGAACACTCTCCACTGGCACCGACTGTCCCGAGCCCTCGGCGGCGGCGGGAGACCGATCGCTGGACTTTTTGCCCTCTTGGCATCGGGCTTGGCATCGAAAACGACGTTGGAGATCGATTGGCCATCTGTCCAATCAGCATTGAGCAATTGCTGAACGGACTCGGGAGAGTCACATGTTCTGGCGTTAGGCAGGCGCGTCAGCCTAGCGAGCCGTCGCGTCGCAACTGCCATCCATCGCCCGCCGTTGTCCTTCCTTTGTTTCTTTGTGGTTTTCATCGTAAATCAGCTGGATTTTGATTGCTTCTTGTCTAAAAATACTCGCACATCAATTGAAGCCTCTTAAACCGCCAAACTTTCAAATATGGCGTGGGGAGGCGACGAAGACAGACGTCAGGACGCCGACGAGGGCGAGGAGGAGCTGGATGAGACTGTTAGCTCTCCACACCCAACAGTATCATCTGCCCATCTACTAATGACCGACAGGATTACAAAACCCAAAAAGATGCTGTCCTGTTTGCTATTGATGTCAGCTCGTCAATGCTCCAACAACCGCCAGCCAGCGACAAGAAAAAGTCAGACAAGGACTCGGCCATCGCCGCCACCCTGAAATGCGCCTACCAGTTTATGCAGCAGCGCATCATTGCCCAACCGAAGGACATGATGGGCATTCTTCTCTTCGGCACAGAAAAGTCAAAGTTCCGTGACGACGCCGGCGGCCGCAGCAGCTCTGGCTATCCCCACTGCTACCTCTTGACGGACCTTGACGTTCCTGCTGCCGAAGATGTCAAGCAACTGAAGGATTTGGTTGAAGAGGGCGAAGACCCGGATGAGGTGCTTGTACCTGCGAAGGAGCCGGCCTCCATGGCCAACGTTCTCTTTTGCGCCAACCAGGTGTTTACCACCAATGCTGCGAACTTTGGCTCGAGACGCCTGTTCATCATCACAGACAATGACAACCCACACGGCAACGACAAGAATGCAAAGTCTTCCGCAGCTGTGCGTGCCAAGGATCTCTACGACCTCGGTGTGGTTATTGAGCTCTTCCCCATCAGCCAGGGAGGGAAGACCTTTGATGTGTCCAAGTTCTACGATGTAAGACATCCCAGAATACCTTGTCGAACCATGCGCTCACCTATTGCCAGGATATCATCTACCGCGATCCAGCGGCCGAGGCTGGTTCCTCAGACGACGTCAAGGCGTCAAAGTCCGGCGATGGATTTACTCTCCTCAACTCCCTGATCACCAACATCAACTCAAAGCAGACACCAAAGCGGGCGTATTTCTCAAACCTCCACTTCGAGCTCGCCCCGAATCTCACAATATCGGTCAAAGGTTACATGCCACTTCATCGGCAGACACCCGCGCGTACTTGTTATGTCTGGCTCGGAGGAGAACAAGCCCAGCTCGCCCAGGGTGAGACCATCAAAGTTGACTCAAACACAAGAACGGTCGACAAATCCGAGGTGAAGAAAGCCTACAAGTTTGGCGGCGAGTACATTCATTTCAAGCCGGAGGAGGTGGCAGCCCTCAAGAACCTCGGTGGCAAAGTCCTCCGCATCATCGGGTTCAAGCCACGCTCCCTCCTCCCAGCCTGGGCATCCATCAAGAAATCCATATTCATCTTCCCGAGCGAGGAGCAATTCGTCGGCTCCACGCGCGTCTTCTCCGCCCTCTGGCAAAAACTCCTCGTCTCAGACAAAGTCGGCATCGCCTGGTTCGTCGCGCGCGAGAACGCCAACCCGGTCATGGTCGCCATCATCCCCTCGCGCAACGCCGAGGAAGAAATTTCCGACACGCCCTACCTCCCCTCCGGACTCTGGCTTTACCCGCTCCCCTTCGCCGACGACGTCCGCACCGTAGACCTCTCCGCCCCGCCCCGGCCCGCGGACGAACTCACAGACAAGATGCGCGAGATAGTTCAGAACCTGCAGCTGCCCAAGGCCATGTACAACCCGCTCAAGTACCCCAACCCGTCGCTTCAGTGGCACTACAAGGTCCTGCAGGCCATGGCGCTGGACGAGGACGTCCCCGACACCCCCGAGGACGCCACCGTGCCCAAGTACAAGCAGATCGACAAGCGCGTTGGGGGGTACTTGGCTGAGTGGAAGGAGGCGCTGGCTGAGAAGGCCGCGGGGTTGATGAAGAGCAGGGCGGTGAAGCGCGGGGCGGAAGAGGATGATGAGCGGCCGGCGGCGAAGAGGGCGAAGCCGGCTGCGGCTGGGAAGAAGGCTGCGGGTGGTGGGGGTGCGCTGAGTAATGCGCAGCTGAAGGCGGCGCTGGAGCAGGACACGCTGAAGAAAATGACGGTGGCGGAGATCAAGGAGGTGCTCGCGAGTAAGGGGGTGAGCGCGGTGGGGAAGAAGCCGCAGTTGCTGGAGAAGTTGGAGGAGTGGATTGAGGAAAATGCGTGATTTGGATGTGGCTTGGGTTTGTTGTTCGGTAGCGAGGATTTGTACTTAGTGGTGGGAGTTTCGGAGCTGTCTTCTGAGGGATTGATGCTGGGAATGTAGCAGTGTGTTTGGTGAAGGGAAATAAAAGTCTCTTTTTGTTTGTTAATGGATGAGTTTCGGAAAGAGTTCGTTTCTTTGCAGTGTGCCCTTTTGCTTTCCCTCTTCCGCTCTATTCTTCTATGTCTATACTTTATTTCCTTCCTCCTTTTTCTTTTTTTCCCCTTCTATCTTTTTATGCGGTTTGATCTTTTCCTTTCGGTTTCTTTGCTCCTTTCCTCCTTTTTGTCTTCAAGTTTTCAATTCTTCAACGCTTCAGCTCCTCAGTTCCTCAACTCCCTAATCTTCGATTCCTCAACTCCTGGACAAAAAAGGGGGCCCGGTATAGGAAAACGATAACAACACAATCGCCGCACGGTGTGAGTTCGGGGGTTGAGCCTCTGCCATAGGTATTAAAAGGACCGAGCACCTTTTCAGCACCTGAATGCGAAGTGATTCTCCTACCCCTCTGACATCACGCTACACTTCCCAGCTTCAAGCTTCACCATGGCATCAGGGTCAGCGTCTACTAAGCCCACTTTGATAGGGTCGAAGGAAGATGTTGTCCCAACGATACGATTTACCGATGCCCAAGAGGTCTTTAACGCAATCAATGACACTGATGGGGATTGCCTTACCGTTACACGTATGGTATTGACCTGACATTTCGGGGTAGCGAGGTACTGACGATATAGATGTTTCCGCGAGGTATTTCACCGACATCGAGCATGAGCGAGAGAAGCGACGGCACAAGTTCCACTTCCGCCGCTACGATAGTAGTAGCCAGAAGCTTCTCATCACGATCCCGGCCGAGCTGCATGAATCACTCCATCTGGAGATGTATTCCGGGTATCTGCACCAACTTGCCGGAAGTGGCAGAGAAGAGAGTTGGAGATCTATGGGCCATACCACGCGTCGGTCACATCAAGGTCGTGCTGGAGATATTACGGAGATTAAGGAGAGCGATTCTACCGGCGGCCCAAGACCAGAACGTGGTGGTAAAGGTGCTTGGCCAACACTTGTGGTTGAAGCGGAAGTCTGAGTCATTGGCTGGGCTGCAGAACCAGATGAGATGGTGGTTTTCTGCATCTGATCACCAGGTCCAGATTGTTCTTCTCGCAAAATTAGAAGAGACATACGGCACTATCATCTTGGAGAAGTGGGAGCAAGAAGCAGGGGGTGCTCGTCCGGGAGCGACGACAACAAGACATGCCGCTGCCCTGCAGCCGGTGCTTCGACAGACTGTCACCATCACCAACTCGATCCCACCGCCGGCCGGATCCTATGCAATATGACTCCGGGTGGACTGGTGTTAGGGTTCAAGCCGTTATTTCTTCGAGATCCGGGGCCTGGAGAGGGAGACATAGTCTTGAGCGTTGAGAAACTGCAGAATTACGCGAACAATGTATGGGAAGGAATGTAATATTTCAAGCTAATCAGAGCTCACATGCTTGCATCTCTCCACCCTAAGCTCCACCCTTCTCAACAACCGTCGCATTCGCGTCGTCGTCAAGGCGACACGACAAGGTTTCGCGCCGTTTCAACTGCCGCGCGCAAACCAACGCGCTCCCAGCAATTTCTGCAAATCCAGCTACGATCAAATCAAATCAACGATCCGACGATGAATAAAACAAACCCCGCGACAGATGAAATCGCACACCATTACCTGACTGCGAAGCGCGACCGACCATGGAGGCGTTGCTGGGTGCAGGGCAGTCGAACCCGTCGTGCGGTTCCGTTGCCGACCTCCAGTCCCAGTTGCGCGACCTGCTCAGCTCCCGCGTGAGTCACACGCGCGCCGACCACATTTCGGTTACCTTCGAGATCCGAGCGACCACCGTGTTCGAGCTCCCCGTCACCGACCCCGAAAATGAGGCCTTCGAGAACGCGTCCAACATCGACCCGCTGCTGGGCGGCGCGCGGTCCAGCGTTGCCCCTGCCGTGATGGGCAACGGCGCGCAGGCGACGAGACGAGTCAATGCGATAGGCACCCTCATCAATCAGCCGGGCGCAGACCCGGTTCTGCAGACTTCGATCACCAGGCACATTATCGCGGCGTTGGGATCGGTGGATGGGAGCAATTGGGTTGTGCGCCAGGTGTCTCGCAACGAGCATGGTTGGGCCTTTACCTACATTTGCAAGGACTCGTGGCAGGCTTGGAGCAGACAGGTCTCCAAGAAACCGGCCAAGACGGTTATTGCGGAGTGGAGCGAGAAGGCTGGGCAGGATCCGGTTCATATGGGTAGGTTCGCGCTCTTGGTTATTGCCCTGCGCGTCGCTAACGCGCCCTCAAAGCTCGCCCGGCTTTCGATTGTCGAGGCTCGGTCAAGATCGCCTTCGTCAAGTCCACCAAGACCATCGACGTGAAATACGAACACACCCCGATGCACAAGACGGTCGGCGAGCTGATCGAACTTCTTGCGCCACCGCCGCCCGCCCCGTTGGTGAAGACACTCGCAAAGAAAACGAAGGAGCCGAGACCCTCAAGGCCGCCCAAGACGCCCAAGGCACCAAAACCATCGAAGGAGCCGAAAGAGCCGAAGCAGAGGAAACCGAGGCCTTTAAAGTGGGCAGGGGAAGATGGGGCGCCGGGCGGTGAGGGGCCCCAGCCCAAGAAGAGGCGGAAAAAGAAGGATTCGATAGCCCCAGTCGGCTCCGACGGCAGCGTGCTCCCTCCCGAGATGTCGGGTGCCCTACCTGTGGGCGATTTTTCCACTCGACAGCTCTACCACACACAACCAGGTGGTTCCGGCGGCGCGGAACCGAATGGCGCAAGCAGCTACCCCGATGGGCTTGTCAATGCCAATGACGGGGCCATTGCTGCTGATGTCCACGCGCATTCCATTCTCAACCTCCCGCCAGGGGAGGCGGCAAGACGGCGGGACGTTGCGATCAAGCTCCTCAGCGACAGTAACATCGATCCGAAGACTCTGTCGCCGGAACAATTCAACATCTTTGCCAACCAGTCCCCTGACCTGCAGCAGGACTCCTTGGCCATGCTTATGAAGTATGGCGCTGAGCGACTACGCATTGTTCATTCTACGAGGGACGCGTCAAGCTCTGCTTCGCCGACTCCCGGCAAGGATAACACAGCAGGTGCACCGGCAGGGTTGCAACAATCTCCCAAACCAAAGAAGCAGCGCAAGAAAAAGCCTGAGGCTGGGGCGGCTGGAGCAGATCTGGCGCCGCGACCTGAGGCGGCAGAAGGGAGAGATGGCGGATATGCGACAACTGCCGCATCAACAAGTACAAGGACAAGGTTAGTAACCCGGTTTCGCTCCGAATTTCGTGCGTGAAACTGACAGTAAGTGTAGTGTGACAAGGGGAGACCAGCTTGCTCAATGTATGTCGCATCAGGGGCTACTTGTGTGTACTCTGCTCCAAAGTTGAGACACAGTAAGGTCGCGGAGGCACAGCCCGAACCGCAACCAGAGGCGCAACCCGAGACCCCTGAGCCTGCAATTCCAGAGAACGAAGAGCCGGATAACTTGTCCTCGCCGGGCTTCCACACTGAGCCGGTCGCCCAAGCAGTTCATGAACCGTTGAATGAGCATGTTCGACACCATGAAGGGCATGTTCATGAAACAGTACCAGAAACGCCGTCGGCCGCATTCAAGCCGAGCCACAACATTTACCAGCACTCTGGGCTCAGCTTTCCACAAGTCAGCACCGCCGCCACGACGGAGTACAACCAACTCGGTGTTTCGCCCACCGCCATGGACTCAACCCCAACGGACTATGTGTCGAACGCGGTCTCGGACAACTTTGCCTATCATCAACACCCGCCGTCAGCCCCGAAGGCCACATCGGTTTATGCAGACCAAACAGCACCTGCGGCCCAACTTACCCGCAGCACTAGCACGGGAATACAGCCATCGACAACAAGGCGCGGCTTGTCGACTGGCCAGCCATCCCATAGCAATGGGATGAACACCGCGGCTACGGATACTCAGAATACATGGCAGTCCATGTCCAGCACGACCGCCCCAACAGCAACCCCGACACGGACATCGCCGAGAATGTCCAGGGCTAAGAAACCTGCACCGGCACAGGCGTATGATGACATGCGACAGCAACAATCTTCGACCTGGGCGACTGCCAACCAGTCAATCTCCCAACCTGCTCAGCCTGTGCGAAACTCGCCATCTCAGACCGCAGCTCAACCCGCTTGTGCCAAGTCCCGGCAAAGCAATCGGGCCCAGACTCGCACCCCAGTAAACAACTCCTCAGTGACGCGGGCTACTCAACCTCAAACCACACAGTCATATTCAAGTTTGTCTGGTTATGCTTCTACGGGCGTTACACAGCAGCCAACATCGGCGCAGAGCTACAACAACTACACCTCATATCACAGCGGGAACACCCAGGCCGATTCGACAAGCGATCGCGTCTCGTAACCCCACTGTCCCAGTCTCTACAAGGCTTCAGCGTGAGGCCTCAAGCCCAAACCCAAGCCAGGAGCTCAACACCCAACATGTACAGCCAGCAAACCCAGCGCCACAACAACAACAACCCCAACAGCAGCAACAACAAAGCTATACCGGCTACATGAACAACCTCAGCCAACCCCAACCCCAACCCCCCCAACCCACCCAATCCCACACCACCACCACCACCACCCACCAACCCAACAACAACTGGTACTCCCTCAACACCACCAACCCATCCTCATCCGGCTACCCCTCAGCCGCCAGCAACAACAACAACGCCTACTCCACTACCACCGGCGGAAGCCATTCCCACGGTCACACGTCACACACCACTGGCGGCGGTGGTGGCGGCACCCATGGGCATGGGCATGCGGGGACGGCGGCAGGAAATCATCATAGGTCGATGAACCTGTCGAGTCACACGAACAGTAGCATGGATGGGGGGGGGAACAGAGTTTGTATGAGTTGTTGAGGAATAATCCGGCTGGGTAGGGGGTGGAGTTGGGGACTGGGTGCGGTGCGGCTGAGTGATGGTGGTTCTAGGGCCGGGGAAGAAGGTGAAATGTTTTTGGAGAGGTTGAGGAAGTGCGACGTTGAGTGGGATCGATCACTCGGGGGTGCTATTATTACCCGGCCGCCTGAAGGTGGCGGCAGTCACAGGGAAGGGGTTTGGAGGCAGAGGGTTTGGTGGTGACACTGCGGTCATTTCGATGAGGATACCCTTGAAGATTTGTCGTGTAGCTTAATGTCTGTCCACGAATTCAAGGATGGGATTGCCGTGGAACCGTCACTGCCAGTCCATGTTTCTTATCGAAGATGGCTGAAGAAAGCAAGGAACCACCGAAAACTCCAACTTGAGAACACACAGTGACGAAAGAGAACAGTATCCCACAAAGACTCACCCACAGCTCAATCACAAAAGATATATCCTCAAATTCTTCCTATGTAGAATAGAAAGAAGAGACGGCCCTATCCATGCATCCATCCCATCTATCAAAGCAAAGACCAGCCGAAACGCCATCCATCTCCAGACCTCAGGGTAATTTTTTACAAGCTCAGCCAGATTAGATGTCTTCCCAGCCGTGAGTATCGCAGCAGTGCAACAAAGCGCAAAATGATTTCCCAGCAAGTTTCGTTGTGTGCTTTTCCCTTCCCCGGCCTCCAACCTAAACAGCCCAGACTATTGTTGTGTAGACCAGAAAACGCCTCTCCCTCATGCCTCGGTCTTGGTGTCGACCTTCTTCGCCGGGGGCGCGCCGCCGTCGTCCTCGCGAGCGCGCTTACCGTTGGCGGTGGACTGGATTGTGGGCATCTGAACACTGCAGTGGATTGTTAGTGAAACCGTTAAGAGTGTTTGGGGGAGAGCGCGGGCGAAAACATACTCGTTGGTGTTCTTCCTAGTCTCCTCGGCCTTCTTCTCCTGCGGCTTGTCGTTGTTGTCACGGTCGCGACCGCCGCGGCCACCACGGCCACCACGACCACCGCGGCCCCGACCACCACGGCCCCGGCCGCCCCGACCGCCCCGGAAGCCGTTCCGCTGGCCGTCCTGCCTGTCACCCCGGCCCTTGTCGTTGCCGCCCCGACCGCGGCCACCGCGGCCGCCCCCGCGCTCCTTACCCTCGAAGAAAGTGGCGCGGCGGTTGGTGCTGGGCTCGAGCTCGCCGTCCTTGATCTGCCTGTTCTTCTCATCGAGGTAGGCCTTCTTCTTCATGATAAGCAGCTCGTGGCCCTTCCAGGTGGGCTTGGTCTCGAGAGCGACGAAAGCGTCGGCCTCCTCGGGGGTCTCGAACTCGACAAAGACGGAGCCCTTGAAAAGCTCCTCGGCGGTGCGGCGCAGCTTGACGTGCTTGACGTGGCCGTGGTTGGAGAAGAAGGCTTCGATGTCGAACTGGGTGGAGGGCTCCTCGTCGCCGAAACCCTTGGCGTAGACGGACGCGTTCATGCGCGCCTTCTGGGCCTCGGTGGATGAGACGTATGCCTTCTTGCGCTTGACCACCTCCTCACCCTCCTCGCCCGAGACGTCGAGCTGGGTGCTCTCGCGCAGGGCGGCGACGACGGCGCTGTACGGCTGGAACTGGCGCATGCGCTTGAAGTTGCAGATAGTCTTGAGCGGCATCGGCTTGTTGTCCTCGCCCCCGGTGCTCTCCCACATGAACTTGTCGGTCGGCAGGTTGCTGTCACTGAAGTAGAACTCGACCTGAAGGGGCAATCAGTTAAATTGGTGAAGGGGGAAAGAGACGAAAGGGCAATCAATTAATTACCTGGGCGCGGATCTTGACCGGGTCGTCGGACACGGGCTGGGTGCTCGGGTCGTACTTGCGGTTCTTCTTGAAGTCCTTGGTGTTAACCTGGGCGGTGGTCTTCAGGATCTCGTCGGTCTTCTTGTCATCGCCGTTCTGCGTCTCGGCAGCGGCGGCAGTCTCCTGGGCAGGCTGAGCTTCAACCGGGGCAGTAGCCACCTCGGGCTGGTCCTTCATGGCAACGTCGCTCATGTTGGCGACGAGTGGCAATGCGCCCGGGCGGGTATCGAGGAAGTGCGAGGAGGAAAGGTTGAGCAACTGAGAACGGGGGCGAGTCGGACAAGGCGAGGTCTGAAAAGCGCGGGATGTTTTGGTGTATGCAAGAGCAAACTTCGGGTGAGGTGAAGAATTCTAGAAATGGAGTGCGCTCTGGGGAAGAGCTGGACAAAATTGTTGGTGGGGTAATGTTTTTAAGGTTGGAGCGCCGTGCAGAGAGTCGTGGAGTGCCACTTGCTCACATGCAGCAACGAACGAGTCACTCCGGGGTGCGCCAGGCGCAGGAACAGTCACAGAACTTCCGGAATCAGCGTTTGGAAGTAGCAATTTCATCATCTTATGGCACCTCAACGTTCCGGGCTCCCAGAAACAATAGGTTGTCCATTTGTGCATCATTTTCTGTGTCTATAATGTTCCTTCATCAAGGAGTGATATCTCTGCAGAACAAGCGCGCCTCCAGGAACAGGCGCGTTTTGAAAAAATGCAAGGCAAGCCCCACAGCTCGCTCAATTGGACATTTTCTGCCACTCTTCAACACACCGCGCTGTCTGCTCCAGTTGTGCCAAGGCAACCCCACACCGGCAGAAGCCGTGCCCAGATTGTGGATCGTGGTGAAGTTACAGTATGTACCTGGACGAAATACAACTTGCTGTACCGCTTGACGTCACGCTGTAACTTACCAGGTACACCGCAGAGCCCGAGCGTCCGGTAGCTCACGTGAGAACCGCGTCGGGACGAATTGGGGACCTCGAAACTTTTTCGGCTGACAGCAGGTGTCTCGCGCAGTGGATGGGGGAGACCAACGCCGCCAACCGACCTCCCTTCGACCTCTCCTTGCCCCGACATCCACGAGCTCGGGCCCTTGTTGCATAGCCTGCTCGTCCGCCATATCGCAGGCCAGCCCAGGAGAGCTCTCGACGACCCCAGGGGCGCACCAATTGGCAGCCATTGCCTAGAACCCCCCCCAGCACACGCCCGCCATGAAGCAGCGCAGGTTGTTGCGGTTCCACGGTCTGAAGCGCCCTGTGAGTCGAGTGCCCGCTGCCCACTGCCCTCTGCCCTCTGCCGCTCCCCGTCTCTCTCCTGGCCTGCGCTCCCTCGCTGACACCGTGTCTTTTCCTCTGTAGCGTTTCCGCCAGACATGGAACAAGTACAACCTCTACAACCTCCTCCGGATGCGCACCCCCCTTCTCCAGCCCAAGACGTTCTTCCAGCAAAAATGGGTCGCCAAATCCATGACCCGCGGCTACCACGGCGAGCACATCAAGGAGTACCAGTGGAAGCGCATGTTCAATCCCCGCCTTCTCTCCACCGTCAACATGGATCCCGAGTACATGGCCCGCCATGACGGCAGTGAGCAGGCCAGGGGCCGTGGTTCCGGCCAACAGGTTGTGCTGCGGGCAGACAAGGCTGGCAATATGGTCGACCCAACCCCACGAAACAGGGGCAATGCGGACGCGCCCACTCCGTACATGCAGATGACCTTCGCCCCCATGGAGCGCCGCCTGGACATCGCCATTTTCCGCGCCCTCTTTGCCAGCAGCGCGAGACAGGCCCGCCAGTTTGTGCTGCATGGCGCTGTGACAGTCAACGGGAAGAAGGTACAGTCGAGACACCGCCCATACAGAGCCGTTCCTCAGAAAGACGCTGACACGCCTTGTGCGGTTACTAGATGAGGCACCCCGGGTACCTCCTCAACCCAGGTGACATGTTTCAGGTCAGCCCGGACCGCGTCATGACGGCCACCGGCGCGCCAAAAGACGACGACCCCAAGAACCGGAAGCCGAAGGCCGAGAAGACCAAGCCCGCCGAAGAGGAGGAGTCAGAGGATGTCGAGGATGCAGCCGCCGAGAGCCCCGCCAAGCCGACAGACTGGGCGGCCATCAAGAAGCAGCACGAGAAATTTCTCAGAGAGCTCAAGGATTGCGTCATCCATTCCAAGGCCAAAGACAAGAAAATCCGCGCCCAGGGCAAGCAACGGTTGCGCGGCTACCTGACCAAGGTCAAATTGACCCTCGCCAAGACCCCGAAACCACCCGCCGCCGAGATGTCCCCCGCCGAGGCCGAGCTGCACGCCATGATGGGGAACCTCAAGCTCTCGCCCACCGAGGCGCGCTGGAAGCACGCCAACCGCTTCGCCGAACGAGATGCTGCCGAAGCAGACGGTCAGAAGAGAGAGTCCCTCTCCCTGGACAAGAAGGCCGGATTCTGGCTCCAGAGAAAGCTGCTCGTCGCCCGCCTCAACCCCGTCGACTCGTCCAAGCCCTATGCCACCCCCTGGCGCCCCCGCGACTGGATGTCCCCGTTCGCCTTCATCCCCCGCTACCTCGAGGTCAACCAGAAGATCTGCGCCGCCGTCTACCTCCGCCACCCCGTCGCCCGCCCCGGTCTCTCGGAGGTGCCCACACCCTTCTCGCAGCCCTTGTCCCAGCTGTCGTTCAACTGGTATCTGCGGGGAGGTTAAGAGGAGATATTTGGAATTGGTGGAAATGGGAATTCGGTTGGTGTGTTGCGGTTTGATAATACAGCCGAGCGTGGGGAGCAGGCCCAAGGAATTGGGGAGAATGGGGAAGACGCAATAGACATGCTCAATGCGATGGATGGATAGAGGGCATATGGATGTGTATATCATGGTGCAGGATGCTGCGATTCCCTCCGACAGTCAGCTCGGCGGTCGAGCACGCATGTATTGTAGCTGTACTTGTACAATATGAGAGACATTTCTTTTTTGTTTGAACAAAACACTCACTCAGTCTTCCTGATGAGCTGCCTGGTGATCCTGTCCCAAAGTACGCCTAAACTGTCTTGATATCAACTGGAGAGGGGTACAGACGGGCAACTCCGGCTTTAGGAATATCAACACACAACAATGTGGAAACCCTCGCTAGGATCTCGATCGGCAAAAGCCAAGAGATATTAAACAGTAAGGGAGAAATCTATCAAGTCAGGTTCTTTCTTTCGATGAGAGCAAAGTCATAATAACGGAGGGATCAATTATTGCTTTGTAACTGAACACAAAAAGGCTCACACCCAGTTACCTCAAGGTTCAAACTTGACCAAAAACTTCTCAACCGTCGCTTGAACACCAGTTCAAAAACTCAGAGTCAAGGACCTTGTGTTGCTTGGGCTGTTTCCCTCCAGCCAGCAGCCAGCAGCCAGGAGTCTCCCTCGTTTATCTATCCAGGGTCGAATGGTAGTCATAGCCATGAACCCTAAGGGGGCACACTGAGAAACACCCAAGTTAGTCGTTTGTCTGGCTCAGGCAGTCAGTCGCAAGGAACTCTTTGAACAACCTCGGCAATGGCAAGCTTTTTACAACACATGACCGGATTTTGTACATTTTCAAGTCAGAGAAGGAAGGGTGAGTGAAAAAAGTTCATCTGGGAACGATACATGGGTGTATCGTTTTCAAGTCAATTCCGAGCAAAGGCATGCTTCACAGCACCCCCAGCCAGCACAGTCTGATGCGATCTCCTTTTATTTCTCAACAAACACTAAGCTAAACAACAACGAATCAAGGAAAAACAAGATAAGTGGTAAAGTCGGCGCGGAACAAGAAGCGAGCGCAAGGAAAACAAGACAAAAAAGGGTGCCAAGTCTGTGGCAACAGCCAGGGAATTCTGTGTCTCTCTCGCAGAGGAAAGAGAATTAGAGATCTGACCGTCCGGGGCGGGTCGACTGGCCCAGAGAAGGGGGGATATAGGGTATAATAGAGAAAACACGGCGCCTTCCCTCCAAGCAATCCACCCTCCCTGTCCCTGCTCCCATGTAGATGCCGTCCGCCATCCTCTCCCCCTTCTCTGTGGGCTGAACTGGTTCCGATATCGGTGGGTGGTGCTAACAGGACAAGGCTGGTTGACCAATGGGTGATTGTTCACGCAGGTTTGTTGATGTCCTAGGATCCTGACCCCGTGTCCCGTTCGTTTGATGTTCTCCTTCTTAGAGCCCTCCTGGAACGCAATGGGGATCCCATTTTAGACATGCCGGGGTTGTTGCAATGTCGTCCCCAGTCCCCCGACCCAACCACTGGTACAGTCCAACCAACCCCCGCCCGTGACGAAAGAAACCCTGGTTGCCGCGGAAGCCGTCTAAACCATTTTGCCAACAGCGCAACACTTCCCCAACACCAGGAGAACGCCATGAGACGAAGTTTTGGCCGCCTTCCGGATGACCTTTCCCACGAGTATTAAGGGGCTGTGATTAAAAAGCGAAACTGTATGAAAACAACAAACAGAAGAAAAGAGGCGGCGAGCTGGTATTGTTGGGGCATCATGATACTGAGACAAGTCGTGGAAAAAAGAGAGGAAGGCGCGATCCGGAGAAGGCTGCTTATCGGAGCGAGAACCCCTTCCTCTTGGGCTCCTTCTCCAACGGCCGGCCGCTCTCGATCCTCGACTTCTTCTCCTCCAGCTCGAGGCGTTGCCGCTCCAGCTGCTCCTTCATCTCGCGATGGCGGGCGTAGAGCTCCTCCTCGCTCTGTTTCAGCTTGGATTCCTTCTCGGCAACCTTCTGTTGGAAGACCATCTTCATCTCGGCCTCCATCTTGGCGAGCTTCTGCTCGTGCAGGGCGCGCTCCTCCTCCTGCTTGACGGCAGGGTTGACCTCCTTGAAAACGCTCGGGTCCTGCGAGACGCCCATAGCGATGAGCTTATCGGTCCGGTAGTTCTCGTAGAGGGTGTTGTTGGTGTGCTCCTTGAGCTCCTCCATGTGGGTGCGGATGAGCATCTGGCGCAGCTTGACGAAGTCGCAGTGCTCCTCGTTGTCGACCTCAATCACACCCCAGGGGTAGCTACGGCCGCGAACCCGGCGCCCATCGGCGTTGGTGACCTCGTTATTCGCACCGACGACGGCGAAGGGAACCTTGGACATGATCTCGTTGTTCTCGGCGATGGTCTCCTCATCGTCGAGCTCGTAACGCGGGCCCTCGAAGATCTGCACCTTGTGGTACTTGATGTCGGCCAGGATCTGGAGAAGATGGTCAGCAGTAGAAAAACAAGCGCAAGGAAAAACGAGCTTACTCTGGCCTTGAAGGCGGCAACCTCATCATCGGTCAGGGTATCGGCCTTGGCAATGATCGGGATGAGGTTGACCTTGGTGTGCAGGCGCTTCATGACCTCGATATCCAGGGGCTTCAGGGAGTGGCCGGTGGGCTGGATGAAGAAGACGCAGGCGTGAATGCGGTTGTCGACGATGTTCATGCGGTTCACCTTGTTCTCAGCATCGAGGTAGGCGTCGAAGCGCTGCTCGATGTTGTCCACAATAGGCCTCCAAGACTCGTCGTTGTTAACGAAGTCGCCAAAGCCGGGGGTGTCCACGACCGTCAACCGCAGGCGCACGCCGGCCTCCTCGATATCTGCGCTAATTGACTGGATCGTGACCGTCTTCGGGATGATGTCGTGGCTGGGCCCCTTGCGCTCCTTCGGGGGGTAAAGGGAGGTGTTGAAGAGAGTGTTGACGAGGGTCGACTTTCCGAGGCCGGACTCACCTGTACGAGTGCGATTTGTCAGGACTGATGCGGGTCGCGATGTTTTCCGGACGGAATCACTTACCGACAACCATGACATTGAAGTTGAAGCCCTTGCGGACGCTCTTGCGGTGCCATTGGTTCGGCAGGTTAGCGAACCCGACGTAGCCCGTCAGCTTCCTGCGGACAATGTTCCTGTTGTCGGTCATAGCTGGAGGAGCTGCAATCACAGAGTCAGATGGGGCTTGGCGGGAAACCTCCGATCCAGACGACGAAGGCTTGATAAGAGGCGAGGCTGCCATGAAAGAAGGAGAATTGGTGGGAATACCGTTTGCAGCTGTAGTAGAAGAAACGTTAGCATCTGAGTTCCAAAGATGTGCGGCTATCAATGTTCGGAGATGCTATGCTCGGGTACACGCGGAGGCTGACTGTTAAAAAGTTTCATCATGGAGAGCTTGTAGTCCGCCTCGTCCAGTTCGATCTCGCGGCCATCGGGGTACAGTTCGACGTAGGAGAGCGGCGCGGTCAGTGGAAGCCTCGGGGCTTCCTGGCGGCGGTGCTGGACGAAGGCCAGTTTCGCGAACTCCTTGCCATCTGTGATGGGAAGACTGCTGACCCGATTCCCGGGAGAGTTGTGGTACACGGGTTCATCTCGAGATATTTCATCTCGAGAGGCGGTACGGCGTTCTTGCGGCGCAATCTGAGCGAGCGGGCTCTTCTCGAACTGCATGCTCCTCGGGCGGATCTTGGCAGCGGCCTGCTGAACCATCGTATTGAAGTGCCCGGGCATCCTGGCGGCTGTCGATGGTTCGTGTTTTGATAGTACGCTGGCCGTCCTCCAGAGATCGAAGCTCCCAATAAACAATCCAAAGCAGCAAGCAAAGGAGGCAAGCGGCGTCGGTGAAACAATGGCTGAGGACTGTGTTGCTGAGGCCAGGCGGAGCTTAATCGAGATGGACGAGGACGCAACCATCAGGTGTCGCCGGGGGAAAGTCGAGCGAGGGCAAGAGCGAGGCGTTCCGTTCCCAAGATGGCGATAGTTCCTGCGGTGTGGTTCCGAGACACAGACATCTCCGGCGATTGAACAGAAAGCAAATGCTTACCCATTGCGACGGTTTCGGAAAGAGCGATCGGTGGAGGAGGTGGTGGTCTCGAGGGGGAAGGAGAGGAAGGTGCAGCAGGGTCTGTGTCGAAAGAAGGAGCGTTAGTCATTTTGAAGTTCGGTCGGTCGTTGTTGTTTTCTTTTCTGTCAGGAGCTGTCCGGGTTGCAGGTTGCAGGTTGCATGCGCGCCTGACAATTTAGATGTGTGGAACTGGCCAACGAAGCTGCGTTGCTGGGGAGGAGAGCTATCCTATGGACCAGTGGCGCCCAACTCCAGACGCGACGAGCCCCAGGACCAGATGACGGACTTGAAAAACTCCATGAGTTTGGGCAACTGGGAAGAACCCGGCAGTCGCTGTGGGCAATCGGCCGCAAGTTCGCAACATTGATGGTCTGAGCAATGGAGAATCACCACACACGTACCGAGTTGCTGGGACAAGGCCTTGATGGAGTCGCGTATCGGGAGACGCTACAAGACAGAAAGGGCTCGACGGCGGCGGGCAGGTGAGGCTGAATAAGTAACGCTGGGTCGCGTAGAAATACGACGCAAAAGAGTGTTGAGAAAGTACGAAATGTCGAAGAGAGGATGCGAAGTGTTAACGTGTCGCGGTCATCGAAGGGGAAAAATTTAGGGTGCGACGGTCAGGGAGATTAAGCTCGCTGGCTGCTTCAGCAAAAGGGGTTGCCGTGCTGGGCACGCACAGCTGCGGGAGTCCAGCGCAGGGGCCTGCTCACGCCAGATTAATGGCAAGGGTCCGGGTGGAATTTCCGCTTCTGATTGGCCCGGGCTTTGCCAATGGCTGCCGGGCTCGTTCTGGCCAAAAAAAGCCGTACACCAAAACCGTGTTCACCACATTCAACGCAGCATAACTCCATCAAACAAGGTCAACTTTACGACTCTTTTGTGCAGTCTAATGCCCTGTTATAGCACCATTTGTTCCTGTATATTGTTGTAGGATTCGGAGTACCAGATGTGGTGGAAAGACGGAAGCATCAAGTTGCATCATTGACGCCTTGTTAAATGGTGGGGCAGGCCAAGAATTACCTTTGGTGTACGGCTTTTTTTGGCCAGAGCGAGCCGGGGCCCCAGACCAAGTCTCCAAAAGGAACAGAGCTGCGGCCTCAGGTTGCTCTACACAAGAGCACAGTGCCCAATGGAAATCGGGGAGCATGTGAGGAAACGAGAACAGCTTGGGTACAATGGCATGCTTTGTCACTGCGCGGGTTGATACGAGCTGCAGACTGTCAGTCGCCGCAGTAAATACGGTGTTTTCTGCGTCAAGTATGGAGCCCACTGGGCCCGTCTCCATGGTGAAATTGACATTGCCGGTGTCATGCTGCTGCATTCCCAAAACGGGCTGGTCCAGGCTGTCCCTTTTCGAGATCCACTTCTCGTGTGACCTGGTCAATCATCGCCCTCAACACCAACGGCTGTCTCCCTCAATACTCTTTTGGTGGATGTGAGAGAGGAGGCTCAAATAATACGGTTGTTCCTCTGCCCATGTTTGGCAGCATGTCTTGAGGTACGTTTCAACCTCAAAGATCTGCCGTCAGGGCCTCATTGAAGCCGTTGTTTCGAGTGTCGGGTCTCAAGTCTCAACACCACCTCGCCCTCGGGAGTGAGCATGGCCGGGGCGCACTGTGCGTTGTCGGTTTTAGCTCAGGAGCAAACATCTTTCTTTTTTCGGGTGAAAACATCCAAGAGATTCGGCGTCATTGACCTCTGGAGAAGCGTCTGGCTGGCTGACTTCATCCCCACGCTGTCGAGTTGCCCACCTGAAGATGACATCCAATTCGGTCTGGTCTTCGAGGAAGTTCTTTGGTGAAGCTAAAAGAGGCCGGCAAATCATCGGTTCGCTCTCGCGTCCAGGCCCCACCACGTCCCTGTCAATCCTGCCTTGGTTGGTCCATGGCCCAGGCACCCTGCTCCCACTGCAGCTCTCAATGATGTAACCGTCGATGTTTGGATGCTGTGAGCTCGGGAATCTTCGCGACTTCAAGAAGGCAAAACTGGGGCTTTTCACGCGAAAAAACACGCCACGTGGGACCGACTCGACCTCGAGAAGATAATAATTCCTTGTTTCTGCTGCCATTGATACCCTCTGCGTAGACGATGGGGCACCCTTTAACTCCTCCCTCAACAACGGTCCAACCCCAATGATGCTCTCCCTCCCTTCCATCCAACCATCGCCATGGAGCTGCACACGAGGAACCTAGTACTCCTTAACTGCCTGAGGCTATCAGCATACTCCCAGCGACATGCCAGCTTCATCACACAACGGACAAGACCACGAATAAATTACAATGGCCTGGGCTCGTCTTCCCTTCCCCGGCCCCCAGGCCGCGCCTTCAACCTCCTCTCGTCCCGCCAGGCGGCCCACGGGAAGAAGCGCACCTCCAAGCTGATTTCGGTGATGCTCACCAGCGTTCTGCTTGCGCTCTGGCTATACCCGACTGATGCCTTGCAGCATTCCGACTCACGGGTGCGCGCAGACAGTCCTGGCGTCCCTCCTTCGTCGTCCTCCCCCGAGGACTGCCCCGACGACGAGGCCGCTTGGGCCAGGTTCACCCGCAGTTTTGGAAACCTCTCCTTCGTGCCCTCGACCGATGGGCTGTCCGACAAGGTCGTCGACTTGATCATGCCCGATTGGATCAAGATGGTCCCCGGCTATGTCAGGAAGCTCCAGAGGGAGATGAATATGGCCCCGGGGTCGTTGGCCGCTGAGATCTGGAAGGAGGCCCGCGATCCGTACACGCACCCCGAGATTCAGTATCAGGCAAAGGTCCGTGTGTCGGGACATTTATGCGACGAGGAAAAGACCTTTTTAGAGCGGAGAAAGAAGATGCTCATTCCTGCGTTGGCGCGGTATTTGGGAATTGAAGAGAAGGAAATTCACCCGGACGACGTACCTACGATTGCCATGTGCGGTTCTGGGGGTGGCCTGAGAGCATTGGTTGCTGGCTCCGGTTCTTTCCTAGCAACTGCTGAGGATGGCCTCTTCGACTGCACCACCTATGTGTCAGGAGTGAGCGGCTCTTGCTGGCTGCAGTCTCTCTATTACTCCTCCGTCACAGGAGGCAGTTTCCAACAGGGCATTAATCATCTTAAGGCACGCCTTGGCACACATATCGCGTATCCCCCAGTGGCTTTCACCTCACTCACATCATCACCTACCAACAAGTACCTCTTGAGTGGCCTGGTTGAGAAGCTCAAGGGTGACCCGGAGGCGCAGTTCGGCCTAGTCGACATCTACGGTGTGCTCCTGGCAGCAAGGCTACTGGTCCCCAAAGGGCAACTCGGGGTCAACGAGAAGGACTTCAAGTTGTCGAATCAGCGGGATTTTGTCAAGTACGGTCAGAACCCGCTCCCTATCTACACAGCCGTGCGACACGAGATACCAGAGCTCGACTCGCCCGACTACGGCGGTCCGGGGTCGGTCTCCGAGGAGGCCAAGGACAGGGCTAAGAGGGAGGCTTGGTTCCAGTGGTTTGAGATTACCCCGTACGAGTTCTTCTGCGAGGAGTTTTCCGCTGGGATTCCCACCTGGGCCATGGGCCGAAAGTTCAAGAACGGCTCAGACTTGCCTTCAGCATCAGGCTATCGGCTCCCCGAGGTCCGCATGCCTCTGCTTCTGGGAATCTGGGGCAGCGCGTTCTGTGCGACACTAAGCCATTACTACCGCGAGGTCAGGCCGCTCGTCCAGAGCCTCACCGGGTTTCAGTCCGTCGACGAGTTGATCTGGGGCCACAACAATGACCTCAGCAAGGTCCACCCCATCGAGCCAGCCAGCATCCCGAACTTTGCCCACGGCATGTACGGCCAGCTCCCCGACACGGTCCCCCAAGCCGTTTACGACAACGAATATATCCAACTCATGGACGCGGGCATGTCCAACAACCTACCTATTTACCCTCTCCTCCGCCCAGGTCGGGATGTCGACATCCTAGTCGCTTTCGACGCTTCGGCAGACATCAAAACAGACAACTGGCTCTCCGTCGTCGAAGGCTACGCCCGCCAGCGCGGCATCAAAGGCTGGCCGCTCGGCATCGGCTGGCCCAAACCCTCCTCAACCCCAGCCCTCGCCGCCACACAACTCGAAGAAGCCCAAGCCCACACCGCCACCGAAGCCAAAGACAAACTCGACCAAGCCAAAATCGACCAAGCCGCCCGGCACGACGACGACAACACCCCACAACCCAACCCCCTCCTCCCCGACCATAGCAACAACCCACCTCCCTTCTCCCCCCCCGGCAACAAACCCCTCAAACCCGAATCCCTCCGCCAAACCGAAGCCGCCCACGAACTCGGCTACTGCACCGTCTGGGTCGGCACGACCCAAGAGCGCTCCTCCGACCACCCGCCCCCTCCCCCCGTCGACGACACCTCCTCCTGGCGCCTCATGGAGCCCGACGCGGGCATCACCGTCGTGTACATGCCCTTCCTGGCCAACGAAAAAGCCGTGCCGGGCGTCGACGTCGCGGTGAGTGATTACATGAGCACCTGGAACTTTGTGTACACGCCGACGCAGATCGATGAGGTGGTGAAGCTGGCGAGGGCGAATTATGCGGAGGGGAGGGAGCAGATTAGGGCGACGGTTAGGGCGGTGTATGAGAGGAAGAGAAGGAGGAGGGAGGAGAGGGAGGGGAGGGAGGAGGAGGAGAGGTGGAGGGGGATGGTGAGACGGGGAGGGGTGGGGGTGGGGGAGGGGGGGCAGGGGGATCATTTTAGTTAGGTAGTTGGGGTGATGAGGAATGGGGGGTTGGCTGTGGTGATTTTTGTGTTATACCCTGGATGATGATTGCGATTGGGGAGTTGGATGGATATCTGTGCCTACACCTACATAAAAGGAGAGATAACAGGGCATGGCATATCTGGTGTGTCTACATTGTAGCCCTAGGTACGGCGAAAAAATACTATACATACACTACTACACTGACATGGCTGAGCTTAAAAAAAACCCACCCTGCGTCTGTCTATCTCCCCCAACTCCCTCCCAATGATCACACGCCGGCCAGGAAGCCGTGTCTTGCTTGCCGGTCCGGATGGATGGATGTCTGCGATGTGCTTCAAATGTACAATACATGCTGGCTTCCCATCCTGAGGAGTGGAGGTGGAATTTCCCTTCTCTCCCCCGCTGGAGGAGCGGTTCTCCGTCCTGTCTCACTCCACTCCATCGTCCCCTTCTTCTGCCCGTTCATTATGCTGCCTCTACACTTGACTGGTCACTCTCTACTGTATGACCAGCCTCTTACCGCCCGACAATCTCGCCCATGTCGATATAGCCGGGCTGCCAGGGCAAGGCGTCCTCATGCAGCATGTCGCTGGGCACGCGGACATTCTCGCCGGGGCTGTACAGGTACCAGGCCTTGAGAGCGTTCATGGCGGCCTTGTGGCGGGCGACGTCGAGGCTGGCGCCCGCGGCCTCGCCAAGCTTGTCCTTTCCGGAGAAGATGCCGACGACGAAGACGGGGGTGCGCGAGTGGCGGCCCGTCTCGGACAGCAGGCGCGCGACAGGCGGGTCAAAGTCCTCGCGCGCGCACAGCATGAACAGCTCGCGCGTGGGCTTCTTGAAGGCGAACAGGGCTGAGAGATCCAGCGTGCGCGAGAGCACGTGCGCCCGGATGAAGGCCTTGACCGCGTCGCGGCCGCAATGCGCGTAGAGTGCGCCCGTCACGGCGCGCGCGCATGTGGCGTAGGCCTTTTCGGCTAGCAGACGGGTGTACTCGTTGCCGTACTCGGTGTTGCTGCGCCGCGAGAGGTGCTCGCGGTCGGCCTCGAGGTCGACCGTGTCGCCAAAGTCGTCGTCGAACACCACGCGGCTGCTAATGCCGTGCCGCCACTTGTTCTCCTTGAGCCAGTCCGCCTCGGCGCGCCGGCTCCCGAACCCGTGGATGGCGTCGCCCGGGCGGTGCAGCGAGAACTGCAGCAGGCCTGGGTCGACCTCGCCGCCGGGGGCTGCCGCGTGCTCGACACCCCACGACCGCGCGACCTGGTGCAGGGCGGTGGGTCCCGCAAAGCCCTTCATGGCCGAGTACAGCACCGTCATGGGCAGGCGCGGGTACCGCATCATGAGCCACTCGGCGACGTGGTAGTTGATGAGGGTCTGGCCGACGAGGGCGAGGTTTGTGTTGTTGAACTGGGGGTCGGCGTCGGCCGAGGCGTCGACCAGGGCGCGGCCGAGCGTCTGGAGGGGAATCTTTTGTGAGAGGGACAGACGGGCGTGCAGGGCGGCCAGCTTCGCCGACCTGAGGGCGCGCTCAGGTGACGGGGACGGTAGGCTCGTGGCTTGCGGCGGGAGGTTCTCGAGGGGCGGGAAGCGGATGGGATCTGTGCCGTCGTGGTAGGCGTCCTCCTCCCTGGGTATCTGGGGAGCGGCGGCCGAGGACTGGTGGCGCACGGCGGCGGTATATCTAGAGACGGCGGCGGCAGGGCGGAGAGCGGCCCGGGGTGCTGAAGCCGCGGGCACTCCCGGACGGGCGAGGAGCAATTGGCCCGTCCATCGGTCGAGCCGTAACCTCTTCATGGGCGGAGATCTGGGGGGGGGTGTTGGAGGGTGTGGTGGTGGACTGGGGGAGGAATTGTCCGGAGGGTCGGGGTGTGCTGGGGCCCGGTGGTCGTCGGAGGGTCGTGGTGGGTGGTGGTGGTGTTCTGCCGGTCGCGTTTGGTGCCTTCTCCCGAACTCGCCGTCAGACACGGAGAGGAAAAAAAGTTCTCCAACGTCCAGCTCCCGGCCCAGTTGCAGTGCGTGACAGGGGTCGCGACCGAATTGGCTCTGGCGGAACAGGCTTGGCGCACTCTGGCCGCCCCACCCCCGGGCTGTCACGTACACCAATACGGTAAGTTACACGAGCCTGTCACCCAGCTGCCTGCTTACCTCAGCTAGCTCTCAATTGGACCCATTGCTTTGCGGGACCTGGGAAACAACACCGAGCTTCGACATCACCACCCAGATCAACCCACGTCTTTCCACGCAGCCAGTCACAATGGTATGTATTTCCGCGCAATTGGCCCTGCCGCTTGCTGACATTGATATCTCTATAGGGCGGCGGTCCGAAGATCCCGTGAGTTCTCCTCGTCTCGTCCACAGCGAACAATGAACGCACCACTCCCATACCAGCGACTCGAGTCCTAACCGCCCCCGATTTGCAGCTATCCCAAGCACGTCTGGTCGCCGGCCGGTGGTTGGTACGCGCAGCCGTCTAACTGGAAGGGCAACACGGCCATTTTTGGCGCAGTCATCTTCGGCATCACAGCTCTGTTCTGGAACTTGAGCGCTCAGAAGGAGTACCGGCATAAGATGCCCGAGCCCGATCGCTTCTACCCGAGCAGAAAGTACGTTCTTCAGCACTCTTTGGATTGCCCGGACATGGCTGACCTGGGTTTGTTCGCGCCAGTTGGAGCAAGCAGGTTATCGAGTACGAGCGGGCGCAAAAGACGAAGACAACTGAAGAGTCATGATGTTTCTCAGGGTGGCCCGTGGGGGTTTCTGACTGTGTTGTACATGGCGAATCAACCGTTTTTGAAGGAACCACCACTTTGTTCATTGTTTTGGCTGAATGAAAAGGATGAAACGGTGGCCAAGAGATGGGTTGCCAAGCTGGAAGAAGTTTCTCGCCAGTTCGGCCCCTCTTCACGCCTTGTTGTGCACAGTCTCTGAGATGGTATCTGCGGCTGTTGTTTTCTTTGTCGCAAGAGTAACAATGGCGTGCTGAGTTGCTCTCTCTATGCGAACAGTGCCCTTGTCAGGAGAATCATGGAACTGCCCCTTTGTTTTCTTCCTCAATAACACCCATCAGCTTTAAGAAGAGAGGGGGGTATTTCTACCCGTACCGTCCGTCGCTCTTCAAAGTATTTACTTCAGCATTCATCCTATCCTCCCAGATCTAGAGCTTCATCATCACTTAACTTCCCTCGCAATGACTGACACCACCGAGCAGCCAGGCTGCTACGTCCCCGACCCAAAGTACACCTTCTGCTTCGCCCCCAAAGACACCATCACCTGCGTAATCTGCACCGAATCCGAGCTCTCCCTTCCCAGCCGAACCCTCATCAAAGACAGCGACCCAAGCCTGCTACCCTGCGGTCACGTCTTCGGCACCAAGTGCCTCAACCTCTGGCTCCAAAGCCACGACACCTGCCCAGTCTGCCGCTTCCAGCTCCGGTACGAGCTCTGCAACCATCCTGTCTCCCCGCAGCGGCTGACCAAGACGAATATCCTGTTCGTGCCGCCAGTCGTCCCGAAGGGTGGGTATGTTGGGTTGCAGTGCCACACTTGCTGGAAGGAGACGGATCAGCAGGTTGCGTCGGAGATTTTGATGCCCCTCACGGAGACGTACTACATGTGCAAGAAGATTTTTGAAAGGACGGGGGCTGAGCTTGCGAGGGAGGCTACGGTTGTGACGAAAAAGGAGTTGGATAGAATGACGGAGGCGCTTTCGCCGCCGAAGGAGCATCAGTGGTAAGTTTTGAGATAGAGGGGGCGCGGCATATTACATCGGGCCCTACTTAGAGACACAGACGAGCGAGATTTTACTAGGTAAGTTTCAGTATGATTCCATCCCCAGAATACAGCAACTATGTTTTTTTGCTCGAGTGAGCTCTTTACGCATCATAGCTGTTTTTAATGTTCGCCGCCTTCCTGACTAGAATGGTAATCAAGGGCTAACTAATACAATCTGGAAGCAATTCTGAAAAAGACTGACGCTGATTGAGCAGTCATGCTATGTGACTGGGAAGTACACGAGGTATCTAAGTGACTTAGACTTACCGCAGTTGGCCTACTAGGTAGACCTGGAGCGTCGGCAGACGTTTTGGCCTTCAAGACCTGCGTTCAGGACCAGCGTTCAAAGCACTTCTGCTGCCCGGTCTTGAAAATAGATCACATTTTGCTCCTGCAGTCAAAAACCCATCCTATGACTTGAATTACACGCTTTCTTGGCACATGGAAATGGCTGGCCCAATGGTTGAGAGACCTGTCAAGGTATATCTCTGCTCATGAGCTACAAATTGTGTGTAAGCACTTTAACGGTAGCCCTCCTGGCGGGATCTGTACACAACAATGACAACAATATCGGCTGCGACCTTTCCCTAAGATCAGCCGGTATCATCTGGCTCAGCTCAGACTGATGATCAGCAAGCTCGGCATAATGGTCCTTATGCTGGCTCCTGAGGCTCTCGTCCGATGGCCCAAACCCATTTTCGACAAAGGAGGCTCCATCCGTCAGTATATAAAATATGTAACACAGCCCCAGTATCAGTTCCGGAACAGGGCCGCAGGAGGGGTGATTAACCAACACATAAGCCGAGATGCCAGCTATCGACTTTGAAGGGTAGGCTTGTTCTGGCATTATTGGCAAGTAACTCTGGTGGTAGCGGAGTGCCGCGTGGGAAGCGTGTCCAATCGTAGGAGCAGCCGTCGATGGAGCGGAAAGTAAAAATTGTAGTATGGCCGTTCCCAAAGCCAATATCGACTGGCTCAGTCACCTTCTTTGGGAGAGTTGGGTGCGTGGGCATGCCATCCTTCCTACGGATCTCGTCAACGAGAGGCTGGTGGGTGGCTAGATAGTTCTCGATATCATTGCGCGGCGGCGGAGGCAGGGCAACATTCCCAGGGTGAATGTCTTGCAACAGGATTAATCTCACTATGATCTTATCAACGAGCTGTTTACTTACCCCCATGCGCAACCCCAATCTCGTGCAGAGCAGCCAGCCCGAGAACGAGATCTCGGACACACTGCTTCCTTCTCGCTGAAGGTAGAGGAATGTCGGAATGCTCCAGGCACCCACCCGAGCTGGATATCCGGCGCAAGTCTGTGCCTAACAGATGATAGAATACTACGTTGAACTTAGCGCCCTCGTATCTTGGGCCGATGTGGGCTAGGTGACGGGGGATCTTGAAGCTCCCGCTAATTTTGGAGACGAACGAGCTTTGGCAATGCTCCTTGATAAACTGGCTGATGGGAAGCTCATTGCAAATGATAGATCGACTGAGGAACTTGATGGCCAAAAACTCTCTATAAGCCCTCAAAGATGAGTGTTAGCTAGGTGCCAGAGGTCAACAACAACACAAACATACCCAGAAGTAAGGTCTTGAGTCAACCAGCACCAGTCGCCGAGCCGCAGTTTCAACTCGTAGTCGTTGTACACGTCGCCCATGTAAATAACGGGCTGCTGAGATGTTGCCCACTGCTCAAGAAGATAATTGTCGCGCCAGAAAAGGCCTCTGTGAGTGAACGTCTTGTGCTGAGTGTACAATGGCGGACGGACAGGTCGGACGGACAGGTGGCTTGGTGCATGTGCTGCGCGCCGCCACGGGCACGGTGCAAGAGTTGCAAATTGCTGAAGTCAAAAACCATTCCCGTGGGTTACTCCTAACAGCTTTGGTACGAAGGGCCTTCCGACAGGCTTCCAGAGAGCCATCGGAATGCGGAGCATGGAATTTATGAGTTGTGAGTTGGGAGTTGAGCGGTGTGGAATTGAAGACACAATCGTGCAGATACTTACTTCTTAGAATGTTTGTGGCCAGTTAGCTTTGAATCGTTTGACCCGAGCACTTCCGTTGACACCCAACCTCCAACACACTTCTATTTAAATTCATGATTCTAGAGACAAAATCCCACTCCCGCTTCTGCCCGCGGTTCTCTATCTACGGTGCGACGGCTAAAGGACAGATTAGATCAGGATACATGCAACCCTCGGGAGGTTCAATAGGAGAGGAGCTTGGAGCACATACTTTCAAGGAGGCTTCAGCTAAATTTGGGGCATTGCAATCATGGAGGAAGTTCATTGTAACTATCATTCTGAGTTTTCAGATTATGAATGATGAATCTCCTCCAGCAGACGACGATGGGGATGAGTTGTTTCAGACATATGCAAAGGTGCACTGTGAGTTTGACGGATATGTTCAGATATTCCTGGCCCTGAAAGATGACAGGTTCCTCGAGACGGCACCTTGAAGCGCAGACCCTAGGGCATTGGATACCCGCAAAAAATGAGATGGTTAACAGAAGGCGTGTGTCATGAGAATATCTTTTAAAACTCTGAATGAAAGACAGTGGTTCTTGGTTCTAGGAGGGTAGTCAGAGGAAGGACATAAGTCTTGTTCTCAGATGTTGGATCAAGGAGACAGAAGCAGAATGCCTTGTGTAGAAAAAATGAAATAACAGTACTGCGGTTGGCCTCAACACACGGCATGTGTAAGCCGGAGATGACCCTCGGCGGTGTCGGGGGTGGCTCCGTATCCGGATCTGCCAAGCCGGAAGGGGGCCGGGCTTGGCGGCGAGAACCTCAACAACATTTTCCAGAGGCTGTAACCTGCTAACAACTGAATCCCAAATTCGGCCTATGTCTCGGCCATCTAGTCCTAACAATCTGTAGGAAATGGAAAACCTGGCCCGAATTCGAGACAACCAGCGACGATCACGAGCACGGCGCAAAGAATACGTCCAAGAACTCGAGCACCGACTCAGGCAAGCCGAACAGCAGGGCATCCGTGCATCGACTGAGATCCAGTCTGCTGCTCGCCAAGTTGCCGAAGAGAATAAGAAGCTGCGACATCTTCTCCGACTCCACGGCATCAGCGACCACAACATTCAAGAATTCCTCACCGCCGGCGCTGCCACAACATCGCCCGGCAGTTGTCAACCCACTACCACCTCTACTACCACAGGGGCCGAAAGCAACCTGTCGAGACTCGAGAACCTCCTAAACCAACCACAACAACCAGACTGCGCAACACCATGTACAGAATCAACTCCGTCAGAAACCAATCCGGATGAAACCAACTGCTCAGTAGCAGCCGACTTGTAAGCTCTATCTATTTAGCCTCGAACAATCCAGAGTCCTTTTAGGGTTCAGTACAAACTCACGTACGGACCAAATCACCAGAATATCCACCATGACAGGCGTCAACCCCCACGACGTGCGGAATTCACTCGGCTGTTCCCCCGGCATATACTGCCACGTTGACAACACCAAGCTCAGCGACACACTTGAGCGGTTGACCGGGCCACCGTCTGTTCAACCACCCTTACCGGAGCGAGAGTCAAGCCATGATCAGGGCGATAGTAAAGACTCTAATGGGAGTTGATGAGATACTGTTAGGAGAGTAGACAACGGGGTGGTAGAAACCGATCAAACCCAACGCAGCCCAAGGTATGATGTATCTATCAGCTCTGTAACGCAAGCCTCTCTTTTCGTGGGTATAAACTGTAGTAAGCAGCACCAGGCACTCCATATGATACAAGAAAAGACCATTCTTCAATCCTTCCCTCAGAATCGCTCAACTTGCCCCGAAACCCAACCCATCCATCCCCCATGCAAACCCATAGCTAAACCCAGCAAACAAACCCCCCAAGAAAAATCACAAAAAGTAATCCGCCACCGGTTTCTTAGCCGGCATCCCCCTCGAATCCTGCGGCGCGGCCTGAAAAACGCGATACCTCCTCGCGGGGCCACTCCTCCTGACGTTCCTCAAATCCCCCTCCATCACCACCCCCCCACCCTGCCCAACAGTCCCCCCATTCCCACCACCCCCACCCCCTCCACCTCCCACAACCCCACTACTCCTCCCCACCTCCCCATTCCCCCTCGACAACACCCCCAACCCCCCCTCATCCTCGCTCAGCTCCAACAACGCCGCCACATTCCCACACCTATAGCAATAATTCGGCGCCGACCACACAGTCACAATACTCGCGTCAAACATCTCCTTGAACCCCTCCATCACCAACTGATGCGCACGCGCAATCAGCCCCAGATCATTCCTATGGTTAAACACCTTGACGATATCCGCCCCAAACAAAAACCCCGCCCCGCGGGGGGACAAGCCCCACCCGTCGATCTCATCCGGGTCCGACCACAGCAGGTCGCACATGGCGCCTTCGTGGGGGACTTCTTGTTTACGGTCGAGAAGGCGGATTTTGTCGACGTGGTCGATAAGCGGGGAGAGGCCGCCGTGCACGCAGAGGACGGCGCCTGAGGGGTTGCCGAGGGTGCCGGTTGAGGAGCCGGAGGCGGAGGAGCCTGGGGGGCCGGTGAGGGTTGGGGCGGAGGTGGTGGGTGGGGGGCCGGTGCCATTGGGGAGGGAGGGGGAGGAGGGGAGGATGCCGTTGGGGGTGCGGTCGGGGTCTTCTTTTTGTTGTTGTTGTTGTTGTTGTTGTTGTTGCTGCTGCTGCTGGCGCAGGAAGCGCGAGATGACTTGGCCGTCAGAGTTGTGGACCTCGATCTCGACGTCGTCGTTGTTGAAGGAGGGGGCTGGCTGGCCGGGGGTGGTGGGGAGGGTGTTGGAGGCGCCGAGCACGATGGCGCCGAGCGCGAGGTAGTCGAAGACGTCGCAGCAGTAGCGCCACACGTTGGCGCTGCCGTACTTGCGCAGGCACTCGTCGTAGAAGCCGTACACGGTCGTGATCTGCCGCGACTCGTGGTTCCCGCGGATGAGCGTCATGCGGTCGGGGTAGCGCACTTTGAGGCAGAGGAGGAGGAGGAACGTCTCGAGCGAGTAGAAGCCGCGGTCGACGAAGTCGCCTGGTACACTTTGGTCAGTAGGGGCCCCAAACGGGACAGGAAAATCCGGTGACATACCCATAAACAGATAATTTGTATCCGGCACGTCACCGCCAACACGGAACAGCTCCATCAAGTCATGAAACTGGCCGTGAATGTCGCCACATATCTGCGCGCCGCCCAGATCAGCCATGTCCAGAACCAAACCTCCCCCCACTCGCTCCAGCGGCGCATACCGTGACCGGCGCGTTGACTGTGACCACATTCCCCTCCTCAATCAGCAGCTCACGGGCCTTGTGGCAGAGCTCGCGCACGTCGGCCTCGGGTATCGGTCGGCACGCTCGCAGCTGTGCGATCGCCCTGGTGCGCAAGAGGTCAGCATTATCCCGCGCTGATCTCAGATTTCTGTTCGGCGCGGGTGCAGCTTACCGGTCGAGGTCGCTCATGTTGTCGGCGTTGGGGTGGTGGGTGGTGGGTGGTGGGACCAAAAGGGCGGGCGACTGCAGGCGGATGGATGGGATGGTGGATGATGCGACCTTCTTCCTTATCTCGCAACGGGCAGAGCGAAGAGGATTAAAAAAAATGTGAAACAAATCAAGTAAGACTCATGGTGTAAATGCGCGCTACACCAACCTCTCAGACCGACGGGTATCGAAAAAACGGAGGTATCAAGAAATAGTCATGGGAACTCGCTTGATGGACGTGGTTTGGCGTGGCAAGGTGATGGACATGCGACGAGAACCGCGATCGCGTGCCAAGACATGTGGTTCGTGCGCTGGGAGGCATTTGGACGAACAGGCAGGAACCCTAACCCTTGAAAGATGGAAGACGATTGTGTCCCAGGTGTGTGGTGTGATGGGAGAGCTCTTCGGGGGATAACGACAGACGAAATGATAGACCCAAATGTTTCAATACTACTCACTAAGTCAGTGTCTCTTCCCTCAACACTAAGGTATACTGGCTGTTCCAAACTCCTCAGAGGTTGCTCAAAACAATGCCATCGCAAGCTGGCCATGCGCAAAACCCGCTCGACAGTAAAATGCCTAACTACTCCCCATGCCTAAAACCCTTCTGACGCCGTGATTCTTCCCCAAGTTCCGTCCTGGTGTGGTATCATATGGTTCAACGGCAAATAACCCAAGAACGCCGATCGCCAGTAGTACGCCCTATCCCGCCATGCCCTGTGCCGTGCGGCAACCTTGTCCAGCGTTATCCTCCAATCCAAATAACTTCTTCCTTCATCGGGCGTCCTAATGCCCGCTCATCCGCGACGAAAAGTCGCATAATAATATTAATCGCTTCTTGAACACCAAAATTGACTGCCCTTTCAGCCAGCCGTGGGAGCCATCTTCCTTTTTGGGTGGATGGTCAAGTGCAGCATCGAGGTATCAACCGCAGTGTCCCTCAATCCCAATCCCGACCCCAACATGGCTAACCGCCAGATGGCTCTCCAACACAGGCGTTTCTGCCGGCGTCAGAGGAAACGCGTGGTGGCTGGAGAGCGTCACGCCGGAACTAACGGAGCGCTTGTGAACCTCCCCATTCCTGGGAAGCGACGGGACCATCACAACCTGCCTCGCAGCGCGCTGCATATCCTTAGTCGCGTCATCAATAAGCACAGGATCCCACAGCGGCAGAATCCGATACCCCAAGCTCTCCATAACACACCGCTCCGTAACATTAATCTGTTCACACGTCCACACCCCTTTCCCCCACGCAGCTCGATAATAGTGCGTCGGCTCCTGGCAGTCCTCGAGGAACTTTGTCGCGATAACCAGCGCGGCGAGCACGATCACCTCCGGGCGGACCGAGTCGATGTGCAGCTGGGCGGCGGCGGGGCCGACGAGGGGCGCCTGGATCGTGTGGCGCTTCGAGATCTCGTTGGTGGCCAGCGGGCAGAGCAGGCGCCAGTTGAGCGAAAACTTGGAGTTGAGCGAGTCCAGAATGCAGACTGCGAGAGCGATGGCGTCCATGGAGAGGCCGGAGCGGACGAGCATCTCGTGCACCAGCGGGATGGAGGGTGCGGCGAGAGATGCTGCTGGGGGGACGAGGTTGACTAGGTGGATGGCTGGGCCTAAGACGGGGAAATGTGTCAGCGGGGACTAAATGTTGTGAAATATACAGGATATGCTTCACGTACCTAGCAGGGCCGAGTCGAGAAGCTCTCCATCTTCCAGGAGGGCTCGAGGGCTCTGGCTGGCCAATGACTCGCGTGACGACGGGGGCGGAGTGGGGAGGTTCGAAAGGGGTTGGTAGGTTCGGGAAAAGTATTCCTCGTCGAACTCAAAGTCGTCGTCCGAATACTCGGGCGAGTAGGTGGGAATCGCTGCGGATCTCATGGTGGTGACCGGGAGTTTGTGATGTATGGATAAGGTTTCCTTGTTTCCTTCAGGGTGCGTGAGTGTGGCCGTCGGTTGCCGGTGCGTCCAACAAGCAACAGATCGGGGGAGCAGGCCGGCGAGCTGCTCATATCGATGGGAACAGCGACCGATGGGTTTCCAGAACAAAAGTCAGGCGACAAGGCGCAATGAAACCCGCACCAGTTTCCTGCACACTATTCGCGAGATCCCCCGACACGACACAGCAGTGGACGAACACGAGATTCCGAGTTACACGCAGGGACAGGCCAGCGCGTACGAGCTTTAAGACTGCGGTGATGGCGCAAGGCAAAAAGAAGGCAAACGCGGGCTTGGTGAAGAAAAGAGTGAACAGTTCAAGCTTGTGCAAGCTGATGAAATATATATCTGCATCAAGGGAGTGCTGCGCCTGTGGTGGGGTGGGGGCTATGTCTCGGCGGAGGCTACGTGCCGTCCGTCAGATGTTCGAGCTGTGTGGATCGTCCCAAGGCCAGGAGCAGGGGTCCAGTTCAGATGGATTTGCGGTGTCGAAACGTCCGTGGGCTGTCCGCTGTCGAGCTTGCCCCTGCTGAAGCGATGCTAGCGCCGATGTCTCCGCTCTGCATGCGAGCCTGATGGGAAGGTGGATGGCGAAGGGCAGCAGATGGGCGAGAGTGGAGGAAAGAGGCCGGTGCTCGGCAGGGCGGTTTTTGCCATCTTTTATGACAGGCACGCGATCATCGTGGCCAGCCGTTGAAGAGCAGCCTGGACGGGGAATCACACTGTGCTGTGGCTGCGGGGATGATCATCCCGTCATCTTACCCGTCGCTCGCGGTGCGCCTTCAGCAGCTCAGCTTGTGAGCCGTGGCCCTTGGGAAAAATCTCGCCCGCGGCCCTGATGGTCTTGGCTTGAACAGGCAGTCCTGCTTGCTGCAGTGCTGCTCCTGTGAGCGGTAACAGCCGGGCACAAGCAGCACCGCGGCAGCGCCGTGGCAGGGCCAGGTTGGTCGCAACGGCGGCTGTCGTGGCTGAATATTGAAGCTCGACGCGAGGGGTATGCAGGATTGACAGTGCCAAAGACGGCACTGAGGAGTTGGTCACTTCTTGCCGAGGGCTGCGAGATCTGGAGGAGGCATTGTTGTTGGCATCACTCCTTCCAGGTTGTGTATTTGGCGCAACTGGGGTCAGGGTTGGGTTGCAGGGATCAGTGAGTGAGGTGGGGCCGCTCACCTTGACACAAAACAGACTTCCAAAGTTCAAAGATGGGAGAGCTCCTTCGCTGCGCTATTCTCAATTTCAGAAGAGGTATGGATGGGTCAATGTCTCTCCCTTTGGTTCACTTATCAGCGGTCTCCTTCGCCTGAAAAACCATCCTTTTCCCTGCTGATTTCCCATCTTTGCTGTGTGCTTGGCGAAGAAACAATGTTCAAAGAGGAAACAGTTGCGGAGCTCAAGGCTGCCTCGAAGGACCAGGATGCGAAGACTGTCAGCCCAACGCAACTTCCTTCTCGCGCCGTCAGGGCTTGGCTGCGTCTGAGCCCTGGGTTTTCAGAATTTCTTGAACATGGAATTTTGACTTCAATTCATCCAGCACACCGGGCTCCGAACATCAACAAGCGAGGTCCGCCATTAACAGCAGATCCGCCCATCAATGCGGAGCCCTGATCGCACCTGTCTGTTCGTATTCTCTCCACACAGACGCCCGGCTTTTCCGCGGCTAGGTCTGTCCTTGTTGGATGCGAATACGCAGCCTCGGGACGGAGACCCCCATTGATGATCTGCCGATCTCCTGGCCGCGGCCAGGAACGGGAGGCAAAAAGAAGCGACGTCGTTACCTCCATCGCTCCCGGACCGATATCTTGTCGAGACATCCTCGCGTTGGGGGGACTGACGTCTCTTCAGCTCGCTTTCCATCATGGACGTACCCTCGAACACCTCGAGATACCTGCCCAAGACAAGTTACCACCAGAAGGATTCGAATGACGGCTTGTCAGCACGCTCAGCTGCCACAATTCAGTTCATCTGAGCTTGTCCGTCCGTGGGGTGCATGCATCTTCCACGGCAATCCACCGTTCCTGCTTCCGAGGTACCGCACAGCCACGCCCCCAGGTGGCCGAAATCTCGGATTCGTAGGGCTGAAGCAACCCCAACACCATCCACCATGCTGCGCGCTTCCTTTGTTCCGCTGCTGGCTCCACGAGCGTCATCGGGCCAACCCAAGAAACTGGAATGGCACCATTGAGGCTCTGGACCAAAGTTCGGGATGCATTCCGAGGGCATTGTCGGGTCGGGCTTCCCGTCAGCTGGGCCATCAGCCCCTCCTCAGCCGCTAGCTTGCTCCGAACGCAGGTGCGTGAAGGAGCTGGTGAGCGCAACCTTTCTATTTCCATCTTCATGAAGGATGTATCGAGTTCAGCTTCTGGGATATGGCCGATCAATTTCTTCCGCATGAAGAAATCTGCTTCAGCTACCTAAGAAGACAGAAGGATTCAAGCAGAGACATCTCTCAGACAATATTCAACCCTAACCCTGTTCCCATCCCTTTACCCCTTTCCACACCAGAAGGAAGAACACATCAATAGCAGGACTCTAGACAGCCCTTATGTCAGGGGTGTCACATCAAGTTCGGATCCCAAAGCCAAGTGTAAACAGCAACCAACCGCCCAAGCAGTACTACCCACCTAAGTTCCGTTTTTGACAAAAACTGGTGAACTGGAGAACCGAGATTAAGCGTTTCAGATACAGGTGGTTATGTCATAGAGCTCCCAGAGCCATCATCTTTAAGTTGCCTCTCCTAGGTGTACTGTGTGGACAAACTTGCCTTCCCATGGTACATCAAATTCCCAAGGAACCTATCTCGCCTGTATCACATGCATCCTGCACCTCTGCACATCACAATGCACCCGCCCATCAGGCCACCACCATCTTTCCCCGTCGGTTTCTTAAACCATCATCATCGGGGCTTCGGGCAGTCTCCAATCCCGCAGACCCTTGGCAATCCCTTCAATACCACCACGTTTTCACTCAGTTGCACTGGATCCTGGTCTGGTGGGCTTGATTTCCACTCCTTGGTCAACCCCAACTGTCAAAGTTAAGACGTAGAACTCACCTCTTCACAGAGCATTCACAGATTCAGATACAACACGTCCAAGGAAAACCAATCCAGTTGATTACACCTCCTAGTACCCCATCCGCTCATCTTCCTGCTTCTCACCCCCTCAACTGCTCAAACATTCTACCTGCCCGCGCTCCAACACCTATGCTGTAGTGACAGTAAATAAACGAAAACAGAAGGCCGCATCAACACACTACCTAGGTACTTTAGAAAACCACACCACCGCTGCCCCCGCCGCTTGAACATAGGACACTCCTGATAGAAAATGTTAAGAGAGAAACAGCCCGAGACGGTGTGAAGAGACCACTTTAAATCCAGAATCCTACTGCCCCACCGCATTTCTCACATTGCCCTGTCTTCCCATATTGTCATGATTGAAGAGAAGGGCTGGCTGGTGTAGGATATCTGGACGGTTGACTGAAGGAGTGGCAGTATCTAATCGTCGTCGATGAAAACTGTATCAAAAGAAACGAATTAGCCATCCAACCTCTTTAAGGAGCACCACAGCACCATCAAAAACTCGCAGATATAGAAAGGCATCACTCACCCTTATCCGCCACAATCTTTACCTGCCCCTGCGTCCCCTCATCCACAAACCGCCCCAAATCCAACACCCCCACACCCCCCAACAGCCCCAGATTCAAATGTCCCAACTGCAGCGCACCCAGATCGAACCCACTCAGAACACCCAGCTGGTGGATCTGCAGGAAGGTCTGCAGCGCCTGCAGCTGCAGCAGGGCGTCGACGTCGAAGGCCTGCTGGCGCTGGAAGAGGCCCTGGAACTGCAGGATGTTGAGGTTGTTGACGCTGGCGAGGTTGCCGAGCAGGGAGAGTTGGAGGGAGTTGATGTTGAGGAGGTAGTTGAGGTTGACTTGTTGGAAGGATTTGAGGTTGTTGAAGGTGGCGGGGTCGAAGGAGACGGCGCGCTTAGAGGAGGGGGTGGTGGTGGAGGGGGCCGCGAGGGTGAGGGTTGCGAGGGAGGAGATAAGGAGGGTGATGAGCTTCATTTTGGGTGGTTGGGCTGGGCGGGGGGGTGGATTTGGTGAATAAGGGATTAAGGGATTAAGTGAGGAGCACAGCTGATGTTTTGTTAGCTTCTGTTGTTCTAGAGACGTGGTTGGGAGCATACCTCGAGAATGTCCAAGAAAGCGAAGGAGTGGAAGCGAACAGCGAGCACAGCTCTGAATGAACGACTGAAGAGAAGAAGAAAATGGTCTTGGAGGATACACTGGTGAGATGAAGGAACAAAATGTGAAATGGACGGGCAGGTTGATGAGCTTATATCGCAGGCTAGAGCACAATATCAAGCGCCCGAGACAGTCCCAAGGGAGTGGCATGAGTGGCAGCCGCGCGCCAAGGACTCAGGAGCATGGTGACGTTCGGAAGGCAGCCGAGCTGTCATCCGGTGCGTGTCAGATAACGGCGGCGGTGGACGGAAACTGCTGGGTAAAACATCATGGACAGGGTTAACACGATGTGTAAGCTGATGGTGCCGGTGGCGTGCTGAGTGTAGCGGTTTAGGAGAGAGTGTCTGGGCCAGAAAAGTTTCCGTGCGAGAAACAAACAGGGGCGGTTGCAAAATCGCCGAAACTAGCATGGCCATGGACAGGGAAAAAAGGGGGTGGTCAAGAAGCACCCAAGACCTCCCGCAGCGTCATGGCATGGCACAAGCTCCATGACTGAGCTCAGTTTAGGGTGATGCCGAGAGAGACTCGACAGCAAGAATTTCAAGGGTCGTCCAAAGGGAATCAAGTGTTGCGGCGAATGCTGGGGTTTGAGGACGGGATGCTCTTCGTCCGAGCCATGACGGGGGAAACGCCAAGCAATGTCTGATGTTTTGAACAGAGGGTAGCAGAGCGGCCGTTGCACGACTTAAACGAGAAACTCGACATGCTTATCCTGATCACCCGCCGAGAACAACCCCGCGCGTTTTGAAGTGTTTCGATGGAGCCAGCGCTGTGCTGTTAATGGGCAGATGGGATGCAGATTGGGGAGCATGGACATGACTACTCCCATGAGCATCGGGTAGGAAGCAAAAATTGGAAAAGAGAGAGTCTTGAAAACTCTCTCAAACCAGATGCAAACAATCTGCTTGGCTCGAGCCAAATACTAATGCTTGAAGGCCGCCTTAGGGAGTGTAACCGAAGGGATGTGGTGAGCTCGAGGTAGGGTATCGTCCCCGGTTGGCCTCCTCTCGATTTCCGAGCCAAATGAGACGCCAGCATCGTTGGATTTCTGTTTCAAGTTTCCAAAAACTTTAGACTGAACTTGAGGGGTACCTTGGTAGACGTCAACCTTCGTCTGGGGTTACAAAGGGGTTGTTGAGGCTGAAAGTCAAACCCCACGATCTCAGGGCCTAGACCGCCAAGAAAAGCCAAGATTGATCCAGAGCATGTTATTGGCCAACTCTCCATTAAACCGTGCGAAATGCAGCACGGAACCACGGAACCGCGGTCTCCGGCAAACTTGAAGCAGCAGACAGCCCATGGCACAAACAAGTCGTGAGCATCCGAGCAATTTGCATGAAAGGCAGGATGCTGGATCGGATGACTTGGCTACCGGAACCGTGCTATTTCCGGCTCGGAAAGGGGTTGTCGCCGTTGAAGTCCATCCCAACTCAAACTCAAGGCCACGTTCCGGCAGTTGAGAACACCATGGAACATTATATCGAGATTCAGTAACATCCGGCTATCCATCTTGTCTTGGTCCCACATCTTTCGAACCGCGGTGCACCGGCGGTGGTGATGAGATGATGGATGTCGATCACGTACAGGGTGGATTTGGAATGTACCAGATCAAGCACATCAACCACTGCTTCATTCATAGCCCCCTCGAAGGGCTGCTATCTCCGTCTCAAACGGAAGGACATTAGTCCATCATTGCACACAACCACACGCATCCGCCCATATCACGCATCCGCCCACATGCCTAAATATCGTATACCAGAAAGCCGCCCCCATTATCCAAACACGACTACCTCAAGAGCAGAGAGACCAGTAAATGCACAAAACGCCACCCAATGCACCAACCATACCATGCAAATCAAACAGATGAGCCATGCCTGGAACACGGAACATCCAAGGGGTATCAAAACCCTCAACCCGCCAGAGCAGAGAGAGCCTGCCAAGAAAGACCACTTCTCTCCCATCACAGAGAAATCCCCTTCCCCCCAGCCCCACCATCACCCCCCTCGTCCGACTCCTGACTCTCCGCCTCCCCCCCGCCACTCCCACCCCCAACAATCACAACCTCCCTCTCCTTCCCCTTCACGGTCCTCGCTTCACCACCCTCTCCCTCCTCCTTCACCCCACCCCTAATCCCCAAACCCGCACTCCCAGCACTGCTCCCCCCCTCCCCCCTGGGACTCCTCCAAACCCCACTCCTCCTCCCCCCACCAGAGCCAGCCGGCGCAATCCTCCTCGGCAGTACCTTCCCCCCACTACTCCCACCACCCCTCCTAAACCCCCTCTCCCTACCCACAGCAACCTCAACCAACGCCTGCCCCATCCCAACCTCACTCGGATCCGACCCCGGAAACATCCTCCCATGCTGCCCCTGCCCCTGTGAATGATGATGAGAATGATAACCCTGCTGCCGTCCCCACGCCCTCCCCCAACTCTTACTCCCCACCCCCCCACTCCCACCACCACTGCCCCCCGGGCCACCAGCATTCCCATCCGCCGGCCCCTCATCACTATTGTGTGCCGTATTCGGCACAGACTTCCTCAACACCCTCATCTCCCTCACCATATCCCCCAAGCTCTCCTCCAGCGACTTCATCCGCGCCAGCACCAGCTTGTTCATCCTGCTCGTCCCACTACCATGATCCACGCTGTACGCGCTGAGGGTTTCGTTCTCGTCATCGTCCTCTGCTGATGTGGCAGCAAGATCGGCCAGGGAGCGGCGACGCGTGGGGAGTTTGTGGTTGTGGTTGTGGTGGTGGTGGGGATGGGGATGGCGGGTTGTGGTGTGCGGGAGGAAGGTTGGGGTGGTAGTTGTGTGGGTGGGGATATCGAGAGTGAGGCCGCGCGGGCGGGTCATGTGGGTGAGAGGGGCGGTGCGGGACATGGCGAGGAGATCGCCTGGTTGAATCATGGAGCGCGGGCGGGAGTTGGCGAGGTACAGCGAGCGGCGCGGGGAGCGCCGGCCGTCGCCGCCGGGCCGGGTAATGGGGGTTTGGACGGGGGTGTGACGCGTTGTGGCGGGCCGGGAGAAAGCCCGCGGGAATGGGAATGGGAAGGCGGAGGCGGAGGAGTCGCTGTGGGGGCGGGCGTCGTCTTCGGGTGCGTAGAGGATGGTGTTGGTTGAGAGGGTGCGGGTGTGTAGTGGGATTCGTCGCGATGTGGGTGGGCGTGGGGAGTCGACGGATGAGAGTTCGGCGTTGGTGAAGCGGGTGGCCACGGGCGTGGTAAAGTAGTCCTCCTCGGCGGCCTGTTCCACGGCGTCCATGTTGTTGGTCGCGTCGTCTCCTTCGTCTTCATCGTTGGTAACCAACTCGTCATCTCCATCCGCGTCGACGTCCGTACTCTCCTTCGCCTCGACAGCGTAGTCTCTCCGTGCAATCCCGTCGTTGAGCATCTCGTGCAGCACCGGGTAAGGTGCCTCTGATACGAGGTCGGCAGGATCGCTTGCTGCCGACCTGATGTCTGAGTAGTTTCGGGGGAACCGCGACGGGCGATCGGGGTTTATGCTTGCCCTCCGCTGCCAACCCGGTGCTAGCCTGGTGTCAATGGTCGAGTAGTTCTGCGGCGAGGCGTAACCGCCCTGCTGGTCAACCCAGTTCCGAATGGCAGTCTGTGTCTTCCGACGGTCGTTCTGCCTTTGCCTCCGCACGTCAGGAACGCGCCGGAACACCTCCTCCAATGCCCGATCCTTCTGGTAGCCCATCACCGATTCTTCACGAACGCGGATGCTGGGGCTAAAGAAGGCCGATCTGCTAGCGGGGTCAGAGAACCCATACTGCCGGCCTCGGCGCGGCTTGTCCACCAGGTCTGTCGCTTCGTAGACGTCGGGCGCCAAGAACAACTTCTCGTAGAAGTAGATGCAGAAAAGCAGCGGAAAGTGGGTGGCCTTGATCACTGTGCGGTTGATCCAGATGTATTGCTCCGAGGATGTGCAGTATCTCAGGGGCATGAGAGCCCAGGCGAAGATGTTGCCGGGCGCAATGTAAGAAAAGAGGGCATCGCTCTTTACCATCGATATGGTGTTGATGGCGAAAGTGAAACTAGGCAACGATTAGCATAGAGACAGGGGCCTGGTGATGAGAGACCTACTGATATTCCTGACTCGCTCTGGAGGTGATGGACATGAATGAGTTGCCCAAGACGGTGATGAGGAGTGTCCTAAAACAGAAGGTTAGCTTGCCTTGTTGTGAAGAAGAATTGGAAGCGAAACCCACAAAACTATGAAGTGAGAGATGACAAGGAAGAGGCCCATAAGTGCCTTGCCCATCCAGTTGTAGGTTGACCACCTGCGGGAGCCCTGTCAGTTCTAGTGTTCTTTGCGTTTATATGGGGAGGTGGCGTACATCTCCCAGGCAGACGGCGTGAAACCCATCATGATTTGGAACATCTTGTACGCCATCGCCGACGGGTCATCTGCGTTTTTGGAGGATGCAAAGAACACGAAAAAGCCGCTGCAGCAGATGAGAACTAGAACAAAAACAGCAGCCAGGTCTATCGCCAGCAGCCTCAGAGCAATCAACAACTGCGAGAAGTAGCGGTTATGCTCCAACACGCCAAAGATCCTCGGCAGAAGAAGGATGGCGTTGACAGCAAGAACATCGTACGCGTTCTGGTTCCATTTGTGCGGATCAAGGAGGAAAACGCCGTAGATGCGCATGCAGGAGTAGACAATCTGCAGTACCAAAATTCCAAGATCGAAGAGGTTCCAGAAATTCATAACGTAGAACGAGAAGCCCTGCTCGTTGAATCCGACAATCTCGTCGAGCATGTAGCCGGCGCTCCAGAACCAGAAGATCAGTTCTAGGCTTGTAATCTTGCTTGAGCGCTGGCCTAGGACGGCAAGAAACAGGCCAATCAAGATGATCAGAGAGCATGTCGAGAACAGTCGACGGTAACGGGGCACTCGTAGGCGAGAGAGCTTGAACGGGGATGCGGTGCGAGGGTCGTAGAGTGCGACGGCGCGGCGGCCGGTGGTGAAGGATTGGAGCCGGGCAGAATCCTCCTTTGGCCGCTGGTCGCCCAGTAGCGGAGTGCGGATAGTGCTTTGGCGCCGGGACAGGTTGCTGCCGCTGGCGCTCGTTGAAGATCCCTGAGGCCGGGGTTCCTCGCGGGTGGGAAAAATGTTGATGGCGCCATTCCAGATGGCCTCGAGCTGCTGCACAACCAAGGGGTGGGACAGAAAGTGCTTGGCAGAGCACCGAACGGCGACTTCAAGGGTGGACGTCCTGAGCGCGGCGGACCGTTGCCTGCTTCCTCCGGGAGTAAGCGGCGTCTGGGACCCGGAGATGCCCTGCAGGGGGTAGAAGTCGTAGCAGAGGGCGTCGATGAGCTCCCTGGTGGAGTACTCCTTAAGAAGCTTGATTGCAAGCATCTCACATATCCTCGCTCTTGTCCCGCTGTTGCCGGCGGTGCCTGGGTATTGCTGGCCTTCCTTCTCGAACTGCAGGCAGTTCGCCATCAAGGCGTAGAGGGTGCCCTGCGAGAAATGCTGGTTGCGTATTTGTTGCAGCATCGGTTTAACCAGAAACTGCGAAATCTGTGGGGACCTCAATTGCTCCCATGTCAAGGTGGTCTCGGTTCTGGCTTGGACAATGGCGCGAATCGCATGGGTTGTACTGTAGATGGGAATAGAGTCTGCAATGCCAATGGTTAGATATGCTATCGAACCAAGAAACTGAGAATCCGCACCTAGATGACTGCCGGAGAATACAGGGAGGAGACCGGCCGAGCGAGCCAGGCCGTCTTCGTCCACCTCGGGACCCCCTGCGGGCCTGGCGCGAGACTGCTCGCCATCGTTGGATTCCTCATCGTCGTCGTCAGCCTCGGTAAAGTCGGCGGTGGCATGAAGGTGTCGTCGGTATTCAGCAATGGAGGGGCGGAATGCGAAGTCATGCTCAAGGTCGGGGCGGTCCTCGACTCGCGAGCTACTGCCCTTGAAGGGTCGCAGGAGGGCAGCCAACATCCTCTGGCTGGGCTGAGCGTGCCCGGGCGCGTCAGAGGCAGCGCCTAAGCGCCATGAAAGTTGTCGAGTGGGAATAGTGTCGAGTCGATGTGTCGTGGGGTGTCAATGGCGCGGCTGGAGACTCGATCCAACGCGGTCTCTGTCCTGGTCTCTTTCCGTCTGTACGCAGCCAGTGCTACAGGAAGCAACAACTCCAACGATTCCTTTGATGAGAGGAATCGGCGACGTAATAGGGTATTTTCCCCTTTCCAGACTTCTCCTAATCCGCGTATACCCCTCCCAACTGAAGAGAAAAAAGATGAAGCGCGTGAGCGCGTCTGGCAGTGAGCCAGGAAGTCGGGATGGAGAGGGTGTGGGTGGTAGGACCGGGCTAATAAAGGGCCCGCCGTCTCGACCGATCGACCCAGACGGCGCGGCATGATAAGGGGAGGGTCAGCTGGGGAATCCCTGCCGGGGCGCTAAGACACCCACACTCCTGCCCCCTGCTTCCTGTGTGCTTCCTGTGTCCCAACTGCTAACCTCGAAACCACAGACCAGAACTGGCCAAGGAGAGGAATGTTCTCTCGGACTGCTTCCAGCTGCAATGGCCGTCGTTCTCATCCTTCAGGCCACACCGCCAGTGCTCGTCCCTTTCCCCGTGGTCTCCTGGCGAATAGGGGGAGTTGATGCGGCACTCGCAGCCCGGACGACGCAGCGAATCGCGGGGTCAAGTGGGTGTCGCCAAGCATGTTGGCGAGGAGGCTGTCCTGCTGGGGGCAACCGGGGGCAACGACAGGACGGGCAGTCCAGTGCCTCGCAGGAATAGCGTCTCCGAGCGGATCGCGGCATGCGGTGGGCTGCTCTGCCCACATGCCCCTCCCGCTGATACCGCGCTTGTCTGACTTGGGATCGAGAGATCTCGCCATCGCGAGAGCAAGCAGATACCGTGGTGGCCTCATGACCCGGTGTTCGGTGGACGGTGAGCACTCAGTCATTGTCCATGTTCAGGGTAGGTTACACGCCCTGCACGGCAGCTGCAGCTTGCTCCCTCCATCATGCGGATGCGCAGGGCGTCGCCTATCGATGAGCATGCCGACCCTCCATGGCATTTCAGATCGGCCATTCAGCTTGACCGCATCTTGCTTGGAGGAGGCTAATAAGAGGCAAAAAGCGGACAGTGAAACATGAGGAGAGAAGGATGACCGCGGGAAAAGGGGGAGGCAAACAACAAGCAGCTGAGCTGGTTCGGGTTCTTGCCAATACGGTTCTTGTGAGCCTCAAGCCTTCATGTCGTGTTTGGCGTGTATGAACAACCAACACAGGTCACCATGACCATGACGAAAACGACCTGTGTCAAGCTTGACCTTCACATCCACCAAACTGGTGTCCGTGTCCAAGCAACCGTCCCCCACGCCGGGTCGGCGTATCGGTCGCGTAATACTCACCGACCGGGGCACGATCCCCAGACAGCTAGACACGGCATGGCGGGGTAGATCCGGTTTGGAGAAAGAGGAAATCCGCGCGGACCATGCCGCGCATTGGCGAGACGGGGCGCCACGATGTGAGCCGGGTTAAGATCGCAAGGATCGGTGGTGTCGTGCGATGCGTGACGGACGGATCTGTCCAGACCTCTGACTGAAATTGATGTCAGACGACAGCCCTCAGAAATGGCAAGATGGAGGGACGAGAGAATAGGAAAGAGGCAGGCCCTGGGGATCCACCAGCCGGATCTGAGCAGGGGCCACATGCGAGATCTCCCACGCGGCGCCAAGCCAAGTCGACAGAGACAGCTCCAAAGTCAGCCCATAAAGACGGCAATGGACGGGTTGGTGGGAAACCAAGAGCTCCCAAAGGACTTTGAGAGAAGATTGAGAAAAAGGAGAGGAAACGAGAAGAAGAGATTTTAAACGAGAGAGATTTAAAGAAAAATAAACAAGAAGAAAGAAAAAGAGTCAAAGGTTGAGACAACAGCGCAAAGAAAAGAAGACGAAAAACAGAAACCAGAAAGGGAAGAGAGAGATGAAAAGATCAAAGAAAATTTTTAAGTGGAAGAAAAGAATGAGGAGAAAACTGATTGCTGGGACCCAATGCCCGAAGCCTTTTGCTGAGTGAGCAGAAGTGTTGAACTTTGACGTATCTAACTGGACAACACCTTAACTGACCCTAACCCTGAGCTTGGGCGAAGACCACAGGTTAACTGGACTCTGAGTTGTCGAAGTTCATGGCTAACAAACATTATATCCAACGATCTTAGAGAACAGCCAACCCTGTCTCCTCAGGTTCTCGCAACCTGAAGTCGAGTTGTTGTCTTCGAGCCTGTGCCACTGGTGAGCCAAGAAGACTGGACCGGGACAATTCAAGGACCCACTTCGGTTCCGCTCCGACCTCTCCCGGGCTCCCCACGGCCAGCTCTTCCCAGCTTTTCAGCTCCCGCTCGGATCTGGTTCTCCAACAACAGCCGCATGGCAGATACAGGTCCGCTGGCTCAATGGCAGAGCGTCTGACTACGAAGGGATTCAAGATATCTTGATCCCCGGTAATCAGGAGGTTCCAGGTTCGACCCCTGGGTGGATCGAAACATATGGAGGGAAAGCTTTTTCCGTTTGTTTATTTATTTCCGAATTCGCGAGATTGGTGTCTCTGGATTTCGCTCGTTGAGGAGGTGCTATTTTTTTCAGAACAAAAGTCGTTCCTGCCATGGTCGAAACATGGCATTGTCTGGTGTGTCTGGGAGGCCGATCGAGGAGGGCGGAAATCAGCTGAAAAATGCGATTTTGCTGTGGTTGCGGATCCGGTCCTAAGACGCAGCGAGATCCCTGTGCGCCACGGCCGAGAACCCCACGCGACCGCCTCCGCCAGATCGATTGTCGTCTCGCTGATTGGCTGCGGGCAGAAAACCTGACGCACTCGGTAACTCTGCCGTTGCGTCCAATTCCCTCGATGGAGCCGCCCCTGCTGGGAACCCCGCGCTAGCTCATCACCGCCCTGAAAAAGTTCGGCCCAGAGAGTCTTTTTGCCGGTCGGTGGCGGGGCATCGCAACGCGACTCTCTCACATACAAATTCGGCCATCGCCAGCACTCGCCCCCTTCGTCTTTTGTTTCTTTCGGTCTCTTCTATGCAGAAGAGCTGGCGAATCTGGATCACGACAGTTTGTGTGTGAACGGAACATTTCTCGTCTTTTTTTCTGACATCATCCACGCCGACACGCACCTTGCGAGCTCCCCACCCTCGCAACCCCCACCAACAGACAGCACTTACACCGCGCTGCTCTCCCTCACAGCTTCGCGTCTCCCAACCACGCTGCTGTCGAAACCTCATTTTCTCACCCTTTTCTAATTTTCTTCTTATTTTCCCCTGATCCTTTTGTTCCTCCAACCTCCCACACACATCACAATGGCCGCCACACTCTACCGCCCGGCCACAGCCCGCATTGCCAGCACCGAGAGCCAAGGATTGGTCACCCTTGAGCTTGAGGATGGCTCTGCCTACCAGGGTTACAGCTTCGGCGCTCCCAAGAGCATCTCTGGCGAGCTGGTCTTTCAGACGGGCATGGTGGGCTACCCCGAGTCCGTCACGGACCCCTCCTACCGCGGCCAGATCCTCGTCGTCACCTTCCCCCTCGTCGGCAACTACGGTGTCCCCTCCAGGGAAACCATCGATGAGTTCCTCGGCGATCTCTCCGCCCACTTCGAGTCCTCTCAAATCCACATCGCCGGTCTCGTCACGGCCACGTACGCCGGCGAGGACTACTCACACTTCCTCGCGACCTCGTCCCTCGGCACATGGCTCAAGGAGCAGGGGATCCCCGCCATGTACGGCGTCGACACTCGCGCCCTCACAAAGCGCATCCGTGAGAAGGGCAGCATGCTTGGCCGCATGCTCCTGGAGAAGCAGGACATGCCCAATGGTGTCAATGGCGACGCGGAGGGCTTCGCTCTGCCCGGCAAGATGGGCAACTGGAGGCCCCACTTCGAGGCCATCGACTGGGTCAACCCCAATGAGAAGAACCTCGTGGCTGAGGGTGAGTGAACACAAGGACGAACCTTCATGAGCCAGTGAACATGTGCTGACCCCATCTACTGCAGTCTCCATCAAGGCCCCCAAACTCTACCAGCCACCCGCTGCCTCCGCTCTCAGGCACCCCTCTGGCCGGCCGCTCCGCATCCTCTGCCTCGATGTTGGTATGAAATACAACCAGCTGAGGTGCTTCCTCAGGCGTGGTGTCGAGGTCCTGGTCTGCCCCTGGGACTACGACTTCCGCTCCGAGACATATGATGGTCTGTTCATCTCCAACGGTCCCGGCGACCCGGCCATCATGGAGGCCACGGTCAAAAACATTGCCGCCGCCCTGGAGGAGAACCGCACTCCCATCTTTGGTATCTGCTTGGGTCACCAGCTGCTTGCCCGCGCTTCCGGAGCCAAGACGATCAAGCTCAAATTTGGTAACCGCGGCCACAACATCCCCTGCACCAGCATGGTGACCGGAAAGTGCCACATCACTTCGCAGAACCACGGCTATGCCGTCGACGCCGACACCCTCCCCACTGGCTGGCAGGAGCTGTTCGTCAACGCCAACGATGGCAGCAACGAGGGTATCATGCACGTTGGCAAGCCCCACTTTAGTGTCCAGTTCCATCCCGAGAGCACGCCCGGCCCGCGGGACACCGAGTACCTCTTCGACGTCTTCATCCAGACTGTCGCCAACTGCGCTGCCGACAGCAGCCTGCTCCAGGCTGGCGTCGAATTCCCCGGCGGCACTGTCGAGGAGAACAACCTCAAGAACCCCCGTGTCTCCGTCAAGAAGGTGCTCGTCCTCGGCAGTGGTGGTCTCAGCATTGGTCAGGCTGGCGAGTTCGACTACTCCGGCAGTCAGGCGATTAAGGCCTTGAAGGAGGAGGGCATCTACACCGTCCTCATCAACCCCAACATTGCCACCATCCAGACCTCCAAGGGTCTCGCCGATAAAGTCTACTTCCTCCCCGTCAACGCCGAGTTTGTGCGCAAGGTTATCGTCTACGAGAAGCCCGACGCCATCTACTGCACCTTTGGTGGCCAGACGGCCCTTTCGGTCGGCATCCAGCTCAAGGATGAGTTCGAGCAGCTCGGTGTCCGGGTCCTGGGTACGCCCATCGACACCATCATCACCACCGAGGACCGTGAGCTCTTCGCCCGGAGCATGGACTCGATTGGTGAGAAGTGCGCCAAGTCGGCCTCGGCCAACAACGTCGAGGAGGCCATGCGCGTCGTCAAGGACATTGGCTTCCCCGTCATCGTCCGTGCCGCTTATGCTCTTGGTGGTCTCGGCAGTGGTTTCGCCAACGACGAGGCTGAGCTTCTGGACCTCTGCAACAAGGCCTTCGCCGCCAGCCCCCAGGTCCTGATTGAGCGCAGCATGAAGGGCTGGAAGGAGATCGAGTACGAGGTCGTCCGCGATTGCCAGGACAACTGCATCACCGTGTGCAACATGGAGAACTTTGATCCCCTCGGCATCCACACCGGCGACTCGATCGTCGTTGCCCCTTCGCAGACTCTGTCCGACGAGGATTACAACATGCTCCGGACGACGGCCGTCAACGTCATCCGCCACCTCGGCGTTGTGGGCGAGTGCAACATTCAGTACGCCCTCAACCCTTTCTCCAAGGAGTACTGCATCATCGAAGTCAACGCCAGACTGTCGCGTTCGTCCGCCCTGGCGTCCAAGGCCACCGGCTACCCGCTTGCCTTTATTGCCGCCAAGCTGGGTCTCGGTATCCCCCTTAAGGACATCAAGAACAGCGTCACCAAGGTCACCTGTGCTTGCTTCGAGCCCTCCCTCGACTATGTCGTGGTCAAGATGCCTCGCTGGGACTTGAAGAAGTTCACTCGCGTCTCCACCCAGCTCGGATCTTCCATGAAGAGTGTCGGTGAGGTGATGAGCATCGGCAGGACCTTTGAGGAAGCCATCCAGAAGGCCATCCGCGCCATCGACTTCCACAACCTCGGCTTCAACGAGACCCCGGCCCTCATGTCCATCGACGACGAGCTCCAGACCCCGTCTGACCAGCGTCTCTTCGCCATCGCCAACGCCATGGCCGCCGGGTACTCTGTCCAGAGGATCTGGGAGCTGACCAGCATCGACAAGTGGTTCCTCGACCGCCTCAAGGGTCTAAGCGACTTTGCCAAGTCGATGAAGGGTCTTCGGGACAATGGCGCCTCCCTCGGCCCCGGCATGCTGCTGCAGGCCAAGCAGCTCGGCTTCTGCGACCGCCAGATCGCCAACTTCTGGGACCTCAACGAGCTTGCCGTCCGCGAGATGCGTCGTGCGGCCGGGATCACCCCGTTCGTGAAGCAAATCGACACTGTCGCTGCCGAGTTCCCGGCCTTCACCAACTACCTGTACCTCACGTACAATGCCAGCGAGCACGACGTCACTTTCGACGACCACGGCGTCATGGTTCTTGGCTCGGGCGTGTATCGCATCGGTTCGTCTGTCGAGTTCGACTGGTGCTCCGTCCGGGCAATCCGGACCCTCCGTGAAGCCGGAAGGAAGACAATCATGGTTAATGTAAGTACATCATCTCTTCTGTTCTCAACACCACCCCTCGCCCCTTCCCTTGTGTATCATCCACACCCCTTCCATTGGGTATCATACAACACCTCACCTTCGCCCCTTCCCTTGAGTATCATAGGCATCAGCCCTACCACACACTTTTTTCGAAAAGTTTTCTGCTCGAGTGAGCTTTTCTTGACCTCGAGCTCCTCAACCTGGAACCGAAGCTCTTCAGCCTGGGTATCAACCTCTTTAACTTGGTTTCAACCTCATCGATCTGGTCGCCAAACTCGTCAGCCTGGTTTCAACATCATCAATCTGGTCCTCAACCTTGTCAAACTTGGTTCTCAGCCTCTACAGCCTCGTCTTTAACGACCTCAGCCTCGTCTTCAACGACCTCAGCCTCGTCCGTTCTAAGTTCAGTCTCTATTCACCATAGAGTCCCCTCGTTTTTTAACTACGACGCTGATCCAGCTTATCATGCTGGTTACCTGGACTTGCTTGCATGATACACCGCGGAAGAAGAAAAACCTGCTCTTCGACCGCCTCTTCAAAAGCCAGGATGGCCTTGAGGAGGTTGCTCGCCAGGTCTCCCTCTCCTTCGCCCCTGGCCTGTTTGATATCCTCAAGGCTGCAAACCCTGCCGCCATCGACTTCTTCCGAAGCCTCCCCCCTGGCCTGTTTGACATCCTCAAGGCTGCAAACCCCGCCGCTATCCTCAAGGCTGCAAACCCTGGAACCGAAGCTCTTCAGCCTGGGTATCAACCTCTAGATTAACTTGGTTTCAACCTCATCGATCTGGTCGCCAAACTCGTCAGCCTGGTTTCAACATCATCAATCTGGTCCTCAACCTTGTCAAACTTGGTTCTCAGCCTCTACAGCCTCGTCTTTAACGACCTCAGCCTCGTCTTCAACGACCTCAGCCTCGTCCGTTCTAAGTTCAGTCTCTATTCACCATAGAGTCCCCTCGTTTTTTAACTACGACGCTGATCCAGCTCATCATGCTGGTTACCTGGACTTGCTTGCATGATACACCGCGGAAGAAGAAAAACCTGCTCTTCGACCGCCTCTTCAAAAGCCAGGATAGCCTTGAGGAGGTTGCTCGCCAGGTCTCCCTCTCCTTCGCCCCTGGCCTGTTTGACATCCTCAAGGCTGCAAACCCCGCCGCTATCGACTTCTTCCGAAGCCTCCCCCTTGGCCTGTTTGACATCCTCAAGGCTGCAAACCCCGCCGCCATCCTCAAGGCTGCAAACCCCGTCGCCATCCTCAAGGCTGCAAACCCCGCCGCCATCGACTTCTTCCGGAGCCTCCCCCCTGGCCCTGCGTTTAGCTGGGGTATCTATGCCATCCTCCTCGAGAAGCCAGCCAGCAAGCCTCGCCTTTACATCGGTTCTGCAACCGCAACAGGCCATTCCACAGCATGCGGCGTCCAACTCCGATTCAAGCAGTACGACGATCTCATCAAGACCTCTGCTGGCGTGCTCGCCGCCCTGGCCGACGGATACACCATCACCAACAAGGGGCTCCTCTGTTGGAACATACGCCCAGTCGCCACTCTGCAGCCCGTCGCCCGCCTCCTCCTCATTGGCCTCGAGGCCACCTTCTCCTTCATCTTCTGCGTGATGCGCGCACGCTTTCAAGACTACGGCATCGGCCACATATGCTTCTGGGATCAGGTGGAGCTCTCCTGGGATGGTCTCTGCACCCATTCCGCTCTGAACGAAGCTGTCCGCGGCCAGTTTGAGATGACCGGTGAGGAGCTGGAGGCGTACGTCAAGGAAAAGGAGGAGAAGTTCCGCATGCACAAGCGCGAGAACAACTCGAACTGGCACTACAAGAAGATGGCTGAGGACTACGAGAACTACATCGATGCGGCCATTGAGAGGAAGATGAAGTCAAGGGCCAACAACCCCCAGCTGGACAGGATCGCGGAGGCCAAACGAGCTGCCCAAATCCTGGATGAGAAGCGATTTCACTGTCATCGCTGCGACAATTCCTTCACCTCTCAACACTCCCTTAACGACTACTACGAGAGCCCCAAGCACGAGCGCATGGCCCAGCACTTCCCTGACCGCCTCTTCTGCAAGCCCTGCAACCTCGGCTATGCCAACAAGAGCAACTACAACCGCCACCTCCTCAACGAGCGCCATGCCAAGAACGTCAAGGCCTACGAGGCCAAGCAGGCTGCCCAGACCAAGGACGAGGAACACCAGCCTCTGTATCATACAGAGGAGCACCAACCCCTGGATGATGCAGACGAGGACAAGGAGAATGTGCTGGCGATCTTCAAGGTCGAGTGTGGGTCAAGAGGAAGGCTACCCTGGCATTCGTGGATGATGCAGAGGAGTCCAAGGAAAATGTGTTCACGACCCTCATGGCAAGCAACCAGGTCAACACCACGCCGAAGAGGAAGTTCCTCAAGCCCAAGGAGAAGTCTCCTAAGGCTGGCCAGACGCTCATCACTGCCTTCATCAAGAAGATATAGTGGAGGAGTGCTCATATTTGCTTTCATCAAGCAGATATAGGGAAGAAACAAGAGTAATAGTGCTAATTGAGTTAGTACAACCCAGAGACAGTATCCACCGATTACGACGAGGCGGATAAGCTGTATTTCGAGAACATTAACTTGGAGACGGTTTTGGACATTTACGAGGCCGAGTCCGCGTTCGGTGTTCTGGGTGCCATGGGTGGTCAGACACCCAACAACATCGCCCTGGCGCTCCACCGCGCCAAGGTCAACGTCCTCGGCACCTCCCCGGAGATGATCGACACCGCCGAAAACCGTTTCAAGTTCTCTCGCATGCTTGATCGGATCGACGTCGACCAGCCGACCTGGAAGGAGCTGACCAGCTTCGACGCCGCCAAGGAGTTTTGCCAAAAGGTCGGGTACCCGGTGCTGGTCCGCCCCTCTTACGTGCTCTCCGGTGCCGCCATGAACACCGTTTACTCCGAGGGCGATCTGCAGAACTACCTGCAGCAGGCCGCCGATGTGTCTCCGGACCACCCCGTCGTCATCACCAAGTACATTGAGAACGCCAAGGAGATTGAGATGGACGCCGTGGCCAAGGACGGCAAGATGGTCTGCCACTTCATCTCGGAGCACGTCGAGAATGCCGGTGTCCACTCTGGCGATGCCACGCTCATCCTCCCACCTCAGGATCTTTCTAAGACGACGATCCAGCGGATTGAGGAAGCCACCCGCAAAATTGGCGCCGCTCTGAACGTCACCGGTCCTTACAACATCCAGTTTATCGCCAAGGACAACGACATCAAGGTCATTGAGTGCAACGTCCGTGCCTCTCGCTCCTTCCCCTTCGTCTCCAAGGTCATGGGCGTGGACCTCATCGAGATGGCCACCAAGGCGATCATGGACATTCCCTTTGAGGAGTATCCCAAGATCGACCGCCCCGACAACTGCGTTGGTGTCAAGGTGCCACAGTTCAGCTTCTCGCGTCTCTCTGGCGCTGACCCCGTCCTGGGCGTTGAGATGGCTTCCACTGGTGAGGTCGCCTCTTTCGGCTGTGACAAGTACGAGGCCTATCTGAAGGCCCTGCTCTCCACCGGCTTCAAGATTCCCAAGAACAACATCCTTCTCTCCATTGGTTCGTACAAGGACAAGGAGGAGTTGCTCCCCTCGATCAAGAAGATGGGAGAGATGGGCTACAAGCTCTTCGCCACGGCCGGTACCGCTGACTTCCTCAGCAACCATGGTGTGCAGGTCCAGTACCTCGAGGTTCTGGGCAAGGAGGAAGACGAGAAGTCTGAGTACTCGCTCACACAGCATCTGGCCAACAACATGATCGACCTGTACATCAACCTGCCGTCCAGCAACAGGTACAGGCGCCCGGCCAACTACATGAGCAAGGGTTACCAGACTCGCCGCATGGCCGTCGACTACCAGATCCCGCTCGTCACCAACGTCAAAAACGCCAAGATTCTTGTCGAGGCCCTCGCCCGGCATTTCGACTTGAATGTCGGCGTCCGCGACTACCAGACCAGCCACCGCACGATCCAGCTCCCCGGCCTTGTCAACATCGCCGCGTTCGTCCCCGGTCTCGTTACTCGGGACAGCGATGATCTCCAGAGCGTGACCAAGGCCTCGATCGCCGCCGGCTTCAGCATGATCAGGGTCATGCCCGTTGCCAAGGATGGCTCGATCTCAGACGTCAAGTCTCTCAAGATTGCCCAGCAGAACGGCAAACGCGGCGCTTACTGCGACTTCAACCTGTCCATCGCCGCCACGTCGGACAACGCCAGCCAGATCAGCCACTCTGCTGGGGAGGTTGGTTCTCTATTCATTCCCTTCAACCACCTCTCGGACAACATCAGCAAGGTCGCGGCTGTCGAGGCGCACTTTGATGCCTGGCCCACGCACAAGCCCATCATTACGGACGCGAAGACCACCGATCTGGCGTCCATTCTTCTGCTGGCCAGCCTTCACAGCCGCCGCATCCACGTCACCGGCGTGACGACCAAGGATGACATCAAGCTTATTGCCATGGGCAAGGAGAAGGGCCTCAAGGTGACGTGCGATGTCAGCATCTACGCGCTCTACCTCTCGCAGAAGGACTACCCCGGCTGCCAGTTCCTGCCTACCGCTGAGGACCAGGCTGCGCTCTGGGAACACCTGGAGACCATCGATGTCTTCTCCATTGGCAGCCTGCCGTACCAGCTCGCTCACTTCATGAAGAAGCCGGCGGGTGTAGCTGCTGGCATTGCCGACGCTCTGCCGCTGCTCCTGACTTCGGTCGCCGAGGGCAAGCTGACCGTCGAGGATATCACGGCCCGTCTCCACGACAACCCTAAGGAGATCTTCGAGCTGCACGACCAGGTCAACGCCAGCCTCGAGATCGAGATCGACCGTCCCTGCGTTCTTGCAGACACCGGCTCGTGGTCGCCTTTCACGGGTAAGATCCTGAAGGCGTCGATCCAGCGTGTCACCTTCCAGGACCAGGTCGTCTGTCTTGATGGTGTCATCCTCCCGGTGCCTCCTCGCGGCAACGACATGTCCACCCACGGGGCTTTGGGTCAGATGGCTGCCATCTCGTCCCCCGCGGTCCGCCCCATCCACCACCCCATATCGCCCACTGTCGACGACAGGCGTCAGAGCCACAGCGGTGTCCGGTCGGTGTTCAGCAAGTCCAAGGCCGCCGAGATCATGGGATCTCCCCTTGCCTCTGCCACCCGCGGACCCCTCGTGGATGAGTTTTCTCTGCCCCTGACGGCGCAGCCGAGCATCTCACCGCTGCAGCACATGCTCTCCGCCCCGTCGTCGTTCAAGAAGTCGCACGTGCTCTCCGTCACGCAGTACACCCGCAGTGACCTCCACCTGCTCTTCAACATCGCGCAGGAGATGCGTCTCGGCGTTCAGCGCGAGGGCGTCCTCGACATCCTCCGCGGCCGGCTCCTCTGCACCCTCTTCTACGAGCCATCGACCCGCACATCCGCCTCCTTCGACGCGGCCATGCAGCGCCTGGGCGGCCGTACCATCGCCATCACCACCTCAACCTCCTCCGTCGTAAAGGGTGAGACCCTCCAAGACACGCTCCGCACCCTCGCCTGCTACGGCGACGCGGTGGTACTGCGCCACCCGGACGAGAAGTGCGTCGACATCGCAAAGAAGTACTCCCCCGTCCCCGTCATCAACGGCGGTAACGGCGCCAAGGAACATCCCACTCAGGCCTTCCTCGACCTCTTCACCATCCGCGAGGAGCTCGGCACCATGCAGGGGCTCACTATCACCTTTGTCGGCGACCTGCTGTACGGTCGTCCCGTGCACTCGCTCGTCTACCTCCTGCGCCACTACCAGGTCAAGGTCCAGCTCGTCTCGCCCGCGGCCCTGCGCCTCCCCGCCGCCGTGCGCCAGCAGCTTGTCGATGCTGACCAGCTGCTGTGCGAGAGCGAGACGCTGACGCCGGAGATTTTGGGAAGGACCGATGTGCTGTACTGCACGCGCGTGCAGAAGGAGCGGTTTGAGAGCCTGGCGGAGTATGAGAGTGTGAGGCATGCGTACAGGGTGGATTATGGCACGCTGAAGCATGCGAAGCAGACGCTGTGTGTGATGCATCCGCTGCCGAGGAACGAGGAGGTCGCGGAGGAGGTGGATTTTGATCAGCGGGCGGCGTATTTCAGACAGGTGAGTTCTTCTTGGTTGATGCGGAAACGGGATGGATTTGCTGACGTGTGGGATGCACAGATGAGATACGGTCTCTACTGCCGCATGGCTTTGCTTGCGCTGGTCATGTCGTGAGAGGCTGGTCGTGGTTTAAGATGATTTAGCGTCTTGTCTGTTGTGTTTGTTTTGACTTTGTTTCATTGGCATGTCTGTCGGGGTATATATGGGGAAACATGGGATTCGGAAAACGGGTAATGGAAAATAGGCGGTTTTGTTCTGGTTTCTGTCGCTTTTGCTTCGGCTTTTCACTACAGTGGCATTTCCTGGCTTTTTTTTTAGCTAGACCAAAGGATTTGTCGTAGACTTGTGACGGCTCGCGCCGCTGGATCATGATGATGATATGTGATGTGTGGGTAGTGTGGGAATGGCGTTTGGTTAGATGGTTTGGGTGTTGGTTTGGGTTGGGTGTATGTAGATACGTATGAAGTATGTGTGTTAGTCTAGTTTCTGTATCTAGAGCTAATATCATTCTAGAGACGTTTCTTCTCGTCAGCTTGCGTCGTCTTGATCTTTTTCCAGAAATATTTTTTTTCATGTTCTCTTCCTTCTCTTCATTTTCCTTGTTTTCTACTTTCTTGTTTTCTTCTTTCTTGTTTTCTTCTTTCTTGTTTTCTTCTTTCTTGTTTTCTTCTTTCTTGTTTTCTTCTTTCTTGTTTTCTTCTTTCTTGTTTTCTTCTTCCTTGTTTTCTTCTTCCTTATTGCCATCATTTTCTCTATCGTTTTTTTCCTTTTCCTCTTCTCTAAGGTTACCCCTTAGTCTTCCTCTTCATCCTCATTTCTTTTTCTATTCTCCCTCTACTTCTCTCATCTCCTTTTCTCAATTTTTCCTTCCCTCAGTCTACTTCTTTCTCCCTCTCAAGTTCTTTTTTCTTTTCCGTCTTCTTTCTCTCACTCGTTGTCCTTTATTTTTCTCCTCTGCCTCTTTTCATCATTCTCTTTCCCTTGTTCCTTTCCTTCCTTTCAAGGTTGCCAAGGACTTCTTGATTCATTGAGGCATGTGGAAATTCGTCACCCACGTTAGAGGAGATTGAATTTTGGCAGCGCAGACCGAAAAACGAGTTTGACTACCCGGAGAGCCGGGCGTTACTCGAGGCCGTCAACATAACTCTAGAGATAACAATGCCCCCCTTTGGGGCCGGCTCGCAAGGCGTTGCCGAGGAGTTGTTGAGGAAATCAGTCATACAAGGCCATAGACGACGATGCCAGGCCCAAGCACTACCAACGCGACAAAACTCAACACAACATAACACCACTTCCACTCATCAATCCTCACAACCAACCCCCCCCCCTTCTCGGCCTGGAAACAGGGAGCCAGGCTCCCCAATTGGGAACTCAACTCACATAGTATGTGCAAATGGCTGAAAGTATGGGCACAGGCTATTTCCTGGCAAAGTCAAATCACGACATTGAAGATTTGTCGACAGATTATGATATATTGTGCTTCATGCTTCGTGTTGTGCTCGCCTCGGTTTGGGCATGCGGTCGAGATGGCGCTGACACCGTACGAAGTGCCCACTCACGGGCACTGTGTGGCACCCACCCTAGCAGCGAACCGTTCGCGCGGAATTTCCAAGCTCTCCGTTCCGAGCCTCTGAGCTCATCGACACACCACCACCACCAAGCTCCACGGCACCGCGATTCGGCCTCGCCCGCCCCAGACACGGCCAAATCGAACACCAGTAGCGCGCACCATGCTCTAGAGCTTCCCCGACAAACAATTGGTACCTCGCTGTCCCAATTGGCAAGCTCATCCATAGCTCCATCACTAATTCTCGCACACAGGTGTCGCCGCCGCTGCTGCTTCCCCTCGTTCCTTCACGACGCCGCCTCCCCGCTTGAGGCGCAAACTCTTAACCCTTCGCCGAAATCACCTTCTCTCCGCCTTTGGTCTGCCTCCCTCAACCCCATCACCAACCTAACCCCCCCGCCCCCCTCCAAATCAACCATCCAAAATGCCACCCCCCCACCTCCACCCGCGCTCGCGCATGACCTCCTCCCTCTTCGCCACTACCGTCCTCGCAAGCTTCTTCGTCGTCGCTTTACCACACATCCTGCCCTGCCCTGCGCCGCGTCGCGCGTACGCCGACGGGGAGATGCCGCCTCCTGGGACAGATCCGAGGAGGACGAGGAGGAGGAGGGTGTGCGAGAATGAGAATGGTGGTGGGGATGATGGGACGGTGACGGGGATCGTGGAGTTTAGGCCTGGGACTGAGTCGGGCAGTGAGGGCGTTGAGGGTGCGGAGAGAAAGAGGAGGGCGAAGCAGGCCAGGGAGTGCCCCGTGCCGAAGCCGGGGGGTGTGTTGGGGGAGTGGTTGGGGTTTCATGGGAATGGGGGGAAAGGGGGGGAGGGGGGTGATGGGAAGGGGGGGACGGGGAGGTGATAGATTGGATTGTTGTGGACGATTGATGATGAGGGTATGATAGCCATCTTGGTGGTGGTTTTGGTGAATATGCGCGGAAAGCAGGAGGGGTTGTATGATCTGGTGGAAAGAGGGTGTTGTATGATGGAGAGGAACGCAAAAGTGCGGTGAATGATACTGGATATGGGGTGGATATACCCTCAATGGCCGACGAGAGGCCAAGTCTCGGAATATGAGAATATATGTTTCCATCTTTGAGGAGACGGGCACGAGGTCGGCATGCGACGGGCTGTGAGAGACAGCTTTTTAAGGAGGGACTCTCCGTTTGATCCATGGGTAAGGAGGTAGACAGCATGATGGCCTGGAGGGATGGCCATCCTCTTCCCCTTGTGTCCAACCCGTTTCGTACCATGTGCCTCTATTTCCCTCTCGCTTGTTTCTCATACTCCGACCTAACTTTCTCTGGCAGCCGACTTCGACGTTCCGTTGATACCAACGTGGTGCCTGTCCTTCACTGAAAGGAATCACCGCACTGTCACACCTGACCATCTTTATCTGCCCTACTTCAGTCAACCCAAGAGTATCACAAAAAATTCGGTATCCTAAAGTACATAACCTGAAAACCCTTGGACCGGCCCCCATACCTATTTTACAGCAGAACCATCATTTCCACCTGCCTTTCAACCCTTCCAAAAGACCAAACCCCTTTCCTATGCCCCCTCCAACGAAACCCTCTCTGTCCGCTAGAACCTGGCGCCTTAAATTCCGCCGCCACTCCGCTCAACAGTAACATAAAACCTGCTCGCTGGCGAGCTCTTCTGTGCCAGCTCGTTCTTGGCCTTCGTTGATGCTACGTGCCGGAAACCGAGAACTGTCCCGGCGAGGAGAACACCGGCGGCTGTTAGGCGGGGGTGTTTGCTAACGGTTATTGTTAGAATTGGCCATTGTTCGGTTGGGGTTTGAGAGGGAGAGGGGAGGGGTGTGTTGAGGTTTGTGGTACTGCGCCAGTTGGGTCGGTATCAAGTAAGGTACTTACGAGAAGAGACGGAGAGGGGATGCCGAGGCGGCGGGAGCCTGGGGAATGTGAGGCATGATGAAGGTATTCTGTTGGAATTCTGCTGTATGGGTTGGCAATGGCAGAGGAAAGGCAGAGTGAAAGCCCTGTGGAAGCTTTGTTTAAGCTATGTGGAAGAGCTCGAGCTGTGGCGGTGAACAGTTCACAGGCAAGTGGCGTGTGTAGCTGCAGAGATTGGATGAAGAGAAGGCAACAACAAACAGTGCTGATGGCTGTCTTCAGTATTTCGTGATGAGGATGGACTGGAGATGTGAGGATCTCAGCAAGACAGCTGACAGCAAAAGGGGCCGGTCAAGCGGTCTGGCTCCTCCCTCTGCCGTTCTAGCTCATCCTTCCTCTTCCCTAGCTCCCTCTTGAGAACAACACTTTCAGATTGTGTGGTGGGCACGCGACACGCAGTTGCAGGCCCCGCGTCCCAGCACATCGGGCAGGCACGGCTCTGGCCGATTGCCACTGGGGACTGTGGGGCAGGGCGATGAATGGGGGCCTAGAACAGGTCCCGACTTTACACGAATTTGTACTGTGTAGCATAAAACAGCAGGGCCAGGCCAAACTGCACCCTTTTCCGAACCTTGGACTGTAGTTTAGGAAGCCAATCTAAACATATGCTGCCTAGATTGATACGTCATCAACCCAGTATAAAGATGCCTCTCCCCATGCAGGCACATAATCTGGAACTCATAGTGCAAGCAACTCAGGAGTCACAGTTGCCGACAAGCACAGTGCGTGACATAACCTTCATACATCGTTGACAGACAACATATTCCTTTGATCTGATTGGCTCCCTCCTCCTTTTCAATCTGGCTGTGTTTTCCCCCACAGCTTCAGCAACGGGTTCATCTCTTCTTTTTACTCCAAGATCTCCTAGGTCAAGTCTCCATGTACTCGATGAAGCCAGCTTGGATAAGGTACTTCCTTTGCATTTGATTTCTTCTCAAGGCAAGTTGAGACCCGACTGCTCGCGATGGAGCTGGTTGCCTTGCGTTGATGCCGGGTGCCGCGCATGCTGCAGGCGCCGTGGTCTCTCCTCTCTGGCGATAGCAACGATAATCAACCAGCCTTTAGGCAACCAAAGAAAGTTATTTTCATTTTCGGTTCTTGATTTCGTCATAGATGCTGACTGCATGATACGATGCATGCCTCGACAGGCGCGAGGCCAGAGTCAGCCCTATGAGGCAGACAAAGGGCCCCCACCCCTAAGGTGGTATCAGACTGTGTGACTATCAGATCATCGCATTCCTAGTGTCAATCATTGGTGCCTATTCATCGGGATTAAGCAGACCCGTGGCGCAGCTACGAAAGACCCAAGCCTCCCCTCAGGCGCCTCACGGGAGCCTTAACCCAACGTCCGCCATGATTGTCTCAGTCTTGTCCTGTGCTCAGATCTCATCAATTGCAAGAAAGATGTCTTGATACAACACTATTCACAACATTAACACTTGTATATTTGCAAGCACGCAGGGTGTTTCGGGCCTCAGCTCATCCCCCCTCTAACGTTACCACCCAGCTCCGTGTACCGCTCCACGTCTGGCACTGTCCTGGGCGACGACTACTGTTGACGTCGCAGTTAAACAACTTTTGCCTGGTCTTCATAACTCACCCTACGCATTCCAGGAGCGCGGGGGGTAGCCCCGAGGGTGTCGGATTATTCAACGAGGAATTATTTTTCCTCCAACCTCGTCGTCTTTGTCAAGACGCGACTTGCTTACTTCAACCCTCCATCGCCAACACCGCCAGCCGGCCATCACAAGGCGGATTTGCAAGACTACCTTATACTCACAAGGCGAAGCCGCAGCAATCCAGTAGCCAAAATCATCACCCGTCAACATGGCCAACAACAACAGACCCCTCCTCGATCCCTCTGCCGCCCTGGCCATTGAGAGCCATCTTATGGAGATTGCCTCCATCAGGACCCTGAGTGCAAGCCAGACCAGGGGTGTAGTTCTCGCTGTCGTCACATTTCCCAAGGATGACACTTCATCGAAGGCCTGCGACGGCAAGTGTTGGAGCGACATCTCTCTCCGCATGAGCTACGAAAAGCTCATGAGCCTGGGGTCGAAGAAGATCCGGGATATGTTAACACCCCGAGCCCAGGCTCGTTTCCGCCGTCGCCTTGGCTTCGAGAAGAGTTTACCCGATGGAGTTGAGTATGTCATCGACTTTACACCTCCCACTGAGGGCCCTGAGCTGGCAGACCTCACCGCGGCGCTCTGGCTACCGAGGGCAGTCAAGTTATGGTTCCTTGCGGGCCACTATCTTCCCGAGCAGATTATCGAGGGGGGTCAAGGTATCCCGGCCCGTCCTCTGGCTGACAAGGCAGTCGGCCCCGTTATGGTTCTGGGCCACGACGACGTCTGCAAGAGTGCCAAGTGTAAGTCAAGACCCCTTCTCAACACACTGGCAGCGCTGACTGACAGCTTCTAGGCCTCACGGACTTTGATGAGTGGCACATCAAGGAAAGCGTGCCGGGTATCTTTGACGAAAACCCGGCCCTTGACTACTACTTGCCCGAGTTCCGCAAAATCGAGGACTACTGCCCGATCCGGCACCGCCTCGCCATTGTCCGCATTCTCAAGACCATCAACGGCGGCGACCTCCTCTTGAACTCGGCCGTGCGCATGTGGACCGTCGCCCAGGTCGCCATCTCGCTAGAGATTCCGCATGTCGTGGTCGACCACGTCACCCAATGGCTCATCGCCCCCCCCAACACAAAATTCATCGAAATCTGCCCCGAAAAGGCCTACCAGCTCGCCCATGCCCTGCATATCCCCTCGGTCCTCATCCCGTCCTTCAAAATCCTCGTCAACGAACACGCCATCGACCACGCCTCCCACCCCACCTCCCCCCCCTCCCACCGCACCCCCCCTCTAACCTGGTCCCACCGCCGCCGCGACGACTACGGCGACCATCCCTCCGACCCCATCTCCTACGCCAGCCACGCCCTCGCGGACCGCATGTCCTCCACCTTCAACCTCCTCCACTCCCGCACGGTCTTCGCAAACCTCCCCCTCCCCATCCCCCAGTGGTCCCGCCTCGCCTACTTCGGCGCGCTCATCGCCTCCCCGGACCTTACCCCGTCACCAGGCCTCCGCGCAGCGCACGCGTTACTCACAGAGACCCTCAGCTGCGCGTTCGCGGCGTGGGTGGAGGACGCGCTGAACCAGGAGAAATTCTCCCCGCGGTTGGATGAGCTGATCGCTGCGCAGCGCGCGCACTACATCCCCCCGGCGGAGCGCGTGCCGCTATCTGAGCTGTATGCGCGGCTGGCGCCGCAGCAGAAGATGCTGACGCCGTTTTTTTGGCATCGGATGACCTGTCCTGAGATGAAGGCACAATTTGCGGAGAGGAGACATCCCGTGACGGCCGTGAGACTGCAGGCGGTGGTGGAGAGGTGGAATGAGGTTTGGGAGGAGGCGACGAGTGTAAAAGAGGGTGGGGTGGGGGGTGGGAAGAGGGTGGTGGTGGATTATAGGCATCCCGCGATGGAGGGGGTGCTGGCCGACCAGGTGGATGAGAGTGGCGATCGGGGTCTCCTCGGTCAGCTCCGAGAGCTCGTGGACCATGCGATCGATGCGGGTGGCGTACATCTCGCGGGTCTTGGGGAGGAACACCATGTCGCGGGCCATGTTGCCGGTGGCCTTGTGGTGGATGAGCCCAAGTGGTGGGGGAAGAGGTTGAGGTTTGAGTTGGGGGAGTTTTATTACCAGTTGGTGGAGGCGGTGAAGGAGTTGTGTAGGGGGGTGTTGGGGAGGGGGTATGTGGGGTTTGTGGATGGGGTGTTGGGGGGGAGGGATAGGGAGGGGATTCCGTTCTTTTTGTCGGATCATTTGCTGTTGGCGGTGATGGAGGAGGGGGATGAGGTGATGAAGTATTTGCCGATTTGGGCGGGGGGGTTGGATGATGGGAGTGGAGGGGTTTTTCAGCAGGCGGTGCCGGAGGCGGAGATGGGGCCGAGTGAACCGGGCCCGGGATATCATACGGGATATACAAATGCGGGGACGACGGAGGGGGCGGGGACGGAGTGGGAGATGGATGATGGAAGAACGATGGCAGGGATGAGTTATGCGCCATCTTCGGTGGCGGATTTGGGGGTGGGGGGGTTGGCTTTGAGTAGCGCGGCGCCGTCGACGCTGGGGAGGAGCGTGGTTGCGCAGCAGAGTGGTGCTGGTGGAACGACCACGACTACCACTACCACTGCTACTGGGTCTGGGTACTCGTTTGCCACGCCGTCGGAGGCGTTCACGGCTGATGAGGATGGTGGGATCTATGCGGATGCCAGATTTGCGCAGCCTGCGGCGCACCAGGCACAGGGCCAGGCTATTGAGCGCTATGTTGACGAGGCGGATGGGGCTGGAAGCTCGGTTCAGGCTGGCGGGGGAGTTTCCGATGAGATGAACCTCCCTTACTCGGACGAGGAGATGGACTTTGACTCGGATGGAAGTTCTACGCTGGACGGGTTTGAGGAGGTGGATGAGGACGAGGCGGCTTGATCTCGGGCCAGTTGAGCTTTTCTGGTTTGTTTTCTGGTTTGTTCACTGTTATGTTATGTGTGAATGAATTCATGACCGGTTTGGGATGAAGAATGGGCGTTAGGGCTTATTCCATAGCCATTTATTTGGTTTCCTTTCTTGATTAGGACCCCTTGCTTGGTATTCAACTTAGCAGTCTCATGCGTCCCTGCAAGACAAAACAATACAAACAGGCTGAAAAATCAAGACTGAGTCTTCCAGTGTTCACACATACAAAGAAGGAGACCTATGTCCGTACTGCTTGTTTCATTCTCCGAAGCGCAACACGCCTACCACCCTGCATTTTACCCTCTATTCAACGTATTGCCACTCCCCTTCGGATTAGCCTCCACAAACTCATCCCACGCTCTCGCCTTCAGCGTCTCCGCATCCGCCTTCTCAATATCATCCTCATCCGGCTCAGGCCGATGCCAACTCGCCTCGCCACCGCCCTCAATAATCCCGCCCCGCTTCCACTCCTCATCCAAATACTCATCGATCGTCATCGTCGGCAGGTTATGCCCCGGCCGAAACACGCCCTTGGCCAGCTCCTGCCTGTTATTCAACAGCGTAAACGGCTGCAGCGGCTTGCCCTGCGCGGAGAGGATCGGCCCCCCGGCTGCCCCCCGTCGCAAAGGCTGGTCCAGCCGGTCGCTGTAGTTGTCGCCCAGTCCACCGAGCGGCCGCTGCCGCCGGCGCGAGTCCTCCTCTTCCCGGGGGTCCGGACCGCGCGACGGCTGTGGCGGCGGCGCGAGCGCGAGGATCTCGGCTTCCCGGTTTAGGCCGTCGAGCGCTTGGAAGGCCATGTGCGTGCTGTAGTGCAGATGTGCTAGATGAACCTCCCGCACGGCCTCTTCGTCTCCGCCGCCCGCGGTGCCCCCGCTCGCGTTATCCTCGGTGCCATACTGTGGTCTGTGGCGCAGGAATTCGAGCTTGGCTTTGAGATTCTTTTCGGCTTTGAAGTTGTTGATCTTGGCATCGCGCCGCGCGGAGGGGTCGGAGACGGAGATGGTGCTGAAGGTGGTGGGGGCGTCGGTGTATTGCTCGAGGAGCTTCTTGTATGAGGGTGGAAGGAGGTCGTAGGTGTCGAGGAGGTGAAGGTAGCGCTCGTACGCGCCGCGGGCGGCTGAGAGGAGACGCCTGCGATCTTGGGGTGAGGACGAGGGCAGCTTCTGGGCGAGTTCGGCGAGGTGGTAGTTTGTAAGGAGGAGCGGTAGGTCGGTCGTTGAGAGGTCTTCGAGCGATTCGTTTGGGCTAAAGATGGAAAGAGCGTCGATGATGTTGAGGCACTCTTGGTAGAGCTTGACGGCTGAGGATACTGTGTCGGCGTATTCTGAAGAGTTGGGGGGAAAGGGCGTGGTCTCGAGGGCGAGTCGCTTGGACTCAGCCTCGGCAAAGAGGGCCTTGAGGGAGCGCGGTTCGTCGTCCATAATTGTGGTTTCCAAACTTTCTGGTAACTTTCAGTGAGTGAGACACAGTTTCAATGTTAAACACAGTGTTCTGGTGTGTCTTGTAGCATGAGCTTCTCTGACGAGGGGCAGTGATTTTGGAGACAGCAAGCGTATCGCCAATTGGTTTCGCCCATCTTATCTTATCTTATCGTAGCTCATGGCGGGGTAAGTGGGGTAGTGGGGCGGTCGTTGGGCAACGACCACTCAGGTTGTTGAACAACAGATTGTTAATCCCCAGAGTTCTGTCAGATCGGGAACACCAGCAAAGGAGAGTTGTTCAACATGGAGAGAGAATTGATGATTTCAGAGACTTCTGTGAGAGTCTGGGCCTGAATCCAGCAACAAATCTGCAACTCCATCCTCTGCCTTGCTAGCGTCAAACCAATGGGTCTCAACAGGGAGTGGGGCTCCTTGAGCCGAACCCAGCCCGCCATTGGCCATTCAGTGACTCCTTGAGCATGAGCCATCATGTCATTCATCTGAAGTCCCTCACTCCCTCCTGTGTCTTGTCTTTCCATGTTTCCATGAGTGTCAACTTCCGTCGTTTGCTCTCACAGCCTGCTCTTACCCGAACAGTCCGGTCCCTGAGCTCAACCAAAATGGCGTTTCACCCACCCCAAGAGGGCGGCAAGCTCATCTGTAAGTCACCATCATCATTCATCTGCCAGTTTCCAACCTACCCTTCATATTTACCCCGATACTCACCTTCACCAGTTGCCCCCGTGGGCACCAACCGGACCGTCGAGATCCCTACCCAAACTCTCCAAGCCGACCAATTCCTCAAAACCGAGCACATCGGCGGCCTCAAGCGGAGCGACCTCAACGCCTCGGACCCCATCGCCCAGTTCCACGCCTGGTTCCGCGAAGCATCCGAGTCCACCTCCGGCGTCGCCCACCCAGAGACCTGCACCCTCTCCACCGCCCAACTCCCCTCGGGCCGCGTGTCCGCCCGCATCGTCTACCTGAAGGAGCTTGACGCCAGGGGGTTTGTGATCTACAGCAACTTTGACACGAGCGGCAAGGCGCGGGACTTGTTTGGGACTGAAGATGGGTCGAGCACGGGGAATCCGTGGGCGTCGCTCGTATTTTGGTGGGAGCCGCTCGAGAGGCAGGTGAGGGTGGAGGGGAGGGCTGAGAGGGTTCCTGCTACGGAGAGCCAGGCGTATTTTGATACTCGTGTTAGGGGGAGTAGGATTGGGGCGTGGTCCAGTAGGCAGAGCGCGGTGCTGAGGCCGGATGGGGAAGTGGAGGGGGATGATGGGAGGGTCATGTTGGACAAGTGGGTGAAGGAGACGGAGAAGAAATTTGAGGGCACTGAGGATATTCCGGTGCCTGAGTTTTGGGGTGGGCTGAGGATCGTGCCGGAGCGGTTTGAGTTTTGGCAGGGGAGACAGAACCGGTTGCATGATCGGTTCGTGTATGACCGTGTGAATGAGGAGGGTGGTAAGGTGAAGTGGACGTTGGAGAGGTTGAGTCCATGATTCAACTTGACCAGAGATGCTTAGCAATTTTAAAAGCCATTTCAAGAGTTGGTGCCTGAAGATCTAACATTTCTTTATGAGGCTTGAGTTCAAGTCCAAGCGGCCAGAAGGCCAGAGCCCTCGGTGTTTGATCCTCAAAGGACGTCTTCTGCCTCCACTCTTACAACTCTCATTTGTTAACATACAGACAACCGCTGGTTTTTAACAGAGCAAACAGGGCGATGGTCACCAAAAACCATATTCAAGTCAAGGCACAAGACAAGATACATTTGCTGACTGCTTAGAGCCCGTTGCCTCCGTTTATTGGACCTATCACAGCAGAATTGTTCACCCTCTGCTGTGGCTCCAGACACTTGCAGCACACTCAGCCCATTTGAGGAACTGAACAACTCCCGTTCTCAAGCGACCCAACTCCCGCTCATCCCATTATCACACGTGCTTTTCGCACCTTCCTTCACACAAACAAAGTCACAAGTTCTACCAGGCACCGGGAGCAGAAATTTTCAAAAGCAAATACCCACCCAACAAACTTTTGCCTAATTCCTCTCTCCATTTTCACCACTCCTCCTCGCTGTTCAACCTCAAATTGCGACCCTCCTCATCAACAGCAGTGATGGACGTTGATATGGAATCGGCTGCGTTGGGAACTCCCACGATGGGCAATGAAGAAGACTTAATGGATCTTGATGAACCCACTGTGGCCGACACATCCCACCCATCGCTCATCGCCCTGGCTCACGAAGACCCGGCTGACGCTGATGATACCGACAAGGAAGAAGACGGGACTAAGAGATTAGAGGTCAATCCTCCACCCAAGCCGCGCAAGATATCCGAGAGGAAGAGAGCGGACAACGCGGCGTTTGATCTCTGGATTGAGGAGAACCAGAACAACTTGTCAAAAGGCGCCGACAAGTTTGTCATCGACAATGAGAAGTCGTTTCAGGCGCTGATCAAGGACTTCGAAAACCGCCGCATCATCGCGAGCCCCAGAGACTACCAGCTCGAGCTGTTTGAGCGGGCCAAGACGCAAAACACCATTGCCGTGCTTGACACTGGTGAGGATTCTGCCAGTCACTCTTTATGTAGAAGTTCCTCGCTGACATTACAGGTTCCGGCAAAACCTTGATCGCGGCCCTGCTCCTGAGATGGACCATCCAGAATGAGCTGGATCACCGAGCCAAGGGACTCCCGAAGCGAGTCGCCTTTTTCCTCGTCAACAAGGTTGCTCTCGTGTTCCAGCAACATGCCGTGCTGGCCTGCAACCTCGACTACCCCCTGGAGAAGTTCTGTGGCGACATGGTGGAGGAGGTCTCAAGCAAGGAGTTCTGGCACAAAACCTTTGACGAGAACATGGCTATCGTCTGCACTGCCGAGATTCTCTACACTTGCCTTCACCACTCCTACATCCGGATGGACCAGATCAACTTGCTCGTCTTTGATGAAGCCCACCACACCAAGAAGAACCACCCGTATGCTCGCATTATCAAGGATTTCTACATCGAGGTCAAGGATGAAGAGAAACGGCCGCGCATTCTGGGTATGACCGCATCTCCCGTCGACGCCCAGATCGACCCAAAGATTGCCGCGGCCGAACTCGAGGACCTCCTCCACAGCCAGATTGCAACCATCGCTGACCCATCTGCCCTCAAGCACAGCTCAGCAAAGCTCAAGGCCGAATTGTTGTGGCAGTATGATGCGAAGGGGCCGGACTGGGAGACGGATCTCAACCTAACACTGCGAGAGCTCGTAGGCGAGCACCGTCTCTTCAAGAAGCCTTTCGCTTTTACAAGCAAATCAGCAGCAGAGCTGGGGCCGTGGTTGGCCGACCGGTACTGGCAGCTTTTCTTTAGAGAAGGCGAAGTTGTCAAGCTGGAGGCGAGGACTCAGCGAAACCTCCTCCGCGAGTCTGCCTACAACCAGCACATGACCGAGGAGGTTGACAAAGTGCGGGCGGCATATGACCTAGCAAACCAGCACCAGTTTGCGCGTCCTCAACTGAGCCCAGAATTCTTGTCATCTAAAGTCTTGTCGCTGATTAAGATTCTCCAAGACCAATTCAAGAGCGACGACCAGACTAGTAATCGGCGATGCATTGTCTTCGTCGAGGAGAGGAATGTTGCGACCCTGCTTGCCGACCTCCTGCAGCAGCCAGAGATGAAGATCCCGGGCCTTGAGCCTGGAGTGTTGGTAAGATAAACGTCATTTCCAGAGACACAGTATGCTAATAAATGACAGGTTGGCGGAGGACGCCCTGAGGGGAGCTGGGACAGCCAAAAGGTGACCTATCGTGACCAGGTTCTGACCATCATCAAGTTCAAGAAGGGCGAGCTGAACTGCATCTTTGCCACTTCCGTGGCCGAGGAGGGTCTCGACATTCCCGACTGCAATGTCATCGTCAGATACGACCTCAATAACACACTGATCCAGTACATACAGTCTCGCGGCAGAGCGCGCCAGGAGGGCTCGGTCTACATTCACATGGCCGAGAGAGGCAACGAAGACCACTACCACAAACTTAAGATGAACATACAGAGCGAAGATGCTCTGCGGAAGTTTTGCGAAGCCATGCCCGAGGACAGGAAGCTGACCGGCAACACCTTCAACATGGACTACTTCTTGCGGAACGAAAAGGACCAACGGCAGTACACGGTTCCAGAGACCGGAGCAAAACTCAACTACAGGCAGAGTCTGATCTGCTTGGCCGCCTTTGTGGCCTCTTTGCCGCACCCCCCCGAGATCAATCTTACAGCCACCTACGTTGTTCTCCTCGTCCCTGAAGGTTTCCAGTGCGAGGTGATGCTACCCGAAGCGTCACCCCTCAGGAGCGCCACTGGCAGAATCCATGCCAGCAAGGCAGCCGCGAAGTGCTCGGCGGCATATGAGATGTGTATCCAGCTGATCAAGGGAAAGTACCTCGATCAATACCTGCGGCCCGTTTTCACCAAGCAGCTTCCGGCCATGCGCAACGCTCGTCTTGCTATCAGCTCCAAGAAGAAGGAGGAGTACAGCATGCGTGTCAAGCCTGAGATCTGGTCTAACCTGGGCGAGCCCACGGAGCTGCATGTCATGGCCCTGACGCTGGTGTACCCGGAGGCCCAGGGACGGCCATCTCTTCCGCTTCTGCTGTTGACTCGCCAGCCGGCCCCGCAGGTGGCCTCGTTTCCGCTCTTTTTTGGAGCTGATCGCTCATCAGCGGTCACCTGTATCCCAATACATGGGTCTGTCAAGCTGGAAGATGGCCATCTCATTCAGGCGCTGACCACATTCACCTTGACCATTTTCAAGGATGTCTTCAGCAAGGAATACGATGCCACTGCGGCCCAACTTCCGTACTTCCTCGCTCCGACTCAACTGACACACGCCTTTGACTTTGGCACGGTCACAAATCCAACCGCAATCGTCGACTGGCCCACGGTGGAGTTTGTTCAGAACAACCCGCAGGTTGCGTTCAACTTCAACGAGCCAGAGGGCTTCTTCAAGGGCAGGTTCGTTGCCGATCCGTACGACGGCGCGCGGAAGTTCTTTATTCGCGGTCGTCGCTATGATATGAAGCCCACGGACCCGGTTCCGGAGGGCGTAGTTGCCCCTGGACATCGAACGTGGAGGATGGAGGGCACAACGCGCGACATTCTGAACTACAGTCTCAGCGCGTGGTCAAAGTCGCGCGCCAGGTTGCTCCCTCAGGCAGACCAGCCGGTTTTCGAGGCGGAGTTGCTCCCCATCCGCCGTAACCTCCTAGATGACAATATTGGGGATGACATGGAGCCGAAGCCGTGCTTTCTTGTTCTGGAGCCCATGAGGATCTCTCCGGTAAGAATTCGATTTGTACCAGATCAGGGATGTGAGTGCTGACAGACGCAGCTGCCTATGAACGTCGTGGCCATGATCTACAACTTCCCTGCAATCATCCACCGCATCGACTCGAACCTCGTGGCGCTCGACGCCTGCCGCATGCTCGGCCTGGATATCCGGCCAGACCTTGCACTGGAAGCCTTCACCAAGGACAGCGACAACACCGACGAGCACGACGCCGAGCAAATCAACTTCCAGAGCGGCATGGGCAACAACTACGAGCGCCTCGAATTCCTCGGGGACTGCTTCCTCAAGATGGCCACTACCATCTCCATCTTCACGCTCATCCCAGACAAGGCCGAGTTCGAGTACCACGTCGAGCGCATGCTTCTCATCTGCAACCGAAACCTCTTCAACAACGCGGTTGAGATCAAACTCGAAGAGTACATCCGCTCCATGGCCTTCGACCGCCGCAGCTGGTACCCGGAGGGCCTCACGCTCAAACGCGGCAAGCACAAAGACATCCGCCGGCGGCACGTCCTGGCCGATAAGAGCATCGCCGACGTCTGCGAAGCCCTCATCGGCGCCGCCTACCTCACCTCGCAACCCACCCCCACCTCCCCCCTCGACCTCGACCTCGCCATCCGCGCCGTCACCACCATGGTCAAATCCCCCCACCACGCCATGACCTCCTACACCCAATACTACTCCGCCTACGTCCCCCCCGCCTGGCAAACCGCGCCCTGCAACTCCACCCAACTCGACATGGCCGCCCGCTTCTCCCACCGCATGGGCTACACCTTCGTCCACCCGCGCCTCCTCCGCTCCGCCTTCCAACACCCGACCTACCCCTCCTTCTACGAAAAACTCCCCTCCTACCAACGCCTTGAGTTCCTCGGCGACGCCCTCCTCGACATGGCCATCGTCGAGCACCTGTTCCACCGCTTCCCGGGCGCCGACCCGCAGTGGCTGACGGAGCACAAGATGGCCATGGTGTCGAACCAGTTCCTGGGGTGTCTGGCGGTGCATCTGGGGTTTCATCGCGCGGTCATGCTGTTCTCGCCGACCGTGCAGAAGGAGATGGCGGAGTATGTGGCGAAGATGGAGGAGGGGTTGAGGGTGGCGAAGGAGGAGGCCGTGGCTAGGGGGGAGGGGGAGGGGGCGTGGAAGAGGGATTTTTGGGTGGGGTGCTCGAGGCCGCCGAAGTGTTTGCCGGATGTGGTGGAGGCGTATGTGGGCGCGGTTTTTGTGGATAGTGGGTATGACTATGGGAGGGTCAGGGAGTTCTTTGAGAGGTGGGTGCTGCCGTTCTTTGGGGATATGCGGCTTTATGATACCTTTGCGAATAAGCACCCCGTGACGTACCTGGGGACGGAGATGCAGGAAAGGTTGAGGTGCAGGGAGTGGAGGTTGCTGGTTAGGGAGTTGCCGGCTGGTCGGGGTGAGGATAGTGGGGGGGTGGTGGACGTGGGGGGCTTGGCCTTGGGTCAGAGCCAGGTGGTGTGTGCGGTGAGGGTGCATGGGAAGACGCTTGCCCACTCGGTGGCGGCGAGCAGTCGGTATGGAAAGATTGCGGCGGCGAAGAAGGCGTTGAAGATGCTGGAGGGGATGGAGGTGGATGAGTTTAGGAGGGAGTTTGGGTGCTCGTGCACGGTGGAGGAGGTTCAGGGGGAGGGGGAGGCGGATCATGGGTCGGCTGTTTAGGGGTGAATATGACATGGTGATGACTGGATTGGTAGTCACAGGGACAGATGGAGTCTGGGGTTATCTGGTTTGGCGTGGCCGGGTCTGCTGGTATTGCGTTTTAGGGAGCTTTCCGGGATTTAATACATGGGGGTTCTGAATTTGCTGTTATCCTGGATACTGGAGTAATTGCCTGAGACTCGCGAAAGGGCCTAAAACTGGCCTCGAAGATGGCAAGGAAGGCGATATCATTCGTTAATGTCGATGGCAAAAGACTTTTGGCCTGGCAACCAGCCGAAAGTACTCTTGCGAGAGCCACTTACTCTCAAGGGCGAGACATTCCATTCCACTTATTTCTAATCGCGAAGCTATGTCCAGGACTTGCCCGTCTCTTTAACCGTCTCGACATCCTCAGTCCTAGATCGTAATGGAACCGAGTCGTCCGGCTTCGAATTATCTAGGGTCCGCCTTTCGATAAACCAACTAACCACCTCTGCCAGCGCCGTAACTGCAATAGGTAAGATAAAAGCAGTTGTGACAGAGTTATTCAACGCTAGGCGGAACCGTGCCCGCATACCAACATCAAGCGTCTTCATCCTCTCAACCATAGCCTTGAGACCACCATTAGCAAAATCCAGAGCCTCCTTGGGTGACACAATCTTCTTTAACTCCTCTCTCAGCGTGCTAAGAAAGAGATTCTGCGCGATACTCGCACCCGCAGCACCCCCGACCTGCGCACACAGCATCTCAGTCACGCAAGCCGTAGGCATGTCCTCCGGCAAGCTCACCACCTGCACCGCAATAAGAGATACATGAATAGCAAGACCAAATCCCAGTCCCGTAATGGCTTGGTACCCCAGGTACTGTTCGCGCGTGCTGGATGGCTCCAGTAGATGGAACAGCACGCTTCCGGCCAGGTAGAGGAGCGGTCCGACCCACATGAACGGGACGTAATGCGCCCAGGCGGTGATGGAGAAGCCGGTTATGACGATGCCCACGACGCTGACGACGGTCATGGGCATGCAGTAGATTCCGGACAGGGTGGCGGTGGCGCCGTGGACGGTTTGGAAGTAGGTTGGTAGCAGCATGGAGTAGGTGATGTTTGCGATGCCGTAAAGGATGGAGAAGATGCAGCACACGGCGACGGTTCGCTGTTGGAGAATGCGGAGCGGGATTATGGCTCTAGATACAGATTGTGAGCTCATGATTTAAAGGGGTTTTAAGGAAGGGAGGTGATGTGCTCACTCATCTTTTCTCCAAATCTCCCATGCCGCAAAGGAGATCGTGAGTAGGCCGGAACCGAGGAAGCATCCCCATACTTGCGGTGAGGAGAAGGGTAGGACGTTGCCTCCCCATTCTAGTGCTAAGAAGAGGCACACAAAACTGCCGGTGAGGATGATGGCGCCTCCAGGGTCGACTCCCCAGAGCTTCTGAACTAAGGTGACATTGGGTTTGGGGCTAGGGGATCGCTTTACGATGAAGAATACCGCAACTAACGACACACAGCCGACAGCTATAACCTAAACATAATTAGCCAGATTGCTTGTACTAACACAAACGTTTGAGAATACTGACGCAGGTTTAGCCAGAAGTTAAATCTCCATGTCAGCTTTGAGTCCGTCAATGCGCCGCTCATGATGGGACCAGCCAGATATGCCACCGACTGCAGCGCAGAAATAGCGGCCATTCCACGGGGTCGTTCTCGTATTGGTGCACTATCGCCAAAGATGGCGAGACTTCCAGTGACAATACCGGCCGCGCCAGATCCAGCCACCGCCCTGCCGAGAATCAGGGCAGTGGACGAGGGGCTTGTGGCACAGACGATGGAACCAATTTGGAAGACGACGAGAGAAACCATGTAGAAAGTTTTTGGCTCGTAGAATTGTAGCAGTCTCCCGAAAACGGGCTGGCATGACATCTGCACGAGCAGGTAGACGCTGCTGTACCAGCCGATGTTGTCCACGGTGTGGAACTCGGTGGTAATGGCTGGGAGGGCAGGGGCTATGATACAAGTCAGCTTCAAGAAAACATACGAGGTAGTTTTGTGCGGTGGAGATGAGAAGGCCTTGAGAGGTCCATACCCACAACACTGGTATCAAGTGCCATCATGAGGTTGGCGATGCCCAGGGCAAGGGCCAACACGTAGAGTCTCCATCCCGTGAGCTGCTCCCGTATCGGTGCTTGCGCGACTGGATCAGCCATGATAGAATTCTGGTGAGCCAAACTCCCGGCTTCTGAGGTTCTGGCCTTCTAGCCAGAGACCCAATTTGACTCGATATTGGTGGTCTTGTCTGCATCGTTCGTCAGCCCTTGAGAATCATGATAGAAGGATTAGGAGAGATGCCCTTTTGTTGGGGAAGAACTTACCAAAGACGTGACATTCAAGCAAGCAGTCCAGAACTCAGAAGGCCACAATCGGAATTTAACCGTCAGCGGATGCTACGTTGACGGTTGAGTCCCAGCGAGGCTGCAGCTTTTGAACCACCCCCCTGCAAGCGAGGCAGGGGATGAATCTCCCACCAGTCGAAGGTTGTTTACCGTCTCGATTTGACTCCCACACATCCCATAGGCCGGAAATTCGGGATGCAACTCCGTCAACTCTTCCATGACCCTGCGACCCTGAATCCTTCGTGGCATCATGATCCCCGCCTCGATACCAATCGGCTACGTCTGGCCGGACGTGGTCAGGGGCTGAGGGGCCAAGGTTCCCAACATCTAGTTGGAGGTTTCTCACGAGTGAGCCGCTGAACAGATGTGGTGAGACATGAATCGTAAATCCTACCTTGATCCAACTCGGTGTGCGGACCGTATGCGGCCGATCCTAGGTTCTGTTACAATGGGATAAACTTCGCCTCACCCAGGGACTAATTCTGTGCTTCATGAGCCCCATTAGCCGAGTAGGCGGTCCGAATTCCGATGTTTGACGTTGGCTACAACCAGGCCGAGGGATCGAGTCTCACCATCAAGAAGCTCAAGTTGGGAATGAGGAGGCTCTTCGTCCGAGGTGAAGATCCAAAGATGCATGGATCATAGCAACATCACGACCTGCGCCAGATAAGAGAGTCCCTATGAAATGTGTTGTTTTAGGTTGAATATTTATCTCTTCGCACCGCACTGCCTTTTGAACTCACCTAGAGATGGATTCTCGTGCCTCACCAGGCTCATCATATCCACACTGCAACTGAGCCTTAAATCATGATGTCTGCTACGACACCCATTGCCGTCATTGGCATGAGCTGCCGCCTCCCCGGCGGCGCCAACAGCCCAGAGGAGCTCTGGGACATGCTGTCTGAAGGCCGGAGCGCCTGGGGCCCAGTCCCCTCCGACCGCTGGAACGCCGATGCCTTTTATCATCCAGACTCCAGAGCCAAGGAGTCTCTCGTCTTTCGCTCCGGATTCTTTCTCAACCAGGACATCGCCGCCTTCGATGCACGATTTTGGTCTATTCCTCCCAGAGAGGCCAACGGCATGGATCCTCAACAACGTCTTCTCCTCGAATCCACCTATGAGGCCCTTGAGAATGCAGGCATTCCCCTGAACAGCCTCAAAGGGTCTAAGACTGCCGTGTACATTGCCGAGTTTCCTCGTGATTATGATAGGATGGCCTACAAAGACCTTTCTCAGCTTCATCGTCTCCATGTTACCGGAAAAGGTGACGCTATTCTGTCAAACAGAATCTCATACATTCTCGACTTGAAGGGTCCATCCCTCACAATTGACACCGGATGTGTAAGTGGTCCAGAAAGATGGTGTACCTTAGTGACAGTTGAGATTTTCTAACACTGGAATGGATCAAAAGTCTGGCAGTATGGTCGCCCTGCATCAAGCATGCCAAAGCATTCGTACCGGCGAGTCGGACCTCGCCATCGTCGGAGGCTCGCAGCTGATCTTGCACCCTGATCAAACTCTCACCATGAACCAGATTGGGTAAGCATTTTATCTCGGCTTTCAGAAATTTTGCCTTGAAGCATTCGCTAACCGGGTGTTCTAGAATGATGAACCCGGATGGCAAGTGCTACGTCTTTGACGACAGGGGTGATGGCTACGCCCGTGGTGAGGGAACCGCGGCCGTTATTCTCAAGCGCCTGGACCAAGCAATAGCAGACAACGACCCCATCCAGGCGGTTATTGTCCACTCGGGTGTCAACCAAGACGGAAGAACGCAGGGCATCCAGCTTCCGAACGCTGATGCCCAAGCGGCTCTGGCCAAGGCCGTCTATCAAGAGGCAGGGCTTGATCCAACAAAGACTGTTTATGTTGAGGCCCATGGAACTGTAAGTCAACCTTTAAGTGATACTCAATGGATATTGAACTAATACGATTCACTTAGGGCACACAAGTTGGAGACGCGGCAGAAATGTCCTCCATTTACCAAGTCTTCTGCGACGGCAAGGAGAGGGAGAGAGACATTCTCGTCGGCTCAGTCAAAGCCAACATTGGCCATCTGGAATCGACCAGTGGTCTTGCTGGGCTCTTGAAGGCCATCCTCACTCTTAAGCATGGTCAAGTCCCCAGAGTTTTGAACCTCAAGAACCCCAAGCCAGCCCTGCATCTGGACGAGCGGCCGATCAAGGTGCCGCTGGAGATGACCGCGCTTGTGCCTCCGGACCACCACGGCCCTGTACGGGTGTCTGTCAACGGTTTTGGATATGGTGGTACCAACGCCCATCTAATTCTGGAGCCAGCCCCGGAACGCAACACCATTGTCAACGGAGTCGACTCGGAGGGAATCACGAACGGACATGACGAGCCCGAACTGGTCGAAAATGGTACCAACGGATACTCGGAAGCCTTAATTTCTAAGGATACTCATCCCAGACTATTCGTTCTCTCGGCCGCTTCCGAAGAGTCCCTCCGCAAAGGAGCTGAGAATCTGAAGGCATGGGTCAAGGCAGTGCAGCCAGATGCTGCCCAGCTGCGGGACCTCTCTTACACTCTTCTCTCTCGCCGTAGCCATCACACCCACCGAGCTGCCATCGTTGCAACAGACGCGGCTGATCTCATCGAGAAACTTGGCCCCCTTAGCATCAACAAGAGCAAGGAGCCCTCCAACGTCCAGGTGACGTTTGTCTTCACTGGCCAAGGCGCCCAGTGGTACGCCATGGGCCGGGAGCTGATGGTCACGTCGGCCAAGTTCCGAGATTCCATCCTCAAGTCAACCAAATTCCTCACAGCCTGGGGCTCAGAGTGGAATCTTCTTGATGAGCTTTCCCGTAACGAGAAAGACTCTCAGCTGGGCATCAGCGAGCTTGCACAGCCTGCTACCACAGCTCTCCAGCTTGCGCTTGTTGATATGCTCTTTGACGCTGGCATCAAGCCTCAGGCAGTCTGCGGTCACAGCTCCGGAGAGATCGCAGCTGGATACGCTTGCGGAGCTTTGACTCACGAAGCCGCACTCAGGATGTAAGTTGGAACTAACCCCTTTTGCCCCGTAGAGGAGACACTAACAAGAGCTTCCAGTTCTTACCTCCGAGGTCTCTGCTCCTCCCTGGCCAAGAAGACCAACGCATGCCCCGGTGCTATGCTTGCTGTTGGCCTGGGCGAAGACAAAGTCCTACCTTACGTCAAGCGCGTCACGAGCGGTCGTCTGACGGTGGCGTGCATCAACAGTCCTGAGAGCACCACAATCTCAGGAGACGCAGACGCTATTGACGAGCTCCGCGACACTCTCGAGAGCCTGTCCATCTTCAACCGCAAGCTGAAGGTCGACACAGCCTACCACTCGCACCACATGATGACGGTAGCCGATGACTACATGCTGTCACTGAAGGATATCGAGCATTCAGTCCCTCGGCCAGAGATCACCTTCTTTTCTACCGTTTCTGGGGAGGCGAGATCCTTTGATCTTGGCCCGTCTTACTGGGTGCAGAACGCGGTCTCTCCTGTCCAGTTTGAGAAGGCACTGGCAGCGGCTGCCACCGCCATGAGAGCCGATAATCCCTCCGCCACCAAGGTTTTCGTTGAGGTTGGCCCTCACTCTGCCCTCCTGGGTCCGGCGAGGCAGATCTTCAACAACTTGCCGGGTTCGTTCTCCTACACCTACACCTCGGCACTGATCAGGAGAAAGAGCGCGCTCCAGACGACTCTCGAGTTGGTTGGAGAGCTCTACAAGACTGGAGCCGCGTTCGACGCCAAATCGGTCTTGTGCCTGACGACCACCTCCAAGCCCCGCGTCCTCCAAGATCTGCCAAAATACCCCTGGGACCACTCCACCACCTACTGGCACGAGTCTCGCCTGAGCAAGGCCCACCGCTTACGCCAGTTCCCTTACCACGACCTTGTCGGCCTGCTTGATGTAGTCGGAGACTCCCAAAGCCCGAGATGGCGCTACCACGTTGGGACAGACCCCCTGCCTTGGCTGCAAGACCACGTCGTCGACGGATTCGTTATTCTCCCGGGCAGCAGCTACCTCTGCATGGCCATTGAAGCCATTACCCAACTTGTGCAGCTGCAGGGCAACAGTTCGGCCGCCATCAAGCGCTTCCTCCTCCGCAACGTGACCTTCTCAAAATCTCTCGTCATCCCTGGAGCCAGGTCTGATGGCGATAGTCAAGACGTTGAGCTGCAGGTGTCTCTCAGCCCCGAGACCGGCTCGCGAGTCAGCAGCAGCGCGGCGTGGAGGAACTTCCGCATCACCTCCTACAACGCTACCGAAGACAGCTGGCTTGAGCATTGCACTGGCGCCATCTGCGCCGAGCTGGAACAGGCCGGTGGGGGTGAGTTTGATGCAGACCGAGAGCGCGAGGCAGCTGAGGCAAAGCTCCTGAACCTTTTGGACAAGGCAAAGGGTCTTTCGAACGTTGAACTCGATGTGGAAGGGCTATACGAAGATCTCGCTGCTTCGGGTAATGTCTTTGGCCCAACATTCCGCGCTGTCACGGCCATGAGCCTTGGCCCTCACAGTGCCTACGCAAAGGTGACCATCCCCGACGTTGCCCGATCGATGCCTGCAAATTTTATGCGGCCGCACACAATCCATCCGGCGACTATGGATGCGATCAACCATGTGGCAGCGGTCTTGTTCAAGAAGCAGTGCAGAAACTCACCTGTGATGCCGACTTTTATCGGGGAACTCTCCATCTCAACAAACATCTCCAGCAGGACTGGTGATGATCTGTTGATCGCCGCGTCGATGAAGCCTCAAGGCGGAAATAGGCTGGTGGTTGGAGACACTTTCGTGTACCAAGGCGAGGGAGAGAACATCCAGCCCGTCATTTCCGTGCACAGATGGGAACTGATGGCCATCGGCGATACCCAGGGAGAGGATGCTCTGCTTCCGTTCCAGCGGCGCATGACTTACCGCATGGAGTGGCAGCCCGATGTCGACTACCTAGACGACAAGACGTTTCACGGGATGATGGAGAAAGCTGACCTGTTTGCCGTCGGTTACAGAGACGGCATCGGCGCGTCAGAAGCCATCCAACTAAACGACAAGGCCGCCTTGATCTTCCTGCGCGACACGCTGTCACAGATGGAAGGCCAGGAATGCAACGCCCCTCATTTTGAGCGCCTCCTCAACTGGATGCGCCGCTTCTGCACCGAAGACAACATCCAAAGCATACTCGGCGGCGATCTCGACGCAGACCAAGAACAAACCCTCCTCCACCAATCTTCCTTCACCACCGGCGCCCAAGGCGAGATGCTCGACCGCCTCGGAGCCAATCTCCTCGACATCCTCACCGGCAAAGTCGAAGCTCTATCCATCATGCTCCAAGACAACCTTCTAACCAGGATCTACACCGAAGCCCTCGTCAAGTCCAGCTACCTGCAAATGGCCGAGTACGCCAAGATGCTCGCCTTCAAGCACCCACGGATGAATATCCTCGAGATCGGCGCCGGAACCGGCGCAGCCACACTGTCTCTGCTGCAGGCCTTGGACAACCCCGTCGACGGTCTCTTGCTGGACAGGTACTGTTACACCGACATCTCGATGGGCTTCTTCGAGCAAGCGCGCGAGCGGTTCCGTCGCTGGGAGGATCGCATGGACTTTAGGACACTGGATGTCTCGAAGAATCCGCTGGAACAGCCGGGGTTTGCGGAATTTGAGGGCAAGTTTGACTTGATTGTTGCGTCCAACGTGATTCATGCCACGCCGTCGCTGGATGCCAGTCTGGCGAATGTGCGCAAGCTGTTAAGGCCTGGTGGGAGGCTCATTCTCATTGAGGTGACGCGTCTTACGACTACGATTAACACCATCTTTGGAACGCTGCCGGGTTGGTGGATGTCTGAGGATGGCCGTGAGGACTCGCCGCTGTTGCCAGTTTCAGGATGGGATGAGTGTCTGAGTCGCCAGGGTTTTGGGGGCGTGGATATTGCGACGCCTGATCATCAGGGCAACACTGCGCTGACGACAATGATTGTGTCGAAGGCTGTTGATGATCGTTATGTCAATGGGGTCAGCGCGCATCAGGTTCAGGTAAGCCCCTTACCCCTTTTGTTTACATCCTTGTTTATACCCCCTGTTACCCCCTTTTTTTCACCGTTCCCCCCCCCCCCCCCCCCCCTTTTTCCCTTCTGCTTCTTTCCCAGTCTGTTCATAGCCTCGAATATTCCGGATTACTGACTGTCTTCCACAGATTGTGTTGGGCAAACAAAACCCCGCAACCATTGCTTTGTCTAAGCAACTCGCCCATGCTCTTGCTGGAATCGACATCCAAGCTCAAACCTCAGACCTCGAGACGCTAGCGGTTGAAACTGGCTCCAAGTACATCTTGCTCGACGTTGCCGAGGAAGCTCTCCTCAAGGAACCCTCCTCAGCCGAATTCGAAACCCTTCAGAGCCTTGTCACTCAGGAGACCAGCGTGTTGTGGGTCAGCTTCCGGGAGAATGACGCAGCCGACATGCAGGCGCTTCAGGCCATGGTCCACGGCTTCTCCAGAACGGCCCGCCGCGAGAACGATGCGATCAACCTTGTGAACCTTGACATTCGCGAGCCTGTCTCTACCAGCGAAGCTGATCTGGAGGACCTCTCCAGGATTGTCGCCGGCCTAGTCAACAGCAACTTCTGGGGCCCCTCAAATGAGAACGAGCTCTCCATCTCCAACAACCAAATCCTCATCCCCCGCATCCGCTCCGACGCCACCTTCAACGAATGGGTCGACAGCCGCCGAACCGCCAGCACAACCAGCCTCCAACCCTACCGCACCCCTACCCGCCCCCTCAAACTCGAAGCCGAAACCCCCGGCCTGCTCAACAGCCTTCGCTTCGTCGACGACCCCCTCCCCAAAACCCCCCTCGGCCCCGACGACATCCAAGTCGAAGCCCGCGCCTACGGCATAAACTTCAAGGACGTCTTCGTCGCCATGGGCCAGATGGCACCCGACGTCGTCATGGCGGGTGAAGCTGTGGGTGTGGTCACTGCCGTCGGCGAGAACATGCACAAGTTTTACACCGTCGGCGACCGCGTCGCGTGTATGCACGCCGAACCGTTTGCCAGCCACCCGCGCGTGAATGGGTACCATGCGCATGTCCTACCGCAGGGCATGAGCTGGTCTGATGGCGCGTCGGTTATTGGGATTTTTTATACCACGTGGTGGTGTCTTGATCAGGTTGCTCGGCTTCGCATGGGGCAGAGTATTTTAATTCATGCCGGCTCGGGGGGTGTGGGCCAGGCGGCGATTATGCTCGCGCAGCATGTCGGGGCGGAGATCTTTGTGACGGTGGGGAGCCAGCGCAAGAAAGAGTTGGTGATGGAAACGTATGGCATTCCGGAGACGCACATCTTCTCGACGCGGTCGACGACGTTCAAGGACGGGGTACTGCGATTGACCGGAGGTAGGGGCGTGGACATCGTGCTGAACTCGCTGTCGGGTGAGCTGCTGGATGCCAGCTGGGAGAGTGTCGCGCCGTTTGGGACGTTTGTGGAGATTGGTAAGGCGGACATGTACAAGCGCAAGACGATCAGCATGGCACCGTTTGACAAGTGCGTGTCGTTTGTGCCGGTGGACTTGGCGCTGATGACCAAGGCGAGGGTGGAGGCGACGCATGATGGGTTGAGGGAGGTGTTTTCGTGGTTTGAGAAGGGGATCTTCAGGCCGGTGACGCCGGTTCAAACGTTTTCGATGGGGGAAATTTCGGATGCGTTTCGGTTGATTGCGCAGCGGAAGCATGTCGGCAAGCTGGTGGTTGTTGCGGATGAGGATACGATGGTGAAGGCTACTGCTCCTCCGTCGAAGCAGCTGACGCTTGAGGGCGTGGGAACCTATGTCATTGTTGGTGGTTTGGGTGATCTTGGCAAGAGGATTGGACGACTTCTGGTCTCACGAGGAGCCACCCACATCGTCACCCTCTCTCGAAGCATCCCCAAGGACGAGATCCTCCAGCCTTGGCTGGATGAGATCAAGCAGTTGGGTGGTTCTGTCCACATGGTCCGGTGCGACGTCACCGACAAAGAGAGCACCGAGAATGCTGCAATGGAATGCGCATCCGCCGGCCTCCCCCCAGTCAAGGGCGTTGTTTACGGAGGCATGGTGCTTAGCGACCACGCGCTGGAGAACATGACCCTCGACCAATACAACACCGCAGTCAGGCCAAAGGTTCACGGCACCCTCAACGTACACGACTCGTTTGCTTCGCCCGACCTGGATTTCTTCATCCTCCTGTCGTCAACAGCCGGAATCCTGGGCATCGCAGGCCAGGCAAACTACTCAGCCGGCAACACGTTCCAAGACGCCTTCGCCCTCGCCCAGAACGCCAGAGACGGCAACAAGACACGCTATGTCTCGCTGGATCTCGGTGCCATTGAGGGCACCGGAGCCATCGACCGGCTGTCGGCTAAGAGCAAGGACGTGTGGCGCCGCAGCACCATCGTGATGAGCTTCGAGGAGCTGTACACCGCTCTGGAGTACGCCATGACCCCCGAGGCGGCCGAGAACGGGTTTACACACTCCATCCTGGGCTTCGACCGCGAGTCCATCGCCTCGGTCTCGCTGGACACGTACACGTTCAGCAACCCCGTGTTCTCGCTCCTTCCCACCTCTACCGTTCGATATGGCGAGGAGGAGGAGAACAAGGAGGCTGAGGGTGCCCAGGCTACCGTCGACCCTGCGAAACTGCTGCGCGAGGCCAAGACGCTTGAGGAGGCTGAGGCGGTCATTCTGGAGGCTACGGCGGACAAGTTCTCAGTGTTCCTGGACAGCGACATCCCCACGAACGTGCCCATCGCCCACCTGGCGCTCGACTCGTTGGTCTCAATCGAGTTGAAGAACTGGATGGTTCGGACGTTCCAGGCGCCCCTTCAAGCCTCGGAGCTTGCTGGCGCGCTCAGCATCCAGGCTCTTTCCAAGCTGCTGGCGTCGCGCTCGCGATGCATCAGCGACGAGATCCGCGGCCGGCCCGCAGACGAGTCCTTCCCCGAAAACCAAGAACCCGCTGCTGCTGCCCAACCCGTGGCCGTTCCCCAACCCACAACCACCATTCCCCACGACACCGACGCCACCCCATCCTCCCACGGCTGGGAATGCTGCAAAAACTCCAAACTCCTCCCTCGCTACCCCCTCGTCGACCTCGACGCCGCCCTGGACTACTTCCTCGCCAACATCTCGCACATGTGCACGCCCCCCGAACTCACCGCCCTCACCGCCGCCATCTCCGAGCTCCGCACCCCCAATGGCCCCGCCCGCAAGGCCTACGCCCGCCTCCTCACCCTCTACAACGACGCCACCCTCGACAGCTGGATGTACGACCTGATCTCCGACTCCGTTTACCTCAAGCGGCCACACCCGGTCGCGCCTTTCTCCAACGTCATGGGGACGCACTTCGAACCGCCCCTCCCGCACACCCAGGTTGAGAGAGCGGCGGTGGTGACGCTGGCGGCGTATGAGTTCCAGAAGCAGGTGGTCAAGTATGAGGTGGAGCCGTATTGGTACTTTGGCATGTCGTCGTGCACGTGGCAGTGGAGATGGTTGTTTAATGCTTGTAGGGAGCCGGGGGTGGATGGGGATAGGATGCGGATGTTTGAGGGGAGGGATTATGTGGTTGTGTTGAGGAGGGGGCATGTGTTCAAGGTGTCGCTGTTGGGGGTGACGTATGAGGGGTTGAAAAAGACGTTTGCGGCGATTATTCGTGCTGTTGAGGATGAGGGGATCTGGACGGGGATCTTGACCACCGACTGGAGGCCGTCGTGGGCGAAGGTGAGTACTAGTTCTGCTGGAAGTGATCTGAGCTTAGCAGCTGACACCATGACAGTTCCGTGCCAGAGCCATGGAGATATCCCCCGCCAACGTCGAATACTTCAAGGTCATCGACGAGGCGACCTTCATGGTGTGCCTGGACGAAGGCAGCCCTGAGACCAACGAAGAGCACGTCCGGCAGGCGTACCTCGGCGATGGGTTCAACCGATGGATGGACAAGTGCACGCAAATCGTGGTCGCCGAGAACGGCAAGTCGGGCTTCATCATGGAGCACGGCGCCATCGACGGCATCACGGCCAGCCGAGCGTGCGACTTCATCCATGAGGCCATCCAGAACCACCAGCCCGAGTCGACGCGGACAAACGGAGCGGCGGTCCATGAGGAAACGGACGATATTCAACTGGAAGAATTCCCCTTCCAATCCGACCCCGAGCTCGACGCCCACATGCTCACCCTCCGCGAGCAGTACATCAAGTCCGCCGCGACCATCGGCTACAAAAACCACCACATCACAGCCTTCGGCACAGACCACCTCATGGCGTGCTCCGTCCCCGTCAAAACGGCCCTCGACGCCACCATCCAGCTCGCGATCCGGCTGCACTACGGCTACAACACACCCTGCTGGGAAGGCGTCTCAATGGCGCACTACCACAAGGGCCGGCCGGAGATCATGCAAGTCGCGACCTCGGACGTCGTCGCATTCTGCGACCTGGCGCTGGACGAGTCTGTTTCCCTGCAAGACAAGCACGCGGCGCTGTTCAAGCTGGGCCGGGCCATGAGCGGGAATATGCAGAAGACGCTGACGGGGCAGACACATCTGAGGTTGTTGGACCTGTTGAAGGTGTGCTGGCCGGAGGATGCGCCGACCGCGAAATTGTTTGATGGAGATTTGTTCTGGAAGAATCCGTTTGTGATGGCGCATCATGCGCCGTCGGGGAATAAGGTCAACGATTCCGTGTATGGTGTGCAGGAGCCGGATTCGATGTGGTGTATGATTACGCCGGGACATGACAGGTATGTGGCCCCGTTCTATCTTGACTTGACTTGGGTCTTGGAGAGAGAGGCAATGCTAACTGTGGTTAATAGTATCCGGGTTGCTGTCGCTGGCGCGGCAGGGGAGAAAACGGACTCGTTCGCAGCACGGCTGGATGATGCTGCGGAGATTATCAAGAAGATTGCTGAGAGCTCCTAGACGCTCCTGCGTAGCTAGGTTGGCGTAGAAGGCTTGAAGTTGATGGGAAATGTGATGATGATTCTGTACCTGTTGTGTTGTCTGGCGGTCAACGGATATGAATTGTGAAATACGAAGTAACACAGTACCTCATGGGTTGAGTACGGCAGGGGGGGAGTGAGGGCAAACCTGCAGCTCGCCGTGATTCTCATTCGGCTATCGACAGTGAATCCAAAGTTCCAAACTTCGACGAAATCATCTCTGCAACTGAAAACGTGGACGGGTGCTTGCTTGCTTCCGGGTCCCCTCCGACCTAGCCGAAGATCCGGCTGAAGTCAAGCTTGGAGTTGCTTTTGTTCCGACAACCGAACGGGACTCCTTCCCGTGCCGTCAACAGCTGGGTTTCGGTTTCGTTTGTTTTCGGGCTTGATCATTGCCAATGAACCAAATTTGCTGCGCGATGTCCGATTGTTGATACCACAAGCTCGGGGCCGCCTTGTCTGTTCAGCGATCCGAGTCCACCAACATCTTACGACAACCTGATGAAGTGGCCGGCAAGACCCTGGATTGCCGACCACATTGAGCCAATTATGCTGGCATCTCGCAGCTTCACGGTGGTGAACGACATCACACGCTTGACGAGACCACCGACTTTGAGCGATCAAAATCTCGACACGACTGTCGTCGACAAGCCCGAGATGTTAGTGTCGAGCTAGGCTGCTGTCAAATGGCGGCGGGCAGGGTTCCCCGCTGATCGGTGTGCGGTCAGAGAGGAATCGGCTGAAAACGATCGGACGCCAGAGCAGGGGTCTGTGGGGCAGTCCAGGGTCTCTGCCCCTGCCCCAAGCACGCTATCTCCTGCCAAGACCCGAAGATGCTCAGCCCCACACGCGATCGGACACACCAGCCATCTTGGCATCCAAGCAGCAAGGGAGGCCCATGTGCGTGAAGGACTGGAGGGTGCAAACAAGAAAAAAAGCAAATTTGGAGCCGATTGCTCGGGTTCGTGTTCACCAAACAAAAGAAGGCAAGATCGGACGGGATCGGCACCACAGACGGCCAAAACGAAAGAAAGAGGGAGGGAAAAATCAAAGCTCAGAAAAAAAAGAAAGAAAGAGATGTCGCGTGGGAGCGATCGACATCCCACCACCGTGGAACTTCCCAACAGCCGGCTCCAACCAGCGGGGTCATTCATCCCCAGAAAAGCTGGCGATCTGAGTGATGGCGATCAGAAAAACCCATCGAGCTCACTCATCAACTCCTTTCGCCAGTCAGCCATGCTGACTCCAGCCTTCCAAGGTTCATCAAGCGATCCCTTGTGGGGCCAAATTGGTGATTGCTGAAGACTCAGGCCCAAAACCGGGCATGAAGAAGCCAGCCACAATTTCTTGCGAGACAGTTTGATGGACGAGGGCCGCCAACACCAACAACCTCGCCCATCAACGTCACTTACCAATAGACACCACACCAACGGCGACCATGTGCACCGAGGCGCGGTCGGACCGAGCACATGCGTCTCAAACCCTCGTCTCTGTCTCCTGCAGTGACGACACGCAGGCGCACAGACAACCTGGGGCAGTTTGGAGTGGTCGAAAGGGGCAACGTCGGTCCGGACAGAGACAGTCCAAGGAGGTGACGTTGCAGCACTAGACTCCCTCCAGAACATCGACGCTGCTTCTCACTGCTTCTTCCCGGGCAAACGCCCGATGCATCATGCACCCGCCCTCCCCCGCCCGGACATCTTGTGTTTCGTCCGCACGCTGCTGTCGATGCCCAGTGCTCAGGAAGCCAGGGGCCATGTCCTGCCATGTGCCATCCATGGATGATGTCGTGGACGGGCTGACGGAGTCCCCGGGATCCCCAGTTCAGACACACCCCTGCAGCCCCGGGTCACTGGGCGAAGAACCACGGATGCAGAGTTTGAGGCAGCAAGCCGTCCTGCGAGTGATGATACGAGTTGTCGTTTGAGGGCTTCCATTTAAGTGGTGTTGCTGTTTGATGGATGGCTGCTTGCTTCTCCGAGCACGAAGTCCCCAGCATGCCCATACTATATGTCCGGACGTACCATTCGTCCAGACCTCCGAATCGGCGCCGATTGCACCCCCCCTCCCTCTCCAACACCTTTCCTCCCCACTCCAAACAACAATCCACGATTAGGTACATCCGTCGTGGGCGACGCCTCCCGTCCAGGGGTCTGCCTTGGACCCTGTCCCACCACCACCAAGGTCCAGCCAGATGCAGTCATCTGGACCCCGGACCAGTCCGCACCGCCGTCTACTAGTACATTGCATGGCAGTAGCGCACCCTCGGACTCCCGTCATGGCTTCTTGTTCTTGACCTGCTTCATCCTTGCTCATCTCAAGGACTACCCCGCCTTCTCTCATATCCCATTCCCATCTCCCATCTCGTTGAATATCCAAATCTCTTCCTGACTCCTCACCTTCCGCTTGGCAGTCCAACTCCTCGACTCTCCTCTCACCATACCTAGCGTGGTTCACAACTCCGACTCAACCAGCGAAGCAGAGCCAAGCCGGTAGCAACCTCCAGCTTACACCACGACAAAAGGAGGCGCAAGGCGCCTACCATTTTCCAGCCCGGTTGGCCTCCGCCAGCTGATGGCAGCTCGCCATCTCCACCATGGGCCTCTTCAGCTTCTTTAAACGATCCGGCAAGGGCAAACTCAATAAGCCCCTGAAAGACCTCTCCCTTGAGAGTGCTCCTCCGGGACCCCCTTCAAGGCAAGGTAAGAAGAGCCTGATCGACAACAGAGTCATGTCAGGAAACAGTTGGCTTACACCTCGCAGATCAATACTCCACGCCTGATACCAGCCCAATCCCCGTGGAGACAATATACCATGGCCGTCCTGAATTCAGCCAGTCCGAACTTACTCTGGACACCGTCTCGGTCGATGAACCAGCACCCGCCCCCGGAATCCCCCGCTTCCGCGATGAAAGCGCAGAGAGGCCGAGCACAGCACCAAGTGAACGTCCTCCAAGCATGTCGTTTGCGACTGCTTTCCTCCAGCCGAAGAGAAACGGCCAGAAACGGCCTCCTCCGCTCTCCTTCCGGATGGCCCAACCCGACCCTGCAGCCCCAGGCCCACGGCCAAGCTCACGCGGCTCCTTGACCAGCCTCACAAGCATGTTCCGTCGTGGCCATTCGCGCTCCAACTCGGCCCGGAGCGATGCTAGCAAGGCCTTTAAGGACATCCTTGACGCCCAGTCCGAGATCAAGCCGGCCGACTTCAGGGCCCGCGTCAAGGCAGCCGGCGTGAGGGACTACGGCGAGGATGTTGCTGAGAGAAACCTGGCACAGAACGGATTCGACCTCGGGTCGCCTCACGTCCAGGCCTTTTACGCTCCGCCCAGGGATCGGTATATGTCAAAAACCAAACCAAAGCTGGACCCGTACAAGGCTGGCGTCCGGAGAAGGCCGACCAGGTCTACGAGCCAGTTCACCTTCCCGAGGCACGCCGCGCCTGAAAGCCCAGTTCGGGCGAACTTTGGGCGCCGGCGATCAGTCAACACCTACTTGCCTGCGAGCAACCGGAGCACAAGGATGGAATCTCTGAGTCGAAGCCCGACGGCGCTCATAGACAGCCTGTCGAGGGTCTCGACGAACCAGATGCATGAGACAGGTCGTTTCTCACGCGGGCTGAGCCCCCCACCACCGCCGCATTTCACCAAGACAGCGCCGGCGCCTACGATCCGTGGTGCAAGACGACCTCGAGACTCTGTTGAGCTTGCAAAAAGGCGGGTGGATAACACACGACTGGATGATCTCGAGAATGACATGCCTCCCGCCCTCCCGCAAGTTCATCGTCTTCGCCGATCTTCAACCAGCTTGTCGGTGTCGTCACTCCCTCCCAAACAGCAGAGTCGGTCTATCTTGCGCTCGTCTGTCTCGTTGTCTGCTGTGAGCAGGGACGGTTTCGTGCACCCCAATCCTCTGTCCTTTCCCGCGGAGTTTGCACGCCACAGCTTGATTCAAGAAGCCACAGAGAGCTCTTCAGCCGAGTCATCCTCAGTATCTTCTGAGGACGAGCATCACGCAACACCTATTAGCCCCGTGCTCGCACCATGTAAGCCCTCCTCTTCCCTTGCAACCTCCTCTCAACCCCCCGACACTGACCCCCATCCTAGTGCCCTCCACAATCCTCAAGCTACGCTCAGGAGCCGCATCCTCCCGCCCACCATCCCGCAAAAGCATCTCCCGAGCCTCATCAAACGCCAATACCACCACCTTCTTCCTTCCCGATGAGGACGACGCCTTTGAGTATCCGCCCCCGATCCGCACCCGCAGCATGCGCGGCTGGTCAGCTTCATCTGGCACGCCCACAGCCGCCGAGAGCATTGCCGCCAGCATCTCGACCGCCACCAGCTCCCACGTTTTCCACCGCCAGGCGTCGATTCATACTGCCGATACCTCGGTGGACAACCTGACCATCAACGGGCATGTAAAGCCCACCCAGGACTCCCGGCCCGGCTCCAGCGCCTACAACCACCACCACCAACAAGAAGACACTGACTCCCACCCTTCCCACTCCGACTCCAACTCTGACTCAAACCACGAAGACAACATAACCGCCCCCCTCTACTCCCCACCCCCACCACCCGCCCACACCACCAACCCCAACACCGACAACTTCAACATAGACGACTACCTCTCCTCCGACACCGACTCCTTCATCACCACCTCCTTACCCACTGATCAAAAGCCCCGACGCCCAACCGCTGCCGGCGAGGAAGGCCTCCTTTTCAACGACCTCTTGGGATATGGCGTCGGCGGGATGCAGTTACCCGGGTTGGCGGACGCGTTCCCTACTCTTGTGCCCTCGATGTCTGTAAGTCCGCCGGGGAGGTATGGGAAGGTGAGGGGTGTGAGGAGGTCAAGCTCTGCTTCTTGCGGGGTTGGGAGATTGGGGTGTTGGGAGGGTGATGACTTGCAGACTATCCCGCGGGGGTCGGTGGGAGGAGAAGAACAGGGGAGGAGGAGGGCCCGCGCGAGGAGTTACATGGCCATGACGGCGCTGATGATGATGGCGGAGGAAGAGGCAGAAGAGGAGGAGGAGAGGGAGGAGAGGAGGACGAGGACGAGAAGGTTTGTGTTGGATGCCGCGGCTGCTGCGGCTGCGGATAATGATGAGAGTGGGTCGTATTCGGAAGAGGAGCCAGAGGAGGGGGGTACGAATGGGTGGTATGAGACGCGGTTTGGGGCGAGGTGTTTGAATGGGGATGGGGGGGTTAGTGAGGATGAGGGGTATGAGGCGGATTTTGGGGGGGAGGACAAGGAGGGGGTAGGAATGGGGTATCGCAGGGCGAGGGTGGGGAGGATGGTGAAGTTGGCGGCGATGTATGGTTCGGAGACTTCAGAGGAGGAACAGCCGACGTACCGGAAGCTGGAGGTGAGGCCGCAGGCGAAGGTCGATGCTGCGGCTGCTGCGAGGCTGAGGAAGGCGGCCAAGAGGGCGAAGAGGTTAGCGGGGGAGCCTTCGTTGGCGAGGATCCGGGCGGAGCGGCAAAGAGTGGGTGCGAGGATGTCGGTTCCGATTTTGCGTATTATTGAGGCATGAGTGGAAGGAGTGGAAGTTGTGGATGATGATGGTCATGGGGTGTTTTCATTTGTTGTTCGGGACATGGTCAATGGTAGCATTTGGCTTGAAATCTCCGATGGAGGTGGCAACGGATATGCACTGGTTGGTTAAGGATACGTGGATTTGATACCCCTGATGACATTGCTGCCTCGCAGAGGCGGCATCGAATCGAGATGACTAGTTGGAAAAGTATGTAGCCGCCAGATAGCAACTACGCTTCTCTCGCGTCAACCGATCACAGCCTCGGGTGTTTGGCAAGTTTTTTTTCTTTTTCTTCATGGACAAATCATTGAAAACCCAGTCAACCAGCTGGCCATCTACCAAGCACTCGTTACACATCGCAAGAACCCCAAGACTGCACCAACTTCATCCCTAGAGAACTCAATCCAAGCTCCCCGCCAGCGCCACACAACTGAACCTTAAATCCGCCGCCTCCCTCTCCAAGAACTTCAGCGGCCCCAACGCCAGCGCCTTCTCACTCAACACATCCTCCCCCTGATCCAAATCCCCCCTCCTCAACGGCCCCTTCCTCCTCCCATCCATCTCCCACAAACCCCCATCCTTCCCCCTCACAAAGCACACATAGTGCAAATCCACATCATCCTGCGCATCGGGCGCCGTCGTATCCCCCTTCTCAGCAACCCCCCTATGCGCCCTCGCAAGCGCCTCATCCCTCTCCAACAACCTCGCCCTCTCCCCGGGAGCCAACGGCACGGCCTCCTTAATCAACCTCTCTAGCTCCGTCCCCTCCTGCACAAAACCCCTCGCCTCGCCATTGCTCGCGGCATGCAACAACCCCATAAGCCCACAAGCATTGCGGATCGTCTGGCGGAACCACACGACGGGCTCGTCGTCGCCCTTGCCCTTGTACTCGGCCTGCAGGGCGTCCTCGGCGAGGCGGTGGGACTCGTACGCGGCCGAGACGGGGAAGACGAGGAGCAGGGCGAGGGCCGGGCGCGGGACGAAGGAGAGGAGGGAGGGCTCGGTGAGCGAGTAGACGTCGTGGATGGCGAGGGCCGGGGAGAGGCCGAGGTTGTGGAGGAGGGTGGTCATGAGGTCCGGGTTGGCTTCGAGGGGGATGAAGGCCGGGGCAGAGGAGGGGGGTTCGGTTGGGGTGGACATTTTGAGGGTTTTGGGGTTGAGTTTCTGTTTGTAAAGTTCAGGTGGTAGATAGAGAAGATGAGGACGATGCCGCGGTTGCGTTGGCGAGGGGAGGTTTGGAGAGCTGGGGAAGTGGGGTTGTCTCGTTCGATTGGGAAAGGAAAGTTCAAGTGCTCAACGTGGAAGGACTTTAATAAGTTGGTTAGAGGGCTGCCTTTTGCGTCTGGGGAGCACAAAATTCCGAAAGCTTCCGTGGTTCCGGATTAACTGAATCCGAATCTTTGGCGTGTGCAGTTCAGACGAGGGGACGCGCACCAACTTGCAGCTGCCTGAGGTGTTGGAGCTTCATGTGAACGCGGGAATGACCTCATTGCGCCAGAGGGTTGACTGCTGGGCCCGGGTTAGGGTTAGGGTCAAAAATACTTGAGTAACAAGAGACAGAAAGAAAATAAGAAAAAAAAAGGGTAAAATGAATAAAAAGAGAGATAAACGAAAGAGAAACAAACAAATAAATACAGAGGCAATCTAGGGAAAAGAAGGGAAAAGAACTCGAGCGACGACCGACTTGAAGGACAGTGCAGGTATCAAGTTCATACGGAGCATGCGACACCCCTGACCAACAGACCTGAAAGCTGCTGCGTGCTTGAGTGGGCCACACAGGCTCCAGACCAGACGCCATTCGCTCGTGCTCACCTCAGCACCACAGCCACATCAACCACAGCCTGCATCTCGAAGGCATCACGCTGCGGAACCGGGCGCGTGTTACACGTCAGGGCCGTCGATTTCCAATCGTTACTCGGCCACTGCAGCAGCCGTTGACGATGCCTAATCAGAGGCTCTCCTTCGCCACGACCTCTCGAGTCTTGGCCTCGACGAGGCTCCCCGTCGGGCACCATTCTTGGTGACAGAAAAGCCTCCCGTCCCGCCCTTTTCTGCGGCGACAAGATGGGTAATTTCGCCAATCTACCTTCCGCCCAGTCTGCAAAACGACGGCACGACTCATCCGGATCTGACTCCGTGCCGATCAAGAGAGCCCGGTTGTCACGGCCGGCGGTCGAAGAAGCTCAAGGCCTAGCTCGGGAATCTTCATCAGAGACGCTTCTACAGCAGCCGAGGCCTACGCGTTCGGCAGCATCCTTTTTAAGGGACTTCGTTGAACCACTCCATTCAACCACTCTCCGGGACCCCGCCTACACCTTCGTCTCTAACTGGCTTAAGTCTGTCGGTTCTGACAGAATCCGCTGCCGATCGGATAGCTACCTCGGTCGATCCGACAGCCCAGTTCCACGGTCCTTCACAAAGTCTGCCCCGGAAATGGGTCATACCCGGGATGTCGATGGCTTTTTGATCCCTCTGACTCCGGCCTCTGCTGGGTCGCGGTCGTCCCCAGGGAATGAATCATGCGCAGCTCCGAACACCAGATCGGTCGCCCCCTCAGATGCCAGTGCAACCCCCACGTCAGCTCGATCAACTGGAAGAAGCCTTGTTGAAGATCCCCTCTATAGGGATACCCTGGAAATGAATCGCATCTATCTGCGGGATCCATTCGAAGACATGCCCGAACACGTCACAAACCTTGTCGAACATGTCCGCCAGGAACGCAAATCCCCCGGTCCATCGGTTGATGAGATCAAACAGAACAAGACTCTACGCAGGCTCTCCAAGAGTGTTACAGAACCAGACCTGTCGCAATTCTTTCACAGCCGAGTGTTTCCAGACCCAGACACAGTGGACGATATCCAACGAACCGACACGACGCTCATGAAGGCGAGCACTGTTCCAACCGTGCCATGGCAGCCAAAGATTAGCACCCCAGTTCCGGATTCGCTTTACGGGTATGCCCGCTCCATGGCAACACCTGAGCAAAGCTCCCACCTATACAACAGAATGGCCAGCGACATGGTTGCAAACAACGATGGTCTCCTCTACCCTTTCTTCGTCATTGAGTTCAAGGGCGATGGTCCTGCCGGGGTTGGGAGCCTCTGGGTGGCCACCAACCAGTGTTTGGGAGGCTCCATGGCCTGCGTTAATATCGCTGAGCGCCTGAACCACCAGCTCAGGCAGTGCAAAACGGACGAGGTCCGCCAGATCAACTCGGCGGCGTTCAGCTTTGCAATCCGCGGCACAGAGGCTCGTCTCTACATCTCGTGGAAGCACAGCGACCTCGACTATTACATGCAAGAGGTCGACACCTTCACATTGCACAAGCCGGAGCACTTCATCGAGTTTCGTAAGTGCCTTCGGAACATCATCGACTGGGGGAAGGATGAGCGCCTGAAGGAAATCCGCGAGTCGCTAGATATTCTCATTGAGGAGAGCAGGAAGAGAACCGAGGAGCTCAAGAACCGCCCACCGCCCTCTGACGCAAGCGGACCAACAAACAAGAGACGGAAACAGTCACCCCGGAACAGCACCTCGTCGGCCACACGAACAGAACAGAGTGGATGATCAGAGCTGGGGGCCTTCCTAATATCCTTTTCCTACCTTGGAAGGTTTCTCTTTCATTTTTGTCTTTTTTCCTTCCATTCCTCTGTTCCTTCTTTCCTTCTTTCCTCTCCCCTTCTTTTTCCTTTTTCTATTCTCACCTTTTCTTCCCAATTTTCCTCTTTCATTCTGCGTCACCCGCGAATGGTTCTCAAATGGTCTTGCTGTCGATATTGGCTTCGAGATGCTAGCATGAGATGGCTTTGTCTGCTTTACTTCGTTCAATACCCAGGTGTGTTTTGGATGTAAACTTTGGAGCGCCTACAGAGAAAACCCTGGAGTTACCTACAGGTCTAAGGGCATTTGGTTAGGAGCAAGAAATATGTGTAACAAGCAGAGATCAAAAATCTCATCCTGGTGTTCGGATCTAAAGTGATAATATTCCTTGGAGACCGGGAAAGATTCGTCAACAAACTTCTTAGGGTCACATCTCTTGCAGATTCGTGTGGGCAGGGCGTTCGAGGTGCAAGTCAGAATCATGACTGTTCTTTTGATCGAAGCACCGGTGTTATAAACTAAATTCGCCTCATTCTCTCATCTCCTTGCCAGCTCTTCAGTTTCTCAACCATCTTGCGATATCTCAGAGCTCAACCAGAAGAACACAAGAACTCCAACGCCTCCCTGATCTCACTCAACCTCCTCCCCTCCGCCCAGTCAGCAACGTTCCGCACACACCTCCGAAACTTGACAGGGCTCTTCGGGTCATGAAGAACGAACGCCCCAACCTCCTGCATACCAGTACCCGGCCCCCTCCCCCATCCATCCACGACACGCATTCATCACAACCCACATACTCCCCGCCTCCCCCGGCTCGTTGTTCTCCTTGAATTACCTCCTCCCTTGGGTCTTCTGCTTGGAGCAGTCTGTGCGGGTTGTGATGTAGGTCTTGAAAGGGGAGAGCAGTCATGTCCTATATGTGGCGAAATGGGACCCAGCGGTTCCGAGAGAAGAGCCCGAGGCGCGCCGCCTATTAAGTTCGCGGATGTTGTTGCCGATTCCAGCCTGAATTTCTGAATGGTGTAGGATTTCCTCCAGGCGCAGTCAACACCAGGCAACCGTATCTGAACCATTGACTGCACTGAGTGTACTGCACTGAGTGTACTGCACCCGAAGGCTAATTGACAAAAGCTCTGAAATATATTCATGAAACTCCTAGATCCGTGTATACCTTCCCCTAATATATCCTGTAAGTTGGAGCTATGATACAATGCGCCCTCCACATACTCACCCCTACACTCGTTATTCTTTACAAGTACACACCCTCTATACAGGTATCATACACCACATTCACTCCTACTTCTTCACGACGCGACACCAGCAGCAGCCTGCCTCGGCTCTTCCGCCGCAACCGCCACATCATCCGCATCCCCGGCAAAAACAGGCTCCTCATGGCCCTCCTCCCTCCACTGGCCCACACCCTCGGCATGCGGCGGCTCCTGCTGCTCAAACTCCATCTTCTCATCCGGCCCCAACAGATGCTGCTCCTTGCGCTCAACCTGAGCAGCCAAACGACGCATGCGCAGTCTCCTGGCGGCCTGGGCCTCAGCCGTAAAGCTGAGCTGCTCCAGACGCTCCGAAATCTTATCCTCAACAAGCTCCTTAACCTTAAAAGCCAATGTCTGACTCTGGAAGACACCCTGGTAGCGGTAGCTCAGCCACAGGTACATGGTGATGACCTGGTGGAGGGACTCGAGGCGATGGAGGTCGTCGACCTGCTCCTTGCCCTTCTTGGGCTTGACGACGTCGAGGGCCTCGAGGTCGATGAGGTCGAAGTCGAGGAGGTGGCCGGTCTCGAGGTTGGCGACGCAGCGGGCGAAGCGCCGCAGCACGCCGATCTGCTTGTCGTCGCGCAGGTTGATGGGCACGTTGAGGAAGACGCAGCGGTCTGAGATGCTGAGGTTGAAGTCCTTGATGATGTCGGCGATTTGGAGGGGGACGGTGAAGTCGCACATGTGGAAGTGCGGCGAGAGCCGGGTGATCTCACGCAGGCGGGCGAGCACAAAGCCGATGGGCGTGCGAGGCGGGAAGTATGAGTGGAAGCGCTCGATGATTGCGGGCGGGGGGTAGATGCCGGCTGTGGAAATCGGACCCGGCTCTTCTTTGAATCCCTTCGTGATGTGCTCGTGGTCAAATTCATCTAGCGTCGTGACAAGCCGGGGGTTGGAGCGGTAGTATCCCCGCTCATCTCCTGGGCAGCGGTGCGGAAGCGGCCTGCGCGACCGCCGATCTGCTTCATCTCGGGGACGGTAAGGGAACGGAAGTTCCGACCGTCGTATTTGAGGCTCGTCTCGAAGATGACGCGCTTGATCTCCAGGTTCAAACCCATGCCGATGGCGTCACTGGCAACGAGGAAATCGTAGTCGTTATTCGGGTCGTTAAAAAGAGCGGCCTGGCTGGCGCGCGTCTCGGGTGGGAGACTGCCATAGACGACGGCGCACCTGCGCCCCGTCGCCTTTTCAATACCCGCCTTCAGCTGATGGATGCTAATTCGGGAGAAGGCGACAACGGCGTCGCCCTTGCGGAGCTTTTTGAAGTCGTTTTTCAAGCTCTCGGGCATGGTCTCGAGCGGGTTCAGGCGTTTGTAGCGGTGCACAATGCACTTGTCTCCGATCCTAGCACAGAGATCCTGGATGAGATCGACAACGCGTTCCTCGCCGCAGAGATGCACCTCCTTGGCCTGCACGCCGAGGAAGGCCTGGGTCCAGGCCCAGCCGCGGTCGTCGCTGTTAATCATCTGAATCTCGTCGATGACGGCCACGTCAACTTTGGCGTTCAGCGGTGTCATTTCGACGGTGCAGCTGTGGAACCATGTGTCGGCGTTGTCGGGTATCCTCATCTCCTCGCCCGTGACCAGGGCACACGGCCTATCCTTCGCGACGAAGCGGCTCCATGTCTCGTGAGCCAGCAGGCGGAGCGGGCCGGCGTAGATGCCGGTTCGGGCTCTCTCGAGGGCCTTGAGGGCGTTGTACGTCTTGCCCGAGTTGGTGGGGCCGACGTGGAGGTGGACGGTGCGCTGGAGCATGCGGGTGGCGGGGTACCACTCGTAGGGGAAGCGCATGTCGGCGAGGGCCATGTGAAGGTCGTTGACGGCCTTGGGGAAGCGCGAGCGCATCAGGAAGGTTTGGAAAGCGTATCTGAGCTCGCGGCCCAGGCCGCCGGCGTCGAGGCGGATGAAGGCGTTCCGCAGGTTCCAGAAGAGCGGGTTCTCCTGGCGTTTCGTCATGCCCTGCTCGTGGGCCATTTTGAAGGACTTGCTAAGGACCATCTTGAACAGGCCAGCCTCGCGATCCAGCTGCTGCTGACTGGCGATACCAAAAGACTGCCATTCTCCCTTGTTGGAGACCCAATCGCCGGTGGCTTGGAGGATCGCGGCAAAGCGCGCTTCGGTGAGTGCTTGAAAAAGCTTGTAGTTGTGCTTGGCCCTGGGATTCGGGCGGCGGCCATCGGTGGCGCGTCCTTCCTGGCCCTCCATATCGCTCCGGAGTTGCTTGTTATCGACGAGGCTCTAAGAACGGCGGACGTTAGCTGGAACGACGGAGCAAGTAGAAAGCACAGGCGGCACTGACCGGTCCCCTCGAGATGCGCACATACCCCCGCGGCCCCCCCGGAGAATTACCCCGTGGCATGCCCAACGGGCTCACCCGCGGGCTGGACGGCTTGGAGCGCCATCGGCAGAAGACTGGAACTGGGTTCTTGGGAGTCCTCCAGGCGGTCCCGGTCCCAAGCAAGGATTTCATGGCCGCGTCGAGGGAGTGGGCGGAACCATGCTGGTTCTTGCTGATTCTGCCGTGTGTCTGGGAGCCGGAACTGGGGTTGCCGGATCCTCGTCGCGTGTGGACTGGACGACGTGTTGAACGAGTCTCAACTTCGAATTTCTTTTGTCTGGGGCTTATCTTATCGGCCGTGCCACCATTAGAGACGCCAAGCCCCTTGTGGGTCCTGGTCTCCAGCTGCCGGGTCCAGGTTGGCTGCCCGTGCCGCTGCCCCACCTTTCAAGCCAAGGGCCCTGGAGTGGAGCTGGCTGTGTTGTCGTCATGCAGCGCCTGAAGCTTCCTGCATCTGCAACAACAATCCTCAGCCCATCATCCTCTCTCTCCAGGCAGCACCACATCAGATGCGCGCGGCCCAATATTACTAAAACGACGAAAAAACGCTTTCTTTGAATTTAAGGACCAAAGTCTGCCACAGATTCTCTGAAGATGGCGTCCTCTTCCACGCCAGCGACACCGCTGCTCTAGTGTGTCTTCCTCCTCGTCCTCCACCCCAACAACCACCCCCATCCTCCCCTCGCAATACTAACAATACCCCCTCTCCCAGCGCCTGCATCGCCCACAACTCCACCATCCTCACCGAATGCACCACCTCCGCCTCATCCCAGACCTCCTCCCTCGCCTCCCTCATCCTCCCCAAAATCGACCACTCCTCCCCGCAGAAACTCACCTACACCCACGGCACCCACCACATCCACTACATCGCCTCATCCCCCTCCGAATACCCATCCTCTCAACCCTCCGCCGGAGGCTTAACCTACCTCGTCGTCTCCGACAGCGCGGCCGTCAACCGACGTATCAGCTTCGGCTTCCTGGTCGAGCTGCGCACGCGGTTCCTGGCGCAGTTCCCCCCCGAGACGACCGATTTCGGGGATCTGCCGAACTATGGGTGTGCCGGGTTTAACGGGGAGATGAGGGGGCTGATGGTGGAGTACGGGACGACGGCGCATGGGAGGGACGATGCGATTACGAACGCGAAGAGAGAGATTGAGGATGTGAAGGGGATTATGACGAGGAATATTGAGGGGTTGTTAGAGAGGGGGGAGAGGATTGATTTGTTGGTGGATAAGACGGACAGGCTGGGGGGGAGCGCGAGGGAGTTTAGGGTAAGGAGTAGGGGGGTGAAGAGGAGGATGTGGTGGAAGAATGTGAAGTTGATGGCGTTGTTGGGGTTTGTGGTGGTGTTGATTCTGGTGACGATTGTGGTGTCAGTGAAGGGGAGCGTGTAGGAGGTGGTGTGGGATCTCTTGGTGGTGGTGATGTGGTGATGTTTTGGGGCATGGCGTTTTTGGGACTTGGTTGCAAACATGCTGTATTATGACCAGATTTGGAGGCAAGCGAAGGAGCTTTTTGGACTGGTGTGTTATTACTGAATTCCCAGCTTTGGGGTATCGTTCGTCTTCTCCTTTGTCACCCTGCTTAGATCCTTCAATACACGAGACTGTGTTCAACCACCATATGCAGGCTCCCAACAATCCATTCGCCTGCTTGCTCTCCAAATATCATTTACTGAAAACAAGCCCACCCCCTTGAACAAATACCCGCCCATCCCATCATAACCGCGGACCAGCCGCTTTCTCACTCCCCCTTGGCGCATCCTGATAGACGTAGCCATGTGCCACGGGGCTCGCATGTGGCGCAGAGGACATGCTGAAGGGCGGCCGGCGCAGCTTGCTGGTGAAGAAGACGGGGTGGCAGTGAGATGCGTTGAAGGGTGGTGGCGCCGCTTGGGCTGGCCTCCCCCAGACTGCTTGACATGGGACGGTGAACACTTGGTCAGGAGGCGGTTGTGTTGGCGCGGGCGGTGGGAGTGCTGCTGCCATGATGACTTTGGGTGTCTGAGGATGGAGGAGGCTGTGCCGAGGTTGATGTTTGTGGGTAATGTTCGGTGCTGTTCGGCTGTATTGGGGAGAGGAATCTCCTCTAAGTTTTCCAGAACACTCAATATTCCAAGACCATCGACAATCAGATTTAATATGTCCTGTTTTGAATGGTTGGATGAAAGGTTCAAGTCTCAATGACGTCCATCTTCACGTGGTGCCGATGTGGCCCCGCTTGCCGGCGTGGGTGCCGAGGAAATGTGGACCGAAAGCTTGGCTCCGGGTTTGCTGTCGCCGAGGCACCGAGCAGGACATCCAGGGGAAGTAAACAGAGAAACACACTCGAGATGCTGTTCTACTTGGTGTTGTTCCCTGTCGTCTTTGCCTTCTTCCCGTCCTTCTTCTGTGGCTCCTTCTCTTTTCCCTTCTTAATGGCCCCAATGAGCGCCTCGATCTCTTCGACCCGGGCCGCGTTTTTCGCATCCTCCGCCTTCTTCTCCTGCTCCTTCTTCGCAATGGCCCGCTTGGCCGCCTGCTCCTTTTCAACCCGCTCAATCAGCTTGTCGCTTGACTCCCACAACTTCTTGGCTATCGCCTCGTCGTCCACATCCTTCCTTGCGCAGTCCACTTCCATACACTCCTTGATCAACTTCCCACCAGGTCCCCGCACAAGACTCCCCTCCATCATTGCATAGAGCAGTGACTGCGCCGCCATGTCCGGGCTCTTCAAAAGCACCCACGCAAACATGTAAAACACCAGATACAGCAACAACCCCCACATCGATCCCCTCGTAAGCCATCTCCTCATGCCCGGCGTGCGCGCCAGCCCCGGATCCACCAGCACCACCCTCGCGGTCATGGGCAGCTCATCCGGCCGCTTATACGCATCCAAATGCTTCTGATACGCCTTCGCAAACACCATCAGCGCAAACTTGCTCCTCGCATACGCCCTCGCCGGCGTCCACTTCTCATCCAGCCCCCCCTTCGCCACCTCCTCCACCTCCACATCCAGCCGCGGCGACGCAATGTAGCTCGAACACGTCGGAATCACAATCCGCACATCCCGATCAAACGGCTGCGCGCGGATCGCGGGGCTCAATATCCCCAACAAATGAAAATTCGCCAGAAAATTCACCATCCACATCATTTCCACCCCCTCATCCGTCTGCAGCCTCCTCCCGCCAGGCGGCGACAGCGCCGCCCCGCACAACACCACCATATCCAGCCGCCGCGGCGGCGAGTTATCAATCCACCGTGTCGCGAACTGTCGCACGCTGTACAAATCCGCCAGATCCACCTGCTCAGCATACACCATGTGATTCCCCGTGCGCTGGCGCAGGTCGTCGATATATTCGACTAAAAAGGGGTCGGTCGCGGGTTGGCGCGTGAGGAGGACGAGCTGGGCGCCGCGCTGGGCGAGTTCGAGGGCGGTCGCGGCGCCGATCCCGGAGGTGCCGCCTGTCATGAGGACGACGCGCCCGTGCATGTTGCGCTCCGAGGGGTTGGAGCGGCCCGACGCGTACCATTTTGTGAGGGCTACGCTGCCGATTGCAGTGGAGGCTTTGGCGAGGAGCCACGGGTTGGGGAACCACGGGGGGAGGCCGGAGACGAAGGTGTGGGCTATGAAATCAAGGGGCATTGTGACGGGAGAGAGGGAGGTCGTTCAATGGCGGTTGGTGAGGATGAAAGAGAGTGTAGTGTTGAGGGAATGGTAGTGGTGTTATCGGGTCATTTCTGGGTGGTGACTTTGTTGATGGGAGGCTCGAACACGAGCTTGAGATGGATGAAATTTGGACGCGGGAGGCAGGCGCTGACGTCGGCGCTGTGAACCCCTGATTGAAGGTGGGTCCAAGACTTTTAGCGTGGACAGGGGTGCGCTCCAGCAGCCGTTGAGCAGAAAGCTTCATTGGTTGCCACTAACACGACCCAGGCATCCATCAAGGCAACCTCCATCTTTCTCATCAACACCTCTAGCTTCTCAAAATCCGTCGTCCAAAATATCACCAAACATAAGCCTTCTTTTTCAAGGAAAAAAAAATGGAAAGAACGAAGGAAATAGCAAGACAAAAAAAACCACCACCCGACAACGCCGACGAGGACGACGACTACGATGACATCCCACTTCAACACCAACGCCCCTTCGGAGCTGGGCTTCACAGACAACCCATAGCCTTCGTGGCAGCATCTTCCGGCGACCAACTCAAATCTGTCGACGACACACCCACTCCCAAACCCCAACAAAACGTCTCCGACATCTACCTCAGCCTGGTCTTGCCCAAAGACACCACCACCGCCCGCTCCCACTCCGCACCACCCTCATCAACAACAACAACCACCACCACCACCACCACCCCCCCAGATTTCCAAGGCCCCCAACCCCAAATTGACGAATCCCCTAAAATCTGCCCCCTCTGCTCCCTCCCCCTCACCCCCACCCCCCTCATCCACTCCCAATCCCTCGCCCACCAGCTCTCCCTCCCCTACTCTCCACCGCCCTCATCCCTCGACCGCTCCCGCATGGGCCTGGCCTACCTCTCCTCTCACGGGTGGGACCCAGACTCTCGCAAGGGCTTGGGCGCGGCACAGCAGGGAATGCAGTACCCGATTAAGACAAAGGTGAAGGATGATAGGTTGGGGGTTGGGGTTGTTGTTCCTAAGGGGATAAAGGGGAAAGGTGGAGGGGTGGTGAAGAGGGAGAGGTTGTTGGATGCGGGGAAGGTGAGAAAGTTGGTCAAGGAAGAGAAGAGGAGGGCGGAGAGGATTAGGGAGGAACTGATGGGGGATGGGAGGGTGGAGAGGTATCTTGGGGTTGGGGGTGGGGGGTGAAGTGGCACCGATGCATTTGGATTCTATTATGATCAAGGGCCGGGAAGGTTATGGGGTGGGTGGTTTTTGGGACTCGGGGATTGCTCAGTCAGTATGCTGGTGCTAGGATGACCGTGTGTTTTTGGGCATTCTTTGGCGGTTTTTGAGAATCCGAAAGGCAACGACAGGCGCCTTGAAATCGACGACTTGCCGACAGCCCGAACCTCAAGTCGGATTTTGGGTTTCGTCGAGAATTCTTCTGAGGGTCGCGAAGTGCCTTATATTATTCTCACAGGGGAAAGGGGTGGGGCTACTACCCAAAGTTACGACTGGATCTCCCATGTTCCATTGAAAAGTGGCTTGGGTTAGCTTGAGTCGTGGGAACTACATAAGGCCAGGGGCCATAGGCCCCAGCCTGGAGGGCTTGGTGGGGGTTGTGGTAGGCAATATCATGGCCAGTAGAGAAGTCTAATCGGTCTTCAGAACGAGATTACGATGGAAAGGACATAATTTGGCACGAATAGACTGCAGACAGGACAGACAGTGAAGGCTGACTGAGTTTGAAAATAAATTGTTCAATTGCTCTCAAGCATGATTATCGTGCTCCCATCAGCCTCGTGTGACTTCACCCAACAATACCACGCCTTCATCATCACCACACCTCCCCTCCCTACGCCATCTCCCCCTTCTTCTCCACCAACCCCACGGGCACCTTCATCGGCCCCGGCATCCTCACCCCCTCAATCCTCCACTCCATCCCCACATACCCATCACTCAACACCAGCACATCCACCTTCCTCCCCTCCTCACCCCCATCATTATCATTCGGAACCTTCACCACCGCCCTCGCCACCGGCCTCTCCCCCACCTCCACCACCGCCTTCCTCCCCCCTCTCCCCCTATTACTCCCGGGCTTCCAACCCACCCTCTTCACACCCAGCACCTCGTCCTTCGTGAGATCAGCGACGATGACAAACCATCCCTCCGTCTGCGGCTTGGGAAAGCGCGGGGCGTAGATGCGCGCTTCGCGTTCTGTGACAGGGTTGAGGCGGCGCAGGGAGATGGTTAGGGAGCCGGGTTTGAGGTCCTCGAGGGAGATTGCCACGTCGGGGAGGGCGGCGGCGGCTTTGGTGAAGCGCGGGATTTGGGAGGGGGGGACGGCGAGGGAGCGGGCGAGTTTGAGGAGTTGCGGGTTTTTGTTTGGGGCGGTGAGTTTGGCGATGTCTTTGAGGGGGGTTGGTTTCTTGTCAGTGCTGGGTTGGTCGGCAACGCCTGGCAGGATGCCCGCAGGGTTTTCGTCGGGCCAGCGGGCGGATTTGATGGATTGCAGGAGGGTGATGAACTCGAGCATGGAGCTGAGGTGGCCGAGTTCGGCCATGACGTCGATGGAGGCTTGGATGATGCGGATGGCTTGGTCGAGGACGCTGGTTTGGTCGCCGACGTAGTCGGTGATGGGGAGGGTGATGCGTGACATGTGCGCTTGGAGGAGGAGGAAGGACTTGACGTGCGGGTCCCACATGGGCAGACCGAAGGCGGTGCCGGGGAAGGTGAGGTTGCGGGAGAGTTCGGCGTTGATCAGGTCTTCGTTGTGACGGACTGGGAGCTCGTCATACTCGGTGGCGAGGCACATCCAGGAGAGGGCGTCGAGGAAGGAGGCTTGGGGCTTGGCTTTGCGAACGAGCTGGCGGATGGTCTTGTGCGAGAGGTAGTAGTAGGACATGATCTTGCCTAGGGGCGTCGGGTCGACGTCGCCGTTGGGGAATACCTCAACGCATTTCGAGTCGATGAGCTCCTTGAGGGAGGCGTCGACCATGGAGATCATGAACTCGTTGGCGAGCTGCTGTGCGGCAGTCGAGTTGTGCTCTTCGGCGGAGATCTCGAGGCCGTAGTACGACGGGTTCTTGTGCAGACGGCGGAAGAAGAAGGTCCACGTCAGGTAGTCCAAGGCGTCCTGCTTCGTGATGATCGTCTCGGCACAGATCTCAGCGCACAAATGGTTGTCCAGCACAGTGTGCAGCGAGGACTCGACCGGGAATCCGGTATGCAAGAAGTGCTTGTAAAAGTCCTTCTTCGACTCCTGCGTAAAGATGCGAGCCACACCCGAGTTGTCGAACTGCGGACGACCAGCACGACCCAGCATCTGCAGCACATCCGTCAAGTCCATGTCCTTGTATGCCTCAATCTTGGCGTCGTAGTACTGCGTGCCCTTGACGACGACGAGATGGGCGGGCAAGTTAACACCCCAGGCAAGAGTACTGGTGGCGATGAGGATCTGGATCTTGTTGTTCAGGAACAGCTCCTCAGCCAGCTGCCGATCCGACTCAACCAGACCCGCATGATGCAGACCAATGCCGAAGCTGATGGCTTCCTTGAGCGCCTCGTCCTTGACTCGCGAGAGGTTGAGCTGGAGGTCATCCTCGTCCATGTTGAGGAACCGCCTCGGGTTGTCCTCCATACCGCAGAGATTGATCAGATCCTTGGCCGTCAAGCGCGTCTGCCGACGAGATGGGACGAACACAATGACGGGCTTCTCCGGGCTGTGATTCAGCACGGCCAAAAACGTCGGCCGATTCATGGACTGCATCAGGGGGCAGAACCCCCTGACCTCAGGGAAGCCGTCGATGTACAACTCCAGAGGCACGGGACGCACCGAATGCCGGAAGTTGAACAGCCCCTCATCCTTAACCCCCAACCAATTCCCTAGATCCGTCGCGTTGGCACACGCCGTCGACATACCCAGCAGACGCACCGCGTTCTTGGTCGACGAAGCAATGTAGTTCATACGCGAGACAATAATCTCCAGAATCGGACCGCGGTCACCAGCCAGCAGATGAATCTCGTCAATAATGACAAGACTGACCTTGCGAACATAGCCTCTGGTCTGCCAACTACGCGAGATACCATCCCACTTCTCAGGCGTTGTGATGATGATATCGGCGTCCTGGATGGTCCTGGTGTCGGGCGTGTTGTCGCCCGTCAGCTCGACGAGCTTCAGGCCGAGCGGTCTAGCGAGTCGTACGCCCCAGTCCTTGACTCGCTCGCGAACGAGTGCCTTCATGGGCGCGATGTACACCACCTTGGAGCCGGGCCGCTCGCGGAATGCCCACCACATGGCCAGCTCAGCGGCTACCGTCTTGCCACTCCCTGTTGGTGAGCCGAGGAGGACGTTGGCGGGGCGGTGGTAGAGCGTGTGGAAGAGCTGGGTCTGCATCGGGTTGAAGAATTGGAAGCGCTGGGCATAGATTTCCTCCAGGGCCTGGTTCTTGAGCGCCGTGATGGGCAGCGGCTGTAGGTTCAGGAGGTCGGTGTACACGCTCTCGGTGTCTGGGCGGATGAGGTGCTGGAACGAGACGGCGGTCACTGTCTCGGCGCCCAGCCAGCGGTCGGAGACAGCCTTGACGTAGATCTGATTCGGAAGGGGGTCGGAAAGGGGGATTGTGAAGTTCAGCTCGTGATCGTCATGGAGCTTCCTCCTGTTAAGAATGAAGTACTCGTGGTGGTAGATCTCGGCTGTGTCGGAGTTCTCGACCCAGATGTAGTACGACTCGGATTTCCCGTGGAGAAAGTCGTTCCATCTGAAATCAGGCGTCACATAGAGCTTGATCCTGAGGACGTCGCGGTTCAGGGGCGCAATTTCAGCCTCAACGCTCAACGTCGGGAAGTTGTCGAGGAGCTTTGAGATCTTGCTGCCCATCCGGAAGTTGTTGACCAAGTTCCCAATCTCGGCAGGCTCCATCTCCCTCATGGACTCAATGCCGAGGGACTCTTTTGCGTCCAGGTTGTTGAGGACCGGCTTCGGGAGATCAAACTGGTGGAACGGGTGCTGGAAAGCCCACTGGCGCTTCTCGATCGACTTGGCCAGAGACAAGAGGACTTCGCACTGCCAGCCCCATCTCCGATTCAGCGCGATCATGAACAGAGCCCTGCAAATACGCCCAGCCTGTTGGGCAACATAGTTCAGGTCGTTGGTCAGGGCAAAGTCATCTGGCTGACCCCTGGAGATGTAGGCCTGGAGAAGAATGTTGGTCTTGGTGTGGGCCTGGTCAATGCCGCCATCGACCTTGTACGGGACAAAATGTGTATTCTGCCTCATAGCGGTCAGGTCGTCCGCTTCATTGTTCCGAGACTGGATGTTGTCGAATTCGCCGCTCATGGCAATCATCGCCAGGATATCCTTCTCCGTGGCATCGAGCTTCATCATTGAGTTGAAGATCTGGATACTGGTGTGTTGGATGTAGTACTGGCTGGCAATCCTGCCGATATCCTTGCTACGGAGCTCCTCAGTAGGTTCGTTAAAGATGATCATCTGGCTTTGCTGGAGCGTCCGCGCTGCCTGTATCGCCAACTTGCGACGACGCTGCACCAACATCCGGTCATTGTCAAACTCCGTCCAGTCAATACCGTAGGCCATCGGGTTCCTCTTCATGCGCACAAAGAGGTACGAATAACCAATCCACTTGACAGCATCATTGATCGAGTTGACCGTGCCCAAAGCAATCTCAGCGTTCAAATTGTCCACAAGCTTGGCCGAGAACCTGGACTCGATAGGCAGCTGATCCGTCACAGCCGTGAGGTAGTGCGCGAGCTTGTCGTGCGTGGTACAAATCATGCCAATACCGACGTCCTCAAACTGCGGACGACCAGCACGACCAAAAATCTGCAGCACATCCAGGATGCCGAGGTCAACGAACTTGCCGTCCGCCGCGCTGTACACCTGCGTGCCCTTGATGACAACCGCCGCAGCGGGCAAGTTGACACCCCAGGCCAGCGTGGCCGTACAGCAAAGAACCTTGATCACACCCTCAGAAAACAACCGCTCCATGAGGTTCCTGTCGGACCGCGCCATGCCGGCGTGGTGGATGCCCAGGCCCTTGGGCACAAGCTCCCTGATTTCGCGAGCCTTGCAGGACTTGACGTCTCTCATGGCCGCCTCGTACTTTTCGTGGAGGGTGGGATCGAAGAGGCCGACGCAAGCCTGGTCGGTGGCTTTTTCGTAGAGCATCTTGGCTGTGGCCTGGGTGTCTCTGCGCGAGTGGACGAACACCATCACCTGGTGGTCCCGCTCCAGCATCTCCCGCACCTTCTCGAACGCCACCTGGTCGAGGTTCTCCCGCGACTGCTTGCTGTTGGCCTTGCCCTTGACACCAATAAAATGTTGCTCAAGTGGAACGGGTCTGAAAGACGCATCGAAATAGAACAGACCCGCCTTCTTGTTGACAGCCAAGAAGTCCGCCACATCAATATAATTCGGAAGCGTAGCGCTGAGACCAACAATGCGAATCAGCGACTGCGTGCTCTCAACCTGGCGCTGCGTACGAGCCACCAGCGACTCCAGCACCGCACCTCTCTCGTCGTGGAGCATGTGCACCTCGTCGATGATCAGCAGCCGCACCTTTTGCACCAGCTCCGTGTCGCCGGTGCCCTTCCTCGTCACGACATCCCACTTCTCAGGCGTCGTGACGATGATCTGTGTCTGGACGATCTCAGACTTGGTCAGGTGCATATCACCCGTGTATTCCCTGCACCGCAGGCCCAGCCAGGCGAGCCGCTTGCCGAGTTTCTCCGTAATCTCAGCGGCCAGCGCTTTCATGGGCGCGACGTAGACGATCTTGAAGTCCTCGGCCTGTACGGCAAAGTCGGTGGTGACGTGGTCCTCGAAAGGGCTTGGGGTGAGGTACTGGCCGATGGTGTGAAGGATGGTCAGCATGGCAGCGTCTGTTTTGCCGGCACCCGTCGGGGCGCAGATGAGCATGTTCTCGCTCGTCTTATAGGCGACGGGGTACACGAGGCTCTGCATGCGGTTGAGCGTCTTGTAGCCCCGGAAGGTGTTCCTGCACAGCCCGTCCATGTCGGAGATGTTGATGAGCTTCTGGCCTGGCCAGAGCGTGCCCGGTTTCGCGGCCGGCACCACGTACTCTTCGTACTTCTCGAACTCCAGCCGCTGGTGGCCTTCTGGCAGACCATACTTGCCCCCGGTGTGGCTCAGGGTGTTGCCGGCGTTGTATCGCTTGTAGACGTGCGGATACTCCTCCTCCTTCGCGCGCGCAGCAGACAGGGGCGTGGCCTTGTGCTCTGCATCTCTCCGTCTGAGCGCCTCCTGCCGCTGGGCCTTGGTCAATAACCGCGGAGCCTCGCCCGTCTCTGAGTCCCGCAGCTTCTCCGAGGCCATGGAGGCGACAATCTCGGATCTGTGCGAGACCAGGTCGGTGATAAAGTCTAGGTCATCAAACCCAACGAGATCCGTCAGCAGCGACTGCAGTTCGCCCTCGGGCCGGCTGGCGCTCAGAATCTCCATGATCTGGTCCTGGAGAGCTCCTGGTGCGAGCCCGGCTTTCCGTGATGAAATGTCGGCACATCTTGCTGACAGCCAGGCGACGTCAAAAGCTCCGGACGTCTCGCCACCGTCGACGCCGTCAAATAAGTCGCCACTGTCAAAGTCGATGTCATCTAGGTCGTCGTCGGAAATGAAGTCCCACACATCGCGTGGCCCGTCCCGGGGCTTGTACGCCTGGTCGATGTCGTCGTCGTCCCAGTCTGATGATCCGTCTGTGCTTTCAACTTTGCGGGAAGGCTGTAACCGCGTCACGGCGGCCTTCATGGCCTCTGCTTGGGCACGCCATTCGGCGATGGTGGAGCAGGTTCCTGGAGATGAGGACCCCGCCATGGTTGCGTGTGTCTTTTGATGGAGGATGGAGGATGTTTGGTGGATGAATGTGTTGTCGGATCTCTCCCTCAACAGAGGTGTCTAGGAGTAATATTCGTGAATGTCGTTTCAATGCCAAACTGTGGGATGCCAACTCCCACCTCAACTATTTTACTCCAGAAAATTTCTACGGCGGCGAGCTCTTCTCCGTTTGACTCAGCCCGGCGAGGAATTGGGATGAGGGGCAGTGAAGAGGAGTGGCATTTCAGTGGATGTAAGGCCCACAAAAGATATCACTTCAGCGATACAAGCGTCAAATCTCACAACTAGAGGATCAACAGCAGTGCTCTTGTCTCGATATGTTTCATAGTGAATGATGATGATTTCTTGCAATCGTATTTTCTGAGGGCTCCAAGTCAAGCTTGACGAAGCAGTTGGCTGTTCTTCAGCTGATGGAAAAGATCAGGGGAAATGCGCAGCAGTGAAACCAGGGACGTATCTTACTGGTATGTTACACTCCCTGACACCACCTTCAGCAAAAGAGCCCCTTTTGCCCCCAACCATTTGGAGCATGACTCTGGATGGAAGTTGATAATCTACACTTTTGAGGTAATGTAACCGAAGACAGCCGCAATCACATGGAAGTTGACCTTCTCAGCGAACGCTTGAACGAGCCAGACTCCCGGCCATACACCCCCTCTCACGCAACAACACTACCAGCCCAACCAATATTCAGCACATAAGTGTATTAGTACCAAATACAAAAGAAAAGCCCCGAACTCCATGACCCGATATTGCTCCCCGCTCGCTCTCCGCTTGCAACCTCCCTAACAACCCTCTTTCCCCTGAAACTCGCTACCGGCCTCTCCGCCTGCCCTTCCAGACCGCCTACTCCCGCCTTAATGAGAACCCCACTTGAATGGCCTGTCTCCCTCAACCCGAAACGAAGCAAACAAAACGGGATGGAAAAGAAAATGCTGAGGTGGTAGGCCAGGGAACCAGAGCAGACAATGCCATCCATCACCCAGTCTTGCCCTAACCACACCTTCGGATCCCCCTCATTATCCCTTCTGTGCCCCCTCCCCAGCCCTTGCTCCCTCACTAACAACCACACTCTCTTTGCTCTGTCTAGCCCCAGTGTTGCACCACAACCATCCCTCGTCTATCGCGTGAATCGTGGTGATGATGTTCGAATCGTCGAGATCGAAATAGGCGTCGTTCCTGCATAGGTAGGTAGATGGTCCCCTGCCCTCCTCAACGAAGAGACGGCCCTGCCCAGCCCGTCCGAGATATCGTCGTCGCAGTCCGTCATAACAAAAAAGAAAAGACCCTCGCATTTCATCCCCATACTTGGCTACCCCATCCCCCAGCCTAGCAGCACTTCCCCCCAGACCCACCCCCATTCTGATCACCAACATTCACAGCCGGCCCGGTGCCGGTCGTCTCGGGCTTGGAGGTGTCGATGATGCGCTTCTTGATGTCGGCGGCGAGGCTGTAGAAGGCCTTGTCGATGTTGGTGTTGGTCTTGGCCGAGACCTCGAGGAAGGGGATGCCCAACTCGTCGGCGAGCTGCTGGCCGCGCTCCGTCGAAACCACTCGCTTCTCCTCCCAGTCGCACTTGTTGCCGATCAGGATCTTGTTGACGCCCTCGGTCGCGTGCTGCTCGACGTTGGCGAACCAGGTGCGGATGTCTGTTTTTACACTCTCGTCAGTCTCGTTTCGTTATTCTGTTAGATAGGTAGGAACACACTGTTGAACGACCGCTCGTCGGTCACGTCGTAGACTAGCAGGATCCCCATGGCGCCGCGGTAGTATGCCGTTGTGATGGTCCGGAAGCGCTCCTGCCCGGCCGTGTCCCAGATCTGCAGCTTCACACGCTTGCCATCGAGCTCGATCGTCCGGATCTTGAAGTCGATGCCGATTGTCGTGATGAAGGAGGGGGTGAACGAGTCTTCGCTGAACCGCAGCAGGCAGCACGACTTGCCGACGCCCGAGTCACCAATCAGCAGCAGCTTGATCTGTTGAAATATTTCATGTCAGCATGCCGTGTCAAACCTTTTTAAATCAGACCGCTCCGGTTGCGGGGTGCGTCTGGTGTGATGGCGGCGCATCTGGGGAAAGGGCGCAATTACCAGGAAGTCGTAATTTCTGTTACTCGAAGACATGGTGGCGGTTGGAGGTGGGATCAGAATGGGTTGTTTCGTCGGTCAACGGGGGGTTCGGTCGAGAACGAGGCGAGATTAAGTCGCTGTGGAGGGGCGATTGAATGATTCGGGGTGCCGGCCGCGATACGTTGCGATAACCGGTAGTTGTCTCAGAGGGGCAGCTTTGCGAGGTCCGAGGTGCGACGAAAGGCCAAGCTAGAAGGAAGGGAATCACAAGTCAGTGCTGCCGTCCTTATGTTGCGCTTGTCGTGTCCTCATGCGATGCCAATGCGATCGGTCGGCGATGGGGGCCTCGTTGATAGGAGTTGCCTTGAGGGTCGGGCAGGCAACCAAGATAGAGATAGACCGAGAGCCGAAAGACGGAGAGCGGTGGAGGATGAAAGCCAGTGCTGGGTACGACGGGACGGGGAAGATCGCCGGGGTCGCGGAGGCTGACGCACCTTGTCAAAGCAGGAGCCTGGAACCAAGAGGCGGATGGTTCCCAAGAGCCAACTGGAAGTATCCAGGGTCGTTGTTGAGGGTTTGTTGTTTGATTACGGACCGCCCCGTCTTCAGCCGCAGAACCTCGCGGATTGTCGGCTCGGGTGATTTCTTTGAAAGGAAAATCAGAAGCGCAAACTCCAAGTCAAGATCAAGACGTCAACAAGGCGACTTCCAAGGTCGGCCAGGAGGTGAGCCGCAACACGTCGTGTCAGGACGAAGTGGGAACGTCGCAGGGGCTTGGCATGTCTGGGCACTCGGGTTGGACGACAGCAAACGCACTTGGTCAGGGGTGACAGTCCATGCCCCACCCATTCTTACGCCACAGTGTCTCGATACAACGGCTGTTGCGTGGTATTACACATTACGGCTTACCATCTCTTCAAGCAGGACAATGATCACAAACAGCCTTCTTCAACATTTCTGATTCTTCAAAATCAAACCTTGGGCCTGGGCAAATGCCAACAAGATGATGGGATGAGAGTTTTGCAGTTTTAAGGAAAGCAAGCCCGAGTGGTGGCCTTCTCATCACCCGCTGATCACGAAGAATCTCTCGCCTGTCACCAATATCGTCACACAACCATCCACTCAGCCCTCGCTTGCCGTAACATCTCAATATTGCTGACCATGCGATGCCGTTGTCTAAAAGCCTCTCCAAAATGCGTCTCTAACTCCCAGATCATATCAAGACATCGCCCTAACCACCCCTCACCCACCTCAGCCCTACTTCATCCGCCCCAACCACTCCGCATACGCCCACCGGATCCTCTCCAACGCCTTCATCTGTACATGGATCCCCCTGAGGTTCGCCAAGTCATCCAAATCCTCAAGAAACTCCTTCTCAACATCAACCGGGAGGACGCCATGCGCCAGCTGGCGGAGCACATGCACCTCGCAGACCAGCAGGCCGTGGTCGCGGTACGAGATGATGTTGTTCTGCGACGTCGTCGCCTCCGACAGGATCTTGTCAATCTTGCGCAGCACGCGCACGCTGTGCCTGACCCGCCGGCCCTGGCGCATGCCCTTGCGGCTGCCGAAGACGGTGCGGAGGTACTGGAAGACGCCGATGGAGACTGGAGGGTTGTTAGCAAAGGGTTGGGGGTGTGTAGTGGCTAAGGGGGGGTGACTAACCAAGAACACCAGGAGTCAGCCCAACAAACCCAAACACCAACTCCTGGCTCTTCAGCAGCGCATCAATCCCACTAATCGCCACCTCCAGATCAACCTTGGTCTTCTGCACCTGAATAAGCAGCGACCTCACCAAATCCCCCTTTATCGCGCCCACAATCGGCCTTCGCAAATCCTTCTCATACGCCTTCAGCACAGGCGTCACATCCCCCTCCTTAACCTTTGTCCTGATCTCAAGAATCTCATGGTCTGCAATCGTCGAGCTCCCAACGGCAATCTCAGGGTTATCAATCGCGAACTCAACCACCATGCGCTCCAGGCTATCACGGTCCGCCTTGAGACTATCCCGGCTCATGATGGCGATCTCGCTGGTCTCGTCGTGCCGGATCGTGCCAACTACTTTACGCACGGGATCAACCACCCAGTTAAACCAGAAGTCGTGGGCCGTGGCGCCGAAGTCGCGGATCCAGTTGAGGATGTCTTGTTGGCGGTTGATGAGGATGCGGAGGATGGTGGAGGAGGAGACGAGGAGCGCCGCAGCGGGGAGCCAGTACCGGACGAGTCTTGAGGGGCGGCCGTTCGCGCGGGCGAGGTGCGTTGTGGCGCGGCGGTGGTGGGGGAGGCCGTGCTGGAGGAGGCCGAGAAGGCGGCGCGCGAGGACGGCGGGTCGCTCGGCGGGGTGGGCTTCTTCGCTGTGGATTGAGAGTTCAGGGTCTTCTTGGACGCCGGTGAAGACTTTGTCTTCGAAGTCGGAGACGCTGAGGTCCAGGCAGAGTACGGCCTGGAGGATCATGTCCATGAGGGCCACGCTGCGCTCTAACATGCCCTTCCATTCGTCGTTTGAGGAGTCGTCTGACACGCCAAAGTTGAGTCCCTCGTCGAGAAGCACGCCGAGCCCGGTGGCGGTCATCTCTCGAAGTCTCCGTAGCTGCTTCTGTTTGACCAGGGCTTCGGAGCGGCCAATGTCCACTCGCGAGAGGATCTTTCGTTGGATGTCCGAGATAGACCTCTCAGCCACGTTTTGTCTCACGATGCCGTAGAATTGGCGCCAATGTTTTGACAACTGAGGGTATAAGGCTTTGAATCCCTTTGGCCTGAGTCCCTCCGCAGTGCTGTGTGTTTGTGTTGGTGAGGCTTCCGCTGCTCCTGCTCCTGCTCCCTGCCCAAGGATTTCGTCCCGGTACAGGCGCTGGAAGCGATCCACACTCTCATAGTAGATTTCCTTTGACCACTTCCACATCCGCATTGGCGATGTCTGAACGGTATAGACGAGGCTGTACGGGTACGAGCCCATCACGTCGTCCCAGTACCAGATGTCATCGCTCAGGGGGATGATCTGGTCGAGAAGACTGTTCATCAAGAGCCCATAAGTCTGGACGGTAGCCTTGCCCACCAGCAGCCATTCAACATCGGTCTCATACTGGCTCTTCGCCTCGAGGGCTTGGACCGACGGCGTCTCTCCCGTCAAGCCTGACTGCCGGAGTAACCTCTGAATCCGCGCGGACGGCAGGTGAGCCCCTGAGACAGAGCCAGACGACAACGCCTTCACGATGCCAAGGAGCTCATCAAGATGCGGTGACGCAAGCGGCGAGGCGGCAGCACCCTCGAGTGCTTGCACCTCGGCATCGTGATCCGGGCCGTGCGTCAGGGGCACCAGAGAGACACGATCAATCCGGGCATCGAGACGGCGGACCTGACTGCAAGAGAGGAACAATCCGAATTAACGATATGAAGGTTTCAGGGCGGGAAGTCTCGGGAAAGAACTGACTCGGCCACAATCGACATTGTGATTGTGATGCTACAATCGAGGCTAGGCACAACCCGGAGCCAGATCCAGGGGCTGGGGGCTGTGCAGGGTGGTGGGATGGAAGGCAGCTGGGAACCCGTTCCCGCCCTTTCAGAAAAGAGGAGGACGCGTCAAGCGGCAAAGGTGGCGAGGTTGCGGTGGCCAGAACTCCCACAAAAGACGATGGGCAATCAGGCCATCCAGTTGGGTCGGATCCTGAGCTCTCCGGGGAACAGCGGTTGGCCAGCAGTCCACAGTCCACAGTGGAGGGTTGGATCTTTGGGGCCAAGAAATTTCGGTTCGATGTGGGTTATCGCCAGATCCGGGTGAGATCATGCCGTTGTGTCGGGCCTGAGAGGGTTGTTGTTTCTCTCCCCGCCGGCAGGCAATTCAGGCGGGTCAGCCTTTTGAAACGATATCTCCGAGAGGAACCGGGTAGAAAAGATGGAAAGAATGAAACAAAGACTCAAGGCGAGGAAGAATGTGGCAGCTTGGTTGCGCCTGCTGCTTGAACCTGCCTGGCTATGAAATCATACCCCAGCTTTTCCAAGGCCCAAAAGTTTCAACCAGGCAGGGATGTGTTGTCTTGCCAGCCCGTTTATCTGCATATCCAACCCTGCATGTGAGACCCTGCAGGGCAGCAACAACGAGCAAATGCCTGACAATCCAACAAGGTGCGCCGGGGAAGTGTATGACAGTGGCTAGCCCCATCTTAGCTCCGAAGCCCTCTGAGACCCGAAACATATCCGCTGGCCTCCATCTCGTCTGATCCAGCCTTACCGCCGCGACGGCTTTCTGCATGCATGCATCTAAAGGTTTCCTCAGCGTCTTGGCAGGAACAGATCACCCGGAGCTTGGCTCACCCGTTCGACTGATCTCTGGAACCAATCGTTGGGCACCCTCGCACACCCATCCGCCCCACTTGGCGTATTCGGGAGCCGGAACCCTCTCCTCGACAGTGGGCCGATTCTGGTGCCATTGGCCTGGTGGACCCTGGGAGTTGCGACGGCTCGTTGATCGCGGATAAAAATCCATTTCACCCCTGACGCTCTTTCTGCTGTTCTCCCTTCACTCACCACTGCACCGCGACGGCCAACTCCCATTGACCTTTGCGACGTGGTCTGTCTTCTCTTCTCCTTCCAGTCTGCCAGTCCCAGGGCCTTCATCGGCGTGATTTGCTTGTTTCCTTGTTCCTATTTCTCCCAGCGCCGTCGCCGCGCACTTCCCCCTATCGGTATCGTCCAAGATGGCGTACGCTGCCCTGTAAGTCGCCCCTCGAGCCTTGAGAGAGACAGGACGCGTTGCGGGAACACACGAGGCTGACTCGCGCGTACAGGAACTCGACCATTGCTGGTCTCGACTCGACAGCTTCTTTTCAGACCGTCTTCGAGGAGCTCTCCAAGTACAATGTCCAACTGAACGTCTTCGAGCGCCTCTGGGCCGTACGTCCATCCGAGTCCCCCTTTGCATACACAATATCCTAACACGGGCATAGTCGTGGTACCTCTGGATGCAGAATGACACGATCGCGACGGGCATCATGAGCTTCGTCATGCACGAGCTCGTCTACTTCGGCAGGTCGCTGCCCTGGATCATCATCGACTCCATCCCCTTCTTCAACAAGTGGAAGTTGCAGAATGTCGGTACACCTTTAGCCCATAGCATTGCATTGGCCATGGCTAATTTCTGCTCAGACCAAGGTGCCGACATGGAAGGAGCAGTGGGAGTGCGCCGCGCTCGTCCTGATCAGCCACTGCACGGTTGAGCTCCCCCAGATCTGGCTCTTCCACCCGATCGCGACCTACTTCGGCATGGATTACGGCGTCCCCTTCCCGCCCTTCTGGAAGATGATGATGCAGATCGTCATCTTCTTCATCATCGAGGATGCCTGGCACTACTGGTTCCACCGCGGCCTGCACTACGGCCCGCTCTACAAGGCAATCCACAAGCTGCACCACACCTACAGCGCACCCTTTGGCCTGGCCGCCGAGTACGCCTCCCCGATTGAGGTCATGCTCCTCGGTATGGGCATCGTCGGCACCCCCATCGTCTGGGTCTCTCTCACCGGCGAGCTGCACCTTGCCACCATGTACCTGTGGATCGTGCTGCGCCTGTTCCAGGCCATCGACGCCCACAGCGGCTACGACTTCCCCTGGTCCCTGCGCCACATCCTGCCCTTCTGGGCCGGTGCCGACCACCACGACCTGCACCACGAGCGCTTTATCGGCAACTACGCGTCCAGCTTCCGCTGGTGGGACTACTGCCTCGACACCGAGGCCGGTGAGGCCGCCAGCAAGAAGCGCCGCGAGAAGAAGCTGGCCGAGATCCGCGCCAAGAAGGCTCAGTAAATGCGCCAGCGAGAGCGCGCGCATTATCTGATGGTGGTGGCTGACCATTGACTGGGAAGCGCACAGGAAGGGAGTGTTGAAGAGCCACACCGCCACGTAGACTTTGGCATGGTTCTGAAGGGAAGCCAAAGTTGGCGAGTTAGAGAAAAGCTACTTGGAAAACCCAAAAGTAGATATGACGTCTGTGATGAAACATACGAAGGAAACAGGGCAACACGGCGAGGCAGAGAAACGGCGCAAGTCTTGAGGGCGTTGGCTGGCAGTCCATTATAATACTAATTAATAACACGCATTTTTGAACATATGATCTTGCTTTGCCGTTCTTAAATGATCCGCAATATCTATCAGAACATCATCGTACACACCCTTCTCGCCAGGCCTCTATAAATTTACCCCCCGAGGTAAACTGCCTCCAGCCCAGCTCAGTCTTCACTTCACATCCTTCGGAACGCAACAATCCCCCGCCGCCCCCGTCGCTCGACCAACCAAGCTACACATCATTGCCGATTGATCCTGCTCCTGCGACTGCTGTTGCGATTCTTGTGGCGCCTGTTGTTGTGATTGTTTCTGCTCCTGCTGCAGTTTTTGCTGCTTCTGCTCCCCAACCGGCGGAACAACCTCGCCAAAGTCCTTCGCCAGTTGGTCACATGCCGCTGCCAGCTCGACGTCGAGCTGCGAGAGGCCTTTTGGGTGGTGGGTTGTCCAGCGGATGAAGGTTGTGTTGAAGACCTGTTGGTGTTAACAAGGTGAGTTATGTATGGGAGGGCGAGGAGGGAGGATGTGAGAGGTTGAGAAAGGTTGAGAGGGTGTGACCTACGTTGGACCACTCTGGGTGGTGGCTCTTGAGCTTGCATTGAAGGGATACGGCTGTCATGAAGTCCTAGTGTGGTAGACAATCAGCCAAACTTATTCCAAGTCACTCACTGTAGTGGATTGGAGGTGCGATCATGACGACTACAAGGAAGTAGACTTGGTTGAGAGTACAAGAGGTATGAATATCAACTTACCCACGTCTTGGCAAACGTCTTGAACTTGAACTCGCGTTCGATCGCCTCTCCCTCGGTAGCAAGCGTCCAACGGCCGCCGTTGGCTGTGAGGAGCGGGGTAAGAGCCTCGGTGAGGGCAGCAACATCAGACCCTGGCGAGGGTCTGGGGACTAGGCGGCTGTTGCTCATCCTGTTTGCTCTCGAAATGGTGGTTGTGAGATGTCGGACGGGTTGACGAGGAGAAAGATGGTGATGGGGTTGCTGTGAGGACAGGCGGGTGATTTGGGTGGTGAAGGGTTTGATTGCTCGCTTTAAGGCAAGACTTGGAAGCAAAGATTGAGAAACTTTCATCAGTGGCGAGGGACGCATGGTTGTAGAGCCGGCTGGAGATGTCGGTGCGTGGTGTTGATGGCGAGTTGTCACAAAGCAACCGGAGTCGTTGTAATACGGTAACTTTCCCAGACTTTGGCAGGATATGGAAAATGATTACGCTTCTTTACACTTTCAGTGTTACTGAAACCATTAAGGTCCCAAAGAATCATCATCATCGCCTTCATCCTTTTCCCTTTTGAATGTATGGGTTTAACATTGCAATAAAATCTGCCCTTTGCTCGTCTTCGATGGACTGTCTGTCATGATCACCTTGGAAGCTCCATTTGAGTCCCGAAATTTCCTCAAGCTGGCAAAGAGATGACAATACCCCAAGCATCAAGATTGAACTACAATATCTTGCTAGACTGGGAAACCTGGCACAGTCGAAACCCAGAACCTCACCTCGTCACGCAGAAAAGGGAATGCGAGAAGAAGGTCTGAATACGGCAAATAGAGACAATAATGACTAATCAACGGCGTGGTAGTGGAGAAAAGAGGCAACATCTTTCGGCTTTCTTCCCGTGCTTGCGTCCGTCCCTCCGGGGCCTTCGCGGCTCCCGCCGTCCTTGGTCCGGCCCGGCGCTCCATGCATAGGGTATCCCTTCTCCGTGAATGTATGCCCTGATATTTCTGACCAGAATTGGAAGGTCTTCTGTATCTGGGTGGTTGACTTTGGGGCAGAGAGTTTTGTCTGTTCTTGGCAAGTGTCTGGGTATTACTGATACGGCCAGGGGTAAGCGAAAAACGTCGCCCGAAGTCTCCAGTTTCCTCGGTCGTCGTCGACCGAGTTACGTTTCGGAGAGTGATGCCTCGGTGACTCTCCCAATATCGTGGGTAATAGAAAGCTAAGTTGTAGGTAGTGTGGGACTGGCCGAAGATGTCCGGAGATGCCCACAAGATGGCGGGTGTGTTGATGATGGCGTGACACGCTGGAAGACGGAGAGTGGAGAGACCCTGCCAAGTGCCGCAGGCTGTGGGCGAACCGTGCGGTGCTCGGCGTCGGAAAAGCTGCTCCCCGCTTCTGCCAAGGCTTCCATAACCCCCACCGTCTTCATGTCACCCAACCAGCATCGCCGCCGACGACCCGAAAGCTCGAAGCGTTCCAGTTTCGCGGCATCCAACGACTCAGCCGCTGACAAAGCATTCGGCGTCAGACAAAGTTCCTGGGCAACCCTGCCATCGCATCTCGGGGCGTGTTGAAGGCATTCACAACACCAAGGCCTGGCTTCGGATTGCTCCGTCGTATTTTTGAAGCGACCCGTAACCCGCAAACCGCCCAAGCGCACACAGCACGTGCCGCACTGGACTCCAGAAAGTGAACCTTAAATTTCTCGACTGCCCAGGACATGGGACTGCCTCCAGCTGTCTTCCTTCCTACCCTGTCCACCTCACCTAACACGGCTGCTTCGGTCAAGGAAAGCGCGGAAACGTCCACCTCAACTCTTTTTCCCGGCTCGCTATCCCCATCAACAGCAAGATCTGAAGAATCCGCCAGGCAAGTCGACTTGTTCCGTGATTTCTCGTGTTGTTCACGCAGCGCAGCCTTGCATCTTGTCCGCGCTACGGTAGCTCGTGCTGACATAACTTTGGTACAAGACCCGGCGTTTCGGTCAAGCATCTCGTCGTCAGCGCCTCGTGCTGAGTCAGAACGGCGGCCATCGCAGACATGGCCACCAACACCACTCTCGGTGAGTGGTGACACTTTATTTTTCGCCATGCAGTTTCCAAACATGGCACGATTCCATAACGGCTACTCCCTGCCCCCCAGCCTTGCTTCCTTGCCATTTTGATCCCCGTGGTCGATGGGGAATCTCGCGATCTTGCATGCGGCATCATCCCGTCTCGTCGTTGTTGCCTGTCTCGGCGATAGTGTCAAGCTTCGGCGTCTGCAGTTGCAGGCTGCAAGCCGCAACCATCGCGTCGTCCTCAGTGAGGGTCAGACCGGAGATTGGCGAGAGTTACACCCACTCCGAGCTGTTTTGGGTTCTCTGCCTGGAATCTCCATCACCAGGCACCGTCCTTGCCATCCACCGATTCGTTTCCCTTCGTCTCGATGTCCCCAGGCAACACACGACAGCTGCTCGTTCGTCCCTCACACACGCTTCGACCACCAACCTCCCCTTCAATCCTGGATCGTCATGCTCAGATCGGCCCCGCCCTTTTTCTACGCCCACGGTGCCGCGCCGCTCGCAAAAATGAGGTGCTGGGCCGTCGGGATACAAGAACGGCTGCGTCCCATCCCTGCCCCCCGCCCCGACGTCTTCCTTACCTAATTCCCCGTTTACCAATGAGACCCTTTCATGCCCTCTGCCCACCACCTTAAAGCATCCTGTAAGTCGGCCGGTCTTATGAGGGGACACAGCCAGCGCTGTTCCCCGACGTCCTTCAGATCTTTGTCATCTATGCCATCCATGCTAGCCCCGGGCCCGACTGAGTTCAGAGCTCTGGTCTGATCCAAACACCCACCGTCCCGAGACAGAGAACCGGAGCAAACGGTCCACTTCGACTTTCTCGCAGAGACGCGCTCTTGTGCTGTCTCGGGGACCCAGTCTGGGACGCGGCGCTCTCGGATTTATAATCCCTCCCACTCGCCTTTACAGAGAGAGATCCGTCTCGGCGTGTACTTCCTCATTTGGCTCGCAACTTCATCGCTACCCTTGCGTCCCTTAAGACGACCTCATACTCTGTGCCTAAATCGAGAAGATTTGGCCTTCCTCTTTTACATTTACCTAGTCATTCGCCGCTCTACTTCATCTTCATAATATACTAACTCTCCTTTCCCGATTAGAGCAGCCCGCTCGCGAGCATTCCGCTGCTCCCGCATCAGTAGCCACCCAACCTGGGCAGGGCACCTACACACACGCTAGCTTTGCAACCCATCAGCACCCGGGCCCCAAAGGACTCGAGATCAACGGAGGCTCGCCGAACTCAGCTGCTCACCCTCTGCCACATGGATATAGCCATTCAGCACTCCCACAAAGCGAGGCAGACATCCATCCACAACTGCGGTCAACCCACGAGGCCATCGCGCCAGCCCCAGCTTACGCCCCTATCCCAAATATGATCCAGCCCGGCATAGCGCCCCCGGATCAAACAGTTGTCATGTCTGTCCCGTCCGCCCCAATCGCACAGGCTCAAGGGTCACCACCGGGAGAAATGTCTGCGGACGGCAAGAAGAAGCGCGAGCTGTCCCAGTCTAAGCGCGCTGCGCAAAACAGAGCCGCTCAGGTCAGCACTCCCCTCCATTGTATCTAGCATCTCTTCATGAACATCACTGACCGAGCATTTCCGCATCACAGAGAGCCTTCCGCCAACGAAAAGAAGGCTACATAAAGAAACTTGAACAACAAGTCCGCGACTTCGGCGAAATCGAGGTCACCTACAAAGTCCTCCAAAACGAAAACTACGTCCTGCGCGATTATGTTGTCGCCCTCCAATCCCGCCTGCTCGCCGTCCAGGGCGACTACCCCCCGGCCCCGCCGGGCCTCACCCTCGCCCACCCCAACAACACCGCTCAAGGCCAACCACCCCAGCAGGGACTCCCCCAGCAGCAGCAGCAGCAGCAGCAGACCTCCGCTTCTGTTACCCCGCCTGTGCACAACTCGCTTGAGGTCGCTGCCCAGGCTGTCGCCGGACTTAATCGCAGCGAGCACCTTGCTGGGCGCGAACATCACCACTATCCTGCGCCTGCTGGTGGCGTACCGCCGCGCCCGGATAGTGATGACGCGCGGACAGCGGAGCAGGTTGCGAGGTTGCAGGTGGAGGGGGGTGTGGATGGGCTGCCGCAGGCTCAGATGTAGGAGAATCCGGGTTTGGTTGGTAGGAACTGGGACTCGAATATTGGTTCAGAATACCGGTAGGAGGTGAGAAGGTGATTGGGCGGGCGGGTTTTGTTCGGTTGTCGAACGGGGTTTGGGTTGGTTGTTGCGGGAGTTGGTTGTTTTGCTAGTGGGTGGCTTCTTGATTTTTCAAGAAACAGGCCCTTTGGCCATTGGGGCCGGGGAAGATTCCTTTTTTTTTTTTTTTTTCGATTTCTCTTTTTGGCTTTTTTGCCTCGGCGTACTGCTTCTTTTTATGTTTTTTTATCTCAACTGTTTGGGGAGGCTGGTTGGTTGAACTGGCGCGGGTGATAGTGGGCTGGCAGTAGGCTATTGCCGTATCCCGTTTTCTTTGTGTGCTTGTTAGATCCTTTTGCATGACTGGTGTATTTTAGTTTACTCCGGAATTTGGGAGGGCTGGGTTGTCTGATACGAAAGGGTTGAGAGAGACCGGGTGATAGTCTCGGCAATAGAGGTTGCTACATCCCGAACGTCATCTGTTCACTGCATCTGGAGGAGAATGGCAGGATGTGTGAGTGGCTAGGATGATAGGTGTAGAAAAGGGGCAGGTTCTCTAATGTTAATTCCTCCTGATACCGTCATCTATTTGGTTTTCCAGGCCGTAACTCCCGTTGCTAGCTTTGAAGGAGGAAAGTGGGCGACCGAGGTTCATTATATTATGACCGAGAGCCACTTCCAAACCAAAGCACTGCAGCCCCTTCCTTCGCTCTCTGCAGTCGACTCAAGCAAACGCGTTCCCCAAATCATGTTCCTATAACCAACGTCAGCAACTGGTCGTCGTCTGGGCATTCACCATCTGAAAAGGGGCAACGGGAAAAAAAAGAAACTCACCTTGATATACTCCCCGCCCTTCTCCAAATACTCCTCCCTCGTCACCATCGCCCGTCTCGCCTCATCCGTCCCCGCCCAGCCCGCCGCGCCCCTCCATGCATCGAGCACCGCATCCCCCGCCCTGCGTATCGTAAGCGGCGCGCCCGCGGGCAACAGCGCCGTCAACCCCCTCCTTAACCTCTCATCAAAGTTCTCAAACAGCGTATTCCCCCCCGTCAGGAACACATCCCTCAGAAAATCCTCCGCGTTCAACCCCGCAATCCCGGGCAGCCGCTGCGTGAGAATGTCGCCAGCGATCTCCACAATCCCCGCCTGATCAACCCCAGCAATCGCCGCAGGCTGAAACAACACCTCCGGCACGCGGATGCGCTCAACATTAAGATGCAGCCGGTGCGTCTCCGCCGGCGACGCCGGGTCAAACGGTCTCGGGCCGTAGCGAAACGCATGCAGCAGCGACTTGCTCCAGTCCTTCTGCGCGTCCAGCGTCTGGTCATACTCAAAGCTCTCATCATACCTCAACAAATCCGCCTCAAGCGCGCGCACGGACAGTTCAAGATCCTCCTCCCCCTCCTCCTCATCGTCGCTATCCCCCTTGTTCGCCCCCATCGCCACGCTGCGGTACACGCCCCAGTCGGCGTCATCCGCGCCAAAATCGTCGTCGTCTCCGCCGCGGCGGCGCTTGCGGTTGCCTGATGCGCCCGCGGGAGCGTCGGAGGCGAGGTTGGCGATGTTCTTCATGCGGATCTGGCTGGCGAGGGATTTGCGGTTTCCGAGGTCGGCCTTGAGGCGGTCGCGCTCTTTGATCTGCGCGAGTTTGGCGAGGCGTGCCTGGCGCTTCTCTTCGAGCCAGCCCTCGAGGTCGTTGACCCGGCGCTCTTCGTCGCGGCGGGCTTCTTCGGCGACGCGGGCTTTTTCGGCTTCTTTTTCGGCTTTGGCGCGTGCGCGGGCGTCGTGGTTGGATTTGAGGAGGCGTTGTTGGCGTTTTTGTTTGAGGGACGCTTCGTCGAGCTGGTCGTCGGGGATGTCGAGGAGGCTGAAGTCCGGGGCTTCTTGTTCTTCTTCTTGGTCGCCGCCGAGGTCTTTGGTGCGTGCCTTTTTGATGGACTTTTCGAGTTCGCGAACCATGCGCTCGAGGGCGGCTTCGTCTTTGAGTTCGGCTTCGTCGAGGATGCGTTTGGTTTCTTTTTTGTTTTGGTCGATTAGGCGGCGCTGGACGTCTTTGTAGTATTCGAGTTCTTGCTCCTTCTTCATCAGCCTCTCTAGGCGCATCTTGGCTGCCTGCTCCTGTAACCTGCGGCCGCTCTCCTTTTTCCGTTCGGCGATCCGCGCTAGCTCTTCTTCTGTCTTTTGGACAACCACCTCTTCCGTGTAGGGGTACTGGACGATGCGCTCCCGGTCCTCGAGCCCTGTCCAGTCCATATACCGCGCCACTTCCTGGTCATAGTCGGGCGAGACGTAGCAGAAATCCCGGACCATATTCTCGGCCTGTGAAGAGTTGAGCTTGCCCGGGAATCCGCTGTAGTATTTGAGCTTGATGAGCTTCAGGAGGTACTCGGCGGCGTGCCAGCCACCCCAGTTCAATCTTATTGCTTGGGACAGCATGGCTTTTTGGTTGTAGACTGGAATTAGGTGTGTTGAGCTGTAGGATGAAGAAACAACGAGGCCGGTTTTGCCTTTGTTGTGCCGGTATGAGAAGAGGGAGTCAATTCCGTAGACGAGACTGGGGGCGTTGTAGCACTCGAAGATGACCTCGCTCATCGCTGGCGCAGCATGTCAGCAAGCGGTAGAAATCCCAGAAATATGGCGTAAACTTACTCTTCCTTGAGTATGGCAGATTTGCGACAGCCTCGGTCATGATAATGGGCATGTCAATACCCCCCTCCGACCCGTTCATGCCGAGCTTGATAAAGACGTGGTCGAGGACGTGCTCCACGACATCCCAGTTGCTCACAATCCCGGTCCCCGCCTCAAAAGCATTGCGAATGTGTCCGCGCGCGGTGGTATCGGCATAGCAGTCTTGGCCGGCGAAGGAGAAGGTCTTGCCGAGCTTGCGATCCCGGTACTTGGACATGATCGGGGGGATCGCCAGTCGCGGCTGGTTCTCGAAGGACCATCCTGCTCGGACGGCTGAAGAGCCTGTAATGTTCGAATGTTCTCGTTAGCAAATCTTCAATCTTCGGCTGCGCGGGACCGGGAGCAGCGTACCATTGTCAATGACAATCGCGGCCTGTCCTCTTGGGAGGGCGAGGGCGCGCTCCCTGCCATCAGCTTGTGGTGGCAGGTATTTCTCAAATCTGGCTTCCTTGACTGGGTAGAGTGTCGGCGGTGGCAGGTTCTTCCACGCGTCCCTACGGCTGACCGTCTCTTCTACGGCAGAGGGCGCCATGGCCACGGGCTGTAAGTCGTGGTGTTCGGGGCAAGCTGTTGAGGCAGAAGAGACCGATGTCGTGTCAATTCTGGGTATCTATGGGGAGATTCGGTCCGCAGCAGCACAATTTGGTCGTCGTAAGATTCGGTTTCGGCGGGGAAGAAGGAAAGTTGCAGTTGCGCAAGGCGTGGCCGCCTCGAGGTTGCTGGTGTTTGGGAGCTCAGGGATCGTGGCGGACCGTATGGAAACAGTGTGAGGGTGACTTGGAACGGTGTGGCTTGGCAAAACGAGGTACCTCGCCAAGTGGATCCCATCGGATGCTGCTGACAGCCCGAGCCTGGGCAGGCACCGTGAAGGGCACACTGAAGGTCCTTCAACCGGGCAGTCAAATTGGATACAATCATCATCTCGGTATTTAGAGCTCTCGAGGCTGTGGTATCTGAAGATCTCGCTTATGCTATCACAGCATCCATTCTATTGGGTTGGATTAAGCCCTTCCAGGTTGTCATGATCCCAAACACCAGCCATTTCGTCCCTCTCTCATGCTGGGTCCTTGAGATTGTCCGTGGCTGTTTCCAAAACTTAGTATCACGAAAGAGGTATGTCCAACAGTCATCAAGAAAACATTTTTACCTTCTAAATGAAAGAGTACATTCGACTGGTAATTCTTGAACATTTGCGCAACAAGCTCGATGTTCATGTTCTGAATGTTTATCTCCTAGAGTGTGTGTCAACAATGGTGCTTGACGTCTGATTTGGCTGAGAGTCTCACTTGTAGGGTTTTGTTCATAACCACAACGGCTTCGTTCAACTTCTCCTGTTTGCGGATCATCAGTATGACAACCAGCATGGCTCTTCAGCCAGGACACTGACCACATTGGTGATGATGCGCGACAGAAGCAAGTTCTGTTGGTGTTCATGCGGGCTCTCCTATACAATGGTAAGTGATATAAAATGGCTTTTGCTCAAGGTCTCTCATACCATGGCAGTAACTGTCTCGATTTGTGTTTGCTGGTTCTTGGTTGTTGAAGGTCGTGTTGATGCAGTCTGACTTCCAAGTGCCTGCCCAGATCGAGAGCGAGCCCCACCCCCACACTGTTTTGGGTTCGACACAATCGCAATGGTCACAGTGCGAATACCCCGGGCGGTGAAGGTTGGCAGAACGGACAGTTGCCAGCCGGTTTCCATCACCAGCTTCCTGTCCCAACCTGGAACCAACCTCCAGCCACTCAAAATACCGATTGCACCAGAAATCCCTCCCTTCCATCGCCACCACCCCGCGACTATGTCCAACCCGGAAGCTCAGGCCGCGCAGGCCGCGCACCAGGCGCTCGTCGAGCAGCTCGACATCCACTCCATCCACAAGAGCTTCCGCAACCCAGTCTGGCGCCCCAACCAGCGCCGCAACAAGAACATCAAGACCATCCTCGGCGACGCGTCGCGCAAGGAGGCCTCTGTCATCGCTACCCCGCAAGACAACAGCGGCGCGGCGACTCCGGCTCTGCAGGACAACGACGGTCTCTCCACTAGCGGTACTTCGACCCCAGCGGTTCCTTCAGCCAGCGACACCCCCAACCTCCAGCCGAACCTCGCCCAGGCGTCGCGCAGCCTGTCCAAGCTCGTCCTCGAGAAGTCGCTGGCGCCATCCTCGAAACCCGCAAATGGCATATCCTCGGCACCCACAGCGACCTACACCAACATTGAGAGCGCGCCGAGCCTGGCACCCCAGAAACACTACTGCGATGTCACTGGGCTGCCGGCGCCTTATCTGGATCCGAAGACGAGGATCAGGTATCACAACCGGGAGGTGTTTGGCGTGATCAGGAATCTGCCGCAGGGTGTTGGAGAACAGTTTCTGGAGGCCAGAGGCGCACATACTGTGCTGAAATAAGGGAGCTTGAGACAGAACAGATGGTCGGAATGGGGAGAATGACCTGTGTCACCGCATTGTAGGTTGGTATGTTAGGTCGGGGTAAGAGCAGTTCAGCCCACATTGCAACTACCCTGGGTGCCTCGAACCACTGCAGTGCTGGGTCACGCTCGCTTTGGGTCCTGATCGGGCTTGCGACTTCCAGATCTGCTTCGTTTCAGCAAGCGCCTACTCTGGACGATGGACATGATCGCCTCAGTATCATGGCTTGTTTCCGTCCCGATTTCGGTCAGCTCATATCTTGGGCAAGTCCCCTACAAACAACCACCACATTTCTTTCGCGACACACGAAGGGCGCACTTTCAGCACCCTATCACCAATCCCATCAGCAAATAATGGGCGGCGGCCCAGCAGCCTTCGCCAACCCAATGACAGCACATGGCCGAGATCCCCATCTCCCGACAACCCCCCAGTCTCGCGATTTCGCACACCAAAACCCCTTTACCACCCCGAGCGAGAACTTCCCTCCCACGCCATGTAGCACGCAAGGGGACATCGCGCTGCTCTCAGGGGACGGAGCGCAGCCAGTTCGAAATGCGCCGAGCATATGCAGCCACTGTCAACAAAATTACCAACAGGAAGAAAGCGAGCGGTGCGCACCTTGCTTTGCTAACGACTTGATCCCAACACTAACACGGCCGGCAGACAGCTGAGTTGGTGGGCGCGTCTCCCAAGACAGGTCAACCAGGTTCTCCTTGGTAGGGACACGGCCTCGTTGTATCTCTACACGAGTCTTCTGGCAGTCCTCGCCGCGCTTGTCGTCACGTTCTCGACCATCTTTGGCTGGCCGCCTCTGCCGCTCTGGGAGTACCTTAAACATTTGAATCGGTGAGGGCGAAACGAGCCTTTTGGTTGGGAGCGGAAAACAGGTGGACTAAGGAACCAGGAAGGTGGTCGGGCAGGTTTGGGCTTTGGGTCATCAGGATAGGACAGGGGATATCACGGCGCACAGGAACCAGACGGACACTACAATCATACGGAATGGATGGATAATGTATGTACGACCAACAAAGTCAAACCCCAACTATGCACTCGCAGCCTCTCGGCCGCGAGTGTTAATCGACGCTCCGGCTTAATCGTGATCAGATTGTTCTTTGCCTATGTGATAAATCACGTCGACAGACCACCGAGAGAGGACGGAGAGGAACCAAACTCAGTTGCTCCAGCAAAGTGCTGGAGCCGTCGCGGCAAGTTGATGTCGAGAATCAATGGGGACCTCAACACCACCACCTACCTTTTATTGTGTGGCCGAGCTTGGAATCTGCTCGGCAAATCTTAATCCAACGTACAACACACCCAGCTGAACAACAGTCGCGGGAGATGTGGTTCTCTCTGTTAGGAGAACTCTCTTGACAACATGTGAGGCGTTGTCTCCTTGACACGTGTGCCAGCTGCTTTCGAGCCAGCAGGAGTTGGAGGGAGAAGTTTCACTTTGATTTTCGGTGCGATTTTCTTTGCGAGCCAAGCTCAGGCTCCTGGTTTAGTGTCCAATCAAAGGCCGCGCTAGGTGGATTGCCTCCCGAGCCAGGGTCCCTGGCAGCGAACGGCAATCTGTCGCCTTGGCGAGATCCTGCATCTTTTCGTGTCGTCTTGATGCGCCGCGCATTCTGAAAGTTGACGTCTGTTGTTTCAAACAACAAGCGACGATTTTTCGATCTTTTCGACACACCACCTACGCTCAGGCCGACCCCGACATAGGACGTAGTCCAGTCTCCCTAAACCACAGACAAAATGCCGACCATGTGGTTATCAGATTCCCAAAGTATGCCACTCCATCCCCCTTCTCTTGTCTCGCCCCTGGGGTTTACAACCACAGTCGCTACGGCGCATTCCATATCAGGGATCCAGAATAGAGCTAACATGATCTTCTCCCAGAAATCGGAGTCGCCTTCTGCTCAGGCGGTACGCAACAACCCCATCCCTCCTCTTCCTCCGTTGACGACGCCCCTCTCCCGACAACCACCACCCCCCTTTCCTCCGCGATCCCTCCTCGATCCATATCCCCGATACCAGACTGACCAACCCCTCTCCCCACAGGCGGCTTCTTCCTCATAGGCGGCGTCATCCTCTTCTTCGACCGCGCCATGCTAGCAATGGGCAACGTTCGTCCCCCCTCCTCTCCCCCCCCCCCCCCCAAATAAACCCCCCTCCCACCACCCACTGACCCCCTCCCCCATAGATCCTCTTCCTCCTCGGCCTAACCATCATCATCGGCCCGTCCAAAACCGCCCTCTTCTTCGCGCGCAAGCACAAATTAAAGGGCACCGCCGCGTTCTTCGCGGGTCTCGCTCTCATCCTGTTTCGTTGGCCACTCATTGGATTTATTGTGGAACTGTACGGCATCATGGTGCTGTTTGGGGATTTCCTGGGGACGATCGCGGCGTTTGCGCGGAGCGCGCCTGTCGTGGGGCCGTATATCGGGATGGTTGTTGATAGGGCGGGACTGGGGGGGAGGAGGAATGCTGAGTTGCCTGTTTGAAGGGGGGGTGGATAAGAGGATTGGGGAAAGGGGGTAAAAGAGGAGGGATATGATAATGGGATTTGGTGCTCTGGGGAATAAGGCGCAAGGGATAAATATCGGGTCGGGTTCGGCTCTGGGAAACGACACCATTTGGCGCTGGGAAGACGAGATGGGAAAGGGGGCGAGGATGGATTTTGCGCAAATCAACTATGACGGCGTTTGAAAGATGGAATACCCCCGTTGTAATGAAGAGGAGTTCGACATTCAAAGGGCGTGTGTATTATGGGAAAGAGTCTGGGACTAATACACATAGACGGAATAGCGCTGAGCGCAGCTCGTTTCATCACACACAGCGACCAGCAGAGGAGGGGTTCAAAGAAGGTTGGATATGCAGAAACGCGGGTCTTGCAGCTCCCAGCCCTTGCCTGGGTCGGGCTGGCTACCTGCACGAGACAGCTCGCAGCATCAAAATCAAGATTTCCTCGTCCACAACAGGGCGTCCCTCCGGTTCTGTCATCGACTGCACCAGGCCGTCTCCCCTACCTCCCTCATCTCGTCTCTATTATTGCACGCACAGTTCCTCCTCAAGAGAAAGTCGGTGTTGTTGATGTCAAAACGATCAGCCTATCCATCCAGAAACCCCCCAAGCAAGCAGCCACCCTCCCCCCCCGCCTTCACGCCGCCCCCAACTACAAGAGTGACCGGCTTAGTAGCCGGAGCTCATCAGGTAGTCGCCAAGAGCCTCGACGGTCTGTGTCGCGTTGCCAGCCTGGACGTTCTCGCCGTACTGGCCGATGAGGATGGCCTGCTTCGTCTTGACGATGACGACTCCTACCTTGCCCTGTGTGCGCGTGGTGTGTGTCTCAGCAACTTTTGTTCTCCTTCTCAGGGGATAATTAAAGACCGTACCTTGCGGGCGTAGATGTGGCGGTCCTCGATCCTCGTGGCGACGTAGCGCTCGCCATCGACGTAGATGCCCTCGGAGAAGGCCTTAGATACCGGCGCAGCGTTGGTGTCGCCCTGCGCGTTCAGGACGGCGATGATGGCCTGCATCTCGGTGGGCTTGACCTGGGATGGGGAGATGTATTAGACCCGTGCTCGCCTCCGTGTCGTTCGTTGTTGGAAACCGGCGGTGTGCGCAGGAGAGGTTTGGTTGATGGTCGAAGTGGGACCCAGGATCCTTCTTACCTCGAAATCCGGCGAGGAGGCCCAGGTACTGTCGCCGGCGGCACTGACGATGGCGGCCTTGGCGATGTGGCCGGTGCCAACCAGGCTTTGTCGGGACGGGTTAGCGATGGTGTCATGAAGAGGGCTCGCTCTCGACGGCGTACCTCGAGTCAACATAGGCTGCGGGCAAGCTCATGTTAGCTCCCGAACCCAGATCCTAAGCAGAGGTGGGGTTCAACGGCGAGGTAGCAGCGCGTACCTTGCCAGGACATGATGGGCGCGGTGTCTTGGTTGAAGATGAAGAGACTAAGGTATTCGAGGTTTCTGGGCGTGAACGGAGGTATGCGTAGGGCAGTGACGATTCCAGGGCGTCTGGTTGGCGGTGTTTGTTGAAGAGTGGGCGATCAGCTTTAGGTTCCAGTCCAACTTGCCAGTACCCCGCCAGCCTGGGCAGATTCCCTTCATCCCGGCAGAGGAGGGGTTAAGTGTATTATGTCAGCAGATTTGCTCCACCTAACTGACCGCCACAACCGCTGGTTCGTCTTTGCTCATCCGCGTCGCTTTGTTCTCCCACAGAGCCTCAGGTTCCAGCCCGGCAGTTGCTCGGTTGCGGGCATTTATCTGTGGCACCGCCATCTTATCTGAATTCATGAGGCTGAGCTTCGTTTAGTCTTGGCTTGACAAAAGAACAAAGAGAAAAAGAAGCGAAAAGAAAGAGAAAAATAAAAATCCCAAGACCAGCTCCACGTCGGCACCGGGACAACCGCCTCAGTCTGTTTACCCGACGACGAGAACAGCACACCGCGATCAACAAATGATTGAGTCACGATTTTATCCGACATTCGAGGGGGGAAATTGCCATCTGGCAACAGCCTGCTGGCCTTGCCCCGACAGCTCTCCTAGACCGCCCAGACAGCTCTGTTCATGCTGATGGCACGAGCCCGAGACAATCAGAAGCAGATCATGCAAATCAGTTGTTGTGTCGCCACCAGTTCTTGAAGCGCCTCAGACATGTTCTCGAAGACCTAAAGAGCTCTACCCGAGTTTACCCGTCCAGGCGGGTAAACTGCCAGCGCAGCTCTCTTTTTCTGCCAACTCCATGATTTTTACTTGAGTTGAAAGTCCGAGGCAATTCAGCGGTTATCTTCTGGGAGTCCAGCAGGACGCGTCTTCCAGGTCCTTCTTGAATTATTTTGAGACGGAGCGCGACTTACCCCTGGGTGTCCCGACCAGCGATGGGGCCGATCTTGGCCACAGCTTGCTGCCGGGAACATCAGACGATATGCAGCTCTTCGAGGAGGGCCGACTTCAGACGAGAAACTGCCCTTGACAAAGTGGTTGAAACACATCGAATCTTGTTGGCCTTCAGCTGATCCGGCCCGTCTTCGGCATGTCTCCCGCACGTGCCTTTTCGGCGGTGTTGGTGGGATGTGTCGAGCCTCTGAGATGCTGATCCTCCAATTTCGCAGCGTCGCCGTGGGGTGGCCAAGTCATCGCAATCGCAACCTTGAACCGTCTTGATAGGCATTCCGAGCATCTCACCGCTTGGCATTCCACCCTTCAGAAACATCCCGTCTCCTCGCATGGCAGTGATGGCACGCCCCTGGGAGGAGCAGCGCCATTTCGACATTCACACTCGCAAGCCGGCCTTTATCGAGCGAGCCCCTCGCGAACGTGGGGTTGTTTCATCAGGGGGCAGCGAGGAACGATCAACGTCGTGGTGGGCGAGTACACTTTGCGACCGCTCGTCCTCCGTTTCCAGAGATGAGAATGACCTGGAAAATGACAAATGAATGAGCCTATTCACAACCCCATCCTATCCAACCTGGCGGCGCACCTCTCCGTCCTCGATCGGGCCAGCAGTGCAACGACGGAGGACAGGAGGTCTGAGACGCCGGGGATATCCGCTCCAGGGGTTGCTGCACCCCTTCGTCGTTCGTTCCAGGGCAGGGGGCGGGACATCGTTCGCTTAGCTGCTGCGTTTCCTTGTCCTCGTTGGAGGACCGACCCCTGTTGACGATCAACCTCGCCCAAAATAACCGCCGTCATGCTTCGAGAACACGTCCACCGTGGCCAAGATGTCCTCGCAAGATGACAACAAGACTTCAGATCTCAGATTACCGCGGCTAGGTATGATAAATTTGTCAGAAAATGTAAGAGGTAATATCCCGCTGTCTTCCATCCAAGACCATTCACGATTGCCCTCGAGCTCTGCGGCTCTGCTACTGGACAACTAGCTTGTTGTTTTATTTTTATTTTCTTGCGTTTTACGGCGTCTGTCACTCCGAGAGGGCGGCTCGTGTCTTCGATTTGTCCGATGAGATTTGCCCGTGATTAGACAATATCTCGAACCGCCCCCAGGGCCAGCGCCATTCCATCAACCTTCTCTCCCTTCTGCAGGACGGACGACTGCAGAGCCCCTTGCAGCTCGCTGAATGGTTGCAGCCGCCGGGCGTTAAAACGGCCGCCATGATGAAAGCGGCTAGACGCAACAACCCGCCAGGAGCGAGAACAGGGGCTCGACCAGCTGGCGTGATGGATGTGGTTGTGGGTGCCGACACCCTTGCAAGAGCCCAGAATGGCCCCCTTGACCAAGGACAAGGTCGTGTATCAGATCTAGCCCTGCGTCCACGGCAGAGAAGCAGAGATCCGCCTCAAAATGCTGACGTTTCCCCCGTTACGTTTCTCGGAGGGAGGACTCCTTAGCTCAGCCGTCTTCGTCTCCTTCCACCGTTCAAGAGCAGCACTGCGGCCACCACATCCCCGGCCACCATGACGGCGAGACCGAGTACATCTTCCGGACCCGGAACCAGCAAGTCTTCTAGTCTGAGACCCAAGCTTGACAAGAGACGGTCCAAGGACGACCTGGCCTTGATGGGGATGACCAGAGAAGGGGGTCTGCAACCACAATCCGCCGGCATAAAGGGCCAGCTTACACCCGAGCTCAGTCCGCACAGGATGCGAAAGCTATCACCCTCTCCGATAAGGTCACCACCAGCCCACATCTTCTCGCCTCACTCTTCAGCATCCGGAGAAATCCAGATAGGCATGGCGCTGGGAAGCCCATCCCAGGACTCAGTCCCTTTTTCACGCAGTCCTCACGCCTATCAACCATCAACCCTGCGGAAGCCTCGGACACAATTTCCACACCCAGCCAACTCCTTTCCGTCGCCATTACCTTCACCAGAGCCCCCAATCCGGAGGACGAGGACCCAGAGGAGGAGGCTATTTGGATTGTTTGGAGGCAGGAAGCATTCAGAACCAAAGGCCGCGGACATCCCTGAACAGTATCACGGCGCCATCAAGACAGCGCCGTCAAATCAGAGTTCCGCCCCGGCTAGGAGTAACACCATCACCGGCAGAAAGGCGCCAAAGCACAGGCCTATCATTATCAGGGCATATACATCCGAGTCTACGGCTCAGGAGCGGCCGGTTCAGGAACCGCCTGTTCAAAAGCCACCGGTCCAGGAGCCAGTTCAGGAGCCGCTGGTTCGGCAGCCACTAATTCAGGAGCCACCAGCTCGTGAGCCACCAATGCAAGAGCCACCAGTTCATGAGCCACCGGTTCAGGCTGGTGATGGCCCACTAGGCGTTGCGGAACCGGCCCCATCTCTCCCCACAAGCGGTTACGGCCTGCTCGACATTGACATTCCAGACATCAGAATGGAGCGGTACAGTGTTATGTTTAGCGGCTTGTTGAGTCCCAACAAGACAAAGCCATCGTTGCTAGAAAGGAGGCAAGCTACCACGCTGCAGAGGCTGAAGACTATCAGTCACCGGATCGAGCGCGAGGAGGAAGGGAGAAAGAGGCAGCGCAGTGCGACCTCACCATCGCCGATGAAGTCACCCACATTCTCGCTCTTCCCAACACCGCCGTGCCAGCCCCGCATGCTGACCCCAGCGGCCATGTCGTCGACAACCTCCCTCGTCCCTCGACGCGCGCACGCCCGGTCGAACACATCTCCTGCCTACCTCCCGTCGCCACTGAGAGCAACATTTGATGTGCCGAAGGACACCACGCAAAAGGAAAGTAAGGCCGCCGCCACTGTCTTACCACAAACCACAGACAATAAGCCTGAGAAACCAGCCAAGGCCGAGAAGCCACGCGAGCAGCGGCCGATACAGATGGACCACCCCCTTCGCTGCCACCCGCACATATCAACAACAACACCAACAGCGCCAGCAATAAAACGCACCGGCCTGTACTTCAGTCCCAACGAATCAGCCCTGATCCTCGACTCACCCACAAGCGACACCTCATCCTTCTACTCTTCCCACGAGGAAAAGGTCTCGCATAACGAAAAGCCCCCCGACGACAAGCTCTCCCCCCTCTCCAACCACCACCACATCATCTCCCCCCTCAAACCCACCATCCCCTCCCCCCAATGGCAAATCATCCCTCCACCCTCCTCCACCACCCCCTCCACCTCCCCACCCTCCTCAACCTCAACCACCTCCTCATCCGCCTCTTCCTCACCCTCCTCAAACACAACCTCCAACACCAGCACCTCCACCATGTCTCCCACCACCGCCGCCAACATTAAACCCCTCAATATTAACAAAATTATCAAACCCACCACAACCACCAACAAAATTATCAAACCCCCACCCCCATCCCGGCCCCAACCTCCCCCCTAAACTTCGCCTTCCCCAAACCACCCCGCGTCTCAATCAACGAGGCTGACGCCGCCCTGAAAGCGGCGGTGGAATCCTCGATTGTGAGGCAAATCAATGTGTCGAGGGAGCAGCAGATGATGTTGCTGCGGCAGCGGTTTGCTGCTGCGGGGAAGCAGGAGGGTGGTGGTGGTGGGGTTGGGAAAGGGAATGGTGTTGGGCTTGGGATAACTGGTGGTGGTGGTGTTGGGGAAAAAAGGGGGAAGAGGGTTGAGGCTGGGAGGGGGGGGAGTGTGACTGTCAATGGTATTACCGTGGGCGGGAGTGCTGGTGGTGTCAGGGGGAGGATCTTCCGCGATGATTGGGAGGAGGAGGATGAGGCGGTTGCGTTGGGGATTGTGGGAGGGAAGGTGATGCCTTTGATGGGGGCGGAGAGGGGGCATAAGCATAACAGGAGTGAGAGAGCGGTGTGGAATGGGGCGGAGTGATGGTAATAATAGTGTGTGCAATGAGGCCGTCTGGACGGCTGTCGCTTTTGTTTGTTGGGTTTGAGTCCGAGCGGGAGTTTCTTGGCTTGTGCGAAGAGACAGCCTTGATGGCGGTCGTGCGATACCTGTCTGCTTCTGCTCGAGATACCTACTTAGGGATACGGATTGATATAGTTCTTCGGTTGAGGGCAATTGAAACGATCCTCTTTGTCGAATATCCGTATTATGTGATATAAGTAGAATGGTTTCCTACTCATCCTGGCTTCGGTATTCTACAAGTATATACATAGTCTACAGTGGTATCTTTTTCATGCTCACCACAGCGCCGTCGCTTGGACAACCACGTTTCTCTGGGTCCGGTCGTCCACCATGGTCCTCCCGTGCCACTGCTGCGCGAATCGGCGCGCTTCTTTCGCCGAGATAAACCTCACGACGAAGCGGGAATACCCCCACGTGGTCTCCCGTGGAGCCAGGTCGTCCTCACCCCAACTAATGGGCCCGGCACCCGCTTGGAGCGCATAAACCGAGCTGTCCCTCAACTCCCCATCAACCTCGAAACTCTCGTCCAGCTCCCACGCGAGATTCCGCTCGGCGCCGTCCTGCTCAATCGCCCTCTCCATATCGTCCAGGCAGATCCTGCTGCCGACCAGACGTACGACCACCTGGCGGCTTGCATCTGCCTTGGGGTCGTCTTGAAGGTGGAGTTCCAGCATGTTTGGCACAGCGTCGTTTTGTACCGGAGGGGTGTACTCCTGGTCGTCTGGGTCGAAGGTAGCAGCCGGGTCTATCCCGCGCCCCTGTCTGGTGGCTTTCCAAAGGTCCTGCACGGACATGAGGGTAAAATCGGCGCGCTGGAAGGGCGCGTACAGCGAGAAGCGGCGAGCCTCCCGGGCGTCGTCATCAGAGGCGGGGCCGCCCAGAAGCTCGGCGTCGAGACCGGTTTCCCACTGGAGGGGCGAAGACTGCAAGACGCGCCGGGCGCAGTGGAGCATATGGATCATCGTCTTCTTGTAGGCTTCCGCGCCCTCACGCGAGTTAAAAAAGAGGAAGTACTGGCCCCGAGGTTCCTTGGTGCTCATGTTGACGTGCTGGACGACTGCGGTGGCAGGGGGTTAGCGGGGCGCGGCGGGGAGAGCAGAGGAGAGGTTCTCACCTTTGGTGAAGTCGCCGGCCCAGCGTCCGACATGCCGGCCTTTGGGTATGAGACGGAGGAAGTCAGACTCGACGAGAGAGCGCGATGCCGCGTTGATGATCAGCACGGTCGGCTCGGGGGCAACCGCCTCGATGGCGGGCGTATCAGGTTTTGGTTCTTCGGACTGGGGGGCTTTAGGTTGGTCGAGCCATGCCCTGAGCTCGTCATCAGGCGGCAAGGGGAGTCTTTGGCCAGCAAGTCTGTCGGGTTGGTTGGGGTCGGGGCGAGGGAAGGGCTCACTCGGGAGCGGAGTATGTGACAGAGCTTGTGAGGGAGTTCGTGGTGTCGTTGTGGGTTTGACTTTGGGCGTAGTGGGTTTGGGCGTGGGAGGTTGACCCGGGAATAGTTTGTCGTAGAGGGAAGGGGTGGCAGAAGATGGTGATTTGCGTAATTTTGAGCGTTTAGAGGAGTATTTTGAAGGGGGCGGAGACGAAAACGAAGACGAAGACGTAGACCGCGCAGACGAAGGGCATGAGAATGAGAATGAGAATGAGAATGAAAACGGGGAAGACGACAGAGACGCTTCACAACACCGCAGATGCGCTGCTGGCAGGTTTCGCCATCTTAACTGCCTCGAGATCATCTGTCCAGTGCCCAGGGGTGGGCGAGTGAAGAGTGTTCTCTTTTGTCTGACACGCCTCTCTTACACGGTTTGGGTGTGGATGGAACTCAGTGAGATGAGATGTTAGTGAGAATTGATTTGCTGGGTCGGGCATGATGTGGGTCTTTCAAAACAAAGATGAACCGCCCCACACTTTTGGTTAAGGTTCAGGGTCCGGTTGGCCAAGGTCTGAATAAAATGGAGCACTAAAATTGGGAAAAAGGGTCTCACTGGAGAGATCAACATGCTCAGGTGTTATACATTTTCACAACCACTTTTTTTGTTGCGACTAAGACGAAATACAACTCCGTTGGAAGAGCTCGTGACAAGGCGTTGCCACCCGCCGGAATACGCCACAGACAGGCTGCCGTCTTCTTACGACAACTGAAAAATACAGCATCGGCTCTGTACTCTTATTACGGTACACAACCCCCGTTTCTTACCCAAGCAGGGGTCGGTGGAGAAACACCACGCCAAACATCACACCTCCCCAAACCGGAAGCACCATGAAGTCACTCGACTTTCGCATCCGCAAGCTGCACGTCAACACCGACGCCGACAGGAGATTGCAGAAACGCCAGCCCTCGCGCGTTTATGTCAACGAGGAGGCCCTCATCGAGCTCACCGGCACCAAGGATGGCGGCAGGGTCGTCTGTGTCGAGAGGGTGTCGGCCTCCCTTGACGAGCCGCCAGTCCGTCGCGAGGCTACTCTCTGGAAAGCCCCGGAGAAGCTGGACAAGTCTGTGACCCAGATGTATGACGCCTTCCGCGATGCCGGCAGCTATAAGCTGGGCGAGCAGGTCCGCATCACAGCGTTGGGCGGGTCGTTGCCCGACGCCGAGGAGATTGTCATGGTGCAGGTTCCGGGCCAAGACGGCGCGGCCCCCGACTCGCTTGCCCCGGAAGACATCCCTGGGTGGGAGGTGTTTCTGGCAGGCCGCCTGTCCCTGGTGGAGCACGTCTATGCCGGCTTGCTGTTCAAGAACCTCTTCGTCAGGGGGCCCGAGAGGTCCTTTGTCGTCGCGTCGGTGAACGGGAGGACAACGGGAAACGCCCGGTACGTGGACCGGAAAACGACGCTCCGGGTTGCCACTCCATCCTCCATCAACACCAAAACGGAACGCCCATCCACTCAGAAACTCGAGGTCACCGGTATCAGGGGCCTAGACACGCAAATCAACAGGCTCAACCATGTGCTGGGCTGCTTCGATACCGACGTTCCGTTTAGGAAAAAGCCGTCCTACCCCGGCATCGTCATCCACGGCGGACACGGCACAGGCAAGACGATGCTCCTCAACAATATTGCCAGCACTGGTTGGGGGACAGTTTTCCGCATCCAGTACAAGGACAAGCTCTCCGAGATCCAAGAAGTTTTCCAAAAGGCGAGGCTCCAGCAGCCAAGCATCGTCCTCATCGACCAGCTGGAGCGCCTGATTGACAAGGACCGCAGTAACCGCGCCGCCGTCATCCTGGCCCTCTGCGAGATCCTCGACACCCTCGCAGCGGACGCAGAGGCCAAGGAAGAGATTCCCAAGATGGTGATCGTCGCCAGCTGCCTTGACTACACCGCCGACGTACCCGAGGACCTGAAAGAACCCGGCCGTCTCACCAGCGAGATCTACCTCCCCTTACCCGACGTCGAAGGCCGGAAGGAGGTACTCGCCTCCTTCGACCTCTGCGTCGCCCCAGACCAGGACGAGGACCTCCTCCGCCACCTGAGCGAGCGTACCCACGCCTACAACGGCAAAGACCTCCGCCGACTGGTCGACGAGGCCCGTCTAATCGGCTGCATCCGCCATCGCGAGTCCTCCAGCCCCCAATCAAACCACCGCCTCCCCTCCCCTCCTCCCGAAGACAGCGCCAACTCCACCCCACCCCCCTCCTCCCCCACCCCTCCCACCTACTTCCACCCCGCCGACTACCACGAAGCCCTGCGCCTCGTCCGCCCCTCCGCCATGCACGACATCAACCTCAAACCGCCCCCTATTCGCTGGGACGACATCGGCGGGCAAGAGCCCGTCAAACTCTCCCTCCGGCGCGCCGTGCGCCTCTCCGTCGAGCCTCCCGAGGTCCTCTCCCAGTACTTCGACCGCCCACCGAAGGGCTTCCTCCTCTACGGCCCCCAGGCTGCTCCAAGACCATGGCGGCCCAGGCCATGGCCACCGAGTCCGGCCTCAACTTCTTCGCCGTCAAGGGCGCCGAGCTGCTCAACATGTACGTGGGTGAGTCGGAGCGGGCTGTGCGCCGGCTGTTCCAGCGCGCGCGCGAGGTCAGCCCGAGCATGATCTTCTTCGACGAGATCGACAGCATCGCGGGGCAGCGCAGCGGATTCGGGCACTCCGGCTCCTCCGGCTCTTCATCCTCCGGCGGAGGCCACGGCGGGATCAACGTGCTCACAACGCTCCTCAACGAAATGGACGGCTTCGAAGCGCTACACGGCGTGGTTGTCCTCGCCGCGACCAACCGGCCGCAGGCCCTCGACCCAGCGCTCCTCCGCCCAGGGCGCTTCGACGAGCTGATCTACGTCAGCCCGCCGGACGAGGCGGCGCGCCGCGCCATCTTCGCCAAGGTTGCGGCTAAGCGGCGCATGCACCCCGAGGTGGACGTGGACCGGCTGGCGGCGGAGACGGAGGGGTACTCTGGGGCGGAGATCAAGGGGATTTGCGCCGCGGCGGGCGTGGCGGCGTATGATCGGTTTGTGGGGGGTGGGGAGCCGGGGATTATGATGGGGGATTTGGAGAGCGCGATTAAGGTGCAGAAGAGGCAGATTACGGCGGAGATGTTAAGGGGGTTTGAGGTGTGGGAGAGGCAGTTTAGGAAGGCTTGATTGTTGTCGTGGGTAAAAAGGAAAGGGGGGGAAGGGATATTTTGGGATAGAGAAAAGTAGATTCAAAATACATTTGTTCAAATGAAACAAAAAGAATACCTTTTTGTACCGTTAAATCTGGATGTATATTTTTGATGTCATGCAAGACGCTGTGCTAGACATACAGAGCCGCCAGCTTGAAGTCGCCGACGTATACGGGTATTCTTATGCCCCCTTAACCAAGTAAACCCAACAAACACGGCGGTCATGAACTTGACCGACTCCACTCGCCAGCCAACGAAAGCATGTGGCTAAACCTCGCGCGGTGGGTGACCATGGGCAGAACAAGCGACTCGACGCGGGAGAAGTATGAAGGGAAGGCCCAAGGAAAAAAGGAGAGGTGAGAGAGAGTGAGATAACCAGCCGCCGCCGTCCCCGACCGACCTAACCGCCTGCCCGTCCGTCCATCCCGTTGAGAAGAACCCAAAAAGCCAAAACCAAAGACCCCCCTACAACGCCGGCCTGTAGAGCTGAAATCACCAGTCAAGTGAATATGGGACATTATCCGTCATGTAAAAAGCCAGCACGAACCCTCCGCAAACCAACCCCATCACTCCCTCCCCGCATCCTTCCCACCACCATCACCCATCTTCACAGCCCCCACGCCCTTCTTCAACGCATTCGAAATGCTAATTGCAATCTTCTTCACCCCGCCATGCCCACCACCAGCACCAGCAGCACCTTGCCCCCCACCTCCCCCAGCCGCACCTTGCGTCGTCCCAAGCCCACCACCACCCCCCGTAATAAAACTCCTCTTCTTCCTCAAAATCGCCGTCGACACATTCCCCTGCGCCGCATTCGACGCCGCGCTGCTGCTGTTGCGCCTCTTATGCTGTGTCAGCTTATCCAGCACGTCGTCGTCCTCCTCGTCCTCTTCGCGGCGGCGCTTTTCCGAGAGCCGTTCCGGCGGGGAGGCGGCGGCTGCAGCTGCTGCTGCTGCCGCGGCGGATGTTGCTGGGGTGGCTGGTGTGGATGTGGGTGTGGTTCCGGCGGGGTGAAGTTCTTTGGTTGTGGGTTGTTGTTGTTTTTGGTTGGGGGTGGTGGGGGCGTCGCCGGTGGTGTTGCGTGGGTCGATGTACATTGTTGGGATGATGGCGGGGTTGTCGGTCGGTGGAGTGTTGTTGGCCTCGTCTTCGGCGGAGTCTTCGTCCGAGTTGTACTCCACGAGCGGTTTTGCTGCGGCAGCAGGCTGGCTGGCGCTACTGTCGGTCTTGGAGCCGCCGAATTTGGCCATGATGGCCTCGTGGAAGGCCTGCTGGGTGCTGTAGATCTCTTCCTCCTCGTCGTCTGACGTGTTCCAATAATCCTCCTGCGCCTGGTCGATGGCGATGTGCTCCATCATGGCGCCGCCGGCACCCACGCGGCCGGCGCCCGTGGGGTTCATCGGCCGTGCCCTGCCCTGCTCGTCCTCCGAGTCAAAAAAGGTCTCGATGCTGGCCGTGAAGCCCTGGGTTTGGTCGTAGCGGGTGAGAATCTCGTGGAAGGTGTCCATGTAGGTGAGCGCCATGACCTTCTCCCGGTAGTTCTCCACCATCTGCTTGATCAGCTCCTTGATGTTTTGCTTGTTGATGAGCATGAAGAGTTCGAGGCAGGCGGAGCAGAGGAGGTTGTCGCGCGGCAGTGTCCGGAGCAGCACGTCGAGCACGGGACCGAGGACTTGCTTATCGCACATCTGCTTGATGTAGAATTCATCCTGGAAGGCCACCAGGTGTCGGAAGAATCGTATCCCAACTGCACAACAACGTCAGCTACCTAGATGGTACAATCAAGTGATGCTGGCACAAGTACTTACCCAACTGCAAATGCTTCTCTTTGCAAGTGAGGAGCTGAGAAAACCGCGACACGATGTTGTTGTTGAGAATGAAGAACTTGCAGCGGTGGTGGTGCCGTTGAATGTAAAAGCAGAGGATGTCGTTCAGGTAGCTGAACACGCCGTCCTCGAGGGGGCTGAACTTCATCTCAGCCCGCTTCTCCAGGGCGAGGAGGGGTCTAAATAGCCTGCTCGCCGAGCGTTCGTAGAAGTGAGCTAAAAACATTTCCTGCTGCGGATCGATGCCCGGGTGCGCCCGAAGTCTCGGCTGGCCCGCGGGCGCCTCCCCACGAGCTTCCTGCTGCTGCATGGGAGGCGGGCATGGGTCGAGGAGAACCTTAAGCGCCTCCGAGATTTGCGACCTCACTCCAAGATCAACCTCGACAAGGAGGAGGTCAATCAGCGTGTCTGTTAGCGGCGGGTTACCCCTATGGATCTGGTCGTAGATGGTTTGCCGGACCAGCGTAGGGTCATGGTCGATCATAGAGACCAGGATGTCCGTAGCACCCACCCTCACCGCGACGTCCATGTGGCGCATCCCGAAGTTGATAACGAGGAGGAGGCCCTGCTTGAGAAAATGGACATACAGGCCGTGGCGTGCGGGAGGCTGTAGATTCTTCGCGATGGCGCAGCATTGCTGGATGAAGAGGACCGCCTCCTTCTTTCGCAGCGGTTGTTCGTTCGGATCCCCGAAGATGGCAAACAGATCCTTCATAAATCCAGGGGTGGAATGCAAGTGCTGAACGATATCGACTTGGTTGAAGAAGATGAGCGAGTTGAGAACAGAGAAGGTCGGGTCGTCCAAGATCCTGGCCAGGACAACGTCCTTGAGGTACTGTAACCGGTACGTCATGTGAATCTTGCGTCGGACCTGCTCGTCCTGAATCGCAACCACCTCCTTGTATCGGCCCTGGTTGTTCAGCCACTGGCGATGGTTTGCCTTGTGGCTCGGGAAATCGGGATCGTATTCCAGGGCGCCGACAACCCCAAAGACGCACTCGTCGGAGACGGCATGCTCGATGATGGCGGTGTCGTTGAGCAGAAGGATCGTCTTCATGATGTTGCATAACCGATGAAGATCCGACAGGTTCTCCATGTCCTCGCATATCTCCACCAAGGGAATCAGCTTGCTGATGTAGTTCTCGCTCATGATAGTCTTAGCAAGGACATCGCGGCCGGCGGGCGATTGCGACAGGTTTCGAATGGCCATATCCAGCTGGTCGAGCGACCCCAGGTCGGCGGGCGGGAGCTGTATCGCGGGGGTCATATCCATGGTCATGTCGTCTGAGAGGCTGTCGTCCGGGGGAAGGCCTCCATTTTGGTAGATTTGTTGGATTTGGTCAATGAACTTCCTGCACATAAGCGGTCAGAACTGCAACCCGATGAATTTGTAGTGGCTTGGCCAACAAACCAAATAGCGGCGCAACCAACGGCTTCCTGGAAACTAAGGGCCATATCGAGACCATTGTCGGTCCACACAATGAGTGTTTCTGTCAAGCTGGTTAGACAACGGGGAGCAGCTGACAGCAGTGACAGGACAGCACATGCCTTGTTGTTTCTGGAAGCCATCGTCCTTAACGATTCTAGTGTCGAGAAGCCGTCGGTTGGGCTGGTCTTCGGATTCGACGATCACGCGGGGCTCCTTGGGTGGTTGGCCTTCTTCGGTCTGATGATAAACACACAGCGGTCAGCAAGGGGCACGGTCTACGCGCGCGGGCATCGCCAGCATGGATCGAGTCGCAGCAGCACTGCAACAACCAAGGCGACGCAACGTACCGGGACGTAGCAGGCATAGCAGTGGCCGGTGCCGCGGTCGAACCAGTCATTGTGACGAAGCTCGTAGACCTTGACGCGCCTCTGGTCCGCCGTCAGATGAGGCACAGGCACGAGCTGTGGCAGCTGCGCCATCATCACCGGGTCGAGCGCCGTCTCCGGGACGACGCTGGTGTCGGCGGGCAGGGGCGACGGGGTAGCGACGGCGTCGAGCTGGTGAGGTGAAAGCGACAGGTCGGGGCCGGCCGGGGTGAGGAGAGCAAGAGCCGCCACTGTCTCGGGCGGGTGCGCGTCCGCAGAGCGAAGCGCGTCTCGAATGGCGGAGAACGGCGCGCTGATAAGAGCTGAGCCGAGGTGGGCAGCGATGCGATGAGAAGTGGGGTCGGTTGCCGCGGTCGGAGGCGAGCTTGTTGACTGTGTGACGTCGCAAGGAGAAAAAATCCGATGTTGTCGGGATAAGGGGGTCAGGTTTCGGGAGGCGCGACAGGGTGGGCGGTAGATAAGTGGACGTCGTTAAGGCATCCAGCCCAAGCACAGGCGAAGGCAGCAAAGAGAGCGTCGCTGGCAATTGCGCATCCGACCAAAACAAATGCTTTCCCGTGTAGTCGGCAATCTGGCACGTCGAGAACACGGCGGCGCAAAATCACCAGGGTCGCGGACGGCGGTCGTCGGGCGGTGGATGGCGCGATGGGAATTTCTTGGGCCCCGATGCTGCTGCTGCAGGTTGCGCAAGGTTGCGATGGAGAGAAGCGGCGGAGAGAGAGCCCTGCGTGTTCGCAGGGTCGCGGGCGCGTCCCAAAGCGGTCTAGTGGCCAGCCATCGCCCCGGCTTTTTCAGGCGCTAGGCCAAAAATAGGCGCGCGCTGATGTCACTGGCCCCTGTTTGTCTGCTCTTGTCCAAACAACGCCACCCCGCACAGTTCGTCTCCCCACCATCATCAGCCGCCGAACCCTTTTCGAAGTTTCGGGTTTTCCACGCTCCTCTTGTTTCGAGAACTGCTGCTCATGGCTTTGGAACTTGCCCCCTCCAGGTTCGCTCATCACGGCCCGGCCCGGGACTTGAGACTGCCGCCATTTTCAGCCTCGGCCGTTCATCACGGAGCCCGGCGGCTCCGACTTGGTGCCGTCCAACTCGATTTCTCTCCGCCATGAATTTGTTTAGAATTTCGAAACTGTCATTGTTCGCCCATGAATCATTTGCAGTTGTTAATTTTGCACCTAAACATGATGCCACTCAACCTTGAAAAGCAGCCGCAAGACCTGTCGCGAGTCTTGTCACAACATCCACACGCTGAGACAGAGTTGATGCCATTCGGATGTTTTCCGTTTTTGACACAACCGCACTCATACCACCATCGCCCAGCATTGATTCGAGTCAGATATTGCTCCTCAAGATCAACCCTAACGTACCTCACGTAGTCAGACATATGACCTTACCCACCTCCTCTCCCACGAGACTCCCCAGCCTTGGGACATTATCTTATTACCGCTTCTGCACAGGTATCATTACAATCTGGTTCCGTCAGACGTATCGCAAACTTAATCCAGCTCTCATGCGCCGACGATGAACCACCCACCTTATCCAGACGATCTGGGACAGGCTCCAGGTTGTACGCATGTCTTGTCTCATCCCGAGCAAAAGCGCTTCCTCACGTTAGTCAGAAAACAGAAACAGAAACAACCTACCTGAGCCACAACCAAGACCAGCCAGCCAGCAAGCCAAAGCAAATCAACATCAGCCGCCCTCGCGGGATTTTATACCTCCCGCCAGGTACCCGTCCCCGTCCCCATCCCCGTCCCCGTCCCCGTCCAACACAGCACGGCACAACACAGCACAGCACAAAAAGTAACGGTTGTTCAGCTGCAGTCCCACATGCAGCCGGGCCCGAAGAGACGATTGAGGCGTTCATAGTATCATGTCGCTTGGTTGCATTGCCGGCAATATTGCTGTATGTACATATGTACATGCTCGGGGTTAATGACATGATGGGCGCCATGCCACGCTTGAATTGACCCCCACGTATTGCTTGCCATTGAAGCTATCAGTGCATATGAGGGTGTAGTTCTGACCGGCCCGGCTCTGATGTGGCTGACTGTGTCCAATGTACACAAGTGGGCGGCTGGGGACGGAGGATGGAGATGTGTGGATGTGGGGGTTTTGGTGATTGGAGTCGGAAACATCCGAGCACGTTGTCGTTGGTTGCAGTGGCGTTTCCCAGGTTCCTGGGTTGTGAGGTGGCAAGGGGGGTTTAGAGGTGATGAGATGGCGGTCAAAGTTGGGTTGATATTACAGACCGCCAGGTTGGTTTGAAGAATGGTCAGGATCGACTCACGATGAAAGTTCCAGGCGTCAATATTTACGGAGGTGCAACCTGCCAAAACCTGATCCCCAACATCACTATTTGGCGGCGTCGATCTCCAGTCATCCGGGTGAAGCCAGAATCAAGATCACCGGCCCATCTTTGCGCCCACGAAGACGCTTGTCAGGGTTGCCATTTCATCAGATGCTTCTCCATGGAGAGTGCGGCTGACGGGGATGGCCAAGATTGGTCCTCCATCGTCATTTCTGGCGTGATGGGCAATTTCGCCATCGATAAACATCTCGGCTCGACCAGACCGGCGCCCATAGCGTCCCGGTCCATTGGCACGCCAAACTTGGTTGTCAAGATAAGATATTTCCACCGCGTTGCCGATGTGATGTGGCGGACAGAGAGGTCCGGCCGTTTGTTCGAGGCCGGTTCTGGTTTCTCAGCCCTGTTGATCCCGCCGAGGATCCCTATCAGCCGGGTCCACTTGATTTCGACCAAACAACTTTTGAGACAGGGGTCCCCAAGGGCCAAGAGCCGCATTGATCGGCGCAAAAGTTGCTTCTCGATTTTGGGCTTTCTTTTTTTATCCCGGGTACGGTAATGCACGTATCCGACTTGCTACCCGGGGATTCGGCGAAGGCGAGTCTAGGAAGCGACAGACGCCTAGCAGCGGTGGTCAATGGCTTGCCGGCGAGCAGAAATTCGCGATCATGGAACGGTTGTCATCCAGATCCAACGGAGTTTTTGTCAGGCCGTTGGTTGTTGAGGCGGGGTTCACTTCTGGCCTTTCCCCGTCGATATTAGCGGCGAGCCCAAAGCCTGGATCCAGCTTAGCGGCCACGCGAGATTCATCACTTCCCGCTATCCCCGGCACCGAGAGGAGCCATGTCAGAGGGGGGGCGCTATTGGATTTGACAGGGGAGATTGGCGGCGATAGGGCTTTCTTGGTTGTCCAGAACAAGCAGTGACCGCCCGGATCTGGACAGCAGTGACAGTGGAAGGATTTCTGGGATCTTGGGCAGCAAGTGATACCGTCGTCGAGCACCGTTTTGCCTTTGCCAGGGAGACTGGAGACGGGTAGATGTCGTAAAAGCGGGAGGCAAGCGGATATCCGCAATCGCTCGTTCAGCTCTGACAACCAGCTCCCAATGTCTCAGCTTTGAGTGTTGTTTGCGCAAACCGTCGTGTCGTGTTCTCGGGCGTGGTCAAAGCCCGCCGCGGGACCGTCAGGCACCACAGCTCTTTTCGGGAGGCGTCCGGAAAACGGCTGGCCCGGTGGTGATCTTTCCAATCCCCACCCACTCGCTGCTGGCCGCGGCACGGTCCTTGGCCCTTGTCCCTGCCAAGTGGTGCGGCTGGGCTGGGCTTTCGGCCTGTGAGGTTTCGGTGTGATCTGCCAAGAGAGCCCCTCTGTCCGTCTGTCTCATGAACGCTGTCGTGGTGTTTGGGTCTTTGTCAGTCCATGGCTTGATGCGCGGCGTGGCCCAGACGCCCGGACTATCGACTCCCGCGCATCGGCTCCCGGTCTGCGGCTGACATGGCCGTCCCAGCTGGCGGGCTTGCCAAGTTGTTCGCGTCCTGCCAGCCAAGCTGGCGCGGTAAGGCGCGTTATCGTGTCGGCGAGTGCCAGGAGTACCAGGTACCTCGAGCAATACGAGGACCCGCCTCTCCGTCTCCACTGGCTGTTGCTGTGTGCTGGCTCCAAGCAAGGCATGGAGTGGACAGCCCAAGGGTGTTCTCGATGTTCCAAGTTATCTTCGATGAGACAGACAGGGCCACAGGGCCACGGCTCCGACGGCATCATCGCGGCGATTGCGTCGCAGCGGGCTCGGCGTTGGGTTCGGCCTTGTCGTTATTTCTTACAGCCGGGCGCTGTGTGTCCTTCCGGGCTGTTGGGGGTCACTTGGCGAGCGATGGGAGCTATTGGCGATCCTCCGTCGAAGCACCTGCCTCACCGGGTGTGTGTTGGGTGGTTGAGGTGCAGTCCAGGTTCTTGGTACGGAGGACCCCGCTGCCCGTTCTGCTGACGGTTCCGTCCATGGCCTGCCCTGGGTGGCAGTTTCTTGTCCTGCTCTCAGCAGGGCAACAGGGCAGACAGGACAGGGCAGGCAGAGACCACAAAGACAAGGGTGTGTGGCATCGGCGACCCCCCCGCGTGGCTGCCTCTGCCCCCTGCTCCTTGCCGCAGGTGGCAGCGTCCCAGCGGTGCATCGCGACAGTTGCGGGCTGAAAGCTGCATTGGTCTAGTGGATTCTCGTTTCTGCCACCCTTGAACCGAATCCAATGCCTGAGTGTTAAAAATGCTGACGCTGCCGCCGCAGCCCTCCTCGGAGAGGCAGAGCCTGCTTCTCGCTGGACTTTTACCCTCCGACTCTCCCTGACCAACTCTTGCTCTTCATCTCCTTGGTTTAGGACGTCTAGGTCGTGGTGTGCTCAGCAGGAACTCGATCAGTTGTTGGGACGAGGGGTCTTTGTCTCTCTCCCTCGCGGGCACCATCCCTCTTTCGACCACTCCTTTGGCTGTTGGCAGTCAGGTTGGGTCGTCTCCGTGGACTCGGACAAACGGGTGATCGCCAGACTTGCCCATAAATACCACGCCATCTGATCAGAATAAGGCTTTTCGGTTCCCGGCTGAGCTTCGACTAGCAATCGCCTGCCGCTCTTCAGCTGGACTATCGCCAGCTCGACCCTGGCCGTCATCACCCTTTGCAGCTAGGATCACGCCACTCGTTACATCTCCCACCTTTGTGCGCCCCGAGTCGATTTAATATACATACGTGCTCTGAGACACGCGCCAGCGTCCCGGCCAGGCGCCCAACGACTCAACCGGTAGCCGACTTAAGTGTACGACATCGACGACAACCACACTCGGTCCCGCCGCCGAGCGGATTTCGGCCAATCCAACTCCCACCTACCCACCTTCAGTCCCCGGGGCACCGGGCACATCACCACTAACCATGTCGGTCTTCTCGATGATCAAGCGGGGCCGTCGTGCCGCCAAGGAGCACCGCGCAGAGCGGGCTGAGAAGGAAAAGAAGGAGGCAGAGAAGGCCCCATACAAGCATGTGCCAAAGCATGCCGCCATCGATGCGCTGTCAGGCGGTCCAGCAGGGTGGAGGGAGAACGACAGGGTACGGATCGTCGAACAGAACAGGAGGCGCAGCGCCATGACGGCGAGCGGGATGGGCATGAGCGGCACCATGACTCCCGTCCACATGGCACTTCCACGGATTCAAAGCGCCCTCTCACATGTTTCATACCCGGCCGCCTACGCGAGCCCCATTGTCCAGATGCCACGAGCCTACAGCTACAGCAGCATGCCACCAGGCTGGACACCTACCGGGAGAGAGATGAGCTACAGCCCGATCGACTCAGCCGCCATCTCACTGAAGGGGAAAGAGGTCGAGAGGATCCTCGACTCGTCACGAACCAGCCGATCGTCGAGCAAGGTATCAACCGGCAGGATACCGCTTCCGTCCGGGTACCCCCTCGGAACTGGGGATGCCGTGCCCTCACCAGCCGAGAGCTCGAGCAACTCGAACAGCTCCCAGGATGACCTGGAGATGAAGCCCGTAACCAGGCACAGTGTTTCCATCCCCCCATCCGCCAGCCCCGTCAGGCAGAGCCGCGACGGCGAGCATATTCATCGGCTGGCCCCCGGCCGGTCCCGCAGAATCTCGGACCCGAACCAGTTGGCGGCGTCGTCACGAAGCTCCCGCGGGCCACGAACAAGCTCGCTTGCTCCAGGCATCCCTCCCGTCCCGGCGATCCCACCAATGCAGTTTGGTGCTGCCATCACCACGCCCGAGGTGTTTTCCTCGGCTTCGTCAAGCGCCAGCTCCGTCACCATGGTTCCTGTCGGGTCCACCACATCGCTTTCGGCCGCCAAATATGCGCCGTCAGTCGCGACCCCTACGGTGCTGAAGGTGAAGGAGACGAAGGCGCCTCTGCAGGCAGAAATTGTCCTCACAGAGTCATCAGAAGAGGAGGAGGTCACCACTCCGACCACCACCCCAGTGGTCGTCGCCGATTCCCCCACGAAAAGGGGGCGAAGGCCGCGGGTCACAAGATTTACCGAGCTGGAAACCATCAAATCCGACTCGACTGTCAACATTGAGCCCGTATCGCCGATCTCGAAGCAGCCGACTCGGGAGCGAGACGAGAGGAAGCGACCGACCGCGAAGGCGACCGCTCTCCCCACGAACTTTGACGAATCCGCCCTCCCATCACCAAAGGAGATCGTCCTCCCCACATCCCCACCGCCCGCGACAAAGTCGGGCAAGCTCTCGAAGGTCCCTTCCGCGGGCCCGAAGCCCAAGAAGAACCGGTGGTCGCTACGGAGCAGCAAGAACTCAGTGGCGGCCTGCTGAGGCCTGCGACCTGATAAACCGCGATTCGGCGTTCTGAGGGGTGCATATCGGCTCCATCTTGTCATCATAACTTACATTTCCTTTGTTCTGGCGCGGCATTATCTCTCATGGGCACATCCGCGCAAGGGAAGACCTGCGCCTTGTCTACTACCACCATTTGGCGTTGGCTACTACTTTTTCTTTTTTTGAGAATCATGGAGCGGTTTGGTTATATTTTGACTTTTAATGACGACGGCATTCAATCTTTGGATCGGCTCTTTTGCTGCGACTGGGAACGGAAGCTGTTGCAAACAGCGTGGAGGTCATGGTCACATTTAGAACAGGACCGGAGGAACAGGACCCGGAAACTCAGACACCTCCCTGGGTCTCTGGGGAGGCATTTTGAGTACTACTACTTGTGCGTTTGCTGGATGGCTTTCGGGGGGGCATCAGAGTAACATACCCTGCCTGGGAGCCCATTTGTCAATACATGAACAATCTTGGATACGTCCAAGGTCAAGCACACAATGTTCAGTTCGAAAGCGCCATTGAATGAAAGACTTTCGCGAACACATGTTATGATTGCCCACCGTCGCGTCCTAGCAAAGTCGTTTCCATAACGGATTGAAGAAACCATGCCGCTCCAACGGAGAAGGGAACTTAGTCGCGCCAATTGCGATGGTTTTGCCTCACCGCGTTCCCTTTCGCCTGGATTGAGTGGCCCAACCACTCGAGTCCTCGAGCCAAGCATGCAACAATGCCGCGTGCCAGAACCCCTCGCTCCCTGAGACCCCGTAAGACAACCAATTGATGCTGCCGCAAACCGGGAAACGGATGGATGCGAAGGGAAGGACGCATCCGAGCGTTGCGCGGTGTTCGTGTCCGGCTGTCCACGTCTGGTTTTCTCAAACAACAAGGACGCTGTTCTGTCTTATTTGTGTTTGCAGAGACTGGGGCTCCGTCGAGTGACTCGAGCCTCACCTGTCTGTCTCATGCTCTGATCCAAACTTTTCTCACATGTCATGGCCAGAGAGGCATGACGTGGAACAAGTGGCTTGTTTCAGAGAGAGCGAACCGGCCTTCTAGAAGAAACGGCGCTGTCGACAACACGAGCTGCGGCTCTGTTGCTGTGTTTCAGAAAACCGGCCGGGAAGATTACAGGAAACGGGCATGAGTGCCATGGATGGCACACACGGCAAGGCGAGACTGAGAGCGGGGCGCCTTCTTCCGTCTGTCTCGAGTCCCTCGACATTTTGGTTCCATGTCGACCTGGGCTCGAGCTGGGATAACAAACGGGAATAGCAAACGGTCGGGAATACAGAATAACAAGAGAATTCGCCACACGGAACTTTCTTCACCTTGTTCAGCTTTCCCTCGAGCCTTAACAACGTCTACCAGCCCCGTCGGTTTCCCAACTTTGATGTTGGTGCGCTTCAGCCCATCCGGCATCCCCGCCGTCGACTCCCGGACTCGGCCAACGGTGCGCTCGGGATTGTGCGCTCCGCTGAACAGCTCCCGCCTCCCCCAAAGTCTCATAGGGCAACCAAGAACCTTCCATTTTCCCCTTCCGCTCGGATTCAGCACCGCCCAGCGTGCCATTGCGCATCGATAAAGCGCCCCCAATAAATCCCAATGGACCCAATCGAAGCCCAAGCCCTCGACATATCCCCGCATTCCGGTGAAGAAAGAATTGGAGTCCAGACCTCGTCTCCCCGGTGAGGTGGCATGTGGCTGGGAAGGGTTTAGCCACTCGCGAAGGCCTACCGAAACGGGACGGCTGGGCATGCAAGTGAGGCGGAATGGTCGCCGATGATGAATCTGCGGGGTCTTGTGTGTTGTGCATTGTCCGAGGAATACTCAAGGGTTGCGTTTGCGAAACCCAAGTTTTCCCACATGTTTTCCCCTTGATGATCATCCGGCCATCCTCACACACCTCCCATCTCATCTCATCTCATCTCATCGATCGAAGAGATCACCACCACCCGAGACAGATCGACAGCCACCACAACGATCAGTCAGAACAACACCTTTGGGTCAGTCAGTCAGGGTCTCAGACAAGCCACACTCTATTCCCTCCCTCGCGTTACATCCACCCCCTCTTCTCCCACAGAGACCCTGAACAAGCCACTACAAGCCACCGCAAGCCGAACAATCCTGAAGTTACCGTCCCATTGCCAACGACTCAGCTGATCCCCTTTCTGTCGCACTGCTTTGTTCCAGAGCGTCCCTTGGGTCGTAACATCATCGTTGAGATTGTTTGCTGCCCTACCTTACCCTTACCTTGGCTTCCCCGCATCTCATCCACCCGCCTTAAAGGAACGTATGGTAGCGAACCCCCAACCTAGAACGGTCTGAGGTTGCCAGCTGGTGTGGCAATCTTGTACCACACACACGTCCACACACACAGAAGGATAAGTCCAGATTAGTTCAGTTGCGGCTGCGTTGGTGTGTCTAGTCCTCTTGGCTACCTTGGGTATAGCCTTACATTCCAAGTCGGTACGTTAAGGGAGCGGGGAGCGAGATCAGAATTGGTGTGTTTACGCACTCCGTCTCACCGGTGGTGTTGGGGGCCCGATGAAGACGGAACATTCCCCTCCTTTCCTTCTATCCCCGTTTCAGCGGGGTGGTCTGACAGGCTGGATTGTTTATGAACGCGTCTTCCCCGCTGGGATTGTTAGAGTAAAATGGCTTGGATTCGGATGATGATCGCCGCTTTTCGGCGTTCGCTTTTCCTTGTGTTTGTGAAGCCTTTTGTTTGTAAATTGCAGATGTTGTTGCTGCTCGGCCCGGGTCGGGGGACACAGCGCAGAGTTACACAAGCACAGAGCAAATGTTGTGGGACTTGTCTCAGCTGTGGGGGAAGAAAAAAAGAAGCAGGGAAGAAGATACGAAGACATAACAAGGGAGAGAGAGGGCGGAGAGGTAAAAATAGAATGAGGACTATAAGAAACTGTGGGGAGAGGGTTACACGGGTAGATTGCATGGCTTGGATAACGGCACTGGGTACGAGATTTCAAGAGTGTCCGTCGGTGAGTGCGAATGTTGTTGAGGCCCGGAGACACACGGCTTGATCTGATGTGGGAGGTGTTGAAAACGGGGGGAAGAAGTCATGGGTGGGTTCTGTCTGCTTGGGCAGGTTGGTGTGCTGAAGCCCGACACCTTCCCCCTTGAGCTTAGGAGGTTGGGTACATAGGGCTGGGGAGTCAAGGTTCCGGTTTTCCGACGGGAACTACCTGCAAGCCTCCAAAGCTGGTGGTTGAGGTCGCTTGGCCACACTTGAGGCTCTTGGCATCCATCCTTCGGGACCCATCAACCCGGCTGACGAGGGGAACAATATGTAATTGTCGAGGAAGGATGGTTATATATTCTCAGAATGGGTACGGCAGAATCTCGGCGCTTGTTGATTCTCTTCCATCTGACGAATTGCTGTGTTGGCGAAGCCTAAGCACCATCCCAATTTTACCTCCAACAATCGAGGTTGCCTCAAGGTTGCCCGTGATGTCTGGCTCTGGTGGGGCAGCTTTTCGTTTGAGAGAAGTTGGAGGAACGGACCCCCACCTGCCTTGTGGGGGATCGCCACGATCGATAGGGGCAGCTTGTTTTGATTCGCCAGCCTTGTGCGCCACATTGCGTATTCGCACTGGTGGCGCGTTGTAAGCGACAGCCTTGCCATCTGTCAACTTCGAGACGAGCATCGCGAGACAGCGTCCATGACTACCCTACCTCCCGACTGAGACGCTCCTTTGCATGCGGTGCGGCCGCTGCTGTTTACTCCTCATTAATCATGGCGATCCAGGGGCCAATTGAATACCTGGAGGCCCTGGAGCAGCTGGTCTGGCTCCTGTGGGAAACCGCCTGGGAGAGGCCCTTCTACTTCCTCCTGACCATCATTCTCCCGCTTGCCGCGCTGGCCGTTGTTGGCGTAAGTATTACTAAACCTGCTGTCTTAGCAATTAGCTGACCATCATTTCTTTTGCCAGATCTACGTCGTCCTCCACCTCGTTGCCCCAAAGCCGCGCCTCCCCTTCCCCTCCGAAAAGACATTCATCACCACCAACCCCGATGGCACGACCAGCTCCCCGCGGCCCCTACCATGTTGGTATGACCGCTGGCATGCGGAAGGGCTACTTTGCCAGCAATACCCAACAATACCCGAGGGCTTCCCCGTCCCGGACCAGGCGACCATCGAGCCCGCCGAGGTAGAAGTCAGCGTGGTTGTCCCCGCCTACAACGAAGAAGAGCGCATCACCGTCGGCCTTGAAGAGATGGTTGAATACCTCGACCAACAATTTGGTCGCCCCAATAACCACCTCCCCGAACTCGAACAAAAACCCGAAAAACCCACCTCCTCAAAGAAGACCAAACGCGGCAAACCCACCGCCACAACCCCCCACCGCCTAGTCTTCAAACCCGACTCCCCCACAACCACCACCACCCCCCACACACCCCCCCCACCCCCTCAGGCTACGAAATTCTCATTATCGACGACGGCAGCCGGGACCGCACGACCGACGTCGCGCTCGCCTTCTCGCGCAAGCACGGGCTGCACGACATATTACGTGTGATCAAGCTGGAGCGGAACCGCGGCAAGGGCGGCGCCGTCACCCACGGGCTGCGACACGTACGGGGCCGGTACGCCGTATTCGCCGACGCGGATGGCGCGAGCCGGTTCAGTGATTTGGGGAGGTTGATTGAGGGGTGTGAGGACGTTGTGGATGGGAGTAATAGGGGTGTGGCGATTGGGAGTCGGGCGCATTTGGTTGGGAGTGAGGCTGTTGTCAAGGTATACACCCTTTCCTTCTCTATCTCTCTAAATCTTGACACAAACTAACGTGATATCTATCCAGCGCTCCGCCCTCCGCAACTTCCTCATGCGCTCCTTCCACTTCATCCTCACGATCCTCACCCCCCCGCCACCTCCCGCATTCGCGACACCCAATGCGGCTTCAAGCTCTTCTCGCGCGCCGCCCTCCCGCACATCGTCCCCTACATGCACGCCGAGGGCTGGATTTTTGACATCGAGATGCTGCTGCTGGCCGAGTCGGCGCCCGCGACGCCCGTGCTGGCGCGCGACGGGTCCGTTATTGGTACGAGTTACGGTATCAAGGTGGCTGAGGTTCCTATCGGGTGGCATGAGGTGGGGGGGAGTAAGATGAGTTTGGTGCAGGATAGTGTGAGGATGGCGGTGGGGCTGGCGGTGTTGAGGGCGAGTTGGATGTTGGGGGTTTATAGGCGGAGGTTGGCTGAGTAGGGGGGGTGGCATGTTGCGTAGAAAGCGTTGAAATCTAGACGAGTTGTACCTCGGGGTGGTTCCATGTCTACCGTTTAATGTGAGGTTAAGGCCGTCATAGCCCATCCGAGATGATGAAATAGAACCGTCTCTCATTACCATTACCTATGCCTACATAAAAAAAACCTTGCTACTAACATCAACACATCCAAAACGAATTTTATCTTGCCCGTCCTTCATTAACACCACCCTCTTCCTTCCCGGGAGGGAACAAGTCTACCGCAGCTCCGTCCCAAAAACCGGCAAAAACACGACGCACGCCTTCCACAGGATCATCAACGCCTGCACAATCGCCAGCGGCAGCTTCAGAACTCCAAACACCGATCCGCCGCACACATCAACAAAATTCAACCAAATAGCGAGAAACGCCACCGTGAAGAAATGATACGCCAGCGTCAGCGGCCGGCGCATGATCCCACCCAGCATCGCCACCGGCTCGTCCGTGTACCCTTTCTCAAAGTACCGGAAGCAGCCGCGCTGCAGCGAGCGTAGCTGCCAGTCGTCGGCGGCGAACAGGCTGTACAGCGCCTGCGCGAGGACGTTGATGATGCTGGTCAGCGACTTGCGGCGCCAGTGGAAGGCGGCCATGGCATCGCGGACGGCCGCGTGGTCGGCGAGGTTGGGGATGTGTGCCGGGTCGAGGAGGGTCGAGAGTAGGTGCGCGTCGTTGAAGGCGACTGTCATGCCGCCGCCCGTCAGCGGGTGCCGCATGTTGTGCGCGTCGCCGAGGAGGATGACGCCGTCGTGGCGGGTTTGTTTTTGGGAGGGGAGCCAGCTGTTGGGCATGGACTTGGGAATCTTCCCGTCGGCGAGGGCCGCGTGGACGGAGGGTTGGACGTTGGGTGGGAGAGAGGGGAGGACGACCTTCTCGATGTAGCCGCGCACGCCGCCCGTGGCAGGGGAGGCGGCGTCGTGCGGGACGTCGATGAGCGCGCGCGTCTCGTGCGTGCCGATCTGGTAGAGAAGGGCCAGAGATTTGGCGCCAATGCAGACGTGACCGAAGCCGGCGGGCGGGAATGGGCAGTCGATCAGCTCGAGCGCGTAGAACTTGCTGCGGACGACGGCTGTCGTGCCGAGGATCTCCTTGCGGAAGATGGAGGCGTAGCCGTCGGCGATGATGGTAAGGCCGCCGAAGAAGCAGTCGGGCTCCTTCTTGCCCGTTTCTGGGTCCTTGGTCCGCGTGTGCACGCCCAGCACCGCGTCGCTGTGCTCGCCTTTGATAGTCGCCGTGACCTCGGTCTCGAACACACTGATATTCGGATGCGCCATGCATGCCCTGCGCAGCTGCATGATAAATCGTCCGTGGTGAAACCCCTGCCCTCTGGCCTGACGGGCGCTTTCCCGTTCGCATGCCCATTTCCCCTAACCTCCTCCCTCTTATTCCCCGCCCCAACAACCACCTCCCCATCGGCCCTCACGGGCGGATAGGGAAACGCCACCTCTTCCCCCCGATACAGCACGTGGTACCCGTAGCAGGGCACCGCGTCGATGTTCTGCAGACAGTTCTCCAGCCCCAGCTTGCGCAGCGCCTCGACACCTCCGGGTTGCAGCAGCTCGCCGACGATGCGGTCCGGCTCGTGCATCCAGCGCTCGAGCAGGATGACGCTGCGGCCCTGGTTGGCGAGGGCGAAGGCAATGGCGCACCCGAAGACGCCGGCGCCGACCACGACGACGTCGGCCTCGTGGTGCTCCTGGCGCCGCTCCAGGTTGCGGGCGGCCTCGGAGGTGGCCGCGTCCGCCATGGCTGCTGTGTGTATTATTTCGGGTCTGGGACTGTGTCTTGGAGGATCGATGCTGGTCGGTCGGTTTGTGACGACCGGGCTGTGGGAGGACGGCGAGGTGGCGGTCAGGTGGTTGTGTTCAGAGGGAGCGGTGGAACGTCGAACGATGCTCAGATCTCAGGGTCCACGAGATCTCGAGGTCGGAACGGCAGGGCGTCGGGTGTGAAGGAGAAAGACGGATGGTCGTAACCAAAAGCAGAGATGGCGTGGGATGTTTGGGTCTTTTTAGAATTCGTCTCTGACTTTTGTCTCGTCGTCAATTGGCTGTCGACTTGTCCCGGATCGGTTGCGCGTTCCCGCTTCGTTGCTTCCCGCGATGAAATTATTCGAGACCGATCTCTCGACGGAATCGTCCCATGCGGCAGGCACCGCTTGGGTAGAGACCCCTGGCAGGCCAATCAGGGGCGGGGCGCATGGGCCAACGTCGTGCTTGTCGTTCCTGCCCCTGACCGCTAAAGTTCACATGTCAGTCGATGGCCAGGACCGTGCAGCGGCCAGTGGCCTGTTCCTTCCCAACAACTGCCAGATGCTACTCAGGGTTCCTCCAGACCAGTGGTATCTCCGTGAGGGCCGGGAAAGAGCATCAGGGGACAGACATCCGAATCATTTTCGTGAGGTTGTGTTTTTGAGATTCGAACAACATTGAAGTTCTCCGTAAATGTACATCTTCTACCTTAGACATCCAATGCTTACTTTTTACAGCCCATTCCGATGCAACCATCCAAACCCCAAGCCGCTCCTGTATCTGGTATCATATAGTATACAAGCCGTGTAGCGTAGTCTCTGTGCCTCCCTCTAAAACGACGCCTCAACAGGCACCTTCTTTGCCATTTCTTGCTGCGTCTTCAATTCTTTATCAAGCGCATTGAACGGATCGTCCCCGTCCAATGCCCGCCCCGGCTCCCGCTCCCGCCCCCGCCTTGCCTTTGCCAGCGCCTTGCCCTTCTTCGGGCTCGTTGGCATGGCCTTGTCCAAGTTTGGCAACCCCTTCCATATGCTCTCCTCCTTATTTGTTCCCTCCGTCTTGGTTTCCTCCATATTCCTCTCTTCCGTCTTCGTTTCGTCCATATTCCTCTCCGCCATTTTCCTATCCTCCGTTTCCGCCTCCTCCCTCCCCTTCATCTTCCATTTCCTCCCCTCCTCCAGCCAAGGCACATCATTAAAATCAACCGACCGACACCCCTGGTCCAGCGCAGCCTGCCTCATAATCCTCACCGCCTCCGCCTCAATGAACTTGCCCTCCACCCTCAAATCCCTCCTCGCCTCCACAGTGCGCTCAATCGCCTCATCCAGCATCGCCCTCGCGGCAACCTTATTCTGCTCCACGACCGTCCTCCCCTCCGCCTTCTTTACCGCCAACCTTGCAAACCTCAGCGTCGACCGGAACTCCTCCTTCTCCTTGAACCGCGTAGCAAGCCCCCGCTCGATGGTATCCCTCAGCCCCACAAGGTCAACCAGACCCGCGTAGCCCCCAAGCAGGATCTTGAAGTTCAAAAAGCAGTAGCACGGCGTGGTGACGGTGGGATCGTCGACCATGGTGGCGGCGCGCAGCGCGAGGGAGATGGCGGCGCGGAAGTGGCCCGCCTGGAGGCAGGCGATGGCGGCGGCGTGGACGCTGGCCTCGGTGAGCTCGACGCCTGAGGATTGGAAGTCGGTGAGCACGCGGGTCACGGTGGCGAAGACCTCTTCTTCGCCGCGCGCGCCGGGCGCGAGGTCGCCGAGCTGGCGGGACAGGACGTAGTTGCTTGCTTTGGCGATGTCGTGGCCTTGGGCCTGTGCATCGCGCAGCATTTTGGAGACTGGGGGGTGGTGGTTGGAGTTGACGTCGGATATTGACATGCGCGCCTGCACGGCTAGACGGAGCGCCATGGATGAGAAGGGGAGTCCGAGGTGCATGGCCCGCTTGTAGATCGTCAGCGCCTGGTGTGGGCGCTTGGCGGTTAATGCCTCTCGTAACGCTAGGAGGACATCCTCGACTGGGGCACATTTGCCCTGGACGGCGAGCTTGTCCATGTCGAGTCTCAACGATAGCAATCGGCCCTTTGCTGCTTTGCCGCCGTACTTGGTGGCGCCCAGCGCGGCGTTTGCCATTATTCGCTCCGTATGATCGTCTACGAACTCCGTATTCAGCGCCCTGATCTTGCGGAAGAGCGAGCGGAGATCGTTGAAGGAAAAGTTCCAGTCTCGCTTGCATCTCGCCAGGATCGCGTTCGTAAAGCCGGCGTCGACGGGGAAATTTGCCTGGCTGGCGTAATTGAGCCAGGCCACCAGCGAGTCGGCGTCGCGGATCGCCCCGTACAGCTTGGCCATGAACGTGACGGTGAAGCTGTTCAGGGGCACGTCGAGCTCTTCGACGTACTCCCTGAGAAACTCCTCAGTTTCGCGCGTGGTGTGCGTTTCGGAGTACGTCTTGAGCACCGGCACAAAGACCTGACCGTGGGCGCCACCCTCGGTTCGCAATCCAAGGCTGCGCATGAGCCTGAACTCGGAGCGAACCGCCTCCCAGTCCCCGCGCGCCGCATCCATCCGCGCCCGAAGACCGTGCCATCGAATATGCGAGTAGATGTCGGGATCGTACTTTCCAAGACCAGCTGTCATGTATGCTTCGGCTGCGTCCTCTTCGCCCGCCTGCACCGCGATCTCGACCATGACGCGGTAAATGCCGCCGTCGGCCTGGCCTGGCTTCTCCCCCTGTTGTACGATCTTGAAGAGTTCCGCGGTCTTTTGAAAATCACGCTCCTGCCTCCAATGCGCCAGGAGAAGCTTGATGGTCCATACCGCAGGCACCTGCAGGTACGCGTGCGGAGCCGCGATGGCGTGGAGAGCTTGTAGAACCTGCTTTGGTCTGTAGCTATGGGCCAACTCAACGCATTCGACGACCGTAGCCCCGATGGCCATCATTGATTCAAAGGTTGGGTTAGCCTTGGCGTAGGTAAAGAGGAAGGCCCGGACAACCTGTTTGTACTCGTGATGCTCGCGCATGTTCGCGATAAACCAGGCCGTAAGCTCGTGGGCGTTTTCTCCAGCGACTGCATGGCACCGTGTGTATACCGTAACAATCCTATGGAGTCTCTGCGCAGCGAACGCCGCCTCGAGAAGCTTCCGGCCCGTTTCGTACACCTGCGCGTCCAGTGGTTGCGTTGGGGGCGCGGTAAAGGTCGCCAAAAACAAGTCGGTGGCTGTCTCGAGGTTCTTGTTGTAGGCGTCGCGTCCGATGGAATGTTCGTCCTGTGCCAGCAGCAAGTCGATCAGCGTGAAGGGGTCGTGGTCGAGGTATGCCTTCTCCGGTATTGAGCCTCGCGACAAGAGGCTATGGAAGAGCTGCACAGCAAGCTGAAGTTGACCGGCTTCCCGGCACGACCAACACAACAAGGCTGTAGCTTTCAGCCAGGGGTGGTACTTGTTGTTCGGGGCGCGTTTGTGCTTCATGGCCTCGAGGACGACCCCCATGGTGGCCTTGAGTTCTTCGGGATCTCCCTTCGCGCAGGCTTTGTGCATGCGGGCCATGATCTTTCTGTTGCTAGGGGGCAGATAGGCTTTGAGGGCCTCTGCATTGGTATACATCCAGTCTGGTCCGGGAGTAGAGTTTCGTTGAGATTGCGATTGTGAACTCCGCTGAGCCTGTGGTTGAGGCCGTGGGGTTTGGTCTTCGAGGAAGATGGGCGGCGTCGTGCTGTCGTCCCCCTCCTCCAGTACCTCCGACTCCTTGCACGCCACATTTGAACCACCCTCCACCTCCCTCCTCTTCTTATTCTCCGGTGGGTGAATTGGCATCATCCCAATGTCCCACAGCACCTCCTCCTCCATAGCGACAGCAAGTGCGCCGCCCCCGGCATGGTATCTCTTCGCGCCCTTGATTTTCTTTCCATTCTCAACCGCCCGCATGGCATTGTTGATTTTCCGGCGGCGGTCCTCGGCGATTATGGCGAGACTGCAGGAGGTGCCCAGGACGAGTCCCCGCAGCGCCGTCAGGGCGACTCGGGAGGGGACGGGAAGCGAGGACATGGCGGTCGTCTGGTTGTTCGCTGTTGCCGTCTCATCTCGTCAGTGAGGCATCTCCCCAGCGCGGCGGGCACTTGTCGTCGTGGTTTGTGTTTGTCGTCACCGGATCCGAGGTTGGCTGTCCATGCGGCAGCAGTCTAGAGCAGAGCCAGGACTTGGCCCAGAAGCTCCGCAAGCCATTTTCCAAGAGTGAGGTGATGCTGCAGCTGGGCCGATGAAAACTCCACAGCAGCTTGAGTGGACCAATTGCAGCCAGATCTGCCGACTGCTGGGTCCCATGCCAAGTTCAACGCCAAACTTAACGCCAAGACACGGTTACTTGCATGAACAGTTTTGTCGAACATGTTGTGATCAGGAACAAAGACGGGAATGAAGAGTGCGTATTCTACATGTCTATCTCTAGGTTGTGTGTATCTATCCAGCCCACACCAAACGCCCTTCCAAATATGCCGCCCCCCGGCCCCCAAGTATCGAACAGAATAATACAGGATGTGCGTCTATATACAGTACAGTGTAACGCCTCGCTCTCTAGGCAAATCTCTTTAGACAAGCTCGCGACGCTCTATGGGCATGTATGCCTCCAACTTGCGCAAAATCGATTGGTACAGGAACAGCATGCAACCGCTCTGGATACTCGTCCAAGCAGCCCGCGGCCCAACGCCTCTGAACCACCCCGCAATGCCTTCGGATTTGTAGATGAGTCTCAAGCCGGTGATCATCGAGGACGTCTCCAGCGTGATGGCCCCGGGCTTGGGTGTGTGTGTCGACGGGGAGGCGGTCGAGATTAGGCGCTTCTGAAGCTTTTGTGTTGCCGCCTCGGTCGTGGACTTGGTGTGGGTTTCCCTGGCCGGCGCGGAAGTGGCGGTTTCGGGCTTGCCGGCGGTTGAGCCGCCTTCGGGTGGGTGAACTTGGGTCTGCAGTCTCGTCTTGACGACATCGAGAGGGCATGTCATGGTGCCCGCCAGACCACCAGCCGCCGCGCCTGTCAAGAGCTCCAACTCCCACCCAATGTCGCGGCTCCCCTTCCACTGATGCGCCCACGTCTGGGCCTGCTCGTAGAACATGAATTGGAGTGCCGAAAAGGGGAGATCGCGCCACAATGTGGCACCGTAGCCGTAGAAGAGGGCGGAGAACCCCTCGGTCCGGACAATCGTCCTCACAGCATCTGTCGTCCCCCGATAGTTGTAACCAGAGGTGAAATATGGGTTGTTGTAGCGCCCCTGCAGCTGGAGGCGGGTTTTGACGACCTCGGAGGGGACGTAGACGGTGGAGGCAGCGAAGTCGCCGACGAAACCTGCAACATAGATCAGTCAGACAAACATATCCCCTATTGATCGCCATGGGAACCAACTGACCGGCCAGCAAGTACGCCACGTGAGGCTGGACACCATAGTCCAACATCTGCCTCTTGCTCCACTCGTAGCTGCCAAAGAAAAAGCAGGTCGCCGGGAACGAGCCAGCCAGAGCCGGAATCCATCCGCCGTACAGTCCGCGCCGTATCCCCTCCTGTCGGAAAATTTTGAGGTATGACGACCCCAACGATGTGTATTTGGGCGGAATATGGGGATCGCCCTGCTGTCGTGTTTTTACTGTATCGAGCGAGTGCATGAGCATGTCGCCGGTGGACCCGCCCATTCCTCCAGCCAGCATGCACTGAGATGTTGCGAATCAGCATCCGAAGGCGGTCACATATCGTCAAACGACCAGGCGACGGTGGGAACCCACGTGCAAAAATGGCGGCGGGCGCGCCTCGGCCTCGTCTCCATCTTGGGACCTCATATTCTGTTGAGCGCGTGGCGGTTCGTCGGTTCGAGCGGTGGGGACGGGGACATGCGACAGGATCCTATGCGCTTTGTTGTCCGTATGTCCATCGTCGAGGACGGCGGCCGGGTCGAGATCTGGGGCGGGCAAGGGCGAGGGTGAGACCGGTGTGGACGGGGTGCGGTTGGCCGTCTCGAAGCCAAGCACCATCACCCCGCGGGGAAGAGGACTAGAGGATTGCGCCGCCCGGGCAATGGGCGAACTTGTCGGATTTTACGGTGTTGAGGTTTCGGGAAATGTGACGTCCGCCGGGCGTAGCGCAGGAAATGGTTCAAGGTTCAAATTTCTGGGCGCGCGGCAGGGCGGCAGTCCAATGCGTTTTTTTGGCCATGTGGCCCGTGCACGCCGGCGCATTTCTTCTCTCCCAGCAATAACCCTGACTTCCAAGTTCCAACGCCGCCGATGATACAATCGAGGAGGCTTCTGGAGCTATCTCCTTTCCGAAGCTGACTGACTCGACCATTGGTGCCCCAGTTGCGCCATTTGTTGTCAACCCCGTTGCCCCTGAAGTATGTAGAATACAAAACTTATGTAAACAGTGATGATACACCCTAACCCCCACACATAACCCTGACATCTCACGCCGCCCGATGAACCCCCATCCTCAAAGGATGCTCCCACCACCTCACTCTCCCAGCCCTCTCCCACGGCGACAAGATATGTGATACCCTCCCCGTAATCAATCTCGCCGAAATTGGCCCATAGTAGTTACTATCCTGGCTCTTATCCCCATCCCCCTCCACCCAGACATGCCCCTCCGGCACGGAAGCATACTCATACGGATACGGCGACTTAGTGCGGACAACATCCCCTTCCAAACCAACAATCCTCTTGACCGTAATCTTATCGGGGTCATAAGGGTTTCTATCCCACACAGTTAACCACCACCCAACCAAACACCCATCAACCACCCAAAATGAGCAGGGTAGGTCAAAACAAACCTAAAAGTAACAACCATCCCCCTCCTCAGCCCCTCCTGCGCATACAGCTTCCACACCAGACACAAGTCTTTCCTCAAAGAGTCGTTGTACTGCGGGTTCAGGAAGGGATACATGGAGGGCCCGCGGATAAAGGTGACCTCGGCGACGTAGGCGTTGAACCAGATCAGCGGCGGGATCCATGTGGCGTAGCGGAGGAGGTAGCGCGAGACCTGCCGGAGGAAATGGCGGTTTCCCCCGGGTCCCCATCCCAAGCGGGACATTGGGGATGTTTAGTTGTGGTGGTGAGATGGGTGGTGGTGGTGGTTTGTGTGTAAGTTGATGTGAGGGTTATGCAAGTGGCGAGTGCATTGAGTGAGAGACAAGCTTGGCTGGGGTGAGGGAGATAAGGCGATAAGGGAAGGAACGTCGATTGTATCTCGATTGATGCATACAACCGCGCTCACGACTCAACACCACCAGTCTCAATATTTCGTCAAACATTACTTCATTCGCTTTTCTTTTACCCCGATGTTCCCAGAAAAGCTACTTGCGTCTACCATCTGGAACCTTTCGTGTCTTGGGCGCCAGCGGTACCAAATCATGTTTTGATAACCTGCTCGCGGCCCCTTCATCCCTCCATCCGGAGGGTATCTGGCCGTCCGACCAGAAGAGAGAACCCAGTGTCATGAAGTCATTTTTGAAAAGCCTGCACACCCAAGAGTGCCTCTAGACAGCCTCCGGGATGTTGTCGTCACTCTCGCTGACGCTCTCGTCACCGCTGACCTCGGCGTTCTCGCGCTCGCGCTTCTCCATCAGAGCCTGGAGCTCCGCATCATCGGACTCGGTGACAGCCTTGGGCGCCATCTTGACGACAAGGTTGCCGCCGGCCGACTCGATGCTGGCCCGGACGTCGGCGATGGCCTCCTCTAGCCGCGCAATGCCGGCGTTCTTGTCGAGGCAGGTGTTGGTGAGGCTGGAGCAGGTCAGCAATGAAATTCGGGTGGGCAGCGCGTAGTCGGTCCACGTACACATAGAGAGGAGGAGAGACCAGTCTGCACTTGACCTGAGTCTCGGCGGTGTTGCGCGCCTCGGCGGTACGCAGAGCGGCCTTGATGGCATCGATACCCTCATAGCTGAAGCAGGTAACCTCGATATCGGCACGGACCTTGGTCGGCTGGGGGGTGAGCTTCTTGCCGATGTACGACTTGAGCTCCTCGGCGACAGGCTCGCTCGGGAACTCGATGCCGGTCCAGATGTCGGGGTTGCTGCAGGTTAAGTCGTCAGCCGGGCGCCCACATCGGGCCAGGGAACGCATCCAAGACGTACGTTATTGAGAGCTTGAAGGCGTCGAGAGCGTGGCCAAACTTCTTATTGAGGGGCCACCCTATTGTCTCATAGAGGGTCTCGATCGGGGTCTGGGTCTTCTCGGCGACGTGCCTCATGATCGAGTGCACAATCTTGCTCTTGTTGTACCGCTCCTCGCAGCGAACGATATCCTCGGGCGACACACGGCGCTTGGACAGATCGATGTACCCTGTCGTTATTTAGCACTTCGGCGCTGGGCGTCAGTTATCGGCGGGGCTTCCAACCTTTCTCCTTGTCGACACGGAGAACGACGACAACCTCGTTGCGACCGACGCGGATCAACTTCTGGATACTTCTGATACGACGTCTCGAGAGCTCGGAAAGCAGAATCATGCCATCGATGTTGTCGTACTCGAGGAGCTTGACATAAGCTCCCATATCGGCGATCTGGCGACGGTCAGCTCTACGACGGCACCAGAGTGGTAGAGTGCATGCGGGGGACATACCTGTTTTACGTTCACCATCACGAAGGAGTCAATCTCCGGATACTTCTCCTCGTAAAAGCGGCAGTTTGAGAGCGACATCTTGACGGGGGGTGCCGTTCCCAGGCGGGGCAAGGTGGGATGTGAGGGTGGTGTTTCGCTGGAGTCGGGCAAAAGAGCCGCGAGGGAGGATGTCGAGGGAATTCCTAGGAATCGAAGGGAGTTGCTGCGCGAGGACAGGGACGACAACAGCAAACTCGAGTCGGGTGCGGTCGGACGTCTTGGGGTGGGAATGCGGCGCACGTCTCGAGTTGAGCTCAAGGGACAGTCATCAGGCCCGCAGTATTTTCAGAAGCCCGCCAGAAATTCCAACGTGCATGGGGCTGTTGTGGCTGGTGCGTTTTTTGGCGGGGTGAGCCGTGAGTGGGAGGTGTGGTTCGGCATGCAAGCGGCATCCCTGTCTGCCAAGCCCAGCTGGGGGTGCCCCACCACAAGCCAGGGAGACTTCCAAGACGACGACGTCACGCGCTGGAGCCCAGGTTCCTCCATCTGTCTGGCATTCTCGCAAGGCACGGGAGCTTTCGGCAGGCCGAGGCTCAGTCTCACCGGATCGTGTTGGCCAACCTGATAAAAGGTTGCCGGAGGTCATCTGTTGCTGGTTTGGGCCAGTTATCCCGGGCTTTGCCGCCAACACCAACCGAACCTTTTTGTTGTTTGAGGATTTGTCGTGCCTGCTGGGTTTGTACGAAGCGAGGATCAAGGGCACGACGACGCGGGCAAAGTCTCGCCAAACTCAACCGTAAACACACCATCGCAAAATTAGTTCCTCTCAACGACAGCCCGTTCCGTCCATTTCATTTCCCGATGAAAACACGCGATTTCATTACGGTCTACCTTCAACGATGGATGTGCTGAATTCAACTGTTGTCACGGCGGTGACGGCAGTGACGGAGATGGCTGCATCAACTCCAGAACGGCACCCCAACCCATTATCATCAGCGGTAGCTGCAGCAAGCGATGTTGCAAATGCCCATGGCTCTTCATCATGGCTGGGCTTTTTCGCGAGGCTCGTGCTATGGGTCCTCCAGCTCGCCTCGACGGTCATCTACTATGCATTGAAGCTGGCAACCATCTCAGTCCCAACGCTGCTCTACGCCCTCTTCTCGACAAGCTGGACCGTCACCATGAACGCCACTACTTTGTAAGTAAAGAATAGGCGAGCAGATTTTGCGTAGGAACATGGATGTAGGCAGCTCTAACTCATCCAGGATGCTTATTGTGGCCGCCTTGATAGCCGCCGTCAGCTGGGTCGTCAGATACCGCTACCTCAACATGTACTCCCGACTCCCTCCGGAGCCCCAACGCAAGGAGCCAGACGTCGATCTCTTCCCAGATACGCATGACGAAGGCATCAAGCCTGGTCTGTCAAATTACTTCGACGAATTTCTGAGTGCCATCAGGATCTTCGGCTACCTGGAGCGGCCCGTCTTCCACGAGTTGACTCGCAGCATGCAGACTCGGAAGCTCATTGCAGGAGAAACCTTCAACCTGGAAGAGGAAAAGGGGTTCTGCCTTGTCGTCGATGGCATGGTCGAGATCTTTGTGAAGTCGTCAAAGTACAACCGGGGGTTCGCCCATAGCCCCCGCCTCGGCCCCATGGGCGAAGACCCATCGAGCGACGACGAGCCATCTTTGGCTGGACAGCAGCGATACCAGCTTTTGACTGAGGTCCGCAACGGCGCGCCGATGTCCTCGCTATTTTCTATTATGTCGCTCTTTACCGAAGACCTCCCGCTGCGGTACGCGGAGGACGATCGCTCTATGCCCGGGGCCGCAGCCAACAGCTCATACTTCCCTCACTATCCTGCGGGTACTGAATACCGAAAGTCACATCTCGCGCCGGACTCTCACCCCGGCACGCCAGGAGGCACCCCTCAAATGGACGGCTCAGCAGCGAATTCTGTCGAGAATCTGCCCGATCCACATGCGCCACCCGAAGACGCTCAAGGTCTACCGCGCGTTCCCCCTATCTCACTTGACGGCAGCGGTGCGAGCCGACCTCAAAGACCGATACCCCAGCGGCTCGGTACCACGTCGGCCCATCCCGACATTATCGCGAGGGCGACGGTGGACACGACCATCGCAATCATCCCAGCCAGCGCTTTCAGGCGTCTGATCAAGATATACCCCAAGGCGACTGCGCACATCGTCCATGTCATTCTGTCCAGATTTCAGAGGGTCACCCTCGCCACGGCATACAACTACCTCGGCCTTACATGCGAAGTATTACAGATCGAACGGCAGATGCTCAAGTACACAACGCAACAACTGCCCAACCATCTTCGAGGGGACGCGCTTGACAGGCTCAAAGAGAAGTTCAAACGGGAAAAGGAGAGGATTGGGGAAGAGGACGTCAGTAAGGGGATAGCTCTTCACAATGCTCGTGCAGGCCGTCGCCGCCGCTCCACATCAACGCTTCGGAAAGAGGCCGCTCTCCAAGCCTTCTCCAGGCATCGCCAGCTCTCCATAGCCAGCCCAGCTCTGGGACATCCCAGCGCCGGAGATCTTGTGACACATCTGCAGCAGTCGAGAGGTGTAGGGAACCGACCTCAGAGTGTCGCCTTTTTGGACGGCCCTTCTCCTCACCTCGACGTGCAGAGGGAGGTCGCCACTCCCTTGGCCCAATGCACCTTCAACCCATTTACGACTCAAAGGAACGCTCATGTCTCGCTGGACAAGAGAGACGTACTCGACGAAGACAACCTGTTCCGCGAATCAATCCTGGAGTGCGTATTCAAGTCCATCGGATTGACTGGAAGTGGGAGCTCAAACAAGGATTCCGATTCGGGCCAGGCGTCTCCCCGGCTTACGTCTTTCGACCAACGACGCAAAGTCGCGTTCACGGACCATGCGTTTGGTTTCATGAATGGACTAGGAGGATCCGCCGACGGCGACACCGAGTCCATGACTTCCGCGGGGCTGTCAGTTGGTCTGTCACCGAACCCTCACCTGCTGGCGGAAGAGATGAGGGACGACATGGAGATCGTCTTTTTTCCCAAGGGGTCAGTCTTGGTTGAACAGGGTGAGAGGAATCCTGGGCTTTACTATGTCATCGATGGGTTCCTCGACATCTGCACCCAGGAGGATGGATCGGCATCCGATGTGTTGCACGCGCCGAGCAGGACTTCGCTGCATGCGATGGATAACGTCCAGTCTCTTTGCTCGCCTCATGAACTCGTAGATTCCATGCGGTTTGGAAACGGGCTGGATGATGCCGAGAAGAAGCCCAAATCTGGTCGGCGAAGTGTGGCCTTGATCAAGCCCGGTGGACTTGCTGGCTACATAGGGACCATCTCATCATACAGATCCTTCATTGAGGTTGTCGCAAAGACGGATGTCTATGTCGGCTTTCTCCCGCTCAGCTCCATCGAGCGGATTGTCGACAAATATCCCATTGTGCTCCTGACCATGGCGAAACGGCTCACCAACCTCCTTCCTCGGCTGATTCTGCATATTGACTTCGCCCTCGAGTGGCTACAGGTCAACGCGGGCCAGGTGATATTCCACGAAGGAGACGAAAGCGAGGCCATTTATATTGTCTTGAACGGCCGCCTCAGGCTGGTCGAAGACCGAAAAGACGGTGGAATGAACGCCAAAGCGGAGTTCGGCCAGGGCGAGAGCATCGGAGAACTGGAGGTGCTCACCGAGTCCTCCCGCTCCGGCACTCTCCACGCCATCAGAGACACGGAGGTGGTCAAATTCCCTCGCACGTTATTCAACAGCCTGGCCCAGGAGCACCCCAACATTACGATCAAGATCTCCAAGATCATCGCTTCCCGTATGAGGGCGCTGGTCGACGATCCACCGACTATGCTGGGGCTCAAGGAGGCCGGGAGGAGCTCGGTCAACAAGAGCTCCACCACGCTCAACCTGCGGACTGTGGCCATTCTGCCAGTTTCGGCGGGCGTGCCTGTTGCGGAGTTTGGGAACAGGCTGCTGAATGCCCTGACTGAGGTTGGCGCCCCGAATGGTGCTACTTCTTTGAACAGCGCGGCGGTCTTGAATCATTTGGGGAAGCACGCCTTCAACAGGATGGGCAAGCTCAAGTTGTCGCACTATCTGGCGGATCTGGAGGAGAAGTATGGCCTTGTGATTTACGTGGCTGGTAAGTTCCCAATTGGTTTGTTTGCGCACCAGTAACTAACGTGCTCAACAGACACCAATGTCAACGCCCCGTGGACACAGACCTGCATCGCCCAAGCGGACTGCGTCCTCCTCGTCGGGGTAGCTGACGGCTCTCCCGAAATTGGAGAGTACGAGCGCTTCATGCTCGGCATGAAGTCCACAGCCAGGAAGATCCTCGTCCTCCTCCACCAGGAACGCTACTCGATGTCCGGAGTGACGAGAAAGTGGCTCAAGAACCGCGTGTGGATCAACGGCGGCCACTTCCACGTCCAGATGACCTACAGCCCGAACGCCGTACCTCTCCACCCACCCGCGAAGCCAGGCGGCCCAACCCTAAGGGAACGAGTGCAGATCCTCCAAGCAGAGATCCAGAAGTACACATCTAGGAAAGTGCGCCACAGCCCGTTCTACTCCCCGGACGCCCCTTTCAAAGGTGACTTCCACCGCCTCGCCCGCCGCCTCTGCGGCAAATCCGTCGGCCTCGTCCTCGGCGGCGGCGGCGCCCGCGGCATAGCACACGTAGGCGTCATCCGCGCGATGCAGGAAGCCGGCATCCCCATCGACCTCGTCGGCGGTACGTCCATCGGCGCCTTCATCGGCGCGCTGTACGCCCGACACGCGGACTTCGTCCCCATCGTCAATGCGGCCAAGAAATTCTCCGGCCGCATGGCCAGCATGTGGCGCTTCGCCCTCGACCTCACCTACCCCTCCGCCTCGTACACCACGGGCCACGAGTTCAACCGCGGCATCTTCAAGGCCCTCGGCAACACCCAGATCGAGGACTTCTGGCTTGATTACTACTGCAACACGACAAACATCTCCAAGTCGCGCGCTGAGTTCCACACGTCGGGCTATGCCTGGAGGTATGTGCGCGCCAGCATGTCCCTTGCGGGGTTGTTTCCGCCACTGTGCGATGAGGGGAGCATGCTGCTGGATGGCGGGTATGTCGATAACCTGACGGTGTCGCATATGAAGTCGCTCGGGTCGGATGTGATCTTCGCGGTGGACGTCGGCGCGCTGGATGATAACACGCCGCAGGCATTTGGCGACTCACTCTCGGGCATGTGGGCGTTCTTCAACAGGTGGAATCCCTTCTCGTCGGTGCCGAATCCGCCGACGCTGGCGGAGATCCAGGCGAGGTTGGCGTATGTGTCGAGTGTGGATGCGCTGGAGAGGGCGAAGACGATGAGTGGGTGTATTTATATGCGCCCGCCGATTGAGGAGTATGGGACGTTGGATTTTGGGAAGTTTATGGAGATCTATGCGGTGGGGTATAAGTATGGGCAGGAGTTTATTGCGAAGTTGAAGGAGAGGGGCGTGTTGCCGCTTGCGGAGGAGACGGAGGGGAAGAAAGCGCTGAGGAGGACGATGGCGCCGAGGAGGGCGAGTATTTGATTTGAGGGGGGAATGTGGAAGGTATTGGGAGCATGTTTTAGGGAGCATGTCTTGGGCGTTCTTTTGCATGGCATAGATAGCGTTGATGTTGGTATCCATAGTTGTTAGGTTTGGATCTCAGGCTATTAGTGAAGAGACGAGGTCTATCATGTTACAGTTCGCCAGCTTTCTTGGGCTGGTCAAGTACTGCGTCTGTCTCTCGCCCCTTCTGCAACCGTTCACGACCAACCCATCATCACCCTGATCGACGTCAAGCTTATCTGATCTCGAGTGTTCTCAAACCAAGAAAACAGGTTGTATCTTAATCCTCGATACTGAAACTAGGTAACACTTAAATCAACCTCTGTCCCTCTCCCTCGCGAAAACAACCTCCGTAACCCTCTTCCCTTCCTATTACTACTCCCACTACCGTTCGTGGGTATTTTGCCCAACCCCCGGTCAACAGAGATTTTTGGTCTGAGTGGCGGTAGGGGGAACACAAGACTTGGCGTGCTGTTCCCTGCTGTCGCTGCTTTCTTGGTGTTGCTATTGGTTTTGAAGTTGGTATTGGCTGTCTTGGAGTTGTACTTTTCGTTGTCGGTATTGACGTTGGTGTTGGCCGTCTTGGGCCAGGGAGGTAGTGCTCTTGTTACTTCTACTGCTGTTGATGCTGTTGTGGTGTCGTGGTAGTCCTTTTCAGGGACGGCGGGTGGGTTGCTGAAGCGTTTGCTGGCGCGGGCTTGGAGAAGGGCTTGTTGTTGGATGTCCCATTCTTGGAGGCGGAGGCGTTCGCGCTCGCGGTCAGTTTGAGCTGGGGCTTGAGTGGGTTGTGGCTGTTGCTGTTGCTGTTGTTGTTGTTGTGGTAGTAACTGCTGAGGTGGTGGTGATGGTGGTCGTTGGGTTGGAGGTGGGGATGGGTGATGTTGATCTAGAAATCGGGCTTTGTCCTGGGTGGTCCAACTCAGGGTTTTGGTTGGTTTCTGTAGTGGTGGTTGCTCCTGCAGTTGACGTTGTTCGTCGCTCTCTTGTGTCCGTTTTCTTTCCAGCTCAAGATCCCCGTCCTCGAAGATGAGCTGTTGATGAACATACTGGGCGTGATGTTGTTTTTGTCCCGTCGTTGGCACGGGGCGAGTCAGTAGTTGTTGAAATTGAGATTGATGGTGAGACTCGTGTTGTTGAATCCGTCTCTGTGGTTGTTGCTGATACTGCCTATACTGAGGATACTGATGTCCAGAACCACTACCCGTGTTCGTTTTTGTGGCACTGGGACTTTCCTCGACGAGCTCATCTGGCCAGTTGCGCGCCTCATCGTCATTTACAACTATGTACCATCCAATCTCACCGTCGCGCTGCAGCTGGTCGCGGAGCTCCTCGAGCCATCCAGGTTTAGTGTTTTGTCCAATTTGAGGATTCTTGGATAATCGGGAGACGGCCGGATGGGCACTCGCAAGCTGCTGCCGCTCATATCGTGTAACTTCCTCAATGATGGAGCAGGAGAGGTCGATTCGAACAGCATAGTCGGCCACATACGCGTATGGACGCGAGACGGCAGTGAGATCACGCGGGTCGTACTCCTCAAGCAGCTTGACAGCGGACCAGGACTGGGCCAAGAAATTATCGGCGGAAGACGAAGAATAACTACTGCCCCCAGAAGATTCATCATCAATCGGAAGTGGTGGTAATGGCTGGTGTTCCTTTGCGCGGCTCTGGCTCCTGCTCTGAACGGTGCCCTGACTATAAGACCGGCCACGATGTTGACTTTGGCTGCGCGCTCTGGAGACCCCGTTGGTGTAGTTGAGTACACGGGTGTCCTCGTAACTCTCGGTGTCCCTGGTGGCGGGGACGTAGCGGCCCCTTTTTGGGCTGCAGTAGGGGAGGAAGTCAAAGATATCGTAGAAGGACCTGAGGATGCAGCGGGAGCTCCTCGCTGGGATTATCCACTCGGGCGAGGCGTCGTCGAGGTTCTGCAGAATCACGTAGACACGGATGCTCCGCCGCTGCCAGCGGAAGCCGTGGCAGAGATACGCGGGCATGGTCGGGATGCCCGCAAGCAGCAGTAGGGCAGGAGTCAGTGGCGTGGATATCACCTGGGAGTTAATGCCAGGGAAGTGCGGGAGCAAGGGACCCTTCAGGTCCAGCCTCGATTCGGTAATTCAAGGCGGGGATGGTGCTCGGCGGTGATTTGAGAGAGGGGCAGGAGAAACACGGGCGGGACAAGGCAGTTGAGGGTATTACAATGCGGCCATTTGTACCTGGCCAGAAGCCGTTGTTGCTGTCAATGACACGCGAGCGCGGCCCTTGAGATCAAAACGTGTGTGGTCGCAGCCACCAGACAGGGGGATCTCGAACTGGCAAACCGGGGCTGTGCTGATGCGGTTGGGCCTCGCCTCCTGCATATGTAAAAGGTGATACTTGCAGCATCTTTCTGTCGGGAGGGTTGAATTGTTGGATGGTCTCAGATCACAGATCTCGTGTGATCTGCGCCGTCTGGTCTGGTCCCCGCTCGGTGCTCATCGGGTCCGGGTGTTGAACCAGACACCTGCACAGTGCACCCCGACTTCCCAACCACAGACGACTTGGTTCGTGGTTTTGTCTTCTGAGACAAACACCTTTTCCATTCGGGAATTGTTGAACCCTGGAAGTTTCGGCAGACGTTGGAAAGGGGCTTGACTGGCGCGCTTGGCGCTGTGGGGCCAAGATAACAATTGCGGGGACAGACAGAACCCCTGTAATAAATGCTTCCATCCCAGGTTGTTGTCTCGAAATCAAGGGTTCCTGAGAAACTCTTCTCCAAGTTGTTTGTTGACTCGAGTCTCAAAATGCTGGGCCGACGGGTGTCACTGCCAATTCCAGATTGTTTTACACTTAGAAAGGCCGGGCAACTTTCAGATAATATTGGGCCTTCGGCAGCTGCCACACTCGTTCCTTCCGGCTCCCAGGCTGTTTCTCCATTCCGGTCTCCACCAACCTTTTTCCCTCCCTCCTGCATTTCGTGACCTCTGACCTTGGTTCTCCAACTCACACAACGCCTCCCATTCTCTTCAAGAGCAGAGTTTCTACTCAATAGTCGAATGAGAGGCACTCGTCAGCAAATCTCTGATTCGTTCGAGAGCTGACTGCGCCCAGAATAAGCTGACTAAAAGAGCAACAACACGCTGGTTCGGGAGAGAAAGCTGTGGGTGAGCGCGGTGATGATTGGCTCCATCGTGTTATGCCCCTGCCCCATTCACTCATGGGATTTCGTTTCTGCCTTCTGGACCGCAGATTTCACGGCGCCGCCGTCAGCATCAAACGCTGTGCCATGTGCCGTCGGTCTTTTCGCCTCTTTCATGTTTCCTTCTGACATTCCCCTGCTACCGCTGCTCTCCCTTTCGCTAGATCTGATGCTCTCCAAGGGTCCGTAGAGGCAGGCTGCAAAGATGAGCGCCTTGAATGTGAGAAGAGAAGAATCGTAATGGGTCTGCATGTCAGATTCCAGCCATTGCGACTCTGTGAGACGCGCGCAACATGCTGACGGCTTTTCATAGTATGAACCAGGACTGGAGCCGACTCCACAAGATTTTCCAGAGGTGTCGCATGCACAGCGCGGACATAGACTCCAGACATACAACTACCACCACCCCTCAGCATCGGGAACACCACCTTCCCCGTTGAGCCAGAGCCCACATGACCAAGCTCTCGCGCCCAAATCGAAAGAGGCGCGAGCAATATGTGGCTGTCCGCTCCTCGTCTTCATCCTCTCCTGCGTCGTCGGCTTGCTCTCGGCGGCTATGATCGGACTAGCGGTTGCGACGGGCACTCAGTCGCAGCGCGCCAGCAAAGCTGAATCCAGTTTCGCCGCCCTGAGCGCTTCGGTAACAGAGACAGGATCGAACAGGGTGATTGACGGCGGGTGCGCCCTTGACCGGGCCAAAGTAGACGGGACACCGTACACCTCCTTCTCGCGTACGCCTCCCTACCCCTTTCACCCCAGCCCAACAACCTTCTAACCTCCTATCTGACTTCCCCCCTCGCCACACCATCTAGTCCTCGAAGCCTCCAAATTCATCCGCTACTGCAACAAGGATACGCCCCACGCCCCGTTGATCGCTCTCTTCACGGCCGATTTTGACACGTGCATGGACGCCTGCGCCGCCTACACTCAGTTTGTGTCCGACCCGTCCGTCGATACGGGGGTTGAATCGACGTGCGCCGGCGTCAGTTTCATCCCGAGCTGGACCAACAAGACGGCCGCCACGGTCGCGAAGGCGCCCGGGAACTGCTACCTGAAGGCCGGGCCTTTGAACAAGACGACGCTGACGACGCCGACGCTCGTGTGCCATTCCGCGCTGCTGGCGCCGGAGGCGTGATAGGGATGAAGGGATGACGAGAAGACGATCAAAAGGGGGAAAGAGGGGGGTTAATCGGAGGAGTAGAATTTTGACGAACAATCTGGCTTTTTGGCTTGCTATTTCGTTGCTGGATCTGGGAATTGGCACGGACCGGGCACCGGGTTAATCATTTTGGTTTCAAAAAGCGCGGCGTAGGAGTTGGGTTTTGGATATACATTGGCCTTTTTCTTCCAACACGCGCGCACGTTGGGAGAGTACGGATCTCAGTTTGGCGACCATCCCATCTCGTGAACTGACATTCAAAGGGATCACTGCAGGCAGCTCATTCGAAATGGGCTCAAACCAACCTTCAGCTCGAAAACCAAATTCCTTCCGGAGCCAACCTCACCCCGCTGCTCCAGACAACCCCAAAGCCGGACTCAGCCCCCGGATGTCCTCCGGCTCCGGACCAACAGCCGACTGGCGACTTGCCGTTCCTGGATTCGGGGCACTGACGTCCCCCACCCGAACCTCTTGGTTGGGTCGCACCATGACCCGTGGATCAGACGGCACAACCCCAATGCCGAGCAAGCTGAGCACGCTGACTAATTGGGTGCAGACCCTCGCCTCGACCACTCCCGTAACCTCCGTCCCCTCTCAGCGGCAGTCGATGTCATGGTTTTGCTGGTCGCAGGCCTGGTGTACATCGTCATGGTACGATACCTCGGTCGGTGGGTGTCCGACATCGGGCAAAGGCTGGTGTAGTGTCGCAAAGCTCTCCAGTCTTCGGCAGCCGTCGTGTAACGGCCGATTTGTAACGTTGAGAGCTGGTTATCAGCGGAAGAAGGACGGGGAGGGGAGGGAGGACCGAGGACGGCGGTCGCGGGCGGGAGTGCATGAGCATGGTCATATCCGTACCCGCAGCCATGCGCGCCATGTTCGGCCCGTCGGATATGGGCCCATCTTCAAGCATCACAGGACCTTAAAAGAGCAGACACGAGAAAGGGAGAGCCCCGCTTCGCTTCGAGATTCGAGGGCAACTAGCCCGGCACGTGGAAGGGAGGAGCCTCGCCTTTATCTCCGTCCCGGAACAAGCGCGCTCTGTTCCCGCGGAACGCTGGCGTGGTTTATTTTACGCAATCGCCAATGGCAAGTGTTCCGATGGGAGGATTCCGGGGGATGCTGATGGGCTCGGAGAAGAAGCTGGTGGGTTCTCGGCCGTCGTCCGGCCTGCGAGAGGGTGCCCGCGAAATGCCCAGACCGCGATGGCGGGGTAGCTGGGCGGGGGCCGCGTGGGCGGTGACAGGGGTCGTTTCCTGCAGGCGGCTGCATGGCTGGGTCTGCCTGGTTCTCTGTGCGCTCTGTGGGCGCAGCGCATGTCAATGGAAAGGCGCGAGCCCACCTTTCTGCAACTCAGACGATCGCGAACCGTCTAGCGGCCATCACTCCCATGCCATGACTCCCGCTTGGGGAGAGAAGTTCGCTGAACCAGGTGGAACTTGACAGTCGAACTGCGAGCAGAAGAGAAAAGCCACGTTTGGGATTGGAGGAAGTACTGGAATAAAAGATTGATCCCGCCATCTTGGCTTGATTCTCCTGTAGTCTTCTTGCCAAATTGCTTTGGCTCAAGTTCTCGACCCCAACCTCAAGGGAGATCCACCCCTCCTCCAACAGGTCGACATCGAGACAGTCGAGACAAGAGCAGAACACGGCCTTTTTGGGTCGGGATGCTGGCCTCCTTTTAAGTGTTTGGTGGCACCTTAAACAACACGCTGTGGACCATTGTTCCCTTCGCTGGACATTAGTAATTACATCTGGGCCCTCTCCAGACGCCCTTGGTCTGACACCGTTGACAGAACTCGCCCCCTGAACCCCCCCGCGCCATCCGGCACAAGTCTCCGAGAGGGCGAGACAGATGGAGTTTGTCAACTGGGACCACGCCGACCCGGCCGCCGGCGTCGAGATGCTGGACCCGTCCCTTCTCCCGTCCGGCGAGACCCTGGACGACCTCGACCTGGCCTTCGCCAACGTCGACGGCGATGACTTCTCTTTCTGGGCCCTGCAGCACTTTGAGAACAATGTCTCGCCTACCATGGCTCCCGAGGAGATCCCCATGCCCACCGACCGGGCCACCAGGACGTTCGAGGACCACATCGAGACACCAGATGCCCCCTGTATCAACTGTCAACTTGGTGGCTACCAGTGCAAGCTCATTCCCGAGGGTCAGCACAAGGGCTGCTGCACCAGCTGCGTCGCCTTGCGTTGTGCGTGCAGCTTCAGTGCGGCCCCGAACTTCCCTGCCAACCCCTGGCCGCTGATGGGAGATCACCCCGCAGCCATCGTCCAGGAGGACCTGCTCACAGAGAACCATATGTCGAACTCGATGCCTGACCTCCCTGAGGCAGTTGGTGCCGCTGGCCCCGACAACACAGACGCCAACTCTGGACCGAAGGGCAAGGCCGGTGCTCGTTTCTCCAGAGAATCGGTCAAAATCCTGAAGAACTGGCTGTCTACCCACAGCAAGCACCCGTATCCCAACGACGAGGAGAAGGAGATGCTCCAGAAGCAGACGGGTCTCAGCAAGACCCAGATCACGAACTGGCTGGCCAACACCCGCCGGAGAAACAAGAACGCCATCGGCCACCGCTCGACATCCCCGGGAGTGCGGAGCTTCGCGAACCCCATCGACATACCCCAACGTCGCTCAAGCCGCACATCAACGGAACACATGAACCCGCTGCAGCGTTGGCAGAACTCGCCACCAGAAAACGAACCCGCCTCCGTAACCGCTATTGCCCGCGCCATAAACACCACCACCGGCCTCTCCTCAGGCCTCAACAGTCCTTACAGCGCCCACTTCACCGACGACGGCTCCGGCCGGTCGCTCTGCGCATCCACCATCAGCAGTGCCAACACCTCGCGCTCCAGCAACTCCCTCTACTCCTTCGGCTCGCGCGGATCCTGGGGCTCCCAGGGCTCCATGCCGCGTGGCCGGAGACGGAGGAGGAGAAAGGCCCCCGTCCCGGGCGCCGCCGCCACCACCACCCACACCAACCCGCCCAAGACCTTCCAGTGCACCTTCTGCACCGAGACCTTCCGGACCAAGCACGACTGGCAGCGCCACGAGAAGTCGCAGCACCTGTCGCTTGAGCGCTGGGTGTGCTCACCCAACGGCTCACAGGCTTTCAACCCCGAGAACGGCCAGATGTCGTGTGTGTTTTGTGGGCTTGCGAATCCAAATGAGGCGCATATTGATACTCATAACTATTCGGCGTGTCAGGAGCGCAGTCTTGGGGAGCGGACCTTTTACCGGAAGGATCATCTGGTCCAGCACCTGAAGTTGGTGCATGCGGCTAAGTTCACCAACTGGTCGATGGAACAGTGGAAAGCGGCGGCACCTGAGATTCGCTCGCGCTGTGGCTTCTGCGGCGTGTTGATGGATACATGGGCGACCCGGGTTGATCATCTCGCTGAGCACTTCAAGAAGGGCAAGACCATGGAGGATTGGAAGAGTGATTGGGGGTTTGAGCCCCATGTGTTGGACATGGTTCACGACTCGATTCCGCCTTGTACGGTCTCTCCTCGATCACAGGAAATGATCTTTGCTAATTTGCGTCTTAGATCTCATCCACGATGAACGAAACTCCCCGAACCCGTTCGAAGCCACCCGGCCGTCGGCAGCCTCGGCGCGAAACGCTTTCGAACTCATCAAGTCAGAATTGACGGCCTACATCGATGACTGGCGCGCCAAGGAGGGCAAGATGCTTACGGATGCGGAAATTCAACGCGCAGCGTGCTCTCTAGTGTACGCCACGGAAGAGGCTTCCGAGGCCACCTCGGGCTCGGTCGCCTCCTGGCTGCGTGACCTGCTCTTCTCCTCGGACCACCTGGCTCAGGAGGCGAGCTGGACCCAGTTCAAGGGCATCTACCGACACTCGCAGCTCAGGGTCAACGGCAAGGGTAACATTTTCGAGCTCGACCCCATGGAGACGGAGCTGCAGGAGTTTGTCAAGGCGCGCCGTTTGCTGGGCTTGACCGCCATGGACAGTGAGCTGCAGATCGAGGCGGGCAATATCATCCACCGCATGGAGGCGGCGTCGAACCATGCCTCGGATGAGGCGGTTCAGTTCCTCATCAGGCTGGTGAAGGGTTCAACCGAGTGGCTGGCTGGGTTCCGCCGGAGGGCGCACCTGCCGCGCTCTGAGGATATGGCTGATGAGGGGAAGCGGTCCAAGGATCCTACTACTATCGACTCGACTGTCCACAACCCTGCCAGATTGGAGTTTGAGCTGGCCGAGTATGTACGCGAGCAGAGGGCACGCGGAGCCGAGCCAACTGACGCGGACCTGCGCCGGCAGGCGTGTATCATTATCTACGAGTTTGACGACTGCTGTAAGCGACTCTCTCTGCTGTTTTTGCCCCTTTCTGGTTATTTTAGGAGCAGTGTTGCTCCTGAGACGGCCACCTCGCTTTCAAAGCACACCAATACGAGATTCACTAACTGACATTGTTAGCAGGGAACCAGACAGCCGCCGACGACCCGGTGTGGCTTGCTGCTTTCAAACAGCGGCATGGTTTGGCGAGCTCACCGGCCGTTACCATGTCAACTGAACCCCAACGTTCGACCGCTATGGGTGCGAGTATGTGGGCTCAAGTGCAGTCCTCCTCACTGAGCTGCGGCGCAACATCCCCCTTCGTCTCCGACAACGGCGCCATCTCGGGCACAACCCACCGCAAGACCAGCAGCTACCTCAACGACGCCAACTGCTACCACCGGCTGGCCCGAGAGCTGAAGAAGTGGGTTGCGTCGACCACGTCGCCCAACAACCCCAACTTTCACGTCCCCACAGACGAGGAACTGCAGCACCAAGCTCGGTGGATCGTTTTCGAAGAGTACGCCTCCTCTTACCTCCCCCACCCATCCATCCCCCATACTAACTCCTCCCTCCAGTGACGACCCCTGGAACCAAACAGCCGCCGACAACCTCGAATGGCTCCGCCGCTTCAAGCGCGACGCAGGCCTCCTCCCCGACGACCCCTCCCTCCCCGGCCTCCCCTCAACAAACGCATGGCACATATCCCAAGGCGGCGCGGGCTTTTCCCCGCCCTACCTTTGCCCCAACCCGGCCAAGGCACCCTTCTCCCCCTTCCAAACCACCACCACCAACCCCCACACCAACCCCCTCCTACCCCCCCTCCAAGAAACAGACAACACCTGCACCGCCATCACCACAAACCCTACAAACAACACCCTCCAAGTAACCCTCACCCCCAACACAAAACCCTTTCCGACCCCCGCCACAACCGCAAACAAGTTTCTCTCCTCCCTTAACGACACACTTCGCCACCCGCCCATGGCCGCCGTTTTTTGCTCGCGCGAGCTGGAGCACGACCTGAGCGAGTTTGTCACGGGGAGGGTGTTGGCGGGGGGGCGGGAGGGGTTCCCGACGGATGGGGAGATTAGGGAGAGGGCGAGGGCTTTCCTCTTGGGGTGGATGGGGTATGGAGGGGGGTGGGAGTGGGATTGGGGGGAGGACGCCGGCGGATGATCAGGTGTTGTTGGGACGGTTTAGGGAGGTGATGGGTGTTAGGTTGGGGTTGAGTGCGCCTACTACTGTGGTGGGGCAAGGGGTGAGTGGGTTGGGGGGAATGGGGACTGTGATTGAGATGGAGTGTGGGATGGACGGTGCGTTGCCGCAACAGCAGCAACAGCAACAACAGCTGGGGATGGGAGATGGCGGTATGGGGCTGCTATTGGGTGGGACTAGTGTGACAGACATGGATATGTCGGGGGTCACTGCGAATGCTGAGCTGGATGACATGCTCGCAGGGATGGATTTTGACTTTACAGATATGGGAGACATAGGGGACTTCATGGGGGTTGCAACTGGCGGGATGACGATGGATCAACTCTGAGGAAGCGGGACGAAAGAGGGTTGAGTTGACCAATTTGGTCTATTGCGGTTGTTGTTTGGGGTCTGGGGCATTGCATTTTGGATCTTTGAAGTTGGGCATAGTTGCAAAAACTGGAGGGAGACGAGGGTAATGTGGGATCATGGGCGATGTTTGAATGTTTTGATACCTCAACTGTTGGCTATCTATCTGCTAGACTCAACGAGCAGGGCTAGGGTAATGCAATACAATCCACTCTAAATATCTAAGACGCAGACAAAAGTTCATCGGGAGTTGTCAACATCATTTAACGGTGAGCCAGTCCTCTTGCCCTGAGCCCCTGAACCCCTGAATCGTTCAATCTTTCGGTGACGAGCCAACGTAGAGCTGACAGCAAATCAACACCCAAACCTGTTGAAGCCTTTCACCATAGAAACCTTCTGTCCTATTCTCTTGAGCATCCACAACATGATGATCTCTTTGAAGACTCAAGAGATGGACAGACCCAGAGGGAACCTGGCTTAGGGTCGTACTTGAGCGGAAGTTAGAACCTCTACTCCACATCGCCCGATTAGCTCAGCTGGTTAGAGCGTCGTACTAATATAGCGCCTGCTATACTAAGTAATGCGAAGGTCAACAGTTCAATCCTGTTATTGGGCATTCTTTTTTGACTTTTTCCCGATTTCTTCTGTGTTGTTGACCTCGTCGTTGTTGCTTCTCCCTTCTTTTGCCGCACTTTCCGTCCGTCTCACACTTCCTTTTTAATTTTCAACTCGAACCTCTTGTCTCTCTCCCTTGCGATCCTCTCAGCTAGCACTGTAACTTTCCAGAAAATGCTGCTCTCGTATTCTGATACCACAGGTATGTGCTCCCATGAGATGGGCGCACCATGAAGTAGCATCGCACCATGAGATTCACATGCCACCAAGAGATTTGACATTGGCAATGGCATACTCTTCTGGGCATATTCTTTTTCCTCCTCGGATGCCCCTCGCCATTCCCAGAACCGAACTGCCTCGGGCCGTCCACCGAGGCATCTATCACAGTTGGTGCAACCATGTTGGGTAGCAACCGCGGATGCCCTATCATTCCAGACCGCGAGGGCATAATTATTTCCCATTTGCTATGCTTCCTGGATCTGTAACCAGACAGACCTCGTTGACACCACCAAAACTGCCTTTATCCCTCATCAAACCCACAGATAGGCCTTCAATCAAACAACAGAACGCACAGGTATCACTCCAACAAGCCCTGAGGCTCCGACTCTCCAACAAGCCAACATGCAAAATGCACAGACAACCAGACTCAAAGGAAAATGCCTTCAAAGGCCAACCCAGTATTACTCCGCATGCAGTGCCCAAGCGCTCAATAAAAGCCAAACCCCCAACGCCTTCTGCAAAATGAAAGGTGATGATCGGCCGCGCCGGTTAATCATGGGTATCATGATGCACCATATCCTGTCCCTCTCCAACCCTCCCTCCTGTCTCCCTTTCCCATCCCTAAAACCTAACCCAACCTGAACCAAACTGCTTACCAACCCAACCAGCGCCTACCCAAAACCCTCATCAACAGCACCCCCTCCTCGCAACCCTCCTCTCCCTCCCATTCTCCCACCCCTCCCCCTCATCCTCCACAACCTGCCCTCCCCCACCCCCACCAACAACCGGCGAAAACCCCGGCGAGAACAACCAACTCCTCCGATCCCTCCCCACCCTAAAACTCCCACCACTCCCCCCGCCCCTCACCACATTCCCAACCCCATCAAAATACCCCCCCACCCCATCCCCCCCATGCCCACCCCCATTATTCCCCCCATAATCCCCCCTCCCACCACCAACACCAACCCCCCACCCACCCATCCCCTCCAACCCCGGCGTCGACCCCCCCGTGGCCGCCAACAGCGCAGCCTGCATCTTGCGGTTCTGCTCCACCAGCTTGCGCGTCACAACCCGGAAAACCTCGTCCACCCCCTCGCCCGACTCGGCCGAGATCTCGTGGCAGGCGTCCCAGCCGACTTCTTGGCCCCAGAACCCGGAGGAACGTTTGGAGCTGGGCGAGCGCGGTTCGAATCCCCCAGAGGGTGTGGGGGTGCTGCCTTGGAGGAGCCAGTGGTGGTTTGTTGTGTTTGATGTGGGTGGTGGTGGTGGCGGGGGGGAGTTGTATGTGCTGGGGTGGGTGTCGGAAGGGTTGAGGAGGAAGCCGCCTGCGGTTGGGGGGGGCGTGGAGCCCATGCCCGGGTTGAGGTTCTCGGCGACGTAGGCGATGCAGCGCTCGAAGGGGACTTCGCGGCGGGAGGGGTCGCGGGCGACGATGTCGGCTTTGGTGCCGACGACGTGCAGGACGATGTCGGGCGGGAGGTTGCGGCGGAGCTCGGTCAGCCAGATGCCCATTTCGGCGAAGGACTTGGCGTCGGTGATGGAGTAGCAGAGGATGCAGGCGTTGGCGCCGCGGTAGTAGAGGCGGGAGATGGAGCGGAAGCGTTCTTGGCCGGCTGGAGAGGGGAAGGGAGGGTTAGTTTGTGGCTTGGTAGGTGGGGGGGTGTGGGAAGGGGGCTTACCGGTGTCCCAGATTTGGAGCCGCACTAAGGTGTCGGTGTCGGTATCGACCACGCGCTTGGTCAGGAAGCTCGCGCCGACGGTGGAGGTGACCTGGGCCGGTTCGAAGGCGCCCTTGCAGTAGCGCATGACGAGCGAGGTCTTGCCGACGCCCTGGGATCCGAGGACGACGATCTTGGCCTCGAGCGACGACGGCATGGTGGGCGGCTATGGTGGTGGCTCCGTATTGTTGTGGTCGGGTCGCGAGTCGCACACGTGGGCGCGCAAGTTCATCCGCAGGGTTTTCTGTGGCTGGCCTGCGCGGAAATGCGCAGCAAGCGCGGGTTCTGGTAGCGATGGAGGCACGCAATTCTCCGAGATATCGTACGTGGTTGGTCGATTAATCGATTAGTCGTCGGGTCGTCGTCGGGTCGTCGTCGGGTCGTCGCGTGGGGTCGGCAAGCTGCTGCTCGGTTTCACGTCGAAGCTGGCACGCGGGGAACGTTCAGTGTTCGCAATTGGGGAGTGCCCTGCAGCAGGCGAGGCTGCTGTACTTCCCTGTGCAGTGCTTGCGTGCAGCTGACAGGGACAAGACAGGCATGCGGCTGCAAGGGCTCGCATGACTGAAATTGGCTTGGTGCGAGATAACGTGAGCTGTGACGTCATGTTCGATAAGGGGCCCCCTGAGTGATGAGACAAAGGGACCAGAAAGTCAGAGTCCTTCTCAGGGTCTCAGGAGCCCGAACCACAGAATGTGAGCTTTTGGTTTCGAGCAGAGAATGTCAAGCACTGAAAGCAGACAATATCATTCCTTCAGAAAAAGGAATAAAATGTGATAAATGATAAGACCACATTGGATTACCCAAACTTGCCTGCTATGCTTCTATCAAGCCCGAGTTAAACAACAGCTCTCTATCCAAGAAATCCAGTACTGTCCATCCCACCCTCTAGATACATTTCTCTAAATCAACCCACCCCCTTAGTTTACAACTTCGCCTTCTCGGCCTTCTCCCCCGTCACCGCAAGCCTCTGTGACGGGTTGACAAGGGGATCATAGACGGCATACGACAGATTATCCACGGGCGGCGCGCCGTGGCTGAACAGACTCCTGGCGTCCAGCAAGCTGGAACTCAGCTCGGAGATATTCCGCGCGCCCACCAACCGCATGCCCATCTCCATCTCATCCTTGAGCAGCTGCATAGCACGGTCGACGCCGTCCTGGCCGTACGCCGACATGGCATACAAGAATGGGCGGCCAATGCCGACCCCACGGGCACCCAAGCACAGCGCCTTGATAATGTCGGTGGCGCGACGGATCCCGCCGTCGACGTACACCTCAATCTTATCCTCAAGCCCCAGCTCGCGCAGCACGGGCATCGTCTCGGCGAGCACCTCGACCGCAGAGCGCGAGAACTCGAGCTGGCGACCGCCGTGGTTGGACAGCACGACACCCTGGACGCCGGCCTCAACGGCCTTGATGACGTCCTCTACGCGCTGCACGCCCTTGAGCACAATGGGCATCTTGGTGATGCTCTGGAACCATGGGATGTCGGCCCAGCTGAGCGACGGATCGATGAAGCTGCTGATGGCGCGGGCCGCGCCTTGCGAGGTATCCGTGGCCTGCCCGCTCTGCACGTCGCTGCCCTGGTCGGTGAACTTCATGCGCATGTCCTTCTCGCGGCGGCCGAGTTGGGGGGCATCGACCGTGATGAACAGCCCCTTGCAGCCGCGCTTCTCGGCGTGCTGCACGATGCGCTGCGTGATGGCCCGGTCCTTGTTGACGTAGAGCTGCAGCCACTGCACCTGGGCGGGGCCGGCCGCGTCGACGATGTCGTCGAAGGCGCACGAGGCGAGGGTGGGGATCATCTGAATCACGTCGTGCTTGCCGGAGGAGCGGGTCAGTACCACCTCGCCCTCGACGTGACCCAGCTTGCCGAGCGCTGTCGCCGTCACGTAGAAGGGGACCGAAGTCGGTGTGCCGAGCATGGTGGTGGAGAAGTCAACCTTCTCGACGTCGACGAGCACGCGCGGGCGGAACCAGATGCGGTGGAAGGCCGAGTGGTTTTCGCGCAGCGTCTGGGGTTTGTTAGTTGGTGGGTACTAGATCAGGGAATAAAGAATAGCCTACAATCTCATCGTCGGCAGCGCTCGAGTAGTACCCCCACGCCGTCTTCTTCATGACCCGGCGGGCGACGGCCTCAAAGTCGAGCAGGTTGTAGCACTGGTCGAGCGAGGGCATCTCCTGGATGCGCTTCATCCGCTCGTTCTCCTCGGGCGACTCCTCAGCCTTCTCATGGACCACCGTCGTCATGTCGACGGGGCCAAGATGTTTGCTCTTGTCCAGGTACTTCTCGAGGGTGTCTGGGGGGTGGATGGGGTCGAACTCTTCGGTCGCATCTTTGCCCTGACGGGTGTCAATGGGGGCGCAATGCAAAAACGGGACAGGAAGTAAGTCTCACAGCATATTTGAGAATAATCTTGGTGCCTCCGGGGTGTTCTGGAAGGAATTCTGTGATATCGTATGCTCTCCCCTGGAAGTTGTCAGCAAGCATTGGGGTCGCAAAAGAGGTGTAGTACACACATGGATGATGACCCAGCAGTCGTCGGCTGTGTTGTGCTTCGCAACCTCAGCGCCCGTTAATAACGACATGATGGCTGGTGTTTGGGGGGTCTCTGGGTGATATTGTGAATGTTGAGTGTGGTGGTGTGGACGATGGCGTCACTGCTCCCGTCTGTCTTGTCTCTGCACTCAATGGCAGCAATCACAGCGTGCAGCAAGGAGGAGAGCTAAAGGTGAGAAAATTAAGCTATGGAAGCCAAGATGAAAGAAGAGAACAAGGCAGACGAGTCAGGGGAGATCGATTGGAAATACTCGCATCCAACCCAACACATGCGCCTCGGGAACCAGGGGATCGTCGAACCACAAACCCGCAGTCGGAGGCCATCCAGCGCCATCTCGTGTGCCGAGCCATTCCAGGCTGCGGGCCACTGTGGGCCAAGACTGCGGGGGGCGTGGGACTGAAACGACCTGAATCCATAGACGTCAGCCGATCGCCCGAGAAACGTCTGCCGACGGCGGCGTAACCCGTAAGTTACGGCCCGAATACGAAATATTACACCCCTCCTCCATTTGTCGTGACAAGGGCGTCGTCCTGACTCGGCTGCTTTTCCACCGAGTCGGCTCAACAACGACGCGATAAGGGAACGATAGGAAATCCATTTCCAGAAATGCCGCTTCAAGCTGTAAACAAACACCAAAAGATTCCACCATCCAGCCGACCTCACTCATCGCCCATCCCCCGCACTCAACACGCTCCCCACTCCCCTTGTTGCCTCAACCTGGATTCATCCTCCAAGCCACTCCATCTCTCCTCAGCCTCCTCTACTGCTTGCTCGCCTTGGTCTGGTTCGCAGCTGTCTGCTAAAACATGAATTAGCACAACTCTCCTCAAATATCACATTTCTCATAATGTCCTCACCTCAGCAATCAACGCCCTCCCAACCTGGATCGTCTCATCCGCACCCCTCTGTCGCATCCAAAACAGCTGCTCCGGCGTGACCGCCCCAGCAATCGACAGCCTGCGCGCCTCCTCCTCGAGCGCATCCCTCGTAATCCTCTCCCCACCCGTAATCCCCGGACCAGTCGTCTCCGCACTCATATCCCTCTCCGTCATTCTCTCCAACAACCTCTTGCGCATCGTAAACCTCTCCGCCTTCTCCTTCTGCAGCCCAGGACTATCCAACTTCTTGACCACCTCCCTAACCACAATCTGCACCACCAAATACAGATGCTCCGCAAACAGAATCGCCAACAGCAGCGCCCACCCCTTAATATCCCACGGTGACCCATCCCCCTTGGTACTATGAAACAAGAACACCAGCGCGGTACTCGTGACACTGCCCATCCACGACAAAAACCCAAGCGCATTCAGCCACGGACCGATCGAGTCCGCGCGCCACGGGATGGGGCGTTGGCTGTTCGCTGCGATCTTGACGGCGTCAGAGCGGGCCTCGACCCAGTTATTCGCGAGGAACGAGCAGGCCGTGAGCGGCCAGACGACGGAGAAGAGAGAGAGATAGCCGAACTGCATCACCATCTCGCGGTAGTCGATGGTCACGTCGTACTGGTCGAGGGCGGCCTCGCTGCGCACGCGGGAGAGGAAGGGGGCTTCGTCGGGGTTGTCTTGGAGGGTGGGGGAGGGGGGCGTGGTGGGTTTTTCTGAGAGCTCATTCTGGACCTTTTCGACGGTCTTGGAGAGCTTGCGTTTGGCGAAGGGGACAATGATTTCCGTGGCGAGATTGATGATTTGCGCGGTGACGGTGAAGTAGATGACTTGCTTGGTGAGGCGGTCCGGGTTGATTTGCCAGCTCTTGGTGGCGAGGGACTTGCCTTCGGCGGTGAAGCGCTGTGCGGTGAGGCGGAAGATGTCAAGGTGGGGGACTAGGATCTTGCCGAAGGGTACGTAGATGAAGGCCGTGAGGAAGATGCCAAGGTAGGAGGTGATGAAGTTGATGACGAAGATCTTTTGGACGAAGGCCGCTTGGTGGTCTGGGACTGTCAGCGGGGGGCTCTTTGGAGAGTAGTGAGAAGACCTACCGTCCTGGGTCTCGTAGTTCTCAACCTCAGTAAGCCGCTCCGCGAGACGCGTGAGCAGCGTGGTCAGCGTAGGGTTGAACACGGTAAGAAGAATCGTCGGCAGGAAGGCCTGTCATCCATTAGCTCCAGCCTCTCTCTCAACCCACCGCAGCCACCACTCACCAGATACTGCTTAAACGGCCCATTGTAAACCTCCGTGATAAAGATCTCAATCGCAAAGCATCCCGCAATCACGCCTCCCAGCGCGCACACGCACGCCAGCGCAAACGGCACCTGCAGCATCTGCCTCGCAAGCCTCTTCAGCGGGGGATACACCTTAACCACCTCTCCCGTCACAGGGTCAACCCCCTCCCTCTCAAACCGAAACTGCGACCTCGGATGCTGAATCCTGCTCACCCCCCTCACCCCCCATTTCACCGCCAAATCCACCTCCTTCATCTTCCAATGCTCAAAAAACACCACCGACCACAAACAATTCACCACCGCGTACACCCACGAGAACGGCCCCAGAATCAACCACGCCGCGGCCCCAAACGCCGCGGGGAACAGCAGGAACGCGAAATACGACTGCAGGAAGGCAAAGTAAAACGCAACCCGCTCGCCAAACCGCTCGCGGATCTGCTCAATATCCGCCTCGTCCAGCGACGCCTTCTTGCTCCACTCGGAAATCCACCGCCTATTAAACGCATGGTCGTGCAGCGGGAAGATACTCTGCACAAACCGCCACTGACCACGTTGCGGGGTAATCCCGGCGCCGCCCTCGTTGCGCGGGCGGGTAATCAAAACATATGCCAGACGGAGGCGCTCGGCTTGCGTGACGGGCTCGTCCTCGGCAAAGTAGCGGTCGATGTCGGCCGGGTTGGAGTGAGGATTGCTGTCCGGGGAAAGGGCGGGCGCGGCGGGGCGCACGCCGTAGAGCCAGTCCTGCACGCGCGTGCGGTAGATTTGGGACTGGAGGAGACGGGAGGAGGCGAGCTTGACGAAGACGAGGAGGGAGGATTTGGCGCCTGGGCGGACTTCGGTTGCGAAGCCCGCGGAGGAGAGCGCGCTGATGAGTTGGGTGAAGGAGGCTTCGGCTTCGGCAGATTCTGGGAGGGGGAAGGGGTTAGTGTTGGTACAGAGGGGAGGGAATTTGGTGCAAGGGAATGGGGGCAACGAACCATTGGGCGGGATCGTGTAGTGGATTACATAGTCGACACTGAAGAAGTTATGGTTAGCATAACCGTGGAGGTAAACAACTGGAAAGGGGGTCGACGAACTCGTAGTTGGACAGCGACTTCTTGTCCCTGTCGGAGCTCTTGGGCTGAGCCATGGCTGCAGGACAGCTAGAAGGGCTTCTTGACAACGGGCAGAAATAAAGACAGTATGCCGGAGGCACAGTCAATTCAGCTTAGAAAAGAGTTCGAGACCGTCTCGCAAGCTGGACTTAGAAGGATGCCGTGATAAATCTAGGCCTCCGAGAAACACCAAGCCTGCTGTTGGTGCCGGGAGCAAGTGGAACGACGTCACCAAATCCCTGGATATTGGATGCCATGTCATCTTGCAGGGGCCAACCAAGAACCCGGAATATGGCCTGTGCTTCAGCTCGGCAGGGTTCAGACAGCTTCAAACTTTGGACCCGACAACGTTCATCCTGTCAACACACAGGGTTAGGGTTACTTGAATCAGAGTTCGGATGGCAACCCCCTTTTCCGCCCCTATTCGAATCCACATTGAAGGGTTTCATACGGTATTCGGCTTAGGAATTTTTACCGCACTTGAAGCTGCTGCCTTGGGCGGGATACCCGGTCAGCCACAGGGTGCACCTCGGTCATAAACTCCTCCAACCGCCCACTACCGAGTGCTAGCCCACCGCCGACAACGGACCTGTTTCCCCCGCAACTCCAGAGACGTCCCTTGTATACTTAGCCAGACTCCCGTCACTCCTGTCCTTCCATATTCCCGCCCCGTGTCATCGTTACTACTATCAACCCTTACTCATCCCTAAAAGAACACCCCTGAACGTGATCAACACCACCCACCAAGCCAACATGGACTCACAAGGATTCCGTGAGGCAGCAAATGCTACCATCGACGACAGTGGGTTTCCCTCTTTGCACATGAAACCCAGCCCCTAACACCCCCCCTCAGTCATCACCTACTTCGACACCCTCCCCACGCGCAACGTCGTCTCCTCCGTCACCCCAGGCTACCTGCGCCCTTTACTCCCCCCCTCCGCCCCGCAAGAAGGCGAGCCATGGCCCACGATCCGCGCTGACCTCGAGTCCAAAATCATGCCGGGCATCACGCACTGGTCGCACCCAGGCTTCCACGCCTTCTTCCCCTGTGCCACCTCCTACCCCTCCATCCTCGGCGAGCTGTACAGCTCGGCCCTGTCCGGCGCCGCCTTCAACTGGATCTGCTCGCCGGTTGTGACCGAGTTGGAGACGGTCGTGCTGGATTGGTTGGCAAAGGCGTTGGGGTTGCCCGAGTGTTTTTTGTCGACGGGGCCGACAAAGGGGGGCGGTGTGATTCATGGGTCGGCGAGTGAGGCGGTGTTGACGGCGATGGTGGCGGCGAGGGATAAGTATTTGAGGGAGACGGTGCCGGAGGGGTGGGAGGGGAATGAGGAGCTGGAGGATAAAGTGGCGATTAAGAGGAGCAAGATGGTTGCGCTGGCGACGACGTTGACCCATTCTTCTGCGAAGAAGGCTGCGCTGATTCTGGGCGTGCGGTTCCGCGCGATTAAGGTACGGGAGGAGGATGGGTATGCCCTCACCAAGGAAGGGCTGGCGGCCGCGCTGGCGGAGTGCAAGGCCCAGGGGCTGGAGCCGTTCTTCCTTGCGGCCACGCTGGGTACCACCGACGTGTGCTCCGTGGACGACTTTGCGGGCGTGGCCGACGCGCTGGCCGAGTACGTGGCTCCCGGGGAGCCGGGCGAGGTGTGGATGCACGTGGATGCAGCGTATGCGGGCGCCGCGCTAGTGTGCCCGGAGGTGCAGCAGCAGGTCAAGATTGACCTAATCAGCAAGTTCCACAGCTTTGACATGAACATGCACAAGTGGCTGCTGGTCAACTTCGATGCCAGCTGCTTCTTTGTGCGCAACCGGGAGTGGTTGGTGCAGGCCCTGACCGTCAACCAGGCCGTGTACGGCAACAAGGCGTCCGAAGGCGGGCTTGTGACCGACTACCGTGAGTGGCAGATCCCGCTGGGCCGTCGGTTCAGGAGCTTGAAGATCTGGTTCGTGATGCGGTCGTATGGCATCAAGGGCCTGCAGGAGTACATCCGGCATACCATCAAGATGGGCGAGGATCTGGCGGGTTCGTTGCAAGCCAGGCCTGATCTGTTTGAGATTGTCACCGGCCCCAGCTTTGCGCTGACCGTCTTCCGCCTGGCGGCTAAGGTTGACGGACAGTCCCTCGAGGAGAGGAACGCACTGACCAAGGCGCTGTACGAGAAGGCGAACGGCACCGGCAAGATCTGGCTGACCAGCACCGAGTTGGACGGCCGCTTCGCCATCCGCTTGATGACGGGCGTCAGGACGACCGAGAAGGAGCATATCGTTATCGCGGTCAACACCCTAACTGAGATTGCCGAGGAGCTGATGAAGCAGTGATGTCTGTGTAACTAGACTGCACGTCTGATAGACTACATAGACAGATACCCGAGCATGAATGCCATGATCTCCACTCCTCTCATTTGCTTCTCATTTCGCAACTTCTGCACGTATCTTTCAGTCATGTGTGTTGAGCCAGAGCTAGATAATGTATGAAATCACCCATCAACAGATCCACGATGAAGCAGCAATAAAAATGCATGCTATTGCCCATCTCATCTACTTTGCCCACCCCCGAAACGCCGTCCATGGCCCATTTCCCATCTCCCATGTTGAACCTCCCAAGCCAAAGCCACAAGCAACGCCTGCCAGGTGATGATTGATCATCCCATGATACCCTGGTGCAAACCGCCCGCCGCCCATGTCGCTGAATCGTACTACTCCATCCCTAAACCAGCCAGCCAGCCCATATAATGCTTCGCAGTCTGCCATCTGTAGTAAAATATTTGCAAGTGAAGAAAAGGCTCCGCTCCCTCCCGGGGGAACAGGGGGAAAAAAACAAAGGAAATCCCCCTTCCTAAAAATCAAAACCACTCCTCCTCAAACTCCCCATCCGGACCCCTCCCCCTCTGCTGCCCGCCCTGCCCCTGCCCTTCAACCGGATTCTTCCACGGCCTCCCCCTCTTCCTGGGCTGCTGCGAACTCGACCTCGCCCTCTTCTTCTTCGGCCCCTGTCCCCCCTGAGCCTTCCGCTTCCTCCCCCTCCCCGCTGCGGGCGTCCCCCTTCCCTCATCCTCCTCCTCCCCTGCACTCCCCACCACATCCTCCCCACCATCCACATCCATCAAATCCTCATCCTCCTCCGCCGGCACAAGGAACTCCTTATCCACATTCATCAGCTCCACAAACGCCTTGCACGCCCCCATCATGCGCTCCCTATCCTCGAGCGATGTCATGATGGTGGCAATCTCCTCCCACACCTTGTCGCCGTTGACGCCCTGCACCTTGACAGGAGCCTTGCTGAGGTCTTTGGTCTGCAGCTTGCCACCCTTGGCGGTCTCGCCGCGGCGTGTCGTACCGAGGCCGTACAGCCGGCGCAGGTAAGTGCGGACTTCCCAGAGCGCGAGGAGGATCATGGACCCGGCGGTCAGTTGGCGCAGGCGGGAGAGGTCGATGAGGTTGGTGGTGGTGGTTTCGTCAGGGTGGGGAGCCGCGGCTTCCGCTTGGAGTTGTTGGTCGGGGGTGATGATGTCGCTGGGAGGAGTGGGTGCGGGTTGCGAGGGGGCTGGCGCGTCGATGGCGTCCATGCGGACTCGGAAGACCTCGGACTCGATGATCTGCGCGACGTTGGCGCCTGTGGAGGTGACGAGCTTCTCGATGGCGCCGACGATGCAGTGGACTTCGCCGACTGTGACGTACTCGAAGAAGGCGAGGTTTTCGACGATGAAGCGGCAGTATTGGACGTGCGGCGGGATCTCTTCCGAGATGTCAAGCTTGGTGATGTCGAAGTCGACTTGCGCGCAGAACTTGCCCAGGAACTTCTGGCGATTCTTTGACTTGCTGATTTTGAGAACCTCCATAAGCAAGTGAAGCTTGGGCGTGAACGGGTTCGTGGTAGCGCCGCGTGGGTCCTTGACAATGTCGCGTTGGTATGCGAAGGCGGACTGAATCGCCTTGACATACTCGCGCTCAACCACCGTCTCGTGCTTGCCATGGAGAGACTTGTGCTCAAGGAAGGCAAGCTCGGAGATGCGTGGATTCGATGAGGTCTCCAGCGTGATGAAGGTCACGCCGGTCTCCTTTGGATGCACCAGACCTTGCCGATTGATGCTGGCAAGCACCTCGACAGCCAGGAATGCATGGTCGTCCTGGGTCGAGGTGGCAATGCGGCTGATCTCCTTCAAGAACCGATGTGTGGTAGCACTCGCCACATCGTCGTAGTTTGTACCGCCAATGACTGTAAGCTCACGCTTCTTCTCTGCCTTGGCGCCGTTGATAGCAGGTGCTTCGGAGGCTTCCTCAGACCGCTTCTCCTCTGTAAGGAGGAATTCCTTGAGAGACCGCAGGATCATGGTCTCCAGAACCGGAGTCTGTTCGTCAAACACCTGCTGGAACGTAGTGTAGATATTGGCGGCAACATAGTTCCGCGGCGACGCTTGGCAGACCAGCCCGACCGAGTCGAGCGCTGCCTTTCTCACGTCCAGAGGGTGTGAGGGGCCGGTAAAAGGGACCACCACATCGACCATGAGTTTCGAGACAGTTTCTCCGCTAAATTTGGGGAAGCCTTTCTTGAACAACTCCAGGTGGCTGTCGAGGTTGCAGTGCTTGCCGGCCATGCCGACAATGAGGGAATACCGATCAAACTGGCGAATCTTGAGTTGGTCAAGAGGCTCCTTCTGACTCAGGATGCGCAATTTCTGGATAGCCGACAGACTCGACAGCACCAGCCTCGCGAGGTGCTCCGAAGTCTCCAAGAGGGTGCTGATGATCCACAGGCACGCCATAACGTCGTCAAGCAAGGCACGAGTGACCTTGGACACCGCCGGAAATAGCTCCTTGCGCACATCTGCGAGGAACTGAGCATGTGCGCTCGACAGCTGGGGGAGGACCCTGCGGTAGATGACCACTACCGCCCGAGACACCGCCAAGTCCTCGCTGCTGCTAATGCTGGTGATGTGAGGCTTCAGGAGGCGAAGCTGCTCGAAGGTGAAGAGGCTCGCTTCGGCCTTGGCGAAGATCATCAAGACCTGGAGCACGTCCCGACCAGACGGAGCGGACGGGTCACTCGAATCGCCATTGTCGACCAAATCGAACATGCTCGCCACCAGTTTCGTGCACACTTCCATGGATGCTTGGGACGCCTTTGACTCGGGGGATAGGAGAGTCTGCAAGACCTTGTCGAGAATGCTTGCGACATTTCCGCGCTTGACGGTGTGCACCATGAGAGAGACGTGCTCGGCGAGAGAGATTTGAGAAGCCGTCGAGTTCTCACCGCTGTGGAACGGGGCGAACCAGATCTCCTCAATCACCTGGCGCGCAAGGTCTCTGACACTTTCCTCAGGGTCCTGGACGCGATGGAGCAAGCCGTTAGCGATGGCACTCCGGAGCACCCTGTTGTTGTTGCGGAGATATATGTCCTTTGCCAGCTTCATCGCTCTTTTCCGGACACCGGGGCCGGCGTCAGAAAACCTGTCGACAATGGTCTCTGTCATCTTCCCTTCTAGTGTCGGCCGCATACCGATACACTTGCCAATGAGGCCTAGTGCGGAGTCTCGGACCTGCGTGGATGAATCATTGGAGCAGCGGAGGATCAGTTGCACGACAACCGAGTCGCCATCTAGAATCGAAGGGTCGGTCTCCAAGACCTGATTGATGCTCTTCAAGCTCTTGCTCCTCACTGTCGGCTGGTCGCTAGCCATCGAGTTCAGGAGGATGTTCAAGATAGGGCTGAAAGCCTCGCAGAGGGGTGATCGCAAGAGGGCGATGGAGTATGACAGCTTAGCTTGAGTGGAGCTGAAATCTTTGAAAGAGTACTCGTTGGGCAGCCAGCGGCGGTCTTGTATCATCTCTCGAAGGCGGTATGCCAACCGCCCTAGCTCTTGATCACGCTCCCGGAAGTCGTCTTCGAACGAGTCGTAGCAAGCACACACCTTGGTGCCCCAATCGGAGACAATGAAGGAGATCGCGCTCGCCAGATGTGGGTCCTCAGAGAATCGGTTCTCGAGATACTCCAGGGTTGCGCGATAGGGTCCGGCCCAAGCTACCATCTGCTCTGGCCGGGACTTCAGTTCCAGGGCGGAAGCTGCGAGATCGGACAGGAACATCCCGAGCTCGTCAGCATCCCGGGCGTCGAGAGCACTTGCCACTTTCCTTACGTGGCCGCGGAGTTTGGAGATGGCAGCACCCATGATGCCCAGGAGTTCGAGGGCCATGTTCTTGGCTGGAACGCCTGACTTGTCGTTTTCCACCAGGCTGACCATCATCACCATGAGCAGCCGGAGGAGTAGCTCAGCAGCCGGCCAATCCGGGTTGTCCAGGCATGTTGTGAAGTCCTCGACGAAGAGATCAAGGAGATTGCGGTAAGGAGTGTCGCCAGACTTTGTCGACTTGAGCGCTCGGTTAACGATGAACTTGACAACGTATGAGGCGTTGGCTTTCGCGGTGTCCAGTAAAGGGTTTGCGAGGCTATCCAGCTCTTGGATGGCTGTGGAGTGTTGTGATGTCGCATGGTCCTCATCCTGAATAGTGAAATTTTTCCTGGGGGCGCTCTTGGTTTCTTCCCCATCGTCCGCAACGGCCCCGCCCCTCCGGCTCTTGCCTTCCCGTTCATCGACCTTGCCGGCGCTTGTCTGAACGAGACGCATGATCAGAGCAGAAACGGGTTGAATGCTGCTACCATCTACCAGCTTGAATGTCCGGGCACGTCTGCCCAGGGGCAGTTTCTCCAAAGACGTGAGAATCTCGTCAAAGATGCCCTGTCGCTGCACTGGGTTCAGCAGGAAGATTTGCGACAGCATGTCCATGGCTACCAGGCGGAGCCCATCAAACTTCTGCGTGTCCACAACGGAATCCTTCTCAGTGTGTGCGGTTTCCATGAAAATGAGGCGAGTGGCAGCGAACTCCAGCGTATTGGTAACCGTATCGGAGGTGTCGACTTTGGAGATCAGAGTCGACATCAGAGAGAATAGCTTCTGGCAATCCGTGAAGAGAGAAACAATCTTCTTCTTATTGGCGGATAGTGCCCTGAAAACCTCAACCGTGTTCGACACGCTCCTCAACTCCACGATAGGAACCACAACGCCGTCGATTAGGCGCTTGCACAGGTTAAGGCACTGCTCAATCATATCCTCAGGGTAGAGCTGCTTGTCTTCACGCCCGCCGCACATCATCCTCAGTGACGTCCGGGCTGCTCGCATGGCGGTCTCGAGGAGTGGGAGCTGTTGGAACCACTGATCCACGTCCGCGGCACCCCAAAATTCATCAACCTTAATCTCCAAGGATTCCAAGCGTCTTAACGCGCCCTCGGAAAGGCGTAGGAGTCGAAGAAGATGATCGAGAGGGACGCGCTTGTAGCAGTTGAGCGAGATGGTCTTGTTGAGGAGGGTTTGCGCTTTGGCCTGAGCAGCCGCCGTCAGAGTGGTTTCGTTGTCTGCAACGAGCATGACCACGTCGTTCCCGTATTGGTGCGCCAGGGCTTGATCCTCAGCTTGAAAAGAACCGTGCAAGAAGTTCTTCAATTCATGGAGAGCGGCATCGGCCCTCTGGCGCATGTCCAAACTCTCCCCATAGAAATCCTCGCCATCCAGATCTTCTTGTTTTTGCTTCTTGAGGGACAAGTTTGTCGGCCCATCAGGCTCGTCCGCAACGACCAGGTACTCGCTTTTGTTGAATTTTGCGGCACTCGGCAGCTCAATAGCTATCGCGGCCCTCTGAGAAGCTGACAGAGGCTGGGTGGGAATCTGCTTTGGTACTTCCAAAACGGGCGCTGGAGTCGCCTCGATTGGGCTGGGTGACGGGGACTGCTGTTGCTGCTGCTGTGAGTAAGGCTGAGGGGCGGCTGGATTGGCAGCGACTGGATTGACGGCGACTGGAGTGCCCGCTATGCTTCCCGTTACAGCAGGCTTGCTGAGCGCGGCTGCAGGTTCCAGCTGACTCTTGGTCGGCAAGACAATCTCAAAGCGTGCCTTATTGTGTGGGTGTGGTTGTCTCTTGGTCGGCATGGTAGGTGTGGTCGGGCTCTCCTGCTTGACCTGTACCGGCTTCTGGGCAGTTGGGAGGCTCTGCCTAGCAGGGACGGGTGTGGGAAGGGCGTTACGCGGAGCATCGGCCGGCGCTGATGTCGGTGTCTCGGGGGTTGGGTATCGGAACGGCATCGTGGTCTGGTCATAAATCATTTTCGAGAAGGGCGTGAGAGCGGAGGCCAGCGGTATTGACCTCGAAGTGGTTGAGGGAGTCGAAGTCGTTCGTGGGCCCGTTTTAAACTTGCTGCACGCTTTTAACAGACGTCCTCGGCGTTCCAGAGAGGGAGACATACAACTCGGGTATCTTTCCGCGCTCTAATAAATGTTGAACTTGACCGGCCGCTTGTTGGAGCCGTCGAGAGGGCTGGCCTTGAATCGTGGCCTCTTGGTTTAGCGCAGCGAATTCGTGGCCGGGGACAAGGTCGGTCACTGGAGGTGCAGGGGATGCTGAACCTATTGACGGGGTCGGGAGAATGCCTGTCAAGCGAGAATAAAGTCAGAAGTTGGAAAAATATTGTTTTGGCTTGCGGCGGAAGGTTTAATCTGAAAAGAAGAAGACCTACCCGAGTCGAACGGGGCAATGGACGAGAAGGGCGTGTATGGCAGGGCTTCGTGGAGCGTGAATGGGCGAGTGAACGCCGCCGGGGCTGGCGGCGGTTGGGTGCTTTGCGTGCCATCATTCGGGTTGCCGTAAGGAATGCCATTGTAGAATTCCGGCCGAGGGTCTGCCATTGTGAAGGATGAGGGTGAATAGGTATCACGACCGAGGGCGGCGCATGGCTGTGGTAGCGGTCGAATGCCCCTGGTTCTCGAATTGACCCGCTGCTATTGTTGGAACCTAACGAAAATGGCGAGCTGCTGTATAACGCTTTTTGCCATATGCCAATAATTTGCGCTGTAAAATCCCAGAGAGTTCTGCGTTGTCGTGGACGCGTTTGACTGTCGATGGTGTCCGTGTCTGTCTCGCGACAAATGGCCGAGAGGGTTGCAGATGCTGAAGTGCGATCCCCAAAAGCCAAGAGCCGGCAGCCTTGCGCTAGCCACAGGAATCAATCCGTTTTCGGGGCATGTGCCTGGAAGATTTGCTGCAGGAGCGTAAAAAGACTGTGCCTAGCCATTTCGGAACAGCTCTTTCCCATCCTATCCTCTCTTGTTTCCAGCCCAGTTTGCCGTACCTTCCCGGATATTGGAGGGTTTGGTCGTCTTCATCTCTTTTGTTTTTCATTATAAACAATTCTTTATTCTGATCTGTTTGTAATTTCAAGAGTATCGAGACTTGTTGAATTCGGTCATGGTTCAGGCAGTTCCGGGTTGCATTCAGGGCAGGCTCCGCTTGTTCCTGGGGACCCGCTAAATTTTCTGGCGGATCTTCGAGATCTTGTCCGCAACATCGAACTCTTTCCAACTTCTCAGCGAAAGTTGCAACTTACAGACTCACAAAATGGCCGCCATCGGTTCCCTCATTTTCTGCACTGACTGCGGTAACCTCCTGCCTGCATCCAAGGGCAGTGAGAAGAATATCCTCCATTGCGACTGCTGTGGAGCGGAGAACAAAGGTTGGTTTTGGCTGGGCTGCGGTGCCAGAGTGTTGCTAACGGGGACTAGACCATCCCTGGAGGACAGTGACCACAAGGACGAAGCCATCCGATTTCCCCTCAGCCCTGCGCCAGAAACTCTCTATCGTTCAGACGGTCGAGAGACACCAGGTCAACACGGAGCGCATCGATGCCAACACCGACTGCCCCAAGTGCGGCAAGAGGGGCGTGCGGTACTCGGAGGTGCAGCAGAGGAGTGCTGATGAAGGCTCGACGATTATTTACAACTGCGACTGCGGCGAGAGGTGCGAAACCTCCATATTGCCCTCTACATTCTCCGCTAACTTCACACTTTAGATGGTCCATGAACAACTAAGCTTTCCGTCGTCTCATAAAACAACATACGCGTTCCCGAACCAGATACCCCGCGATCTATAGCTTCGCTCTCCGCTCATATGCTATCATCGCGATCTAATACCATTTTGCAAGACCTAAACGCCGAAATCCCAACCCAAATTAAGCACTAGCCTTGGCCTCCGGAATCAGCGCGTACTCGGTCTCGTTGCTCCTCTCATACTCCGCCATGTCGAGCGCCACAATGACACTCTCGCGAACCACGGCCTCCTTGTCATGCAGGAACTTCTTCAGCGTCTCCTCAACACCCTCCTCATCTCCGAGGCTACCAAGAGCCTCAGCAGCCTCGTGACGGACCATGCTCGCCTCCTCGGTATCGCTCAGGGCAGCCGTGAGGGCCGGGATAGAAGCGGGGTGAGCCAGCTGGCCAAAGACGAAGGCAATCTCGTGGCGGAAGAGGGCGGAGGAATCGGCGAATCCCTTGGCAAGGGCGAGGACGGCAGGAACGGCGGTGGGAAGGTCGGGCGGGGAGGCCAGGTCGCGGAGGGCGAACATGGCGCGGTACCTCTTGAAGAGAGGTGCCTTTGTGTCCATCAGCGCCTTCTCAAGCTCCTCGACAGTCTGTTCCTCCTGGCCTTGAGCCATCGGCGGTGCGGGATCGACGGAAGCAAAGTCACTGGCACCAAGTAGTTAGCTTAGAGTCCACCTCCCAAATCCAGATTCCCATCAACACCAAAACCTACCTCTGCCTCAGCTTCTCCCTCTTCCTCTCCTCCGAATTCTCCCACTCAATCCTATCAATCGCAATCTCGCACGTCTCTGTCACCACCACTTCCTCCCCCTCCCGCGTCAAAAACCTCCTCAGCACCTCCAAACTCTTCGCATCCCCCAGTGCGCCCAAGGCCTCAGCCGCCTCGTGCCGGCACATGGCGTCCTCGTGCACATCCTCCAGCACTGCCGTCAGGTATGCGATCGCGGCCCCGTTGGCCGTCTGCCCCAGGCAGTACGCCAGCTCGTGCTTGAGCAGCGCCGAGGGCGAGGCGAAGCCGGCGGCAATCGCGTCAATAGCGGCCAGGGACTCGGCGCTCGTGGGCGGGTTGGACCGAGCGAGGTGCTTGAGCGAGAACAGCGCGCGGAAGCGGACGGGGAGGGGCGTGGATTCTGAGACGAGGGAGGTCCGCAGGGCGGAGATGGTGGAGAGTGCGTCGGTGGACATTGTGGGCGGTTGAAGAAATATGGGATGTGTGGTTGGTTTGGAAGAAAAGGGTATTGTTGACTTGTCCGGGAGGTGTTGAGTCGGAGAGGGAGAGCCAACCTTGAAGGGCACCAGATGGGCCGACTGACACGCCGGCCTGGACTGGGCAACGCGGGGTCTCTAAAATTTTGGAGGGGTCATTTGGGCTGATAACGATAAGGAATTGTTGCCAAACCCTAACCCCTGGTTTTCGCTTGGGTTGAGACCCTGAAAGAGTTCAGGAGCTGTCAACATGGCGCATGCGATGTTTCGTCCCAGCCTCAGCTCATAAGTTGCGTTTCTACCTCGAACTTTCACATACGACCATACCTACTAGAAAATTCGGGATCCCGTCCGCTCTCCCATAGACAAGCTAGTAAGGGCCAGATCAGTAGTTGGGTCGGTGACGACCAGCGAATCCCTGGTGTTGTATGTTTTTTTCCACTTTTTGCAGCTCGTATTTTTGGGCTCGTGAGCATCTCGTCCACCATCGCTTCTGCGGGCTCCCTATGGTGGCTGAAGGTCAAGCAGAGGACAGTGGTGATCACGATGTCAAGATGGCAAAGAAGTCTTGGTTTATTTTTCCAGACTGCTGGGATGGTTCATGCCCTCGTAAACTTTTGCCTTCCCCTACTTGGCCTACTCAAGTCCTGTTCATTGACACTAACATGCTCCTAGTCAAGTGGCTTGAAGTGGCCGGGATCCTCAATTCTTAGATCAGCCGCAAGTGGGATGTATATCAGACACCCCCGGACGACGATGACACTTGGTAAACGCAAACTTGGCAATCTTCTCTGATGGGCGAGACTACGAACCCGGAGACTACTCGCTTCCAGCCAGGAGATCAAACGGGTTGTTTGAACGAGCCCTTGGTTTCTCTTCAGCCGACTCCATTGCCTTCCTTTTCTTCGACTTGTTTATTTGCCTCCTTTCTTTCGCCTCCCCATTGCGCGGCCGTCCTCGGATCACGCCAATGTGCGAGATAATATCTTCACGATTGGCGCACAGATCCTCCAAGCTGGGGAGACCACCTGCCTCCCTCACCGAACGCACCGTGGCGGCAAAGCTCCGAGGTGAGGGGAAATCTGCTAAAGGTGGAAGACGTGATAGGTAACGTTGGAGATCCGACATGGTTGGGGATAGGGGCTTGTGGTGGCTCGCCGTGTAGTCGAGTATTTGGCGGAGCACCCTGAGCGAGTAAAGCGTTGCTTGGACCTGCGCAAGAAAATGAATGAAGGGCCAGGAGCATGTATCCAATTTGCCCTCCGCATCCTGGCGCAGAGTCTCGATGCTGAGTGGTACGCCCCTGCCGCGGTCTGCGGTCATGACGATGTCCTGGTAGACAGCCAGGACTACCCAAACGAGCTCAGGCCTGCGAACAGTGAACTCGATCTTGGCGAACAACGCCAGCAGCGACGTTGCAAGCTTGTCGACCTCAGCTTTACAGGGAACATCGATCCGCAATCCCGAGTGCGCGGACTGGAGTCTTCTCATCTCTGAAACAAAAGGTATCCTGTTTCGCTGGCTGTGCTGCAAAAGTGCATAGGCGAGGTGCCTGACGGGTTTGCTCGCCTCCCATGCGCTCGTCCGAGTTGGGCAGTCGAGAAGAATCGGCAGGTACATTTCCAGCTCGTTGTCATTATCGTCCTTGGATGGCGAGGTGGTGCGCTCCGGGATCCGAAGAGATCGGAGGACCAGCTCGGATACCCGCGGGTCGAGCGCTGTAACTTGGGACGTCTCCGGGCTTGTCGCTACTTCCGGGGAGAGGTAGTCTGTGAGGAACTCGGTGTATTCCGCCTGAGACGGCGGGCTTGCCTCTCTCATGGCCCTTTCTATGGCCTTTGGTAATGTCAAGTGCGAATCCCTGTTGACCTGGAAGGCAAGCCACTGGAAGCCGGTGTCGGGTTTGATGGACAACCGCTCGCAGAGGGCCGAGGGTCGATATTGCAGGGCGACGAGCTTGTTCTTTTCCGGAGCGGGCTCGATGTCTTCGAAAAAGACCACTCCACCGTCTTGACCGAGATCGTATACCAACAAGTCAGAGTCGGATGTGAACACCGTTCCTCCATTTTGCCGGACATGATCAGCACAGAACCCGTCGGCTTCCCCAGGAACTAGTGTGACCAGGTGGCCGAAGTCTGGCGAGTTTCTCAGAGCGTCAATGACAGCTGGGACGAGAAATGCGGGCGGGGGCGGTTTGCCTTTTCCAGGCGGTGAGGTGGGAAATAAGTCGACAACTGCATCGGATGCCTGGTTGGAGGCATTTGGTACTCCTGCCAAATTTTTGGAGTGGTACTTGATCAAATACTGGGTCGATTTGATGAGCCGTTGGATTCTTTCCGCACGCTTCGAACTTGGCAGGTAACTGTCAAAGTAGATGGCAGAGCTTGAGAGCGCATCGTATTAGCACGAGGTCTGTTTTCCATAATGGGAATTCGGTTGTATTTACATTGATAGGCCACATTCTTGAAGTCGGCTGAGCCAGGCGTTGGCTGTCTTACCCAGCAGTCCGTAAGACGGTTGATCGAATGGGCTGGGATGGTGGTTTGCCTTTAAGCAGAGACTGAGGATATGGTATGCCAGTGATGGGCCATCTATCACGACACTGCTTGGCTCAATGACGGCTCTCTTTGCAAGGTGTTCCAAGCGCCTTCTGAGCTGGGGGATTCCCATCACGACTTGCGATACGCGTGCTACGGTGATGGGAAGCTACCAAGAGAATTGGGGCTGAGGCTTCTGTCTCAGATTTCGGTTCGCTGGAAAACAAAAACAAAAGATGGTCTCGAGGGCCTCTCTGCCCAGAACGAAGTGAGTTTCTTTGTAGAATAGCGTCAGATATAAACAAGGAGAAAAGGGTGTAACAATGCTGAAGTTTGAGCCTGAAGTTCGTTAAATTTCCAAGACCCACTGTGTCGCAGTCGAGAAGAGGCGTACATAACCCTAACCCGTTTCGTACAACCTCCCTCAAAACCATGCCCCCTTCTTCGCCCTCTGCAAAGGCGAGTCTTGCATTTCAATAAAAGTAAAAATCGCATTGAAAAGAAAAGAGAAGAGTTGCTTAAGTGAGAGAGTCTTATGGCCTGTCCAAGAGAATGGGGCTCCATAACCCCCAGAGGTTACTCTTATCAAAATCGATAATAAGTGTCTTGTTAGCTTTGTAACTTGTCATTCCCATATTCGGAATACAAAGCTAACCTTCCAACAGCTATACTAACTATAACACCACCCTGACCGGCCGACGGCGCTCAGTATCCCGTAACCCACCCACCACTGCTGCGTTCACAAGCAGGCAGCTCGCCTCTGCTGCTGGGTAAAAGAATGTCCGAAGAACTTCCTTTACTGTACGCAAGAGATTGGAAAGGCCGCCACCAGCCACTATCGTGTGTTCATACGCATCTTGTAACCCGTCAAACTGTAGCCACTCCGTGCCAGCGCCCCCATGGACATGGCCAAACACATGAAGCCTAGGGCGAACACGCCAGAGCTCTCCCAACAGATGCTCGCAGCCAAACCGCAACAGATCGAGATGACCACGCGGAGGACAGTGTGTGACGAGCACATCAATGTCTTGCGGGACCGTTCCCGCCCAGATATCCTCGCCGCGCGGATACTGAAAAGCCCAGTTACCGTGGCGAGGCGAGCAAGGACTGCCGTAGACTCGGAGTTGGCGACCATTCACACATGTGACGGTAGTCTCGGCGTTTTCCAGATAGATGATATCACCCCAATCAATCGCGTTCCTCTCGGCGGCCGCGTCCCCGGAGCCTCTTTGACCGTGGTGGCCTGCATCCAGGAGCACATCGTGATTCCCGGCAATGACGATCTTGACCGAGTGCGGCTGGGCGCGCAGCCAGGCTACTGTGGCCTGCAATTCCTTCAGCGAACCTGACTGGGTGAGGTCGCCGGCGTGGATGAGGATATCGCCGTCTGGAAGCTTGGGCCGGCTGTTGTGAGTATCGGAGACGCAGAGGACTGAAACTGGATCTACAAGGGGATCTGCTGGAATAGTCTGCCGCCAGGTGTAGAGCTTGCGGGCGAGGAAGATGCAAGGTTGGGCGAGGAACTGCTCCCAGAGCCCGGGTCGTGGGCGGTGGAGCACCGCATCCAGACCGGTAGGCTCCTGGCCAAAGAAAGGCATTGAGTTTTTTGGTCTAGGCAAGATGAGCTTGGAGGTGCGAAGAGGGTTGGAGTTGGGACCGGGAACTTGAAGCTTCTCTGGCAGAGGTTGGGTAGGTTAATGACAACACAACGGGAAGCTCCCAGGCAGGCAGCAGCCGTGGCGCAGGACCCAGGCGGCAATCTCAATTGAGGCTGCTCGTTACAATGCGGCCTTACTGATTGACCTCCTCGCCGGTCCTGTGTCAGCTCAGGATCCAGGAGGTGTCAATGCTTCTCTGGATCTCAGAGAGCCGGACAAATGAGGTTCATCAAGTGAACCAAACCAAACACAACAAAGCACCCTAGCCGGATCGCTTGGCACGGGCTTCCCAGCCCAGATCTAAATGCTGGTCTCGGCAGCTAGACTGGACCGGAAACTGCGAAGAGAAAAAAAGAAAAAGAATAAAAGACACCTGGGCCAGCAGTGTTCGCGTGAAAACCCAAGACACGTTCCAGTGTGCTTGCATTTGACAATGCTCTTTCCTGTGATTCTCCCAGTCGCTGGCAAACTTTCGCAGCAAAGGAAGGATCAATTGACTTTGCACGGGCCACTTCCAGAGAGCCCCACCTTCCCCCAGCAGCCCGCGGGTCTTTCCGACCTGATTTTCTGGCTTGCCCCACTTGCCCAATTCTTTTTATCGCGGGGGAGCTCGCAAAATTTCAATCTCTTTCTCCCACATCTCAAACCTCACACCCACAACCCAACATCATGCGCGGCACTTTGATCTTTGCCGGCAGCTCCTGCCCGGAGCTCACAGACAAAATATGCCACGGCCTCGGCATGCCGCGTGCTGAGGCCGAGCTCACCCAATTCTCCAATGGCGAGACGAGCGTCCGCATCCTGACTAGTGTTCGCGAGAAGGACGTCTTCGTCGTGCAGTCGGGCAGTCCCAAGATCAACGACACCGTCATGGAGCTGCTCATCATGATCTCGGCCTGCAAGGGAGGCTCTGCAAACAAGATCACTGGTATGTCACATGGACCCCGCACTCTCGAGTCCACGCCGCCAGAGATTGACCCGGCCTTCAGCGGTACTACCCTACTTCCCCTACAGCCGCCAGTCGAAGAAGAAGTCTCATAGGGGAGCTATCACTGCAAGAATGCTGGCCAATCTCCTCGGCGTCGCGGGGGTCAAGCACGTCATCACGGTCGATCTCCACGCATCGCAGATGCAGGGCTTCTTCAAGTGCCCCGTCGACAACCTCCACGCAGAGCCGCTGATTGCCCGCTGGATCCGCCGCAACGTCCCCAGATGGCAGGAGGCAGTGGTGGTGTCCAAGAACGCCGGCGGCACTAAGAGAGTCACCTCGCTCGCCGACGCTCTTAAGCTCAACTTCGGCATGGTGACGACAGACAAGAAGCGCGGCGGCCCTAGCATGGCGAGTAGCATGATTGCATACCGCCTGGATGCCATGGAGCGGCAACCAGTGGCCGACACCGTCAGTCATCAGGTGCGTAACACTTCGTCAGAGCCTGAGAGTGCGACCCCCGCCACAGACAGCGGCCGGTCGGAAGACCCCCGCACCGTCGCGGATGCTCAAGGATCCCCGCGCCTGCGCGCGAATGGCACGCACACAAATGGCGCCGGGACCCACAAGGCTATGCCGGTCCGCTCGCAGACCATGCTGTCCCAATCGTCGGTCATCATGGAGCTCGACGATGACGAGGCGGACGGCCTGGAATACAACGACCAGCGTGCCCATGAGGTCACGCACGGTCGCTTGGTGCAAGGCCACATCGTGCCGGACGACTTCCCCTCGCCGGCGATGTCGGCCGCCGATACCAACTTGCCCGACGACGACCCGATGACCATGTCGCACGCTTCTTCTTTCTTTGCCCCCCAGCCTCACGCTCTGGGTGGGTCTGGGGACGCCGGCGCGAGCTCAGACGAGGAGGACGACATCCTCAAGGATCCGAAGATCGAGCATACGATCACGCTAGTGGGCGACGTTAAGGATCGGGCCGTGTTCATCGTTGATGACATGATCGACAAGCCGGGTTCGTGGATCGCAGCAGCTGAGACGGTTGTCAAGCGCGGCCGCGCGAACAAGGTCTACTGCATTGCCACCCACGGCGTGTTTGGAGGAGACTGTTTGGAGCAGATGCAGGCGTGCGAGTGCATCGACGCCATCGTCGTGACCAACAGCTACCCCATCCCGGAAGACAAGGAGCGCAACGCGAGCAAGCTGGTGGTTCTCGACCTGTCGTTCCTCTTGGCCGAGGCGATCCGGCGGAACCACTACGGCGAGTCGATGTCGCCGCTGTTCCAGCACCTCGGCGATTAAACATGGCAGGTCACATCTCTTTCCCCTTTTGTTTCATTTTCTGTCAATGACCACATGGAGGCTCTTTTTCTTCCTCGAGAAACATGGGTTGTCGGGTCACAAGCGTTGGCGTTGGGGTTTACGGAAGGAGAGGTCTTCTCATGACTGGGCAAACAGGGCACCATGGTTAGACGGCATGATCAGTCAGGTACCGAATTCACGATTCATGGTCAGTACGGCAGCCCAGTTGCCGGTGATTGCAGTCTGGCGTTCTGGTCAGAAGCTTGAGGCTGAGCTGCCTTCAAGCTCAAACGATCTCAAACCCCCAATGATTGCTGTCACTTACGACGGCAGGAGCAATTGCCCATCCCAGGGCGTGCTCTTAACGGAACATTGGTAGATCACTTGTCCTTCGGGACTTTCCGAGACAGAAGGCCCTTTGTCCAGGCTCTCTTTTGAGTCGCTTCCGCAAGGTTGATGGACAAGGGGCAAGAGAAACCTCGGTACATCTCATGCAGTGACGTCCGTGTGTGAGCCGCAGAAATGGCTGTCCTTGATGGAAGCCCGTTAGAAAAACCTTCGTGTCTCCAGCATAGCACAGCATTCGAATACATGGAGCTTTGCTTTCCACTCTTTGCTCACCATTGCCTGTCTGTGTTGTGTCTCTTGAATATCTCTGTGTTCGCCTCTTCCAAGGGAGATATCTGAAGTCTTGGCGTTTCCCACGTCCAGTTTCCAACCCCACCGTGCCAATCAGCTGATCTGTCCCCAATTTTCCAGCCGGCAACAACCCCACTGAACTCACTTCCGGCCCCGTTCTTTTCTTCCCTCGTCACTTACACCATATCGCAGCTCTACGAACCTTGCATTGTACTCGTTCAAGCCGGCGTCGCAAATTCACCCCAAAAATGCCGTGGTCTGGGATTGACATTGAACGCCTTCGAGAGGCCACGGCGGAGCCCGAGGAGTCGACTCCACAGTATGCTTCTGCGGAGCAAGGGGATGAGGGCGAGGATGCCGGTGCTGAAGGTGGTGTCGATGAGGAGATGGAGGATCAGGGCGATGTCGGCGGTAATGTCGGAGGACGACGCTCGGCGAAGCGGAGGCGGGTTGAGCAGCCTCAAGAAAGGGGGCAACAGGGTGGAAATGGAGTTGAAGCTCAAAACACCGGGCTTGTGTATGACGATGCGCAGATGCAAGCGCAGGCGGTATCGGCAGCGGCCGAGGGCAAGATTCCGTTCTTCAAGCCTAGCGTAGCCGATCCGGACGATAAGGGCGAGAACGAGTGTTTCTTTGATTCATGCGAGACGAGGGCCAGCGGGTATTCGTACATCATGTAAGTTGCCCTTGCCCGGCGTGGTGGCGGACGGAAACTGACGTGGGCTGGGCAGGAAACATCTCATCGATAAACATGGCCTCATCAAAGGGGAACAGGGCAGACAAGAAGGCGGCCGGAGGAAAACGCCCAAGTACCTCACCCTCTGCCCGACCAACTGGCCATACCTCCACGGCGCAAGCTCATCCTGCCGTTCGTGCGGCGATATTACGGGGCTTCTCGCCGTCCTCGGCGACAGCAGCCACGAGAGCCCTGGCATCTGTGCTTTCTGCTGGGCTTACTTCGACACGCGCCGTGGTCTGGTCAAACACATTAACCAAGGGCCCTGCAAGAGCTACGAGATGTTCCCGAGCAAGCTCTTCCTCGTCCAGCAGTTGTATGCCGCAAGCCTGCGCATCCCCGGCGCCGAAGAAGTCTCCCAGGCGGCCTCAGAGCAGCGGCAAGCCCACGCCGAGGCGGAACGCGCCGCACGCCACGAGCGGTGGCAGCTTGAGGCACAGCTGCAAAAGCAAGCCCAGAATCACCTCCGCTTGATTCATGCCCAACAGGCCGAACAGCAGAAACATTTACAATCCCAACGACGAGCCCAACAACAACAACAAGCGTACCACCACCATCCTCCCCCTCCCCAGCCACCCCGATCCCACCCCTCCCCGATCCCAACAACCCCCGGCTTCCCCCAGCCCACTCTCCAACCCTACAACCCCCCACCATTCACCCCCTCCCGCCCCTCCTCCACCCCCCACCAACAACAACAACCCCAACCCCAACCCCAACCCCAACCCCCCTTCCAACCGCACCACCCCGCCCACCCCCCTCCCTCACCCCACCCCTCCCAACCCACAACTTCCCTCCCCCTCCCCCACGCAGCCGTAGACTACGCCGTCCCCTCCGCCACAGCCGAGGCCATGGCGCGCACTCTCGAGCGCATGTCGGGGATCATTGGCGACTTGACGACTGCTAATGCACAGCTGGTGCAGGATTTGAGGGTGAAAGATGGACAGATCAGGGCGAGGGATGAGAGGATTCTGGCGTTGAGTGGGGAGGTTAGGCGGTTGAGGGGGTACAATGGGGGAGAGGAGGGTAAAGAGGGTGGGGGGGGGAATGGAGGTAGGAGGGAGAGTGCGAGGGGGGTAGGAGGAGTAAGTGGTGAGGGTGGAGATGAGGTTGGTGTTGAAGGTGAAGGTGAGAGTAGCTGACGGGGGGGGTAGAAAGGGGTTGGGGTGAAAGATTAGGCTTCGAGGATTGAGGGAGTTAAGGTCTAGATCTAGAGTGGTGGTCGTGCGGATCTTGTGAGAGAATGTGTGGGAAGTAATATTCGTTCGATATTGTTTCACACTTCTAGACTAATGAATTTGAGAATTCTCAGAATGCCTTGCGAGGCTGAATTTACATTCGTTTGCTCAGCCCCAGTGAGCCTCCCGAGTCGTCGAAGAGACAACCTAGAAAAGTGGTTTGATCTGACTGCCTCTCTCAATTTCGTTGGCAATTTGTCCATTGGCCGAGGGGTCGAGTTTACGCGCCAGGAATTGTCGCCAGGCAGAATGATGGGCTGAGTAGGCACACAGATATGATGGCACCAAAGAGAAATGGTCCGTTGGCAAATGCCCGCTCTCTCTTTAGTGAAAAGGTGGGAAAGTGCAGGATTTGCCCCAAACACAACGCACAGCTTACTCAAGAGTCTTCAACATCTTATCTCGAAATGGCCACCTACCCCTACTCTCCCCTAGACCTCGCCAAAAACACCATCCGCCTCTTACTCATCCAGAAGGGCACAGGTGACGACGAAATCCAATGCCAGCTCTTCAAATCATTCTCAACCCCAGACCGTGCGCCAGCATACAAAGCCCTCTCCTACACCTGGGGCTGGGCCTGGCCCGGGGACGCTCCCACCACACCTTCCATCCTCATCGACAGCCACCGCTTCAATGTAACAAATAACCTTCATGCCGCCCTCCAACACATCCGCCGCTGGGACCAAGACGTCACCCTCTGGGTCGACGCGATCTGCATCAACCAGAATGACCCCAAAGAGAAAGGGCACCAGGTCAAGCAAATGGGCGACGTGTACGCGGGAGCCGAGGAAGTGCTCATTTGGCTGGGGCCAGGGGACGACGACACCGATTCACTGCTCGAGTTCATTGCACGCCTCGAGCGCAAAGCGGCTGAGTGTCAAACCCTGGGGAGCATGTGGAACTGGAGGGGTCTTTGCCGCCAGCTTATGGATGATCTCCCCGAGTCGAAGACGGGGACGGGAAACCAGCGATCACAGGTGTCAGTCCTCAAAGAATTGCTTGCCAGGCCGTGGTTTACCAGGGTCTGGGTTCTGCAGGAAGTTGCCAGGGCGAGGACGGCGAGGGTACTTTGCGGGGCGTCTTCGTGCCCGGCGCGTACTTTTGCCCTGATGCCTTCGTTGATTGGGCTGGCGGTTGATGAGCATACGCAGGCGGTGCTGGATATCATGCCACGTGTCCGCAGGAACACCTGGTGGTCTGCATCTCCAAGTCTACAAGTGCTGTTGCGGAAGTTTGCGAAGAGCAGAGCGTCCCACAAGCGGGATAAGGTCTACGCGCTTTTGGGACTGTCTCATGACGCCAGCGATCCCCGGAGGTTTTACCCGTGCTACCAGAAGCTTGACGCTCAGGTCCGTCGGGACACTGTGTCTTTCCTGTTGTTTGAGGAGATTCTTGACGAGAACTATTCGTTCCCAAACTTCGACTGGAAAGCCCTGCCGCTCCCGGTCAGCCAGCTGGCTGAGATAACACTCAACTGGGGCCTTGGACAGAGGGGAGATGTACGGGCTTCGGCACGCAGGACAGCCGAGTTGCTCCTTGACCGGATAAACAAGAGACACTTTGACGCAGAGCCATTGCTGTTGTCGCTGGCGGAGAAGCACAGCGAGGCCTATGTCGATGAATTATTGGACCTGCTCAACCAAGGTGATTTTGACATTGGGATCACCCCAGGTGACGAAACAGACACGCTTGTCGTGACCTCCAAGGAAGATGAGGCTGCAGAGCCCGTCCGCCTGCCCTTCTTGTTCCGGCACTCGTGGTCTCTCGCCAAACCCGCGTTGCCGCCGCCGCCGTTTGAGCTGAGACGGGATATGGCGCAGTCCGTCGTTCAACTTGTGCAGAAGGACGGGTCGTCAAAGGAGGAGATCCTTCGGGCGTGCGTATGGGGCGGCTATATGTCACCTGTCATGATGCTGCTGCGGTCAGGCGTGGATGTGAAGACAACGGATGAGCACGGGGTTGCAGCTCTACATCTCGCGGCTCGGAGAAAGAACATGGCGATGATAGATCTGCTGTGTGGGAAGGGGGGGATTTTGGGGCAGAAAGACAAATGGGGGTTTGGGTACCGGGACTACTGGGATTTGGGCGAGATGAAATGGGGAGACGGTGTCTGGGGCAAACAGAGGAAGATGGATGATGAACTGCTGGGGAAAATGGTGAAGGAATTATTGAGGTTGCAACGGCGTGGTGTGGTCAAATCGGGGGGATAGAAAGACCTTGCTTGTCCCTCGAGTTAGAGCCTGCTGCATGACCGTCTTCCCTTGGATGAAACCGGCCGCGGCCATGATTGCTTTGAGGGGGTTCTCGGGCTCCGATCGTCAGATGTGAACCGCTGCGACGCTGTGCCTGCTTTGGGCTGGAGGTGTCACAATCATCCCGCGAGGAGACCTCTGCGGGATGCCTCCCTTAGCTGTGGCATCCAACTCGAATTGTCTCAGGTTCTTCCCATTCCATATACCGACAAGTGTATTGGTACCAGAACTCATGATTTGAGGATTTTCAGGTCCCCTTTCCCACAGCTTGACGACCACATCTTGTCCTTCTGGTTTGAAGTTTGGGTTGAAACCGGTGGGTGTAGAGATGTGACCTCAGCGGCGTCTTATCGCTTCCCTTATCAAGGACCCGCTTTCTCTCGCCTTGGGAATGTGGGGGCACGTTGGGGTTCCTGCAGATCTCCACAGCTGCTGCAAGGCTGCCTCCATGATCTGGGGAACCTGGAAGGCAGCATCCCTCTTCCTCCAACAGATCACACCAATTACAGCTGATCCTTCAAGCATGCTGCTCGTCGAAGGGCGGCAAAGATGCTGACAAACGGTTGCCTCTTCGGAAACGACGGTTCTCTCAAACGGTCTCATGGGGAAGAGGCAGCCGTCGAGTGGTTGACGAGGCTGCTGCGCCTGCCCCCGCTTGCATGAATGGCACTCCGCATGAATATCTCCCTCTCGATCGAAGGTTGGATAAGATCCGACCAAACCCGGTGTCGCGAACTTGTTAAGAGCGTTTGTTATCGCCTCGGTCCGGTTCCAAGGAACGGGACGCTCGGGATGACGCTATCGCAGGCTCCGTTTGGCAAGGCCGGCAATGGCGTCTCTTTCATGGGATCTGGAAATAGACCAACAACCAAGACGCCGGCTGATACGTAATCGAGACCCTGAGAACCCTTCTGGCCCGTCCGATTTCATCATCGCCAAACGGAACAGGGCGGGACCAGGCCAGCCAGGGCCAGCAGCCTGTCCGAGTCCAAGAACAGAAACATGTGGTCACCAGGTTGTCTCCGCCGCGTCCATCCCCTGACCCGAGATGCCGCCCGTTTCCTTGTCTGGGGAGTTGGTCATACGCCGGTTGTCGTCACTTGTCACAGGCGCCGAGCCCCACATTGTTCGAGATGTGCCACCCCTGCCATCAGCTGCCCAGCCCGAGACCCCAGACATCCCGATAAGCCCTGTGAAGCTGTTATAACCACGGACGGCGTCCTCATCTTGAGTCCAAATTCCTCTCTTTGCAACTTCAAATTAAGCCAGAAACACCTGAAGTTCTGATATCTGTTTATCAAAAAAGCCAATACTACCATTCTTTGTCCAATCTCACCCAACTGCAAACAGTCCTGCGGCCTCCTCATCTTGTCATCTCGGCGCCTCCTAACACTCACACCTGAGGACGGACAGTCATTCAACCCTTGCGCTGCCTCTTATTGTCTGAGTCACCGGCCGGCGTCCGAAAAGGAGCCGACTTTTGTCTTGTTTTAAAACGTGCCGAAGCAATCAGCTGGTGACAAAGAAGTGTCTTTCTATCAGAGCATCACACCAACCGAAAGGCAGCCACCTCACCTCCTGGCTTACACCACCCTCCGACGACCCTGGAAGACCCTAGAACACTCTACCCCAACTCAACCATCCGCCACCTCCCTTCAAAAGACAACATATCCAACAGGCTAAACAACCCATCAGCCAGCCTTACTTCCACCTCAACCCAGCTGCTTGACACCCCGTCCAGCAGCTCCATCACCCACCAAGGGTCGTCCACGCCCCATCGCATGCCCACAACAACAACCTTTTCCCTAACTCATAACCACCCCAACACCCCAACCAACACCAAACCAACCGCCATGGCCGCCGCAACCCTCGACACCCGCGACCTTCGCTCCGCGCGCAAGGAGTGGAAGCGCAGCAAGGACTCACGCACCAAGTGGAGCCGCGGCGCGCGCCCCCTCGCCGGCGTCAAGACCGACTTCCACGGCACGCCCCTCACCGGCTCGCCCGAGCAGCACGCCGGCATGCGGCCGGTGAAGCAGAAGGATGTGAGGTAAGCCACCCCATTCCACATCAACCTCCCATCCATCCCCAAAAGAGGAGAGAGACTGATATTCAGTCTCAAAGCTTCCGCATCAACCCCACCAAACCCCTCCCCAACCTCATCAAGCCTTCCCCGCGCTACGACATGCCCATGTCTCGAGTCCGCTCCCGAATCCACTGCGCCAACGAACTGCGCGGCGACGTCGACCTCTCCCCCCTCTCTCCCCTCCCCACCCCCTCCCCAAGCAGCCTCTCCCGAACCCTCTCCTCCTCCTGGATCACATCCACAACCCCCGGGACCAACGAAGTCTCAGACCCCTTCCTCTACAACTTCGACCGGCGAGAGTCCCCCGGCGGACCGCTGACCCTGGAGGTGTTTGTCGTGCAGAATGGGGGGAAGGGTAGGATGAAGAAGGGCGAGGCGGAGAGGGTGGTGGAGAGGGAGTATGAGGTTGTTGATGGGAGGAGTGGGGAGGCGGTTAGGGGACGGAGGGCGAGGGAGGTTTTGAGGAGGGATGGGGAGGGGGGTGGGGAGGATGAGGGGTTTGAGTTGATCTGATAACCCTGTGTTTCCCATTTCGTTTTTCTCTGGCGTTTTGGGTGGCGTTTTTAATCTCCCTCATTCTGGGCAAGCAGGCGGGTTAGTTTTGTATTTGTTATACCATAGGGATTAAGCCTGGTTTGGCTGAGGCGGGAAGGACTTTCATAGGACCTGTCTTTTAGGCGCAAGGGCTACATACCTAACTATTTGGTATTTTTATCGGTATCGTTGAGTTGCATGCCGTGTTGTTTTGGTCGTCGGGTGATTGACAGTGCAGACGGCAGATCGGCACTGATCTTGAGGATGGAGTCCAGATCCTGCGGGTGGTGATATCGAGGGTAGTCATTTCCAAGGCAAACCTAGCATGGTATTGGGAAGTGGTTGATAAGATGACTCTTTGACCCATAAACTTGCATCAATTTTGGCTTGCCGTTACGGCGGGTATCAATTACTCGAAAACAAATTCTAGCTTGGTGTCAGCCATCCTCCCTGGGGAACAAACAGATGAGTTCGTCATACCTTCCAAATTTCCTAACAACAAATTTCAACGTTGTTTTGGCCTCAAAATTGGGCTTGAAATTCCACATGATTGTGGGAAGCTGCCTACCAAGGGACTCTGTCTCGGGTTAATCGAGTCTCAACTGCATGTTGAGCAGTTAGACTCAATTTCAGCCCGGAAACGACCGCCCCATAAGCAGCTCATAGAAGGCTCGCTGCTCTGCCTCGCTTCCCAGGGACGGATCAAATTCGGGATCGGCGGGCTCCGGGATGGGCTCAGGGTTGGAGCCCATACTGTAAAAGTCGGCGATAGTCTCGTCGGGGGCGAAGCCGAGGGATGTGAGGGTTTGCGAGGCGCGGGTGGCACTGTTGGCATGTCAGATACAAATCCAGGAAACCAGGGTAGCCAGGTGTGCATACGACTGAGCAGCATCCTTTGCCACGAGATCCGACAGAGATGTTGTTTCCTTGGGCTGGAAGGGCGAGCCCAGCGTGGTAACTGTGATGGGCAACCTTGGCTCAGGCAGCGCACAGCTCGATACCGACTGGCTTCTCTGGCTCGGGGGTTGTGAGACCCTCTTGGCGGGTGGTGGGCGAGCAGGCGGCATCTCCTCCCGTACGTCTTCCTCTTCAACTTCAACCTCCTGTGGCGGTACAGCGGGAGAGATGTTCCCCTCTGCGGCTTGCAGTGCTGGGGGCGGGCCGTTATAGCCGAAGAATGCCCGGAAGACCGAACTGTCCTGCCATCGGGTAACTAGGGCGTCCTGTTGATTTGAGTCCTTGATGGAGGAGATGATGGCTTTTCCGCCACTGCCTCGGAGGTGGCCCTCGATAAGTGCGTCCAGACCGGGGATGGCGCCGAGGACGGCGCCCCAGGCAGCGGCGCTCTCCTTGTAGGTGTTGAGAGCAGTCCGGTAACCTTTCTGGGGACCGCGGCGCTTGGTTGGGCGTAGATACAAGCATGGCTTGTTGTGTTTGGTGCAGACGGCGCACTTGGGCTTGCCGTTGTCACAAGGCTGGTGGTTCACATGACAGAAGTCGCAACTGGAGAGTGTGAGTGAGAGTTTCCGGTGTCATCAATTGGGTGGGACTTGCGCTCTTGAAGCCTTCTTCCTCTTTCGAGGGTTGACTGGTGTCTCACTCCGAGCATCTGGTCCTGCGTCACTGGCCGGAGGAGGGGCTGGTGGTGCGTTCCCTGGCGAAGACATGGCGTCTGTGTTGGCCGTCACTGGCTCCATTGAAACCGAGATGGGACGAGCCCATGCAGCCGGAGTAAGAATTCCTTCTTAGAATAGTAAGCTAAGAGAGAGTTGGACGATGTTACTTCAGGCGAGAGGGAGTGTTGATTGGGGTATCAAGTGAGCCGAAGGAGGCGTGGGGCCGGGAACCGAAGATTGGCCTTGATGAACTCGGAACCGAAATCGAAATCGCGGGGATTTCCCCAAGCGATCAAAGTGGGGCCAGTCCCAAGAACATGGACGCCTGCTTGAGACCTGTCTGAAGGGTTCATCAAGCTTGTCGTTTATTGAGAATAAACATGATAAAATACATATGAGTAGCAAGGCAACACCAGTTTCCTTCCTTCAAAAAGAAAGTCGATCTAAGTAAAGATCTCGTAAGATCCAGCCTTGAAGATTCAACGGATCAGAGGTCCGAAGCGGGGCGACCCACCGTCCCGAGCCGGAGCCATGGTGGGGCCATCGGCAGCGGAGATCACCACAGCGAGCAGGGTCTTTATTTTCCCGGAACATCAGTCCCGGCAAATCTGCCGATGATCCAGCATCAAGACGGCCGATATGAGATCTGGATAGCTGGTTAACCTCGCCCATGTCCTCCTGTTCTGTCACTAGAACAATGACGATCCATCCCTTCGACGCCACTTGACAGCATTATCCAGGTCATCCTTCCGTCTCAGCCTGACACTATCGACGCGGCGACTTGACCTTGTACAAACATCTCGAACCTGAGTCTCAACTACCCCGGGCATAGTACCCCGACATGACTCCGCCCAGTAACGAGCGCGTCTTTGAGCCCAATGCCTCCATCGTGCTGGTCGGCTGCCGCGGCGCCGGCAAGCGCACTCTGGGCTTCATGGGCGCCCTCCACCTTCGCCGCCGCCTGGTGACCGAGGACCACTACTTTGAGAAACTCACCGGTCTGACGCGGGGACAGTACCTTGCTGCCCATGGCAAGGAGAACTTCACCCGTCAGAACATGGATGTATTCAAGCGTATGCTGGACACCAACCGAACGGGATGCGTCATCGAATGCGGCATGAGCAGCTTGACCACCGCGGGGCAGGAAGCCTTGCGGGAGTATTCAAGAACACATCCGGTGGTGTACATCCACCGCGAGAAGGAGCACATACTACGACTTATGGATGCCGGAGACGCCCGTCAGTTACTCGAGACCGACGGCACCCACAGGACTTGCTCGAATCTGGAGTACTACAACATCTATGATTATTCAACAACTGCCTCGCCATTAGGTTCGACATCTGGCCCTAGCACACCCATAACTGGCCAGCAGCCAGGCCCATCAAAGCTCCTCTGCGCCCAGGAGGATTTTGCCCGCTTCCTCGACATCATTACAGGACGTGGTGTTACCAAAGCCTGGCTGGAAAGCCCGTTCTCAGTCGCCGCCATCCCTCCAGAATTCCGCTCCTACTCATACACCCTACGCCTCCGCCTATCCTACCTGATGGACATGGACCTCGAGTGGGAGGACTTTGAGGCCAAAGGCGACTGCGTCGAGCTGATCATCGATCACTGGCCCGCCGACCTCTACAACGTCATCGCGCGGCAGGTCGGGCTGATCAGGAGGAAACTGGGCGTGCCCATCATCTACCACGTCGAGGAGAACCCGCGCGGAGAGCGGCGCCGGACACCGGCCCAAAAAATCACCATGGACACGGAGCTGCTAGACCTCGGCCTACGCCTTGGCGTCGACTACATCAGCGTCGACCTGCAGCGCGACCCAGCCCTGATCAACCGCGTGCTGCAGCACCGCGGCCGCACCAAAGTCATTGGCAACTACTGGTACATGGGGTTCCGGGCACTCGCCTGGCAAGACGACCAACAACTCACCAACTACCGGCACGCGCAATCCCTCGGCTGCGACGTCATCCGCATGGTGCGCTTCTGCACCAACGACAGCCCGGCCGAATACCTCACCTCCTTCAAGTCCCGCCTCCACGCCACAATCCCCGACCCCAAACCCCCCCTCGTCGCCTACGACTTTTCCGTCCTCGGAGTCCGCACCCCTCTCCAAACCCCAATCCTCGGCCCCGTCAAACTCCCAGACATCGAAAACGACCGCGACCACCTCGCAACCGTCTCCTCCTACCCACACTCCTTCGAGCTTCTCTTCCGCCAATTCCTCCTCGACCCCCTCAACTTCTACGTCCTCGGCTCGCGCGTCTCCTACTCCCTGTCGCCCGCCATGCACGCCGCCGCCTACGACGCCTCCGGCATGCCGCACTCCTTCCAGAGCGTCACCTGTTCCACGCTCGACGCTCTCACCCAGATCTGCGCCAGCGACACGTTTGGCGGCGCGTGTCTGACCGCGCCGTTTAAAGTTGCTGTGCTGCCGCGGCTGAAGGTGCGGAGTCATCACGCGGCGGCGATTGGGGCGGTGAACGTGCTACTGCCGTTGCGGGGGAGGACGGGCGCGGTTTTGGATCATGCGAATAGTAGGAATAAGGGGGGGGTGGCGGGGGGATTCTTTGGGGATAATACGGATTGGAGCTCGATTTATACGTGTTTGAGGAGGGCGATAAGTCCGAGGAATCATGTGCAGCCGAGTCGGACGACGGGGTTGGTGGTGGGGGCCGGGGGGATGGCGAGGGCGGCGATATATGCGCTGTATCAGCTGGGGTGTCGGAATGTTTTTGTTTATAATAGGACGGTGGGGAATGCGGAGAGGGTGGCGAGGCATTTTAATGAATGGGCGGCATCTCAGGGCGGAGTGGTGGTGAATGGGGGGAGTGGGAGTCCGAGGTGGAATAGTGGTGCCTCTCCGGGAGCGGTGACGTCGAGGGAGTTCTGCAGGGTGCTATCGTCGTTAACGGAGCCGTGGCCCGCGGGTTACCAGCTCCCAACCATGGTGGTCTCGTGTGTACCGGCCAACAGTGTTGATGGGAACCCGCCCGCGGACTTTGTCATGCCGCTGGACTGGCTGGGGAGTCCGACGGGTGGTGTGGTGGTTGAGGTAGGCCCCCTTTTCATCATTTATGATTTACCCATTACCAGCTGGGAAATATTCAATACTGAAATAATACGCAGCTTGCCTACGAACCCCTAATTACCCCCCTCGTCGCCCAGATGCATGCCGTCCGCGACACCATGTGCCCTTCGTGGGTGGTCGTCGATGGGTTGGAGGTTGTGGCCGAGATGGCCATCGAGGCGTTTGAGCTTATGACTGGACGTATGGCGCCGAAGCGGCTCATGAAGGAGGTGTGTCGGAAGACTTGGGAAGGGCAACAACAGCAGCAGAGGGCGTTGTCATCAGAAGAGAGATAGCAAATGGGTTCACGGGTTGTTCAATGTTGTTTAATGCCAAGACCATTTCTACTCCTTATCTCATCTTATCAGTGATGTCATGTGCTTCCCCTTGCCAAGCAAAGACCCCAATTTTCCGCCAAGCAAAGGAACGCGACACCTTGAACACCTTGATGACCTCTCTCCAACGCGACGAGACACGAGATCACGCCCTCCGAGCCCACCAACCTTCCAACCCCCGGCCCACCCAACACCATGCCCTCCGACAAAGCAGCCTACCTCACAGCGCGCTACCTCTCCTCCGACTCCAAACCCTCCTCCTCTTCGACCAAAAAGCGCAAGCGCAAACAACCTACCACCTCCTCCGGCCTCCTCATAACCGACGACGACGAAACCGGCTGGGGCGGCAGTACCTCTACCCCCCTCGGAGAAGCCGACGATGACGCCCCCCTCACAATAGCCGGCACCACCTCCGAGTTCCGCCGCACCAAAAAATCCGCCTGGAAGCCCCTCGGCGGCTCCTCCAAAACCGACTCCTCCGCAGACGCAGACGCAATCATCGCCTCCGCCGCCGCCGAATCCGCCGCCCTCGCCGCCGCCGAAGCAGCCGAGGACTTGCTCCCCCAACCAGAAACCCCCCTCATGTCCAACGGCGCCCAAGCCGGCCTGCAATCCGCCTCCGCCCTGACCGCCCAGCTCCGGATCCGCCAACAACAAGAAGCCGCCGAGCTCGCCGCCCTCAGGGCGGCAGCCTCCTCCAACCCCAACACCCCCCAATTAGAACAACAAGACTCCGTAATCCTCCGCGACGCCACAGGCCGCCGGATCGACGCATCCCTCCACCGCGCCGAGCTCCGGCGTCAAGCAGCCGAGGCGGAGCGCGCGCAGCGCGCGAAGCTGGAGCTGCTGAAGGGCGAGGTGCAGGTTGCAGCGGCACGGGAGAGGAGGGAGAGGCTGCAGGATGCGGCGCTGATGACGGTGGCGAGGGGGAAGGATGATGTGGAGATGAATGAGGGGTTGAGGGCGGAGGGGAGGTGGAATGATCCGATGGCGCAGTTTTTGGAGGAGGGTGGTAAAGGGGGGGTGAGGATGGGGGTGGGAAGGGGGGGAGGGGGAAGAAGGGGGGGGTGGGGAGGAGGCCGGTGTATAAGGGCGGGGCGGCGCCGAATAGGTATGGGATTCGGCCGGGGTATCGGTGGGATGGGGTGGATCGGGGGAATGGGTTTGAGGCGGAGAGGTTTAGGGCGTTGAATAGGCGAGAGATGAATAAGGGGTTGGAGTATGCTTGGCAGATGGATGAGTAAAGGCGGTGGGGGATTAGGGGTTGGCAGGGTGGAGGGTGTGGATAAGTTTTACGTTGGAGAAGGCATCTTGGAGGACTGTTTGTACACCATGAAAATCATGGTGTAAAATTTGGCTGGGTTTCATTCTAGCATAAGGCTCGTATGCTTTGAAGAAAAAGGAAACCTAAGCGGGCAATATGCTCTCCCTTCGCTGAGGTACATATACAAAGGTAGCCATGGCACCCTTGTGAGCGGTTGGCTGCTTCACCCATATCTGCTTTCTCACTGGAAGAGAACGCCTGCCCGACCTCGAAAAAGCAACCCTGCTTATCCAGAGGCAGAAACCACTCTGTCCTCCAAGTCTATACCCTAGCTCACCTAAACTGTGTGACAATCTCACGCACCTGACGCGCCTCCCCATCTCAAGCCCGGGGCGACTCCGCGCCAGTCTTGGGCCGCAAACGCTTGTCCGCGCCAAACACGGATAGGGCCTTGACCATCTGCATCCACTCGCCCTGGGTGATGTTGCCGGGCTTGTTGATGTACTTCTTGAACTTGTGGAAAAAGTCGGACAGCGGGATGCCGTCCTTGGCATACGGGGCAAGTGCCTCGGCGATGTCCGAGGCTTGGATTCTGCCCGCTGCCGGCTGGCCTGGGGGAGGCGATCCGCTGGGTGTGACGGTGTCGGACTTGGGTTTGCCTGTGGCAGTGGATTTTAGGGGGATATGCATTGGAAGGAGTGGGGTGTGGGTAAACATACCACCTGGAGCAGGGCTTCCCGCCCGCGAGCCCGAAGGTGTACCGCCTGGCCGGACACCCTTCACCTTCAACTTCTTCTTCAACTTCACACCCGCGTCGGAGCCTTCACCGGCGGTGGCCTCGCCGTCGCTCATAGCGGCGCCCACTGGCTTAGGCCGTCCGGGGAGCGGAGTGGTCCCGCGGCTCTGAGCCACGGACCCCAGTCCAGTTTTGAGTTTCTTGCGAGCGGCCTCGTTGTCGCTCGACTCGGACATGTTAGGCGAGCCGAGACGCTTCAGCTTGCCCTTCTTGTTCAGGTCGACCGTCCGCTGCCTCCCCGAAGGCGTCGTGTTACCTTTAGTATTCGCCCCAGAGGCGCCCTTCTGATCCTTGGCCTCATCGTCATCCTTGTCCTCCTTCTCATCCTCATCCTTGTCCTCCTCCTCGGAGTCCTGGTTTCGTTAGTCTTTTGGACACAGATGTATCCCGCTTCCCGCAGCACTTACCGAAGAGTCGGTGAAGGGGTTGTTCTCGTCGCCAGACTCCATGTCCTCATAATCCATGGCGTGCTCCAGCTTCTTCAACGTCTTCACCGTCTGTTTCCCCATCATCTTCCGCTTGAGCTTCTCCAGTTGCTCCTCCCGCTCCTCCTTTTCAACCTTGTCTTCCTCTCCCTCGCCAAAGGTATTGGCAGCGACCTGCTCGCGGCGAATGCGGTCCTTGGAGTCCTTGGTATCCTCGTCATCGGCCTCAAAGCCGGGGGCCTCGTCGTCATCCTGGAACTCGTCACCGGAAACATCGAGCTCGTAGTCATCCTGCCTCTCGGTCCTGCGGGCCATGCGAGAAGTCGCGCTCTCCGTCTTGACACGGGTCGGCCCGCGCAAGAACTGGCGGGTCTCGTTCTTCTCCTTCTCCATCTGCTCCTGGTCCTTCTGCTTCATGACCCAGCGCTTGATCTCTTTGACCTCGTACATCATCTTCTCGGCGTCGTCCAGGGAGAGGGTGTCAAATTTCGGCTTCTCATCGAACTTGTAGTATCTCTCGAGCGGGATCATGCGGAAGCGGGCGCCATCAATGACGAGAGCGACGTGCACATCCGAGAGACTGGCAATGTAGGAGCCAACCCACACCCCTGCCTTGCCCTCGGCGTCCTCGACGTGCCACGGCCACGTCTCTTCGTAGTGGATCTTAGATTCCCTCTTCTGGGTGTCCGAGTTCCGGCCGTAAAACGCAGTTGTCTTCTCCTTCTTGTTGTTTTGCCGCTTCGGCTCGTTGCCCCTCGCAACCGGGGCGATCTGGGCCTGGTCGAGGGCGCGCTGGGCGTCCCGCTCAGCCTTGACCTGGCGGATGCGCTCGTACTCGGCGGCTTCGGCGGGGTCCATCGGGGGCGGCTCCTCCTTCATGACCATCTTGTGAGCAGGCGGCAGGCGAGGGTCGCGGCGGAGCAGGGTAACTGGGCGGGGGAACTGGTCCTGGTTTGTGATATCGACGAGGCCTTCTCCTTTGCCCTTGCTCAGACGCATAATGTGATGGCGGATGCCTTCCAACATGGAGCGTTTGGTCATGACCAGAGGAAAATCCTGGTAGCCCTCTGTGAACTTCTGGCTCCAGCCTCCATTCTGGGCGCGCTGATGTGCTAATTCCCTGATGGCAGGAACGCTCATGTCGTTGAGCTTGGGCTTCTCAGATTCTTCGTCTCCGATCTTATTGGTGACGATGGGGTTGTGATTAGCCTCGTTGGGTGGGCGCGCGAAGGCCGGCTTTGGTCTCGGTTTCTTTCTCGCCACGAGGGGATTGGCGGTCATGGGCCTGCGCTGAATGATCTGAGGGCGCGGGGCGCCATTGGCGGCGGGAGGAGGAGGAGCACCGCTCATGGTCAATCGAGGTTCGGGTCAAGGGGAGGTTGTTTCCAACGGTCGACAACCGCGAGCGGCAGCGGTCCGAGTAAGGGAGATGGAACTTAAGTGAGGCCCGTCATCAAGTCGCGAGATGACAATCGGTGCAGTCGGCGCTGGAAAGAAAAGGATGCGATCAAGCGGCTCAAATTGCAGCCGGCAAATAACACTGCTCGATGGCCAGAAGCGCGATCAACGGCGCAGGTGTCGGCGATAAGAGTTGGAAGTGGCAGGTTGAATCGTTTAAGTTGTCTTTGGCAGGTGTTGGAACAATGGTCGCGCTGGAGCCTTCCAAGGTGCCATGCCACACCCCACTTTTCCCCAACCCGCCGCCCATGCATGGCAGGTTAGTTACGTAAGCAAGTCACATGGAACCTGAACGACGACCACCTTACCTGCCGAGCCCGCCGTGCCTACGGATACTGAGCATACCTAACGTTACCTGTACCTTGGGAGTAAAATTTGCTTAGATACCTGGTAGTTAAAGTTTTCGAAGAACAGTTTTGTAACAGGACAGGAGTAGGAAGATGCAAAGGAAAGCTTAAAATTGATGCAGAGCTTTGAAAATTAATCCAAGACCTGAATGCTTGAAAGTATGATGGTCGTGCGATTGTTAATTACTTCGTAGAATAAGGGAAAAGAAGGTTCAAGTCTCTGGACCGCCGGCAGCACCACCCGACCTTCCCCCCAACCCGCTCCCCACTCTCAGCCCAACAACGGAAAAAACGAGGGCCGAGGGACCGTCAAGCGGGCGCCAAGGCCTCAGGAAGGTGTGTTGGAGCGACCATGAGCAAAGATCTGCGTGTATTTAATGTCGTCGACGCAACGCCACCAGGGTCCTCTTCTCTTCCTCACACCAACCTACCAGTTCTAAATTAATACACCATTCTCAGCCGTTGTTCTCAGGCGTCGAGAACCAAAAAGACAGCAGCCATCCGATTTGGATCTGGAGCACCGAAAGACCCACCACATGGTCTAATGCGCAAGCTAGGTTGTTTTCCCCCAAAACCATTGACCTCATGGAACCGGCGAACTTTGACGGGCTGCCTCCTGGGCCTCCTCCCGACTTCAGCACTTTTGTGCTCTCATACTTGAGGTATGGAAACCGAGACTTCCTGGCACAGCTCCTGCGCATCTGGACGCCCGCAATCGACCCAGGCCACAGACTGATGGGCAACGTGCTCCATCGCGCAATCTTTAAGGGCGACGAGACCGTCGTTCGGATGGTGCTCGATGCCGGGGTGAGCCCAACAGTGCTGAACTGTGAGGACCCCACTAGCACTCCCCTCCTGACTGCTGCCTTCGCTGGCCACCGAGAGATTGCTCAACTGCTGTGGAAGCTCGTCGGACCCAATGGCCGAGCCTCCCCTCTCAAGCTCACCTGTCTTGCGGTGGCTGCGGAAAACGATCACGTCGACCTTGTCGGCGACTTTCTTGATATCTGGCACGGATGGCCTGCAAGGGAAACATCGGTGGCGCTGAAATCAGCCGCACGTGGGTGGCATGATAAAGTCTTGGACTTGCTCCTCGCCAGAGTTCCCTACGAAGCCGATACCCTTCAGGCTGCGCTCGAAGTGAGCATCGCCCGCGGGCCAATTCTGCCATCGCCCTGGGTCTCCTTATCTGAGCCCATTACAACCCCCGAGGACGACCTCCGGCTGCAGCGCGTGGTGTGTCAGCTCATCGATGCTGGTGCAAACCCGAATAGGATTTTCGGCTACTATACGCAAAACCCCCTTCTTCATGTCGCGGCGCAATTTAGACATCTCATTGGCGCGTTGAAAGGCCTTCTCGAGAAGGGAGCGAATGTCAACGATCAGGACAAGAGCGGCAAAACCGTTCTCCACAGCCTCTTCGATCGACCTTCGTCCTCCAAGACTCTGATTGCTCTCGGCGTTCTTTTGCAACACGGCGCAATGCCTGAACTGGCCGACGAGGCCGGGAAAACAGCACTCCACGCCGTCGCACACACCGGCACCCTCGAGCACCTCCAACTCTGTCTCACCGCTTGCCGCTCCCTGACCGCAGACGCTGCTCTCCACCTTCGCACCCAGGGCGACGAGTCCCTTCTGCATTACGCGGCAGCCGGTGGGCGCGAAGACATCGTCGAGTTCCTGCTACACCACGGCTTTGACGTCAACTCTCGCACCGCCAACGGCTGGACACCGCTAATCTGCGCCCTGACCCCGACCAAAGTCAAACCAGGTCACCCCCTATACTCCCTAGCCAACCTCCTGCTACAGCATGGCGCCAGCGCCCAGGCCGTGACGGACGAGGGCTGGACGGCCCTGCACGGTTTGGCGTCGTACCCTCGCCGGAACTGGTGCCTACCGGCAGAGAAATGGGACGGCGTGGCGCCGCTCACGCGGGATCTCATTGCGCGGGGCGCACCGCTGGATGCAGAGCCACTCGTGGTGCTCCGATACGTGGGTGTCACACGCATGGCCCAGATCGAGACCGACGCGTGGGGGATCAGGATGCACTGGCTTATTGCTACGGAGACATCGAAGGGTGTTCGAGAATGTGACAGAGGTGTTCGAGAGTGTGGCGGAGACTCCAAACCGCACATGTGGGCGTCTAGGAACGGCGCGATGGAGGTCTTCGATGCGATCCTGGCGCATTGGGCTGATGAGGCAGGTAAGGCGGAGGCTGAGAAGGTGAGTGAGGTAGGCTGTCCCATGTTTCAGAGTGATTAGCAGGTTTCTTTCAAGTTCTGGGTAAGTCAGGTAAATTGTCAGTATCAAGGTAGGTTGGTAGGTAAGGCAGGTTCTCCAGGCGATGACCACCAGCTTGAGGGTCTAACAATCCCTGCTCAAATATTACGCGTATCGGGGGCCAATCTATGTACATGGATGGGGACTGCTGAATCGACCATTCGCTATAGGAATATTATATCGTAGTATCGAATCTATGTCCATTGGAAGCTGGAGCAACTTGGATTCCAGAATCCATTCATCTGTCATCAACGATTTCAGCCCGTTACTGTTTGCTGTCTTTTTTGATCCCAACTGCTGGCTGGGTCGAGCCAGCTTGATCGATTGCGCCAGTCCAGCACTAGTTCCGTCATCCAAACGTGTCCGGCTCCCTGCATCGGTTTTCTGACCAACGCCTTGACGCATCACACACCTGCGGCCACAGACATTTTCGGCCTTCGTGGAGCTGCAGCTGATTATACTCCGTACGACTACGTGCATGAGCCGTCATCGTGCCCGACAGCTGCGGCAGTGCGTCTTCAAAACCTGCCATCTATAAAGCTGTTTCCCCCTCGGCCTTGTCCCAACTCTCACCCTGGCGAAACTCAAACCTCCCAGCCGACTCACTCGGCCAATCCTACTAGGAACACAACCGCTTTCTGCACTCATTTCAAGCCGAAAGATCAAACCGTTCAGGATGGCAGCTAGCGGCCAGCCTGGAGGCGGCCCTCTTGAGAAGCGACTGCGCAGCCTTATCCTTAACAACTCAGACAGTCAGTCCGCACCACAGGCACCAAACGGAGGACCCCAGCCATCACCACAACATGCGGGACAGATGATCCAGGACCATACCTCAACTCCATCCTTGCCCAACGAGGGAGCGTCAGGCCAAAAGGCAAACCGAAAGCGGCCAAACCAAGCACAGCGCCGCCAGATGTCAGCCCAACTGTCTATCCCAGTCGAGTCCCGGCCTCAACAATTTCAGCAGCCGCAGAGGCCGTTTGTAAACCCGCCAGCTCACCCACATCAATATCACGCCAGAGGTGGTCATTACAGGCCCCAGCCTCATGGGCCACGCCCGGCTGCCTTCCGCCCGCCCAGTCGAGAAAATCAGACCCAGAGTGCTCAAGCGAGAGGCATGCCGTTCCCTGGGCCGTCTCGTCACCAACCTTCCCTCTCCAACCAGGGACCGTTGCCGACGCCTCACCAGTCTGGTTGGTCTCAGGCGCCAATCCATCATAGAGACCCGAGAATGTCACAGCAGATGCAGCATCAAATGCCGGGCATGCATCATATGCCTCAGCCGCCCGGCTTTTTTGAGGCTCCGTCATCGACGCACATTAGACAGCACAGCAGCTCCGAAGTTGACGCCTCTGGTGCCCCGAGAGTTACCGTTGACGAGCTTAGGGCACAAGCCGACCTGCTTGAGAATCTCTGCCTCACCATCGTCGCTGGCGCTGAGATTGAGCTCTCTGAGATTATGGAGAAGGAAAACTTCCGCGCTATGATCGAGAAAGTTGCCAGGTCCACCATTGCCGAGTACGAGAGGATTCAGAACGGCATCCATGACTTCCCTCCGGAGAGCGTCCAACTTAAGTGCTTCGGTAGTCTTGCTTCCGGCTTTGCCACCAAGGCTTCCGACATGGATCTCGGCATTTTGTCACCGCTGTCTCCCATCCCACCTGATGCTCCCGGTTCCCCGATTCCCAGGCTCATTGAGAAGGCCTTCCTCGACATGGGTCTTGCCGCTCGCTTGCTCACTCAGACACGGGTGCCCATCATCAAGGTCTGCGAGAAGCCTCCCAACCATCTCCGTCAGGGCCTTCTCGAAGCCCGTGCCGCATGGGAGAAGGGCCTCACCGAGGACCACGAGGATGAGGAGGTTCCCGAGATTCACGATGCTCCGGAACACCAGCCTGCCAGCGAGGCGCAACCAGAGACCCACGCTCACGACGACGAGATCACACCTGAGGAGAAACTCCAACGCTTCAAACAGGCCGAGGGAACCTCCCTATCTACGTACTACGCGTCCGCAAAACGCTTGCTCCGAAAGCTCCACGGTCGGGATATTACGCATTCAAACTTTGCAGATTTCACGCCTGAGGATGTCAAACTCCTCAACCAAGTCTGTCTGGCTTTTGTCGATGGCCTGGCCGACAGCAAACTGCGAGAGAGATTGTTGAGGTACCGTTCGCTGAACAGGTACGATCTGACCTCCAAGGGAAATCTCCGTACTCTCTTGGGCCTGTTCAATCAGGTCGAAGGTGAACAGATGGCCATGCTGTTTGACGATTCCCGCGACATCCTAGAGAGGGACAGGGCTCGTGAGGCAGGTGCTCAGAGGACAGTCAGGGCTTGGAAGGACACACAGAACCGCCTCGATTATAGCCGTGACCCGCTCAGCTTCCAGAAGGAGCTGCAAGTGGACGTGGAGCAGCTGAGGAGGATACCTTCCATCCAACTCCTGGTCCTCGCCCAGGCTCAGAACGAGACAGCAGCAAGCTACTGCTCCAGGGCCCTCAAGCTGCAATACGATCTCGGCGGTAACGATACAAGGCGAGCTCCTGTCGTTGCGCCGGTCGTTCTCCGGCAGTACATTGCGGGCATCCGGGATACCACCATCAGGGAAGCGGTGGAGGAATTCGCACAATCTCACAACATCAGGAGCTTGCGGGTCGTCGGCCGCAGGCATAAGAGCCTGCAGCTCGCCCACGAGTACGAGACGTCCCTCAACAAGGGGACTTACGATGATGAGATGGCGGACCAAGTTCGACAGTATATCGAACTGCTGCGGGCTCCGCTACCTCCAGGACGCACCAACGCCACAATCCCTCTTCCTCCCGACTCACCGTCGCTCCTCCCCGAGATCCGCCTGCTTGGTGATCCATCCAGAGGACAGCCGAACCAACCCCGGGACCGCAAGTACAACAGCGCTCTCGAGTTCCCCAAGTTCGGCGTCGGTGCCCAGTGCGACATCAACTTCTCAGCCCACCTCGCTCTCCAAAACACCCTCCTCCTGCGTTGCTACTCCCACTGCGACCCGCGCGTCCGCCCTCTCGTCCTTTTTGTCAAGCACTGGGCCAAGGTGCGCGGCATCAACGTCCCCTACCGCGGCACCCTCGGCAGCTACGGCTACTCCCTCATGATGCTGCACTACCTCATCAACGTCGCCCAGCCCTTCGTCTTGCCCAACCTCCAACAACTCGCCCCACCCCCCGACCCGAACCTGCCCCCGCACATCCAAGAGGAGATGACCACCTGCAAGGGCCACAACGTGCAGTTCTGGCGCGACGAGCGCGAGATTGTGCGCCTGGCACAGAATAACGCGCTCACCCAGAACCGCGAGTCCCTCGGCGAGCTGCTGCGCGGGTTCTTCGAGTACTACGCGAAGGGCGGCCCGGCCATGTCCCTCCTCCCCGGCGGCCACCGCTCCTTTGACTGGGGCCGCGACGTTCTCTCCCTGCGCACCCATGGCGGCCTGCTCAGCAAGCAGGCCAAGGGCTGGACCGGCGCGAAAACAGTCGTGGAGGTCACGAACCCCGGCGTCCCCGCGGCCAACAATAACCCCACCCCCGCCCCATCCGCCCCGACATCACTCCCGCAACAACCCTCCCCGCCGCAGCCGCAGCCGCAGGGCCAGGTCGAAACGAAAGAAGTCCGCTACCGCTACCTCTTCGCCATCGAAGACCCGTTCGAGCTGGACCACAATGTCGCGCGGACCGTGACACATCCCGGCATTGTCAAGATCAGGGATGAGTTTAGACGGGCGTGGAGGATTATTAAAAATGCGGGTGCCCAGGCGGTGCTGGATGGAAAGACTGCTGCTGCTGCTGGTGGGAGTGGTGTTGGGAGGAAGCAGGAGGATTTGCTGGAAGATGTGGCGGCTTCAGAGGAGGTGAGGGAGAGGGAGCAGTTTGAGAGGTTGTTGGAGGAGTTGCATGGGGTGAGGTTTGGGGATGGGGGAGTGGTTGGGGCTGAGGTGGAGGGGGAGGGAGGGGAGGAGGTGTGAGGTGTTGATGGTTGAAGTGGTTAATGTGTGTGCATGTACATTTGATGTGGATTGAATGGTGGTGGTCGGTTGGTTGGTCGGGTCGGATGTGTAAAAAAAAGTAGTATGTTTGAATGGTTCTGCGATGGAGATACTGGAAAATATGGGCTCATCATAGTGATCTACCCTTCATCAGCAGGCGATTGTACGAGTAAAGCAGATCTGAATTCAAAATCTGCGTGTATCATCAGGATCGTTTCGATGGTGGTATTGTTCTTTTGGTGTCTCGGTCTTCTTCACTCCAAGATTAACCCAGACCACCCTGTGAGTCCTCGGGTCTGGGATCCGAGGATTTGCCTCTTGGATGCCGTTATAATAGCAGCAAGTACCACCATATCAGTATCATTCCCCATCTTGCGACGCGACCCATCTAAATGCTCCTCCCAAAACAAAAGACTCCATCTATCCCAATTCATCCAAAAACGCCATCCATGCCAGCCAACCCGTACCTCCCGATAAGCCAACTCCGTTCGCGATGCAATCCACCCCAATACAACACCCTTCCCACCCTCTCCCCATCTCTATCTACTCCTCAACAATTCAACCACCCCCCCGCCCTCTCCCCCGCCCTCCACCCCCTCGCCAGCAACCCCTCCAACCCCCCACCCCTGCCCCCATCCCAATCCCCCCCTCCACCCCCTCCAACACCCCCCTCTCCCCCTCACTCAAAACCCCAACCTCCCCCAGTCTCCCCTCCCTCTGTGCCCGCCACAGGTACATGCAACAATCGATCAAACACGCCTGAGCGAGAGCTGTCGCGCCGTGTTGACCTGAGGTGTGGGGGATGTTGATTGTGTGTCCTAACTGGGGGTGGTGGGGATGGTGGTGGCTGCTGCCGCTGGCCCAGGATTGGAGGAGGGCTGTGAGGTGCGGCGAGGGGGTGAAGAAGCCGGGGGGGGATTGGAGGGGGGGGAGGAGGAGGAGCAGGGAGATTCTGTTGAGGGGGGGGACCTGTAGGGGGGGTTGCGGGGGTGTGGCTGGTGGGGGGACGGGGAGGGGTCTGCGAAGGAGGGGCTTTCGGGGGAGCTGGTGTTGGTTAAGCTGGTGTTGGTTGCGGTGGTTGTTGTGGTGGTCGACTGGGAAGGGGGGTGGTTGGGGGGAGGAGGGGGGTGGGTGAAAGGATGTTGAGGGGGTTGGGTGAGAGGGGGTTGGGTGAGAGGGGGTTGGGTGAAAAAGGGTTGAGTGGGGGTTGAGAAAGGGGTGAGGGAGACGTGGTGTTGGAGTGGTGGGAGTTGTGGTGGTAACTATAGGGGTTGATTAGATGAGTGTTTTGAGAAGTCTGGTGAAACGTACCTCGGATGTGGCGGAGATCGAGGATGGGGCCGAGGAGGTATACCCGGATGGTTTTTGTTGATGTTCCGTTCCTTGTGGTACAAAACTCAGGAGGGACATGCCCAAAAACACGAGATCGATGAAGCTGCGACTGGATTTTAGCTGACATTCTTTTCTTGGGAGGTTTGGGGCGGCTTACACGCTCACAGCGGACATGGCACACCCCGCCTTATTCCATCTTGCCAATAGCCGCGAGCTGTGTCTTTCTTCCCCTTGGGCGGCTTCTGCGTCGCCCAGGTGATGTATATGCCATCCGAAGTAAACTAACGGGCCACACCAGAGACCAGCGCACACTACAAGACAGGAGATGATGATGTATCCATGGTAGCGGCGAGGGCTAGCCTGATTTACGAGGGCGTAAATTTCAAGTAGAATGTGTATGATAGTCTGCTACGTCTCAGTCATCTGGCTCTGCCGTTAGGTTATGGGTGAACTCACTCCGACAACGGCTAAGATGAACGGGACTGCCCTCGGCCCAAAAACGAAGTCAGAGGCATAGATGGCGACAGGGGCGACAGCGGCGTGGACAGGAAGCAGCCAGACGAAGGCCTTGGGAATGGCAGCGTCTCCTTTGAACATCATTTCATGGTTGCGGAATATGAAGACTTCTTGTGGACAAAGGAGGAAGTTGATGTCAGGTTACATCACAGAAGTAGGCAAACAGCGAGCAGTTTGTCGCAAGAGCAAGCGAACGCAGGAAAGAGAAACGGCTATGACACGCCATGGCAAGACCTGAGGGCATGTTAAAGTCTAGACCCCCTTCCAAGTCAGTGAAAGCGCCGTCGGAAAAACATGGCGGTTCAGGAGTCGACGACGAAACAAGCCGTTTTGAGAAACCACTGCAGCCACCAGGGGCATGCCTGTCTTGTTGGTCCCTTTGCAGACGCCGAGGCCACACGCGAGAGCCAAAAGAGGACATTGCTTGACTAAAAGGGAGGAAAGGGTTAAAGGGAGCTGAAAAAGTGGTCATGGCCATTTAGTACATGCAGCGGGGAAAAATGAACTGGTGCTCGGCTCTCTGTTGAACGGCTTGGCGGCCTTCTTGGGCCGTGCGTGGTGTTGAGGTTGAGTTTCAGTTCAGGAGACTCGACTGAATCGACTCGACAGCAGCTTGCCGATAAGGCTCGGCAAAGCGAACCGATAAGGAAATTGTTAGCGCAGAGTGGCGCTTGGCAACGTCCCCACTTTCGATCTTCAGTGTTTCGGTCCCCACCTTCGTCTCTCCACAGTCTGTTAATCCACAACAATTGGCTTTCCTCTCATCCCTAAACTTCATTGCTTGGTTGATGAGCATTGAATTCACACATCCTTTCCCAGATGGAAAATTGGTAGGCTCCTCACAATTGACAGCAACATGGCTTTTATTTTCTATGTCTGCCCTTAACGATACCCCCACGGACCAGTGTTGTCGACGAACTGCACAGCCGACGCGCCATGTGATTGGCGCAGCTCGATGCAACCCTGCCCTTCCAGGGGTGCTGGGCAGCTTCGGCGGTCGAGGCAGCCTTGTTGTGGGTTGCTGCGCCACCATCCAGCGCGAAGACAACAACTGCTCAGGTCTTCTCCATCGAACTCATCAAGCGCCGACTGCTTGCTCCTGCATCAACAGCAAGCTAGGAAGCTGTCTTCTTGGACTCGCGACCGGGGCAACTTGGACTTCATCAGGTCAAGCCTCAATTGCCAATTGACGCCGTGTCCATCTCCAACGTCGACTCCGAGTCAGTGTCACCGTGACCCGGCACTTTCGGTTCTCTCTCGGGCCCGGGCTCCCTGACACGGAGTCGTCCCGAACACGCCGAACCGGAGCCCCCATCAGGCAAGCCAAGCCGGCCGGCGCGGGCCTGCCTTTGAGGTGGCGACCCGTCACCATTCGTACCCTTTGTAGTCTCCAGCAACCATGAATCCCACGCAGCATGCCGAGCTGGAGGAAAAGGCGCGCCTCCAGGTGCATCTCCAGCTCCAGGAGCAAGCCCAGCAATCGCCACTGGCATCACCAAGCCGCAGCCCGGCTTCTGGAAGCAACACGGTCCCCATGACCGAGGAGGAACTGCAGTCATCGCCAGTGCACAGCCAGCCCTCACCCACATACAGTCAACCGCCCCCGGCTCAGCTTCAAGCATCTAGGAGCAACAGCCAGCCCTCCCCCGCCCACAACCAGCCATCTTTAGTTCACCTCCAACCCTCACCAGCATACGCTCAGCACGCAATCCCCCGGGTCCCCGTCGGCCGCGCACCCACACCACCCCCCTACTCCGGACCCTCAACCCCCGCCCAGGAACCCACCCCAACCGGCTCATCAGGAAGCGGCCCCAAACCCATCCCGCGCTACCCCGGGCTCCCCGCCGTAGACTACCGCCTCTACCGGCCCGCCCTCTTCGACCTCTCCTCCGACCGCACCACCATCAAATCCGCCGTGCCCTACCTCTCCACCAGCGCCGAGGCACTGCTCTCCATGATCCGCCAGCAGGCCACCATCCCGCCCAAGCCGCAAATCCACATCGTCGGCAAGCGCGGCGGCCGCCTCGATTTCTCTATCAAGATCAACCTTATGCACCTGCTGGTCCCTGAAGACGCCCGTCAGCGCATGGATTATCTGCGTTGTGTTGGCCCGGGCGAGGTCGCTTTCCGCGGGGGCAGCAAGCCAGCAGCTACCCCGGAGCTGGAGGGCGAGGGGACGGTTGAGGCGTGGGCGGCTAAATTTGTTGCTGATAACGCCAGCGTTAGGTCGTTTGCCCTGGAGCGGGTCGTGATCAACATGGACGTGCACTGGCTCGAGGGGCAGGTGAGGGCACTGTTGGTGGGGTTGAAGTATCCCGGCACGGTGGCCGTGTCGTTCCCTGTGACGCATAGCAGGGTCGTTGTGCAGAGTCCGGATCGGGTGAATAAGTTTATCACGAGCGTGACGGGCTTCTTCGCGGGGAAGAAGAAGTACGAGGTGGTCAAGGCGGTGTGGCCGTTTGCGACGATGCCGAGGGGTGCGGAGGCGGATGGGAGACGGTGCGCTGTGCAGAGCGAGGAGACGTGGTGGAAGGAGTGGAGGGATCCGATTCGTTATGGTAGGTTATGCTTGGGGGGATGTGGTGTGTTTGGGATGGATTGCTGACTTGATAAAAGCAATTGCGACGAAACGGAACGGCTGGGTTACGAATGAGGATAAACTCGAGGCGCTCATGGAAGGGATGCCGTCGACTGTGCCCGCCGATGTGGACTGGGGGCCTGAGGTTGAAACGGCGTACACACGGTGAGGGGGGAAGCGACCTCGAGTTGCCCCTGAATGCTGTGGTTTCCAATTCACTTTTGGCTTTACTTGGACATTCATAGCGTTGGAGTTCCGGATGGGCGTGTTCGATTGTACACTGGTACTGTATCTAATGTCTTCTTATTTTTGGGTAATACTTTTTCTGACGGGAACCTGGACAATTACTCAACTCTATGGCGCTGTCAGTATTCGGCACTTTTACCACCTCTTCTAACCCTTGTTTATGACCGAAATCTGCGAAAACGGAGAAGATGCCTTGGAGCCGCTCACCAAAACTCAACTGTTTGTTTCATTCAGGGGTAAAACGGGCTGTCCCGACCCCTGTCATCTGAGTCACCCGGAGAGCGCTGAATGACAGGCGGTGAATGTGGTGACACCCCCGCCGAGGACTCAGCCTCAGCCTCATCCACCACCACTGCGGGGAATACTCCAAGGGTTCTCACGAGGTGGAGTGATCATCAATATCAACACATGAACCTCATTCATATTTGAATTGCTTTCTCTATTCTCTTTGTTCAGCTTCTCCCAAGTTCTTCACGTTTCACTTTCAATTTTCCCCTACGAGCTGAGCTCATCTCACTTTCACAACTTTTGACACCCCTCTTTTCACACCAACCAACACCAACACCAGCTCAACACCACCAACAAAAACCATGGCGTCAACCACATCAATCAACCTTAACCCCGAGCCCACCCCCTCTACCACCACCACCACCACCACACCTTCCACCACTCCCCTCTCCCTAACATCCCACGACACAGCCCTCGCCCTCATCCCCCCTCGCCACCTCTGGCCGCGCCTCGACCGCCTCCGCGCCCTCTACGACAAGGCCTACCCCAAATGGCCGCCCCACATTAACCTTGTGTATCCGTTTGTGAGGCCTGAGGTGCTGGGTGAGGCGGTGGGGAGGATTTCGAGGGGGTTTATTTCCCGAAATGAAATTGAGGGAGGAGAGGGGCAGGTTGGGGGGGAGGTGAAGGTGCGGTTGGGGGAGGTGGGTGTCTTTGAGAGGGCGAAGAGGGAGAGTACTGTTTATTTGGGGGGTGGAGATGTAGAGGTGGTGAAGGGAGTGGAGGGGTTGAGGGGGGAAGTGTTGAGGGCGCTGGGAGGGGAGGGGAAAGGGGGAAAGGGGTTTACGATGCATTTGACGGTTGGGCAGAGCGAGGAGGTAGATTGTGCAGCGCATCGGTTCTTGGTGGAGAAAGTTGGGTTGGTGCCAGGGGTGGAGTGGACGGTTGGGGAGATGGCGGTGTTGGTGAGGGAGAGGACGGGGCAGGGGCAGAGTGTGATGCGATGGTGGGGGACGGTTGGGTTGGATGGGAGGGTGAAGCAGATGGATGGGCTGGGGTCGTTTTATGAGGGGGAGAAACAGGTGGTGCTGGCAGAGGAGGAGGCGGAGGAGGATAGAGAGGTTGCGGAGAAGGATCAGCTTCACACTGGTCTTCCGTATTACTTCGAGGAAGAGATGCAGCGGTGGGTGTCGTTCAGGCCGTCGGCGCTGGATCCCGAGGAGGAAGAGCGAAGCACCTTCGCCGCGGCGACATACAACGTCCTCGCCGAGTTCGAGTGGCCGCCTTCGAAGGCCCGGTATCCCCTGGTTGTGAAGAACATTCTAGCCGAGAACGCTGCCGCCGACGCTTTGGTTCTTCAGGAAGTCACCGACGGCTTCCTGTTGTACCTCCTCGCCGATGAGGGCATCCGCGACGCCTACCCCTACTGTTCTCACGGACCGCCAGGCCAGGACGACATCGAGCCACTGCCGAGCCATCTCAACGTTGTCGTTCTGAGCAAGATTGCTTTCGACTGGGAGTACGTCTCCTTCCATAGGAAGCACAAGGGTGCGGTTGTCGCGCGATTCAAGGACGTTGGTCGGACCGAGGGGGACAAGTTCCTTCCGGTTGTGCTTGCGGCAGTCCATCTCAGCCACGGGCTCACGGACGGAGCGGTGGCAGCCAAGAAGACGGACATCAAGCGGATCATCGGGTACCTGTCTGAGACCTACCCCCAACACCCCTGGATCCTGGCGGGCGACTTCAACGTCACGACCTCCTCAGCCACGATTGATTCTGCCCTCAGGAAGAAAGCCATTTCCGAAGCCACCGCTTCTCAGCTGAAGGGACTCGACAGCCTGTTTGTTGAGGCTAAGCTCGACGATGCTTGGAAGACCTCACTCGCAGACGACCCCTGGGACGGTAACGACAAAGACGAGTTCAAAGGCGAAGAAGGGGCAACATGGGACCCGAATGCCAACGGCGTCGCTGCTGTCATGGCGGGCGGCGCTAACATGCGCCCTCAGCGGTACGACCGGATTCTCGTGCGCGGTGAAAGGCTTCTGGAGATCGCCAAGTTCAACATGTTCGGTTTCTTGACCGAGAAGGTTGAGGGTGCCGACTCAGAGATGTTCGCCAGCGACCATTGGGGCCTCAGGTGTGTCATGAACATTGGCGATTTTGGTGACAAGGCCCAAGGCCCGTCCGAAGAGATTGCCAGTCTTGTTGTGCCAGTTCACCTCCAGAAGGTGTCTGAACATCTGGCTCAGCCAGGCAGTGTCAAGGAGGCTCTGGTTGAACTGGGCGTCATTCCAAGCACGGAAGAGGGTGCGAAGCGCAAGGCTGCGTTGGAGCTTCTAAAGAGCGTGATCCTCGACACGCCGGCAGCAGACGCTGAAGCAAGACTACAGCCAACGGTGGTTATCGTCCCGGTTGGTTCCTACGCCCTCGACGTCTGGACCTCCTCGTCCGACATCGACGTCCTCTGCATCGGCCCCTTTAGCACCAATACGTTCTTCGCCCTCGCTACCCAGCGCCTGCGCAAGGCCGCCGCCCAGGGCATCAAGATCCTCCGCCGCGTGCGTGCCAACACAGGTACCATGCTCGAGATCGAAGTCGACTCTATCAAAATGGACCTGCAATACTGCCCAGCCACCTCCGTCGCCGAGCGCTGGCCTGACGTCCTCCGCGCCCCTCCCTCCGACCCCATCTGGTCCCTCTCCGCCCAAACCCTCTCCAAGCTCAAAGCCATCCGCGACATCGACTACCTCCGGCGCTCCATCCCAGACCTCACCACCTTCCGCCTCGCCCACCGCTTCATCAAAACCTGGGCCAAGTCCCGCGGCATCTACTCCGCCCGCTTCGGCTTCCTAAGCGGCATCCAAATCTCCATCCTCCTCGCCCGCGTGCACAAACTCCTCGCCACCACCACCACCGACGCCCCCATCACGGTCGAATCCCTCCTCGCCACCTTCTTCACCCACTACGCCACCTTCCCCTGGCGCACCCACCTCGCCTTCGACCCGCTCTTCCACCGCCACCGCCTGCCCTACACCCGCACCCCGCGCGAACCCCTCGCCATCCTGGGATACTTCCCACCGGCGCTGAACACGGCGGCGGCGGCATCCGTGCCGTCTACCCGCACGTTGGCGGTTGAGTTCAAGCGGGCGAGCGAGGCGCTGCTGACGAACCCGGATATGTCCTGGAGGGAGATGTTGGAGTCGAAGGCGGCCGCGGAGGAGTTTGTGAGTGGTGCGGGAGGGTACAAGACGTACGTGAAGCTGGAAGTGCAGTACTGGGGCCTGTCACTTTCGCGCGGCGCGCAGTTCCTCGGGTGGGTTGAGTCGCGGTGCGTGATGCTGCTGGTGGATTTGCATCGGCGGGCGCCGGGGCTGTTTGTGAGGATGTGGCCGGCGAGGTTTGTTGAGACGGATGCTGAGGCTGGGGGGGGTGATGAGGAACAACAGGAGGGGGAAGGGATTTCAGGGGTTGTTATCTTATTGGTTTGGATAAGGGCGATGCTGAGATGGGGAGGGAGGAGTTGAAGATCGCGCTTGGGGCGTTGCAGACTGTGTTGAGCAGGTTTGAGGGGCAGATGAGGGGGGATGAGAAGTATTTTGATGGGAGGAGCTGTTGGTTGAGCGCGGCGGTGGTGAATAAGGGGGAGTTGGGGCATTTGGAGGTTGATCGCAGGGAGTGGGGAGAGTATACCCCTGGTGAGGAGGAGCACGAGGACGAAGAGGAGGAGGACGAAGACCTCGGCGCACTTTCTGGTCAGGGCTCTGATGAAGACGAGGCCTGGTACGGCTCCGGCAAGAAGGACAAGAAGAAGAAGGGGGCTGCTGCCAAGAAGCAGATCGTCACCGTCGACCTCCGCGCGGACAAGACCAAGAAGTTCCGTACGGCGGCCGACGTGATGAACCGCATTCGGTGGGATCCCCAGCTTGAGAGCAGCGGGTACCTGGTCGGGTATGAAGACCGGTTCCTCGGAGCGCAGGAGAAGGAGCTCGAGGCGTGGAAGAGCGAGCAGACGGACGAGGAGTTCATTCCGCAGCACCGGATCCTGTACTTCAAGCGGAAGAGTGATGGGCGGAAGGTGTGGGATCGGAGGACGAAGTACGATGAGGTGTTTGGAAATGTTGAGGCATGATTAAGCCGTTGGATAGTTCTCTTTTTGTATCGGCTAAATCACTCACATCCTTGGGGTATCAATACTCGTCACCACTCTCAGCCCTAGCGGCAGCCTTCGCCTTCTTCTTTTCCTCCCGTGACAATGCATAGTCCATCTCCCACCTGCTGGGTACAACCTCCAACTTACCCCTCCAATCGGTATCACCAGGTGTCCTTGAGAATCCAGAAACCAGCTCCTCTACACCTCGTTTTGTACACCTCGGCGCCTTCTCCGGGGCCTCCACTTTGACCAGCTCTACCGGTGGCTGCCGCTCGAGGATGCCCCATAACCTTTTCTCTTCTTGGTATGACGCTCGGGCATCCAATGCATCGGCATACTCCTCATGGGCCCTTTCCGCACGGATCCGCTCCCGGAGGTTGGCACGAGCTGTCCGCGACTTCGGGTATTCGAGTGCCGAATGGACGAGAACTTCGTTCATCTCGCGGGTGACAGCTTTGATATCTGCTGCATCCTGTTTTGGCAGATGTTTCGCATCTTCCGAGAGATGAGGCGTGCCAGCCCCAAGCTCAACCGACCCGTCATCAGAAGCCCCATCCTCTCTCATCTCTACCTCCACCTCCTCCGCCTCCTCTTCCTCATCCGTCTCCTCCTCCTCCTCCCCACTCCCCTCCTCAACCTCAACCCCAAGCCTCCTCTCCACCTCATCATATCCCATAATCTCCTCCTCCCAATCATCCCCTATCCACCCATCCTCATCATCAACAACCCCCACTCTCAACCTCCGCGCACACCTCCCCCAAAACTCCCTCCCATCCCTCTTCAACCCAACTGACAGCGCCGCCGCCTTCACATCCGACCGCCACACCCTCTTTCTCACTCTTCCATCCCTCACCCTACTATCCCTCACCCTCGCCTCCGCAACAAAAATAGTCGCGGCCACTAGCCTTCTGGTGACGCTTACAACAAGCGTGTGGAAGTTGGCGAGGGTGGTGGCGCGGATTGAAGGTGGGTCGGAGGAGACCGCGCGCCAGTTGTATTCGTCGACGGTGGAGTTCATGAAGAGATGCGAGGAGAGATGGAGCCAGGTGGGGAGGCGGAAGAGGGTTAGGATGGGGGGGAGGGAGGGGGGGAGCGAGGGGGGTGGGATGGTGAGGAGGGTGGGGAGGTTGATGGGGGTGATGAGCCAGAAGGAGGGGTCTTCTTCTTCTGGAAGGGAGGGGTTGTTTGGGTTTGTTGTGGTGGTGGTGGTGGTGGGGGCGGACCACCTCTTCCGCTCTTCGGCTTCTTCCCGCTTCTCCTGCCTGATGGCCAACGCGTCGGCGGCTTCTTCAAGGGCGGCACAGCACGCCTGGCTGAGTTCAACCGCGGCTGGGATGTCAGCGGGGACGATGGCCTCCTTTTTCTTGCGGGCGGCGTCGTCCAGTAAGGACAGAAAGTCTGCGACTTCGAGCTCGGATTTAGTCTTCAAGCGGGCGGCAATGCCGGCTGCGTTGTCTCTCCCCAGCCGGGCGAGGGCCTCGAAGCAGAGGGTTTTCTCAGCTTTGCTCCAGTGGGTGAGGCCAATTTGCGAGGGGGCAAGGTCGCTGTCCCAGTTGTGCGGGACATAACGGGATGTGATGTCGAGGATGTCCTCGTTGAGTAAGTTGAGGTAGGCGTGGTTGAAGGCTCCTTTGTGGCGCTTGAAAGGTCGCGGAGAAAGTAGCGTGGTGGATGTTGGGTGGTGGTGAGGTGAGTGAGACCGGGTGCGTTTGTGAGGGGACGAGAGCCAGTGGGATTGTGTTGGTGTTGGTGGGACCGTGCTATAGGGAGAAAAGTGACCTGACTGTCGTGGCCGTGGAAGCAGCTTTGATGGGGTGAATGGGCCCTCGGTTTCAGGCTCTGCTTTATTGGGGAGTTGGACTGCATGTTCGGCTTCTTCAGAGGCGTCCGATGGGCTGTAGTGGCTTCCCTCGGATGATACTGAGCGTTGTCGACGTCGAGATTGATTTAGATCATCCTCATTCTCATCCTCGTTACTTTCCTGTTCGAAAGATTCGGCATCGCTATCTCCAGGAGGTTGGCGTGCCACTTGTTCCTCCTGTTCCCCTTCATCGCTTTCTGGAATTTCTTCGGATTGCGCCCTTGCGGGTTGTTGTTGTTGCAGCTGCCTGAGAACCATGGAGACGGACTCCCTCAGGCGGCTAGGTGTTTGACCGTATTGGTCGCTTGACTGATCCGAATCCATCGTGGCCAAGTCTGACGAGAGTCTCGAGGTCTCGTTTTGGGAGTTGGAGCTTGAAGGGGTATGTGCCGGAAGATCATGCCTCGTTGACGATGGAAGAAGATTGGTGAAGTCTGAGACTTTGCAAGTACAGTATTGACAAAGTCAGGAAATATGGAGATTCAGAATCCAGTACTGCCAAGAATGGGCACGGTTGGTGGTTCAACGGGATGATGAGGGTTCGAATGTAAATCGTTGTCGATGATTGACATGGATCTGAGAAATCTTGATGGGCCGTGTAAACGCAAAGTAGAAAATGATAAAGAGACAGTGGCAATAAGAAACAGCGGGCCAGATGCATAGCTAGGGCAGTGTGGTTCTGCCATTATCCCAATGTTTCAAGAACCTCAATAGTCACTTGGTTCATTTGACTTTTAAACGAGGGGTAGATAAGGAACAAATTAAACAGAAAAAGAAACTAGAAAGGTTGATAAAATGAAGGTTTTTTTTTTTTAAAAAAAAAAAAACCGAGTCTTGAGCCCAAGTATCTGATCGATCAAATGGCTGAATTTAAGGATCTCGCATTTAATGCTGGACGATTGCATTAACACACCGCCGTACACCACACCTATGCAGCACCCGCGCCCTTGGCACCTCGTCCCATCCCAATCTAGAAGGGTGACCCATGTTCGTTTTTAGCGGCTGCCAAATTCAACGACAAGTCGTCGCCTCAAACTTGCAGAAGTGAGAAAATACAACATCAACCATGATATCAACGCAAACATGAGGCGTCTGGTTTCGGCAGCTTTAAGACTCAGCGGGCCACCTAGCGTGGTCAGGCCAACAGTCCAACCATGGCTGCGGCGGAGAATATCGACCTCCCGCAAGGTCTTGGCCCAAGAGACCGCTCCCGCCTCTGCCGGCCCTCAGACCCTCACACTGCGGAATTACCAAGAAGAATGTATTCAGTCTGTGCTGAAATCCCTGGAAAAGGGCCACAAGCGGATGGGTGTGTCCCTGGCCACCGGCAGCGGTAAGACTGTAGGTTCTCCATCCACCCAGGAAACAAATTACCAAACTGTGGCTCACCATCCCAGGTCATCTTCACCCAGCTCATCGGCCGCGTCAAGCCCCGCTCCGAGACAGCAACCCAGACCCTCATCCTGGCCCACAGACGAGAACTCGTTGAACAAGCCGCCCGTCACTGCTCCCGGACCTACCCGGACAAGACCATCGAGCTAGAGCTGGGCAAGTTGTCGGCGTCCGGCACCGCCGATATCACTGTGGCCAGCCTGCAGAGCATCATGTCCAAGGACCGTCTCTCCAAGTTTGACCCCAAGCGGTTCAAACTTGTCCTAGTGGACGAGGCGCACCACATCGTGGCCCCGGGCTACCTGAAGGTGCTGGACCACCTCGGGCTGAGGACCAAGCGGCCCGACTCTCCCCATCTCGTCGGCGTGTCTGCCACTTTCTCCCGCTTTGACGGGCTCCAGCTGGGCGCCGCTATTGATGAGATTGTCTACCACAAGGATTACGTGGACATGATTGGGGAGAAGTGGCTCAGCGATGTCATCTTTACCACGGTGGAGAGCAAGGCCGATCTATCTGGGGTCAAGCGGAAGGGGAAAGGGGGTAGCGGCGAGTTCGACACTAGCTCCCTCTCAAACGCGGTAAACACGGTTGAACTCAACGATGTTGTTGTGCGGGCCTGGTTTGCAAAGGCCGCTGGGCGGAAGTCAACGTTAGTTTTCTGCGTCGATTTGAACCACGTCGCTTCCCTGACCCAGAGGTTCCGTCATTACGGCATTGACGCACGCTTCGTGACAGGCGACACGCCGACGCGCGACCGGTCAGAGCGCCTCGACGCCTTCAGGAACGGCGAGTTCCCCGTGCTCATCAACTGCGGCGTCTTTACCGAAGGCACTGATATCCCCAACATCGACTGTATCGTCCTCGCTCGGCCGACGCGGTCGCGGAATCTCCTTATCCAGATGATCGGCCGCGGGATGAGGTTGCACGGCGACAAGCAGAATTGCCATATTATCGACATGGTCGCCGGGCTCGAGACGGGCATCGTGACCACTCCGACTCTGTTCGGCCTGGATCCCAGGGAGTTAGTGACCGAGGCTTCGTCAGAAAAGATGTACGAAATGCGCGACCGTAAAGAGGCCGAAAAAGACAGGGAGGTCCAAGCCCGCCAGCGGATGACAGCCGATGCCGAGTCGACCGGGCGATCGTACAACGTCACGTTTACCGAGTATGACTCCGTCTTCGACCTAATTGCCGACACCTCCGGGGAGAAGCACATTCGCTCCATCAGCCAACACGCCTGGGTTCAGGTAGGGCCCAACAAGTTCATCCTTAACGGTCCGGGGGCCACGTACTTGAAACTCGAGAAGGTCGAGGGCGCCGGTGCGGAAGACCCCAAGTTCAAGGCATGGGAGATACGGGCGCTCCCGGCAGGCGTCTCGAAATCCCCCTATGCCGCTCCGCGGGAGCTGTTGAGCGCAGTGACCTTCCCGGATGCCGTGCACGGCTGCGACAAGTATGCTGCCGAGAGCTACCCCTTCTACATCATCGCGACCAGGATGGGGTGGAGAAAGGGGCCGGCAACCCAGCAGCAGCTTGACATTCTGAATAAGCTCCGCGAGGAGGATGATAAGCTGGAGCCGGGATCGATTACCAGGGGCAGGGCGGCCGACATGATCACCAAGGTCAAACATGGCGCGCGCGGGCAATTCTCGAATCTGGAGGCGATCAAGAAGAAGCAGAGGCGATCGGTCGAGAAGGAGGAGCTGTATCTTGGAAGGAAGCGCAATGAGCGCGTGTCGGTGGGGCCGTTGTCAGCGTGATGAGCATCGGGTGTGGTGTCAGCTCTTTGGGTTGCGGGTGCTTTTGTGCTATTCTTTGGTGTTTGGTGGGCAGTTCGTGTACATGTTGGTTTGGTTCAGCGTGGGCCATTCATTGGCACTGTTCTAGGAAAGTCAGGGACCGGTCAAATGGGATGGGTAAATGGGAACCAAATCAGATGGAAATGGAGAAGGCAGAGGTGAACGCTGAGGTCTCGCCCCCTCCCGTCCTCTTCTACCCCATCGGTTCGGTCGGGCCACCTGCCCTCGGCGACTTGGAGGTCACTCTGTGCGTGCCTTCTGGGTTTCTTTATTCTTAGCATCTGGTGCTCCTTTTCCCGCTTCAGATTTTGGTTGTTCCTTCCTTCTCCTTCCAGAGAAATCGAGCAGAACTGCAGCCCAAAGCACGGAAGGCGCGCAACAGGTTGCCCTCCACTTTGCTCTTGCTCTGTGCCGCCGGTTCTCGTTCACCACAGCACACACCTCACTGCCTACCGCACATCCGTCGTCGTTGGAAGCGGAGTATCGATATCGATCTAGCAACTTGGGAGGTCTGGTTTTGCTGTAAACCACCGGTTGGATTTGCCTACGGTATGTTCGATCGTCCTCTGGTTCAGTCGGCCTTCTTCCACCATTTTCTTCCACACCACCTCACATAAATGCGTTTCCGTCTTTTTTTCCACACTTTACTCCCCAACACGCAGACTCACAACTATCCAACTTCACACCCCTTAAGAAAAAAATTCACCAATTCAGTTCTAACCGACTCCTCTCACAGACATGGCAACGGAAACAGAGGTGTCCGAGGAGGAGCAAGCACCGTCTGACGCAACCGCAGCCGCTGAGGGACAAGCGTGCAAGAAGCCACAGAGCGTCCAGCTTGATCAGAACACAGACATCTGCCCGACGGCTCTATGTGTGCAGCCAGTGGCGACAGAGACAGCCATCGCATCCTCTCCCCTTCAGGCTGTTCATCTCCCTCCTCTTGTCCTTTCCCAAGGCGATAATTCGGAGTCGATCGTTCTTTCAAAGCTGTCCGGCATTCAGCCAGCTCACAACGAGGGCAAGATCGCAATCGCAGAAAGGGATGCGGTAGGGGACGTCCAACGCGACAACCCAGTCACGGATCCCAACTCAGACGCCAGTCACCGGGAGACCACATCACCAAATTCTGTCTACTTGCATCTGCAAGGTGACAATCCGTCTTCGCTCACCTTGGCGGCTACGACAGAGCAAGAAGTCTCCGACGATGCTGCGACCGCAGTGCTTCCCTCCCCAGAGACCGATCGCCCAAGGTTTGCTCACCCCGAGGGCAACATTCTTGAATCATGTCCTTCAACAGAGACAGATCAAAGCAAGGATCCAGAGCATTATCACGAAAATCTAGGCCCGGATTCAGATTTTGGGTTTGACACCAGCCATAATGAAACTCGAGCGCAGGAGGCGTCCAAAGGGGGGTCGACAGAGACGGCCACCATGTCGATTTGTTCTACTGATTCTACAAGCGACGCCCATCTCGGAGTCCACCAGTTGCCCTCAGTCATTTCGCAGGATAGGCCAGAGGAAACCCAGCTGGCTGAGAAAAAAATTGATGAAGCGCACAATGATCACCCTAGCAGCGCAGTTCCGGCCTCTCGGACAGACATCACCGTCTCGCCTCCCAACATCGAAGTTGCCAATTCGGGCTCAACTTCACCAGCAGATGCCCACCCAGCGCAAATACAGGACGAGAAACCCAACAATCCAGGCCCGCTTTCACCGCACCATGACAACCACCCACAAAACCCTTCATTGCAAGGAGCGTCAAATGGAACAGTTCTCACTGATTTTCCCCACTCAACCATCGAGCATGCGACCACGCCCCGCACTCAGGGGCCGAACCCAGCCTCGTTGACCTCTCCAGAGGCGGATCCAGCACAGAAGAAGGAGAAGGAGTCTGACTGGTCTGATTGCGCTATAGCCTCAGGCTCTGACTCTGATGATGGCCATCCACCGCCATTCCTCAATGCCGCAGGTGCTGCAGGGACCCAAGGAGGAGGGTCTAGGAGGATAATTTTGGCCCCCGGTTTAGCCACCCGGCATCGATCAAAGCACAGGATGCCCAACAGCCCTCTGCTCGGAGACGCACTGCAGACTAATCCCGCTGTTTCGCACCGACGAGCCTCATCTTTCCCAGACCCGGCCGCCCGATCAATAAACGGGTTCCGCGTCCGCCAACTCGCCACAGCCGATTGGGAAGAGCTTGAACCAACCACTGTCCACAGAGAGACCCCGTTATTGGGTGGTCTCAAGCTTCAGTGTCCCGACTACTTCCCCTACCCCCCGCCCGACATTCTCAAATCCAACATTGAGCTGGACAGGGAGCTAGACTCATGGTGCACCGTTCACCAAGGCTTTGATCAGAACCTCATCGACACGCATCTCGATCGCTTTGAGGAGGAAAATAGGCTACTCGCCAACACCATCAAAGAAAACATCGACAGGGGCAACTATCTTGCTGACGAGGTTGCAGAGGCCCAGCAGACGGTCAAGCAACTGTCTGACCAGTTTAAACATATCTGCACAGTCCCAATTCCAAAGAAGAAACGCCCGCAGCGAGACCTCAGACTTGCCGATCTCTCTAAGCTGCTGGAGAAGGCTAAGGAGAGGCTCGCAGAAACTCAGCGCGAGTACAGCGAGTTTCTTTGTGCCAGCCTCAAGGTGGTTGAAAAGACTCTCCGCTGGGATGTTGGTGTGCCCAAGGCGACCCAGGAATTGCGGGTCAGAGAACACCAGAGCCAAATGGCTGAGGAGGAGTTCACGGAATTGGGGATTGCCACAGCAATGATGGGGCTCTATGGCACTGTGAAAGACCAGGATTATGCGACGTACACCACGATCATGAGAATAACACGGTTCATTGTGAACACCAAGATGAAGGCGTGTGGCATGACGCCTGGGCTAACCGAAACAACGGCCGGTGTCACCATCCTTCGGGATAATCTTGACTTTCTGGTTTCCGATCTTCCAGAGTGGTTTAAGCTGATCGACAACAGCAAAGCTTTTCCTATTCATGGAGAGACGTCATGGGAGAGACTCAAGAACCTGCTCGCCGCGGCGACAGATGTGTTTAGTGCGGCACAAGGGAAGAAGGCGGGCGATGAGCAACGGACCACCGTGGAGCACCCCGATCTCGTCCCCCAAAATGACCCGGACGAGTGTGTATCCTATGCCCCCAACATCATCAGCAAAATCAACAAGGCACGGGCTAAGGAGTGCGAGAATTCCCGGCGGTATGTCGGCCACCAGCTAAGGCATGACGATGAGATGATGAAGCGAGAATGGGAGGAACGGAAGCTTCGCCGCGAGGGCAATGGCTACAGCATCACAGAGCTGTTGTGCGACGGCGGCGTCAACGACTTGAACTACCTCCCTCCCGCCACACGCTCGGAGGTGTTGGATGGCAACCATGCTTCCCAGCTTCTGGATACGTCGCCGCACCTCAGCGGTTCGATCCCTGCTCACGAGCCGTCAACGAGCCCTCAAGCTGCAGGGGGTCTTTCCGCCCGAGAAAGCCTGCTCCAGATTCAGCAACGTCATGGTGGGCCGTCCGAGGATAAGAAGGGGGCTTTGGGCGAGCGTACCGGAAGCGGTTTCTTTTCGACCCTGGCTGGATCGTTTCATGAGTCTCGCTTCAGTCCTACAAGCCTATCCCGGGGTTTCAAGTCTCTCTTGAAGAGGCAGGCAACCACGGAAGACAGCAGTCAGTTTCCATCTCCTGAGGCTGGGCCATCACATCAACCCGGCCTCAAAACCGGTCCATCTCGAACGCCTTTCCCCTTCCCCAGCGAATGGATCGACACTCTCCCTCCGTCTCCCAAAGCTGGATTATCTAACCCCCATCGCCATCCAGCTCCCCCGCCCCAGGCCGACGACCTCCTTTCCCACGAGAATTATCAGCACACGTTCATGCAGACTAAGCCAATCTGTATTCAACAGAAAGGCACACCCATAGCTGACGAGTTGATCCATGGTCGACGACCAGATGAAAGTAGCGTGGCGGGCCCGTCACCGCCACCCGTCCACCACGCTGCCGCATCTCAGATCTTCCTCATGGAAGATGTTGACACTCGCCCTACGTCTCCCAAAGCCAGTCCGTCCAAGCCCCGTCGCCGTCCAGCCCCTTCCCCCCCCGAAGCCAGTCCGTCCAAGCCCCGCCGCCGTCCAGCCCCCCCGCCCCAGGCCGATGACCCTCTTGCCGTCGGCAATAGTCAACCCAGGTCTACCCAAATCAGGCCCATGCGGATGCCTCAACGGCAAGGGACGTCCCTTGCCGACGACGTCATCCATGGAAGACAGGCGGACGACAACAACGAGGCGGGCCCGTCGCAGGCACTGCCGGTGCCGCCGCGCTCGGCGATGGCGAGGCCGGGGCATTCGAGGAAGGGGAAGTCGGTTTCGTGGATGGAGTGAGTGAGAGGTTGTCTTTTTTGAAGGGTCAGACTGGATGATGTGTGAAGAGGGTGGAAGGTTGGGGAGGTGCTGATGCCTGGTGAGGGAAGAATGGAGGGGGGAGCGTGTAGTGGCATGCCGGCTGGGGATTTTCACTCTTTGCGACTGGGTATTTTCGGTCTTTCCAGCATGGAGTTCAAGTTGCGGTTCTTTCTTTTCTTTTCTTGTCTTTTACTCCATACGGTCTTGATCTTCTCTTGCCTGGTTTTCTTTGGGGGTTTCGGTGGACTTCATCTTCTTTTTTGGGCGTTTGAGAGGAGTCTTGATGGGACCGGGTGATCTTTCATACCCTTGATACCCGTTTCTTTTCTCAGTGTTTTTCTGGGGATGGGCTCGACCGGTATATGCTTGGGGATGTGGGCTCGGTTCGGTCATCATTTTTTCTGTCAGTGTGGAGGGAAGGGATAGCGAAACATGGCAGTGATTATTTTGTGTGCTGGGAGATCTCGGCTTATGAATAATGTCTAATCTGTTAATATCTTGGGGAGGCAATTGGCCTGCGCCGAAGGCTGGTCGTGGATGGGAGTCATGGAACGGGGGAGTAATGAACATGGGAGCATCGGCGAGGGAGATAAGTAGACGGAGAAATGGGTGGCAGCTGGTTAAACTTGTGGGTTATTGGCAACACATTGCAGGGAGCAATTCAACACAGCAGTTGTCATCCATGCGAATCTAGAAGTGATATGTGTATTGTGGTGTGCAGTTGGAGCGAAGCACAAAGGTGCAGTGCGATGATACTATGGTGTGTATTTTGTTGAGTGGCGTCGAGTATTTCCTTTGGTAGGTGATGTGCTGGATGGTGGTGCTTGGTCGTGGAGCAGCCGGCGTCTTTGTCGTTTGTGACGAAATCCCCCCATTGTAACCCCAAGTTATTTGCCAAGAACTAGTCTCTCCCTCATGGCACCCCCTCTTCATGCCCGTTCCCAGTTTGTCCCTCTTTTAGAAACAATCATTTGCCTCGAAACCAAGCCTTCGCCCGAATGGCTTCCTCCCCACCCATCCTTCAGCCGTGACCCTGTCCTCCCATTTCCATTCTCCCATGAAAACGGAACAGAATTGCCCCAACTCTCCAAACACTAATAACTTATCACTCCACCCGTAACCTAAACTACCAACTACACCACCTTACACCCTCCGCTGCGCATGATACTCCTCCCAAACCACCCTTTCATCCCCTACCTCCCTCTCCTCCCTCCTCTTCTCTTCCCCAGCACCAGCAAAAACCACCCCCTCCTCTCCCCTCCCAACCACACCCCCCTCCATCAGCCTCCCACTCCTACTCCCACTCCCAACCTCCCCCGGCGTCACCTCCCCACTCTTTACTTCCCAAGACCCATAACACCCCCCTTCTCCCGCCACAGCATCACCAGCCGAGGCGGAGGCTCCGGACGACGAGGAGGACGGCGGCCCAGCATGCAGCCCAAACTTGCCCGCGGCGGCCCGGTGTGTGTCGCAGTCCTTGTCGGTCCGCCGGTGGGTCAGCCAGCTGGTGCAGCCGTCGCGCTCAGGCCCGCAGCGGTGCGTAGTGGGCGTGTGGACGACGCAGCCGCAGCGGAAGGTGAGGTGGACTTGCCAGCAGAAGAATTTGGGGGGCATTTTCGTTTCTCTGCTGGGTTCTTTGTAGGTTGGTTATGGGTTGGCTATGGGGTGTTTGTTGTGGAGGGATGGGTGGGTTGATGGATGATGGATAAGGAGGGAAGATATGGATTGGAACAATGGCAGTGTGGTTTGAGTTATGGGTAGTTTAACTCCCCGAGGCAGAGTTTGATATTTAGGGGATTTGGACAGTGGGTAGCCAGCTTGAATATAGCCTGGGGAGGGAAAGGAGGATGTATAATAGAGAGAAATAGGGCGTTGATAGAAAGGATTGATGAGAACGGGTGGTTAGAGGACAACTAAGGCAGTCGTCAGTGTGGCTTCATCGGGTGAAGTCGTTGAAGCCCAGGAAAAAGCGAGGCTGAAGATGTCAAAACAAACGCGGTCTCGTGTCGCTGCTGTGCAGGGTGATTATGCCAAAGCGTGAGTCTGAGGAGGTCACACACGAACACGAAAAGCCGTGAGACTCGGTCACAGGTAGGAGGGGAAAGATGGGCACTGATGACATTTCCTGGTCCACCCTTTCAGTCGGCTGCGTACTGTGGCTGCTCTGGGCATTGCTGACGAGACCCTGGGCAGGCCGGTCAATATTAGACCCTGAAATGATTGGGGATGAACAAGGCTGGTGTGCCCTGCGTGGCCAGGGAAGAGAGCAGAGATCCGATTGGAAGACCCGACGCCCGAATTTGGTGTCGTTCGGGATTTGTCATCCGATGCCGGGGCAAGGAGCAAAGCTGTCAGAGAAGGCTTCCGCATGTGTCCAGCCCACATGCTCGGATCTGTCGCAGGTGTGATGTTCAGGAGACGACTGAAGAAGAAGCTTGGCATGGGTGTCCTGGACGGATGAACACTGTGCATATTCATGCAGTGCTCTCATCTTACACTGTGAACCCGTACCATCTCCACTTCCCGACCTTCCCAACCAGCACCCCACACCACTCAATCAACCTAAACTTCCACATGCAACTCACAGTCGCGCCCGAGAGCTCTGCTGCCCTGACGGCAGACGGGGCGAAATGATGTGTCCTCGACACGCGGTACCAGCTCGATTCCCGGCAGTCCTCGACTGTGTTTGCCCTTGCCCATGACTTTGGTCGAGGAGTTTACCCATGCTGTCCCCCCACACAACTTGGCCGCCCTCCAGTTCCCTCACCCGCCATGGGTGCAGACGGAGCCACATCGACCGATAATGTTACCAGCTACACGGTTGACACGAAGGTCCATGCAGTCCTGCTACACCGCAACCTCCATATCTGCTTTGACCTGTTTCTCCACGACTGCGAGCCCGAGGTCCGTCGACAGGCAGACGAGAGCATAGAACGGCCGATCCATATCCTTGTCAACAGGTCGGGAGACAAGTACCAGATGAGGAGGAGCCCAGTGCTGGACAAACGGGTTGCCGCCAGATATGCGGACCTTCAAGATTTTGACAAGGGCCCGCGACCGTACTTTGCCGACAGCCTGAATCTACCCCACTACTCCGTACTTTAACGGAATCCGCGTTGAGGGCAGCTTGGACGACTTTGACATAGATTTGGTTCTCGCGGGCGACGAAGGGGAGACGTGGGAGCTGGAGGAGATTTGCGGTAAAAGAAGGGCAGATGACGGCGTCTTGGAAATGCTTTTGAAGTGGAAGAGTGGGATGGAGACATGGGAGCTGTACGACGATGTAGCGAAGAACGAGAAGGAGGCGTTTGATGAGTATGAGCGTCTTCATGGACAGGCTACGTGATACTGTCTGAGAGTTTCCTGTGCTAGCCTAGTGGGTTCTTTTGTAAGGCGGGAACATTACTACAAACTACGGCATATGTTCAAAATATATCTTGCGTTGTTTGAGCCTCGTGGTGGCTGGCCAGGATGTGGTGGTCTTGTCGAAGCGGGGCCCCATCAGTGCCCGTTCTCGGGCCGTTTGCCGCTCACAGTGATAATCATTGTGAGCGCACTGGGCTGCCGTCATTGGCTCCCGCCATTGGCTCCAGTCTTCGGCGGCCTGCTTCGACAAAGCAACCGAATCTGGTGTGTCGTTTCAACTTCCACCTTCGACAACCACCTCGATCATCAGAAACATCGGGCGAGCCTCAGCCATTCCATTGACTGTCAATTTGTGTCCTTCTCTTGGAGATTTCTTTCCATTATTATTTGTATTAATACCATTTTGTTGCCTTCTTCGTCCTGTGTTACCACTACTTGTTGCCCCTCGCTTTGGACACAGACGCAGGTCATTCTCCTCGACCATCAGAGCCCATCCTTCGACGATATTTCCAACCATCTACGACTATTCGTGACCGAAGAGACAGAACGACGAGCAATCCACATAAACAACCCCCAAAATGCCGCGACCACCCACCACAGGCTACGAGCGCCTTGCTCAAGCCGACCTCAGCGACGACTCGGACGACGACCCCCTTGCCGCCAGCTACGCATCCCTCCAACCACCCACAGCCCCTCGCTATGCGCCCATCGGTCAGCCCCGCCCGCACTCGGGCATGACCACACCGAAGCGCTCATCGGCGTCTATGCCTGAATCCTCACGATCCGCCGGTCGCCGCCGGAACCGAGGCCGCAGAAACTCGGGCGTCGACCTCAAAGCCATCAATGCCCGTCTCGAGCGCTGGGCAGACGAGATCGCCTCCAAGTTTAAGCGCGGACGCAGCAAAAAGAAGGGCGAGGAGGAGCGCCTCGAGATCCACCACTCCGTCTTCCAACCACCAGAGGGCGTTCGGCCTGTAACCGCAGACATGCTGGCTGTGCCCGAGCCTGGCTACATGTCGACAGCCGAGTTCGATGTGATTGTGGACAGTGTCCGGGATGCCATACGGCAGGGCGTGCATCCCCTGATGATCTCGCAGGGCAGCTCTGGCAGCTACTTTGCGAGAAATATGGATAGGAAGGTTGTGGGTGTCTTCAAGCCCAAGGACGAGGAGCCATATGCGGCAGGAAACCCGAAATGGAATAAGTGGATTCATCGGAACTTGTTCCCATGCTTCTTCGGCAGAGCCTGGTGAGCCCCTATCTTTTCCAAGACATGATGGTGAAGCTAATCATGCCAGTCTCATTCCCAACTTGTCCTACGTCAGCGAAGCCGCTGCCTACGTCCTCGATGCCCAGTTGCGCACACACATGGTCCCCTACACAGACGTCGTTTACCTTTCGTCCAAGTCGTTCCACTACCCCTTTTGGGACCGCCACAGATTTTGGGGCAAGAGGAAGCCACTGCCTGCGAAGCCCGGCAGCTTTCAGGTCTTCCTGAAGGGCTTTAAGGATGCAAACGTTTTTTTGCGGGAACACCCCTGGCCAGATCAGTATCTCTCGGGTTTCCGGACCTCAGACCCTCACAGGAAACGCAAGAGGCGATGGGCAGACACCTGCCGGCCGACGAGCTCTGCACAGAACGATGGCGACAGCGAAGATGAACACAACAGCCCGGGTTCTCGAACACCAGGGCCTGGAAATTTTATGTGGACGCCCACGTTGAAGCAGGCTTTTAGGGAGGAGCTGGAGAAGCTGGTCATCCTGGATTACATCATGCGAAACACGGATAGAGGGCTGGACAACTGGATGATCAAAGTGGACTGGGAGACCGAGCAGGTCTCGGTAGCGTCAGAGCCGGTACGGCTCAACATGGACACATCGGAGCCGGAACTAGGGCCGAGGCCGGTGGATGCGTCGCAGATGGGGACGCCGAGGGCTCGGGCCTCGCATCCTTACCGGGTCGAGCAACCCATGGACGCATCAACGCCTGTGTCGGGCACATTGGATCCCAAGATATCAATAGGGGCTATCGACAACTCCCTGTCGTGGCCCTGGAAACACCCCGATGCCTGGAGAAGGTGAGATAAACCCCATTACTTCAATGTGAATTTTCTAACGGCCAACAGCTTCCCCTTTGGATGGCTTTTCCTCCCTGTCGACCTCATCGGCAGGCCATTCTCACAGAAAACCCGCGACCACTTCCTTCCACTCCTCACATCTACGGCCTGGTGGAGCCAGACTCAACTCGCCCTGCGGAGGGTCTTCCAGATGGACAATGACTTCCAAGAGCGTATGTTCGCACGCCAGATAGCCGTTATGAAGGGCCAAGCCTGGAACGTGGTCGAAACCCTGAAGACGCCCGACCACGGCCCGCTTGAGCTGACACGCCGCCCGAAGGTCTGCGTCTGGGACGACCTTGTCGACGTCCCCGTCGCCGTCCCCATGCGCGCTGCCAGCGCCGAAATGCGCCGCCGCGCTACCGCTGAATCAGATTCAGCCGCTATCGCTGCCGCCGCGGTCATCAACCACCACAAAGCAAGCAGCGACATCATCACCGAAGAAGAGATGGACATCGGCGCATCACACGCGGCCAGCGCCCCCGCAACATCCATCCTCACAACCCCCGGCATCGTCGACCTCCTCGGCAACGCCAGCCCACCCGCCGACCTCCCCCACCCGGGCCGTTTCGAACTCGCCCTCGCCGACGACCTGCCCTCCCCAAGCCCGCTCAGCAACGGCGCCCCGCTGGGCGACCCAATCACCAACGACAAAACCGACAACACCACCCTCAAACCAACCCGCCCCGCCTTCCCCCGCGCTGCCCCCAGCCACCGCTCCCTCAACCTCTACTCTCCCGACCGCGGCCCCGGCCGCCCATCCCTTGACACAACCGACCACCCCCAACCCCGCGTCTCATTCACCACCACCTCCACCACACGCCGCGAGCACAGTTCGCTAGCGGTGCAGTTGTACGGCAACGGGCATCCGGGGTTGGATGTCGGGTTGAATAACAACAGCAACAACAGTGGTGGGCGCCATCATCGTCACCATCGTCATGGTGGTGGTGGTGGTGATGAAGGGGATTGGGATGACGAGGATGGGGAGGAGTTGGAGGGTGGGGATTTGGGGTATGCCGCGGCTACCGGGATGGAGGGGAATAGGAGGAAGGTGATTGTTGAGAGGTTGGAGATGGTGAAGGGGCGGAATCCGGTTTTTACTTGGTGCTAGATGTTTTTCGAGGGGGGTGAGTTGGTTAAGTGGGTGGATGGGTGGGTGCCTTTGGTTGAGGGGAGATGAAGGAGGTGGTATGGAGTAGACTGTGTGTGTATATACAAAACAGGACAGGAAAGAACAGGTAGAGCATGGGGTGAGGGCGTCATCTTACAACAGGCATGGGAAGGGCTTGGTTTATGTACTGTGGATTTGATCGCCAATGGGAATGTTTCTCGCTCGCCGGTGAGGAGAACCAGAGGGTCCACGGTGTCACATAAACATGTGTTGTGGTGATTCCTTCAGCGATGACCACGGTTGACCATCTGGGTGCTGTCAGGGTTAGGGTAGTTCGTCAGACACACGCTCAATCCCCCTTTCTCTACCATTCCGGTTCTGTCTGTTCTGTCAACAATGTAGATATCTCATCTCATTCCGCAAGTTGGCTCCCTTCTCTTCCCTCTTCCAAGTCTGTTACGAAAACTCTTAAACTCCCCCTAACATAAGTGGTAGGCCACCTTTGGTGGGGACTGGCGAAGACCTGGTGGGCGGATGGATGGTAAGTACATATCCTGGGGTGGTGTGTGTAGAAAAGGGTGGCACTCGAGCAGTTTGACCCAGTGAGTTAACCTGGGTGTTCGTTGGTTGAGAGGTTGACGAAACAACCGACTATGAGGTACAGAAATAATGCGAGAGAAGTAAGGGGGAGGGAGGGCAAGAAAAAGGGTAAGAAGGGAAAGAGACGTGAACTCCATTAGCAGGAAGTGGTAAAATTGGGGTTCAGGATATGGAATGCTAAACAGAAAAAAGGAAGGAGACGGAAAGTAGAGAAAGAAGAGAAAGGTGAAGGAACACAATAAATACAACTAATATCATGTGTGCTGAGAGCGGAACAAGGGCAGTGTTTGCCGTGGCCAGAGCCCGCAAGTGCCTGTATATCTTGGCCCAGTTACCTTAAATGTCGTTGACACAGACTGAGCCCCATGCGGTGATCTTTCCGTTAGCTCTCCGGCGACGCCAAGGACAGAGATGATCAAGGCTGAGCCTGCAGACATTATCACTGCTGAAGAGCAGAAAATCAAGCACTTTTACCTAACCCTGAGCTTCATCCAGCAACAGAGCCCTCGGGAGTCTTCCGCAATGACCTGATGATGGAAAAGGACATCCGAACATGTCCAACCAAGAGGCTACCTTTCCCAAGAAAGGAAAGCCGTGAAGAAGCTTCTCCTCAGGTCCACCATCTGCTTTGCATTTTTGCATGGCCCAAAATCGTGGGGGTCACGGACGGGAGCTTATTTTGTTCAAGTTAGACCTGCCTGCACGGCTTTCCTCACCTCAACAATGATAATATTCCATAATGACGCAAATATTCCGCGACGAGGCGGCATGAGACGGGTCGGGCTATATCGGAGGCCAGGAGGAGAGACCTGCCTGGCGTTGCTGCAGCCTGCAAGACATCGTACGGCCAGCGCATTCAACAACGACACGGAACGCAGTACCTAGCGCAGGCATCATGAATCAAGGCCCATCCACTGCCAAGGAAGTCTGCGTCTCGCGTCCAGCGTCGCGTGTGGACATACTGTGGTGCAGGATGTGTGCAAAATAGCGCAGCAACGGAAATCTGTAAGATGGCATGGGAGGCTGCCATCAGACCACCACCTCAGAGGCAGGGGGGAGTGGGACGCAGGCCGCGCGACGTCAAAGGTGGCCGTGATAGGAAGTCGGTGTGAGCTTCCGCATCACCCAGCATCAGAATCACCATCAGGAATTCAACATCATTATCTTTTCCAAGCACCAGGAAGAAACCCGCGTTGTGGCCAACCGTCTCCAACACCCACCTCTCCTGCGCTCCTTTCAGAACACGAATCGAAGGAGAGGTGGCGGCGGCGATGGCTGACTGGCTGGCCAGCAAGGTGTTGTCCTTTTCGATGCCGGCACATGGACCACGCGAGATTGTTTGGATGAGGAATCAGACCGACTGGAGGAGGGGGGTTGCCGCGTGAATCCAAGACGCGGGCCAGTTAACATCCGTGATCCCGTCCCTCTCCACCTCAGCAGCAACAAGGGCTGTCGGATCTGCAACCTCAGGACCCCCATTCCCCTCCGCGACAGTTAACCTACCATGCGCACATATTCCGTCCCCTCCCATCCGTCGTCTTTCCAGAGAGACAAGACACGCGGAGAAAAGTCTTGTGCGGTCATGTGGCCGGACGACGCGGCCGCCATCGGAGGCCAGCGCAGCAACTGGGGGGTGGTAAAAAAGGAAGATGGATGATGCGCGGTCTTTCTTTTTCCTCTTTCCCCTCCCTCCTCATCGCAGTGTCCACATGCCCGAACGACCCGATTCGCCGTGATTCTGACCGAGAAAGAGACGTGCCAAGACCGGTGAACTCGGGAGAGGTCGCCGTAAAGGAGGGGATGATCTGTCAGGGTTGCACAGAACCCGGCCGCCTGGGTAGGCCGGGTGGAGCGGGGAGAAGCAAGCCGAGGGGGTTGGGGAACGGACGCGTGAAAAGTTCCCCCAGGCCGCAGCGAGATTGCAGTTCGCCTGGTGGGGGTTTCGGTGGAGGATGCTGTCGCCATTAGTCATGGCACCACCCCGTCGCCGTCTTGTTGTTGTTGGACAAACGACATGTGGCTAGGTCCCAGGAGCTGAATCCGATGCAGGACCGGGTCCAGGGATTTGGCCGGTACCTGGGCTCAGGGGTAAACTCGAGAGCCTCGTCCTTGGGTCATTCGATTCTGACGTGCCATTGCTTTGCTGGAGAACGCAGCAAGCCATGGCAACCGGAAAGGGCGTTCTGCAGCTGTGGCTGCTGGACAAAAAGAGGTTGGGAAACGGCGCGAAGGGTTGCAAGACATCCGACCCGAGGCGGTGGTTGCGGCCAGGAGGGCCCCGGTCGTTGCAACTCTGGGACCCCTGTTTGTGGTTCCTCCCCCTGTCCCATCCACTCATGTTGCAAGCAACCACACTGACGAATTCGGTTTGGTCGAGAACGAAGGTCCCCTGTTGTTGGGGATGGCACCACAATCCTGGGAGCTTATCGCGTCTGCGACCAACGTGCAGCGCGCGCCCAAGAGAGCAGGTTCTATCTCGCGTTGGAAACGAGCCGGCTGGTCCCCTTCCGTGCGGCGCGGGATGTCTGCCCAGGGAAAGCCGTGTTTCCATCCGGCTGCCGAGTTTCTTCTGTCTGATATCGAAGCAAAAGAGGGGCGGAAGTTGGTCCGATTTTGAAAGTCTTTCCCGGGATAGCCGCAAGTGATTGACATGAAACCCGGTCCCAGTGCTCGGGATCCAAGCGAACTGTGGCGTCTGCATGGATCATGGGTACCAACGCTATGGTACCGGTGACCGCCTCGTTCTCCCGTCCGCCATCCCAGCCTCGATGCTGACATGTCTTGTGTTGCTTTTTGTCAACAGGCCTGCACTCAAGCCTCGGTTGCGTGTTGAGTTCCAGCCAAAAGGACTGCGCTCCGCCCGCCTCTCCATTTCGCGATGCTGCAAGCTGCAGGGGCTGGAGACAATCTCACCACAGAGCCTTCATCAGGCAAAAGAAACGACGTTGCCTCTGCAAAGAAAGGCCTTGTTGACGCGGCCGTCCCCCCATCCAGCCCCCAAAGCGACAACTCGAGGAGCGCGTGACTGAGAACGCGCTCTGCGACGCTTCCTCCCGAGCGACGACGTGTTCACGGGTATTACCGTGCAAATCCGTCCCGGAGGATTGGGGACCGTTTCGGTTTCGCCATCTCGTTGGCAGAGCCGGGGACCCCCCATGGTCAGGGGGCTGTGTCCCAGGCAAACAAAGAGGACCCGTCGGTGTGGTTTGCGCACAGATGGCGGGCAAGTTACCAACCGGGCGGGTGCCGGCAAGACATGAGGCGTCGTCCCCAAGCTGCTGGAAGCGGTACGTACCTCGACCCCCTGTGTTTCGGCCCCGTTCGTGACAACGTCACCCAATGCCGTCGCAGCGGCCCGCGTTTGTTGGTGGGCTTGCCGCATGTCCTTCGGGTCGGTTGGTGTTGGCCTGTTGAAGCGGCCCATCTCTCGCATCGCCTCGGCCAATTTGCAAGTTTCGTCAGAGAGAGAGATGGTCATGCAATTGCATACCAGGCCGTGCCGACAATCCACCTTGCCGGCAGAACAACCAGATGGGGGAGGTGAGTTTGCTGGCGATGACAATGCCAACCGGGATGTGACAGTCGATCGATGTTTTGCAGCGGTGGGTGTTAGCGCCCGCTCCGCAACTGAGCAGCGGGAATTTTTGTCGAAAAATCCCTTCCATGCCCTTCGAAACGGATGGTCCCCGCGGGGGTGCTCCCCCTCCTTGCGATCCCAGGACCGTGTCCTCGGATTCTTCTTCCCCCCTCTGGCCAGCCCCCGATGCGGTGTACCACAGCTCTGGGACACAGCATGCCAATGGCGTCGCTGGTCTTGTTTGACGTCAGATCTGTGTGACAACCGAGAGATGAGGGAGGCTCTTGAATGGAAGACGGGGGGTTGGGCTTCGCGCGATGCTGCAGAAAAGTCGCGCCAAGCCCACCGGAGGTATTCCCATTCTCCGAAAGCTCGGTATATCTGCCCGTTTCGACCTGCAGACCCGGATGATAGGGCCATCTGCGAGCCGACTCAACGACCCATAGTTAGCATCCGTATATTATACGGCTGACGGGACAAGAAGTCCAACCACAGCCATCTGCTCTGCCACCCCCCGCCGAAGCAAATCGGCGGGTGTGCTCTTCCTCTGTCGGCAGACTCAGAGCGTCCAACGGACACATGGCCAGTCGACCTGGCCGGGGGCTCTGGGCACTGCACCACTCCAGGCTAAGGGTGTCTTAGCCCATCGGTGGCCCTCCTTGACCAAGGGACACGTCGAACTGCCACTCTGGGGTTGGTGTTCTCCAATCACAGAGCAAAGCCTGTGATTTTCAACCGGGACTAGCGGCAAGACGGGCGACACGCTGGGAGAGTGGATTCTGCGAGTGGGAAAGGCGTTTCACCTGTCTCAATCAGCATCGAATCTCAGTGCATGCGGGGGATTACTCTCTTGCCTCAGACGCTTGAGCATCCAGTAGCACACCTTCTTCCCATCAGGCAACGAGGGTGGTGAAAGCCCGTGACCTGTCAGCCCACGTAGTCCCAACGTCGTCCTGCCCAAAGGCGGTGTAGTTTCCCCCGGATCCCAGAGGTCGCAGAAGGTCAAGCATTTTTGATGGGGACTTGGCCGCCCGCCCCGTTCTCTGGGACGCCCAGGGCAAAGACAGGGGTCTCGGTGACAACTCTCTCCCAGAGACTTGGATGGTAATGCGCCAACAACGCCCTCTGATCGACACAATCATCGTGGCGCGCAAACCGCTCTGGCGGGCCAATCTGAAGGGTTTGACACGGAAACAGGGCCCACCAAGCGAGCATTGCTCATTTCAGACGTGGGAAGGTCGCCTAGGGAGACGCACATGGTCCGACACCGTCCTTGAAGCCTGTCCCGAGGAGCAAGGGGCCATGGAGCCTCTCCGCCCACGCTCTCAAGCCCGCATAGGGCCATGTAAGTGCTCATGATGCCCGGGCCCAACTTCCTGGCCCTCCCCGCCCGAGTCCGTGGAGGCGGTATTTCCAAGTCTTTTCCCGACCATTGTGCATCCGTCAACTCCGTCTCCCAAGTTTGCCACATCGCGAGAGAAAGAGCCAGAGGCAAATAAACCCCTGCAACAATGAACGAAGAGTGCGTGGTCCACCATTCGGGCTTCGAGCCCTGCTCGTATGGAGACATCGCTGAGCCGAGCATAGCGATTCCCAAACCGTGCCTATCGACAGCAGGTACCAAGACCTTGTCACCCACAACAACAGAGACTTCCAGCAATATGCCCTGGACAACGGGATATACTTTGCTCCCGTCGACGATGTAAGCATTGCCGACTTTGCGTATGTGAAGACTCATCTGATCATCCGCTCCGACGAGCAGGACGAAATCGAACGCCTTCAGTACCAGCATGCGATCTTCAACATGATGTTCGAAAACAGGCTGATATTCCCTCCGATCTCGCGGCCACGGAGAATCTTGGAATGCGGCTCTGGATCCGGTGCGTGGGCCATGGAAGTTGCACAACAGCATCCCGAATGCGAGGTATGTAGGCCAGCCGTGGTAGGCTGTGTATTCTCCGATTTCTCAGCAGTTGGGATTGAGGCACCGAAAACGGTATCAGGGGCGTTTGACTGCGGAAGCCCGTCGTCTCCTGGCGGTAGCTCAATATTGTCGACTGTTGAGGGGGTGATTGTGGTTGTTCAGAGCAAGAAGAACAACCCGCGCTGGCCCGAAACAAAACCAATGTCTCTTCCTCGCTAACGCTCCGGTCGTGGCAGGTCATCGGAATCGACGTGTACCCCTATCCGGTTCCACAAGAGATGCCGTCCAATCTGGACTTCCAGGTGGATGACCTGAACAGCCCGTAAGACCCGTCTGCGGAGGCCAAGGGGCGTGTGCTTGTTAACACAGGACTAGCTCGACCTTCCCGTCGAACTATTTCGATTTGGTGCACAGCAGATTGATGGCCGGAGGAATCCACTCCAACAGATGGATGAATTATCTGGGAGATATGATGCGCATCCTTCGCCCTGGAGGTTGGTGTCAGATGGTGGAGATATACTTTAACGCACAGTCGGATAACGGGACCCTTACCTCGAGTGAGTTGGCCCCGAGGCCGCGGCGGCTGTTTTGGACCGAGGAACGCTGACAAGTCGCAGACCACGCGCTTCAGGTGTGGTCACAAAGCTATATGCAAAGCATCCAGCCTGCGAAAGACCCCAGGGCGCCGTTGAGGTTGCAACAGTGGATGACACAGGCGGGGTTTGTCGAGGTCGAGTCACGATTGTTGACATTGCCCCTGAGTGGATGGTCAACAGGTGCGGGGCCGGTCGTGTGCATGTGGCGGTTGAGAGTGCAATGTCTAACATACCGCCAGATCCGCGAGACCGGGCTATCGGCGCAGCAAATCGGGCCAACGTCCACCGACTGCTGTCATCCCTTGCCATATACCCATTTTCGCAGGGCCTCAAGTGAGTGGGGGTTAGTGATGCCGCGGGGTGAGCAGTGGCGCTGATCGTAGCCTGCCTCCTTAGTATGTCGAACACCGATATAGAGCTTCTCGTAGCACAGGCTCGCAGTGAGGCGGACAATCCATGTTTCAAGGTATGGCCGTTGTCGCTCGATTCCTGTCCGTAGACGTTCTTGGGCACCCGTCGAGTGTCGTGTTTGCTCAACTCGCTGGGTTGGACTGAATGCGCTGGAACTTGCTGCTAACTCTCCTGGTGCTGGACAGGCTTACTTCCCAGTGTAAGCGCCCTACGCCGTGTTCGTCGTTTGTATCTTGGGACATCACTAATGCGCCAACGCAGGTACGTTTGTATTGGTCGAAAACCGGGCAGTAGGCCCCATCGAAACAGCGACAGCCGGAGCCATCAATCGTCGAAGGGTGGGAGGCACGGCGATTCGAGAAAAAGAGCGCGGCACGGGTAGTCGGGACCTTGGTTCTGAAAAAGAAAGGCGAGGTTTAGTGAGTTGGCGTTCTGGTTGGCATTGTTTGGGATCGTTTGGGCCCATTTGGGATCTAGAAAGCAAAGGGTTGGAATAGATTCAGGCAAGAAATGACAACGACTCAGGTCATCCATGGCCCTCTTGACTCTGTCCAGGTTCTCGCTGCCGGCCTTGCGCCGTTGGGATCCAAGAGCTGGTGATTGTGTAATTTGCGTTGCAGATGAAGACGGGAGGTTCGAAAGGAGAAGATGGGGAAGTCGCCGAGGAGGAAGGTCTGTCGTCGAGATAGGGATGTGCCCCTCTGTTAACTCTGGCCGTTGCGGGAACCACGATCCCCCTGTGGGAGCTTGGGTGCTTGGGTGGTGCCTTCTGGCGCAAACCGTTGGGGAAAACAGCCATCGACCAGGAAGGTACCGCCAGGACAGGCACGCTTGAGTCACATGCAGAGTTGAGAACTTGGCCGAGACACAACTTGGCCAAACCAAAACAACTCGGATCAAAGTCGAGGCCGTGATGGAATATATGGAGAGAAACAACACCCTGTTGCCAAGAGGGTTCCAGCTGGTATTTGCCAAATCATGGCTCCCTTTCGGGTCAACAGGCCTGAGATTTGCAGTCTCATCAGGCGACCTATCACCAACGAAAGCGCCGTCTGCTGCCGCGAACAAGCCTTGTGGGTATTTATTGCACACACCCAGCCCAATATCACAGCCCCTGCGAGATGGTCTCACGAACGAGAATCCACCTATCTTCTGGAACCAACATTTCTTCGTCTACCCTGCCCCGCTTCGCCCCCGCCTGCTTCGTCACCGTCTGGCTCGCTCAACGAAGCACCGCCTTCGCTGTTCGCCTGAGGCTGGGCCTTGCGTTTCATTGACGATCCAAATCCAAATGACCAAGGGCCGCGGGTGTGCCAATGGCTTCCCCGACCCTGGATGGTGGAGTCGGCTGTGTTAGTCTCGATATCAGGTGACTGGCGTCGAGCCGCACCTCCCGGCACAGCATGTGGGTGACACCAGATTTTTCTCTGACAGATTCTCGAGCAAAGCAAAGAATCATCGGCAAATCTGAGCCGATACACGCTGAATTTGAAAGGCGTGGTGGCAGCCCAGCGACTGAAGAGGTGACCGTTCCTATTGTGACGTCTCCCTGCCCAACGTGACACTTCACACTGCCCTCGGCCGTTGCATTGGACCTTCATCAGCCAATCAGCCAATCAAGGCCGCGATTAAAGCTCCCTGGGATCATTTTAGCTGACCAATAGGCACGCCTACCGCGTCGATCTGCCCAGCCATCGGCTCTGGATTTACAGCCGAACCAGTGCAACATCGCACTCGAACATCCGCTCGACGACACGACAAGCCACAGATTGGGTCTCCCACACCGTCGCGTCTAAACAGCCCCGCCTCCCCGCGCCTCGACCGAAGCTTCGACACCACCCTCCCCCTTCAACCCGACCACAATGGCGAGCAGACTCTCCCCCTTCCTCCTCCGGAGCTTCGGCCGGCCCACCACCCTCCGCCAGACCGGGCCCCTACGGGTACCCGCCGTAGCCCCAGCGCGCGCGGCGTACTCGAGCGACACCGCGCCCCCGCCACCGCTCCTCAGCAAGATCAAGGACGACCTCAAGGCGGCGATGCGCGCCAAGGACACGAACCGGCTGGCCGTGCTGCGCGCCGTGCTCGCCGCCGCGCTCAACGCCAGCAAGACGGACAAGCCGTTCAGGACGGACGCCCAAGTCGTTAGCCTGCTGCGCAAGTCGGCCGGCAAGTCCGCCGACGCTGCCGCCGAGTTTCGCGGCGCTGGCCGTGAGGACCTGGCTAAGAAAGAGGAGGCGCAGCAGAAGATTCTTGAGGAGTACGCGGACAGCGCCAGTGGGCGGAAGGTCAGCGGGGAGGAGTTGAGGGAGGTTGTCGTCAAGGCCAAGGCCGCGCTGCTGGCTGACGGCATTGCGGAGAAGGCGGTGATGGGGAGTTTGATGAAGCTGCTCTTCATGCCTGGTGGGCCGCTTGATGGGACGTCGGTGGACAAGAAGGAGTTGGTCGACATCATTAAGCAGGTCTCGGGGGCAAACAAGGAGGCGGTGAAGGACAAGAAGGAGGAGGCGGCGGGAGACAAGAATGAGCAAAGCAGCCAGTGATTGCGCGAAGGGATTGAAGGTTATTCGCGGGCCTGTATCATCAACACTAAACTGTATACTACTTTATATACCATACACAGACATCTGTGCTTTGGCGCCTTGTGCTGGCTGATTCCGGCAGGCTGGCTACATAAAGATACCCCCCAAGGGGCCTCTCCCCTCTTCCCCTCACCGACCGATCTAGGCTTCTGCGTTTTTGAGGACAAACATCGGGTGGGAACATTAGCAGGGGCAGGAGAGCACATGGTAGTCGTGTCGTCATACTCTCCCAGCTGTACAGCAAATGTTGTCTCTGTTCGCCACAACCCCTCAAGAAATAGCAGATGCTACCGTAATAATTCATCCAAATTTCTCCAAATCTGTCTTGGTGCTCAACATCGGTTCGCTGCATCATGCCGTTTTTTTCCTCTTTCGTCATGTCTTTCCCTATTTTGCTTCCTAATTTATCGTTGATGATGATGTGTGGAAAAGGGCGGAAGGGACACACGGGCGCAATGCCGACGTGTCGGAGGACCAATCCTAGGCTCCGTGTGTTGTAAGATCCCGGTACCAGGTCCTCGGTTAGGGTATCCACGGGGTCGTCTGGGCGAGCCAGGAGATAACCCATATGCGATGCTACATGGTGTACTGGTTTCTTGTCTGACGTGACGAGCAATCTTGCCTCTCCACGACAATCGACAACCCATCACGCTTGAATATTGATGCATCATCTTACCTGTCACCATGCAAATCGTCATCCGCCCTGAATGCTCTTCCTTACACCTGGAAGTTGATGTCAAACAATTGATTGATCTTACCTTGGCAAACACAGTCTTTCCACCCCTGACTCGCCCCGGGGCCAACCCGCCTCCATGGCAACCCCTCTCCCAGCCCCCCTTTCCTTCAGCGACGGCCTCACCATCTCCCGCCCCAACTCCACCACCACCACCAAAATCACCCTCACCAAAGCAACAACACCCTTCCTCGACCTCGAACCCAACCCCGACCCCGAATCAGACACCCCTCGCGGCCGCAAACGCCGCCGCGTCCACCATCATCTTCAAAACCCCCCCTCCGCAATCTCCCACCACCCCCCAGGCTCAACCGAATCCTCCACCTTTCGCGGCCGCCGGCGCCGCCGCTCAACATCCGCCACCCCCTCCACCACCGCAGCCTCAACACCCACCAGCACCTCGGCGGCGCTCTCCCGCGCGCTGTCGCTGTCCCGCCTGGGCCTGACCAAGGATATTGTCGCCGTTGCGGGAGAGGAGTGTGCTCAGGCTCCGCTGCCTGGAACGATGCGGTTTCTCCGGGCGGTGCAGATCGAGCGGGAGAGGTGGGGAGGCATTAACAGGAGGAGGAGGGTGAGGAGTCAGAGTCCGTCACGGTCGAGGTCGCCTTGTGGTAATAGCTCTGTGAGCTCAGGGTGTGAGAAGGGGCTGGGGGGTGAAGGTGGGGTGGGTGGGAGAAGGAGAAGGAGGAGAAGGAGGACGAGGTCGAGGAGTCGGGAACATGGTGTTGTTTTTGTTGTTAGTGGTGGTGGGAAGGGTGTTGGAGGAGGGGATTGTTGAGGTGAGGGTTGAGGTGAGGGTTAGGCGAGGTCGTGGGGGTGGGTCGACGGCAGCCGGCAGTTTGGCAAATGTGGAGGGCGGGCTGAGGCGTGGGTGGGGTGGGGTTGCATGGTGGTGGGGTGGGTGGTCACGAGGTCTGGGATGGAGGTTCCGACTTTCTCCTTGTTGCATGGCGGCTTCGGTTGTGGTGATGTTTCAAGGTTGGGGAAAAAGTTGGGGGAAGCAGTTGGGCATCAAAGTTCATGAGCTTAAGTATTTCGAAGGCAGAAAGTGCTGAGGGCTTGCCGGTTGGAGCCGAAATGCGGGATGGTGGGTGTTTAGATGTTTGGATGTCGTGGGGCACATCGTTTTTGGTGTTGAGGCTTTGGGGAGATCTTGCATAAACGTGGGGCACGCCCAGCATTATGTACCTGCCTTACGTACGCGCGGCATTCTAGATTGGCAGAAAAGGGCCTGTGAGGGAATTCTCCTGGCGATGTAAGTCCTTGGGTTGGGCCAAGAGGGATCGTGCAGATGATGATGGTCTTGAGGTGGAACATGCAGGGTCCTCTCCTTCAATCTTCATGCAGGACAGAACCCTGAAATTCGAAGCCGACCACTCGAAGTATTCGTTCTTTTGTTGCGTCAGCAACATGATAAAAAAATAACTTCTATAATGTTCCGTGCCGTCGTCCCTCATACGCACACTGTCTGTTGGCCGTCCTTGTTGAACATTGATGAGCACGGTTGCGCGGCTGAGAGCAGGCAAGGTGAGTTTCTGCCGGGGTGGGCTCTGCCGTGGTGGGGCACGTGCCTTGCTGCCTCTGCCCACAGTAATCTGTGCAGGGTCACGCGGGCCTATCGCAGCCACCGGTGGCAGCTCTGGAGCCTTGAAAGTGATGGCAACGACATGGCCGCCGCCTGTGGTGCATTTGGAGATCTCGACTCGACTATCCCTGGCCTTTTCATCCCATGTCTTTTGGGTTTCGATTTGAACACCATCTTCGCCCTTTCTATGCTATTCTTCTGCCCGCCTGAATCACATGCCATCCTATTATCGCACCCAGCATTTTTTGCGCTTTTTCTAAAAGCCAACGCTGGTTTATTCCACGGGCCGAACCTCACCCTCATCCTTTCTGTTGCTCCAGCCGTCGTCGCCACTCCTCCACCTCACCTCACCACCAACCAACCACCAACCATCAGCGGCCCGCCAGTCCCCGAGCGCGATCCCAGCAACACGGAAGACGCCCTCCCAAAACACGACCGTCGACCCGATATTTTCCATCTTCCCCCATACTCTCATTACATCCGATGCCCTCTGCCGGGAAACCCTTAATCTAGTTCATTACCCCAGATCTATTGAGAGAGGCACCTCGCCGTCGTCAAGGCGGCGCTGGCAGCCACACCGAGGTGAGCACGCGACTCCAATTCATCTCCGTTTCTCACCGCCCGCCCTCTTCGCCCCGTTGCTCGACTCTTGCAATTTTATCTCTCGCCTAACACCTCACAACGCGACCTGTCGCTGACCGAGATACAGATTACAAGTCAAGTCGTTCAAAGCAGTGCCACTCCAATAGGGCAAACATGTCGTGGAGCCCGGCTGCCCTGTTGAACCCCAAGGCTGCGGCTGTCTCACCGGCAAGACCGCAGTCTGCGGGCGCCACTCCCAGTTCAGCGACTTCCTCGTCTCTCCCCGCTGTACCGCCTCAGCCCGAGATGTCGTTTCAGTTCGCCAGTCCTGGTGAGACCCTGGCCGTGGACTTTTTGGGCATGCCGGCTAGAGGCCAGGATCTGCCCCAGCACCACCCCCCGACCATGCCCATCTTCCAGAACGGCTTCGGCCAAAGCGTCGAGCGCCTCCATAACGTGCAAGATCGCATTGCCGTGCCGCAGCCGAAGCGACGGAAGACGATGAACGAGTACGATCCCCAGCCCTCGCTTTCGACTAGCAGCTCGTTCGTTGGGAGCAGTGGCATTCTCGCTCAGCACATCAAGCAACAGCAACAACAACACCCTCTTCGGAACGGACATTTCAAACCCGTTTCTAGCTGCCTCACCATCGACTTGACAGATGGCGATTCCGACGCGTCTTCGGCCGCCCAGCCACCCAGAGATCCCGTCAAGGACGAGGAGGTCTGCTATGGGATGGTTGAGGGGGCCTCGATTAACTGTCATAACGTCCCCGCACCGAAACCTGGCATGTATTCCATTAATGGTGATGCCTACTGGCCGCAGGTTAAGGTCGTGCTAAAGCGCAAGACGGATGACAAAACGGCCAAAATCTATGTCTACGATCACACGCGCCGCGTCTTTGGGACCGTCGACGCGAAGACAGCAGAGTGTCTGGCTCCTCTCTTGGACTCGACCCTCCAGATCCGCACAGACTGCCGGATCCCGAGTCGACGCAAACTCGTCGGGGAGCAAGCCGGCCAGCCGACCTCAGCCAACTACAAGTTTGAGCTGATGGTCTACGGGCCCCGCAAGTTTGCCCCTCAGGTCGGCAACCATTTGTCGGCGAGGAAGCTCAACCTCGTGAGCCCGACCCGGGTCGAGTCTGGCGTCAGAGTGTTCAACCCCATGGCCAAGGAGAACAAGCTCCCTGTAGTCGCCCGCTTTGCCAACGCCGGGAGCAGCCAGCAATACCATCCCCCGCCCGTGGTCCGTTCGGTGGAAGAAATTCGCTCCGAGGTTTTGGGCGTCTTCGACTCCCTCCCCAAGTCCGATGACCTGCCTGAGGCGGAGCCGGATGCACGAATTCTGACGAACCTCCTTAAGCACCAGCGACAGGCACTCCACTTCATGACAGCTCGAGAGTGCGAGCAGCTGCCGGAATCTGGCAAGGGCGCTATTACATCTATCTGGCAGCGCAAGAAGGATGCCCATGGTTCCGTGGTCTACTACAATGTTGTCACGACGCAGACCCAGAGGGAGCCGCCCCCTCCCACCATGGGTGGCATCCTGGCCGACATGATGGGTCTGGGCAAAACCCTCAGCATCTTGTCGCTCATCACCAAGACCCTTGATGCTGCAGAGCGCTGGTCCCAGCTTCCCCCCGTTCAGCCAATCGCGCCCGAACGGAGACAGCAAAACCCCATGAGTCGATTTGAGGTGCCAAAACCGGCAGCCTTTGATCTGTCGCCGGTGCGCTGTAACGGCAAGGCAACGCTGCTCGTTTGCCCTCTGAGCACGGTCACCAACTGGGAAGAACAGATCAAGCAGCATATCCAGCCAGGCGCCATCACCTACCACATCTATCACGGGACGAACCGCATCAAGGACCCCGCGCAGTTGGCCCAATTTGATCTGGTTATTACAACCTACGGTTCCCTTACCAGTGAGCTGAACGCCCGTATCAAGCGGAAGCGCGGCCTTTACCCGCTCGAGGAGGTGGCCTGGTTCCGCATCGTGCTCGACGAAGCCCACACCATTCGCGAGCAGGCAACCCTGGCGTTCAAGTCTGTTTGCCGCTTGCAGGCGAATCGACGATGGGCCGTCACCGGGACCCCGGTTCAGAATAAGCTGGATGATCTCGCCGCTCTTCTCGCCTTTCTGCGGCTGAAGCCGTTCGACGAGAAGGCTAAGTTCCTGCAATACATCATCCAGCCCTTCAAGATGGCGGACCCGGAGATTGTGCCCAAGCTCCGCGTCCTCATCGACACGGTAACCATCCGCCGACTGAAGGACAAGATCCACCTCCCCAGCCGCAAAGACGACATTGTTAGGCTGGAGTTTACCCCGGAGGAACGGAAGATCTACGACTGGTTTGCCCGGAATGCTGAGGAACGCGTCCGGGTCTTGACCGGCCAAGGCACCGGCCAGGATCGCATCATGGGCGGCAAAACCATGATCCATATTCTGCGGTCCATTCTGCAGCTCCGCCTCATATGCGCCCATGGAAAGGACTTGCTCAATGACGAGGATCTTGCAGAGCTGCAGGGAATGACGGCTGAGACGCCCATCGACCTCGCTAGCGACGATGAGGACGCAGCATCTCCCGCGCTGTCGGATAAGAAGGCATACGAGATGCTATACCTCATGCAGGAAGCGAACAACGACACCTGTTACGGGTGCGGCTGCAAGCTGGGCGCTATTGAGGTGGACGACCCTGAGTCCGATCGCCAGGATGACATCCTGGGCTACATGGCACAATGCATCCACACATACTGTCCTTCCTGCGTGCGGCTGGGGCAAGGCGAGCGGAGCAGCTGCGACGTGTGCGTCCGCCTTGACAAGTCCCGCTTAGTTGAGCTGCGGCGCTCGCGCGCCGACTTCGAGCATGAGTCTCGCGTCGCTAAGAACAAGGGCGGCACTGGCAAGGTCACTCCCGACGATCGCTACACCGGGCCTCACACCAAGACACGCGCCCTCCTCGAGGAGCTGCTCCGCAACAAGGAAGACAGCGCCATGTGCCCCAACGAGCGCCCGCTCAAGTCGGTCGTCTTCTCGGGCTGGACCTCCCACCTCGACCTCATCCAGATCGCGCTGGACAACGCCGGCATCACGTACACCCGGCTCGACGGAAAGATGACGCGGCCGGCGCGGAATGCCGCGATGGATGCGTTCCGCGACGACCCCTCGGTGCAGGTCATCCTGGTCAGCATCATGGCGGGCGGGCTGGGACTCAACCTGACGGCGGGCAACAGCGTGTACGTCATGGAGCCGCAGTTCAATCCGGCGGCCGAGGCGCAGGCAGTCGACCGCGTCCACCGCCTGGGCCAGACGCGTACCGTCCGCACCGTACGTTTCGTCATGAAGGACAGCTTCGAGGAGAAGATGCTGCAGCTGCAGGATAAGAAGAAGAAGCTGGCCAGCCTCAGCATGGACCGCGAACCTAACGATAGGGGCATGGATCGCACCGAGGCGGCGCGTCAGCGCCTGATGGATCTACGCAGCCTCTTCAAGTGAGGCATCCGTCGCAGCTGCACGATACATACCCCATGGGGTTTGGGCCCGGATCCTCGACCACAACCAAGATTCAGCGGCACACAACCATTTAAGACCGTTATATGGCCGGCCAATTATCATGATGACGTTACGAGCGACGGGCAGCATCATTCCCACAAAAGCAAAGATATTTTCCGAGACCCCGAGCAACGAACATGGAACGGATCCTTCGGCTGATACCCTCATCACGACCATATCTTCATAACCCCTCACATATCATATTTTCCCCACGTCCATTTCCAGGCTAATCATCTGTTTCTCTTCCTTCTTTTTCTATCTCGCATATCGTCTCAGGAGCTCAGGAGTTTTCATACAACGGCGCCAAGGCAAGGCAAGACATGGCACAGCATGGCATGGCATGGTCGGTCGCATCACACATGGAACCATAACCATGGCGGAGGGCAGGAATGGGGTAGTTCAATACATTTGGTTCGGTTGGTTCGGGAAATCGGTCTCGGGTGGCTACCTCATCACTTTTCTTTTTTTCTTCACAGCGCGATATCAAGTAGGGAAGGGAGGAGGCACAGGTCTTCTTTTCGGGACCAAGGTCAATTGTTTCCGCTCAGTGCAGCTCGGCTGTTTTTCTTTTTCTTCGTTTTCAGACATACATACATATATCCTGCGTTCCGTTCCGTTTGCTTTTTGCATGGTGGTGGTCGGCCATGGTGGTCTCATGACTAGAGGCTTTGCCGGCGAACAGAGAAGGGGATATACATACATACCTATCTGACTTGGTCGGTGCGAGACAGGGAAGGGAGTTCGGGACAGAAAGCAGAGGAAGTTCCATGCAAGGAGAAACTCAACTTCGCAGCGTTTTACGCTCGTCATGTTCTTTCTGCCAAACAGAGTCTAGACATTTCTTCCGCATATCTTTCATGCCATGTTGCAACTCGCGTTGGTTTTGTTTTCTTTCCTTTATACCATCTCCACGTTTTCGTTGCGGTTAGGCGAGTCGGTGGTCAACGATTGGCGGTGATCTCTATGGCAGATGGAATGGGATGCTACGGAAGAGAGAGACGGAGAGAGGGGGTCAGGTACACATAGGTACCTCAAATGAATGATACCACTTTTACGTTCTTCTTTTGCTTCTCAAGTATCAAGGTCTGTTACAGGAGCTTCAGAACACGCCATTAGAGGCCGTCGTAAGTAGTAGGTCAAGCTTGGCTGGCATGACATGCCAGAGCTAGGCTAGAGCATATGCCATGCCGTCTCCCTGAACGAACCGAAGCAACCTTCCAAGCTATCCGTTCGTTTCTCTTCCTTCGGCAACAAGGGTCTCCTTAGCAAAACAGCGATGAGAGCCGTTTAGGGCAGAGGGACTTTTCTCACTACCAGGGCGAGGAAGGGGACCAAGAGACGGTCTTCATAAAAGGAATGCAATACTTAAATCGAGTCATCAAGTGGAGGTTGTCATCGTCACCCTGATTACAGTAGGGGGGGATGGCTCAGCTTAAGAGACACCCTCAGATTGCACATGTCACACAAAAGTTGAAAATGTCTGAGTTCAATGTTCTTTCCATTTTCCATTCACCACCCAGGCTCGTTAAATAAGTGCTATAATCATTTCATGCCAATGTCCACACCCACGCCATGAAGAAACCCAACCCAGTTTGACCCCATTTGTCTCGTAACGCCCAGAGAAAGCCAAGCAGTACAGAGATGCTTTGTACAAGAAACGACACACGCCACCAGTTTTGTTTACATTACCCCCCTTCCAGCATCGCTCAAGCGGCATCGGCGGTCGCAACCGGCCGGGAGACGCGAGTGACCTGGTCACCAGCGCGGACGATGCGCTGGCCAGAGGAGTCGGTGACGGTAGCGACGTCCTTGTTCTCGGCCTGGGCGCGCTTCCAGATCTCGACCTCGCAGCCGCCGCGGAGGACGCCAACGCGCATGGTCGAGAGAAGGTTGTGGGCGGCGTTGGAGTGGTTGTAGACACCGCCGTTGAATACGGCTGTGGCATCCTTGCCGACAGCCGACGAAATGAGGGCCTTGCCACCAGGGTGATCGGCAATGAAGTTGCCCACGTCGTGGATGACACCAGCGATGGCAACCCACGCCTTGCCGTTCTTAGACTGCTCGACGAAATCATCCCAGCTGACGACGGGCAGGGACTCAAGGGGAGTGCCCCAGTTGAGGGTGGTGCGCTTCTGGTCGAGCTTCTTCTGGAGCTGCTGGACACGGCCCTTCTCGATCTCGTTCTGGGGGAAGGTCTTGAGGTTGTAGGCGAGGCCGAGCTGCTTCATGGTCCAGATAAACCACTTGGTGGGGTCGTACTGCCACCACTGGATGGCGTTGCGGAAGTCGCTGGGGAACTCGTGGTGGAAGTTGTGGTAGCCCTCGCCGAGAGTAACAAAAGCGGTGATGACGTGATCCCTCGGTGAGTTGCGGTCATCGAAGGGTTGGTCACCGAGCCAGTGGGCCAAGCTGTTGACGCAGAAGGTGGCCTGCTGGATGAAGAAGCTGTATCGCGGTCAGAACGTGTTTCTCACGAATTTCGCGGCATGTTGAGAGCTTACATTCTCAGGATACCGGCATAGATGAAGCCGCCAGCCCAGTCATTCCAGCCAAGACCGCAGATGAGCGTGGGAACGATCAGACCCATCGTCAAGACGGACTTGATGTAGTTGCGGTGCTGCCAGACAACGACGGGGTCGTCGTTGAGATCGGTAATGTCGGTGCGGCCGATGCGGCGAGGGTTCTGCTTCATGACCATCCAGCCGATGTGGCTGTAGAGCAGGCCCTTCCGGACCGAGTAGGGGTCCTTCTCGGTGTCGGTGTAGCGGTGGTGGGAGCGGTGGAGGCTGGACCACCAACGAGCACTACCCTCGACGGCGGCGGCGCCACCGGCAGCGAGAAAGATCTTGAGGGGCAGGGCGGCCTTGTAGCTGGAGTGAGCCCACAGACGATGGTAACCGGCAGCTGCAAAATGTGTAAGTCCTTGTCGCTCTCATTCGACTTATTCGGCAACTACTTACTGATACCGAGACCGGCGAAGAAGTAGTACAGCACAGCAAAGACGGCGGTCTTGTACTGCATGGGGATCCAGTACGAGGAGACCAGGCCGGTCATCGGGATGAAGATGATGAAAGTGGTGTTGAGCCAGTTGACGTGCTGGTACCAGTTCGCCCATGTGATCGGCTGCTCGGTGATGTCTATTGGCGGAGTGTTAGTTCTCCATCGTCGCCCCAAACTCTAAACTCATCGAAGTCGGTAACATACGGGGCTTGCGGATGTCGTAGTTCCTCTTCCGGAGGGGGATGTGATCCGTGGTCCCGTCAGGGAAGGCCTCGGCCTTGGCCACCGATGACGAAGAGGACGCCATGGTGAGTGTGGTCGGATGCCGAAGCCGTTCAGCAACGGGTTGAGCGGGCGAGAGGTGTCGTCGAAGCTGGCAACGACGTCGACTCGTATGCTCACTCGAGTCGCTGATCCTGAGGAGGGCGGGAACCAGGTGGAAGTTGAACAACAGCGCTAAGTCGAAGTGGAAAAGGAAAGCGGCGGGAGGGCGGGAATGTTTTATATGGGATGTGCAAAAAGACAGGGATAGAGGATGGGGAATGGGGAATGGGGACGGGTGTAAGCCGGGGGGGGGGTGTTTCTGTCGGGGAAGGCAAAGTCCAGGGTTGTTTCCCTGTGAAAACTGTGGAAGAGAAAGCACAATTGGACGGGCAGATGGCAATGAATGATCTTTCCTTCCCGGGCGTGTTCTGACACAGTCACTCGTCACTCAAATTCCCAACTAGCTCCAGCACAGACCGAAACAACTAGCGTTCGCCACTCAACTTCACCCCAACTTCACCGGCCTCGTTGTTGGGATCCCGAAAGAATATCGCCCATGAGACGATGGGAGACCATTGGGAACGGCAGAGATCTCGCCAATCCAGATTCTCACGTCACTTCCACACCAGCTGGGCCCGGGCTCGGCCGAGGAAGCATGTGCAACGCGCCATCGCCGGCCAAAGGCTTGACCCAAACTCGCTGAGATGCCCGCCGTTGTGCCGCCCAAAATTGTTGAGGAAAATGTTGGGGAGTTGTTGTAAGTCTGGGCGGGGACCGGGAAGGTTTCTGTGGCTCTGATTGGTCAATCATTGCAATGGAGCCGGCACTGGCCAATCCGGGGCGATCGAGAAATAGCCAGGCTTTTTCAAGCAGAAGCCAAAAAATGCGTCCAGCTCCGCTGCCTCCGCTGCCTCCGCTGTGTCTCCGGCAAAGTGGGTGTGGAAGACAGTGGCGATCGCTGTCGTTGTCGTTGATGAGAGGGTTCTCCATCTTCTCAAGACATTCTTCGGAATCACATGCTTCGATGTTGCTCAGTCGCCTGAGGTCGCGGCCTGTGGAATGCGTTTGTTTTTTTCAGGCCATCTCCAATTCGTCCCATCACGTTCGTCTCATCATGGGGCCCGCCGTGAGGGTTCCTGGAAGTCGTCAACCCGTTCCTGCGTTGGGGGCCTGGGGGTCCCGATGAAACTGCTCTCCGGGTGGCCGGATCCTGACTGCCGTTCCACACGGAGAACCCACATCCCAACATTCCTGCAACGCCACAGAGAATGATTTCTCCATTCTTCCACTCTTCCACGCAATGAGGCTGGTTTGGGTGGCGTTATCAGCCTTGTGGGGCCGAATCGATCACAGTCGAAATTCACACTCACATCACTGGGCCCAAGACTTCCATTTTCACAAGCCAACCCCTTCCCGCGATCATGCCACCGATGATGTCAATCATTTCAACACCTCACCCTCTTCTCCCCTCGAGCCCCCATGCCCACCAACCAATAACATCCATTCGGGTGCTGGCACACCGTAGTACCCCATTTAACCCGTCACTTCCTCGCCGCGGCTCCACTAACGTCCGTCATCATCGGACTTTCGGAGGTGGCGCATCGGCGCTGACACCGATCTTGGCATCTCTGTTCCCGATCCCGTCACAACTGAGAACACTGGACAACGTGAGAACCCAATTTTTGAAGTTCTTTTTGTCTTCTCAATGCTCTTAAAATTCATGTTCCAGGGGAAAGGTGTCGCAGCAGTAAATGCTTTTAAGCTTTTTATTTCTCGCTGCACCATCAACGTTTAGAACTTGCCGACATGGTCCTTTACTGTGTAGTACTCCTCTTGCAATACAAGCATAAATCCCACTTAAAGCATTCCCTCTCGCTCAAAGACCCTTTCGCCTCCTCCCATGGCTTGACACTCACTTTCCCAGAGAAACCAAATATCCTTCCTAGGCTAGAAGTGAAGCCTTTTTACACTTGCTGGTTGAGCTCGCATCACTGTACAACCACATTGACTCTTTCATGAAGCCCTCAGCAAGCTCTATCAAGGGTACAAAGGAAGAGGCTGGCTACTAACCAACCCATAATTGCTCCCGATTACATTAGTGGCTGCTGGAAATGTCGAATTAAGCAATGGAATGTGCTGGAACCTCATTCCCCTCACCTCTTGAGAGCCGTCAATGGCACAACGGAAAGTAACCTGTAACATGTACCGCATTTCAGCAAAAGAGCTAGATTGATATATGGGAATGGTTTGCAGCAGAACGTTTGCCATCTTGATACTATCAACAGAATGAACATTACATGGTACCCACGCACTCCGAAGAAGCACAAAGTTGGATACTCCGCAAGACAGGGTGTTGTCTCAGCATAGAGGCTGCTGAGGCTGGAGAATGGGGCAAGAGGGAGAATAAAACCATCTATTTGGTGTCAAGATGTGTCAAGATGTGGTGCAAAGAAAAAGAAAGAAGATTATAATATCAAGACTCAGCAAAAGCGAAATAGTTCGAGTCATAAATCATCCAGATAACCACCGCCGTCATCCTCCTGTCAGATACCCCTTCCCAACCCAGATCCCTTTCCGCCGCCTAGTGCTCCAAACCCCTCGTTTGCGCCCTTAGCGGCTGTAAATTATAAATACCATGTAAGAAGAGGCAAAAGAAGAAGCTAAATGCAAAACGTAAGCCTGCAAACTGGAAAAACCCATTCGCATATAGGCTTCATTCAATCCCATCCCCCACCACCACCACACCACCCACAACCCCTCACCGCCCGGCCCCCGAAACAGGCACCCCGCGGCCCACGGCAAGAACCTCCCTCAAGCCCCTGTCCAACTCAGAGCCAAATGGATCGTCAAGGTCGTCGAGAATCATGCTGTCATGTCGTATCTCATCATCATAATGGGCGTGAAAATTGTGGCTTGGGCTGAAGGATGAGTCGTAGACTGAGCCGACGCCCTTTAGGTCTTCGTCTGAGCGTCTGGAGGGGGCGTGCATGCTTGGGCGTGGTGGGGAGGGTGGGCGATGTGGTGTGGGCTGTTCGTGTTCGTGTTGGTCCGTGTCGTGTCTGTCATTTCTGTCGTTTTCGTGTGTAGGACCATGCTCTTGATGGTGATGTCGGTGTTGATGAATGCTCATGTTGCTATCGTGGTTGTGGGAATGATGTTGGTCATGATGTGTCGGTTCATCTGTCGTCATCTCAACACCGGCTGCGTGATGGGTCCCGTGTCGAGGCGAAGACTCCCTGGACAATTTCCTCCCCCTTTCAGGCGAACCGCTCTGCTCTCGATATTCTCTCGGAGTCCTGATCACCTCCGTCACATCCTTGCCACTGTCCGCGCGCGATTCGAGTCCTGTGTTCCCTCTCTTCCCTGGACTTCTGCTTCTGCTGTCCTCTCTGTCGTTTCCTGTCTCCCGTCCCGGGCTTGTAATCATCCAATGCTTCGGCGGGACCCAAGACACAGGCGAAACCGCATCCGTCTTTTTGTTGTAGTAGTCGCTCGATCTCGTCAGCGATCGCCCTCGATCCATGTCCGTATCAGATGCGTCATCGTCCCTGCTGGTTTCCGCAAAAGAGTTCCTCGTCCGCCGAGCCGCCTCGGCGTATGTCTCCAACGTCTTGTCGCTTCCCTTGGATCCCGGCTCAAAATCCCTCCTTGATTCCCTCGGCAACAAATCACCGACAGAGGGTACTGCAGGCGCATTGCTGAAGGTATCAGACCACGTGTACGCCCGACGTGGGTATCGCAAAGAATTGTAGTCGCCCTGGTTGCTCGGCATCGGTGATGGAGGGGACCTGCCTCGGCTGGGGTAGTAGAATGGGTCTTCGGTCAGCTGGGAATTTCCCCAGCCCACATATGACCAGTCGCTGGGTGGGTGGACCGTCTTGATGCGTGGGACACCGACCGGGGACATGTAGTCAAAGCGTGAATTGCTGTCGCCGTTCATGGAAATAGAAGAGCCGTTGGGGGGGCCATACTGGCTGTCGATATCGGGACCCGGGAAGCGGGACAGCAACTGGAGGGCCTGGACACGGTTTCGAGGGTTCGCACTCAGACATGTGTCAACAATGCGTCTGTAGTAGGCCGGCACCTGGGCATCGGGCTCAATCTTGAGCGGTCGGCCGTATGCCTCGGGCTCGTCTTCCTGTGTGGCCAACGCCCACAAGACCATGCCGAGCTGGTAGAGATCGGACTTGACGCCGATGTACATGGATATCCGCTGGTTGCTCTCGATCAATGGAGTCGCTTCTGGAGGCTCCCAGCCGATGGGGCAGCCTCGCCTGTTGATGTCAATGATCATGGCATCGTCGTTTTCGTCGATGACAATGTTGGATAACGTAAAGTCGCCCTGGACAAAGCCAGCCTCGTGGATCTCGGAAAGTCCATCAACAATTTGGCGAGCCCACTTCTCCCGTGTCGGCCAGGACAAAGAATGGTCGCTGTCGTAGATGATATCGATCAGGGCTCCCCGAGCAGCGTAGTCGATCAGGAGCCCAGTGATGTGCTCTTCCCGGTCGTCGACGATGATGCCGTAGAAGTGGATTACATGTTTGGCGTGAGACAGCTGGCTAAGGGCGTTGATCTCGTACAAGAACTCGTCGATGTTTTCCGGACTCGGAATCTCCTTCTTGATGAGCAGCCTTCCGTGAACGCGAACCTTATAGACAAAGCCAGAGACGTGCGAGTCGAAGTGGATCTCACGCTGCTTGACTCTCCTGCAGTTCATATGCTGCGCCATGCGGATCGGCGGGTAGCTGACGACCTCCTGCGGCTTGGATTAGCAAGTATGGTGAGTCAAGGGTCCACAAGGCATACATTGACATCCTCAACAACATGGACATGCAACCTCCCGTCCTTGGTCTCGAGTTTGAGATTGGTGACGGTGCTGTAGAACTCAATCTCGTTCAGGCTTTCCCGGATTGCTTCGTAGATTTTGGCGCTCTTGTCGCGCTGGTATTGGGTACGGGCCAGATCAGCCTCGAGAGAATTCTCGGGGGCGTTGCGGTAGTCCAGCGAGACGGTGACGCGGCGCCAGTGGTGCTCATACTGGCGGTAGGTGACGAAGAATTTCTCCCTCTTGGACTTGTCCCGGAAGTGCATCGACAGGTTGAGGATCCATTTGCGGTCAAGCTCACTGTCGATGAGGGCATCGTACTGCGACGTGGTCATAGACTGGATGTCAATCCTGGAGAGATCATCCGGGCCGTGTACGAAAGCACCATTAACCGACCCTCCGTCCAGGTCCAGGGCATCAAGGTCCTCCATGTCATCTAACCCTTCGAGCGGGCTCATGGGTAGCGAGGGTGAGGACGCGGCACTGAAGGTTTGGTGGAGAAAATCAGGGGCACTTGCTCGGGGGTCCGAGTGGTTGAGGGCACCGTTGGAGGTTTGGGCACGTCTATCCACAGAGACAGCCCTCCGTTCGGCGGGTGTAGGGCGAACAGGCTCCAGTCGGTTTCGCATCTCGGAACGTTGCCTTTTGAATGTCTGAGCCCTGGGTAGGCCAGGAACCACCTTCCTGGAGACACGTCGCATGAGGCCAGCTTTCAGGTAATCTTGTTCCTGTTCCCCATGATTCTGTGGCGTGTGATCTGGCGGCGGCGGCTCGTAGGCGCCATTGTCTTTGTCCCGTCCTGAAAACAACCTGCGCCAGAGACTTTGCTGCATTTGGGTGACCCCGTCGGCCAGAGGGGCCGGAGCTGTCTGGGTTTGAGCCATGGGGGGCTCAACCGTGAGCCAAGATCTCTAGGCTGGTCGAGGGGCAGAGGTGAGTTGGTTGCTGGATGAGGGCGCAGCGTCTAGAGTAGACAGGGCGCTAATTAATACCGGCGGTCCGATCCAAGGGCCCACCAGATGGCTTCCTCTGTCCCACGTCCGTCTTTTCCTGTCCTCAATGTGAAGGTCCGGCTTTACCAACAAGAACAAACACAACGAAACTGAGGAGTGATGGGTAGGATTTTGTTGATGAATTATCGTCAAGCCGCAACAGTGATGGACAAAATCGATGTGGTCGCCATGAGAGGTCGAAATCGAGAATGGGTTGGAGTGGAAATTGGCGTGACCGGGCAGCCTTATCAGGCCATGGGAATTCAGCCTCAGAACTGGGCGGAATGGGAACGGTGCCGGCTAGGACATGATCTTGGGTGGGATGGGAGAACAGATGACGCTGCAGAAAAAGACATGCGAGGAGGGTGTGATGAGGTGGTCGACCGTACGAAACGAAGCGAGAAAAGTGAACTTGGAAGAGCAAAAACCAAGGCGGAACAAGACGACAGGACGAAACGACGGCAAAGACTCGGCTCGACACGAGAATGGGAACGGGCCCCTCGAAGCGGCTTCCTTCCCGTTGCAAAATTCTGCGATTTCAGGTGCAGCGTGTTTGTGATTGACTGTCCAGACTGGCCTCCCCGGAACGGCCTCCTGTTTGCGTGCTGCTCTCCTGCTCTCCTGCAGCATGCAAGAGGTAGGGATGGGATTCGATGGAGAGGTCGAGAAGCTCGAACAGAAGATGGGATGAGGAGACGTAGTGGGGTCCCGTCTCGATGGGGGATCGGTTGTGGGGCTGTGGAGACTGGGGCACTGGCGGGGTGTTCTGGTGGGGTGGGTGCAACACGTGTAACCGCGCGATGGGAGGAAGGCTCGCCCTGCAGATTCAGCCATGTCCAAGCCCTGTGACGACCAGTCTCGGGCCAGACTGCGAGGCCCCCTCTGCGATCCTCAGCGACTGGCTGAGAGTCATGATGGTGTTTTGGCCTGATGGCTTTCTCATATCTTTCGACACTTTTCGGCGTGGCCTGTTGCGGGATTTCCTTACGTCTCTCTGCCTTGGAAGCGGCAGCTGTTCAGGGTAAAGTGTACGTAATTTACATGTACAGTATCTTACGCAGCTTGGCAGTTCATAACCTCTTCCAAGACCAGCACCCGGCAACTCGCAGTCGGATGACACCCGTGCCTTGGGCCGGATATCTATGTCGATCACCGTCGAACAGAGGCCGAGCCGCATCCCCCGAGTGCGGAAGATGTCTCCACTGCCGGGCGCTGCATTCGGGGAACATGGTCCTGGGTTCTGACCTGGAAGTGTTCCTGCCTGACCTTGCCGCCTCCGGGCCAATGAATGGCTGATTTAGCCATCGCTCTCTTCCTCGTCTTCTGCCCAACCGCCAGCCCGACCTCACGTCACTCGGGCCAACCACGGATCCGAGTCGTTGTTCGACGAGACCTCGGCGGTGCCGGGCTGCCGCTGGGAACCACAACTTGGCAACCACCGACTCCTGTCCACCTTCGTCAAGGGCGAGCCCAAGTGAGAACAGCCGCAACACAGAACACAGCTTCCACCCTCCCATTACGTACCCACCGACCACTTATTCGTCCCGACCTCGTCCCTTAGCCTCCCAAAGCCATGGTAACCGCCCATGCAGCACACACACGCCGCACACATCACACATACAGCCGGTTCTCTGACTTCCCTGTCTCTCTCACTTACATGTACCTAATCTCAAGAAGGAAAGCCTGCATCGGCTGCAGCGGCCAACCATCCACTCATTGCATTCAGCCCTGCCTTTTCCACGGGGTATGGCTGACCACCCAGTTATGGTAGACCGCCCCGTCATCGGATTGGGGGTCGCTGTCACTCAACTCAGCACCACAGCAACCAGAACCGCCCGGCCGCATTGCTGCCCAAGCACGACCTCAGCGCCCACACCACAAAACGCCAATCTCCGGACCCAGCCAAGGCATACAGCACGTCAAGGACGTCAGAAAACAAGGCTGCTTGCAACAGACTGCCCGCGTCCAATGCATCCATGCATGTCAGATCGAGCTTGACAAGATCCGATCCTTGAACAAATTCCTATTGCTGTGTCTCTCCGTGGGCAACTGCCTGGAGAATGCTCTTTCCTTGAGGCGCTCCAGCCTATGTGAAGAGCAAACGTGAATAGCAACGGCATGAGGCATGAGAGTGGAAGGAGGGGTTCAGAGTGAGAAAATCCATGACCACTCAGGTCACCAGCTATCAACTGGGAGAAAAGAGGAGCTTCTTCGTCGTTGAATCACCACAGCACTCTCTCACCCCGTACAACAACGTTCAGAAACCCTAAACACGATTGGTACATCCACAACCAGCTCAAAAACACCATCTCCCAAAAAAGAAAAGCAGGTACCGTACCATACAGCAATTAAGAAGAGTGAGGATGTGTGTATGTTGTGTGTGGATGTCGAAGGCCCCTGCCTGCCATCCTTCGTTTCTTTCTATAACTTCAAAGTTGCAGAACCCAAAGTCTCATCCGTTTGGTCTGAATTTGCTTCCCCGCCCTGCCTTGTAAACGCCTTATGGTAATGCGTCGCCTGACTTTCTCAAATTCTTACACCTCCCGCCCCACCCCATTTCCACCCCTTCCGCACCTCAACCAGCACTGCTGGTCATGGACAGACGTCATCGCACACTCGGAAATGTCACCATCCGAACCATCTGCTTGGGACTTGATGGCCGCTGGGTTCACAAATCCCAACAAGAAGCAACCGCTTAGTCGCTGTTGTCCTCATCCGACTTCTCCTCCTTGCTTTTCTTGTTCTCGCAGATCCGGCACTTGTTGGCCTGCTCGCGGTCCAGGTTGGGGAAGATCAGGTCAAACACCTCCGAGTACCAGCTGGCGGGCTTGCCCTCGATGCCCTCCTTGATGTTCTGTTTTGCGGTTTCGTTAGCATGTTTTCACAATAACATTAAATATGATTGATGTAATTCGGGGAAAACATACCTCAGGAAGCTCCAGCCAGTCCGAGATGTTATCCTTGGGAAAGATAATCATCTTGCAGCCCGCGCGGCGCGCCGCCACCGTCTTCTCCCGCAGCCCACCGATGCGGAGCACCTTGCCGGTGAGGGTCAGCTCACCGGTCATAGCAACCGCGGGGTCGACGGAGGTGTCAAGCGCGAGCGACAGCAGCGATGTTGCCATGGTGACGCCTGCCGACGGGCCGTCCTTCTGCACGGCGCCCTCGGGCACGTGCACGTGGATCTTGGCCTTCTCGAGGAAGTGGTTATCCGGGAACTGCCGTGCCATGAGCGACTTGGCGAAGGAGTAGGCGATGGTGGACGACTCCTTCATGACCGTCTTGAGGTTGCCCGTGATCTCGAGGGATGGCCGGCTGGATGACCTGAGAGCCGCCTGCACGATGGCCTCGACGTACATGGCGGCGCCGCCCAGCTGGGTCCAGGCCAAGCCCATGGTGACGCCCGGCGGGGTGACGTCGTAGAGCCTGTCGGAAGTGAAGACTGGCGGTCCGACGTAGTCCTTGAGGTTGTCCTTGTCGATGGTGACGTGGACGCTCTCGGGAACCTTGAGCGGGACGCGGGGTTGCTCGACGGCCTCCTTCTCGGTGGCCTCGTGACTTGGTTCTTCTGTCTTGCCCTCCTTCTCGGACTCCTTCAGGGCCTCCTTGCCCTCTTCCGTGAGGGCCTTAGACTCGGGCAACGCCTCCTCGCCGAGGTCCTGAACGATCTTCAGCGCGGACTTGCGGTAAACCTTTTCGATCTGCTTCTTGAGGTTGCGGACACCAGCCTCGCGGCAGTACGACTTGATGAGCTCCTCGATCGCGGGCTTGGTGAGCTCGACGTCAACCTGCTTGAGACCGGCCAGCTCCTGGGCCTGCGGCGCAAGATACCTCTCGGCAATGGCCATCTTCTCATCCGAGACGTAGCCAGAAAGCCTGATGACCTCCATGCGGTCAAGCAGCGGCCGGGGAATGGTGTCAGTCATATTTGCAGTGCAGACAAACAGGACCCTGGACAGGTCAACAGGCACGTCCATGTAGTGATCAAGGAACGAGCTGTTCTGCTCAGGGTCGAGAAGTTCGAGCAGCGCAGAGGAGGGATCGCCCTGGTAGCCACGCCCAATCTTGTCGATCTCATCGATGAGGATCAGAGGGTTCTCGGTCTTGCACTTCTTCAGGGCCTGGATAACGCGACCGGGGAGAGCACCAACGTACGTCCTCCTGTGGCCCTTGATTTCGGCAACGTCGGTGAGACCACCAACACTGAACCGGTAGTACTGGCGGTTGAGCGCACGAGCAATTGACTTGCCGATACTTGTCTTGCCCACACCAGGAGGACCGACAAAGCAGAGAATCTTGCCCTCAACGGTTCCGCGGAGCTTGCCGACGGCGATGAACTCCAGAATGCGATCCTTGACGTCCTTGAGACCATAGTGGTCCTCATCGAGAACCTTCATCGCGTTCTGGATGTCAAAGTTCTCGGCGCTCCGTAGCCCCCAGGGGATCTGGGTGAGCCAGTCCAGGTAGTTGCGGGTCACGTTGAACTCGGACGCGGCCGGTTCCAGGTGCGCCAGCTTGTTGAGCTCCTCGTCGAACACCTTACGTACCGCCTCGGGCATTGCGAGCTTGTCGGCTTTCTCCTTGAACTTCTCAACCAGCTTGTCCTTGCCATCCGACTCAATACCAAGTTCACGGCGAATACCCTTCATCTGCTCCATCAACCAGTACTCACGCTGCCGCTTTGTGATCTTGCTCTCCACATCCTTGGTAATCTTGGACTGGAGCTGCGCGTTGGCGAGCTCCTTCTTCAGTACCAGGAGGGCCTTGTGCATCCTGTCCTCAACGTTCAAGCTCTCCAGAACCTCCTGAAGCTCAGCAGGGTCGCCAGCAGAAACGGCGGCGGCGAAGTCGGCAAGCTTCGCGGGCTCAGCCATAACGTTGCCGGCGGACTGGCTGATGGAGAAGGTCGAGATCTGGTCCCGGAACAGGCTGTTCATGCTGGCGACCTCCTTGAAGACGTTCACAATCTCGTTGGTAACAGCGCGGACCACTTGGCTCTTGGGGTCGTAGGGTTCCTCGGTGAGATTCTCAACGTTGGCGATGCTGACGGGGTACTTCTTCAAGAAGGATGTCACCTCGTACGGCTTCTTAGGCTCGGGCTTCTGCTCCACCGCACTCTCCTCAAAGCTCGCAACCACATCTCCCTTCTGCTCGGGTTCCTCTTGCGGTTTAGGGATCGATTCGGGTGTTGATTCGGGTGCTGGTTCGGCGGCTGGTTCGGCGGTAGGAGTGGGCTTCGAGGCGTCGGCGGCTCCCGGAGGGATCAAGGAAGACAGACGAATTCGGCGGTGGGGGTATAGGATCGCTGTCAGACCGCCGCTCTCGCCACCCTGCGAGTTCATGGGGAATGCGCTGGTAACCTGGGCAAAGACACCAACATCGTAAACATCGTCGGGGTTGCGGATGACATCGTCGTCGGCGTTCTCATCCTTGAACAAGAACGCGCCAACATAGGGCTGACCCCGCTTAAACATCTCCGTAATTGCGGCGGCGACATTCGGATCCTTGATAGTGATGGCCTTGTAGAACCCCGGGAACAGCGGCCTCTTTGCGATGGGTATCGCCAGAACCTGGGGGTAGATCTCCGGAACGACGGGCTTCGCGAGCGCCTTATCTCCCTTCCGCCCGCGCTTGCCACTGCCGGATCCCGAATCGTCCCCGGACGAACCGGAGGCACCACCAGCCGCACTGCCCTTGTTGTCCGGCGATTCTGGTGCGCCCCGGCCATTGCCGTTGGACGGCGCATCGGAGCTCGAAGACTTGGATTTTGCGACGTCCTTCTCCTCAGCTTCGGCATTTTCTAGATTCGCTTTCTTCTCTTCCTCAGAGAGGGGCTCGATGGCGTCAAAGAACCCTTCTCTCCTCTTCCCCAGCGCCGGATATGTCGAAAAAGTCAAAAGCGACGATGGCCCCCTGCTCCTCAAGGAGCTCTGGAGCTGCGGCGCAACATGTCGCCTCTGCCGTAGTGATGCCGGCACGGAGCAGGCACTCAGCCTTCGTGTTGTTGTCGAGAGGAGGGGGCTCGTCGGTGTTGGTAACCGGAGGATGCGTTGCCGGGGCAGCATTGTGGGCAGTGAGTATGAGAGCTCCCGGGCGGTTTGACGTCAGGATTTGCGGGTTCGCGATCTGGGAATCGAAGCTTGGTAAGCTCGCGACACGGCGGTGGGAGACTATGGGCCGTAATCAGAGCCGGAAAAGTAAAGTAGGGCCAAGAATAATACAGAGATTAGAAGGTAGAATACAAGAGAGCTGTCTGGTGGTTGGGTTGACAGGGCAATAACAGGTCAATGGGAGCTCCGAGGGCGGCTGGAAAGGCCGGGATCCATGGCGATGATGTCTGAATAATGCGCTGGAGCCCGGGATGGCGGTTTTCGGCGATGGAACGTGCTGGCAGCTGTCCACAAATTTAGCTCCGAGGCGCGTCCGGCAGGGGTCGGCTCTTGGCTCGAGCACCAGCCACACAGCCTGAGGTTGGACCAGAGCTTCAGCCACGAATATTGTGGCGCTTCCGTGTCATTGTGCAGCTTGCCCCACCCCCGCACTCTCCCAACCAAAGCCAACACTTCCGAGATTCCAGATCCAGGCTTGATGAGCCAACTGCCGGACATACGCCTCATCTTCCATCCCAAGTTTCTTTCAACTCCTGAGAAAATTAGACCAGGTTGAAGTCTAAGTTGTGTTCTCGTCACAGACCCTTTGCTTCAATTCTATTTCCACCTCACATCCTTTCGACCTTTACCCACCAAGCTGAAGCATTGACGTGGGGCTGGTAGTGTCCAAACACAGCCCACTGACTCCTGATCACAAAGAGACGAACCATTCTTTGTTGAACCTTTCACCATTCCACGACTTTTGGTTTTGAACCTGGTCGTATTTTTCACCGCTCATTATCAACACATCATCATCAACACCATCCACCATGGCTCCTAACACCAAAGACAATCTCACCTCCAATCTCAACAAACTGTCTCTCAAAACCACCGAACTTGAAACATCATGCTCCAAACCCACCAAGAAAAAAAACAGTAGCCCCATCGCAGACAGCTGGGAAGACGAAGTCGACGACGACGATGACGACAATGCCTCCCCCTCCGACGCCACGCCCATCGCGACCACAGCCAACGCAGGCACCTCCGCGCCGCCACCAACGCCCATGTCCCCAGTAGCCAGCACCAACCAGCCCTTCTCACCGTCTGCACTCCCGGGACCAGGATTTACCATCCCTCCGTTTGACGGTGGCGCAGGTGGCTCGTCCTCGACAGGCGGCGGGCCGTCCAAACGCCCCGAGAAGACAGACGCCGTCGTCCGCCGCATGCTCGCTGGTGCATTGGGCATGAAGGCGATGCGGCCGAACGAGGAGCAGCGCGCGTATGACAAGGCGATGCGCGAGAAGGAGCGCAAGCGGCGCGAGGAGGAGAAGGAGAAGGAGCGGAAGAGGGAGGAGGAGGTTGCTAAGGCGAGGCAGGCGATTTGGGATGATTGAGCGGGTTTGCCAGAGGCTCTGGATTGCCGGCTGGGCGTTGATTTTGGATACTTGGTCTTGTTGTTGGTCGAGATATTTGGAGCAGTGGCCTTGAATTGCCTTTTTTGTCTCATATATGGGTAGATGATATACCTCGAGGTCTCAACGCTTGTTGGCGGCAGCAACTTTCTGTCCACGTATGTCCTCTGATTGAGGACTTTTGGTATTTTTTCCAAACATTGGATAAGCTGGGAAAGTGACGGGGTCCAGGAAGCGGCTGTTCACGATTCCGGCCCTTGAAAGCAGCGGAAAGCGTTGCTGGCGTTGTCAGCTGCCAACATCAAGCCCTCAACGCGTCAACTTACCCTCACTGGAGGCTGTAGATCCAATGTTGGAGCCCTCCCGCATCTTTCACCCCGCCGTCTTCCCCTTACCTCCAAACGCCAAATTCCTCCCCTTCCACGTCAACACCAGCTCCCTCCCGCCCTCCTTGTCTGCTGCATCAACAACATACCTCATTCCCACCCCCAACCCCTCCAACCCCTCCTCCTCCGCCCTCCGATTCCAGAGAAACTGCTCGACCTTCCCCTCCCGCGAGCACGCCACAAAACCCATCGGCCACCGGCTCCGTGCCAGCGCTTCCCGGATCCCCTTCGTCGCTGGCCGTTCCGTTACCAGCAACCCTACCACCCCGCTCGTCGCCCGCCACCCGGCCGGCGCGCCCACGAACGCGCCCTCCAACTCCCGGATCAGATGTGGCCCGGGCCGTTGGACGGCTTTGCACTGCACCAGCACCTTCAACTCCCGCATTTTCCTCTTAGAACCTTTGGCCCCGGTTGTTGCTGTCGTTGAAGACGATGATGTTTCTGTTGAGGGCAGGGACCACGTCCCGAGCAGGTCGATTCCAAAATCGGAGGAGCCACCAACGCGCCGCAGGTCGAAGCCGTAGCGCGCGAGCGAGAGGCTGGTCGTGTACTCATAGTGCGTGCCGACGTAGACGGTCGAGGACTGGTCGAGGTTTGTGCGCGTCGCATAGGCGAGGAAGGTGGGTAGGCAGGTGTGGTGCGGCGAGGGCGCGGAGGGGTAGATTAGGGGAGAGGGTTGGGACGATGTGCCATCTTGTGGTGATGGTTGTGGTGCTTGTTGTTCTTCGGGTCGCTGCTGCTGGGTTTGTGAGGAGAGTTCGGGGCTGCAGTGAGAGGTGGCGGTTGCGGACAAGGGGCGTAGGAAAAGGGATGGTGGCCATCGGGGTTGGCGAAGTTGGCGAAGGAGAGAGACACGCATTTTTTGAGGAGGGTCGAGGGTCGCGCTGGAAGGATTTGGCCGTGCAGGATGATTGTCTCGGGGTTCGAGAAATGGGGAATTGCCTGCCGAGAACGTTAACCACAAAGATATATTCCGTAGTTAATACTTCTTAAATGCACTGTGAAGATCTAGCGGAATGGGACCAAGACACCGAAATTGACCGCCGACTCACACTTTGGCACAGTCATTTTGGTGCGGCCCTGGGAGCGGTCTCTTATCTTATCGCACCGCATTCAACAGCCGTGACCGCATCCCAACATCACCATCGCCGACAATTATCCTTCAACTCATCCCACAATCTCACGTAGCGAGACAACTGCTACCAGGTTGCCAACATGGGGGACATCCTCACGCAGCTTCAGGAGGCTATGGACCTTGTGCGCGCTCCCTCATCCCCACCCCTCCATACAAGCCACAGCTAACTTCCAGTCCACAGCTCTGCACCATGTTCATAGCAGGCTTCTACTACGTCGAGCGGCACCACGATCTCGAAACCTTTGGCCCAGATGACAAGATCCCCGACCTGAAGGACCAGCCAAAAGAAGGTACTTCCAACAACCCCCCCCCCTCCCTTCCCACCCATACCTCCCCCACCCGTTCTCCAACAACACCTCACTAACCGCCGCCCCACCTACCAGTCGACAGCTTCGACCCGAAAACCTTCGCCGACGGCCAACGCGAGATAGCAAAAGACCTCGTCGACCAGGCGCAGCTGATCGAATACCTCATCTCGGAGCTGCCCGGCCTAGACAACAGCGAGCGCGAGCAGGTCGACATGATACGCGGGCTGGAGGAGGAGATTGCGGTCGCTGAGGCGCACAGGCAGGAGGCGAGTAAGGAGCGGGATGAGGTACTGGGGCAGTTGGATGCGTTGTTGAGGGGGATTGGGAGGCCTTGATTATTCATTTCTTTTTGCGGGAAGCATGGTGAACGATGCATCGTGGCTTTGGCTTTTTGGGGATGGGTCAGGAGTTGTGCGGGAATGAGGCTACGGCTTTCCCGTGGGTTGATCTAAGGGACTTATTGGCATCACAGACGGCGTTGAGGAAGGGTTCAAGAAATTACAGGCGCAACAGGATAATGGTTGATTGAAATCAATACATCGCTTCAATTTATCATGAATCATGAGAGCTGTTTCAACAGCCAAGTCTATCTAGGTTTTTTTTATCTGGTCTACCAGCAGTTGTGCGTCATCCGCTCACCCCTCAGTCTGTCCCTGAGCTCTCCGGCTTGAAGAACTGCGGGAATGCGGTCCGCAGCTCATCCAGGTGCCGTATCTGGAACTTGCTCGCCGGTGTCCTTGGTGGCTTAACGTCGTCTTCGACAAGGTGGGCCACCGTCCACCCCAGTTCTTGCGCCCTTTTGCAGTTTTGGTAGGAGTCGTCTAGCAAGGTGTCAGGCGCAGCTCACAGTTGAAATGGCGAATAAAAAGAGTACTTACCAACAAAGAAGCAGTCCTCATACTTCTCCACCCCCGCTTCCCGCATCGCCTTCTGGTACATATCCGGGTGCGGCTTGCACGCCAACGGTACCGCGGCGTAGTCGCAGAAAGTGATGCCCTCGAAGAACTCCTCCACCTGGAGCAGCTTCACCACCCGCTTGGCGTGGTTGACATAGGCATTCGTAAAGAGCCACAGCTTGACTTTGCTCCTGTCAATGTCAGCGAGCAGCTTCTTGAGGTCGGGCCGCGGCTTGATGACGCCGTCGAGGGGCAGGGCATCGTCGACCTTGGCGTTGTAGTCCAGGGGGTCGATTTGATGGTGCCGGACAAGCCCCTCGATGGCCAGGCCATAGTTCTGGTAGTATTCTTTGTGCAGCCGCACAGCGTCTTCCCATGGGAGCGACAGGTGTGTGGCGAAGTACCGGTCGATGAGGTCAGCCATCAGGTCGTGGACCTTGGCGCCTGAGAGGTGTTAGTCACGAAATCCTCCAAGTCGGCTTCCGAGTTTCGGCGTATCAAGTCAACTCACTTTTTGGGTACAAGCAGTTGTCAATGTCACTGTTGTCGAGTTAGACTACCCATCTATCATGCCTTTCTGGCGGCTCACTCACAAGAAAAAGACTTGTTTGGGGGCTGTTGCCCCGTTCGTGTTGACTTGACCTGGCTCCATTTTTCTGAAAGAGCTTCTGGTGCTGGTATGCGGTTAAGGGCTGAAGACCCGGTCGTCGTGTTTAAGATGCTTGTTGGCGAAGTAAGAGGGCAGTTGTGGTTGATAGAGAAACAAGAAGAGACAGTCTGAGTTGTTCGTTGACTCTTTTTGTTGGAGCTGAGTCCGAAGATTTTCTGGACAAGAAGAGAATGGTGAAATATTGGCGGCACAGCAGTGGTTGAGCCCTTGAAACTTTATATGTCTACGGCGTAACCACTTCCTGTCCTCTCTTCAGGTCTTTTGACAATTGTTCTTGCAATTTGGCCCTGAAACGTGAGTCCAACACTTCTCAGTTGACTCAGGCCGACACTTGTTTGTCAGCGTCGGCCCGTGGCCGGACCCACCTGCCGCGAGCTGGAGCTTGGGTGGGGCCGCCTTGAGACTTGGCGCACCTGGCGGCCCTTGCGGTCCGCATCCCTGCACCTTGAAAACAAAAGTTGCAGGGCATCGTCCAATTCATCCACTGCATCCAATTCTCTTTCCCCCATCACGCATTTCTCAGCCACCTCCTCGCAGAAGAGGACCACGCACGGCATCAATACCACCGCCAACTTTGGGCTTTGTATTTGCTGCTTTGTATACTGTCAGCTTTTTTCCCCCCCCATCACTGCGCCTGATGGCCTGCTGAACGAGCTGAGACAAACCGGAGACGTGCGCTGGCTTCACACGAAGCACATCGTCATCATGGCTGAAGCACATGTGGTTGGAGTGGCGGCGGGGAGCGGAGGGCTGGTGCTGGCACCACCCACTGCTGAGGAGATCCGTGAAGTCCAGGAGTACGAGAAGCTGCTGCGGTTTCGTGACGAAATCCTGAATGGCGCACATCCTCGCATCAAGCCAGCCCACCTTCCCGCCAGAGTCACCCAGACGCAGAAACTGCCTCCCGCATCCGCCTCGGCCAAGTCCGCAGTGCCAGCACCTTCAAAATCGACTGCCGCAAAAAAGTCTGCAGGCAGCGGTCGCCCAGTAATTGATCGTTTCCAGTCTCAGCAGGCAAACCAGCATCGGAACCAGGTAGACATGGCGTCGAAGGTTCCAGGGCTCGGGGCAACCTCGAGCGCTTCCTCCCGCGCAAGTCAGCTCGCGCCCGGGAAGCCCGAGATCAATCCTGTTCTTCTGGAAAAGTCGGACGGCCTGATCAAGGCCGAGATCCAACTGCAGCGGCAGCGCTTGGAACGCAGTCTCAATGACCAGTTCGAGCAACGCCGGGCTCACAGCAAGGCCTCGGAGCAGCTGGCTGAACTTGACGTCGGCGACATTCTGGCGAAGGCCATGTCTCTAGTCCTTGCGACGCCTCCTGCCCAATCTACTGATGACACAGCTGCTAACGCCTCAGTGTCGGCGGAATCGGTGGACGATAACACCACGTTTTACTCGAGCCGACACGACACCCCAGAATCCAACATGGTCTCCCGACTGCCTGGGTCTGAAGACGAGGAAATGCGAGATGGCTCTCCCTACGAGCCGGAGCTTGATTTCGAGCTGCGTCCTTCGGTGCCCCCCCAGCCTGCGCCGGCCCCTCCGGGCATTGCCTCTTCCCAGCTTCCACAGCTGTCGACTGCGCCTGCGCCGATCCAAGCCCCTCAGGCAGCGAGAGCGACAGCACCCGGCCTGCCTATCGGCATCAGTAGTTCCACAAGCGTATACCAGCCTCAGGTGCCGAGTGTTGGCGGAGCGTTGCAGATGGAGAAGTCGGACAGAGTGGGACACGATCTCGGCCGCGCAGACCAGCGGTTCCTTGACCAGGCTTCTCGCGAACCAGCTGTCGTCCGTGCCCACGACCTCTCCCCGCTTGCCCCTCAACCAACACATGTCCTCCCCCCAGCCATTGCAAGGGAGGCCGGGTTGGGCGGTGGCCCTCAGGCGCCCCCGGCTCAGGTGGCCGCGCTTAGGAAGCAGCCCTCCAATGGCTCAAGCCCAGAGAGCTCTCCGCAAGGTGGCAGCAAAGGAGAGAAAAAGAAGGGCAAGAAGAAAAAGAGAAAGGCCGAGCGGCTCGCGGCCTCAGCTGCGGCCTCGCCCTACATCAAGCCAGAGCCCCGCTCGCCTTCCCCCCTGACTCCCCAGTACGGTCGCCCGAGCAAGCGCCAGCGTTACTCGCAGCAGCAGCCTGTAGAGATACAGGATGACGAGCCTAGGTTTGCGCAGCCGCCTCCAGTCGAGGGAGGTTACCAGGAGCGTTACCAGCCGAGGGTCGTCAGGCAAGAGCGTGTCGTGGGATACGAGCGAGCCGATGACTATCGCGCTCGTCTTGGTGAAGAGCCCATCCTCGTCACATCTCCGAGGTATGAGCGAGTGTACTACGATGATCACAGGGCGCCGCCTCCAGGCGGCTACACAGCCGGACCCGAGTCAGCCCAGTACATCCGTACCGTGCGCCCGGCATCCCGCGTCGTCCACGGCCCCTACGATGACGTTGCCCCTGTCTACAGCGACGGCCGCTCGGTCTCGAGGATGAGCATTCGCCCAACAGGCTACCCCGACCGCTCACCATCTCCCGTCATGTACGAGCGCCCGCCAGCCGCAATGCCTCCTCCTCGCGCCGCGCCCCGGCGCATCATTGTCGACGCCTACGGCCGCGAATACCTCGAGCCGGTCCGCTCCGCAACCGTCGTCCGCGAGGAAGTCGTCTCCGACCCCAGAGGCCCTTATGAGCGAGTCCTTCCACCCGGCGGCATCCCTCGCCGCCCCGAACTCCTCGACGACGAAGCGGCTCTCTACCGCCCAACCTCACCCGCGTACGCAACAACATCAGCAACCGCACGACGCGTCATCACCCAGCCAGAGTACGCCTACCGCGAAACCGCTCCTCCGACAAGCACAATGGGTCCGCCACCTTCGGCCGAGTACGCCGAGCCGCCTCGCGAGTACTTGCCCCGCCCAGCCAGCGTCCGCCCGATAGAGGCGCAGCCTCGTTACGACGCCGCTCCCAGATCGGTCTACGAGAGGGTGGTCCCTGCGCAGGAGTACTACCGTGCAGCGAGCGGGCGTCCCGCGGCAGCAGAGCGGTACGAGATGCCCGTGCCGGCGGGTTATGAGCGCCGTCTTGCGGCGGACGAGCCCATCCCCGTGGCTATCAGGGGCGAGTATCCGCCGCCGATGAGGTCTGCCAGTGTGAGGCCTGTGGGGGAGGGGTATGAGATGCCGGGTGGAGTGAGGGAGTATGCAAGGAGGGTGGAGTATACCCCCGTTACTGGTGCTGGATATCAGGATGTGGTTATGGGTGGAACTGGGAGGGAGACAATGCCGCCTCCTGCAGTAACTAGGGCGTACAGTGTTGTGCCTGGTACTAGTGGGGGCGATGCGGCGCAGGTTGTGCGTAGGGAATATGCGTCTGCTCAGCCGGTGGAGAGGTATTATGGGCGTTTGCCGCCGCAGCAACAGCAGGGCATGGAGGATGGGGAGGTGGTTTATTTGGAGCAGGGTCATGGTCAGGGGCAGATGAGGGGGGAGTATCGGTGATGGTGCATTTTAGGGAGAGCAATTGAGTGATGGGTTGGGAGTTTGAGTATACAGGAGGGCTTGAGGTGGTTGTTTACAGCCGAGTGTTGTATGGCTACCTTTGTTTCTTGTGTTATTGTTAGGACATGGACATATGGTTGGTTGGAAGGAGGGTGTTTTGACCACATTGTCAGAGAAGAACGCATCTAAGGGGGTTGGTTCTTGGTAAAGAAGAACCAGCATCGCCTCGAACATGGCATGTGCATGCATACGGAGGGTTGTTTAGATAGATACACAGAGTTGTGTGGGATCAAATTCCAGGGTATTCTTTAAACGGTGGTTTTGAATGCTCTTGATAATGTAGAAGTGCTGTAAGCAAGCTCTCCAACCTTCCCTGGCTTCTTCATCTCCAGAGCAATTGACCCTTTGAGCGCTGGTCGATCCCGCAGTCAATATCCACCGATGCTCTCTCGATCCCACAAGAATGATCTTCAGCCAAGCCCATCCCTCAAACCCACCTCATCAGTCCCCCCCTCTCACTTCCGGGCCTTTTCCCCGTCTCGGGGAATGCAACTGTGTGTGTCTCAGCTGCGAATGCCTGGATCAACACACCGGGATCGGCTTTTCTTTCTCAACGGCGGTGTTCCAGAAAGGGGAAGTGGGCCGGGTTCGCAGGCTTGTGACTTGTGAGACCCCCCGAGCCAAGGAAGGGGGAGTGGTGGATGAGAACACTGCCACAATCTGTAATGAAACAAAATAGAGGGTGGGGGGTTTGTGATTCGTGCTCGTCCGCTTGCAAATTGGAGAGTGTTGGGAGGGATGGATGGGATAGATGGATTGATCGGCTGGCTTTGGTGGTGCAGACGGAGATCGGGATGATGTCCAACCCGTGTGTAAATTACCCATGTAAATCTGTTCTAGATCGCCAGCCCGTTCTCCAGTTGTAACGGTCGGAATGGGGATGGAAGTGAGAGACACATGGATTCCTCTTCTCGAACTTGATCAGCTCGGAGGGGCAAGTTCCCAACCCATTCTGCCCAGCCAGCTCACCCGACGCTGACACGCCCTGGGGCTCGAAGCGAAGGACCCCCACCAGTGCTTGGCGATACACCGCTGATGCTGTGTGCTTTCCATTGTTCTCTGTATTTCTTTAAACACAAATCTGCCTTTGCTATAGACATTGTCGACTGCAACCAATACGTTTGATGAACACATCATTCGAATTGCCGAGATTCTAAGACAGAAAACAGAATGTTTGACGTTGTGCTGCAGCAGGAGGAACACAACGTCACAGCACGGCAGAGTGGCTCCACCAGCAGCTCACTTCCAGACCTGGGAATTGCGGCAGTCCAAGCTTTCGATGGCCAGGGGTGTGGGAGTAGTTGCTTGCTCCCGATGCCAGCACTCTGGAGGAATTTCGATATGGACGAAACCCTTGGACCTCGGGAGGAGATGGGTGATCAGCTGGGTCAGTGCCAGTCTGGTTTCTCGGTTTAGAAATGTACCTTTGCCTTTGCTCTCTGACACTGTGGGAAACAGAGCAAGACAGAACTTGAACTCTAAGGAATGCTCCGAGATAAGAGAGAAACTGTGTGAAGCTGCCCTAGACAGGAATGCGTCCGCAGGGTAGTGTCAAAAAGGGGTTCACGCAGGATTGCAGGAGTCAACAGCCAGCCACGGGTCCTTCGACAGTTCATCCTCCCTCGTCATCAGCCAGCAGTTCCTAGCCAGCAGTCCGGGTCCACGGCTCGGTTGACAAACTCTAAGACGACTGCCGAATCGGAGCTTTTGAGATCGCGTGAAAACCCACAGCAACACGCAACGAGGAGAATTTTCATCCACAGCACGGTTCTTGCCGTGGCGCTGAGGACAGTGGATTGGCGGTTCCAATGGTTGGCAGCTGCGGGTGGTGTCACCGCCGGCGTGGTGTGGTCCTTCCAAGGACGCCAAGCAACGACCCCAGCCAGCACGCACGGACCAGTGGGCTGCTCCCGTCTTGTGGCCTGTGGATGGCTCGTGCACGCTCACAGTGGGTCTCCACTGCCTCAGTCCATCAGCTTCCATCCACCAATCCCTCAAAGTCACCATCTTTCGCTCCTCCCCCTGCTTCCCCCTCCACCCCCAACTGGAGATCGCTGGAAGGACACGAGCACACGACAGCTTCTTCTCTCTATTTTCCTTTCCGATTACCCTGCCCCCTTTGCACCCCTCTGAGATACCCATTTTCGTCTTCAAGTTGTTTTTCTGCAGGATACCCGGATACCCCGATTTTCTTCAGGGCACGCAGCCTGACGTCCATTCCCGCCGTCTCCTTCAGTCCTTCCTTTAGCCCCGATTGCCTCGTCGCCCGCACCCCGACACTCCCTCCGCAGACTACCTCGACTACCTACCTGTACTCTGACATAACCACCACCCACCCCCACAAACCCCGTTTTCCTCTTCGAACCCACGACCGCCCTTGCTCTCGATCTCGACGTTTGGCCGCTCCTCCGATCCGACTTCACCATGAATAAACTCGCAAACATGCGTCACTGGCCCGAGCGGATGAGTCCTGCCAACTTTGGCATGTCACGGACGAACATGGCCGGCATGCAGCAGGCCATGAATCCTCGTCCAGGCCAAGGTCCGCCGCCGATACCTCCACCGCCCGTCGCCGATGGCCCGATCCATTACTCGTTCAATGTCCCCTTCGCCTCCGATCTTGCCGGCCCCAACACCGAGGACATCCTCCACGCCACCACCGACGCTGTCCTCCGTTGGACCCATCCCGAGGAGGCTCCCGACAATGTTCCTGTTCACGATCTGCCCGTGCATGCCATGAACCTGGCCCAATTGCGTCAGCTCTGCCGGGACATCACCGCGAACCCCATGCCCATCGAGGCTCACGTCATCTCGACCACCCCCAAGCACGTCCGCGGCCAGGTCACCACTGTGTGCCTGTCTGGCGCCCCCGAAGTCGTTTACCAGACCAGGGACACCATTTTGAACCATACACCTCTCTCATTGGTGGGCTCCCTCTGTCTCTCCTATTCTACCCGCCTCTTGCTAAAAATGACGTTTTAACCAGCGCTCCACGACCGTTGTTGTGGATGGCCATTTGGTTGCAAACCTCTCCGAGGGCGTCCTGAAGAAGTCGGTGACAGAGTTCCTGGACGAGACCTCGGCGTTTTGCGGTGTGGACATCTTCCTGCTTGGCCCCAAGCTTACCCCGCTCGTGGGTGGCCTGAACGGCGACGTAGAGTTGCCCAGGGACCAGCGTTGGAGAGTGGTTATTTACGGCGACTACCTGTCCTCGGAGCACGCCAAGACGCGCGTGCTCATCCACATTGACCAGCTTGTACGCTTGCTTTCCTGCTGCGGGGAGAGAAACCACTTTTTGTGCTGACCTCCATCTAGCTCGGGAGAATCGTCGATGCCACGACCTTTGAGCCTTCGATGCACCAACTCTTGTGTGGCCGGAACCGCAAGAACATCAAGCTCATTGAGTCGGTGACCAACACGGCCATCTACTTCCCTCCGCCGTTTTCGAACTGCTACCGTTACTGCCCGCCCAATGCCCAGCGTCGGGACCCGTCCAAGGTCTTGATCACGGGCGACACGCCCCAGGCGATCGAGCAGGCCAAGTTCCGCATCCATGAGCTTCTGACCCGTATCAGACTCTTCACCAAGGATGTCACGATCCCGCCGGCCAAGATTGATAGCATTCTGCTGAGCAGAATGGACAAGGTCCGGAAGATCTGCGAGGCCAATGGTGCTTTCATCATGTTCCCGCCGCTTGGCTCCCGGAACAGCCTGGTTCGCGTGCAGGCGGTTGAGAACCTCCATGTGGAGCGCTCTCTCCGCGAACTGATGCTTCTGGTAAGAAAGTTCCAAAGTCCGTTTCAAGAAAACCTAGCATCTAACTCCAAGTCAAGGTTGGGCAGTTTTACACGGCCTCCTGGATTCTCCTGCACCCGGATACCCGCCAGCCTAACAATCAGGATATCCGCGCGATGCTCGGCGATATCTGCGCCAACTCGGACGCTGACGTCTCCTTCGATCGCCAGTCGTTCACCATCATGGGCTCTGACGAGGCTGTCAAGGAAGCCCTGGCGGTCATTGCCCAGATCAAGTTCGCTGTTCTCTCGGCCTACCAGATCCGTGTCAGGATCGAGCTCGCAAACGAGCATAAAGAGTTTGTCAGCGGCAAGAAAAATGGCAAGATCAACAAGATCATGAGCTCGAGCAATGTCCAGATTCTGTTCGACAACTTTGGCGAGTACAACTTCTACATTGAAGTCATCGCTCAGAACTTCGACTCTCTCAGACAGGGCCTAGATATGGTTGAGCAGGAGATGCCGGCCTCCATCTCGTTCCATGTGCCTGACCAGTACCACAAGCGCATCATCGGCATTGGCGGCCAGCACATCCAGCGCATCATGAAGAAGCACTCCGTTTTCGTCAAGTTCTCCAATGCCATGGATCGTGGTACGTCTCTGTGCTTACTCCCGATACCATCCATCTGCTAACATGATGAAGGTGGCATGGGCCGTGAGGACGATGACAGCCGCGTAGACAATGTCATTTGCCGCACGCCGGCCCGCAATGCCCAGAATCTTGAACTTGTTAAGAGCGAGATTCTGGAGATGGTCGATCGGGTGGTAAGAATCTCCTGCTTCTATTTCTTTCTCAGTGGCTAACCCGCCTGTCAGGACTCCGAGTTTACCTCCCAGGTTGTCAGTGTCGACCGTCTCTACCACCGCCAGCTGCTCACCAGACTGCCTGAGATCGAGGAGCTGGAGAGAAACTGGAACTGCAAGATTGTCTTCCCCAGCACCGAGCAGGCCAGCGACGAGGTGACTGTGACTGGTCCCCAGTGGCTCGTCCCCAAGTGCATTGACGAGTTCTTGGTAATTACCTCCCGTAAACAGTACTTGAACAATTCACTGACGGTCTGCAGGGCATGGTACCCGACAAGCACGAGGTGGTCATCGAGCGGTCCTCCCCGCTCATTAAGTACCTCGAGTCTCCCGAGTTCGTCCAGACAATCGTCCCGAAGCTCAAGAACCAGTACGAGGTTGAGGTTACTGTGCTCGAGAGGCCTGACGAGCGTACCGAGTCCGGCTCTCCCACGGTCACTCTCCTTTGGACTTTCACGCGCAACAACGCCGGCGGGCTCCGTGACGCCATGGAGTTCCTCCAAGCCGAGTTTGCCACAGCGCAGGTGGAGCCTGTTGTTATCAAGGGCGCCATTCCCCGTCCCAAGTCGGACACTTTCGAGGAGTCGCTGCCCTTCTTCAACTCCAAGCTGCTTCAGCACGCGCCCGCTCCCGTCTCCACCGACTCCCCGACAAGGCCCTCTTTTGGCGGCGAAGAGGTGATTGCCCGCGAGCGGAGCAACATTCTTGCCTGCCTCCGCAAGCCGGGCAGCATGTCGTCCATCTCATCGTTCCTGGACCGTAGAAAGAACAGCTCGCAGACCGCGGCCAACTTCTTCAAGGGCTCCAGCAACGTCTCCAAGTCGTCGCTCATCTCGATCGAGTCGACGCGAAGCTTCAATGCTGACCGCAACCCGTGGAATGACAGCGGCGTCAACCTCCCCGATGAGGACAACAACCCGTGGTCGTCGGGCCACACGTACGGCAACGGCGTCGATAAGCTCGCCGTCCCGCAGCCGGGCGACGCCACGCCGCGCCACCAACCCCGGCAGTCTGCCGACAGCGGACGCCCTTCCACGTCTCATTCTATCAATTCAGGATACCCCGGCCCTCTCGCGGGGGGGCCATTTCGTTAGATTCCCTCACCACGGTTCGGCTATTGCAAGGTTTTAGACAACGGGATCTCGTCGTTTCAATTTCTCTCTGTCTTTTCTTTCTTCTTTCTTTTGACGTCAGTTGCGAGGAAAAGAGAAATACCCCTACGGCTGGATATACCCCTGGCGCAAAATACCCTGGTAGTTGCTCTTGTTGCATTTGGTCGGTTGCGAGTCTTTGCGTTTCTCAGTCTGATGTTTTTCTCAGTTGCTGCGTTTCGTTTTGCCGTTGCTCTTTCGTTTCTGGCTTTTTTTCGTCTTGTGACGTTGATATGATATCGGGGTGGAGATAGGAACGTGGGTTGGGCCGGAGATGGATATGGTGGTGGAGATGGACTTGGTGATGGAGATGCTTCATTGAAGAAAAGAGACCAGATGCTGGCAGTGGTCATGCAGCAAGGTGTGGCGGTGATGGTGGCGGTGGTGGATGGCAGTGGATGACGATGGTCAGTCTCCTAGAATGATGCCTTCGGGGCTCTCTTTCTTGACGCAGTCATGACTTTGGGGCGCGTGCCAACAAAAGCGAACGATTATCGATCGGTCAATCGAGGAATCAATTCGATGCCAACTTGCACATGGTCGGGTGCTAGATATACTCAGCGTATTTGTATGCTTTTGTGCTCACATGTAGGACCTATGTAGCTCTCAACCGAATGGGAAAAGGGTGTATGAAACAATTGATGCGTCTGCCATAACCGGTGACGGTTGATTATAACCAGTTCAAGTATGCTGGAACAAGGGGGGCAAGGCAAGCTCGGCACATCATATGTCCGTGTAATTCTCGTCCCGTACATTTCTTGTTCTGATCATAAGTGCTCAAGATAATGAACAACCTGATATAGCCACGTCTGATGGCCGTGCCAGCAAGATACCTCGTAATAGCTTTCATGTCAACAAACAAGATCGTGATGTTTTGGGTATTGATTGATATTCTTGGGTCGTGGAAATATCTTGCTCTGCCTCCCCAGATCCCCCCTGATCATGAATGACGCCGTCATTCTGGACTGAACTTGCCCCATGCTGGCCGTAACTTAAACTCCAACACCAAAAACACAACACAAAAGCAAGAACAGCAACCACCCACTGAATCACCCACTCAAACATCCCATTCTCACCCCCCATCCCTATCTCAACTTCCTCTCTCCCTCCCTTCCATAGAAACCTACTAGTCATTTCCCTCATAAGAGTCCACTCTTCTCTTCTCCCCTCTCTTGAACAAGGAGAGAAAGTAACCTCAAACCCCATCCTCCTCTCCCCCCCTCATCCCCGCATACTCAGTCCCTTGATTCGCCGTGCTCAACCTCGCACAGAGACTCAGCAGCACCACCGTCTCAGTCGCGGCATAGTGGTTGAGCGCGTCCAGCAGGATCTGCAGGTGCCGGCTGAAGTTGGTTTCCCACTTGCGCATGACGTCGAAGAGTTCTGCTATGCGGGCGTCTGTGTTGGTAGCACTGGGGTCGGGGGTGGTGGTTGTGGGGGGTGGAGGGTGGTGGTTGAGGAGTTGGGGTCTTGTTGTTGGGATTGGGGTTGGTTGGTGGTGGAGGATGGGGGTGGGGGTTTCTGCGTGCGTATGACGGTTTGGAAGTGCCGCCATTGGGAGGGGGTCATGGTGGGCGGGCGGGTGGTAGAGGAGAGGTCCGGGTCGGCCTTCTCGAGCTCGCGAGAGAGCCAGTTGGTGTAGGTGGCGAAGACGGTGCAGGTTTGCATTAATTTGGAGTGGATCTGGGGATGGGTTAGACAAGAGAGAGGGGATGGGGGAGATACTAGGGGGACGTACCCTCAACAGCTTGCTGTTGGTCAGCATGCACTCCTTGAGGCAGGTGTCGAGGAAGTCCACATGGTCCTGCATCAGCTCGTCGACGGTGCGGGTCACGCCAGTGGCCGAGCCCTCCTGGGCGCCGTCCTTGCCGCGCAGCCGCGCCATCAGGCTCAGCCAGTTCGGCTCGATGACCTCGGCGGTGCAAAAGTACAGCAGCTGCTGGACAAAGACCAGCATGCGGGCGCGCAACGTCCACACACGGCGCTTCCATATCTCGAGGTTGCGCGCCGACGACTTGTATGACCACACGAAGCCGCGCGTGTGCGTCTGCCATGTTGTAGACAGCTGCGATTCGAGATAGCGGAGAGACAACAGGTAGCGAAAGAGCGCCTGGTAGCGCCAGACGGTCTTGCGGCTGATGACGAGAGATACGGGGAAGGGCACGGCGTAGTCGAGTTGGAGTGAGGTGAAGCCGTTGGCGTTCTTGTCGCTCTCGAGCGGTTGGTTGCTCGACAAGGGTTGTAAAGTCTCGCCCTGCTCAATGCCCGTGATGTTGACGACGCGCTGGAGCGACTTGGTGAGGGTGATCTCGTTCATCTCGACCTTGACGTCCTCCTTGAAGGGGTCCAACGACACAATGCTGCCAGGCTGGCGGAGGACGAGGTCGAGCAGTGACTGCAGCTTGCCAGTGTTGACCGACTTGACGGGCTTGCGCAGCTCAGATGCGCCGAGTTCGAGGAAGTAGGAGAAGTAGTCGGACGGATCCAGGAAGAAGTAGTGCTTCAGCGACTGCAGCCGTGCCGGCAGGGCATGCGCTGTTAAGAGGAGCTTCATCAGCGACTCGTTGGCGTGGGCATATGCGTTGTTGACATTGTCCAGGAAGCGGACATCGTCAAACGACGTCGGAATATCCATAACCCTTAGACTGACATCGACACCGCCGCATTCCCTGACCACGTTTAAGTACTTGCCAGCCAGCAAAACCTTGTCCTTGACGCCTTCTAGCTGGGGCGGGATGTCATGGTCCCTGATGGTGTACCGCCGCTCCCAGTACTCGTCGGTGTAGTCCTGCTCCAACCTCTCCCGACGGATACTCCGCTGCTCCTTGACCAAGAATTCCGAATGTGGGTCGTTGATGGCGCCGTGGTGTAGCCACTCGTTCAGCATGTTCATGTATGGCTTGCTTGCGTCCCGCAGCAGGGAGATAAGCAGGGCGCGAGCCGCCGGGTCTCCTGACATGGTCTCTAGCCTCTTCGTTATCAACCCTAGCACCACGCCGCCCTTGCATATCTTCTTTCCCGTCATGTTCCCCGGCACCAGTTCGCCGCCTTCCCTCAGCTGCTCCAGGATGTGGTCGAAGTCGTCATTGCTGTCGCTGGATTCGTCCGTTTCGTCATCCAGCAGAGCATTTCGTTTTAGAAACTCGTGGGCGAGGGCGTAGAGCTGGGACAGGACATGACTGGTGGGTAGTACATGGACATTGAGCACATGTAGTGTGAAGGAGTCGTCGGTAAGAAACTGCGTCTCGAGCTGGGCGACCATGACGAGGTACTCCTGCAGGAGCTTTCGTATTGACGCGCATAATGCGTGGTTGACCGAACCAAATTCGTCGCGGCTCTGGACGTCGACAAAAGTCTCGAGGGCCATGTAGTGGGAGGCCATGCGCAGCATGGACTGGGTGAGGTCCTGCAGACTGGGATCCAGGCCAGGCAGGATGCGCCATTGCGGACCGGAAAGACGGTCTCGCTCCTCGAACGGGTTGTATCCCTTTGCAAAGCGAATGTACTGCCCCTCAAAGCCCATCAAGACAAACAAGAGATCCTCGATTATGACAGCCTCCTGCGCCTCGAGCGACAGTTCGTGAAGGGGTTTCGGTTGGAGTGTTGATGGGGCTGCCGAGGCGAGTGGGGGTATTGATACACGGCACGCCAATGGCGCCGTGGTGTGTGGCAGGAGGGTCGCTTCAGGCTCCCACGGTGGTTGTGGTGGCTTCTCTGGGGCTGGTGTCTCCTGTCGCGCTTCCCGCCTGGGCTCCGGAGCCCTCTGCCTTGATCCATCGGCTGTCCTGCTCTTTTCGCTAGTCGCGCTGCGGCGGGGTGGGCTCCTCGTCCGGGATATGAAGGTCTCACGGGTGGTCAGCACGGTCTTGTCGGTGCGGCGCTCGTCGAAGGAGCTGTTGGCGGAGCGCGGGTTCGGGTGGCCCGAGGAGGCCCTCTTGTGTGTTGGCTCGGCATAGCGGCTGTTCGGTTTTTGATCGTGTGGCTTGCTGAAGCTTCCATGGCCGTCGGACATACGGGGTCTTGATGGTGCTGGCCCTGAGCCTCCTCCCAGTCCTGCTACGCCGCTGCTCCTCTTTTCCGCATATGGTCTGGTGCCTGAGGACATGGTGGTTGTCTACATTGGCAGGGGGCTGTTGTGGTTGACGTTGTGGGCATGTGAGGTTGGTGTTATCCTGAGAAATGCCGTTGATTTGTGGATGTTGTGGTGTTAGTGTCTCTTAGTGGGATGGGTGTTTGAGATGGCGCTGTGTTGGTGTTGTGCCCGTTCGCGGCTGGCAGTTGAACAGCGCCAAGTCGCGGCAGCTCTCAGCCCAAAAAGCGCGACTTGCAGCAGCGAGAGCGCGATGGTTGACACTGTGCCTCTTTGGGGCTAGCGTCATCGGGAAGCAGTGGGGGTGGAACCCTGCTGGTTTCGAGCCGGCAGGGGTCTTGTTGGACGCCTTGGCTGTGTGGGGTTGGAGCTTCGTCGACGTTCGTGCCTGGAGCAGCGAGCTTCCGCTGCTGGTTCAGGCCAGCCTCATTGACCTCCACCTCCACCAAACGACACCATCACCACCCGCCAACTCCCCCGCGACACTACGAACCCGCTGTATTTGCGACACAATTTGTCACAGCACGAGCGAAATTGAGATACCCCATTTGAGCGTTCCTCCCACAACACCGCCAAGATGTTTATGGCAAGATCGGAATACGGTGAGTGCCTAGAAGCTGCGATCCCACCTCTATGTTACATGTACACGCAAGGACCTTGGCCGCTAATACCTGCTCGCAGACCGGGGCATCAAGTAGGTTGCCGCTTCTTATGACTCCCATAACCCTCTTTCGCCGCGACAACCAGGCACTCAGCTTCCCTAAACCCAGACTGACTGTTCCAGTACCTTCTCCCCCGAAGGCCGCCTCTTCCAAGTCGAGTACTCCCTCGAAGCGATTAAGCTCGGCAGCACAGCCATTGGTGTGGCCACCTCCGAAGGCGTGATTCTGGGCGTCGAGAAGCGCGTGACCTCAACCCTGCTCGAGACCTCCTCCGTCGAGAAGATCGTCGAAATCGACCGCCACATCGGGTGCGCCATGTCCGGGCTGCAGGCGGACGCGCGGTCCATGGTCGAGCACGCCCGCGTCGAGTGCCAGTCGCACGCCTTCAACTACAACGAGAAGCTGCGCGTTGAGAGCTGCACGCAGGCTATCTGCGACCTGGCCCTGCGCTTCGGCGAGTCGGCCGACGGCGAGGAGAGCATCATGAGCCGGCCGTTTGGTGTCGCGCTGCTGATTGCGGGTTATGATGAGGACGGGCCGAGCCTGTACCATGCCGAGCCTTCGGGCACCTTCTACCGCTACGATGCCAAGGCGATTGGCAGCGGGAGCGAGGGCGCGCAGGCGGAGCTGCAGAATGAATACCACAAGGTAGATAGACAACACCCCACCTTGACCTTTCTCTTTCAAGGTTTTGTAAGCTGACTTAGGTGTTTTTTTTTTCCAGTCCCTCACCATCGCAGATGCCGAGACGCTCGTGCTCAAGACCCTCAAGCAAGTCATGGAGGAGAAGCTGGATGCCAAGAACGTGCAATTGGCTAGCGTCACCAAGGACCGCGGTTTCAGAATATATACGGACGAGGAGATGGCTGCGGTTGTTGAGCGGCTGCCAGCCAACTAGGCGGGTCGTTCGGCAGGGGAAAGGGGTTTGACAGCAATGGCCTTGGCTTCATGATTTCGCATATCGGTCCCAAGGCAGCATGGCGGCGCAGAGCGGCCGAGCAATAGACCACGACGATGAAACAACACTGTATTCTATCCCGCCCCGTTCCAACACTCCCTGCCCCTTTTGTCTTCCAAACCAACCGCAAAACAACCAGAGCCTGGGATATCATCAACCGCGCCGAAGAAGATATAACCACATCCAAAGACCATCCCCCACCACCGCGAACACTGACCCTCAAGCATATCTACCCCCCAACCCAACCCCCATTACCTCCTCCCCGTCCTCCTGTCCCCCCCCCCACTCCCACCCCTGTTATCCTCCTCCTCATCCTCAATCCCCAAATTCTCCAAATCATTCTCCACACTCAACAGCCCCAGCGCATAATGCGCCTGCTCGGTCTTCGCCAGCACCAGCACGCCCGCAGCCCCCGTCACCGCCTCGCGCTCCTGCATCTGGCGGTCGATCCGGCGCGGGCGGTTCCACACGTTATCCGGAAACAGCGGGCCCAACTCTTTAGGGCTTTGGTAGGGCGGGCCGCGCCCCGCGGCGGCGGCCTTGTTCCACCCTGCTTCGCATCCGTCGGCGATCTGCCGTGCGGATTGCCACCCTGTGAGGCGGGCCATGTCGCGGAGGCGGCGGATTGTCCAGTGCCGTTGGGGGAGGGTTTGGAACTGGGGTTGTTAGTGGGTGGGTGGATGACTTGGGGACGGGGGTTCGTGGTGGTGAGGAATGGGGGAGGTGAGGGCGGAGAAACGGGGAAGAAAGGGGGGGAAGAGAAGGTGAAGTAAGACACATACCTGAACACCCGCCACAAACAACGGAAACCCACTCTCAATGAACGCCGCCCCCACCAATGTACTAATCGCCGTCACCTGAGCCGTATCCTCATGCAACCCCGCCGCGATCCTCGCAATCTCGTTCGCCCACCGCCCCGTCTGCTGCGCCGCCATGCCCGCCGCGATCACGGCCACGGGCGGCATCGACGGGTGCGCGCGGTGTAGCACGATCAGACCCATGTAGTAGTTCATCCAGATGCCCGCGATGCTGTATGTGCGGTACGTCAGCGACGGCCCGAAGGGCGTCATCTCGGGCGGCGCAAAGTCCTCGCCCATTGGCTCAAAGTCTGGGCCGAGGCGCGCGCGGAATACTTCGAATGCCTGGCGGATCTCTTCCCAGTCGCGCATTGCTTTGGCGGTCGAGGTGTCGAAGTCCATGTCCTCGGCAGAGTCGCTGGAGGGTGAGGACTCGCGGGGTGGGCTGAAGCCCCGTGGGACTTGAATGCGGCCTGAGGATGGCATCAGGCCTGGGAAGGTTGGGGGAGACACGCCGCGGCCGAATCCGGGCCCTTGAGGTCCAGGTCCTTGTTGTCCTGGGCTCTGTCCGCGACCTTGGCCCGGACCTTGGCCTGGGGGGCCTTGGGTTCTCCTGGCTTTGCGTTTTCTGGCCAAGTCACGAGAGGCAAAGTTGGCTAGCCTTCCCAGCAGGAGCATCAAGTAGTCATACGTTCCAAAGCTACAATTTTCAGTCAGCAGACTGGGCCAGGAGAGCTAAATGTTTGCACTTACATCGATTCAATTTTCCCGAAAGGCCCTCGGGGCATATTTTGTGTCCACTGTCCGTATTCCAAACTGGTGCCGGTCAGCAAGAACATAGCCTACTTCTCTGAGCGAGGTCAACTTACAATAGTCGCGTCCCACCAAGAAAGCTCTGGTAAACATCCATCTTGCAGTACCACCAATAGAGATCGCGCAGCTGCTCGTACGTCTCAATATCACGCTCCGTGAGCCGTGATGGTTGGGGCGAGTCACCCAGAACGTGGCCCTGGCCAATGCCGATGTCGTAATCGACCCTCTGACCGCTGAGCTGGAAAATTAGCTCTGTATCGACCTCATTGGGATCCACGCTCAAATCTCCGTGAGAGGCAAAGCAGAGTTCATTGCAGCGGTGGTTCCGGAGCTCATGCTCCCTCTTCCTCCGTCTGTAGGCGAGCACCTCTCGCGTCTGCCGCCCAAAGGGGATGTCCCTGATGATGGCGCGAGCTCCCCACATGTGCTTGCACCACTTGTCATGGTCCGAGTTCCAGACCTCGTAGAAACCGAGCAAGAGCGTCGCGGCAAGGGTTGCGGGCTGTGTGCGTCTGTTAGGGCTCTGGTAGTTCTTTGCTATCCTTCTAAGAGCAAGATGGTAGTGCTTCATGGCAGCCGTCGGAGGCGACCCTTCGAGCTTGGCCATGTGCAAGCTGCCAAGAGCAAGTATGGCCTGCATGAGAGCAGGGTGGTTGAAGGCCATGATGGGGAAGGTGTCTAAGAGAAAAGTAAGCTTCTTGGTCATTCGGCAACTACTGTGATACTTACACGTCCAGATATGTTGGCGCTGTTTGGCAACCGGGTGACCTTCAAACAGTGGCGTCGGGTCAAACGGGTGTCTCTCGTACAAGGACATACTCTGCCCAGTGACGTTGACAAAGTACCAGAAGATGGCAGCAGTTCGGGTATCGTTCAGGGGTGAGTTGGCCGATGATGGTATGTAGGTTTCCAGGATGTTCTCGTCTCCCAGCCCGGCAAATGACCTCATGCGCACCCCGTACATATCGTAGTTCGATTCAAGGCGCCTCGCTACCTGGATACCGAGGTCGTTTGATTCGAGATGAACGAGATGGGGGTCCGGAACCGCGTTGTCGTCCGAGTCCGCCATGGAGGCCTCGTCGTCCGACTGCCAATACCCTTCCCCAGCGGAAACAGGCTGTTTCAGGGCGCTTTCATCGCCATTAGGAGATACTAGAGATGGCGCCGCGGATATTTCAGGCCCAGGGAACACAGGTGAGACGTTTGTCAACTCTGGATTCTGTTGGAAATGGTGAGCGGGCGGGCCGGCGTAAAAGCCATCGTGGCCATCGTGGAACTGCGCGTATACAGGCAGGCCATGCATGTGCGGCTGGGATTGGTTGAGGAAGGGATTGGAGTCGGGGCTGAACAGAGGAGGACTCGGTAACTGATGCGGCTGATTCAGTGCAGACCCTCCAGCGAGCGAGGTGTTCATGTGACCGCCATAGCCCGGTCCATAAGCCATGTGTCCGGCACCGAAGTCCACCGATGGAGGTTTGGGGGCAATAACAGCAAGCGGCCCTTGCGAGGATGTTGCCTTCGCCTGTGCCATTGTGATCTGAGCATTCATGAGTGCTTCGTGAGACTGGTGCTGTAAGACGGGATGCCCGTAGAGATGGCCGGAAGGAAACGAGCCCAAGGGCTCTTTGAAAGTGAGTCGTTGGCTGTAGCCCTCGCAGTCTCTCCTGGACTTGATACAGTTGCTACAAGTCGGTTTGCCTTCGTCACACTTGATCCGACGTCTTCGGCAAGCTGGAAGATACGAATTAGCGGGGCGAGTGCCAAGAAGGAGGAACTCTGAAGTTCAATAGGAGACTCACTGAGACATCCAGTCTTTGTCCTCTTTCTCACCGCCGACTTCTTCGATGGTTGTTTAGGAGGTTGGGTTTCCTGTCCGCCAGATGGCGATGATGGAGAAGGAAGTGCCTGAGGCTCTTGAGGCGAGCCCGCGCCTGGAGGTGATTCGATCGACTCCATGGTGATGAAAAGGGGCTACAGAGGAGGTGCTTGAGGTTCTGTCACTCAGTGCTGGAGTGCTGCGCTGAAGCTGAATAGAGACGGTCTCGGCAAATCTACATAATCAAATGAGGAACGCAGCGGCTCAAATGCTAGCCGGGTAGCGTAAACAAGGCAGCAAGATATCTGGTCTTGATGCGGCAGAGGTTGTCTGTTAATTGCAGGCCGGTCTCGTAAGAAGCTGCCGCTGTTGTCCGCCGAAGGAGCTGTGGGGAAATAGAGTGACGGGTCAAGGTCGTTTATGAGGCAACTCATCGGGTGGGAGTGAGACAGGTCTAGTGTAACAGAGCGCTGGATAGTTGACGTCGAATTCGAGCCTCGTGGGCGCCACCGTAGAGTTGAATAAGTGCAGAACCCGCCCTGCTGGGACGGGACACAACAACAGCCGCAATGCTCGAGTCCCTGCTCAGGTTTCGGTGCCAGCAAAATCAAGAGTTCCCGGGGATCCGAAAACCCGCAGATGCCGTTGAGAGCAGGGTAGGAGAAGCAGCTTGCAAAGGGTGCAGACTGTAGGTGACCGCTATGTTTGTCGTCGTATCCTGGAAGGCGGGAAGATCCGGGGTCCTCAGTCGCCGATGGTGTCTTCACAAATCGTTTCTACACAGGCCGGGCCAATCTCATCGCCCAGGAGAGGTGTCTGGCGGCCAGTCGAGCACTGTCGCGGGGGTGTTGAGTTGTGGTGGTGTTGGAGAATACCTAGCATCACTGCCCAGTAGTGGGAGGGGCCGCGGTGTGTGAGGACAGAAGGGCAGCACACAATCAACCACGAATCTTGGGGCATGCAAGGGCAAGGGAGGTTTGAGGTTGTATCGGTGTCGAGCCATGGGCAGACCCCAAGACATCAACTGGTGGGTCGTTGAGCCCTGGAGCGTAACGGCCAAGGCGTTGGCGCCGCTGTTGGTTCAGGGGCTAGAACGAGGGGCCAGCAGGGCAAGGCGCTGAACCCCACCAGGCCCTGGTAACCGTTGGACGAGGCGACAGAGCCAGTGCCAGGACGGACGACGAGCGAGCAACCTCATTTCAAATTCTCTTTTTCTGGGTTAGAGATGCTGCCGTCACATGCCGCAGCTGCCATGGAGCGGCGGGCGGGCTGGACTACACCCACGGTGCGCGATCCCGCCCCAGGTCCCGCCGGCTGGACGAAGAGTTTGGACGACCATCCAAGTGGGCCCAGGCGGCTGGACAGACCGGGGCAGGAAAGAAACACCTGGTGGATCAAACAAACGTCCAATCGAGGGGAGCAGAAGAGCGGAAAGATGAGTCGGATGAGGCGATAGACGGCCGTGTCCGGCAGCATCTTGGTGGTCACGGATGAAATTTGTGTGTGACTGATAGAGACTGAGAAATGCCAACTTGGGAAGTGACCTCAAGATGCACCTTCTCAGCCGGCCCGCGCAGCCGCCTGACGAATCGCAGGTCCTGTCGTGCCTTCTTCCATCCGATTTACATCTCGCTCAGCTCCCAGCAGCCTGGGCGTCTGCGCATTTCATCTCGAGTCTTCGTCGATCATCGATCTTGGATCTTTGTCTTCAACGTCTTCTCCTCAGTCTCCCGCGTATCCGGGCCGTGGAAGGACCGAGAGACACCCTCAGCAAAGCCCTGAATCCCTGCAACCACAGAAGCCGAAAAACAGCGAGCTCCAGTCACCCCAAAAGAGCCCCGAGAGAGGAGAGGGCAGACACGTGGACCTGAACCCTCACCCTCCTGGAGCTCCGAGTCCAAGACATGAGAGCTGAAGCCTGAACGGAGACTTTCAGCTGGGCAAGGAGCACCACCATGATGAAGGCCTCGATGGGTGAGGCCGTCCAAGTGGTGGGTTACATCCCGGAGGACGAAGCAACCTTGGGGCGATCAAAGAGACCTACCATGAACAAGCGCCGCTACCACAGAGCCCTCTTTACCCGTAAACTGAGTAAGTCATACTCAAACAGGTACCTTCAAATTGGTGGGGTTCTGCTCTCATAAACCTCCAGGCTGGAAGTCATCCCAAGAGATGGCAAGAGGAAAAAGATGGAGACCGACGCACATGGCAGCCACCAAGAATGCAACGCACTGACCACAAGATCCTCGGGCTCCACCCGAGCAGATGGTGGGGTCGTAATTATGGAGACTTGCCAGTTGCTCCACTTTATTTTTTCTGCCGACTGCTTCCAACCCGCGACGCAACGCTGCGGCCAACCTCCGCTTGCGACAGCAGAACGTGGGACAAGTCCAATTTCTGCAGAATTCGGATCGCAGAATCTTACAATGTTTCCGGTCAAGGGCTTGAGTATTGCGGCCGAGAAGCTGAAGGTTGAGACCGACGGCCCGGTCGCATCTGCACCTGGAGCGCCCAAGCCGGCGAGGAAGCGCAAGAGACCCGGCCAGGGCGGGAGTGTGACGGCCGAGAATCTCTCCGATCTGTGGGATAAAGTCATCGAACACAAGGGAGCGAAAAAGGGCCAGCCCAAGAAGCGCCAGAAGACCGACGGCGACGCTGCCCAGGCCGCAAGCAAGGACCTGCAACCCGACGACAAGGCCGAGAAGAAGCAGACGAAGAAGGACAAGAAGAAGGAGAAGCGCGACTCCCTGGCAGCTGCTTCTGAGCCTGTTGCTGCTGAGGAGGGCGAGGAAGAATGGAGTGGCATCGACGATGAGGAGGAGGCTCCCGAAGCCAGCAAGCCGGTGAAGGGGAAGGCGGACAAGAAGAAAGAGAAGAAGCAGAAGCCATCAGACACCGAGAAGTCCAAGACCGAGTCGGCACCGCCAGCACCTCCTGCGCCCGCCGGCCCCAAACTCACCCCTCTCCAAGCCTCGATGCGCGAGAAGCTCATCTCGGCCCGCTTCCGCCACCTCAACGAGACCCTCTACACCCGCCCGTCGGCCGAGGCCTTCCAGCTCTTTCAAGACTCCCCCGAGATGTTCACCGAATACCACGAGGGCTTCCGCCGCCAGGTCGACGTGTGGCCCGAGAACCCCGTCGACTGCTACATCTCCGACATCAAGGCGCGCGCCAAACTCCGCTTCCCCCCGCGCAACCGCAACATCACACCCACCGCCGCCCAACTCCCCCTCCCTAAGGCGCACGACGCCCGCACCTGCGTCATCGCCGACCTCGGCTGCGGCGACGCCAAGCTGGCCACCACCCTCCAGCCTCTCAAAAACAAACTCCGCCTCGACCTGCGCAGCTTCGACCTCCAAACCGGCGGCTCGCCGCTCGTCACGCGCGCCGACATCGCCAACCTCCCCCTCGGCGACGGCTCCGTCGACGTAGCCATCTTCTGCCTCGCCCTGATGGGCACCAACTGGCTGACCTTCGTCGAAGAAGCCTACCGCATCCTGCGCTGGCGCGGCGAGCTGTGGGTAGCCGAAATCAAAAGCCGCTTTACCAACCCGGACCTCAAGCGCAACAAACCCAACTCTGTCGTCACCCACAGCGTGGGCAACCGCAAGAAATCCGCCGATCCCACCGTCAGCAAGAAACTCAAGGCCGCGCAGGCCGAAGCCGAGGAGGAGCACAACCTGGCCGACCTGGCCGTGCACGTCGACGGCAGCGAGGCGGCGCGCAAGCAGGAGACGGATATCGCGGCGTTTGTCGAGGCGCTGCGCAAGCGCGGGTTTTTGTTGAACCGTGACTTGGCGGAGAACGCGGTGGATATGGGCAACAAGATGTTTGTGCGCATGCACTTTGTCAAGGCGGCGCCGGCGATTAAAGGGAAGTGCGCCGCTCCTGAGGAGGGCGCGGGCGCGGGGTCGCAGGAAGTGAGGGGCGAGGGGATGAGGGGTGGAAGGGGTGGGTTTGGGGATAGGAGAGGTGGTTTTGGGGATAGGAGAGGGGGGATGGGGATGAGGGGCGGCAGGGGCGGTGGTGGCAGGGGTGGTAGGGGTGGTGGAATGATGCAGAAGAAGTTTATCACGGGCGATGGGGAAGAGAAGGGTGGGAATGAGGCGGGTGTGTTGAAGCCGTGTGTTTATAAGATTAGGTAATCCCCATATTGGGCAGAGTAAGGGGTCAGGGGGGTGTTAAAATGGTGTCAGAGGATCACGTAGCGGTGGTCAATCAAGGATAATTACAAATGTCCGTCGATTCTAGATTTGTACTCTCTCCGAGTTCCGGTACTGATGCCCTTCTAGAAAAGACCTGCCCTGCATGCCGATTCAATTTTGTGTGTCCCATATCCGGCAGCGATGCCCTGTTTCCCCAAGCATATCCGAGCTGCTCAAGCAGAAGAGGGTGAGACAGCATGCCCATGCGCCAAAAAGGAAACCCCTTTATTCCAGTCCGTGAAGAAGTCGTAACCCGTTAAAAGTCGTCTGAAAACGCAAGCCGGTCCGACCGGTCAGTCCTGGAAAATGAGACTCGCGGCGTACTCCACGTTTCCATTTGTCGCCTCGAGTGCTTGTATCGCCCTCTGCTCCGACGCGCCGAGCGCCATCAGCTGGTCGATATGCTCTCTGGGGAACGAGGGTTTCGGAGGCGACGGTCTGGCTTGTGGAGGGGCTGCTGCACGAGGAGCGGCCGAGGGCCCCGGCTGGCCAGAAGCGCCAGGGGGGCGAACAGCACCGCTTTCCATGCCTATCGAGGTCCCGGCGGGGCCCTTAACAGTCCGATCAGTGCCCTTCGGTGCGGAGAAAAGGTCTGCGGGGAGGTCTGCGGGGCCCAAGAACGGCACCTCGGCGCCCTGGATGATGAGCTTGTCCTTGGCGAGGTCGATGGAGGCTTGGTAGCGCTTCAACATGTCCAAGCCCAGCAGCATCTCGACGTGCTTGCCCTCCATGACGGTGAAGCTGCAGGGCAGGTAGAGCGGGCCGATCTTGATGGGCGCCGAATGCACGCGGCCGATGATATTGGCCTCGCCGACTCCCCGAGCAGTGCCAGCGAAGCGCTTGTCAACGAGACGCATGATGCCGCACTCCTCGGCGCACGAGGGGCTCATGATGGTTGCCTGGGCGCCCGAGTCCACCAGGGCCTTGACCTTGTGGCCGTTTACCTCAACTTCGAGGTACAGCATGTGCACGGTGCCGAAAACTGGGGTTTTTTGGTCAGCGCGGGGTCCCGAATAGCCATGCTGTGTCAGGGTACGGTACTACACTACCTTCTGGGTTGTGTTCCATGGCATTCTGCAGGTTCTCCATCACCCGCTCCTGGCGAATGATCTCTTCGATCTTCGCCTGGGCCTCGATGTCGAACGGGTCTGCGTTCAGCAGCTGGATCTGGCGATGGCGCTCATCGCGCTCCCTCCGCTCCTTATCGACACTAGCGGTAAAGAGGGAAGCGAACCGCTGGGGGTTCTCCAGCGCGGACACCAGGTCCGGTCTCGACCGGGCAAGCTCGCCTCTCAAGTTGGGGTCGCCGAGAATCTGCAGGCGGATCATCTCCGGGTCCTGCATCGGCGGGTGTCGGGGGGCGGGAGCGCCTTGGTTGGGGGCGCTACTCGATGACGCAACGGCGGAGCTCCCGCGCATCTCGCGAAGGTGGAGGGCGAGCATGTCGCCGTCGCCGATGTGCAGTTGGGCGAGGGTTTTGGAGTTGTTGTTGATCAGGTGTCCATTGTGGTAGAGGTGCTGGGCACTGGGGTGGTGCTGCGTCTCGGCCTGGATGGAGCTGCGAAGCGTCTCGATGGTCATCTCAGGGTAGACCTCCAGGGACAGCAGGTCCTGGTCGTCGGCCTGAGGCTCCGAGTTGGTAATGGTGAGTGTGATGCGCCTAGATAAATATTAGTAGTTGCTCCGTGTGGACGTGGGATGAAAACAATGTTGGACGTACATTTTTGAGGTTGGATGTGGATGTCGAGATGGTCTCGGTGGGTGGAGGGAAGGAAGGGTCAAGGCGAGTCGGTGGGTGGGAGAAGAAAGGGAAGAAAAAGAGTCCCGACAAAGGAGAAAGCGTTTGGCCGCGCCCCGTTCGTTTGACCTTGCAGCCCAAGTGTGAACAGGCAGAAAGAAGTGCGCTCCGAATCTGAGGGACGAGGGGTCTGAGGCCCGGGAAGAGATGGATGGAAAGTGCTCCAAGGATGATGGGTGGTTCAACAGAAACAGAAGCTCAAGGTCAGACGGAGCAGGGGTGTTTGCTCTCTGAAAAAGGCTTGGTTTGGGTCTAGGCCACCACCCAGCTTGAGCCTGTGCCTCTTCCCCACACGGTAACCTTACAAGAGGGTGGATCTCTAGGTGCTCGACCGGGAGTGGTATTGTGAGATCAGGAGGACATGGAATTTCCGTTTCCAGCAGCTTCTCTCCAGACGAGACAACGACCTAACACAGCCGAAAAAGGGCGGCCGTTCAGCGAAGTGAGAAGATGTTTTGCTTTGGATACTGGTGCTTTTGAAGAAAGAACATTATGGAAGGTGCTCGACACCATGCGTAAGCGAGAGTTACTGGTACATACGTATTATACATTTCCTGGGAGACAACAACTGCGACACACTTCGGATCAAACCTTGATCACTCCCGACATTCAAGCGCCGGCGAATCAGCATCGACGCGTTGAGCCACAGCCAGAGAGTTCCCAGGCTGACACAAGACTGTTGTTTCAAAACGCAAGCAAGGCAGAACTCTGGGTCGTCAGCATGTCGGCGACATGATTGGGCAACATCACTGGGCACTGGTCAATATTTCGTACGCTCTGTTGCCTTGGTGGCTGTGACAGCGAGTTGCCATCGGCCCTGGATCGCCTCAATCTGCCACTTCAACTAAAGTTTCACAGATTCTCCGAGCTGCAGATGCACATGCATGCGGGGGAGGGGAAAAAAAGCTTTCACAGCTGCCAGCTGGGGCAGGGCAAGTGTAGCCGCCGCCAAACCAACTCAACGTTCCCCGCAGCTGCCACGCCGTCCCGTCGACATCATTCGAGCATCTCACCACCGCCGGCTGCACGTTCCCGCTTTGGGAACTCCGGGAGGCTCCAGTCGGCCTCGACACCGGGCCGGACGGTCGGCCAGCTCTCCTTTCCGACGGCTCACCTTTCCCAACATCGGCTTCGTGCAGCAGCACTATATAGCCTGCAGTTGCTGACATTAATAGAGCGAGTATCGGTTCCATGATGGTAGCGGAAGGGCGGGTGTTCGGGACGCTTCTTGGCGTTCATCTTGGAAGTTTGGAACTTGGTGGAGAGAAGCCACTCCATCTCCACGGTGGCTGCCGAGTTTCATCTCAAGATACAACCTGGAAGTACTGGCCCTAGCCCCAGTGCTATTGCTCAACAATGGTTCTCGGATAAATAGTAGACAAATCTTCCCCTTTTGCAAACTAACTCGAGTGCCACACCAAAGAAGCTAACTGCTCCCGCTATTTCTGTTCTTTCCCTTGCGTCTCGGAGTCTTGAGGTGGAGGCTGAACCTCCCTGGTGTGACGTCAGGAGGGGCAATCCGACCCCGCGATGGAGCTTTGGACGGTGCCATGTGGCCAGCCAGAACTGTCAGAAGCTTCGGGTTCAGACAACACCAAAGCTTAACACAACGTCTTGCTCCGTATGGCGCTAGTAGCCTGTCTTCGCGCCAACCTCGAACAACCCTGGATTTAACACACGCTCGAAAATATCCACGAGACAAGGTGTGCTGGCTGCCCCAATTGGAGCCCCGAAACTAACAAAAAACACTTCCTTTCGACTGCTAGGTAACATCCATCCATTTGTCCATCCATCCATTTCCCCCTTAGCGCTGTTCCCCGTCTGTATGTGTTGTCACCTGCCCCTTGGGCGCCGATAGCCTTCCAGCCTTGTGACCTGCATGAGCACTTCCTAATACGGTGAGACACGCAGCGCAGCGGGGAATTCAATCTTGCCCAGTTCCAGGGTCCCAGCACCACGGTAACATTAACGGCTTGTTCCTTTCCATCTCATCCTCGACCGCCGGTTCCTGCACGCCCCATCTCCATTGCGCCTAGCCTCGACCCCGACCCCGACCCCGACTCTCGCGTGGTCTAAACTCTGAACCACCTCGATCCCGATAACGGACAGCAAACCCGTGACACGCGACCACCATCTGGCCTTGTCAGACGACCACCATCCAGCAAAGGGACCGTCATCGACACCCGTATTAGGGCTAGGGCTCCATACTGCAGCTTTGAAACGACCAAGGCACTCTTAGGCCCAGCGGCATACCTGCCCAGTCGGACCTTTCGGCGATTGCAATCACAGCCCCGTGCCCAACCGTCCATTTAATCAACCAGCTGCAACCCTAGCGAAGCCAGCACTCGGCGAGGGTATGGCAGCCGCCCGAAGAGACGCCTCCGAGGAACAGAGTCCTCATCTCAACCAGGAGGTGGATCAAGCAGTTGACGAGTCCTCAGACGTTGACGGCGATTTCGCTTCCCACCAGAAGATGCTGAGCCAAAGGAGACGGGCCGCCAAGGACTGCCCGGAGGCCCGCCTCCAAAAGGCCCTCCCGTTTCTGCCCAGATTTATTCCTTTCATTAGGCCGCTGACGACATCCGATCTCGAGGCTTGCGTAGCACTCGAGAATGCGGCATTCCCCCATCCCGAGCATCGGGCATCCCGGGACAAGGCAGGTTACCCAGCCCCCCACGTCCACACATACACAGCAGCCATCTAACATAGCCTAGCTCGAGTATCGCCTCACTGTCTGTCCGGAACTCAGCCTGGGCCTCTTTATCACCGTGATCCCAGACCAAGCCAAAAGTCTCAACATCGAAACCCTGCCCTTCGCCCAGCCCGTCGAGACAGGCCGCGTGGATGGCGCCGTCACCCTCCTGCTCGCCCACATCGTCTCCACGAGGTGTCGTGGAGACATCATCACCGATGCCGACATGGACTACCCCAAGGACTGGCGGGCCCTGAACGGCCGCCCGTCCAAAGACTGCGGGCACCAGCCGGAGGGAATGACAGTCGGGCTACATTCGCTAGCTGTGCTGCCGAGAGTGCACAGGTGTGGGATGGGGCAGTTGATTATGAAGGCGTTTCTAGACCAGATGAAGAGCTGTAGGCTCGTGGAGAGGGTGGCACTTATTTGCCAGGACGTGAGTACCTTGCGGCCCCTCCTGGAAAAGCCTCTGCTGTGCCGTGCTAATAGAGGGGTTGTTCAGCACCTCGTCTCGTACTACGAGCGGTCAGGATACAAGCATGTTGGGGAGAGCAAGGCGCAATTTGGAGGAGGCGGCTGGCACGACATGGTGGGTTGCCATTCCTACGTCTATCTCACTTCTCAATATCGAGCCGTGACTAAAATGTTATTTAGGTCCACGATTTACCACTGCGGCCGCCGACAGCTAAGGCCACGTCGTCGTCTTAGAGAGCGAAGGTTGTACGAGCTTGGAAAGGGAGGCGCCTGGCGTCTTCCGTAGCGAAAGCTATGGCAGAGAGAGTGGGTTGAGCGAGGCGGAACGAGGCGACTTCTTGGGCATATGAAGGCGCCGGTTGTTTGAGAGGGATCGACCCATAAACGAGGCAGCGTACCCAGAAGAAGCGATACCAGGTAGTCTTGATGGCAGCGAACATTTCTATGCCCCTTCATCTTCACCTTTTTTGTAACCTATGTCCGGGCACTTTACACCCCGTGCCTGATAGACGAAGTACTCACTTACCGAGGTAGTACTCCTGCGCTTTCACCCCTGTGACCCAGCGAGGAAGGAGCCACCACCCTCAACCAAGCGTCTACAACATTCACAGCATCGCCATCATTCCATCCCCCCCAACACACACTCTAATCAGTCGCCTTGTACTTGGCCCGGTACTCCTCCGTGCGCCTAATATCCTCCTCGGACGCAAACTCCCTCATACCCGCAATGATATCGTCCAGCGTCAAGATCGCAAAGATCGGCAGCCCGTACTCCTTGCGCAGCTCGCCGATCGCGCTCGGCATCGGCTTGCTATCATCACCGTCCGGCGAGGGGAGCTTCTCCATGCGGTCCAGCGCAACCACGATCCCCGCCACCACGCCGCCCTCCTTCTCAATCTTGGCGATCGCCTCCCGCTTCGCCGTGCCTGCTGTGATCACATCGTCCACGATCAGCACCCGCTTGCCCTTGAGCGGCGCGCCGACAATGTTGCCCCCCTCGCCATGGTCCTTGGCCTCCTTGCGGTCGAACGAGTAGCACTTGGTGCCGTAGGCCGCGGCGTCGAGCTGGCCAAGTTTGATGGTAGCGGCCGTGGCGAGCGGGATGCCCTTGTAGGCCGGGCCGAAGACGATGTCGAAGTCGAGGGCGCCCGAGGCGTCGGCCTCGGCGATGCACTTGGCGTAGGCGGTCGCGATGGCCTCGAGGAGGTCGGCGCGGTAGAAGTCGCCCGCGTTGAAGAAGTAGGGCGAGACACGCTTGGATTTGAGCTCGAAGGAGCCGAATTTGAGGATTTGGCCGGAGATGGCGGCGCGGAGGAAGTCGGCTTTGTAGGGGGCGAGGGAGGCCATTGTGGCGGGTGGGTTGGTGTTTGGGGGGGTGGTTTGTGAGGGAGTGAGGTTTGGTGGTGAGCGAGTGAAGAGGAATGGAACTGGGGCCGGAAGATGTTGCTCATTCACCCGAGGGCCGGCTTCAGGAATCCAGAGCAGAAGAACCCCTCCTGAGCCCCTCCATCTTGAATTTCTTGGTGGGGTTGATGGTGGGGTTGCGGGACGCTCTGCCAAGCCAAAGCCCCACTCCCAGCTGCACCTTGATTTTGATAACACACACCGCCCTGCTTATCTTATCGAAATTCCAGCGCTCTGCAAAAAAATATTTCGGGGACGTTTTTAGCACGGCGTATCGACACCGCCCCGCTGCCTCCCTTAGGTGCTGCTCCCCATCGGCCAACCTCAAGCACCACACCGACCCTTCACCACATCCGGCCAACACCACACCCGTTGCCCGCCATGACCTGGAAGGATATCGCGCCTGTGCCGACGTAAGGACCGAATGGGATTAAATGTTGGCACATCGGGCGAAACTAACAATTGCTGCAGGGCACAGGAGTTCATTGATATCATCCTCTCGTGAGTTGTCCTCCTCGACTTTGGATGCCATTTGGCATGTGCTGACAGATCACAGGCGCACACAGAGGAGGTTGCCGACTCAGAGTATGTTTACTGGGACGACAATGTGCTGGGACGCTGGCTGACTCGAACACCAACAAAGTCCGTGTTGGATTTAAGAGTATGTGCTCCAGGAGAAGGATGGTGCTGCTGTTCTGACCAGTCGCTAACCCCAACGCCAACAGTTAGCAGAATTCGCGCCTTCTATACTCGCAAGGTCAAGTCAGTATGCCCAGCCAGCGAGCAATTAGCCCATCTCAACATCTCGCTTTCGAATCTCGACGACAAGACACATCGAATGAACAGGCGCTAACCCTTGGCGCTCAGATTCACGCAGGAAACATGCAGCGAAAAGTTCGGCGCCATCGTGGCTAGCTTCCCCGTCCTGGCGGATCAGCACCCCTTCCACCGCGATCTGATGAACATTCTCTACGGTATGGCTTAGCCGGGGTTGGAGGTCATGTGGAATTATGAGGGGAGGTGCTGACACTCCACGCCAGATGCCGACCATTTCAAGGTTGCGCTCGGCCAGGTCTCGACGGCGAAGCACCTGATCGAGACCATCTCCCGTGACTACGTCCGCCTCCTGAAGGTACGACTTACCCCATGGGCTTCAACGGCACACAGACAGAGACGTTGACACCCCGACTATAGTACTCCCAGAGCTTGTTCCAGTGCAAGCAGCTCAAGAGGGCCGCCCTCGGTCGCATGGCCACTCTCATCAAGCGGTTGAAAGACCCCCTCCAGTATCTCGACCAGGTCCGCCAGCACTTGGCCAGGTTACCCGACATCAACCCCACCACCCGCACCCTCCTCGTCTCCGGCTTCCCCAACGTCGGCAAGAGCTCCTTCGTCCGCTCAGTGACGCGGGCTGATACCCCTGTTGAGCCTTATGCTTTCGTAAGTTTGCACTCCGTGATGGGGAGATGATGGACAGTTGCTAACAACTCGGCAGACAACGAAGAGCTTGGTATGTGCCGACAAAACTTAAACTGCAGACGAACTCAGGTACTGACGATAGAAACGTAGTTCGTTGGGCATCTCGACTACAAATGTAAGTTCTGAGCCAACTCAATGGACTTCCCTGACGGATGCTAACCTCCTGTCTTCCAGACCTCCGTTACCAAGTAATAGATACCCCGGGAATGTACGTCTTTGATCGATCCGCTACAACACCTTGCCTCTACCGCCCCTCGGTTCCTGCCGTTTTCCACTACACCAACACTAACATGGACTAGTCTCGACCATCCGTTAGAAGAGATGAACACCATTGAGATGCAGAGTGTGACAGCTCTTGCCCATCTCAGGGCTGCGGTTCTCTTCTTTATCGATATCAGGTGCGTTGTCCGCTTTTCCGGCTTTACTTGCACATCTAACCCCCAACAGTGAGCAGTGCGGCTACTCCCTCAAGGCCCAGTGCAACCTCTTCAAGTCCATCAAGCCGCTTTTCGCCAACAAGATGGTCTTCGTCGTTCTCAACAAGATGGACATCAAGACCTTCGAGGAGCTTGACTCCGAGATGCAGACTGAGCTCAACGATCTCACAAAGTCGGGTGATGTGGAGCTGTTGCGCGCGTCTTGCGCGACTCAGGACGGTGTCCAGGACGTCAAAAACCTCGTTTGCGAGCGCCTGCTTGCGGAGCGTGTGTCCCAGAAGCTCAAGGCCGGCACCGCCAGCAATGGTGCTCTTGGGTCGCGCCTTACCGAGGTTATGGCTCGTATCCACGTTGCCCAGCCGATGGATGGCGTCACAAGGGAGACTTTCATTCCCAATGGCGTCAAGGGGATCAAGAAGTACGACAAGAACGACCCCACCAGGAGGATGCTTGCGAGGGACGAGGAGGAGGCGAACGGCGGTGCTGGTGTCTTCAACGTGGACCTCAAGAGAGACTACCTTCTGGCCGACCCCTCGTGGAAGTACGACAGGATCCCCGAGATTTACGACGGCAAGAACGTGTACGACTATGTCGACCCCGACATTGACGCCAAGCTCGCTGCTCTCGAGGAGGAGGAGGAGCGCCTGGAGAAGGAGGGCTTCTACAAGTCGGACGAGGACATTGGCGACGAGTCGGAGGAAGAGGTCCTGCAGAAGGCCGAGTACATCCGCGAGAAGCATAAGCTCATTCGCAACGAGGCCAAGATGCGCAAGTCGCTCAAGAACCAGGCCATCATCCCGCGCAAGTCGCAGAAGAAGCCCTTCGCCCAGCTCGAGGATCACCTCGACCAGCTCGGCGTCGACACCGAGGCCATCGGTCTGCGCGCGCGCACGCAGCTCGTCGACGAGCGCCGTGGCCGCTCCACCACGCGCAGCCGCGCCGGCACCACCGACCCGGACGCCATGGACGTCGACAACGCCGCCACCCCGCGCGAGCGCCTGCGCTCCAAGAGCCGCGCCCGCTCCGTCGCCGCCACCGACCGCCGCAACGACGGTGTCACCGACGAGACCGCCCGCACCACCGCCGAGCGCCAGGCCAAGCTCGGCCAGCGCAAGATGAACCGCATGGCCCGCCAGGGCGAGGCCGACAGGCACATCGGCGCCACCATGCCCAAGCACTTGGTACGTGTTTCCTTCCGTCACCCCGTTTTGATAACTGTGACTAACGCGCGTGATGAAAGTTCTCCGGCAAGCGCACCATTGGCAAGACTGCTCGCCGTTAAGGTACTGGGTAGCTTGCTTGTTGAGTGTATTAGGACGTTCTCTCCATGAGGCTGTGTCGTCCATCACCAGCAAACCCATTCAGGGGAATGTCTACGCAGTGATGATGTGGTAAAGCTGGTGTAGACTCGTGAAATGGCCATTTCGTGGTAGTGGAACTGGGGCAAGAGGAGGAAGGCAGGAGGGATGGAAAATGAGAAGGGGACGGGAGGAAAATGAGACAGGCGGTTTTACCCATGGCTATCGTTGCTTTCTGTTGATATATCTGCTGCTGTTACTGGCGTTTTGGGCTTAATGGACTCTTGATTCTGCCATCACTTGTTACAATGCTCATGGATAAGTTGAAGTCGCTGCTTATGAGTTGAGGTTGTGTGACGGGAGCGTCTTGATCTAAGACAATCTCTCTGGTTAGGTAAGGTATTAAAGGATTGTCACTTTGAACATCAAAGTCAAGAAAATATGCAAACGGTTGTCACATGAGATCGTGAAGTCAACAAATCCAATGCCAAAATAATCTCGCTGCTGTGTATTTATTCGGTATTACCCCCCTGATATACCCCAACTCGCCACCCCAATCATCTTCTCTACTCCGCCGCAACCTGAATTCCCTCCCTGAGCCCCTCCACAACAAGCTCCTCGCCGGCCAGACGGCGGTAGATGTCACGGACATCGTCGGTGGTGGTCTCGAAGTGGCTGGTGGCGTCGTAGCTCTTGGAGATGAAGATGCTGTCCTTCTTGCCGTCCTCGAGGGGCTCGTAAAGCGGAATGGGCGGGCCCTGCGTGCCATATAGTTAGTCATAAGTTCTGTTGTAGAAAGCAAGAGGGTGGGCTTACCATAAACTGCTCCTCGATCCGGCCGAGGCGCTCGATGCCGGGCGCCAGCTCGAGGTGGTGGTTCGCCGAGGTCTCGGCAATGGTGGAGACGATGGCGATCCAGTAGCCCTTGGGGCAGACGTTGTGGGCAGAGGAGACGCAGGCGATGTAGATGTCTGTATTTCACATGTTAGTCTGAAATCACCATTTTGGAAAGGGGGCCGGGTTTGAGGTGGGCCTTACCGTTCTTGCGGCCGACCTGCGACTGCGGGATGATGATCTGGCACGAGTCGCTGTCATTGGTGTTGGCGAGCGGGTGCTTGAGGATGCAGATGGCGCGCAGGACGTGGCCGACGACGCGAACCTTGCTGGGGAAGTAGCTCGGGTCGCCAACAATCATCTTGGCGCGTGTCTCAAACTTCATCTCGGGGTCGATGCCGCTCATGGTGGCCTTGATACCGACAGCCTTGTCACCCTCGTAGACGATCTCGTCGACGCCCGTGTTGAGCATGTAGGTGCCGCCGTAGATGGCGCTGAGCCGGGCGAAGCCCTGGGGCAGCTCGCCGAGGCCGTAGAGGGGGTAGATGTATGGCGACTTGCCGTAGCGCGCCATGCTGTTTCCGTAGAGGCGGAGGCGCTCAATGGCGTCGAGGGCGCCGCCCTTGAGGTCCAGATAGGCGTCGGTCTGGTAGAGGGCCATGGCGTGGCCGAGGAAGTCCTTGGTACCGGCCTCGAGGCCGAACTTGTCGTAGACTTCCCTCATGGTGCAGTTGTGGACATCGAGACCTGGACATAAATCGGTCAGCTTCGGGGGGGAGGATCTAGGACAGCGAGCGGACAACAACCTACCCTTGTGTGTCGACGTATCCTTGAGATCGAACTGGCCAATCCACTCAATGAAGCTCTTCATGCGGCGCTTCTCGAAGATGCCCATCAGGGGCGATTTGAGGGCCTCGGCGGCATCTGAGGGGACTTTGGCGACGGTGGCCTTGGGCCCGGAGCCCTGCTGGACATAGCTGCCAGCGACCTGCTTGAACTCGAGGTAGCGGGTGACGTCGGTCGAGACGAGAATGTTGGTGAGCTCGCCAGAGGACATCAGGAACTTGGGCACCAGGTCGATGTTCCAGTCGTTCAGGCGGCCGTAGTTCTTCCACGGCTCGGTGCCGGCGGCGTAGTTGCCATACTTCTTGAAGAGCTATCGGGGGCATTGCTGTTAGACGGGAACAAGTAGGGGTAGGCGTGAGAAGGGGGCGTACCGCCTCGAGGTTGACAGATGCGGCCTCGCTGTAAAAAGAAGGGGCGGTGTCAGCATCTCGACCATCATGCATATCCAGAGCGCAGCAGATCAGATGGATGGATGCACATACCCGCCGTAGTGATCGTTGCGGTCGATGTGTAGCACCTTCTTGCCCTTGACACTGAGCACGCCTGAGAGAATGCACTCGGTCAGCCCTGTGCCCAGCACAATGACATCGTACTCTGGGGCGATCTCGTCGGCCATGGTGGAGTGTGTGTTTGGAGTTGCTAGCGGGTTGCTTCGAGGAGAGTGGGCTAAGCTTGGGAGGGAAGGTCGACAGTGGCAATGGACTGGAGACGCTCCCGCAGTAGAGAAAGAATAAAGAGAAAGTTCGACGCAAAGTGGGCTCGAGGCGCGCGGTGGAACTCGATGAACACCAGGTCCAAAAGTGGTTCGTTTTGATGGGTTGGGTTTGTTGTTGGGTTTAAGGGGGATGGGGAGGGAGTCTGGATCCGCGGGTTGCTGTGGTGGGGGGGTTCACTGAGGTGAGGGGCGGAGATGCCCCGCTCTGGGCGTCTCTTTGGAGCTAAGGTGACGATGGAGGCCTGTGATTCGACGGCGGCGACAGGCGGTCTGGGGCTCGTCTCGGCTCATTAATGCTTGATATTAGGGACATTTGGTGCTGCTCTGGCGCTGCCATCAGGGTCTCGTGGCTGACACGGGGAGCGGTATGACCCAGCGCACCACCAGAGCACCACCGGCACCGCCAGCACCACCTCATTTCCATCCATCCCTGGGCGCGCCGGGCAAATGCTCAATACACTATCTGTACAAGGGGATATCCATCATGCCACGCCGCCACCCCTCGACGGCCATGGAATCGTTGAAAGAGGTAGAGGTATGATACACGGCCGTGTGTCCTGTCTCCCGCCAGGACTGATCTCCGAGAAAGCCGTTCGAAAGGGAATTGCAGTACAGGGTCGGTCCGGTCCATCATGGCTTCGGGGTTTCGGGCTGCTCCTTGGATGATGGTATCGTCGCCTGGTCAGGGGTGGCCGCCGCCGGCTCTGTCTTCCCCTCGGCTTCCTTCGCGGCCTCAGCCTCAGCAACCTGCTCTCCCTCTGCCGCCGCCTCGCCCTGCTCAAGGTATTCTGCCGGTGTGAACGCCGGGCCGTTGCCCGTAAGGTTGATCTCCGGGTCGGTCGCAGCCAGCTTCACGGCGTCATCCCACGCGTAGAACCGTTCCGTCAGGGCGTGCTTGATCGAACGCATCGTATCCCGAACCTGTAATTCCAACCCGTCAGCACAAGCCCATGCCACACATCCCCCCAACTTCTAACCCAACCAAAACTCACCGCGAAATCCCTGGTCTGCGCCTCGGCCTCACCGAAGCCCATCTGGCTCTTATTCCGCTCCCAGTTGCCAGTGGCGATCCTGTTGCGCTCCTTGACGCACACCCACCACAGGCGGTGCAGGTCGTCCCACGACTTGTGGCGAAGCTCCTCGACGGTCCAGCCGCGGCCGTGCTTGGCGTCCTCCTCGGGCGGGGCGGCGACGGTCTTGCGGTCGGGGAAGAAGTCCCACAGGCCGTGGTCCGGGTCCGTCGCGATGGCGGGCAGGCGGTCGCGCGGCACGGGCCTCGGCAGCGGCTCGTCCGACACCGACAGGCGCCAGCGGGTGCCTGTGCCGCGGATTGCCGACTCGCCGCGCTTCTTGCTGTGGTCCTTGTTGTCGCGCGCGCCGGGGTACTTGTGCCGCTTGAAGAGGACGGCGGTCGTCGAGAGGGAGGCCGTCTGCTGCTGCAGGCCGGCGCGCGGCGCGGTCGACGGTATTATTCTGCCCAGGGCGCCCATGGAGGGCCGGATTGCTGACGCCATGGTGAGTGGTGGGAGGACGGAAGGTTGAATAAGGGTAGGGCACGGCGTGTCTTGTCGCTCCCAATTGACCGGTGGTTGAACTTGCCCGTACCCTGGATATGGAGCTGGTCCGTCGATATCGAGGCCGCAGTCTTCGGCTGCGACTTTGAAAATTTGGGTGGTCCAAGCGTCACAGCCAGGCCAGCCGAATTGACCAACCACAGGCCTCAGCTGGCACCAGCTGCCCGGCAAAATCACCAGCTCATCTCACCTCTCACCACCACCTCACTTACACCCGATTCTCAACCCGTTTTCGCCTGATAATGCCATAATACCGACACTTTTTAACTTTATCACCCACCAACTCACACATCCCACATACCCCTTCGAAATGTCCCTCTGGCAGTAAGCCTCCCCCCCCCAATCCATCCATAGTCCACCACTAATCCAACCCAAGATCATACCGCAACCTCACCCCAAAATCCAAAGCCCTCTTCGGCGCAGGCCTGGTAGCATGGGGCCTGATCGGGCTCACATTTGGTGAGGCCGCTGAGGCCAAACTTGGGTACACACCAACCGAGGCAGACAAGGCGGCGCTGGAGAAGATGAAGCCCAAGATCCATGCTGTGGAGAGGGGGGATCAGAAGGGGGAATGAACTTTTCTGGAGGGATGTTTGTTGGAGAGAGTTTATGGAGTGGGGGGATGGAGAAATGATTAAGTGAGATGGGATGAAACCTGATGGAACAACTTAAATGGCTTGATGATGGGAGATGTTTGGGTGGGAAAGTCCGCCCTGGCGAAGGAAGGGGGAGAGGCGTAACAGTCGGCTTAGGAGTTGGTATACCACTGGATAGGGAGGCTCTGGTAATGGACTGGTGAATTGCCACTATAATGAGACTGGCAGAGTGGACATTGACGGGCAGAGATGACCTTTGACGATACCTTGTGGTTGGCGGCCTGAGTGTTAGCAGGCAGTTGGAAGTTTAGGAGCCTTCAAGAGTGAGGATAGCATCACAATATATCGGCACATAACGGCACAAATCACCAGAATAACATCCTCAGCAACGGGTTTAATTGCACTTTTCGCCTTCTCTAGTCGGCAACGCCTGGCCTTCCTCTAACTAAACGTATGTAATGTCTGTCTGACAATGATGTACACCCCCAGTCAACGTTCCCCATCCACCCGCTTTTCTTCACTTGCCCTCCCAAGAGGGACGCCCGTGTCGATTTTGTTTCTGCCAATCTGTTTTCCTTTTGCCAACCCAACCAGCACCCCCTAACCATCTCCTCTTCCTTCCCCTTCCCCATCAACCCCCTCGCGAGAAGTACATCCGTCGAGAGTCCTTACCAACCAGCCGCCCTCGTTCCTCGCGTAAATCCAGAGGAAAAGTCGAGTTGAAACGCTTCATTACCGCCAGCGATCGGCATAAAATACCCACCACTCTGCCCCCCAAAGAAGAGACCCGCTGAACCGCCAAAGCCTTGCCTCCTTTTCTCGGTTAGTCTATTTGTCGTTGTGGATTGTGACAAGGTCTCTAATGCAGAAAGTCCTTAGGAAATCTATCGCCGCAACCCCCCATCCTCGTGATGCAAGCAAGCAAACCGCCGTTGGTGCCAATCTGATACAACAAGGGGGAATGGTGACGAGACTTGACGAGACAAGAGCTAGACAACCAACCCCCTTGATGAACAAAAAGCAAGAGACAGTAAAGATGAAAAATCCCCAGAACAAAACACCCCAGAAAAACAGAAATAAAAAAAAACTAAACGCCGTTGGATGCAGAAGGGCGTGGCCGAGCTGACCCAGCCACACCATGCCGTTTTTTTCATTGCAGCAGGTTCTGCACGGCCCCTGCCTGAGCAGCGGCGAAACCTGGCGACCTTCTCACTGCAGGAAGTGGTCGAAAGAGTTGTGTCATGTCGAGCGTCACATCCTGGGCTCCGTACGCCGCATCGATCTCTCCAACCGATCCCAGCTCCTCTCCCCGAGAGGCCCCATCCGTGAAAACCCACTGCTTCACCGACTTCAAAAGGTGAATAACATACGGAAAACGTTGGTCAGGTGCCATGCCCAAATCCGTTGTCCGCGTGTTCTTGAGAAGATGCGTCGCCAACCAGTAGAAGTGAATCCCATCCCGAGTAAAACCATAACGACGCGGGTTGACAGCTGGAGACGGCGGAAATTGAACAGCCATGTCGTGGTCCCAGTTTGTCTTGAACTTGTCCAGCGCCGTGGACAGAGCCTTGGCCGTGTGCGCATCAAGAAGATTAGCCCCGAGATCCACGGGCGTGGTCCGACCGCTACTGGCAGGGCTACCTTGCGCTCCGACAAACCATGCGTTGGCAGAAATGGGAGTGCTTGACCGCTGCAGAACCGCCGAACCACCCTGCAGCTGCGCCCGCCGCATAATCGAAAGTAACGCGTGGATTAGGACAAACTTGCCAAAGAGGTTCGTGGACTCGGGCTGAATCCGATAGTTGCTGTCAAGAAGCGCCTTCAAAACCAAGTGCGTCTCGGGTTGATTGCTCCTCCTAGTGCCATCCGGATTGCGGAGCTTGGCGGCTCCCGGACCACGGAGTCCGAGAGCCTCGGCGCATTCATTGACGTCACCCGCGTCCCAAGCTGCATCGTCCGCCGGAAGCGGGAGGCGGAGCTCAAACGGATCGAACTCCGGCCCGGTGTTGAAGTACAGACCAAGCGCCACGTCGAAAACAAAAATCATACACATGGTCCGGATACGTTTCTCCTGCTCGACCCAGGAATGCCAATTGAACTGAGAAATGCTGATGTTGTGAAGGGCGAAGTCGGATTGGTGAACCGGACTATGAACCGATGGGTCTATTGAAAGGTGCAGCAGGCCAGCTTTCCGGGCAGACGACGCAATCAGGGGGAAAGTTCTCCGTGCCCTCTCACGCTGCATTGGTTTGCCGTGCCACGTAAACAAAACCTGGGTGAGCATGATGGCTTGCAATTCCTCAAGATCCGTCTTGTTGTTTCCAAACGTTGCCCAGTCGTACACGGCGGCACCGCCACTCTGTAAGAGTGACGCGAACATACGAGAGGATCCTTCGAGAGCCGCCTTGAGCAAATCTGTGACCTCCCTGATGTTGGCTGGAGGCATGCGGCCGGAGTAGCAAGCTCCGATGCAGCACATGGCGGCGACAAGGCCGACATGCGCCTCCATGGCACGAAAGGTGGGGATGTGAAGGATAGACAAGTGGGCGTGAAAGTGAGTGTAGTTCTCAAGAAAGATGCGGATATTGTCGGCCTGAAAGTAGAAGTCGATGAGGGTGGCCACAGTGGGTGTTAAATGAGGAGCTGGGGAACGCAAGAAGCCCAGGATCTTGCTAGAGAGTTCATGGTAGGGGTTCGGATACGACGACGGTACTCCCCACGAGGGGAAGAGGAACGAGTCGGTGGTGGTGTCGCCAGAAATGCCAACCGCTCGCGCGGGTACGGGGTTAAGCCCGGTTTTGGTTCCGGTCTGCATCTGTCCCTGCCGAGAGTTAGGTGTGATCGGGTTGACGAAGGGAATATGCGCACCAGCCTGGAACATTTGCGACCAATCGGCCGAACCCGATCCTCCAAACATGGGCATACCGTTCTGGTTCTGCGGCATGCTGTAGTTGGCCAGCTGCGGGTTGATGTTGGCGGTCATGTTGTTAGCGACCTCGCCGCCATTGTACGTCTGATCGAAGCTGCCGGGGCGGGTGGACGCGCCCATGACTGACGCAGTCATGCTTCTCCGATCGCGGCTCGCCTCCTCGGCAGCGACCCGATTCATGCTGCTAGACCTCGAAAGCTGGCTTTGATCGTTGGCCACATTGCTCATGCCATCAGAAGCGGGAATGATGCCAAACGGATGAACCATTCCGTCGGCAGGCATGTTTCCCATACCGTTCATGTGATTGACATCACCCTCAGCACCCATCGCCTTCTGCTGGGCAGCAGCATTCTTCTTGACGTGTGCCTGGGGATGCGACAAGTGGCTGGCGCCAGTCGGGTTGCCGCGGCGGACGGAGCACTTGATAAAGTGGCGCTTGAGAATGTCGCTGCGCGAGAACGTATCGTGGCACAGCACGCACATGTACGGGCGGTCACCAGTGTCTGCGAGAAATGGTCAAAAAGCGCTCACACTAGAAGGGCCACCAGGGGGAAAGGGGACTTACGCCTAAGGAGATGGCGCTTGAGATGCTTCGCATGCAGGTACGTCTTGGTGCAGTGAGGGCAAGGGAACTTCCCATCGGCATCCTTCTGGGGGATTTGAGTCTTGGCCTGAGCCGATCCAGCAGCCGGCGCAGCAGGGCGGCCGGGAGCGCTGGGCAAGATGCCTCGACGGCCCTGAGAGCCCACCACATGAGTGGGCGGCTCGCTGTCGGGAATCATGGAGGTCTGCGGCATCAGCGGGCTCTGACCGTAGGGCGAGTTCATGCCCGGCTGCGACATGACCCCACCGGCGGGCATGGGGCGGAGGACGGGGGGGGCACGGCCGCCGGCAGTAGCCGGAGCCGGGGCTATCGGCTGGGGGTGCGATGCGGCGGTGGTGGTCTGCGGCATCATGCTCGAGGAAGCGCCGGGGTACGGCTGCTGCGGGTACGTGTTGTTTCCCATAATCGGGTAGGTGGCGCCGCGGCCCGCATTTTGCGGAGGCGGAGGCGGGTAACTAGCCATGGTGCTCGTGGAACTCGGCGTGTTGGGCGTCGCGGGAGTTCGGGGAGTGTGGGGATAGCTCCCGTAGGGGGGCTGCTGCATAACCGGGTTGCTGGGCTGGAGCGGCGGGAGAGTCTGCGGAGGAGCCGCGGACGTCGGGTGCTGGTGGTGGTGGTGGGCGTAGTGATGGTGCTGCTGCTGCTGTTGCTGCTGCTGGGGATGCGGTGACGCTGCTGCTGAAGAAGGATACGAAGCCACCGTGGTGTTTATCGCATTCGCCGCGCCGTTGGCCAGACCTTCCATAATCCGTCGCTCAATAACCTTCAAGTGGCGAGCACAGAAAAACCATCCGAGCCGAAGCGCGAAAAGTCTTGGGTGCTGCGGTCGAGGGCTGCTGCAAGGACGCGCAGCTTTGTTGGGGTGGGTGTCAAGAGACTGGCTCAGGTGCCAAGGCCGTGAAACCAACTGGGTGTGCTGCACGCGACAAGTGCTTGCTGCGTGGTGGTGCGGGTGATCAAGTCAAGCCTGAAGCGGTCCGTGTCGTCCTGATACTGCGGGCTGCGATGCAACGCGTTGTCCAAACAGAGTTGTGGGACCTGCAGACGCGAGATGGAGTTGGCAGACGCGACGAGCAGAAGCGGTGTTGAACGGTGGAGAATGTGGTCCCAAGCGGGAAAATGAGGCTGAAGAAAAAAGACGTGGGGAGAAATGGGGAGGATTGAGTGGAAAGTCGGTGTGGGGACAACCACTTTTTTCCGTGCTGGGCCTTCCTTTTGAATGTTGTGTGGGAACCCACGGGCACTTGGCTGATGGCGGGTGGCGGGGGTTTGACTTCCCAGTGCGAGCAGCCGTTAGGTGCCTTGGGTGGAGAGTGGAGACAGCCTGGATCCGAACCTGGGAAATTTTCCAAGTCGCCCCAGAAGACGCAGAGTGGGCCTGGTCTGAGACTCGGGTAATCGGGAGTCAGAGGCCGTTTGCGATGGAAGGTCTCGAGCTCCCTGCTTCTCCTGGATCTCGTGGGCAGCTGTTGCAAAGGCAGGAACTGCGCGCGCGAAGCTGTGGTTTGGTGTTGGTGTCGTGCGTGCGTGCGTGTTGAAGAAAAAAGATGGGGCACCCGCGCGATGTGGGAGAGGGCCTGGGAAAGTGGGTAAAGAACCAAGAAAGAGATGGAGGGAAAAAAATATGGAGGGGAGGGGCCGCCCAAATGCCAGGTGGGCTTTTGGGTGCTCGGGCCACCTTCCAGGCAAAATGGGAAAGGGTGGGACGGAAGGAATTCTCGAGCGACATAAAATACAACCAGTCCTTTCCGTTTGTAGTGATATACGGAGAGGCACCTACTATCCTGGGTAGGATACGAAGTGCGCGCTCACAACGCACAACACTCTCCTGGCCGCATTCACTGGTCCGCCATCATCCGGTATCGCTCGTGGACGCTTTCAGGCTTCAACGCTGCTGGTAAATCTCATCCAGGCAGGTCACTGCGACCCTGATGACTTTGCTTGCTTGCCTGACCCGGCGACGGTGTCTTGGGATCAGCGATCGATGATCGCGAAGCAGCAGCAACAGGGCCACTTCCATTGAAGACAGTGTTGATCTTGTTCCAGGCACTCACCCAAACGATGCCCTCGGCGGACCGAAGCCCCCTTGTCGGCGTGGTCTGAGGTGGCAGAACGAGAGCAGGGGCTGGCTGGCTCCCACCGCAGGGAAGCCTGCTCCGACATGGACCTTTCCGGCCATCTCGCCATCAAAATACAGATTTGCCGACGGGTCCTCTGGGCGCGGATAACGCACACATGTGATCCTGAGCTATCTTGCGCCCTGCCGCAGCAGAGTTGCTCTGTGCCAGTGGCAGGCTCAAATGCTATATACATGTACACTCCGCTGTCCAGATGCTGGGTATTTCTTGTGTTCGTCTGGAAGATCGATTTGCCTGAGTAAGCTCGCCTTGCTTGCCATTCGGCCTGTTGAGCTTTGATGATGCCTCTTCCGGTGTGGCATTGGCAATCATCCGATTACCGAAGATGACGCTAGTTATTGTAGTCTTACTCATTCGGGTAACTGTTTGTTTTGCGCTAAACTTTATTACGATGGAGCACAGTGTAAATTTTGATTCCCATCATGTGCCTCATGTCCCTTGAGTTGACAGGAGAAATGCTCGAATGGCGGGTGTTTCGTATGAAGAAAAGACACCCAGAATCCACGAGTGTGGGCCGAATGACAAGAGGATGCTGAGATTTTTCTCTAGTTTGTTGAGGATGACGGAGCACTCATGATTGAGCTGATCAGCACTCTCATTGTGATGCAGTTGAGCAGCAACAAGAGTCAGAGACCCAGATGGCTTCCAGGAGCATGAGGTACTCTGTAGATGCTTAAACATGACGATTGCTATCAAACCGGGCTCTGTCTCTGCCGCTCACCATTGCTTCATCACGACTCATGGCAATGCTGGCACAGTTTCTTGCCATCACACACGCGACAGAAGCCAAGAAATACCAACACGAACTGTTGTAGCCAGGCGAGCAAGGCCACTCGCCTGAGGTTGTTGCAGCGCTTGGCAACGGGTGAAAAGGAGGGGCACGGTTGCGCGCAGTCTGATTTTATTTCTCATGATGCGAGCCATCACTTCCCAATCACGGTTCATCAATGGCGTGGCGGCCAAGACGCGCAAGTTGCGGTGTGAAAGGGGTTGCTGTTGCCATCGGGTCTCTCGGTTATCTGAAGGGTGCGTCGGATGCTGGACCTGCATTTCTGGATCTCAAAAACGCTGCTGTGACGGTTCTCGCGTGTGCCAAAATCATCCCACGAAGACCTGCACCATGACGCCAGAGGGTCTGCCCCTCTGTGGCACACGGACGGTTGTCCACAGCGGGAGGCCCTCTTTTTTTCGATCCCAGGTCTGAGGACGGCGAGGGGCATTGCGGGTTTCTGCCCCAGATGGCGTCCCGCCGCCGGAAGCGCCAGGACGGAACCGCCCACTTCCCTCCCCTCGCTTCAGCGTGGCATCCTGTCTGATTCGGGATGATGATGTGCATGTCCCGCGAGTCAAGAGAAGAATGTTGAGCAAGACTGGCCAAGACGAGGATCCCTGTTTGGACCCATGTCAACCTCGGTCTGCGCTGGCCAGGGCTTATCTGGACACCGGGAAAATGGTGGCGGGGTCACACTGTGATGCTGGTACCTTTTTGTCCACGAAGATGATGACAACCTGGAGGTCGGCGACCTGGAGAGACGGCCTTGTCTGCGCCGAGCAACTCTTTCTGACGCGCCTTTTCTTGCAACACTCATGGATGGTAGCACTCGGCCATTGGCCAGTGATTTGGCCAGGCTGATGTGGCTCGGCGCCCGCTCGACGGCGATATCGGATGCGCTCAACTCCGCGGGGGAAGGGATGGGAGGTCAGAGAACCTCGGCGAAAGAGCGAGCTTAGCGAAGGCACCTTCGTCTAGCCCAGCGGCATCATCAGGCAGCAGAAATCAACCTCGTCTTGCCTGTCGTTGCGGCGCGTCAGCCGCGCGCGCGTGTGTTGGTTCTGGATCCGCAGCCGCGTCTTCGCATGGCGTCGGATGAAAGTGGCCCCTTCAAGGGTTGAGTGGAGAGGTGGGTGAACCAAGAACTGAGGCTCTGGGAGGGTCCGGATCGTGAACCCACTCCTGCGGGTTCTGTGCGACATCCAGAAAAATTGGAGTCAAGAGGGGCGTCTTCTAGAAAAAGCCCACAATCTCCACCAAACCGTCCAGGTCAAAAGCACCGCAACGCGCTCTGTTCTCGGGTCGGGGACGACGACATCCCCCATCGATTCTTCCAACTCTCACGAAGCGCAACAGCGTGCCAAGAAATTGCTCCCAAGCTCGAGAAGAGGGGAAATTGCGCCGGCACCGACGGACCTGCCACGTCGTCCGCGACGAGTCAGTTCTTCGAACAACGACGTGCAGCACCTGCCAATTCCAACCCCCGCGACCGGCACCCATCGGCTGCTGTCTCTTGGACCGACATTTGTTCGCTCGGAGACATGTCGGCAGAGAAGAGCGGCAAGGCGCCCCCACCAGGGCTTCCCTGGTCCTTCCAAAACCGAACCTGGTCTCAGATTGGCAAGAACGTCCGGCGCGGAGACCATGTGGGATACGTGATGGCCGAAAACCAACCCCTTGGAGGGAAAGAATCGCGATCTGCTCTTTCATCGACAAACTGAAAACTGCCCTTGGCCGGCCCAAGTTCTGGTCTCTCGAGTCTCGGCTGAATCTGCAGCGAAAGGATTGGGTGGCGTCAGAGCCGGGCAAATCCCGTCGCTCCACCCTGGTGAGATGTGGCGTTTTTGGTGCGAACCAGCGGCGGGGGGCCGACTCGGGGATAACGGGCGACTTGGCTCATGGTGTTTTCGGGTTTGCCGTTTGCCATTGCCCACCTCACGCAGCAAGCGGAAGAGTCGGCAGTTGAAAAGGGGGAAGCTGTGAGACTCGGTGACGGTTTTGGGACTGCTCTGCCGACGTCATGTTGCGACTGCCACATTTCGAGATTTTCTGATTACGAAGGGACGGGTGGTGGCAACTCGGCGCCATGCTTGCATCACCTGCACGTCTGAACTATGCCCAACCTCGTGGGTTTGGCGCCTTCAATTGGCCAGCGCCAAGCTGCTCCCCTTCAGGCCTCTGACCCCGCTTCTGCGCGCTTTCCACAGCGGGAAGCAGCGTCTCGCATCGGTCCCTGCCATCCATGGATGTCTTCCGGAAGAACGGACCCCTCCTCCAGAAACCCTTGAAGCGAACCCTCACAAGCGAAGTGAAGCACCTCCCACGACTCCCAACTTTGGCATTACCATCATGGGCTTTTGAAACGCTGCCATGCCATGCCCGCAACTGGCCTGCTCGTCATTCCTCAGGTTGGGGGGGTACACACTACAGCTGGAAGTCTCGGCAACACCTCGCGGCAACTGAGGACCGAGATCCGGACGAGCGTATCAGTCGCTGAAGTCAACCTGAAGGCCTGTCGATCTTGCTGTCGATTGGGCCGTCGATTTTGCTGCTCAGGCGAAACGTCCTCTCCGCTAGGTTCCCCCCTTTCCTCCATCCTTTCTCGGCATTGTCCGCACGAAAAAGCCGCCAGCAGAGAATCGTTTGGCAGCGGAATTCTCAACGTCAGAACCCTCGCCAAGCTGCTTGGTTCGCGCGGCGGCGAAAGCGCGCGGCGGCACTTCCAGGAAAGGCAAACCGTCCCAGGTTTAATTTCGACTCCCAGGGTCTGGCGATCGCCGCTGGGATCTCGCGTGCCTGCTTGGGTCCGCCAACTCTTCCCAACCTCGGCCTGCGGAGCCCGACGGAGCGAAGCCAAGCATCACACAATTCGATCTGATAACGCTCAGAATTTCGCCCAAGAACACACCCACAGGGTCTCGTTGTTGGTCAAAGACTTGCCAGTTGCCCGTTGTTGAAACGCTGGTTTCATGGCAGCCAACGAGTTGACTGTGTCCCCGGCACGGCTTTGCAACCGAGTTCGACACGAGTTTCTGACAAACTTTGCACTCACCCTCTCACGGTTCTTTCTCGATGTGCAGTGCTCAGCGTCTGTTCTATCGCCTGATTTAGCCCAACGCAATTGGTTGGCATGCAGCATGCCACGGCCGGTTTCTTCCACAGGCATGCGCAACTGTCCGGATCTGACTGGGCAAGGGGGTAAAAGCGGCAGGTTGGAAAAGGGCGTCAAGATGACAAAGACGCCAGTTTCCTTGCTTGACTTGCATCAACACAATCAGCTCGCCAACGCCATCGCGAAGCCGCCAGCATCGTTTCTTCCCCCCATGAGACAGCCCATCGAGTCATGCCAATCCTTGATCCCGGAGCCATCTCCGGTTTCGTAATCCCCTGGCAGACAGTCTCCGTCTTCGAAACGCGTCTTTTTCCTTTGTTTTGTTGAGCGACACGGGAGAATCTCGAGACGCGCGTGACTTCTCCGTTGCGACCTCAGGGGAGGCTAGTCTTGGCTCACCTGGTGAGGATTCAGGAATCGCGAAAGCGGTCTGCCGTAACGTGGCATCCTGGCTTGGGGTCCCTTGAAAGAGAGCAAGGGGCTGAGTGACCCCCACCCTGCCGCCAAGGACATCTTCCCCTTTTGGGCCATTTCCATCAATTTTTGTGTAACGCAAGATCTGGAACGCTTCGCACAGTGTGCCGATTTCCCTGCATCCCACGCCCGATTTTCCTGGCCTGGCGAAAATCACAAGAGAATTCATCCGCTCCCAGGCCACACGTCACGCTGCGGAAGAGGACGGTTGAAATCGGCACACATTTCTAGTTGGGCTTTCTGATCAAAAAGTCTCTCATCGAATGATAAAACTGAACAAAAAGCAAGGCGGTGACAAACCCTAGAAAACCACGGGTGAAATCGCGTCGAAACCCCAGGCGTTGTGCTTCGGCGGTCTCCGGCCGCTGTCCTGTTACCTTGATGAACACCCTTCGGGCCGTTTCACCGCGTGTCTCTCTCATCGAGCCAATTCGCGGTCTGCGATGCTGCCGCGCGGAGGGCTGATGTCAGGTGAGGTCCGAAACCGAGTACCTACACAATACTACTTCCCCCGGTACACCTGACACAGCACGAGTAAGGTCGCGAGGGAGGCTGGACAGCAAATAGTCACCAGCCGTTTCATTGCCAATTTCGGGTGATACGGCCGCGGCAAAAGTGATGATTGTGTTTTCCTTCACCGCCGCGTCGAAGCTCATGGCGAACTGCTTAGCGTCGGCGATGTTTTCAATCATTGGTTTTGCTCTCTTCTCTTGCAATCCAATGGAGCCCCTTGCTTGCCCTTGGGTGATTCGGGGAAAAGACGACCGGCAGTTGCGCGAACACCCCGCCACCTTCGAGAATTGTTCCTTGCACCAACCAACCCCTGAATGATTGTTGTGATCTTGCTCGCGAAACTCGTGATCGCGGCGGATCTCGCATTTTGCCATTGCCCGGAATTGCTTCATCATTTCTTTGTTGTTTTCGCCCCCTGTTTTTGCTGGCCTCGGGGGCGGAGGGAATGCCCCTGAATACTGTGAACATCTCTGGCCTTCGCCGGGAGACTCGGGCGAAAACAACGAAGACAGAAATTGGAAGTATCAAATAAAAGGAGGCGAATGAAGGGAAAGGTGAGAGTAACAGAAATGGTGACACGGAGTTGCTGTTAGCCTCTCGACGCGCCGAGCCTTGTGGGATGGCCTCAGCGATACCCCCTCGCCCCCCCGTTCGAACGGGCATCGTTCTGGGGGGTTGGCTAGATCACGGGGCTAGACGAGTTGTCGCGTCGTCTTCGGGCCAGACTTCTTGGAGTCTTTCTGCGCGTCTTGATGAGTAATCTGTCTCTCCGATATGCAGGATCTGGACTTCGCGTTCCAGAGCGCCTCGACGGTCTGGAACAAGCAGAACGCCTCTGGCCTTTGGTCCGTAAAGAGGCACAGGTGACCGAAGCCAGTGCAGGTTGGGAAGAGAAAACACCATTCTCCCAATGGTACATTCTTGCCTCGATGATAATGCTCTTGGACGATGGAAGGGAAGTGGCTGGGCGATGCACATAGTGAATCCAATTAGAACCTAGATCACAGCCATGCCCAACCTGGATACAACCTGGTCAGATTCAAGCCCAGGCTCCAAAACAGCATTGGGTTGTAGCCACGGACAAGGCATCTTGAGAAATCCGGTAAAAGTATTAGTGACAAGCAAAGAAACCGCGGTTCTCGGACAATCCGACCTCTCTTCATGCAGCGTCTAGCGATGATGCGGACTCAGGAATCAGTCAGCAACCGTTTGCTCTCGTCAGCACGACATATCTGCTCCGTAACTAAGTTGATGGCAAGGTTGAAGTGGTATCAACAAAGTGTTGCAAACAGTTGCCTACCATAGCCAGCAAGGAACCCAGCCTTCGCTGGGGGATGGCGATGTGTAAGCAACACTCCACGACAACAGGCAGCAGTCTATGATCGACGAATATACAGCTTCGATCTGTAAAGCCGTTGCATATCGAGAACAGAGAACCGTCATTTAGTTGCGAGTGGTTGGAGCAAGTAACGAGGTACACTGCCTGAAGAACGGCTTTGGGAAACAAACAGCTCTGTCAACAGCTGTTGGTAGTAGGATATCTGTGTGTAAGGAAAGAACAAGGTATAACTCCACGATACAGGTTACTTGATAGGGCATAAAGCTTGTTTCCCTTTACTGTCCTATCCAAGACAAGAAGTTGTGATTGTCAACCAGATTTAAAGTAAGGAGAGAAAAGCCGGGGTCAGGAACGTAGGGACATCGTCGACTCTCAATTCCTTCGAACCAAGAGAGAATCAAGGGGGCCACCCAGCAGTAAGACAGACAAGAGTAAAACACTAACATCACAGTAACAAAAACACCAGATTTGAAATATGTCTGAGTTTCTAATGGACGGTTATCACCCGCTCATAGCGCCTCGAGTCTGGAAACTTGAACAATGACTAGGGAAGCCAAGTGCGTTGTCTCATGGCAAAGTAGCAAAATGATAAGGACCCTCAAGAAGGTATCTGCCATATACAATGGGCCCAACCCCCCGACCTATCTAGTTCCTCCTTCACTCCTGACTAGCCACCACCACTCCCTTTCCCATAAAACCCATTCATATCCAGCATAACCAGCAACTGCTCAACCCCCTCCCCGCCTCCCCTCCCCTCCTTCCCAGCCCCATCCCCCATCTTCTCCCTCAGCCCCCTACACACTGTAACAAACACCTCAACCCTCTTCCTAAACAACCGATACAGCTCCTCGGCCGACTCCCCCTCCACTCTGCCCCTCCGCCCCATCCTCACCCCCCTCACAAACCTCAACACCACCCCATAAATCTCCTCCAACAGCCCCATAACCGGCGCCTGCCTCTTCCTGAGAAACAGCGCCCCCAAAATCTCATCCAGCGCCCTCTCTTGCCTCTCCCGGAGCAGATCCGGGCTGGCACACACCTCTGTCTTAACCCCAGAGCGTGAACTGGCAGTAGTACTATCCGTGCAGGCCATCTCAACACCATCCAACCACCCCTCAAACCTCACCCAAGCCCTCGCAATCCCCACGTCAAAGAAATACGCCGCCGTCTGACGGATGAAATGCCCTGCCTCAATCCCCAGCCTCGTCGCCGCCTTGTTCGCCCCCTCCCCATTCCCATTCCTGTCAAGTGCAGAGGAGGGCAGCAAAACAAACAACTCATTAGCCACAAATAGCATACGCAGCACCCTCAGCAGCAGCCTAAACAGCCGGTCGTATTTGAGGAGCACCGCCGGGGTAAAGACGGCGCGGAGCGCCGCGGGAGGGGTATATGACAAGCGTAAGAAGTCGAGGGCGGAGAGGGAGTCCGGGTCGGTGCAGAGGTCGATTTCTTGGGGGGTGAGGGAGCGGACGGAGAAGGAAAGGTCGCCTGGAAGGGTTGTGGTGCCGTTCGTATCTTTAGGTTGTTGGGATGGATGAGATGGGGAATAGCACTCGGCAAGAACGCCCATCAGCGCGAGGCGCAGCTCAGAGCTGGCAGGCGGCCAGGTGCGGCGGCCGCCGAGGCGGAGGCCCATGACGCCACTGCCGAGGGCGACGCCGGCGCGGCGCTCGGCGGTGGAGAGGTTGGGGTCGAAGAGCGCGTGGGAGAGGCGGCTGACGAGGAGGCCGTTGCCGAGGAGGAAGTACTGCCGGAGGAGGTCGATGTGGGCGCGCAGGTGGTGGGCGGTGAAAAGGAGCTTGATGCATTCGCGGTTGATGAGGGATGATTGTGCTTCGATGGCGGGGCTGAAGGAGAGGAGGGGGATGAGAGACCAGTGAGGGGAGAGGTTGGAGAAGGTTGTGGGGTCGGGGGGTTGGTAGAGGCGGGCTTGAAGGAGCTGAGTGAGCTCATCTTGTGGTTCGTGGTTTTGGAGAGGGCGGTCGAGCTGGCGGATGGAAGCAATGATGTTGGCTTCCACCTGGGCTTCGTCTTTCCCGAAGTATTCGAGCTCGGCGGTGGCAAACTTCAGTCCGCTGGCTGGTGGTAGTAGGGTGGTATGTGATCCTGGCAGGATGCCTTGGATTGCTCGGGATACAGCCTTTCTGTACTGGTTGACTCTCTCTTCAAGCCTGGATATGGCATCCCACTCAAATTCCCATTCCAGCCTCGGCGGCATTGCTCGGGAGACCACATCGGGCCTAGAGAGCGGGTGTTCCGGGTGATGCTCGCGTAGAAAGCGCAAGTTGCGTCCGGTCTCAAAGATGGTCTGGGACATTTCCTCGGGGACGAAGGATGGCACCTTGTCTTGGTCAAGGAAGTACTCGGCTTCCTCAAGCTCAAAGCCCTGGTCGTCAATCCACATCTTGTCTGCAACCTTGACAAAACCACGTCCAGGACCAGTTTTGGTCAAAGGGATGCCCTCTTCCACTTTGAGGCCAACCCATTCTTCAACAAAGTTGGTCCATGGCCTGGAGATAATCCGTAGTACTTCCCTGGTCGCCTCTCTCAAGAGCACGGCTCGGTACTCAGAAGCTTGTGCTTCCTGGTATAGACATGATAACAGCCCTTCGTCCGATTTCTGTTGGGCGAGCTTCTTGACCAGACTCTTGAAGTAGGACAGAACTGACTTCGCCGGCTGGACGACGGACTGAAGCTGAAGGATGGACTTTGCGTGGCTCCCTTGAGTGTTGAGCTCGGTTCGGACGACGGTTACCAGTTTCTCGATAATGCCAGCAAGGGCAACTCTGGTTGGAGTGGAGGCGGTAGAATAGGTTGTTTCGGCAAATGTTTGTAAATGTCTGGCAGAGTTTCCACACTCGACGCAAAGGTTGTCGATGGCGTGGATGGAGTCGAGTGACAATCCAGATATCCTGAGGCAAGGGGATGTCTTGATGAACGAGTTCTTCTCGCTCTCCCACGAGAAGAGGACGGAGCTTCTTCCCAGGGCGAGATTGAGCAGACATCCGCAGTATATTGCAGCATCCAAGACATCGGGAACTGCACTTCCCGGAGATTTTTCGGATGCCAGCAAAGCATCGAACGCCGCTGACCCAGCCTCGGTGATCAGCAGTGGTGGGCTTCGCCCGTGGTCGGCTTGCTCGAAGCTCTCCCAGGTTTTGTGCCCGTAAAGATTATGCGGCTCGTTGCTGCAAAAGAGCCAAAAGTCGTCGTCGTTGGAGGCGATTGAAGGCTCAGGTTCAAGCTCAGTCTCATCAGAGGTCAGTTCCTCAACCCTTGGTCTCTTGGCTGGCTTGGATGGTTCCTCATCCACCAGGTCGCGGAGGAGGACGGGCAGTTTGAAGAAGATATCGCCCTCATCCTCAGTGTCTTTAAGAACCCGTGTCTCGCCATTCTCAAAAAGTCCTTGAGACCCCCCTAGGTATTTATCAACTGGATTCTGTGTGTCGAGGGCGAACAGAGGGTTCGGTCTCTTCCTGTCGGGGATCTGGTCCAGCCAGGTTGATGGGCGCCAGAAGTCGGGGATAGCAAAAAGATCCGAGGGGTCCTCGTCGTGTGCCATCGTTATACAGGTTGGGGATCCTAGAAATCCATCGAAGTCTCGGGATCTTATTAGTCGCAACTGGTCACTTGGTCGAACATCTCCCGGAAGTGGAAGTGAAACGCGATGCCACCAGAGTCGCGTCAGTACCCAACCCTAACCCTCACAACGAACGGCCTGCCAAGGAACCAACAAGGTGCACGCCGAACTTCCAGAGCTTCTGGAGCTCGAGCTTCAAGCAGTTTGGCCTCGACAGCGTTCATTCATTTTGCGAAGAATTACCTCGCAACGCGCCCAACGATAGTAGACTACGCAGCTTGCCATTAATTTGGCGCATATAGAACAACACCAACACCAATACACGTCAACTGCCGCCAAGTCCAACATGCCGCCCAAGAAGAAGGGCGGACGGGCGAGCCAGGCGGGCGCGACTCCAAGAGACGAAGATGCCATGGATGTCGACACACCCGCCCAGACACCAGCAACCCCTGCATTGCCAGCGCCGCCAAAACCAGTTACCGATCCGTGGACAGACGATCAGGTCGCGTCACTGTTTAAGGGCGTCATCAGGTGGAAGCCGGCAGGTACGCAATCTGCCATGGAAACCTCTTGCCCTTCGCTTCACCCAGCTCACACCAGCCACTCCTACAGGGATGCACAAGCACTTCCGAATCCTCGCCATCAGCGAGCACCTTCGTAACCACGGTTTTGACCCTGACGTCTGCCCGCACACGCGCATTCCCGGCATCTGGGCCAAGCTGGGCGAGTTCTACAACCTCGAAGCCATCGACGAGCGCGAGAACAACATGGATCCGCCCGACGAAGAGGGCCAGCCGCGCCGCTACCACGACTTCAGCCTGCCCTGGGACGATTACGGCGAGATCATCCTCAACATCGCGCAAGCCCGCCCTTCCAGCGACCCGCCGAGCAGCCCGCCGCAGTTCGACCCAGATGCGCCCATCACCGACTCGGTGTTAAAGAAACGGAAGCGGGGTGGCCGAGCCGAGTCAAGGACCCGCGGTAGTACCGTGGAGGATTCCGAGAACGAGAGCCCGGCGGCGAGCCCGACGAGGAAGACGGGGCGGGGGACAAGGACTACAAAGCGGGCGTCTAGCAGAGCGCGCAAGGTCAAGGGGGAGTCCCTGTCTGAGGAGGAGAGCGAGGAGGAAGAGGAGTCGGAAGAGGAGGAAGAGGAGGAAGAGGAAGAGGAAACAACAACTTCGGCAAAGGGCAATAAGGGTGCCAACAGAGGCCGTGGTACCACCAGAGGCAGAGGGAGGGGTAGAGGTCGAGGGCGCGGGAGAGGTGGCTGAGATGACGGACGGATGCTGTTTTGCCATCATCACCCCTAGGTGCTGGCCCTCATGTAGCGCCTTGCGTGTATTACCGTACAGGCGTTGTCTAGCTTTGATTCATTGATACCCAGATAGACAGCAGTGTAATTTTTCCTGCGATTGCAGCACTGAGCATCTGCTGCTTGCTTTGACACGGTTAATTGCTGTCGTCTTCGGCATCGCTGGACGCAGCTCCGCCCATCGACAACCCCACCAAAAATGCCCCGCAGTCGCGCTGCTACCAAACGCGCCTGAATTGGACCAAGGAGAGCTTCCATTCCCCTGACACCCCAATCCATTGTTGACATTCTCGTAAACAAGACTACCCAACATGTCTCGCCCCGGCTCGGCAGCACCGCGGAATCTCACGCTCACCGAAGAGCTTGAGAAGCTCGAGCAGTCTATTACCCTCACCCTTCAAGGTTCGACTAGCATCATCCGCCATCCGCTGGCTGCAGGCCGCTGACAGCCCGCAGAGATCGACCACAACTTCAGTAAAGCTCATCGCATTGCCACCACCAGCATTCTCCCGCTTGTTGAGCAGTATGGCGAGCACTCGCGCTCTGTTTGGGAGTCGACGAAGGTATGGAGTGCCTGCCACTCCTCTGTTTACTCTCCGGCTAACGCTCTTCCTCTCCAGTTCTGGAAGCAATTCTTTGAGGCCTCGGCCAATGTCTCGCTTTCCGGCTACGAAGAACTAGCAGCCAACGAGGAGAGTACGGCGATGGGTACCGAGGATGAGAGCACAGCCCACCATGAAACAACCAGCTACACTCCCCGACCCCGAAGCGCCGGCGAGCACGACATCGCCGCGGACCAGTCATCATCCATGTACCTTGGCCACGAGACGCGACACGAAGAGTCCGCCCTCGGCGAAGATGACGGCGATCTTACTGGAAGCACACCGCGCCCACCCGCAAACAGGACCGTCCGCCCGCAGTTCGCCGGCCTCTCCTCCCCCTACGAAGCCCTCAAGCGCGAGTACGATAGCAAGAATGTCGGCAGCAGCACAACCCCAAAGCAGCCGGTACCAGGGTCAGAAGATGAGGAGGGGGACACGGAAATCCTCTTCCAGCAACATACGGCACGCCTCCCTCGGATGTCCATGACCCCGCGCGCCTCTCTCGAACCAGACGAGCTCGGGCACGGCAGCTCGGACGAAGACGACTCGGTCCTCGGCGGCAAGCACAGAAACCGCGACCCACTTCTGCACCGCATGCTCGACAAGAACTATCGAATTGCGGCTACGCCACACAAGGGCACCTCCGGCGGCGGCCGTATCTCGCCCATCAAGTGGAAGGTCGACAAGCTCGCGACCACCGGCACAACCACGCCCGGCAAGGGCAAAGACAAGGCGCGGCCCATCTGGGAGGACTCGCCATCTTCCAGCCCGGAGATGGCCGTGCCGCAGCTGCGCAGCGCGGCCTTCATGTCGCCCATGCGGACGGCCTACAAGGGCAAGGGCCAGTCGGGTGCTCACGCGGGGGCGCCAAGGACACCGGGGGTGAGCGTGCAAACACCGGCGGCGGGAAGGAAGACGCGGGATGCTTTTGCTAGTACCGGGGGGAAGCAACACGGGGCAGGGACGTCAAGCAGGTATGAAGATGATATCACTTGGGAGAGCGACAGTGATGGTGGACTTGGCGGGATGAGCCCGCCGAAGACGATTCAGTTCGCGCTGCCGCCGTCGAAGTTGCTGCAGACACCAGGTATGCCTCCGTTGGGTTGAAAGGGGGGTGGAATGGTACTGACATGGAACAGCGCGCGAGGCGAGCAGGCGCATTGTGGACAACATCCTTCAAACGGCGGGAGAGGACCCAGAGGGATGTGAGTACAGCCCGACAATGGTCAAGATGAACCACGATATTCTGGACGATACATTTTGAGCAGATCGGACAGAACTAGTTCATAACAACACTCATGAATTAAGCGGAAACCTTGCAAAAGACAGAGGTACCCAACTAGCTATCCAAACAACCCCTTGTATATCCCCAAAATCTCTAACCCTCAAATCCCCAGCAGCCAAAAACCAAACCATTATCCATCCAATTCATCACCGCCATCATCAATCATCCCTGGGGTATCCATCCAACCATCCACCCATCTTATCCAAAAAAAAACATCCCATTGCCGCCACAAAGCAGCTCCTCCCGCAGCGCGGCCTCCCCTAGCCCTACCCACGAGCTGGGACCGCGCCGCCCATCGAGACAGCCATGCCTGCTGCTTTTGTCCTCCGCGCCTCGTCGTGGCGCGGCCCTTGGGTCAGGTCAATTCCCTAGCCCTTTTTCAACCCTTCCTCAGAGAAGAGTCATCCCTCCCCATCAGCCACCCGAAACGCGGTGGCTGTTGGAGAAGAAGAAGAAGGCTGTTGGAGAAGAAGAAGAAGAAGAGAAGCTGGAATATCTCAAATCCCTATGCTGATCTGCCCCTTCAGCGCATCCCGCTTCATCTTCGCCTCGCGCTCTTCCTTGGCCGTCTTCGGTGCTGAAGAAGATGATGATGAAGAAGACTTGTCGTGGAACTTGTTCTTGAGCAGGGAGACGCGGCTGGAGAATGAGGAGGTGGTGGATGTGGAGGCGAGCGAGGCGGTGTCGGCGCCGGCGGTGGTGCTGGAGGTGGAGGTCGAGTGCTTCATCTTGTTGGAGGTGCGGGCTTGCTCAATTTTTTGGGCGTAGGGGTGGGGGACGGGGATGGTGCCGTAGTCTGAAAAGGGGGGTTAGTTAGGGGTGAATCTTGGTGGGGAGGTGGGGGCGTACTGTAGTAGTTGGAGTGGGAGGACATGTTGGAGTGGGGGGTTGGGTTGGATCCGGTGGTGGGAGTGGTGGTTATGGTGGCGGTGGTGTTGGAGTTGGTTGTTGCGGTGATGGTGGTGTTGACAGTGGGAGTGATGTTGTCAGGCGCTTGGAAGTGGTTGATGGCAAGTGAAGAAGAGCTTTGAGTCTGATGAGTGAATGCCTCGATTCTCTTGCTGTCTGATGCTGAACTGAAACAACACTCCTGAGGCATGCCCGTCGGACCGCTTATATACACATTGTTTGCGTCTCAACCCTCCCGTGTGTGTGAGGTTGTCGAGGGACACCCGTCGGCATCACCCTGCCCCCCCTTCCGTCAGCCACGCCAACCCAGCACATCACCCAACCCCAACTTGGCAAGCTGGCCTCGCAACACTGCCCAGCCACCGTCACTGATGCAAAATCCGCGTGTGTGGACGTGTGAGCGCCGACGTGTGCGCCGGCGCCTGCACCGATGATCCATCATGAGCAAGAACCCCCGTTTGACGCGGGCCGAGTCGAGAAAATTGACAATTGCGCTGCCCGCGTGAGTCAACCCCTCCTCTCGATGAGGGAAGCAGACCGGGGGTGGTGGTGACGCAAGAGGAAAAGTGTGGGGTTGAAAGAAGCTTAAGCTGCAGTTGGGGACCGCGAAGGGGATAGCGCGTGCGGCCTGTGATGTGTCTGACAGCAAGGCTCGACACAGGGCCAACGTCAAAGAACCCTGCCTGAGGTGTCGTTGGGGCTTGCGTGGAAGCGCCGCGTGTGTTACCACGAAAGCAGAACGTTCTCGCCTTGATTGGTGAGGTGGAAACGCCAGAGAAGGAAGAGAGTTTTGTAATGAGGTAGACTTGTTGCGTACTTTTTTTCTTTCCCCTGCTTTCTATCTGAAGTTTCCAGTTCATGTTCGAGCGTTTGCTGCTGCATGCCTCACACGCTGGTGTAAGTGGGATGGATCACCAGTTGTCAGGGTGGGACGCGGCAGGCAAGCGCATGCGTCATTCAAGTGCCGGTAGTGTGAAAAACTTTCTTTCTTCCTGCATGGTGTGTTTGGCTCCTTGGTTCTTGCAAAAAGCTTTCGGAGGGGTTGACACCGAATGATGTGTTGATGCCTTGACTTGTGGCTATGTGCGCCTGAGTCACCAGCTAGTGGCTGTGGAATTTGTCACCAGAAGGATTGACAGGGGAAAATTGTGTGAAGAATTGGATGTTTGAGCTGGCAGTTGCACAATTTAAGCCGTGCTTACGCGGGTTCTTTGTTGACTTTGCTGAAAGATTTATTGATCAACCAAAGGGCCCTGATCATGACAAGTCTCACCCACAGGAAATGCGACGGGAATTGTGAAAGAAAATCAGATCGGACACCCCGAGAAGCTGTGGTCAAAGCGGTTCCTGGCTGCTCTCATCTGCCACGGCTTCACCTGTAAGATCTGGCTCTGAATTCATTGGACTTGTGTTGTTGGGTTCTTGGGATGAGGAGATGTTCGGGGATGCTCACTTGCCCGACATAGTGCTTCATCGACCAAGACCTTTGTTGAAGCGTCGGCGACTTACTCGGCTCAGAATTTGACTGCTTCATGAGAGAGCCAGTCGAAAAAAAAAAAAAAAAAAAAAAAAAGGGGCGCCACTGACGAGATCAGGCCAGTGAGAATGGCCGGTGTCAGTGGTCTTAAGCTTTGCCGAAGAAGCCAGAACTCAACAGGCCGTGAAATGAGGGGCGTTTTCAAGACACCGGGGTCTGTTCATTGTTGCAGAGATGGAAAACCTCGAACCAGCCCTCAAAGTTGACAAGAGACAGGTCAGCTTTGGACTCCACTTTCTACAAACTCTCTTTGAGGGTAAGGGTTGTGAGAGCCATCTCCCCAGTTCGCTTGGCAAGCCCCAGATCGTGAAGAAGGGATTCATGAAAGGGATTGTTTGTGTTGGTGAGACAAGATGAAGCCCAGCCGGGAAGCTAGCTGTCAGCTGCATGAACTCAACGGATCTCTGACCTGGAGAAGGGCCAACGTTGGCCGAGGTTTGTTGAAAAAAAAAACGACTAGGTCTCTGCTGTGCAACATTGTGGCCAACGGAACGGGCGTCCGCCATCCCGCCAAGGTGATGATGGATGGCATTCCGATGAGATCTTGGGCGTGACAGCGAGTTTGAGCCAACCGTTCGAATTCTCATGCCGCATTGTTCGACCATGAAGCCACCACCGACAAAAAGGGTTTAGTCTCCGAAAGCGTCTGGGTCATGGCAGAATTTAAGGTACGACCTTGCCCGGATTGGCAGGCGGAGAGGATCAGAGCCCCTGAGAAGAACGCCAAGGATGGGCGCTGGGTTCGCGGGATGCGTGGAACGATCCAGCGAAAATCATCTTGTTCTCGGAATCGCCCGTCTCGGGTTGGCAAAGTTGACAAAATAAAACAGGGGTCGAACGGCATCGAGCACAGAGCAAAGCGCAAAGGTCATGACCAACAGCAGGACGATCGAAAGATAAGGATGCATCCCCCCTCAAATGGTCGTGATTCTGGGCGCGACAACGACAACGTCGAATTCTTGGGCTCGTTTTCGGATTGGCCGGCCTATGATTGGGCAATTAGTCAAAAGACCACCACCGTCCGAAATCACTCCACCGCTTTGGACCCGGGAAGCGGGTAAAGGTCCCTGAACACTTGGCACCAGGTACACAGAGCCCTATCGAGGGACAACAGAGCCCTTGGATTTACTGTCCAACAGTGCGTTGTTTGATGTAGAGGTTGGTCCTTTTCCATAACAAATGACAGATATTATGCGTCTGTAGCTCAGAACCAACATCTATCATGCCTTGAAAAGCCTCTGAGACCATGTTGGGGCCCACTCTTTGATAGCTCTGTCGGTGTCTTTCTCACAAAGATCCATGCAAAGCACATCTGGCGCGACCCGCGGAACCTTGACGACCAGGGTCAGAGTTTCCAATCCCACCATCCCTCAATTCGACAACCTCACTTTCTCCCCGGGCACCGGGCTAACTCCGCAGTCCGTCGTTTCCCTTTTCTCCCTCCTCCCCACCCTCGCCCTCCACTCGAGTCTCCCTCCTTGGGTGTGTGCTTCTGCTGCCCGTTCTGCGCCCGCGCTTCCCTGAGCATCCGGCAGTTCAACACCACAGCTTCACCCGCGACCACCCTGCGCCTGCTCCCCCGACGCTCCCGAAGCTCTGGTGTCGGCCTGCCTCGAGCCCAGCGACAAGCCCGCGCAGAAAATGGCCGCCAACGCCACCACCTCGCCCCTGGCGACCACCATCAAGTTCGGTGCCGCCAACGTGGCGCCCCAGCTTGAGTATGTCGTCGACTGTGTCTCCAAGGCCAGCGCTTGGCAGATCGTTGCAACCCTCCTCGCCCTCCTGGTGGTGTACGATCAGAGTATGTTGCGGCCAATTAAACGGACCTGCTTGCTGCCCGACTCCCGCTGACAATCTTGCGCACAGTCAGCTACATCTGGAACAAGGGATCGATCGAGGGCCCGTCCTGGAAGATGCCCTTCATTGGGCCTTTCCTCGAATCCGTGAACCCCAAGTTCGAGCAATACCATGCGAAGTGGTTGAGCGGCCCTCTCAGCTGCGTCTCCGTCTTCCACAAGTAGGTCGCCAGGAAAAGAAACACCACGGCCCCCGAATACTGACGCGCCGGCAGGTTTGTCGTGATTGCTTCGACCCGTGACATGGCCCGCAAGATCTTCAACTCCCCGGGCTACGTCAAGCCCTGCGTCGTCGACGTCGCCCACAAGCTGCTCGGTGCCGACAACTGGGTGTTCCTGGACGGCAAGGCCCATGTCGAGTTCCGTAAGGGCCTCAACAACCTCTTCACCCGCCGCGCCCTCGAGATCTACCTGCCCGGCCAGGAGGAGGTGTACAACCGGTACTTCAAGGGGTTCGTCGAGACCACCAAGGAGGCCGGTGGCAAGCCCGTCCCCTTCATGACGCACTTCCGCGAGGTCATCACGGCCGTTTCCTGCCGCTCCTTTGTCGGCCACTACATCACCGACGAGGCCGTCAAGAAGATCGCCGACGACTACTACCTCATCACGGCCGCGCTCGAGCTCGTCAATTTCCCCATCATCCTGCCCTACACCAAGACGTGGTACGGCAAGAAGGCAGCCGACATGGTGCTGGCCGAGTTCGCCAAGTGCGCGGCCAAGAGCAAGGTCCGCATGGCCGCCGGCGGCGAGCCCACATGCATCATGGACGCGTGGATCATCCAGATGATCCAGTCCAAGCGCTGGCGCGAGGCGCAGGAGTCCGGAAACCCCGAGGGCGTTGAGAAGCCGACGCACGTGCTCCGCGACTTTTCCGACTATGAGATTTCGCAGACCATCTTCACCTTCCTCTTCGCCTCCCAGGACGCCACCTCCAGCGCAGCCACCTGGCTGTTCCAGATCATGGCCCAGCGTCCCGACATCCTGGACCGCGTGCGCGAGGAGAACCTCCAGACCCGCAACGGCGACATCCACGCTCCCGTCAACATGGACCAGCTCGAAGGCATGACGTACACCCGCGCCGTCGTCCGCGAGCTGCTGCGCTACCGCCCGCCCGTCCTCATGGTGCCCTATGTCGTCAAGAAGCCGTTCCCCATCACCGACACCTACACCGCGCCCAAGGGTAAGATCTCATCCCCCTCCAACCCCCATAAACTCCCCCACTAACCTCCCCTCCCCCCTCCCAGGCTCCATGGTAATTCCCACAACCTATATGGCCCTCCGTGACCCGGACGTGTACGAGCGGCCGGACGAGTTCGACCCGGAGCGGTACTACACGGGCGACGCCGAGGCCAAGGGCGCGAAGAACTACCTCGTGTTTGGCGTGGGCCCGCACTACTGCCTCGGCCAGCAGTACGCGCAGCTCAACCTGGCGCTCATGATCGGAAAGGCGTCGCTGCTGCTCGACTGGACGCACCACGCCACGCCGAGGTCCGAGGAGATCAAGGTGTTTGCGACTATTTTCCCGATGGTGAGTTCTTCTGAGAAGAGAAAGAGAGAAAGGGGGGATTGGGGCTGACTGAACATAGGATGACTGCCCGTTGACGTTTGAGGATCGGAAATGGTAGACGGAAAAGGGGGAGGGTTATGAAAAGGGGTAGCCCCCGCCAGTGAGGCGGGTTAATGAGTACGACGTTGTGAGAAAAGGATGAGAGCCGGCAAACCGAGCGAGACGCACCTGGATACACGACGCCGTCCTTTCAGTGAGTTTGGACAGGAGGTATCTATCTCCCTGCGGCGTTTGGGCTTGGTGGGAGGCTTGGTGGCTTGGGATAGAGGCCATGCCGGGCTGACGACGACGACCTATACTATTGTAATCTTTAACTAGTCCTGTACATACCTCGAATTGCACATGGTTCCGATATCATGGGACGCGATGCTTGGAGGAGTTTGGCAAGTGAGAAAGGGAGAGGGGAGGAGTGAAAGGGACCGAGGTGAGGAAAAGGAAGCAGGGAGGACAGCAGATGAACTGGTCTTAATGGCTCGGTCGCATGATTTGTCCCCTCGGACTCGTCGATTGGGAAACCGAGCTGCTGTGCCGTGACGGCGCTGTCGTTCAGCCCTGGCCGACTTGGCTTTGTTTCCTCTTTGTTGCACCTGTCATTGGATGGTGCTGACACACTCGGGGGACTTGTCTCATGTGGATGGCATTAGGTTGGTCTCAGCTTGGGTTGCAGTCGTTGTAGAAATATGCTACCGAGGTTTGCTGGCCAGCTAAGTTACATCCTGCCTTTGATGTACATGTACAAACATCCATACAACCACGTGGGTTGCTTTGGCTCTCAAATATGAGACCCTGAGACCCTGCGAGACCCTGAGAAGCCACCCGGCACGCTGGTGACATCTGGTGGGGCCAACCACCCCCGACTCCCGGCGCCGACTTTCGGATCTCGGGGGAGCTTACCCGAGCTGCACTGTACATCCTCCCGCTTACACATCTTCAGTTTCCAATTCCACGACAGCAACCACCCGCTTGTAACCGACGACATCATAGCTCCCCAGCCAAAGACACAATGGCATCCCGACGCGCAACAACCACCCTCGCAAAGGCGCTCGCGCCCGCAGCGCGCAACATACCGGCGCGCGCCGCCACCACCACTCTGTCGTTGCGCCAGTACCATTGCCAGGTTCAACAAAGGCCGGTGCAGCAGCTGCTTCGGAAGTCGGCGGGCGCGTCGCCGAGGGTTTGTTTGGGTGGTAGTGTGCGGGCGTATTCGACGAACTCGGAGTCGGGGGAGAAGCCGCTTAAGATTTGGGACTTTGAGGCGGTACGTTTGCTTGGATTGCCCGGCTTAGAGGTTGCGCCGGGACACACGGCGCGGAGGAGTTTAGGTTTGGGAGGCAGCTAGCTAAAGGGTTGGATTACAGGTTCAAAACTTGACGAAAACCCCTAAACAGGATGTCACCATCATCGGTATGCGCTCGCCCATCCTCTCCCCCCCTCTCCGTCAAACCACACATAACTAACCCCACATTTCCACCCCCCAGACGTCCGTGAACCCGGCGAGCTCGCCGAATCAGGGCGCATCCCGTCCGCGCTCAACATCCCCCTGAAGTCTGCGCCCGACAGCTTCTTCATCTCCGAGGAAGAGTTCGAAGACCGGTTCGGGTACCCGCGGCCCCCGCGCGACGCCGAGGTGCTGTTCTACTGCCGGTCCGGAGTGCGTAGCAGGGCGGCGGCCGGGTTGGCGCAGGACGCGGGTTGGACTAAGGTGGGCGAGTTTCCGGGGAGTTGGTTGGAGTGGTTTGAGAAGGGAGGAAAGGTTGAGAGGTGATGGATGATGGATCCGTGATGGATGGGGGGGGGGGGGGTAATGTGTGGAAGGGGATAGCGTGTATCGGATACGGAAAAGGATGATTCAATTGTACATTTGAAGAAGAATGAATGCTCCAAAACGCCGAGATGCCGTGCTACCGGTATGAGCGTGCCTGCTTGCCCCCGCGCCGTATCATACATGTCCCATAATCACTCCCCATCCACGCCCCTAAAACAGCCGTCCCGGCTCCGGCGTCTTCTCCCCGGGCCCGCCATCCTTTAGTGCTGGGCTGCCATGCGCAAAAAACAGCACCTTGATGGCGATGGCCAAGCCAAAGTGCAGTGCAACGACCAGAACCAGCAACACCTTGCTGGTCTGGCGGTCCGTCGCGCTCAGCACGGGATACAGGTTTCGCAGCAGGAACGCAACCGACAGCCCGAACCCGACGCCGACAAACACCCAGTTGAGCGCCGCAATCGGCGACCAGCTGATGAGCGCCACGGGGATCCAGATCAGGTTGCCGTAGCCGTACAGCGCCCAGCACTCAAGCAGGTTCGCGCTCTCGGACCCAAAGTACCGCAGCGCGAGGTACAGCACCACGGGAATCACGAACGTGTAGCCGTAGATCAGCCCAGCCGCCCCTATTCACTTCTGTTAGCCATCACCACCACCACCACCACCACCCCCTCAAAGAAGAGAGTACTCACCACTCAACAGCGTAAAATCATACGCAAACGTCCCCCTCCCCTCCCTCGCCGAGTAATCACTAATCGTGCCCCCCAAAAACAAAATCAACACCACCGTCGTCGCGATCCAAAACGGCCCGTACAGATCCGGATTCCCCTCCAACACATCCAGGAAATTCGCCCGTGGATACAGCGCCGCCCAGCACCGCTGCACAACCGACGACGTGTCGACGTCAAAGAACTGCGCGTAGAACCCCAGAGTCCAGAGCATGCGCTTGCCCCCCGGGCCGGAGGATGATGAGGTGTTGGCCGTGGCCGGGAGGGGGAGGGAGGGGGACGCGGAGCGCTTGTTGCCGCCACCGCTGCGGGTGCCGAGGGCGGGGGAGGTCTCGGAGAAGGTGGAGGTGTGGAATTCGAGGTCTTCTTGGAGGTCTGTGTGGCCGAGGTCGCCCTGTTTGGGGGGTGAGCATTTGGGGTCTTATGGGGGGGATCGGGGAGGGGTAGGAGGAAGGACCTCGTCGTCGACGTCTACGACGGCGTCGTAGCCGGATCTGGACATTTTGACGCTGGTTCTAGGTCCTCAGGCTGTGGAAGAGTCGGATGACTCGAGTCTCTATTGTTCAAAGTGCAGTCTTGTCGTTGGGCAGGCAGGTCGTCAAGGTGTCTGGAGCTGGAACTTGAGCTTGCGACAGCTGTTGCGTGGACGGGACGGCGGACCCACATTTGATGTCGCAGGGGGTTTGCATTGTGGCACAGCTCATCGACGCCAGTCACGTGATCACTTCTCGGTGCAACAGAAGACAATATCAGAAGTTGCGCTCTCCATGTCCTCCCAAAATCACAGCCACATGCAAGAATAGTTCAGATGGTCAGGAGTCTTAAGCTATGGTCATCCGGAATGGTACAGCCAGAATGTGCCGTATACCCCCTGCCAACCCTTGCAATGCAATGCCAGAAAACCGAAAGACGCCAGACGACCATGACCGAGGAGAGTAACCGTTTATTTGAGCTTCTTCTTGGGGCGGAGCTGGTTGGTGTGGCCGCACTTGCGCTTGCGGCAGTTGGTGGCACGGGGCGGGAGACGAGCCTGGTCACGTCATGTTAGCGAACCCAGCCGCCGCATCCTAAGGGCCCAGCGCTGCTTACATAGCACTTGCGGCAGATCATCTTGTCGCAGTTGAACTTGGAGGCAAGAGCCTTGAGCGAGGGCTCAATGATACCACCACGGAGGCGGAGGACGAGGTGAAGGGTCGACTCCTGTACCAATTGTCAGCGCTGTCCCATCTCGCCGTGTTTCGTCTTCGATTTCGATGTCGGGGCCGCGGGTTCGGTCGTCTCGTCCCCCAAGACCCCGAAATCCCTCCTCTTGACGACCCTTTGCCCCCTATTTCCCGGCCCGTCCCGCGGCTTCCGAATCGCAAATCGTGTCGTGCGCACAAACTGACCTTCTGAATGTTGTAGTCAGAGAGAGTGCGGCCATCCTCGAGCTGCTTGCCAGCAAAGATCAGGCGCTGCTGGTCAGGGGGGATGCCCTCCTTGTCCTGGATCTTCGACTTGACATTGTCGATGGTGTCCGAGGACTCGACCTCGAGGGTGATGGTCTTACCCGTGAGGGTCTTCACGAAGATCTGCACTGTCAATTGGGATGCATCGTTAGCATCTCCTCCGTGGTGTTTCGCATCTTGCGGTGTGGTTAGGCGTGGGAGCGTGGGCTTACTCTTGACCGACTTCCGTGGACTTGCTGGTGAGGATGACGGGAAAGTTCGCAGAAGCCGTAAATTTTGGTGGGGGTTAGAATCGGCGGCTAACTGGGGGCCTAGGGCTCGTGGCCGGATTTTTGAGGCATGATTGCAGTTGCAGGGTCCGGGGTCTGATTTGCACACAGCCGCTACACACCTTCAACCCTAACCCAGGTATCAACCTTTCGTCCATCCTCACCGACGACCACCAACAGCCTTGCGTCTTTCAGATAACTCCGGAGCAATCTTCTTATGTATTGAAATAGTATCCCTTTGGAAGCTGCCCTACCCGATATTGTATTGTGACCCCGATAAAAGCCTTGCTCAAAGATCAATTTCAGTTCTAGAAACCCATATCCTCCCCCCTCAAACGCCGTTTCTCCCTCCGCTGCCAGTCCATGAGCTGCTGCTCAAGACGGGAGACGGCCCGGATCAGGTCTCGCACTGACAGTCCTGCCATCTTAGCCACTACCTCGTAGAAGCTTTTCACCGGCCCTTCGAGCTCGTCCACCGTGGTGTAGCTTCGGTAGTTCGAACCCAACCTCCTGACGTTCCTGCTCACTCCATCATCAGTCGACCGCGGTTCGACGCTCTTCATAGCGCCCTGGATCTTTCTGATTCTCTCCTCAATCTCCTCTTGTGTTGGCTCGGGGATCTCTGGTAGTGGTTGGATATCGTCGAGGGGAAAGAGACGGTGAAGCTCAGTTTCGCCTGCTAATAGTTAGCTGTGACCTGCTGCAGCCGGAATGTTGAAAGACAAACCAGTTGGATACTTGTCGATCTGCGTCTCTTGAAACCAGTTCAGTAACTCGCTGACCTCCTCTTTGCCCATGGACCATATCGCTTGCGGATCCATGTGCTCAAACTTCATTGAGACGGCCTTTTTCTCTGACTCCTCCGTGAATTCAGACTCCCATACCTCCCAATCCATTTGGAGGCAGAGGGGGTCGTCAGCGTCGATGGGATAGCGCTGCTTGCTGTCAAGAGGATACAGGTGTTGTGTCGCCACGACCAAGGACGCCACCAGTAAAACCTCCGGAATGTCGAGCAGCATATATCGTTTTGGCGGCGCCCCTCTCGTCGGAAAAGAGAACGCCATTTCGAGGAGACGGCAGGTCTTTTGTGCGAAGGGATGCACCTCGGCTGTAATTCAAGAATCAGCAATTTGTCATAATCTTTGGCAGAGAGTAGCATACGAGGAAGAGCCAAGTCTCTCACATAGAGAAACAATAAAGGCGGTACAGGAATTGCAGGAAACACCAAGCCATGGTTCTCCTTGAACCCCAGCATCGTGTCCATAACAGCCCTGTGCAGCTCTCCGCCCTCGAACCTAGCATACCGGGTCAGAAGAGCATGCTGCGCCCATCCTGGTAACCTGTCCCGCCAATCTTTTGGCACATAGTCAATCTGCCACCTAAGTTAACAAGACCCAGCCCAGACAACCAAGAACAAGCACTTACCGCCGCAAGAAACGGCATCTGCCCATTCCTCGCCCACCGAAACACATCCCCCAACCTCACCGGCTCCTGCCTGAGCACACACCCCAAATAAACCAACACCAACGTGTCCATCGTCGCAGGCAACCTCCAAACCTCCCCCTTCCAGCTTCTACTTTTCCTCTTCCCCCCAACCCCTCCCTCCCCCTCCCCATCCTCCCTCTCCCCCTCCCTCCCCTCATCCGCGCTCTCCCCCTGCGAACTAAACATCACCAACCCCCCTTCCCCCCCACTCCCAGCACTCCCTTCCCCACCCCCATCACCACCCCCACCGCCAGACCTCCTCCTCCCCTTGCCCCCCTTCCCCCCCTTCTCCTTGGCGATAGCAATCCCCGGAAACTCCCTCACCCTCAGCAACCACAGATCCCTACACACCGCCTCTAACTCCGGATGCAAGCCCTTCTTGCGCACCAGCCACAGGACTTGCTTCCGCAGCAGCAGCTGCAGACACTCGAGGTAGAGCTGACGAGCGTCGTTGCCCGTAAGGTGTTTCTGCTGGCGCTCGCGGGCCTCACGCTTGCGGCGGGCGACGCGGCCGGTCTTGCCGAAGTTGTCGTCTTCGTCGATGTCGAATTGGATGTAGCCCTGGGGAAGGGAGTCAGCAAGGCTCAGTCAGGTAAAGCAAAAAAAAGTGTATTGGATGGCAGGGGAAGGGATTGTTGGATTTCGGAGGCGGAGGAGTGAGGGGATGGGATTTTGATAGGCTTGAGAGAGAGTCTGCCTACCTCGACTTGATGGCCATTTTCACAGTAACGCCGGCCGTTTTCGAGATACCATCTTCGAGCCGGGCATTCGGAGCATGTCTCGCCTCGAGGGAAGCGGTGGTGGCGTCGGGAGGACATGTCTGGTCAATTTGTGTTGTTTCATGAAAAGTTGAAAGAACCAGGGACGTCCGAGCGTTTGACGGCAAGCCGAAGTAAGTTTCGGGTTTTTATTTGGCTGAGCAGCAGACACTCTTTGATCTTCGTCGATGCATGGTCAGAGTTTCATCACCACATTGACGTCCAACAACCAGCACTGTGTTAAGAGACATTTGCATCAACAAAATTACGCGTGTAAACCTACCTGACATTTCCCATGACATTTCCAAAATTTCAGTAAGACACTTTCTGAACAGCGCATTCATGCAGACAGATATTTTCCTGTCTGGTTCACAAAACATTTGAACAACGTGATGGTAGAAGGAACCGTCGGACGTGACTTGATTATATCGGACAGGGTCCGGCCGCGAGGCGCTTGGAACCACAGGAACAGTCCCAGCATGGAACAAGATATGGGCAAGAAAGCAGACGTCAGTTCTGCATTGGTGTACGACTGTCCGTCTGTCCCTTGCAGAAGAGCCCAGCTAGCTTGCTTAAGCAACCGAGGAACGCTCAGATCCTCGGAGCAGCCCAAAAAACATCAACCGATATATCTCAGCCGGTCAAAGTAACCCAGCGATACCAAATATCATATTGCTATCGCCGAGCGAGAACCATCGTTTCATCTCCCGGTTCCTTCCACTCTCCCATCCAACCCGAAAGGTGCAACCGCTTATTTGTTGCTGCCCTCCTTGGCGTCAATGGCAGCCTCCTCACCCATGGCAGTCTGGATCATGACAACTAAAGTACCGGGTTAGTGGTCATTTCGTAGGTTTTGGAGTAATTTTGAGACTTACGAGTCTCTTTCTCCTCCTCGACGAAGAGCTTGTTGATCTTGGCGCCAACATCGCCCTCGGGCATGCGGACGTCGTCCTTCATGTCACCGTCGGAGGTCATCAGGCTGAGGAAGCCATCGTCGGAGATATCAATCTGAGGGCCGAATCAACACTTGAGCTCGGAAGGTCACTGTTCTGGGGGGAGGCTGCTTACCAGAGTGTACTCATTGCGCTTGACGACGGGGACATCCATGTTGTGGGTCGAGGGGCAGAGATCCTCAAGCTTCTTGCCGGTGAAGATGTCGATGGCGACAAGATGGACCTTGGCGTGACCGTGCTTGCCGGTCTTGGAGGTCGACATGTCGACGATCTTGCAGGGGCGGTTCTTGATCACGACGTGGCCGTTCTTCCGCAGAGCAGAGCACTGCATGGGGAAGGTGGTGGAGGCACCGGCATCACCACCAGCCTCGTGCTCAAAGTCGCGGTGCTGCAGGTCGTCGAGTCAGTCTCAAGACTCAATGGCTTCTCTTTTCTGATCCAAAAAAAAGTTCATGAGGGCGGATTGGGACGCCCGCCAAGAAATGGAATCGCAGAGATGAAGGGATTTGCGCGAGCATCGCGGGGTCCGCGCCAGGCAGTGCGGGGTGGTGGTCTGGCTGCCGCGACAAGCGACACGCGAGCAATGGAGTGAGACCTACCTCGTCAGCCATTGTGAAGGAAGTCGGGAAGGATACTGGTCTGTCGGATGAAGAAGCTGAGGCGAGATGCCCTGAAGATGTCGATGGTCTAAAAGAGGAGAGGATGGGAAGTGCAAGGTTGAATGGAGAGGGGATGGGGCGGGAGGAAAATTGTGGTTTTGAAGTACAAGCCGAAGCGAAAAAAAGGGCAGCGTTTCCCCGCCAAGTTGGCCCCTCCTCAGCACTCGGGGGTCGTCTGCGCCTGCCTCTGGGCCACTAAATTTTGGACTTTGAGGTGGGTTCTGCATTCTGGACCCGTTCCCTGCCCTCAGCAACGCCTGCCCAGGCGGCCACGTCCAATCACAGGTGGGCGAAAGTTGGCACGCACCAACCGGTCACAGTGCGCCCACGAGAGGGGCCACAAGGTCCCGTGCTGCCAGCCTTCCAGGCCGATGTGTCTGATACAGGGTCCGAAATTCAGAGCTGCCCGTGGAGTAAGAACGGTGATCTCTTTTCCGCTCCACAGCCCGCTTCCGACCAATGCCACAATTCATTGACCTCAAGATGCCGAATTTTACACCTCGACGAGTTTTGAGACAGCCACTGTGGACGAGTTCATCAGTTCTTTGGGTTGCAACCCCACTTTGACTCCCGTGACCCCACCAAGCCTGCGGAACAGTGGCGCTCGGGCCGGCCAATCAGGGCCACTCATCCTTCAGGGAGCACAGCCTTACCCATCCACAGCGGAGCCAGCTGCCTCCAGGTGCCATGTAGCTCCCAGGAGACCAGCTCCTGATTACAGACACATGGACATCAGCATCCCCTGCAGCGGAAGACGACAACACATTGCGCCGCGCGTATACCACGAGGGAGACCAGCTTGGAGCCAGGCGTGTGCCACGGCGACCACGGATAACCCGAGTTCAACATGTGGCTTGACCGGTTCGCTGGGCAGCATCCAGGAAGCGCTCCGTCGCCGCCCATCAGCCAGAGCCGCTCGCGCTCGCCGTTACCACGCCGGACATCCAGCTCGCGCGGGCCGTATCTCACATCGCAACAAAGACCCGGGATCTCGCCGAGGGCGTCTTCCTTGTCTCTAGTCTCGAACGACTCCTCGGCTTCCCTCCTCGGCGTCTCGAAACGACCCAATGGCTCTGCCCTGAGGCAGTCCACGCTCGTCGAAGATGCCCCAGATCCAGAAGAAGTGCTGGCGAGGATCCTCGGTCCGCTGCCGAACACACCACCGTCAGAAGATGACTGCACGCGAATGATAACGGAGGATGATTTGGGGCTGGATTTTGACTTTGGCGGTCTCTCGTTGCGCGAGCTTGCCGCGACCGAGGCTGGCCCGTCAGCCGCAGACATATACAGACCGCAGACGGTAGAAGACTGTACGTCGTCCCGAGCCAGCGTGGCCTTCACTTCCTGTACTCATAGCTTCAAAATAGTCGAGCGAGATAAAGCCAAGTTCGAGGAACTCCATCGATCCATCCAGACCTGTGACGACATCTTGAGCTCGGTCGAATCCAACCTGACCAGCTTCCGCAATGACCTGGCCGCCGTGTCCGCCGATATCGAGACTCTACAAGCCCGTTCGACCTCTCTGAACGTCAGGTTAGAGAACAGAAAAGCTGTAGAGAAGGCGCTGGGGCCGATCGTGGATGAACTGAGTGTCTCGCCTCTGGTGGTGTCCAAGATTTCAGAAGGCCATATCGACGAGGCCTGGGTCAAAGTTCTGGCTGAGGTAGATAAGAGAGCAACGACGCAGAAGAAGAATGCTGGGCAGACACAAACCAAGGCACTCGCCGATGTTGGGCCATTACTAGAGAAGCTGGTCCTTAAGGTATGAATACTCAACCCCTATCCAGGGACGCATGCTGACCAAACCAGGCCGTTGAACGGATCCGCGACTTCCTCGTCGCCCAGATCAAGGCTCTACGATCGCCCAACATTAATGCACAAATCATTCAGCAGCAGAATTTCCTCAAGTTCAAAGACCTGTTCACCTTCCTCCACCGCCACCAGCCCGTGCTTGCGGGCGAGATCTGCCAGGCATACCTAAACACCATGCGCTGGTACTACCTGAACCAATTCAGCCGCTACGAGAAAGCGCTCGGGAAGCTCAAGCTCCACGTCCTCGACAAGAACGACGTGCTTGGCCACGAGGATACCTCGCGACGAAGCACCGTCCTCTCAGGCTCGAAAATCGCCGGCGCACCACACGACGCCTTCAACCTTGGCCGTAGGATAGAAGTCCTCAAAACCACCAATCAGCTTGCCATCTCCTCCTACCTCGCCGAAGAGGACCAAACAAACCATTATCTCGAAGTCCCCTTCCGCAACTTCAACCTCGCGCTCATCGACAACGCCACAGCCGAGTACACCTTCCTCGCATCCTTCTTCTCCCCATCCCTCTCGTTCGCCGCCATCTCGCGCCACTTCAACTACATCTTCGACCCGACCTTCTCCCTAGGCCAGACCCTCACCAAACACCTTGTGGCTGACACGTACGACGGGCTCGGCGCGCTGCTGTGCGTGCGCCTCAACCAGCACTTCGCCTTTGAACTGCAGCGCCGTCGCGTGCCCGCCGCCGACGGCTACATCAACGGCACCTCGATGGCGCTGTGGCCGCGCCTGCAGAGCATCATGGACGCCCACTGCGACTCGGTGCGCGCGCTGACCGCTGCCCTGCCGACCAAGGCGCCGTCGGCGGCCACCGTCAAGGCGGCCTCGGCCGCGCCGCACGTGGTGACGCAGCGGTTTGGGCAGCTGCTGCAGGGGATTTTGTCGTTGAGCGCGGATGCGGGCGGGGATGATGAGCCCGTTGTGGCGAGCCTGAGGAGGTTGAGGAATGAGGTGGAGATGTTTTTGACAAAGGCGAGTCAGGCGTCGTTTGGAGCGGATAAGAGGAAGAGGGAGAGGTTTTTGTATAATAACTATAGCTTGGTGTTGACGATCATTAGCGATGTAAGCGGGAAGCTGGCGGTGGAGCAGCAGGAGCATTTTGAGGTGTTGAAGACGAGTTATCAGGAGGCTGGGTAGTCTCAGGGAGAGCTGGGAGTTGGGTGTTAGGAATGCGGTTATGGTGTCGTGTCTGTTGATATCGTTTCAAACTGGGTTATAGAAGGCAGGATATAATTCTTAATGCAACATCAGCGGTTGCCGGATACAGGGGATCTTTCAATAGCCCACACATAGTTCATCCATCTACCATACCCGTCTTTTCCGTGACAACGGGCCTTTACCCATACAGAGACTTTATGAACTCCAAGCAACAGAACTGTAGCCAAAAAATTATCTACCGCCACCACCTCGCCAGCAACCCGGACACATACCCCAACCCCGACACCACCGGCCCCGGTAGCCCTCCCCTCCGCAACAAAACCGCCAACAACCCCACCAGCACCGCAATCCCAACATTCCTCACCGGCCTCCTATTCCTCCACAACCACTTCCTCGCCACCTCCTTCCTCTCCCCCCACCTCAACTCCTCGACCTGCCTCGCAAACCACACCCTCCCCATCTCCACACTCTTTTCCCCCTCCCCTCCCCTCCTTGCCGTCTTGAGCACACTCCACCGCGAAATCCCCCTCCACGCCCCGCCCAGCCCCTCCGGCGGAAACGCCCTCTCCAACCTCCCCGCCTCAGCAATCAACCCCTCCAGATCCAACGGCGTCGGCAGTTTCGACAGGATGCTATGCAACATCTCGGGCTCGTCGCGGGGTGTGTCAAACAACTCCTCCCTGCGCGCGCATACCATCGCGGCAAACAAATACACGGTAAACACCGGCTCGCGCGCCAGCAGCAAGTCAAACAAGCGTGCGATCTCGCCTTGCGAGGTGATGTCGTGCGCGTACATGGTGAGCGTGCCCGACAGCGCGAAGAAGGGTTCTGTCGAAGACAGGTGCGCCCAGAGAGGGGGGTCGGCGAGGCGCAGAATGGAGGGGATCAGGCGGAGTTGCGCGATGGCGGGGGACAGGGAGGGGAGCATGAAGTCCCGGATGTGGAGGAGGGAGAGGTGGGTGAGGCAGGGGAGTTGGAGGGGCGGTGGGAGGGTGAGGAGCAGGACTTGGGCGATGTCGTGGTAGCCTTGGAAGTAGCTGAGGTAGGGGTGCTGGCGGAGGAGGGTGAGAATGAGGGTGGAGAGGGAGGATTTTTGGGTGGTGAGTTGGGCTTCGGTTTGGTCTGGCGGGGTGTGTCAGTAAGGGGGTGAAGGTGGTTGGAAGGGGTCAAGGGGGCGTACTGTCGGGGTAGTAGATGAAGGCGCGGTTGACGTCGAGCTGGACTTGGTCTTCGTCCTTGTGATGGGGGAGGGATTCCCAGGAGGCGGGTGAGGCTGTCCCGTCGTGCTCGGCTTTTGACTTCTCATGGCTGGGTGGGACACCCAGGAGGATCGGCCCTGGGGTGTAAACGTGAGTCAATGGAATGACCGTCTCAAGATACTGGGTACTTACATGCTTGTTGGCGGATGGCGTCGGCTAGGAAGCCGCCTCGTGATTCTGCAAGTGCCCGCAGAGTGACCAGGTCCCTTTGCCTGCAGGCCTCGAGAATAGCTTCCTTCTTTTTGTCGACGGCGTCGGCCAAGCCATTGTGATTGGCAGCCTCCTCGTTAAGACTTGCCTCGATGGGCTCCTCCATGTTGATCCAAGGTGGTCTGGAATCTGGATGTGAAGGTGTGTTCCAAGCAACCCCTGAGATGGATGTCTCCGTTTTCACTTCCTTCTTGCGCTTCAGTCCCGATTGTCCCTTTTCAAGCCCAAGAGTGGTGGATCCGTCGTTTATGGTTTTTGTACTTCTGGAATTCTCCCGTCACGAAATAAACACTTGCTATCTGGCTCAAGTTCTGTAGTGTGGTGGATTGAGTCTGGCCGTGTATTTCACTGCCGCGTGTCTCAAGTTGGACCCACCCTTTTTGCTCAGTGTTCCTGAACGAGTGTTGTTGATTTGCTGTGGAAGCTGTTGAGCTTGAGGCTAAACTGTGCCTGTCGTGTCTGTTGGCGAAAAGCAAACTTCCTGATCTGTTCGGTTCGGCTCGATACATCAACACAGAAACGCGTGACTCTTGATGTTACCTCCCAGGTACCGTACCTGGGTGAGACAGGGGTGGAAGCGGGTGTCTGCTGGTGACGTAAGGCGAGAGCCCCAATAGATGCTGTAATACCAGGTACACCGCCATACGATATCCTCAAGAGACTGAAGGAGGGGACCTCAGGAGAGTTTATTGGTCATGTGGCAGACGCACATCCGATGCTGCTGCCAGAAGACGTGAGGCTGGAAGGTCCAGAAAAATTAATGTGACCGTCTGCTTGGAGTTACACGAAACATTGGAAGTGAGCTGCTGTGTCCGTATCTGCCTGCATGTGGTGATTTCCGTGTTCGTACAATACCTTACAGTGTATTCTAATAACCCATGCAACCGAACTGAGGGAGCCTGCTGCTGCTCCGTATTTACCTTCGATTATTGCTCATATGAGTTTGAACTTCCCTTGATCAGCAGGAACTAAACTGTTAGATGTCAATTGCAATACAGGAGGCCTGCTTTGGTTCCCCAGCTCCGACCTGAAGGGCTGTCTGTCAGAGGAGGGAAGCCCAGGTAATAGTCTGTGCCTGTGATAAAAATACCCGACCTTCCTTACACAGCCAACAATACTATCTGACCGTCTCATTATCAACACCAACGCGGGACCACGCACCATCACGGCTTGACCTGCATCTGCGGGAAGGCACATGCAGCGACGCACCGGGATACTTTGAATTGGCTCTATTTGGACACCCAAGGTAAGTATCGTCGTTCATTCTCACCATCCCGAGAGCAATGCGTCTGGTACAGTGTGCATTTCAGCTCTTCTCGTTTCTCAACCACTGATTGAGTCCAGGCAGGTGCTGTCCTGAGAGAACAAGCCCCTTGCCGGTTTTCATCCTAACTCCTTCATAAACCCCCCACCAACTCTCTTTCCAGCATCTCTCCGTTTTCGATTTGATTTCCTCAGCTGGCTCACAACTTCCACCTTGTCTACACGATTCCTTTTCTCAAGACGGCCTGTGTTGACTCGCTACCTAAGACCGCAGGCACACAGCCTTCCTGGTTGAAAGACACCTCCCCTCGACCGTCCCGACTTGTCGCTCATACATTCTGGGAGCGGCTGTTTGAGTGTCCCTGCTGAAGTTCGGAACGCGTCGGTCCTCCGTAACTGACCACCCCCTTACGGTGCCGGCAGTCACCTGGGTGGTTAAATACGCCGCTCCCCCGTACCATACCGTTGGCTGCCGACCCGCTTTGACCCATCACCATCACACGCACTCCACCCATCCACGACTCCCATGGCTTTCCAGACCAGCGTCCTCCGAGATGGCGTATGGACGACCGAGACAGTTGACGTGAATACCCTCCTGAAGTCACAGCAAGCACCCGCCAAGGCCCCAGGCATTAGCCGTCCTGCGCCCCAGCGATGCGGCCTGCTCACCAGCACCGTCGTCGAGAGTGCTCATGCGAATTTTATACTGCCGGCTAGGCTTCGCTCCGTCGACAATAACGATGTTGCTTTCGTCGGCGTACGTCGGCGGCTTCCCTTTTAGTTCTTCTCGTATGGCTACTGACGCTGCTCAGGATCGCTTCATCCAGATCTGCGAGCTCCGGGAAGACAAGCAGCTGAAGGAGATTATTCGAAAGAATGATTTTGGGTGCCGCATCAGAAATGCTTGCGTGGTCGGGACGGCCGCCACTCCAGGCCTTAGTCACAAAGACGGCAGCACGGCGCCCCAGCCTGCCGTCAAAGTTGAGGACGACCCAAACCAAATCAACTTTCCCCCATCCGCGGGTTCGACCTTTGGCTCTCATCTACCGCCCCAGTTATTGCTCGTCGTTCTGGAAACAGGGGATAACGTGTTCTTCTTCGTCAGGCCGGGGGTCGATGGCAGGCCCGAGTTCGTCGTTTCACGTTTCGGAAGCCCTAGGCTCGAGAACGGATACCCAGGATTTCACTTGGCCGTCGACCCAAGCTCGCGGTATCTGGCCATGGCAGGCCCCACCGGTTATTTCGTTGTTTCTGAGTTGGAGTCTCATGAGCAGCTCAACAAAGCGTATATCCGGAACGAACCACTACGCCTGGTCCGGTCCTCCCGCCTTCGCAGCGTCCGAGGCGTCATTCACAAGATGACGTTCCTGTACCCGCGAATGGAGGACCCCCGTCACATCATCCTGTTGCTCATCGTTGTCCACCGTGGCAGGTCGAGGACTGTGATATACGAATGGGAACTCGAAAATGAGCTCAAACAGGTTCTCGCGGAAGAAAAGCGCGGCCATCGACTGCCTGACGAACATCAAATGCCTCTCCTACTAATTCCCCTGAGGTCCAAATCAGCCTTCATCGTCGTATCCACTGACCAGATCGCCAAGTGCACCGATTCTCTACATGGCTCACCAAACTTCGAGGCCATCGACATACCCCACTACCCTCCCACTTCCTATCATCAAGGATCCCATCCCCCGCTGTGGGTTGCCTGGGCAAAAATATTTCGCCTGCCACCCTCCAACGGAAGCAAAGACTGGTATTATCTGGCCCGGGAGGATGGTGTGGTTGTATTACTTCAAGCCGACCAAGAGGCCGAAATTTCCTACACGAATGTCGGGAAAGCCAACAACACAACCCCTCAGAGCGAACCCAGCAAGCTTTTCTTTCCTTGCAACATATCGAATGCTTTTGCCTATCTTGTGTCGAGCGATTGGTCGAAGGATGTGCTTGTTATTGCCAGTGACTCAGGTCGGGGGGGCTACTGGGAGGTAAGTCGAACCCAAGTTTATATTAACTGACCCTGACATATTCTCTTCGCAGCTTCCTCCTCGGGGTGGCAGCGATCTGCTTGGAAGGTTCTCGAGTTGGTCACCGCTCGTTGACTTTACGACATCCGACGAGTTTTCAGGACGCAGTGATGATGCGCAGCAAGACAAGACTGTAATCCCTTGGCAACAAGACGAAGTGCGAAGACCTGACCGAATCTTTGCGACTTGCGAGGACGGAAATGAGGGATCAATCACCGAGTTCAGATACGGCTTGAGAGCAAACATCTCGCTGGACATTGATTACCAGAAGGGCATGAAGCGGGCCTGGCTTCTTCCCAACCCCCACGGCTATCTTCTTCTTGTTTCACTACCCGACTCATCGGAGGCCTTTCGGGTGTTGAGCGATTTTACCAGCGCTGTCAACCTGACAGAAGATGATTCTATTCCGTACGACTTGACCTCAACAACGCTGACACTGGCGTGCTTCAGCGACTTGACAGTACAGATCACCAACACAAACATCGTTCTAGCATTGGAGGGGGGAAGAAGGTATGGACATCCCACGCATGATACCAGCTTTAATTTACCACTAACTCCTGAGCAGCGCTCGGTGGCCGTGTCAAGAACTCCGGGGCTTGTTGGGTGCCGAGGTTTCGGACGCAAGTGTGCGAGACGATTGTGTCGCTATCTCGGCGCACACGGATTCTCGGTTCCGGATCCATATTTACAAGATCGATATGGGCAGTCTTGCGCCCACCCACTTTCGCACGTTCGATATTGATGGGGAGGTCACCTGCTTGTCTATCGACGCCAATTACAGGGTCCTGGCTGGCATCCGGAAGAACTGCGAAACCTACCTAGTATGCGCCTCGCCGCACCAGACTGTAGGCGGCCTTGAGATGGTCAATTTGGCTGAACGTAAGAAATCCTGAGCCTTGTACATTTTGCTTTGCATCCGAGCAGCTTCACATCTTCTTAAATTTGAACTATGCTGACGTCAAGTAGCCCTCGCAGCCAAGGATGGAGACAACAACCGGGACGATATCAGCAAAGACCACGGGCTCGCCACACCATCTTCCATCGAAGGCGTTGCCAGCATTATCTCGATTGGGGACGAGATTCTCTTGGGCACTCGAAGCGGAGAGGTGATTACCGTGAACGTCAGAACGAAATCCATCGGCTGTGAAAAGTACGGCAACACAACCGCAAAACTCAGCCTCAACCTCTCTACCGTTTTGGTGTCTTGCGACAACAGTCTCATTTCTGTTGCGCTGAATCAACATTCCTCTCGCTCAGGAGGCACCGTGCATTCCAAGACAAAGTTTCAGATCTGGCTGGTGGACGTTGGCCACCTGGAACTTCCTTCGCCGCCGGTTCACAATGCGGCTGCTGTGGACATGCCGACTCAGGACGGCGTGACTGCAATCCTCATGATATCTGGCACAAGACTGTTGCTTGCAGATCTACACCACCAGCCAGGCCCAGTCCAGCGCAGCATCCCCGTCAAGGGCATCCCCAACAGGGTGCTTTACTATCGGCCCATGAAATGCCTCGTTGTTGCAGTGACTGAACGCAACAGGCCGACCTTGAAGTTCATCGACCCTGACACCGGGGAAGAGATTATTAGCAGGCCAGTGGACAAGCGTGGAGAAGCGCTGGACTTCATCGTAGGTTTGGGGCAGGAAGGAGACCAGATCCTGGCGCTGTCAGCTTGGGATTACAAGAAAGACGGCAAAGTCTTCAATTATCTCCTCATCGGCACAAAAAGCGGCTGGGTCATCGTGGCCTCATTGCAAAAGCTGGGGCCCTCAGATAAGGGCGGGCCAGGCATCCGTTATTGGACGAGGCATAAAAGGGATGTTGACAAACAAGATGGTGACAAAAGAGATGTTGACAAAAAACCTATTTACTCGGTCATCGGTTACGACGAAGGCCTGGTCTACTGCGCAAACCGCACCATCCAGTGGGAGAAGCTAGACCCACGCGAGAAGAAGCTCGAAGTCATCAAGATAGCTCAGTTGAACTCACCGGCCTCGAGCATGCGCATCTCCAACGGCAAGCTTCTCGCAATGACGACATCGGACTCGTTGGTCGTCCTGGACCACGTCTTGGAAAGCCATACCCACGTTGGGGATCGCTTGGCCCCCAGCAGACTGGAGCACGTCGACCCCTGGAGACGCAACGGCGTCGATTTCATCTCTGTCGCGGGCCCGGCGAGCCCTTCATTGCAGCAGGGTGACGAACCGGAGACATCATCAGCAGCAGCAGCAGCACCGGCACTGACAGCACAAGCCCTCGCAGCACAAGCAGTAGGAGCACAATCACTTGCAGCAAGAACAGCGGCAGCGGCAGCAGCAGCGGCAACAGCAGCAGCAGTCCCCACTCCCACCATATCCAGCAACGAGATCTTCCTCGTCTCCGACCGCGACTGCGGCGTCGCGGGGCTCTGGGTGCCCTGGCAGACGCCCGACAGAGAGTGCGAGACAGTCTTCGAAGCCGAGCTGCCCACCTCCATCCGACGCTTCCGCCGCGGCAGGACACGACCAGTCTGGCAGCAGCAGCTGCGGGCGCCCAAATACGGGCGGCTGCCTGCGACAGCGGACGACGCGGAGATCCTCGGGGCGTCGCTGAACGGCGCGCTGTACCAGTTCACGCTGCTGAGCGTGGATTCGTGGCGGCTGCTGCGGTTCATCCAGAACCTGGCGATCCTGGGGGACGAGGAGGATGGGGTGTGTCCGTTTGCGAGGATGCAGAGGGAGCAGATTGGGCTGGACGAGAGGGGACCGGAGCCGAGGCTGGGAGGGGGGTTTGAGATGCATGTTGATGGGGATGTGTTGAAGAGGTGTTTGGAGATGAGGGCGTTGGAGGGGATGGTGGAAAGGCAGGGGCAGGTGCAGAGGTTTGTTGCGCTGTTGGGGGAGGTGGATGGAGGGAAGTGGACGGAGGGGTTTGGGGAGGAGGGAGGGTATGAGCGGTATTTTGGGCTGGCGTATGATATCCTGGAGTATTATCTGCTGCCGGCGATTTGAGAAGGGAGAATGGAGATGGAGATGGAGGGAAAGGGGGTGGTTGAGAAAGGGGTGGTTGAGCTCTGGGTCCAGACTGGAATGTCGTTGAATTACGAGAGCATTGTTCTGTATTGTCATGAATGAATCACACGGCGTAACTTTCAGAACTCTGCTGCCTGAGAGGATGGGATGACATGTGCCGCTGCGGCTCAGTGAGCACAAAATAAATTCAGGCAAGTGTCCACAAAACCCACCATTTCAGTGTGCCATTTCCAACTCCACCTCAAACGCCTAGATTTGCCCCTCCTCAAGACAGGACGACGAGTGGACGGATACCCGCCAGAGCACCCGGTATTCTGGAGCAAGCAGTTACAAGCTTCCTCTGGATTATGTATCGTCTCAGCTGGCTCAAGTGGCATCCTCGATTCGAAAAGTACTTGATCTCGCGGCCATTGACCTAGGTTAGAGAAGAAGCTGAGAATTGTTGTTGGTTGTTCAGGACGACCAACCTGGAAAGAGGGACTGCTTGATAAAGCCGGTTATCGCCCCCAGGGCTGTCCCGCACTAAAAGTCCCCTCTCCACAGGGACCCGCACGGCCTGCCAAACGGGCCCAGACAGAAAGAACATCGCTGACCTCCACCGAGAAACCCCGACCTGGACAGCTTTTTCGCTTTTGCGTTTCCGGTATCTTCGCCACGATCCCCGAACCCATTGAACCGGGTCATCTCATTCTTGCGCCGACCGGATCTCCTCCCCACCAGACCCCGTCCGTTCAACGTTCGTGGGCCTTCCGGAAGTCTTACAATTTTTTCTGTGGACATTCCTTTGAACAGACCGGATCGGAACTGCACACAGCTGCACCGACCCGCAAACGGAGACACAGACACCACCGAACCCATTCCGGACAAAGCATACCAACTTAGCCCAGCATGGCGCCCAAGAAGAAGGGAAACAAGAAGGGCGGCAACGACGATTGGGAGGCCGAGCTCGGCGAGACCATCGCCCCTGTCAACGCCCCCGCTGGCGATGCCCCCGCCGGTGACGACGAGCCCGCCGCGGGCGGCGGCGGCCTGATGAACCTGATGCGCAAGAACAAGGAGAAGCGCAAGAACAAGGGGATTGAGGACGAGGAGGTGGCTCCCGCCCAGGAGGACATTGCGCCCGTGACGCTGCCCGACCTCTCGGCCAAGCAGGCCGTCGAGGCGAACATGGACGACGAGTTTGCGCTGCCGGAGAAGAAGGGCAAGGGCGGCAAGGGCGGCAAGCAGCCCCACCAGAAGGGCGGGAAGGCCGCGGCTGCGGAGAAGGCTGCGGCCGGCGGGGAGGAGGGTGCCGATGGGAGGGTGCTGACCAAGGCGGAGAAGGAGAAGCTGAAGAAGGAGAGGGAGAAGCAGCGGAAGAAGGAGCAGGTAAGGGCTCGCTGCTAGCATGTGTACTAGAGTACATACGCTGACATGAACGTGCAACAGGCTGCCAAGAAGAAGGGTGGTGCCCCGCAAAAGGCCGAGCCCGCGAAGCCCGCTGCCGCGGAGAAGAAGGCTGAGGCCGGCCCCGCGGCCGGCCCCGCTGCCGACGCCGGTGGCAAGAAGAAGAAGCTCCCCGCCCACCTGCTGGCCCTCCAGAAGCAGCAGGAGGAGCTGCGGCGGCAGCAGGAGGAGAATGAGCGCATCAGGGCCGAGGAGAAGGCCAGGATAGAGGCTGAGGAGCGCATGGAGGAGGAGGAGCGCCAGCGCAGGGAGGAGGAGAAGGCCCGCAAGAAGCAAAAGGAGAAGGAGAGGATCGAGCAGCTCAAGCGCGAGGGCAAGTACATGACCAAGGCCCAGAAGGAGGAGAAGGCCCGCAACGAGCGCAAGCTGCAGCAGATGCTTGCTGCCGGTATCAAGGTGGGCCCCGCGGCCGAGGCTGAGGGTGACAAGGAGAAGAAGGACAAGAAGAGGGCGGATACCAGGAAACGTGGGGCGGGTCGCTCCAAGGTAAGCCCAGCATTGTGTTCGTCCTGCTCTATCTTCGAGGCACTGACATATTTGACTGCAGGTCGATGAGGAGAAGGCTCTCGCAGAGGCCGCTGAGCGTGCGAGGGTGCAGGCCGAGGCCGCCGCCAAGGAGGCTGAGGAGAAGGCTCGCGTTCAGCGGGAGAAGGCTCAGGCCGAGGCTGCTGCCAAGGCCCAGGCTTCCAAGGCTGCCGCTGAGGATAGCGTTGACGAGGATTGGGAGGCCGCTGCCGAGTCCGATAAGGAGGACGTCAAGGACAGCTGGGATGCCGAGACTGAGGACGAGGCTGAGAAGCCAGCAGCCAACGGCAAGGCGCAAGCTCTGCCTTCCAGGCCAAAGGGCAAGGATGAGTCCGAGTCTGAGGAAGAATCTGATGAGGACTCTGAAGACGAGTCTGAAGACGAGTCGCAGACTCAGGCCCGCATCGCCGAGGCCCAAAGGAAGAAGGAGGCTGCCGAGCGCCGTGAGAAGGCCCACCAGGCTGCTCTGGCTGCTCGTTCCAAGGACAACCTGCGCTCGCCCATTTGCTGTATTCTTGGGCACGTCGATACCGGCAAGACCAAGCTGCTCGACAAGATCCGCCAGACCAACGTCCAGGAGGGCGAAGCCGGTGGTATCACTCAGCAGATTGGTGCCACCTACTTCCCCGTCGAGGCCATCAAGCAAAAGACTGCTGTTGTCAACCGCGACGGCAAGTTTGAGTTCAAGGTCCCCGGTCTGCTCATCATCGATACCCCCGGTCACGAGTCTTTCTCCAACCTGCGGTCTCGTGGTTCCTCACTCTGCAACATCGCCATTCTGGTCGTCGATATCATGCACGGTCTCGAGCCCCAGACTCTTGAGTCGATGAAGCTGCTCCGCGACCGCAAGACACCCTTCATTGTCGCTCTGAACAAGATCGATCGTCTGTACGGCTGGAAGAAGATCGATAACAACGGCTTCCAGGAGAGTTTGGCGCTGCAGAACAAGGCTGTCCAGAACGAGTTCAAGAACCGCCTCGAGCAGACCAAGCTCGCCTTCGCCGAGCAGGGTTTCAACTCGGAGCTGTTCTACGAGAACAAGTCTATGGCCAAGTTCGTCTCGCTGGTGCCCACGTCCGCCCACACCGGCGAGGGTATCCCCGACATGCTGAAGCTGATCGTCCAGCTCACCCAGGAGAGGATGGTGGGCGCTCTCATGTATCTCTCTGAGGTCCAGGCTACCGTTCTTGAGGTCAAGGCCATCGAGGGTTTCGGTATGACCATCGATGTTATCCTGTCCAACGGTATTCTCAGGGAAGGTGACCGCATCGTATTGTGCGGTACGGAAGGTGCTATCAAAACGAACATCAGAGCGCTTCTCACCCCTGCGCCGCTTAGGGAACTCCGTCTTAAGTCGCAGTACGTGCACAACAAGGAGGTCAAGGCCGCTCTCGGTGTCAAGATCAGCGCCCCTGGTCTCGAGGGCGCCATCGCCGGTTCCCGCCTGCTCGTCGTTGGCCCTGATGATGACGAGTCTGACCTCGAGGATGAGGTTGAGTCCGATCTCGCCAGCCTGTTCAGCAGAGTCGAGAGGTCCGGCCGTGGTGTCAGCGTGCAGGCGTCGACCCTCGGTTCGCTCGAGGCCCTGCTCGACTTCCTCAAGGAGAGCAAGATCCCCGTCGCCAACGTCGGCATCGGTCCCGTCTACAAGCGCGACGTCATGCAGTGCGGTATCATGTTGGAGAAGGCTCCCGACTTCGCTGTCATGCTCTGCTTCGATGTCAAGGTCGACAAGGAGGCGCAGCAGTATGCCGACGAGCAGGGCGTCAAGATCTTCACGGCTGATATTATTTATCATCTGTTCGATGCCTTCACCAAGCATATCACCGAACAGAACGAGAAGAAGAAGGAGGAGTCCAAGATGCTGGCTGTCTTCCCCTGCAAGCTCAGCACTGTTGCTGTCTTCAACAAGACCGGCCCCATCGTCATTGGTGTGGACGTCGTTGACGGCGCGCTCCGCATCAACACCCCCATTGCGGCCATCAAGGCAAACCCGACCACGGGCCTCAAGGAGATTGTCCAGCTCGGCAGAGTGTGAGTTTTCCACTGATGTCCCCCCATACTGTTTATCAACTAACATCTTGATGATAGCACCTCCATCGAGCGCGAGCACAAGCAGATCCCCATCTGCAAGAAGGGCCAGCCGTCGGTGGCCGTCAAGATCGAGATGGGCGGCAACCAGCCCATGTACGGCCGCCAGCTCGAGGAGAAGGACATGCTCTACTCGCTCATCTCGCGCAAGAGCATCGACACCCTCAAACAGTTCTACCGCGATGACGTCACCAAGGAGGAGTGGCAGCTCATTGTTAACATGAAGCCCCTGTTTGACATCGTCTAAGCAGTGTGGTGAAGGGGTTGGGGAAGTGGTGGGGAGTGGTGGTAGCATGGGGCGAATCAAGGGAAATGAAAAGCGATGAGGAATAGAAGCATGAAAAGTTGGGATTGGTCAGTCGAATGTGTCATGAGCTGCCGGTGGTGTTTTACCTCACTCTTGTTGTTGTACCATCTATTCCATGCATATCTTTGGTCACTGTCTTTTATCTTTGTTCCAGTGTTTTCCATTGCTGAGGATTTCCAAGCAGTTGTGTCCTGTTATTACCATTGGTGTTCATTGGTGTTCGCAACTTTGCGTATCCTAAAGCCCAGCCCGCTGGATGTTCATACATTACCACTTCATGTCTTTATCTTTTCTCATCGTCTTCGGGTATCTTGTTGCTTCCGTCGGCCTACCCCATTCCCCTGTCTACCTCTGGCATTGTTATGCCTGCCCCCTTCCTCTTTCTTTCTCAGTACTAAAATTACCATCTCCCGCCAGAACCACGCCTCATTATCCCTTATTCTCCATTTACTGCCCTTTAAGCCCATCCCTCCCTCCACGCCCCCCCCTGCTCAGCCCATCATCCCCCTTTACCCCCGCCTCACCTCATCATATTCCCAGTCCCAGCAGGCAACTCCGCCTGCCCCTGATACCCCCCCTGAAGATACCCCGGCGGCCCGGGACTCATCTGTCCCCCATTCCCCGCAACGCTCATCTCATGAATCTGACTGTCCGACGGCAACTCCTGCTTACCACCACCACCACCCCCACCACCCCCGTACATCATCCCTACCCCCTCCCCTCCCTGTCCCTGGTCATACTGCTGCTGTCCCTGGTACTGCCCCTGATGCTGCTGCTGGTTTGCATCACCTTGGTAGTACCAGTGCCCGTCTTGGGGATGTTGTTGTTGCTGAGCGGCCAGGGCTTGTTGCAGTTGCTTGTTGTTGCGGTGGGCGCGCCAGAGGAAGAAGGCGAGGGTGGCGATGAGGAGGGCGCCGGCTGCGGCGCCGATGGCGATGCCTGCTTTGGCGCCGGTGGATAGACCAGAGGAGGGGGGGGAGGAAGGGGGGTTGGTGCTCGAGGGTTGAGAGGTGGTGGCTGTTTCGGCGGGTGAGGTGTCTGTGTTGGATGGGGAGGAGGAGATGGAGGAGGTGCTGCTGGTGGTGGTGGCTTGGGAGGAGGTGGTGCTGCGGGTGGTGGAGGGGAGGGGAGTGACGACGTGGTTGGAGCCGGCGCCGGAGCCGTTCCAGGTGGCCCAGGTGAAGGGCGGGGCGGTGCCGAGGGTGATGCGTGCCGCTTCGGTCTTGCAGCAGTCTGGCGAGGTGCCGTTGCAGCAGTAGGTGTCGAGGTCGGTTACGGCTCCGCAATGTTCCATTGCCCAGCCGCCGTTTTGGGCCTCTGTTTGTTTCCGGGGTGTCAGTTTCACTTCACGGCGGGATCGACAATAAGAAAGTCTGGTACTGACGCGGGATACAGAAGGTCTGGCATTCTGGGGCTTGGAAGGTTGGATCGGTGCAGGAGCCGCGGCTGTAGAGCCCCTCGAGGCTCTTGCAGAGCTTGTTGGACAGGCAGTAGCCGCCGAAGGGGGGAGCGCCGCAGCAGATGCTGTTCTCAGCATCGTTGTCGCATGGTCGGTCCGAGATGGAGGGGCTGCCGTCGGGGAAGTAGCATCTCTTTTGTGCGAGGCCCGGGCGCACGAGGGCAGCCACGGAGAGAAGCAGAAGCGAGAGCTCGCGGCTCTTTATCATCATGGCGGGCGGTTCTGAGGACGATGCTGCTGCTGCTGTGCAACAGGCATGCGTCTTCTAGCTATCGGGAAGGGGGAGGATGGAGGGAGAACGAAGAGAAAGACAGCAGGAACCGCCAGCCGACGACTCCGCGGCAACAAGTTTCTCATCCCGTCCCCCATGGTACGGCGACACCCATCATCCGTGTGAAGATCCGGCGCCATCTCCAAGCGAGCACCTCCCACGGGCTGGATCTGTGGTTGAGGGGACAGGGGCCGAGATCCTTCATCCAGGCCAGGGGTTCGCCAAGCGCGGCGATGGGACATCCCGTTCGCGCCCAACCCGCGCAGCTAGGCAAAAACAAGCTTGATGCCGTTGATATGGCGCCACCAGATGTGGAAGCGCAACGGCGGATCGAGAGCCGCGGCGGCTCCATGCCTGTGGGCTGCAGAGGAGGAGGCTTGACCCATCTGCCCCCCTGCACCAACAAAGTTTGCGTGCAGCGTCAGATCTTGCATCTTGCTCTGGCTTTCTTATCTTCCCTCTTGAGGTTTCTTTTATCTTTTGAACGTTGACCTGTTTTATGTTTTTCTGTCTTCTTCTTTGAACCGCCCAACGGAGGTTGGTTGGAGGATTAAACAGATGAGGTTTTTGGCCCCCAAACTCTGCTCAGGGATGTTGAAACATCGGCATGCAACAGCCGCCCCGTGGGTGAGCAGTCCAAGAGAAGGCCAGAGCGAATGTATGTATGTAATTCCTCGCCTTGTGACATGGAGAGCTCCGGGTTGGCGGTACCCTTGGCAATTTGTCTAAGATCCTCGACATGTCAGACATTTGGGGTGCCGTTAAGATGTACATGGACATACCACCGCTGGCGATGGGGCAACTTGAGAGCAAGAAGCAGGAGGAGATCGAAACAGACAATTTCTTTTTAGGTTACACTCCAACCCAACAGTATGCAGCATGTCTGTTGGCAGGAGAAGATGCCCGTTTCAAGATACCCGGCCTCTCTCTCATATCCTACGAAACTGTACTGTGTAATTACAACACCCAAGAGACAAAGACAGGACTCAAGAGGAATTGGTTTTCAGTCCATTAGCTAACAACGCACTTTACCCCTTTTTGAGCGCCCTAGAACAACCATCTACAACCCTCATGCCCTCCACTGCCTTTTCTCATCACCCTTTATCTTCTTGTCTTGGTGCATATCATCCCATTCATCCCTCGCATCTCAATGTCAACGCCATGTCATGCCTCCCATTTCATCTTTTTTTGCGCAAAAAAGGAGAGAAAAAAGTAACTCGCAATTTGCAGACGCCCAATACATGCTTTCGCTTCGTATTCCTATGAGACCCATCTATCAAAAGACCACCCCGTGAAGGGCTTTTTCTGCACCCTCACACACAATGTCCGGGAAAAGCGGAAAAAGGAAGGAAGAAAGAGAAAACCCAATGAAGCCCGGAAAGAAGCAGCGACATTCCCCTCATTTAAATGTAACGTTTGACCTTCTAGACCATTTAAGGGTCGCCAGCCTCCTCAACCTCGGGCTTGGGCGCGTCGGCGTCGGTCATCTCCTCGTCCTTGGCGGCTTCTGCTTGAGCCCTCGCGGCCTCGGCAGCCTTGCGAGCCTGCTCCTCGGCGGCGCGCTTAGCAGCGCGGTCGGCCTCAAGCTTGGCCTGCAGGGCCTGGCGCTCGGCCTCGACCTTGTCGAAGTGACGCTGGACGATGGGGCCGGCCAGGGCGCGGATCTCGTCAATCTTGGCGATATAGACGGCCTTGGTGGCGTCATCACCCTCGTCGTAGAGCCAGTCCTGTTTGTGTTGTTAGCGACGGGTTGATCAGAAGACAAAGAAAATTTGGTGGTGATAAAACATACCTCGGTAGCCATGAGCTTCTCGCGGATCTTCTCCTTCTCCTCCTCGCTGGCGAACTCGGCGTACTGGTCGTCGAGCTTGTTGCGGAGGTCGTAGATGTACGTCTCGAGCTCGTTCTTCTTCTCCTCGGTGTCGGCAACCAGCTTGTCCTCCATGGCCATGGCGGCCTCCTTCTCCATAGCGGCGTTCTTGGCCGTTGTGTCGAGCGACTGGGTGGCGCTGACGATGGGCAGCTCGCCCTTGCGGACCTGCTTCTTCACCTTGCGGGTCTTGGGCTTATCGTCCTTGGAGTCGGTGTCCATAGCCTTGTGCGATTCAGTGGTTAGCTCGATCCTTTGGTCAAACTCGGCCCCGGTCTCAGATTCGCCGTGCGTCTGGGCCCTGGTCTTGCGACGCTTCGAGTCCGTCACGGGCAGCATCTGCGGCGTCTGCGCGGCCAGCTGCTCCGACGCCAGCGGCAACGAGACCCCTCCACCATTGATAAGAATACTCACATCCTCGTCCTTAATCTCCTCCTCCACCTCCTGATCCTCGACGTAGTAGCCGCTCTCGACATTAAGAATACCGTGGATGTTGACGCGAGCCTTGAGCTTGCAAATCATAAAGTCATCGGGCCCGCCGGTCGCCTGGACGCCCTTGACAGAGAAGCGGCCGATGAAGGGGGGAATCTTGCCGGGGAGGCCCTCGGGGTTGGCGTACTGGGCCTCGAGGTCGAAAGCCTGCTTGCGGTAGAAGGTGAGGATCTTGGTCGAGGGCATGACGTTGCCCTTGTTAAAGACAACGAGGCTGGTGTCCTCATCCGGAATATCGGCATCCTTCTCCCAGGCGAACTCAATGGGGTAGCTGATGATGTCTTGGCAAGCAAAGTCGCGGACCTTGAAGACGGGGGAGAGGATGGCGCAGCTGAAGGCGCAGCCACGGGCAATGGCCTCATCCTGGTTGAGGGTGAAGGAGAGTTGCTTGCCGAAGAAGGCCTGGATGCGCTCCTTGATGGCGGGCACACGGCTGCCACCACCGACGACCTCGACGATGTCAATGTCCTCCTTGGTTAGCTTGGACTCGGCAAGGGCCTGCTCAAGGGTGGCTTCAACGCGGTTAAGCACGGGCTCGACCATGGCCTCGAACTCTTGACGGGTGATCATGGCACGGACGTCGATGTCGTTCATGAGCGACTCGATGTTGATGGGGGCCTGCTGGTTGGCAGACAGGACCTTCTTGAGCTTCTCGGCGGCGGCGTAGACGCGGGTCAGGGCCTTGGGGTTGCTGAAGATGTCGATCTTGTACTTGCCGAGGAACTCCTTCTGCAGGTGCTCGACAATGGCGCGGTCGAAGTTGCGGCCACCAAAGTGGCGGTCGAAGGCGGTGCTCTTGACGGCAAGTTCGCCCTTCTTGAACTCAACAATGGAGCAGGTGTAGTCGCTGTAGCCGACATCGACAAAGGCGACGCGGCGAGGCTTCTCGTCAGCGGCGGGGAGGTCGAGCTTGGTGATGCCGTAGCCGAGGGCAGCGGCGGTGGTGTCGTTGATGAGGCGGAGCACCTTAAGGCCGGTGATCTCGGCAGCGTCAATGAGGGCGCGGCGCTGAACATCGGTGAACCAGGCGGGCACGCTGATGACGAGGTCGGACACGGGCAGCTTGAGCTCGGTGGCAGTGGTCTGCTTGATCTTGCTCAGGAACATGGCGACGAGCTGTGTGGCGTTGAACTTCTCCTTCTGGCCCATGTAGTTGACCTCAGCGCCAACCAGGCCATTGACGTCGACCAGGGGCGCCGAGATATACTCCTGCTCAATCTTGATATCGGGGTCCGAGAAGGTGCGGCCGAGAAGGCGCTTCAGGCAGCTGACGGTGTTCTTGAGGTTGGAAATCTCCTGGGTCTTTGCGGGCTCACCGAGGTAGCGCGACTTGGGGCCGAAGCCAACAAGCGACCTGTTTTGACGGTTAGGCATTGGTGGTGAGGCAAGGCTGGGCGGGGGGAGATGGGCACTTACGGAGTCGCGCGGTTGGAAACCTCATTGGTGATCTGTATGACAGGCTATGTCAGCGTATGCGCTCCTTGGCAGTTTCTCGAAGCTTTCTCCTGGTGGTTGCATGTATGGATCTAGGGTGTTGGTGGTCAGGGGGTCTGGGGATCCACGATTGTTGACGTACCACATCGACACCCCGATTCCTCGCAACAGCGACGACGGTGTTGAGGGAACCGAAATCGATACCTGAACACAGAAGAATATTAGTCCCAAATCTGCTCCGGAACACAGCGGGTCGCAAACCCAAAGCTGGGGAGGCGGGAGGTCGCAAACTTACCGACGACGGAAGTCATGGTGGGCTAAAGTGTGAGGGACGGAGGGGCACTAGAGATAACGAGCCGAGTGTAAACAAAACTGGTCGGCGAAGTAGGGCGGACGAGGGCGAAGGCGATGGGGGGAGATGTTCTCACCAGCTGTGACGGGGCTCGCAGTGCGTGTGTGTAGACGGTGAATCCGGCGTTGGGAGGTGAGGTGTATGGGGTGCAGAAAATGGATGCCGGAGGAGTGGTCGTTGCGCAATGCGGGACGTTGGGTTTCTGGGTTGGCAGCAGGCAAAGGCAGAAAAAATCGGAAAAGCAGACCTTGAGTGCCCGACTCGAACTGTGCTGCTGGGCGCTTTCAGCGGGCAGGATTCCCCCTCCATGGGCCTTATGGGGCGCTTCTTAACCCCGCACCAGGGCGTCAGCGCCTGGGCCAAGACATCCCAGAACCTGGGAGAAGCTTCGAGATCTGGGGAGCCAGCCTTCCGTCCCCAGCTGCCTTCCCAAGGCATTGAGTCAAAATGCATGTTTTTGGGGTGGCCCAGACTCACCAGAATGTCAGATTGCCATGTCTTGCTCTCCATTGTCACCATCTAGGCAGCCACTCGAGGTAGTTGAAGCAGTTGCGGTCGAGCTGTGGATTTCGATGCCAAGCCATGTCGTTCTGATAACCGCGCTCTGAAATCTCATCGCTGCGCACACGCCAGCCGTGAACAGATCACCCCACTTTGCCGCTGTCAAACGTTGGCGCTCACCGCCGACGCGCCGCCAAGCAATGCCCCTCCACACATTTCAAACCGCAACTTCCATTCCAAGTTGCCCCGCCATCACCCACCGCCTCCCGTCTCCAATTCAACGACATACAATTGACAGTTGACAACAAAGCTCAGTATTCCTATTTCCTTGAACGTTTGCAAGTTTCAGATTTCAAGATCAGCCCCAAAACCCGAAACAAAGGAGAAACCCAATATTCCGGAGACTTCGGCCTGATCATCCTCAGGGTTTTCTTCTTCCTGCCCAATTGCACCATCTGCGTACCTGTTTGTCATGCCCAGCCTCACAGACCCACGGACGTTGGGCCCAATACGTAATAAACGGCCGGCCATTAGGGTTCCTAGGACTCAAGGACTTTTCTTTTTGACAGACTGATGATCCAAACCTTTAACCATCCTTTGAGGAGCAGTTGATCTGTCATCGCCGGGCTGGGGTGGGCTGGGTTGAGACATGAGACTGACCAACACCACCATTGTAATAACAACCATACAGAGACATTGCTAGCAAAACCGGGAAACCAAGCTTTGTTTGGACTGTGTGATATTTCAGTCTAACTGCTACATCCACCCAAAGCAACCACCAATGCCCTTGCATATGCCATGCGCAAAGTGTCTCCCCTCACACGTCATAAGTCCTACCTGACAGACATCACCTTTAACTCCTCCTCTCACCACCCTCATCCGTATTCCTGCCCTCCCCATCACCACCACCATTAACATCACCGCCCCTCCCCTCCCCATCAGAACTATCCCTCTCCTCAGTCTCTCCCTCTCCCTCGCCGTCACCCTCACCCTCACCCTCACCCTCACCCTCATCCTCACCCTCACCCTCACCCTCACCCTCACCCTCACCCTCAGTCTCGCTCATCTCATACACCAGCCCCGTCGGTGGCAGCACATCCAGCAGCTGGCTGACCTGGTTCGCCTGCGCCGCCAGCTCATACTTGCGTCTGTCCTCGGCGCCCATGAAGTGTTCGATTTCTATTCCCATCTCTATGCGCTGTTGGGATTGTGATTGAGGTTGGCGAAAGGCGTAGTGGTCATGGGGAAAATCAGGAGAGAACGGGGGATGATAGTAGTGCTGCGGGAGCAACGTCGAGCTCTTCGAGTTGGGGTGCGTTGGCGGGAACGAAGACAGGCCCGCGCCGAAGCTAGCCATGGAGTCATCTGGGTGCTCATACCATCCAAAGGGGGTGCGTTCCGGCGCGGCGAACTTGCCGACGACTTTGTCTGGCGGCTGGAGGAGGGATCGCGAGCGGGAGAGGCCAGCGGTCTTCCCCTTGCCATCCTTCAGCGCGGCCTTCGCGAGCTCCTTGCGTTCCTGCGCCGCCGGGATGAACGATTCCGGCACGATGTTGAGGTCATCGCCTGCCTGCTCAGCCTGCTCAATGGCCTCCTGCGCCGTGGTCTGCGCATCGGCGGCAGCCGCGTCTGCCCGGGGACCACCCCAGGTGCGCTGACCCGCGGTGAAGATGCCGTACACCATGTAATACCAGTTGAAGAAGGGGTTGAGGACAAACATGAGTGGGTACAGCCAGATCTTGAAGCGGCGCAGCTTGGCGCCAAAGTAGATCATCATCAGCCAGTTGAGCCCGAGCGAGATGGCGATGAAGCCTACAGGCAGGTTATCAATCTTCTTAGTCGTCGTCATCAGCGCCAGCACCATGATGAAGAACAGCAGCGCCGTCGTGCGGATCGTGTTCTGCATGAAGCGCACCAGCACCAGGATCGGGTACCGCTTCCACAGCCGCCAGTCGGTCAGCATGCACACCTCGTTGGTGATGAACCCCAGGAACCACCGCCGGCGCTGCTTGATGAGCGAGCCCATCGTCTGCACCGCCTCCGTCTTGCAGAACGCCGACGTGCACATCTGGATCTGGTACCGCTTCTTCGCCCCGATCATGAACAGGTGCGTCAGCCACCGGTCCTCGCCCAGGTGGCTCTTGGCGAAGTCGAAGAGGTCCTCGCATTGCTCTGCTTTGTCGGCGAAGTAATACTTGGCCATGCGCCGGAACGCTGAGAAGCGGAGCATGGTTAGTGCTCCGGGGAGGCAGGTGACGGCGCCGCAGCCCGACTCGACCGTCCGCTCGAAGAGTTGGCCGTGGATGTACTCCATGTCTTGGAGCAGCGTGATCAGGCTGTGTTTCCGCGTGGTGGACGTGATGACGCCTGTCATGGCCAGCATGTCCCGCCTGTTGCCTGGGCTCAGCTCCATGTCGTAAACAAAGTTCTGCAGGCAGACCCGGTCCAGGATGCAGTCCGAGTCGATGAAGAGGATGAAGAGGTTGTCGTTCCTTCGGAGATACTCCTGGTAGACTTTGTCGATGAGCTTGAACGTCATCTTCTGGCAGTGTCTCTTTCCGCCGTGCGGGAACCTCGAGACAGTGACCCGAGCGGCTTTGTAGGCAACGTCAATGCTCTTGGGGTATGATTCGAGCGTGAGAGGGACCCCGAGCCTTTCAATGGTGTTGAGGTACAGTTCATCTTCCTGGTCGCCGTCGAACGAGAGGAAGACGTGGATACAGGATGGAGGATAGTCGCAGTCGACGACCGAGTCGATGGCGTTGAGGAGCACTTTAGGGTCTTCCTTGTAGCAGGGCATGACAATAACGACTTTGGGGGCGGAGACCTCGTCGAGGACTTGCTTAATCCGTTTTGTTCGCCCGAGTTGATGGGTGACGATCTGATAGACGCAAAACAGCCAGGGGATGGTCAGGAGACCGGCGAAGCTCCAGAAGGCAAACCATTGCAGAAACTGGACCATGAACGGGGGCCAGACCCGTGCGATGATGCTCGGTAGCGGCAGCGTCACGATCATAATAGGAAGAAAGATAAACCTGCAAACGTCAGTGTCTTGTCTTAGTCTTGAACTGAGGACCATACCTCAGCAGTGTAAACGCAACCCCCACGAGAATTGCCAGGACACGGACCGTCCAGTGCTCTGCCTTGACAAACACCTTCCAGAGACAATAAACAAAGGCGGCTATCCATAGAAACCACTCGAGGAACGCGGCTATCATCACCACGCCCACGATGGCGGTGTAAATAATCTGCGACAATTAGCCCATGCCCCTGACAGAGAGTGCAAACGGAGCATACCTCGTTGACCGGCCATAAATCCTCATTGCGGCCTGCCATCTTGACAGCATTCACAACCGTGGATGAACTTCAAACGCTTTTCTCAACCATAGACCCGCAACGACAACGAAACCGAAGAAATCGAATAAAAAGTCCAGCATCACGAGAAGAAAGCCAAGAGCCGTAAAAGTCAGGACAGTGAAAAGATGACCCCCCGGCAACTTGCACAACCAAACGGCTAGCTGCAGCAACACCGTCCAGCCAGATCCTAAACTCTGGGTCGTGGCGAGACTGACACTTCGTACAAAAGAACCAGGTTCTGGCGAATCTTATGGCGAAGCTGTCCGTATTCCTCCATCTATTTCCAGGGGATTATGTCTCCTCTCGCTCGTGGCAGGTTGGTAGCCCCTGGCCAGCTCCATAGAAAGAAGCAAGATAGTAGGATGATAGAAGAGACGACGATGCAAAGCAGACGTTGTGCCGCATGAAGGGGCGGACTTGCCGTGTACTGCACCGGATAAGATCATGGTGACAGACCGCCACTCCCCACCCGAGTGCATTTTCTTGAACGTGTCTCTCAAACTGCAAGTTGAATGCAGATACGAGACATCCGCAGAAACCAGCAAACCGCTACCAGAAAACGTGGTGTTTGTCCCCCCATCCTTGACAAGCTTCCATGTGGACAGGTTGAGACATGCCAGACATACCAGCTGTTCCTGGGAAGATGAAACATACACCACGCGATATCAGGCCAATGATCCTACCTAGAACAGCCTTGAACGTACACAGTAGAGAAGAGCGAACACTTGCTCCATACCCGATCCTGAATATGCAATCAGGCGACACCACTCTGGCAGCAACAAGCCGCAAGCATTCTTGAACAAACCTCGTCCCCAAGCTGAGCCAAAACTCTGGTGCATGCTGCAGGGGAAACAAAACCGAGGCAACACAGGGAGTAACAGAGTACACTAGAAAAACAACACGTTCTTCGAAGGAGAGAAGCCGTGCAACGTCTGACCCCTTGACATGGGACAGGGGATCAACAACAAACAACCTCGGAAACCTCGCTGTATATGTAGGTACATACATTCATACGTGTACATACAGCACAGCGAGGGGCAAACCAACTTGCGACGAAAGAGAAGTGCTTGAAGAGAAAGGCAAATGACAGGGGTTAAGAACAACCCTTCTCACACCACCGCTGTCACACAACATCACCATCCCGTCATGCAACCCGCGCCGATCCCCATTGAACACGAGACAGGGCATAAAAAACCAAAAGTTTCGTGTGTGTTATTCTGCAATCTGCTGTGTATCGCAAGTTATTTTCTGTCTCAGCCTATCATCATGCCTTCCATATCATGACCAGAACGAACGACCCTTGCCCTTGCTTGGTGAATCGGGTGGGAAACCGAGGGTATGTCCGCCATTCTTTAACCCCTAGGCGGGAGCAAAAGAATGGCAACGCGCCCCCGTCCCTGTTCCGCCCCCTGATGCCGGATGCAGTCCTGGCAAACTAAATCTCGAAGTCACCCACCCCCCAACCGCAAGCTGTCTGCGCAAGCCTGGGATTGCACCCAGACGACTACGTGTCTGTGAATCAGAATCTCGTCCTCGTCGCTCACGCCTCGCTACCAACCTGACTGAGGTTCCTTTGACGGGTGCGACCGCATGACAAGGCGTGGTCCCCTGTTGGGCATCCCCTTCGTGGAAGAGATCCTTTGGCATAGCCCAGGAGGTCCGTTCGATGACGGGATTGAAGTCTCTGGTCGACGATAGGTTTGTCGCACGCCATGGCTAGATCGAACCAGGTCGCAGCAGAGCTGGAGCCCTGAGATGGCAGCCGAGGAGCTCGGACATTATTGAGTCTGGTAGAAGGTAATCCATGTGATCGAATGTATCGCCAGCTGTCGGTGTCATGTCCTAATTCAATGCCGCCCAACGCGGCCGTGTCAGAAACTTGTGCTAAATCAGGATTTTCTCTGAAAACTGAAGGATCTGGCGGACTCGGTCCCTCAATGCCTGCCAAAAGGAGAGCCATGCGATGATATGCGAGTCATGCTCTTCCTCATGGCAGTACGTCGGCCGCAGAATGACCAGCGCTGCTTCACCGCCGAGGATATCCAGACCCAGATCGCTTTGAACCCGGCAAAGGAGCATTGTGCACTTGCGCTCGCTCCTGAGCCGGCCGTTTCCCAGGGGATGTAGTGTTATCATACCAGTCAACGTCGCTGAGTTGGAGCCTGCGGACGCGCTGTCCGCGGTCCTTGCCCGACCGGTTGTCAAGGCGGTTATAAGGATGATGGGAGGGGGCTTTCTCGTTTCCTGCAGAATAAGAATGAATATTGGGGATAGGTCCGTAGGGGGTCAAGTCTTGTTCACCGTCGATTTCCTCGGTCTCGCGCAGGTCGAGGTTCAGGACCAGGTTCTTGATGCGCTGCTGCTCCTCCTTGGCCGCCTGTCGCTGGTTGATCATAGCAACGGCGAAGTGGGAGTCGGAAGGCAGTTCAACCGTCCGGGTCTGTCACGTTAGCCATTGTGAAGGAACACAGAGGTTGTGGAACTCACTTGTTGACGGTTTCCTCGCTTCGTCAGCAAGGAGAAGGCCATTTTCCCGCCTGGAACGCCGGGCTCGGCCTCGGGGGGCTTCTCAACAGTTTCGCTGGGGCCCGCAGTCTCGCGGTTCTTAGGCCTGATAGGCAGTGGAATGTCGACTTGTCCCTTGGGCTGGAACTTGCGTGTCTCGAAGCTTTCGGCCATGATCTTCGCATACTCACGGTCGAAGTCGGCTTCGTCCTCGAGGTCAACCTCCTCTTCCTCCCGGGTGACGACAATCTCTTCTTCCTCCGAGTCACTGTTGTGGTATGATGCGTTCTGATCGGCGTCCTGTACAGTTCGAACTGGTAAGTTCCTGTTGAACATGGAGCTAGTGGTGGTAGAACTTACGTCGACCTCAGCATCGCCATCCTCAGAGCCTGAGTCCTCATCATCATCCTGCTCCGCAAGAGGCTCGTCCGCGTTCTCGTCGTCGCTCGATGTCTCGCTCGACTGGTCATCTTGTTCCAAGATCTTGTCCAGGCCAGAGGTCTTCTGGTCCTGGATCATGGCGAGCTGGAAGACCTTGGTGGCCTCATCGATGTTGGACGCCAGCTTCCATTGCGGCCGGGTCAGGGCAAAGATGTCTTGTACCAGGAACTCAATATCCATTGGCAGAGGGTTCTTCGTGTGGATGTAGTACTGAAAGAAAGAGAGGAAATAATCCAGCTTCTTTCCAGCGGCACCCTTGTTAAAGAACATGCCACAAGTTTCCAGGATAGTTGCAATCAGGCGAATGCGGAAGTAGTCATCTGGCTGGTCAAAGGGATTGATCCGGCCGGGCATTGGTGGGCCGCCTAGCAACCCGTTAGCACTGCTCTAAATAACGGCAATGAGGCAACATACCGTGGCCAAAGGTCATGATCTTGTACATGGTATCAAAGACCACGGGGTGCTCGAGCATTCTGTAGTTGTAGAGCTCTCCCAGGTACTTAACCTCAGCCACACGGCGCTGGTTGAGCCTGAAGTCGTTGATCTCAAGACCAAAGGCAACAGACTCGACCACGTTGTCAATAACGCTGATGACGAACTCAGGGTGGTACCTGTAGATGGCGCTCAGGAGAATAGCAAGCAAGTGGATGTTGCCATATTTGACCTTGCCAGGTTTCGAGAAGACCTTACGGAGAGCTGTGGCAACCTCCTTCTCCTCCCAGTGAAGCCTGCGGATTTGCCTGAGAACCTTGCTATAGTTCCTCTTCGTCAAGTCGGCGTAGATCAGCTTGCGGATGAAAAGCTCCATGGGGGTTCTCTCCTTCTGCTGAATTGCCGGGCGCTGTGGCGGGTCCACGTAGTACACAGCATTCTCAATGAGCATCCTCTCAGCTTGGCCGATGTGCTGGACTGACTTCTTCCGCTGAAGTGTCTCCAGGAACGTCGCCATGCGAGGCGACGTCTCTGGGTTGCGGAGAAGGTAGCGGCCGCAGTTCTCGAGCAAGTTGCAGATGATCTCGATGTTCATGCGCGAGAAGTCGTCCAGGCTGACCTTGAGACAGTGGAAGACGACGTGCTCCGGGACAATGCCAAACTTGGTCAGTTCAGCGAGGTAGCGGATGTTGCTGAGCCGCACTTGACCCAAGAACTCCTTGTCCTTGCGGCGCTGCAAGCTACGGAACTCAGCATCCAAGTAGTCCACGAGGCCCTTGGGAATGTCGGACATGTACTGTCCAAGAGTGGCAACAAGCCTGGCCCAGCAAGGGAGCAGATCGCCGCGGCCCTTAGGAACATCAGTCAAAGCCTTGACAAGACGGTTCCTGGAGGCCTTGGAGTTGAGGTAGCAGAAGTCAATGGCGGTCTGGTCAATGGCATCCTTGGTGGTGAGTTCGGGCAGGCGAGAGAGCAAGGCGTCGACCTGGGCTCCGATTGTCTTGTTTGCGATTGCCACCGATTGATCGTCGGCAGAAGTGTCGACGGGCTTGGCTTCGAGCTCTGCAGGGTCGATTTTCTTGCCGACCTGCTCATCCGCATCCGGCTTCTTCTTCTTCACCTCCTCAAGGAGGATGCTAGGAACCTTGCCCCGGAGGTCGACAAGGTTTTCGTAGAAGCGGCGTTGTTCTTCGTCCTCCCAGATACCGGCACCGTCTCCTTGGCCACGCAGGTACTCCCCAGCTTTGACAATGCCGATGGCGCTGTTCGCGTTGGCATTTGGGTCATCGTTGTCCTTCAGGTCCGGCATCTCGGCCCCAATGACGTCGGCGATGACCTGGGCGTTGGCAACAAGACGCTCCTGGGCCTTGACTTGCTTCTCGAAATTTGCTTGGCGGTCTTCGAAGACCTCGCCCGATTTGACATAGGCCTCGGCATTCTTGCGAGACTGGTTGTAGATGGCCTTCTGGTCTCGGACAAGGTGGCCCTTGACGTCCTCAAAATAGCGCTTCAGAACGTTCCTGAACAGCTCCTGCAACTCAGGAGGCGTAAAGGAAGGGTCCTCAGAAGTGGATTCAGGCTCGCCCTCTTGGTCCTCGGCTCCCTCTCCAGCCTTGGTAGCGCCGTCCTCCTCGACGGTCTTGCGGCCCTCAGAGCCAACTGCCCTGACACCCAGCACATCCCAGCTAAAAGCCTTGACGAAGACAACGAGCAGCGGCAGATTCGCATGGTCACGATCATGACCGAGCAAGTCCTTCAAAACCTCGAGGGGAAACGGTTCGGCGGCAAGACCCTTGGCAGAAGCGCGGGACTTCACTTCGACAGGCTTGCCCGTTGTTCCGTTTGTGGCATCGTCGGGGCGCTTGATATCGTCGAGGGTACGCAGGACACCAACGAGCCAGAGCTCAGTCACGACTCGCAGGAGTACCCGTTGCCGCACCAAGCGGTCTTTCTCCTCCTTCTCCCTGGCCTCAGCAGACAGCGTCTTGAGAAGGCTCTTCTCAGGTGTAGCCATCGACTTTCCGAGGTACCAGCCGAGGTACATAGTGAACTCTTCGGGGCCGAAGCGCTGGTGCAGAGCGCTGACAATTTCGACGCCGGCCTCGATCTCGCCCGGGGACTTGAGCTTGCACAGGCCCTCGTGGCAGGCGGCAACGATCTCGGAGAGGTACTTGGACAGGCTGACGGTCTTGATTTCTTGAAGGAAGGTGTTCTGGGTTGCGGGGGTAATCGCGGTGCGCAGACGCTTGATGAAGGCCGTGTTCTTCTTCATGGTCGAGTCGAGGGACTTGCCCACGGGGAAGAGGTCTATCGGCAAGCAGGTTTAGCAACGCGATCGACATATCAACCAGATCTCGAGATGCCCCTCCTCACCTTTCTCCCCATCCCAGGCCCTCTGGTTCAGGTCGCGGAGGTCATCTGACGAATACGTTAGCTTGGGGGCACCATCGACGGTGTGCCTCGAGAAGAAACCCACGCCTCCTTGCGCGATCCATGGCGGGCCGTTTGCTTGGTGTATACAGTCACGGTGGTTTTGGCAATGGTGCATTCGGAAATGGCGGTGCTAAGGGTTGAGGAATCGGAAGCGACAATCCCCATCAACAATGGTAGGCATCGGTGATGTGACTTGGACAGCAGCCTCTAGAGGCACTCGTTGGGTGAGGAACTCTACGGAGAGTAAGAGGCCCGGAAGGTCGATCTGTGGGATGAAGATTCCAGGAACCATTTCGCGGTCGAAACTTCAAAGGCTCGGTGACGGAATGGAGCGCTGAGCGTGGTGGGTTCTGCCGCAGTCACACCCCCAGGATTGGGCTGTTAGGCGCGCGACTTAGCGCTGTGCCCCGCAGTCGGAGGGCCCATGGGTGAGGTGAACGGGAACCTGAAAGAAACAACAAAGATCCACCAACCTGACGGGAACTCCCACATCACAAAAATGAACTCCAATATTAAAAGAGCCGATCAACTTGACAAATTTCATCCAACATCACCAACCAGGGCCCCAAGACCATACTGACCACTCTGAGAAGACACAATGAACACAACGTCATTATGCTCTCTAAGGACCTCCGGGTCAGGTGGTATTGATGCTCATCCCCGTGGACACTACCGTACATCCAGTTTGACAGAGGGACGCGAAGGGCTGACTGGTGCCGTCTCCGGAACAAGTCCCACGGCGCCGAGCGCCCGTCTTGGCAACCGGGCGCCGGCCCCAACGACTCGGAACTCGGGCCCGATCCGATCAGACGGGAGTTTCTGACCCACAACGGCCTTGGCCCGGATGTTTGCTGTCCAAGTCTCTGAGACCCCTGGCAGACGGATGGGTCTGGCCCCCTGTTGTCCCACCCCCAGAAGACCATTGAAAAAGCTCGCCCACCCTCCGCTTCCCATCCAGAGCCGGAAAAGACCAAGCGGAAGCGGACGTGGGGTGTGGGGGTGGACGATGTCCCTCAACACCAAAGCAAGGACCAAATCACACACCACAGCAGGACAGCGCCATCCAAGACGAGACGCCCATCACCAGATATATGTACACCTCCCCGTCTCGTACCTGACAGCCGCCCTGCTTGGCAGCCCTGTGATGCCGCGGCGAAACAGCAGATCGAGCATCTCCGTCCAATGTGGGAGTGGGACTTCTTATCAGCTCTGCTGATTTGCGAACGGCAAATCTCGACCAGCTCCTGATAAGACTCCAGCAACCTGCCGACCTCGATCGAGGCATGTCCGCGGAAGAGCCCGTCTTCCCGTATTGTCGCCCTTGGTATCCGGGCCATATCGCCAGTGTGGAGATCCCAGCCGTCACTCATTGACACGCCCACGCTGACCTCACAGCAACGCCAGTCTTACTCTCTAGGGGCATCCCGGGCCCACGACTGTCACGCCAGCCCGTGCTTCCAGACCCTTGCTATTAACGTTTTTTCGTCATTAAACCGCTGTCTATGGTTGTTATCATGCCGATCAATATCCGGAGAAGCAGAGACTGCTCCGGGATGGTGGTCATCGCCTCGGGAAGTGGGATCAAGACCATGTGTCGAGGAATGGGAATTGGAGGCCTTGATATGCTTAACTGCCCAGCTCTCCCATAGTCTGCTTCTATCCCATAGTCCATTTCTCATTTCCCTTGAGCCTCACCTCAAACCCTAGCCTCAGTTTGCCTGGTGTTTGTTTGCACATGCCACTTTCTCACTAACTCTTCTCAACACACACCATTCACCATGGAACCAATCTCACCACCATCATCCTCGTCCGACCGCGACCGGTCCCCAGTCACCACCGCCTCCGATCACCTCTTCCCCCCAACCCCTCCCCTCCAGGACTTCGACCGCGCCGACTTACAACCCAACGACAACAAATCCACTCTCACCTTCCACCTTCCCACCACCCTAACACCCTCACCCTCCTCCACCTCCCTCCAACAACCACCAAAACCCCCCCTCACCTTCCCCCCTCCCCACACCCTAACACCCTCCCCCTCCTCCACCTCCCTCCAACAACCACCACCAAAACCCCCCCTCTACCCCCTTCCCCCCACTTCCTCTCCCCTCACCCCCCTCCCAGAAGACCTCAAAACCCCCGACCACCACATCCCGCGCGACCCGCGCCTCATCCGCCTCACGGGCATCCACCCCTTCAACGTCGAACCCCCCTTAACCGCCCTCTTCAACGAAGGCTTCCTCACGACCAAAGACCTGCACTACGTGCGCAACCACGGCGCCGTGCCTGTTCTCTCTTCTACCTCAGCCGAGGAGGATCTCGACTGGACGTTTACGGTTGAGGGGCTTGTGTCGAACCCGTTGACGTTGAATTTGAGGGACCTGTTGGCGGAGTATGAGCAGTTAACGTATCCTGTGACGTTGGTTTGTGCGGGGAATAGGAGGAAGGAGCAGAATGTGGTGAGGAAGACGAAGGGGTTTTCGTGGGGTGCGGCGGGGCTGTCGACGGCGTTGTGGACGGGGGTGGGGTTGTGGGAGGTTTTGGAACGGGCGGGGGTGAAGGTGGGGAGAGGGGGGGCGAGGTATGTGTGTTTTGAGGGGGCGGATCAGTTGCCGAATGGGTGTTATGGGACGTCGATACGGTTGGGGTGGGCGATGGATCCTACTAGGGGGGTGATGCTTGCGCATGGGATGAACGGGGAGGGGCTGCATCCTGATCATGGAAAGCCATTGAGGGTGGTGATTCCCGGGCAGATTGGGGGGAGGAGCGTGAAGTGGTTGAGGAGGATTGTGGTGAGTGATAGGCCGAGTGAGAATTGGTATCATATCTATGATAATCGGGTGTTGCCGACGATGGTGAGCCCGGAGGAGAGTGCGGGGCTGGAGGAGGTGTGGAAGGATGAGAGGTATGCGATTTATGATTTGAATACGAATAGCGCGGTGTGCTATCCGGAGCATGGGGAGAGGGTGGAGTTAAAGGGGGGTGGGGGGGCGTATAAGCTGAAGGGGTATGCTTATGCGGGAGGCGGAAAGAGGGTGACGAGGATGGAGGTAACCCTGGATCAAGGGAGGACGTGGATGCTGGCAAATATCGACTACCCAGAAGATCTGTATCGGCTGGCGCCGGAGGGGGAGATGTTGTTTGGAGGGCGGCTGGACATGGCGTGGCGCGACACATGTTTCTGCTGGTGTTTCTGGGAGCTCGAGGTGCCACTCTCGAGGCTGCAGGAGGCAGGGGATGTGATGATCCGCGCGATGGACGACTCCATGATGGTCCAGCCGCGGGACATGTACTGGAGTGTGCTGGGCATGATGAACAATCCGTGGTTTCGGGTGGTCATCCACAAGGAGGGGGGTTTCCTGCGGTTTGAGCACCCCACGCAGCCGTTGTTGACCGTGGAGGGCTGGATGGAGAGGGTCAAAAAGGCAGGGGGCAATCTCGCCAACGGCTTCTGGGGCGAGAAGATGAGCGGCGAGGACGCTGCGGCGGAGAAGCAAGAGGCGCCCAAGGAGATCAGTATGGTTGACGAGAAGATCACACGCCAAATCTCCGCCGACGAGCTCCGTGAGCACGAAGGCGAAGAAGAGCCATGGTTCGTCGTCAACGGCCAAGTCTACGACGGCACCAGGTTTCTCGAAGGCCACCCGGGCGGCGCAGCATCCATCACCAACGCCGCCGGCCAAGACGTCAGCGAAGAGTTCCTCGCCATCCGTAAGCACCCCCCCCCCCCCAACCCCCTATCCCACCATCACTAACTCCCCATTTACAGACAGCGAAAACGCCAAAGCAATGATGCCCACCTACCACATCGGCAAGCTCTCCTCCACCACCCCCATCTCCTCTTCTGCCCCCTCCGAAACCGACCACTCCCTCTCCCCCATCTTCCTCTCCCCCAAAACCTGGCACAAAGCCCTCCTCTCCCACAAAACCATCATCTCCCCGGACACCAAAATCTTCCACTTCACCCTCCCCCACCCCACCCAACCCCTCGGTCTCCCCGTCGGCCAACACCTCATGATCCGGCTCCGCGACCCGGCAACCCGCGAAGCCATCATCCGCGCCTACACGCCCCTCTCCCCAGGCACCGACACGGGCTCACTCCGCGTCCTCATCAAAATCTACCGCGACAGCGCCGACGGCACGCAGAAGGGCGGGGTGATGACGCAGGCGCTGGACTCGTTGCCGCCCGGGCATCCAGTGGAGTTTAAAGGCCCCGTGGGGAAATTTGAGTATTTGGGGAGGGGTAGGTGTAGTGTGAATGGGAGAGAGAGGAAGGTGAGGCGGTTTGTGATGGTTTGTGGCGGGTCGGGGATTACGCCGATTTGGGCGGTTTTGAGGGCAGTGATGGAAGATGGGGGGGATGAGACGGGGTGTTTGGTGCTGGATGGGAATAAAGGGGAGGAGGATATTTTGATGAGGGAGGAGTTGGACGGGATGGAGAGGGAGAGGAGCGGGAGGTGTAGGGTGGTGCATGCGTTGAGTCGGCCTACAGAGGGGTGGACGGGGGTGAAGGGGAGGATGGATAGGGCGTTCTTTGAAAGGGAGGTTGGAGAACCGCCGAAGGAGAGAGATGCGATGGTTTTGGTTTGCGGGCCGGAGGGAATGGAGAAGGCGGCGAAGGAATCGTTCTTGGGTATGGGCTGGCGGGAGGAGGATTTGCTGTTCTTCTAATGTTGGGGTGATTGCTGTGTGGCAATGGGTTTCCTTTCTTGTAATGATTGATGATCTAGATGATTGTGGCAAGTGGCTGTTCAAGCCCGGGTTAGAACATGGACAAAAGATAGAACATTTGGATACAAAACTTACAGATAGCATGGCTCCAACCATCGCTACCGTGCCAAACCCCCTAATTGGGAAGATTGAGGTGTCTGGCCCTAGTAACATAGACGAAAACGAAGAGCTGTTTCCGAACTGAGACCGGAAAAATGTCGCCCGCATAGCTCTTACAATTGCAATGAATGTCTACAAATACACGCCAGCGCTGAATCCCAAGTAAACCCACGTACCGCAACCCCATCAGCCTTCGCAGCAGCACTAACTGATGAAGCACAGGCACCCAAGCCCCAAGTAGAAGACAAACAACGGATACACGGCCAGACCAACCCGGTTCTTGACCACTCCGCTCCCGCCCAGGATACTAACCCCCGCGGCTAGTGACCACGCGACCAGCACGAGGTACACCGGAATCCTCGCAATCCAGTGCAGGTTCACCGCCGACAACAGGGCCGCGATGACGAGCGGGAACAGCGTGTACCCAATGACGCAGATACTCTGCGCGAACGAGCTACAACAATCATGTCAGTCAAAGCTTTCCTCTTCAACTTCTCTCGCCACCGGAAGAAGCACTCACATATTCCCCCCCAACAACTTAATCTGAACCGTCACAACCGCCATCCCCACCCAAACCATCGCAAACACACCACTAAACACAACCTCCCTCTGTTGCTCCCGGCTCTTCAAGCACAACAACGTACTCAACAACAAACAAAACACCAACGGCCCCCACAAATCCCAATCCCTTATCCCACCCCCCCTCACCACCCCACCACCCTCCCTATCACCACCACCATGCCCAAGCAAACTCTCCGCATCCATCACCCTCCCCGCCAAGCCCGCCAACTCCTCCCTCGCCCCCGCCAACCCCCCACCACCCCTCAAACTAGCATACGCACCGCGCAGCGACTGCGCCGGGTCGCCCCACGCGGAAAACAGGTGGCGCGGGTACAGCACCTCGCGCATCTTGAGCCACACGGCGAGCAAGTCGCGGCGGAGGGTGGCCCAGACGGACTCGTCGATGGTGGAGAGGGGCGCGGCACGGTCCTCGCCGGGGATGCGCGAGGTCCAGGAGGAGGCGGACCCGGAGGGTTGGTTGTTGCGGGAAGAAGAGGAGCCGATAGTGCCGGTTAGGGGGGTGCGCGAGGATGTGGAGGTGGATTGGAGGGGGTCGTCGAAGGTGTTGAGGTCGGCTGGGGGGGAAAAGGGGGGTTAATTCGGGGTGGGATTGGGTGGGGGATGAGGAGGGAAGAAGTTGTAGGGGAGAGGACTCACCATCATCCGGGTCGATCAGGTCGTCGTCGTCGATGTCGATGGCGGAGACGTTTTGGTAGTCTCGGCGACTTGAGGCCATCTTGGGGATCGTCTGGGACTGGTTGCGCTGGAACGCGGTGTTGTTGGGAAGTGGTCGGTTCCCGAGGTGGGTTCCCGAGGTGGGTTGGTACTCTCAGTGCGCGGTAAACTCCTCTCGGGCTGTAACTTGGCCGCTGTCGCTGTTGTATGAGCTTGTGTTTGCTTGTCCCTCGTGGGATTCACAGGTATCTCGAGCTGCTTGCGCAAGTTGACTGACGTTGCCTGTCCCCTTGGCGTGCTGGCCCAAGCTCCACACCCGAAGTACAATGGTGGGGCTTGTGCAACAGCGCTCAGCCAATCACAGCATTCTTCGGTGCTCCTTGAGAAGTGGAGCTGGTCCCTTCCATGTCCCACGAAACACCAAAGCTCTCGTCCTGGGCCTATCGAAAAGTCAACCTTGTTCTCAGGAAAATGCTGCTTTGGCCTTGATCATACCAGGTTTTTTTTGTTTTGTTTTTTAAAAAAAAAACCCCAAAAAAAAAACAAAAACGTGACCTAGATTTCAGAAGCCACACTCCCAGCCTCTCACATCATCACGCCATTACCCCTTTTACATCCATGCCGTGCAACTACACCAAGTCTCTCATTGCCCACGGAATCAAGCTATCTCGTACTAAATCATAACCGATGCTCTGACGCACAAAACCACAGTCACCTAGATAATATCTTACAATGAATGTCCTGAAAACAAACCCAACCCGCTTCCTCGCAAACAGCTAAGACCGAGAAATCAGAAAACCAAAATTGAATGTGGGTATCTCAAGGAACTGGACTCAGGCCTATTCCTTCCAAGTCCAGCTCAGCCATCTAGCAATGACAAAGATAGTTTTCGAAAATCTGCGCTCGCTCGCTCGCTCGCTTCCTTTCCCAAATAGATCAAACTTCCTGCCATCTCCTTCACCCAATCTAAGCTAACCGCCCCCCTCATCTGACGACCATTGATCCTTGGCCAGCGAGAGAGATGGTTAGATAGCTGCCGAACTGCTCCACCCAACTGCTTTCCCTCCCTCTCCCTTCATCACACACCCTGTCCAACCCTCCTCCCCAGCAATATGCAATATCCCCAAGCCAAAGCACCAACAACCCGCCATTAATGACAATACTGTGATGTAGAGTAATATCCCAACTGCGCCACTCAACCAAGCTTTTGTCAGATCCGCCTGCCCTGCCTTTGCCACCCTTGCCCTGCCAAAACAATGCTTCCCAGAAACAAACAAACCAAACCAAACCAAAGTTCCTAAAACAGAGTATCCCAAAACAATGTCATCGCTTTGCAGCCTCCCCTCTCCTTCTCTTTCAAGTTAACCAACCCAATACCAGCCAGCCAGCCAGCCAAAACAATACCCAAACCACACACCAAACCACCCAACCCGCAACATAACTAACCCTACCAATAATACCCACCCTTCCCCTCCCTCTCACAACCCCCCGCCTCACCCGGCCCCAACAATCCATACCCACCCCCACCACTCCCACCAGCACCACCACCAAACCCCGTATCCCACGCCTCCTCGCCCAATCCACACCTCTCTCTCCTTGCGGGGTTCGAGGCAGAAGACGCCTGCGAGCCCCAGCCCTGTTGTTGGCGTGGGCGCTGTTGCCGTCTGGCGTGTGTTGAGAGGGTGTCGTAGGAGAAGGCGGGGCGGAGGGGGCGGTGGGTGGTGTTGTTGTGGTGGCTGTCATGGGACTGGTGAGGGTTGTGGTTGTGGTGATGGGATGGGTGGTGCGAGTACCCGGGTTCGTAGCCTGCGTTATTACCGGTGGTGTTGCTGCCGCCGTAGGTGTAAGGCGGGGATCTTGACGATGTTGAAGAAGATGACGAGGTTGCTGCGCCTAACGGGCGGAATGCTGCCGGGGCATCATACATGTTCTCGTCGAGGGAGGCGTGGCGGGTGCGGTAGCTGTGTATGGGTGGGGGGTTGGGGGCGTCGTAGAGGTTGTTGAGGGTGTAGGTGGTGGAGGCTTCTTTAGGAATGGGATCGTCGTCGAGGTCTTCGACGGGCGGGTAAGTTGTTGGGCGGGAGTCGGGTTCCCAGACGGGAAGGCCGTCGGCGGGTTGGGCGCCTATCCTGGGACGGCCGTGGCCGTAGTCTGCGAGGGTGCCGTTGATGCCGGTGACGGCCCAGGCGAAGACGGCGACGTCGCGGATGGAGCGCATTAGTTCTGGGGCAGGGGTTAGCACTTATGCCTGAGAGGAGTGAGGAGATGAAGAGAATATCCTACGGTCGAGAGGAGGCCCGCCAGCCGCCTTGACACACTCCCGCAGCGGCATATACTGCGGGAGGAACGGCGGGCGAAAGGTGTAGAGCAGCTCGGGCGAGATGTACGGTTCGATGGGCTGCGTCCCCCATGGCGCCGCAAAGAGTCCGTTCTCAAAGTTGAACGGGTTTGGGACCATGGGCGGTTGCCGGTAGGGAGGTGGGATCGGGGGGCGCGCTCTCCTCAGAACGACGACGAGCCCGTCTGACGTGCAGGAGACGACAGCCTCCAGCTCGAATGTTCGAGGGGACTGTCTCGGTGGTCTTTGTGCGGCCCTTCGCTGAGGGCCTCCTGTGCCATTCCGGTTCCCACCATCTCTCAGGACAATCCGTGTTGGAGGAACGGAGTCATCGTCAACATCCATGTCGTTGTCCCTCAACATCGGGTCCTTGACGTCCTCCCCATCACCGCTCGGGCTGATCATCCGCTCTTCATCCTCCATCTCGTCCATCTCTTCTGCTTCCTCCTCGACTGGCTGGTTTGGGTCAATCCGTGGGTCCTTATACCAAAAGCGCAAATACGCAATTGATTCATTTGCCTTGGCGCTCTCCAGACACCGCTCGGCCTCGTCTAGGCAGTTCGGCTGAATACACTCGTAGAAAGGTCTCTCCAGGAGCTCGTTCGGTTGAAGTCCCAGAATTTGCTCAACCGCGGTCGTGGCATACATGATGCTGAGCTTCCGGCTAAAGCGGTTGAGGATGAGAGCGGCGCGCGGCTCCCGCTCCATCGGAGGCATTTTGAATTTTGGCGACAAATGCTCGAGCATGTGGTACCGCGGGTCCCGGGGCGAGTTGGAGAATATCCGCCGGATCTGGGGTGCGTCTCTTGCTCTCCCTGGAAAAAAATATTAGCGCGGATGCTGACTTGGGCAAATTTTGGTTTCATACTGTCACTCTTTGCCCCCTTGAAATAGATGCTCGTCGACGCCACCAGCACATCGTGGACGACCGTGAAGCAGCATTCGCAGCTCAACCACTGGCCGTTCTTGCATTGAATGCGTGCATAGTGGAGGACGGCAGCCTTATCCAGCAGGACGCCTCTGTGGTAGACGGAACGGGCGGAGGGGACTTCCTCGGGATAGAAGAACTCAAAGGCAGACTTCCCCTGAACCTCTGCGGGCGAGTAGCCAAGGATGTCGATAATGGATTCGGAGGCAAAGAGAATTGTGGCATCAGCGCCGAGGTCTGAAGGGTTCCATGGTCAGCTTGCAGCCAGTGAGCCCGCCTCCTCGGAGTCAACCCACTGTGGATGGTCATGAAAGTCTGATCTCGCGGGTCCATGATGAGCGGCTGGATATGGCAGGCAGCTCAACTAGCTGGCCTGGAGTCAAGAGTGAGTTACGAGATGCTCTCCATGCATCGATGGAAAGGTGTGGTAGTATCGGACAGGAGAAGCTAGTCTCAAAAGGAGGCGCCGAGCCAGGCACAAAACAGGATGTTGTGCAGTGTAAGAGCAAGAAGTTGTGTGTCCCAGGGGGCGGCGAGACGGGCAAGGGGCTCAGGCGCGGTCGTTTGTGAGTTGGAGACCGGATGACCGAGGGCCCACAGAGTTTGCGGCAAGGCAAGGGAGCGCCGGGTACCCCACGGTATCGTTGTGCGTGCTGTCCTCGACCGCTGCGTTGCTGCTGGTCTGCCCAACCAGAGCAGCGTAGCACAGAGATCCCGCCGTCGCCTGGAGCGGATATATCAGGTCCCGCCTGTTCCACGGCCGGGTGGCTCTGAGGGGCTGGCGGGAGGCAGAGCGAAGGAGGCTGCCCGCGGTGGGAGGGCCGGGGGGCCGGGAGGGTGCAGCTGAGGAATGCGTGAGAGAAGTGAGCGAGGGCGTGCCGGCGTGGGCTCCTGCTGGACCTCGGAGCCAAAGAGCCGAATCGTAGCCGAAAGCGCCCGCCGCAATGTCGCACTGCTGGCAATGTCTTCGGTTTTGTGCAGTCAGGCAAGGTCAAGTGGTCGGGGGTGAGCGGTGGCCGCAGCGGGGGACGGCGAGAGTGCTGCCGGCGGCTTGAAATTGCGAGGTGACAACTGATGATCGGTGCTGCGGAAACCCAGGGCAGAGCTGCAGGGCGGAGAGACTTGTTGCGTTTGGCGGCTTCGTCCCAAGATCTCCTGAGGGTCTCTTTTTTTGCGGCCAGAGAGGAGACGGTTTAAGGAATTGGGGATCGCCAGGAGTGCTGAGGAGAGGGACACAGTATCTGGTGGGAGCGAGTGAGTGGTTGGCGGGTGGCCGTACGACGGCAGCACTGGCCGAGTCTGGGCTGCAAAGTGAGACAGACAGAACAGAACTTGCACCACAGCACGTTGCGGAGCGGGAGGAAGGTAACGCGGTCCCTTTTGTTGTCTGCAGAACACGCTGGCGGAGTGCGAAATGGAGGACAGCAGCAGGCAAATTGGCGATCCTCAAGCGATGTTCGACTTCAGAGAGAGCATGGAGGAGCCCTGTCAGGTTCGGGATGCATCCACACGAAGTACTCTGTATCCTAACCTTCGTCTGAGATGGAGGTGGAGGACTGGGCCTGGCGCGGATGGCGCGAGCTCCGTTCAAACTCCACGACTGGCCCGGGGTCCTCTTGAAAGGAGAAAATGAATGGCACAGCACACGGGACGGGATGCTCTCCCGCAAGCACCGCAAGCAAATCTGATGAAAAGCGCAATTTTCGCTCCCCACAGCCTGCAGCTGCGACAACGAATGCTAGCCCGGTTTGGGAAGGACAAGGCCCGACAGAGGGCTGGCACTCTTGCGGGTTGGAGAAGAGAGGGGCTTGGCACCGCGGGATGGCACTTGCCGTTCATAACCCGGAAGTCAAACTCCCATCCAACAGGCGCCTGCAGAATCCGCATCTTCTGGAAACATCTGGTCGAGGGGCAGCCAACCGGCAGAATACGTGTATGGAGTATCTTACAGAGTAACCCTCGCTTCCTACTCGACAGAACCATGGAGACAACAACAATCCTGTGACATCTTCCGGATCTCTCTCCGCTGGGTTGAGTTGCCCTCCTGGGCGGCCATCATGGTGTTCGTTTCATCTCTGGACGTGAGATGAAGCACCGGCAGGCCTAGCCAGATCGGGCATCACCCGACGACAAGACTGCGGCACCTGATCACCGACTCCAGAAACTTGATATCAACCATCATCTCCCCCAGGAAATCTTGGAAGCAAAGCAAGGACGGCCAAAGACCTGAAGCGTCGTGGGAGATTCAGCTCAGGGGCCCAAGATGAACCCTCGACTCCTCCACACCTCCAGACCCTCTGCCTGCCGAGACACTACGTGCGTATTCGACCGTGCTGGTTACGCGGCTTGGCAACCGTCTCGCCCTTGTGGAACTGGCGCCGGGCGGGGAGCGAGAGACAGACGGGAAAGCCAAAAGCTGAGGGCAGATTCCCGTGTTGTCCTCTGAGGAGATCGATGGGCCGTCGCACGCCGCAGGCGGCGCCGTGTTTGGGGCACAAACGCGCCCGTCACTTTTCCTGCGGCTTTGCTGCCCGATCTCTGCGCTACCCGTTGTCCGGGACCATCGAAATTTCCATTTCGGCTCCTTTGCATGATCGCCAGGGCCGCCTTCACGGGTCACGACGCACCTCAAGAAAGGTGCCGATCTCTTCTGCCCCACGTCTTCAGTCCTGTGGCCTCCGGTCCCCCCGAACCCAAGAAGCGCCACTTCCGCACTGTCGGTCTTCTCGTCCAGCGTAGCGTGGGTGACACAGAGACGTTGATTTTGACCGCCGCCAACTATCAACGTGGCGGCTGGCCGGTGTGTGTTGATCGCGGCGGATGACCCAGAGCACCAGGTTCCCGAGAGAGAGGTCCATGTTCCAGTTTCCAACTGTGTTCATCTCTCGAATCCACATTTCGGCCCTCCTTGGCGTGGGGTTGGCGGAGATCCTGACGTCGGGAGGTGGGTCTTCCCGAAAAGCTTCGGGTTGCTCCATCCCTCCCATCCCCAACGAACGGCATTCTCCGCCTGGCATTTGGCTGGTCTGGTCCTGTGTGACAACAGCCATTGGCGCGTTTACGTGATTACTCAACGTCAAGAGATCTGCGCTCTGCTTCCCGTCTAGTTTGACTCTCCTGTCGCTCCCATCTTCTCTGCCATCCCGATTCGCCAGCCGTCCGCCTCGCGACGGCCGCCGACAGCTCTGGAATGATGGAATGCTGGAGTCAACTTGGCCTCGACTGGTTCAGCCGCCCCCTCGGTGGCTGTCAGGGGCGTTTCTTTTCCTCTCAGCTTGGCGAGGCAACACACAACCCTGGCAGCAGCCTTCGCGAACCATGGACCCCTCCCAAGCTGGGCCTCGCGCGGCTCACGATCTCACTTTTGCCAGCCTCACCTCTGCAGGCGAGATGCGCTCTGGAGATGAGATCTCCCTTGCGTGGGTTTTCGGGCTCAACGGGCGAGTGTGATTGGTTGTCTCTTCGCAAGTGGCAACCGTCTGCCGCAACATTGATAAGAGGCGTTGACTCGAGAGTGATGACAATGTCATTCTTTCTGTTGCTTTATCAAGGTCACTCAAGTGATAATGCAGGAGACCAAGCCTTTTCAACTTCAGCTCATTTGACGAGGCAACAAAGAGTTGATACTGGAGCGTTCTCGCCGTGACTACACACAACGTCATTCAAGTGAGCGGCTGTAAGCCTCACCCCGGCAACTCTACAGTTGCTTGAGTCTCAGGCTCGATCTTGGCTTCAAAAGGTCGAAAGATGGAAGAGATAGTTGGATAAGGAAAAGAAAACAAAGCGGAAGACTCGAAACTTAGTTAGTTCGTAACTGCGGTTTACTTTTTGGCGCCAAAATCGAAGATCACCAGACCCTAGAAGCAGAAGGAGCAGAGCATGGTTGGGTCCTCTTGAACTTTCGTCTTTTCGAGACATTTGCCCGTCAACTCCCTTGATATCAGCATTGAACTGCTCCTCCACCCCTTTTGAGGGGTAACTCGGCACAATTGCTCACCCAAAGTGTCCCTGGCTATTTCTCCTATTTTCAAATCATTTGGCAACACACCCAGGTAGGTGCATTCGAGACTCAAACTCCAGGTCCTCAGATTAAATCATCAAAGTTGTAAATCCAATGGAAAAAGGCTTGAAAAGATGAAATGCAGTTTGACTTGAGTCCTCGCTAACGATCGCTTTGGCAGAGAAAACCCCCTGCTCAGCAGCAGTTTTAGTTGGACAAACTGGACAAACAGCTTCTCGGTAAATAGGTATCTAGTGGATTACAGTGAAAATAATTTTCTTCAGAATCTTGGAGAGACGATGAGTGGAAGTTGTGATGTCAGGGAGCGGTTCTCAATCGCGTCGCGTCACGCGTCGACGTCTTAATTGATTTCGATGGACCCACCCAGATTTATTTTGGGGGAGGAACGACGACGACGACCAAAGAGCTCGAAAACGTGACTAAAGAAACTAAACGGACGAGCGAAACCTAGAAAACAAATTTGAATATGCACTGAGCTCACGCCCAAATATCTACCGAGCATTACCTTTTACCTTTCCCCATTTCCCAGTCCAGCAACGTGCCCTTTTTCCGAACCATCTCAAACACGGTCCCTATCACAACTTCTCACGGCCCCACCCCGCCGACAACCCCGGACCGGCACCAAGACTCGTCCTCCTCTTTCTGCGGGAACGTGAGAGCTATCTCACAACTTCTCAAAGATGCCTTCAGCAGACTCAGCGGAGTGGGAGCTACCCCGGCTGCGGGCTTCCTTCATCTTCCAAGTAGGGACCCAGCTGGCCGTTTTCTAGTTTCGTTAAGCCTTGAGATTCACACATAATTCAGGATGACTGCAAGTACCTCTATGCCGACGAAGAACAGGCAAGCCAAGGTATGGAATGCTCCGGCGCAAGACCCAAAGGCTGAAGTCGCTAATCTCACTGCAGATCTTGCCGAGTTCTTCGACGTGAAGTTCTACCCCTACAACCCACCAGGGGCCCCTCCGATTTTTGCTGCGACAAGCAAGAAGCATGTAAGGGTCACGCCTCGCCTGCTTGCAAAGTGTAGAGGCTAATCTCTGTTCTCCTAGGCGGTGATCTGCCGGTTATCACAGCCAACCGACAAGGACACGAACCCATGCGAGATCATCCAGCTCATCAGAGACGACGCGTCAGGTGTAAGATAGAGTGTCCTTCCATGTCTGTAACCGCAACTGATTCAGTGACAGGAGGGCGCGAATTGCGCAAGTTGCTGGTCAAGAGACCCCGAGACCCAAGACCCGTGGCTCTGCATTGCAGGCAACGACGGCACCGTCAAGGTCTACAATGTGAAGCAGGGGAAGCTGGTCAGGGTATGTGACAGTCACTGCATTGTTGAGCTGCGACCTAGAGTTAGGGCTCAGGGCTAACAGACGACAGACGCTAGTAGGGCACGGCGGTGTAAGTTGACCACGAAGTTGAGCACTCTTGGGACTTCGCTGACCAAACCAGGGAATTAACGACCTCGCAACCTCAGCAGCAAGTTCGCTCATCATAGCGTCGGCCTCGGCGGACACAACTGTCAGGATATGGAGCCTGGCCAAGGCACACGAGAAGCAGCCATGTGTCTGCATTCTCGGCGGCGAAGGCCATTCATACGACCTGCTCAGTGTAGTATGCGCACATCCCCTCTTGTTTCTTCCAATCCTCTTCTCACCAGTCCTCTCCAGGCCTTCCACGACAATGGGCGCTACGTCCTATCCGCAGGCCATGACCAGGTCATCAACCTCGTAAGAATTGTCCCGTTTCGAAATTAAACCACAACCAAACACTAACTGCCGCAGTGGGCTCTCCCCGAATTCCCAACCGAGCACGCCGACGTCCCCTTCGTGATCTACTACCCACACTTCTCCTCCTCCGAAATCCACAACAACCTTGTCGACTGGTACGCCCTCCCCCCTCTCCTTCCCTTCCCCCCAACCCACCCTAACCCTCTTCCAGTGTGGCCTTCCACGGCGACCTCATCCTCTCCCGCGCCTGCCACGAAGACAGCATTGTCCTCTGGCAAATCGCCGGCTTCAGCTCCTCCGACCCCATCCCGGACCCCCTCACCGCACCCACCCCAACCGACATGGCGCGGCAAACCCGCTCCTACTTCACGCCCACACTCTCGCGCGCCCGCCCGGCTATGTTCACGCGCTTGGCGCAGTTCCACACGCCTGACTGCGGCGTGCAGTTCTTCATGCGCTTCCGCATGTTCCACGCCCCCGGGAAGCACCCCGTGCTGGCGTTCGCGAATGCCAAGAGCAGGACTTTCTTTTGGGATCTGAGGAGGTTTGGGGAGTATATGCGGTATATGGAGGAGTTGAGGGAGGCGGGCGGTGCTGGTAGTGGGGGAGGGAAGGGTGGGAAGGGCGTGGTAGGGGAGGGCGGGGTGCAGAAGCCTCCTTGGTTGATGGTCAAGAGGGGGAAGAAGGCTGCGGCGAGCGGGGTGGCGGCGGTGGTTGGGGGGGATGGGTCGGCAAGTTTGAGGTCGTTTGGGTTGGGTGGTGCGGGAGGGGATAAGGAGTCGATGGTTTCGGCGAGCCCTGATCCGGAGAGTGCGGCGACTGTGTTGGGGGGGCATAGCAAAGAGACGTTGCAGGCGTGGGCGGAGATGTATGATCTGTCGGATCCGGTGGGTTATGTCAAGGCGCATCGGTCGCTGCAGATTGATGGGGGGTTTGTTGGGAGGCAGGTGGGCTGGAGTCCGGAGGGGGAGTGGTGCGTCGTGGTGGGCAATGGAAATCGGGCGTTGATTTACCAGCGTTGGGTGAAGGAAAAGGGGGTGGCTACGTAGGTTGCTTAGCTGTTTGAGTTGTAGTGTTACTGGCAATCCAAGAGCGTGTGATTCATTTCGTAGAGTTCAGCCAGCCTGGCTCGGTTTGCCTATCTACTACCCCATTGAGGAAAACATGGGCAACACCGATGGCCCATCGTCCTCCTCATCCTCTTCATCATTCGACTCCATAGACTGCAGAAGGCCCTCGTCATCATCCTTCAACTCCCCTCCACCGTCCTTAATCCTTTCCAAGAACCCCTTCGCCTGCGCGCGTTGCCTCGCCCGCGCTCTCTCCCCCTCCTTATCCTCCGTCTCTGACCTCGGCGCCGGCGGCACCGACAAATCCCCCATGTACAGCGCCACCATGGCCCGCAACCTAAGCAACTCATGGTCCTTCGAGAAGGGCGCCGTTTCCATAGTAGTATCCATCCTCTCCGCAACATCCTTCATGCGCCCTAGCGCTGCCAGTCGTAGCTCATTCTCCCTCTCGCGCAGCCTCAACTCATGGCGACTGAGCCCCTGCAGGTGCTCCTCCCTCTCGGGCGTCAACGCCCGCCCGTCCTCGTCGTACTCCATCGGCTCGTCGAGATCCATTGCATCATCTTCGCTCTCGACCCAGCCATCGCTTTGGTGTAGTTTTTCTAGTCCCCGTTTGTGTGCGGCGTGGGCGGCTTCCATCTCGGCGCTGTACAGGGCCACGTGGAAGTCCAGTGCACTGTCGACGCTGCCGGAGTGCTGCTTGCTGTAGGGATATTGCTGGATGAGGTACTCGTAATAGCTCTTGAGGCGGGCGAGGTTTGCTGCTAAGCGTTCTTCGTCGGCCTCTCTCAAACCCAGCTCTTCCCCTTTCATCTCCCCTTCTCCCCCCTCAACCTCCTCCCTTTCCCCCTCCCCCTTCATCTCCTCCCGCCCCGCCTCTTCATCCCCACCATCAACCTTCCCACCACCCCTCCCCCCCTTTCCAGCCTGCTTCTCCCCCTCCCTCATCAAAATCTCCGCCCCCATCTCCCAAAACCTCTCAAACCTCAAATCCACCGCCCTCCCATTCACCCTCGCCCTCACCAACAACCCAAACGCCCTTTTCGCCGTCGGAATATCCCCATCCGCCAGCGCCTTCCTAATCACTGCCACAATCCACCCCACACGGGCGTGGTAGGCGTGGGCTTTGCGGTCGACGTCTTTGTTTTTGGATCTACGTCTAGACTTTTGGGCGGTGGTGAAGACACTAGATTCGACATCGGTGGTGAGGTCCGGGGAGGTGGTGATGTCCGGGGAGGTGGTGATGTCCGGGGAGGTGGTGATGTCCGGGGAGGTGGTGATGTCCGGGGAGGTGGGCCGGCTTCCGGAGGGGGTGCTGTCGATGTCTGCGTCGTT